>OY728131.1:359044052-361544052 GCA_963277665.1 Viscum album
ATTGTTTTAACCTTTTTACATATGAAAAAGTGGGACCACTCAATTATTTTATAAAATACAATGTTTATCCACTCCCCCATTTATAAAAGGCTACCGCCGCTCCTCTCTTATTCACACATCCAAAACCTTTTAGTTCATCCAATACCGATCCAAATAACTTCCAAAAATCCCTACCCTCATAATAGATGTCTTATTTAGGTCATAAATTGAACCAATTAAGGATTTTAGTGTAAACATACAGAGGATACTCAATGAACAGTTAATGTTCATCAATTAGTGTTTTCTTATTTTATCCTCAAACACCTTAAATTATAATTATAATATGATGATATAAAAATATAATTATATTATATATAATGATATATTTTATATTTTAATTTAATTACCTAAAACCATATAAACATTCATTAAATGGGTCACAAAAAAATCCTTCACGTGTATGTTGGACTGCCACATCACAAACAGATGTCGTTCTTTTTTCCCTTACCGCCTATCAAAATTGAACATAATGATGGATTTATTGTTTTTATATTATATTTAAGATATTATTATTATTATAAAATAATTATAACACACATAACATCTTGTTTTTTATTTTTTGGGAATATAATAATGTCACTCATGAGTACGGAGGACTTCCGCCTCATGAAGCGATGTAATTCATTATCTCTTTACATGGAATGTATTTAGGATGGTTTTAGAAAAAAATTTTGATATATATGACATAAAAATTATTCTATAATGAAAATATATCATTTACCTTTATTTATTTTAATCCATTAAGAAAATGGAAACAACGCTCATGCATACGTATGACCTACCATCTCTATAAACTGTGTATTTCCTTTTTTATAACCAAATTTTATGGATTACTATAAATAATTATATATTGAATATATGATATATTTATATGATGGATATTATTATGGATATTATTGTACCAAATCAAAATTAATAATACAAAAAATTATAACAAATCAAAATATATATGAAAAAAGAAGTTATTACCTGAAACATAAATTTAATAAGATATAGTTAAAAAACATGTAATTAAAGGTCATAAGAAAATAATATATGGTATAAAATATAAAAATATTTTAATTTAACTTATTTATAATATATATATATATATATATATTATATGACTTTTTATTGTATATGAAGGAATTCAGGAGTTAAGGTAAGGGATTTTTGTCTCAAATTTTACTTTTATGAGACAATTTCCATATTCACCGCCTATTTAATTAATGCCTTGTATATATACATACCATTAATGCATCTTATTATTATTATCCTTAAAATTAATACATTTTACATATCCATTTTTGGATCAGTCTTCCATAGTATTTATAGTTCAAAAGATAAAAAAATTGTAACATATTTCGTCTCAATTTACGGTCTTTGAAAAGTATGATTAAGTTATGAACCTATCTTCTTTTATGAGGTGTATATATATAGCCTTTGAAATTTAATATAATTAATTTATTTATCCACATGATATTTTAAATTTCATTTATTATATTCTTTCATGTGCCATACATTTCTAGGTTACCAAAGTGGTAAATATTTTCTATTACAATATCATCATCTATTAGAATTATTTATAATTATGTTGATGATGGTACAATATTTTGGTAAATCTCTCAAGAAACAAACAAATTTAATTATCCTATGTTTATATCACGAGAACAAAAATTTTACCTTTATTTTTCTCTCATTTTTTATACAAAAGTTCAAAAATAATTATTTTAATAAAAAAACAACTTTTCAGTGGATAACCATTTTCTTCAAAAACTGTGTTTTCTAAAAAAAAATTTAAATTTTTTGTATCTTTTTTATTAAATATATTTACAAAAACATGTTTACCCTTGTATTTATTATTAATTTTATTTTAAAATTAATTTTCATGTAGTTTTCAAAAATAATGTCTGTTTTGATTTTTCTAGCAATGTAATAAGAAAATTTTGGTATAAAATGAATAGAATTTACTGCAATCACGACCGTTATTTTCCTTGAAGGTTTCCTTATATGTTTTCTAGTTTATCTGAAAGTAAAATTATTTACAATGTTTTTTTTTTAACTATTTTCAAAATAGTAAATGAAAATTTTCTCATTAAATGTTTTAAATTATTTTTAAATCATACTTTATCTGCATTCAATGTAATTTTCAATGGTAATAATTTAAAAAAAACGGTTTTCAAAAATAGAATAAATGTTGAAGGAATATTATCCTCAAGAAAATTTTAATTTTCTTATTACCTCATATTTTATTTTATAGTTAATATTTAGAAATTGATTTTGATTTTTTTATTTGAAAAAGTGATTTTTAAAGAATGGTTATTTTCCATAAGAAATCATCCAAGTTATCTTCAAAAAATATTCTCGGTCTATGATGTCATCCATTGATACCCTCTATGCTTTAATTGGGATATAAACCAAGGATACCGTTGTTATTGTTTCTATAAAAAATTTTATATTTATGATAATAATATTTTTATGATATCCATTTCTCTTACAAGGGTTATACCATGATAGAACTCTTATAAATCCCTCTTATTTTCATGGGTTATGATATGGTAAAATGATGAAATGATTATGAAACATTTCTATTTTCCATAGGATATTATTTGATAAAATGATTATGAATCCCTTTTCATTTTATGGGTTTATGATTTTGAAAATGTTT
Organism: Viscum album; assembly: GCA_963277665.1. NCBI lineage: Eukaryota > Viridiplantae > Streptophyta > Magnoliopsida > Santalales > Viscaceae > Viscum > Viscum album. The sequence goes on from OY728131.1 coordinate 359,046,739, forward strand.
TATAATCTTCCAGTACACATATGTATGATTTTTATTATGTGACAGTGGTTACATTATAACCATGGTTCGTAGTTACGTTATAACCAAGGATGGTGGTTAAGTTATAACCAAGGATGGTGGTTACGTTATGAGATGATGAAAAAGTTGATCAAGAAACAACCAAATGGGGATATTGTTCTTATAAAATGGAATTAAATCAGGTAATTGAATCTTATTGTGAAAATTCTTCGAAATTAGGAAAAGGGTCTTGAAATAAAATTTTCTCCTAATATCACCATTTTTATGATATCAATGAACTTTTACATGACTCTTTCTTCTAGGGTTTTATGGTTACGAACCATATTTGGATTATACACGCTTTTGTGATCAGTGATATTTCTCACTATCTATAATTATTTTTTCACATCTTTTATATCCAAATATTCACATCCAACCCATGTTCTCATATGTTGAAACCTATTTATTAACTACATTAGGTAACCGTTATGTTTACAATAATCCCTTTGTAAGGAAGGCTGTATTATTCATTTTTATGAAGCCAGTTTCTATGGAGAAATTTTCAAATGTTAAACCTTTGTTGAATGAGATTAGTTTTAAGGGAGAAATTCATTTTAAAGGTGTAGAATGTAACACCACGAGGTTTTGTGAAATTCTGTTTTTTAAATAAATTTTATCATTTATATATTTTGTGTCAAATTTTATATTAATTTAGTTATTGTGTTAAAATTAACACACATATGATCTTGAATTATGTGTGAAACTAATTTTGGATTTTATTACACACAATACTGAGTTTATCTTGCATTACACATGAAGTGCCCAGATCAGTGTGAATCACTGAGAGGGGGAGGGGGTGAATCAGTGATCCCTTAAAACTTTTTACTAATTGATTCTTAATCAATTAAACCTCTATGGCTGGTTAAAGCCTCGATCCACTCTTCTTGTATCTCTCAACCTTTCCCGAATGATGCAGTAATGAAAAGGCACAGGACACAAGGATTTACAAGGTTCGGCACCAAAGGCCTACATCCTTGCCATGCTCTCCAAGCATGGATTCTTCCATTATAATCGGTTAGTATTACAATGGTCGATACAGCTTCCCACCGTATCTCTCCTGAGTCCCACAGGAGGGTCTTTATACTGCGTCCCACAGTGTTACCAGAGTCCCACTGGCCTGCTCCAGAATCCCACTGAAGACTTCTTCTCCCTGAGTCCCACAGGGTCTTCTCCTGGCTCCTCGAGTCACACGAGTAGCTCTTCTTCACTTCAAGTTCTTCAAGTATCCTCAGCAGTCTGGGATAAAGACTGCTGGCCTTGCTCTGTACCTCTGATCACTTGTGATGATCAGGTCTTCTCGTCTAGCTCAGGATTTATCTCCTTCTTCTCAGGATGACCTGGCTTCTCTCCAATTACTGAATGCTCAGACAAATAATATCTTTATCTTCGGTCTGGTCCAGTCTCAGTTGCACACCACTGATTTAGCACTGTTCACGTGTGCACGTGCATGCATGCATGCATGTACTCTCCTTTTCTTCTTCTTGGTGCAGTAGACCCACAAAGGGTGTAATCACTTTTGAGCACACACCTACTTCTCAGACTTCACACACTTTATGCAATTTGCTTACACACTTAGAGTGTGTTCTACTTTAGTGTGGAACTTCTTCTTCTAAGTGTATACACACTTCTTAGTGCACACACCTAGGTTCGGCCTTCTTTGTCACTTGTTCATGTACACATAAATTGTTCTTTGTTTTGCACACACTTGACTTTGGCCTCTTCCCTCTTCTTGTTGCACACCCTTAACCCGTAGGTTGTTCTTCAATTTTGCACACACAAAATGTGTCTTCACTTGGTGCACACACAAGGTCACAACCCTCGGCCTCTTCAAATGCACACACGGCCAAGTGTGCTCTTCTTTATTCAAATGCACAAGCAAGACTATGGATTATTCAATGCTTACACACACACAAAGTGTGGTCTTCCACTTTACTTGGCACACACCACTTGGTGTTGTCTTTTGTGCACACACATGGCCTTGGGTTGTTCTCCTCCACTTGGCACACACACACACGAGGCAAGGCCTCGGCTTTCTTCTCCCTTCTTGCACACACACCCGAGTGTGTCCTTCCCCACTTATGCACACACACTGCCTTCTTCTCACTTTGCACACACAAGGGGCAAAGCCTCGGGTTCTCTTCTGTTTTTGCACACAAGGCTCAAAGCCTTGGCCTTCCACTGCCTTTGCACTCACTGCCCGAACTTCAGGAGGCGCGCAAGAGGGTGCAACCTTCTCTACTTCAACACTGCCTGCCGCGCAAGGCACCAAGCCGCGCGAGTCCTCATATGTAACCGGCCGCACTAGCCACGGGTGCAAGGCACCGCGGGCTCCTTCCTTCTGCCGCGTAAATGTGCAGGCAGTGAGGGAATCAACCACGGTCGCGCAAGAATGCTGCGGCCCCGGGTTCTTCCTGCCGCGCAAAGGGAAGGCGCGCAGGGGGTCCCCCTTCTTCTTCTTTCGCGCAAGGTGTGCGCAAAAGGAACTCTCGAAGCCAAGGGTGGCTTCGGGCTACTTCGTCGCGCAAGTGAGTTGCGCGGAGCTCCAGACTTCGTGAGGCACAGAGGGACACTCACGGGACTTCTCTCTTCAGAGGATCAGCAAGCAATCAGAGAGCCTTGGGCTCTTCTTTTATAGGCGAGGCAGAGGCGGTTCATCCGCGGGATACAATCTTTGAATCACCGATATTTTCTGTTCTTGAAAATCTTTAAACTCAATCCGAAAATCACGTTTCTTTCTCTCTGTTTTACGCGGCTTCATTTATTTTTGTTCCTCTACGTGCATGCGACTCATAACGCATGCACAGCCTTCGGTTTAGGCTGATCCATGCAAACCATAAACCCTTCAACGCCTCGGCAGATTCTCTTGCCTCGGCCTTCTTCGAATTTCTCCATCTGTTGCATGCATGCCTTTTTTATTGCATGATCGTGTTCGTGGAGGCCAGACGATCTCAATGGAGGCTTCGGATTCAGAAACGATGGCCGGGAACTCGAGATATGTCGTCGGGATGCCTCTGGTTCAGCGGCTGCTCGCGGGTGGCTTCGGCTCGAGCTCGACGAAGGAGATGAGCCGGGAGCCGTTCGATCGGGCGAATGAAGGACATCGGACGGCCGGATCAAATCGGGGGCGCGGCGGATCAGATGAGCGGTCCAGATCGAGCGCGAGATCGCTCGGACGGCCGGGATTTGTTCCCGGTGAAAATCGCGCGTCCCACATCGAAACTTTCCGCGGATTTTCCGCGGTTTATTAAATAAGCGCTGGGGGAAAGCGCTCAGTTGAACTTCCCCCCTCCCGGTGCCGCCCCGCACCGGGTTCTCTCTGCGGGCGCGCTCTGCGCCCACTCTGCCTACTGCGGGCGCGCTTCAAGCGCCCACTATGCTCCCTGCGCTCCTCCGGGCGTGCCCCTGGCGCCCTTGCGGTGTCCTTGGGTGCGCCCTGCCGCCCTGGCTCGCCCCACGGGGTTCCCCCGGGCGTGGTGCCCTAGCGCCCATGCCTTGGGGTTGAACCCCCCAAGGTGCCTTGGCTGGCCTAATTTTTTGGCAAAGGCAAGTACAAATACTTTGTCAAAAACAAAGTAACCCATGAGTATAAGCCAAATGCCACTTCTCCCTTAAGCCATTTCTTTCCTTCTCTACTTCTTAAGAATTATTTAATCCTCCTCCCATGATCTTCACTTAGGATACGGAATTCAAAAGGTTCCTTCATAATCTTCAACCGAACTCCTGAATCAAAGAATTCTTCAATGTTCTTCATTGATCCAATTACAGATCAAGTTGGATCACTTCCAATTCACATGAACTAAGAGTTAGTACATGGACTTCATTAGTGCACATCATCCACTTAGTAGTTGTGGATGGAACTCTTCAACTCCTCATGCATTGTGAAGACAATGCATGGTCGTCAATCAATGTTGTGACTTTGTATCCAGTTGATACAAGTTCTTGGAACTTTAAAGATCAGCTCAACAATCGTCAGATTTCCATGGAGAATGTTTCAACCATATTCTCCAATGCCACGTAGTGAATCTCCTAAGTGACACTCCGCTAAGTTCCATGGCCATTCTCCTTCACCACAAACACCATCACAACCTTTTTCATTCACATCTTGACAATCCATGACTTCCATTCATTGTAAGACAACAACATGCCTCATTGACAACCTCATTGACAACAAATGCAACACAATGCACTTCAATCTCCCCCTTTGTATTTGTTGTCAATACACTCCTTCAGCACATATGAATGGGTCAATATGTGTGCCAATATTTCTCCCCCTTATTGGCAATCAAATGCAAAGGTGTGGTGTGGTTCTCTTCCAAAAATATCTTCCTCCCATTGAAAAGTATCTTCTTGAAAAACACTAGGAGAGGGATGATGTCACATGTTCTCTTTAGCAAAGAACCTTTAGTAAATCAGCTCTAAGTCTACTTGGGCTAACCCGGTGTAGAAAACAAGAGTGATATAACCAAGGTACACAATGTTGTCCAACATTCTCTACACATGTGAGATCATGCTTAGGGGTTTGAAATTTTTCAGATATAACAATGAATTGCTAAATCCTGCACATACTTCACCAAACACATTAGAAAGTTCAGTGCAAAGATAAAGCTCCCCCTTTCATCCATTTGTCTTCAATCCATACTCCCCCTTAATTGACAAGATAAACTCAATTAAGAAACAAGGGATGAAAGCATGATTGGAATACCTTCACTTTCTCAAGATGATATTATTTTTAGAACATCATCTTCTCCAGATTGGCTCCCCCTCAAGGGGTGCACTCCATTCTGTCCAAACCATCCTCCAGATGAGAATGATCATCATCTTCAATTCCCTACAATGTTAGCATATGTAAATACCAATAGTATAAGGGAATAAGATGGAACCTCCTTGGTTCATCAATGTGAACAACAAGGTTGAGAAGATTCTCTCAACCGAGATGTCCCATTTTCACCAGTCTTCACACTTGCACATTTGATCTTCATTGATGATTGTGCTGGTGTGGTTCTCAATACATCTTCATGTGAAATCTTCTTCTTCTCTTTTGCTTTAGCAATTGCCAGTACTTCCTCTTCAGCTCTTTGTAGATCTTTGGCAAGTTGCAACTGATTTGGCCATATGACTAGTAAATCATTTGGAAGAGTGGCCTCAGTTTTGGAAGTTCCACATGGTTCTTTGGATGCTGCTAAGTTACCTCTCTTAGGAAACTTATTTTCAATCAATCCCTTCTTCTTCTGGATTGATTGTCTTTTGGAGTCCAGTCTGCCTCTATTGAATTTCATGGCTTCTTTACAAAGATCCATGATATGCCCTTTCTTTCCACAGTAGAAGCATTTCTTGGTGGTCCTTCTGGATGCATCACCCTTCTTGGTTTTAGAATCCAAGGACTTCTCTTCCTTTTTCAAACTCTTCTTGGGAGCATCTTTCACTTTCTTCTTCTTGCTTCCCAAGGAATCTTTTTGAGCCAGGTTCTGTGATCTTTTCTTCTTTTGAGCTCTGGATACAGTTGGAGATTGACATGTATCTTTTTGTTGACCACTTTTGCAATCATCCCAGATGTTGTCAAGTAATCCAAATCTATTTGCAGTAAACAGATGTCTCTGGACCTGTGGATGTTGCTTCTTTCCTTCTGGCTTGCTCCCCCTAGGCATGAGCTTCCTCTGTGCTTTGGCATTTAGTGGATTGTACCAACAATCCTTTGCACAATGCCCATACTTGTTACAACACCAACACTGACCCACAAATCTTGACCTTTTGATTCCTTCTGATTGTAGGGTACTTGTCTTGAATTGTTGTGCTGCGTCAGGAGAGCTCTGCTTCTTCACCTTCCTCATCCAGATGGATGGAACCTTCTTCTTAGAAGATGTTGCACTTTCACTAGAGGATGTCCTTCTATTAGAATCATCCTTCTCAATGCTCACTTGAGTGGCAACATTTCTCCTTTCAGCTGACTGGGAGGATTCAGCTTTGGGTGATTGCAGATTTTTCAACATCACCTCTAGTTCTAAGCATTTCATGTTAAGGGAGTTCTTCTCATCCTCAACAATTGTTAGCCTTCCTTCCCACTTCTGTTTCAGCTGTTCCATCTGGTCATCATGCACCTTCTTTAATTCAAGCAATGAATTGTCAAGCTCCTTCACCCTTTTGACTTTTTCTTCAAGTTGAGCATCTCTGACAACCATTGAAACTTTGTGCCTCTTTTCCAGTGCATGGAAAACATCTTTGATTATTATCATAAAGATTTCTTTCTCAGAAAGGATTCTCTGCAATTCTTCAGCAGTGTCTTCATATCTTTCATTGTAAAGAGAAACGGTTTCATCTTTAGCCTTCACCAGCTTTCTGAGAGTGTTGGTTATGCCAACCCTTTTTGCCAATTGATCTTCCAGAGAATTGGCTTCATCTTCTAGCTGTAATTTTTCTTCTTGAAGATCAAGGAGGCCTGTAGCTATACACATTGCAACTTCCTTGGGGAATCTCTTCTGAAGATATTTGATTGCATTTAGAAGATCATTGCTCCTTCCATCTTCATCACAGCTAGAGCAGGCTTCATCAGAAGAATGATAAAAGGAATTGTCATCTGTTGTGACTTTCACATTTCTTTCCATAGAAGGAGTTTCTCTGATTGCACCAGCCTTCTTCTTCATCTTTTTTACCTGTTTCTTCTTTCTATTTTTCTGAGTCTTGGCAGATATCTCCATTTGAGGCTGGTCTTTCATTTCCTCAAATCTGCACGCCATATAGACTCTCTTGTATCTTTTAGAGGCAACCTCCCTCTGATACCAATTGAAGTGCCCAGATCAGTGTGAATCACTGAGAGGGGGAGGGGGTGAATCAGTGATCCCTTAAAACTTTTTACTAATTGATTCTTAATCAATTAAACCTCTATGGCTGGTTAAAGCCTCGATCCACTCTTCTTGTATCTCTCAACCTTTCCCGAATGATGCAGTAATGAAAAGGCACAGGACACAAGGATTTACAAGGTTCGGCACCAAAGGCCTACATCCTTGCCATGCTCTCCAAGCATGGATTCTTCCATTATAATCGGTTAGTATTACAATGGTCGATACAGCTTCCCACCGTATCTCTCCTGAGTCCCACAGGAGGGTCTTTATACTGCGTCCCACAGTGTTACCAGAGTCCCACTGGCCTGCTCCAGAATCCCACTGAAGACTTCTTCTCCCTGAGTCCCACAGGGTCTTCTCCTGGCTCCTCGAGTCACACGAGTAGCTCTTCTTCACTTCAAGTTCTTCAAGTATCCTCAGCAGTCTGGGATAAAGACTGCTGGCCTTGCTCTGTACCTCTGATCACTTGTGATGATCAGGTCTTCTCGTCTAGCTCAGGATTTATCTCCTTCTTCTCAGGATGACCTGGCTTCTCTCCAATTACTGAATGCTCAGACAAATAATATCTTTATCTTCGGTCTGGTCCAGTCTCAGTTGCACACCACTGATTTAGCACTGTTCACGTGTGCACGTGCATGCATGCATGCATGTACTCTCCTTTTCTTCTTCTTGGTGCAGTAGACCCACAAAGGGTGTAATCACTTTTGAGCACACACCTACTTCTCAGACTTCACACACTTTATGCAATTTGCTTACACACTTAGAGTGTGTTCTACTTTAGTGTGGAACTTCTTCTTCTAAGTGTATACACACTTCTTAGTGCACACACCTAGGTTCGGCCTTCTTTGTCACTTGTTCATGTACACATAAATTGTTCTTTGTTTTGCACACACTTGACTTTGGCCTCTTCCCTCTTCTTGTTGCACACCCTTAACCCGTAGGTTGTTCTTCAATTTTGCACACACAAAATGTGTCTTCACTTGGTGCACACACAAGGTCACAACCCTCGGCCTCTTCAAATGCACACACGGCCAAGTGTGCTCTTCTTTATTCAAATGCACAAGCAAGACTATGGATTATTCAATGCTTACACACACACAAAGTGTGGTCTTCCACTTTACTTGGCACACACCACTTGGTGTTGTCTTTTGTGCACACACATGGCCTTGGGTTGTTCTCCTCCACTTGGCACACACACACACGAGGCAAGGCCTCGGCTTTCTTCTCCCTTCTTGCACACACACCCGAGTGTGTCCTTCCCCACTTATGCACACACACTGCCTTCTTCTCACTTTGCACACACAAGGGGCAAAGCCTCGGGTTCTCTTCTGTTTTTGCACACAAGGCTCAAAGCCTTGGCCTTCCACTGCCTTTGCACTCACTGCCCGAACTTCAGGAGGCGCGCAAGAGGGTGCAACCTTCTCTACTTCAACACTGCCTGCCGCGCAAGGCACCAAGCCGCGCGAGTCCTCAGATGTAACCGGCCGCACTAGCCACGGGTGCAAGGCACCGCGGGCTCCTTCCTTCTGCCGCGTAAATGTGCAGGCAGTGAGGGAATCAACCACGGTCGCGCAAGAATGCTGCGGCCCCGGGTTCTTCCTGCCGCGCAAAGGGAAGGCGCGCAGGGGGTCCCCCTTCTTCTTCTTTCGCGCAAGGTGTGCGCAAAAGGAACTCTCGAAGCCAAGGGTGGCTTCGGGCTACTTCGTCGCGCAAGTGAGTTGCGCGGAGCTCCAGACTTCGTGAGGCACAGAGGCACACTCACGGGACTTCTCTCTTCAGAGGATCAGCAAGCAATCAGAGAGCCTTGGGCTCTTCTTTTATAGGCGAGGCAGAGGCGGTTCATCCGCGAGATACAATCTTTGAATCACCGATATTTTCGGTTCTTGAAAATCTTTAAACTCAATCCGAAAATCACGTTTCTTTCTCTCTGTTTTACGCGGCTTCATTTATTTTTGTTCCTCTACGTGCATGCGACTCATAACGCATGCACAGCCTTCGGTTTAGGCTGATCCATGCAAACCATAAACCCTTCAACGCCTCGGCAGATTCTCTTGCCTCGGCCTTCTTCGAATTTCTCCATCTGTTGCATGCATGCCTTTTTTATTGCATGATCGTGTTCGTGGAGGCCAGACGATCTCAATGGAGGCTTCGGATTCAGAAACGATGGCCGGGAACTCGAGATATGTCGTCGGGATGCCTCTGGTTCAGCGGCTGCTCGCGGGTGGCTTCGGCTCGAGCTCGACGAAGGAGATGAGCTGGGAGCCGTTCGATCGGGCGAATGAAGGACATCGGACGGCCGGATCAAATCGGGGGCGCGGCGGATCAGATGAGCGGTCCAGATCGAGCGCGAGATCGCTCGGACGGCCGGGATTTGTTCCCGGTGAAAATCGCGCGTCCCACATCGAAACTTTCCGCGGATTTTCCGCGGTTTATTAAATAAGCGCTGGGGGAAAGCGCTCAGTTGAACTTCCCCCCTCCCGGTGCCGCCCCGCACCGGGTTCTCTCTGCGGGCGCGCTCTGCGCCCACTCTGCCTACTGCGGGCGCGCTTCAAGCGCCCACTATGCTCCCTGCGCTCCTCCGGGCGTGCCCCTGGCGCCCTTGCAGTGTCCTTGGGTGCACCCTGCCGCCCTGGCTCGCCCCACGGGGTTCCCCCGGGCGTGGTGCCCTAGCGCCCATGCCTTGGGGTTGAACCCCCCAAGGTGCCTTGGCTGGCCTAATTTTTTGGCAAAGGCAAGTACAAATACTTTGTCAAAAACAAAGTAACCCATGAGTATAAGCCAAATGCCACTTCTCCCTTAAGCCATTTCTTTCCTTCTCTACTTCTTAAGAATTCTTTAATCCTCCTCCCATGATCTTCACTTAGGATACGGAATTCAAAAGGTTCCTTCATAATCTTCAACCGAACTCCTGAATCAAAGAATTCTTCAATGTTCTTCATTGATCCAATTACAGATCAAGTTGGATCACTTCCAATTCACATGCACTAAGAGTTAGTACATGGACTTCATTAGTGCACATCATCCACTTAGTAGTTGTGGATGGAACTCTTCAACTCCTCATGCATTGTGAAGACAATGCATGGTCGTCAATCAATGTTGTGACTTTGTATCCAGTTGATACAAGTTCTTGGAACTTTAAAGATCAGCTCAACAATCGTCAGATTTCCATGGAGAATGTTTCAACCATATTCTCCAATGCCACGTAGTGAATCTCCTAAGTGACACTCCGCTAAGTTCCATGGCCATTCTCCTTCACCACAAACACCATCACAACCTTTTTCATTCACATCTTGACAATCCATGACTTCCATTCATTGTAAGACAACAACATGCCTCATTGACAACCTCATTGACAACAAATGCAACACAATGCACTTCAACACACAACACTGAGTTTAAAATAAACATGATATACTACTAAATTCGTATTATATGATATTTTTTTCCTAACCAATAGAATGAATGGTATGAGTAGGATTGACTAAATTATGAAAATATATGGTTCAAAAATGTATATATAATGAATTATTTGGGGTAAAATTAATTATAAATAAAAAAAAAACTTTTGAAAATAAAGTAAATCATTTTCTAAAACACTTTTTTTGAATATAAATACATTTTACCAAAAAAATTAGAAAACTACCTTTGGAAAGAGATTTAATTTAAATTTACATGTTATACATTCAGTAAATTTTTTATCATTCATGTTATGTATTTTAAATACCATAAACACAAATAAATCTAATTTTACATTTATAATAGTAATTTTTGAAATTGTTATATCAATTTTAATGCATTAATTTTAAAATAAGTTTTTACCATTTTTAGAAACATTAATTCCAAAAAAAAATTAATTTATGAAATAACAATATAAAAAATAATTTAGGTTGATGTTTTATGTTTTTCTTGAATAGTTATATTTTTAGACGAATAATAAAAAAATACTTTATTTTAATTGAAAACTGTGTTTTCAGTTATTTTATTATTTAACATAAATTATGTTATAAATTTTTTTAAATTATAAATTTTTTTATTATACATGAAGTAATCAAATTTATGCCATTTTTCTCAATTTCATATTGAATCAATATATAAAAATTGTGAAAATGTTTAAAATTTTTCTCTTTAAAAACCTACTTTCTCATCACGTATGTAGGAATAATTTCAAATTAAAATTTTAACCATTTTGTGATTTGAATTTGGAAAATTGGATTAAATATTTTGAATAAAAATAATTTATATTATCTAATATGTTGTATTTATTTTTTGAAAAAAATTAATAGAAAATGCAGTAAAGGATAATTACTAAGATTAAGGTAAAAATGGGTTTATCGGGGGTTAAGCTAAATATATAAGGGTAAAAATGACATATAAACATTTCTAAAAAGAATTTTGTGGAAATATTTTGTTCCTTAAACCTACAGGGTTCTATAATGGAAATTTGTTTACCCTTTATACATATGAAAAATGTGGAATCACACATTTCTTTTCAAAAATAACAAGTGTGTCATCTCCCCCACTAAAAAGGCCACCACTCTTCTCTCTTCAGCATAACCTAAAAACATTTTTTTGTCATCCAATACCGACCCAAATCACTTAAAAAATTACAAGATTTATTTTATGAACCTTATTTTGGATATAAATAAAACCAATGAAGGATTTTAGTGAAAACCTAAGGAGGATACCCGAAGAAGAGGTAACACACATCAACACGTGTTTTTCTTTTATTTCATCATCCAACTCATTAAATACTTATTATACCATGATGATAAAATAAAATAAATATATTATATATACTTATATGTTTTTATGTTATCATAATTACCTAAAACCATCCCCACATCCATAAAATGGATTACGAAATAATCGTTCGTGTGCTCGGCGGACTACCGCCTCGCAAACCGATGTGGTTCATTTTTTCATTACCAACATTTATGGTCAGAAATAATGATATTTTTTATTTATATATTATGTTTATGATATTATTATCATTATTAAATTATTATATCACACATACCTTCACATTCTCTATTTTTTGGTAATATGATAATGTTTTTCATTTGTACAGTGGACTACCGCCTCAGTAAGAAATGTGATTCTTTAACACTTTACATTGAATGTATTAAGATTTGTTCTAATGAAAATATATAATATATACAAAATGAAAACGATTCTTTAATTATAATATATCTATTAAATTTATTTATTTCAATCCAAAAATAAAATGTAAACAATATTCATCGATAAGCATGACCTACCATCACCATGAATGGTGTATTTCATTTTCTATCACTAAATTTTACATATTACTATATATAAATATAAATAGAATATATATGATATTTATATAATTTTTATATTTTTAGATATTATAATTTCATAATCAATGTAATATTGAAAAAATATACCATATCAAAACATATAGGAAATACAAAATTTTTATTACACAGAATGTAATTTTTACATGGAATTATTAATAAATGGGTGAAAAAAGGTCATAATAAAATTATATATGGTATGAAATATATAATTAGTATTTTTAATCTATTTATAATAAACTCATATTAATTAAATTGGTGTTTTAACATTTATGATATAAGGAAATCCTTAAGGTATGGGATTCATGCCTCACTTTTTACTTATGTGAGACACATTCCATATTCAACACCTATTTCTTTTATGTGGTGTATATATAATTACCATGAATTCTTATTATGATTATTATCTTGAAAATTATTTTTATTAAAATATCCTTTCTATGATCTCACTTTCAAGGTATTTATAGTTCAAAAGTTAACAAATCAGTACATGATTTTTGTCTCATTTTTATTCTTTGAGACATATAAATATGTTATACACCTATATTATTTTTTGAGTTATATAGACATCCAAATTTACATTTAATATCATGAATATATTTAACCTTATTATATTGTAATTAAAATTTAATGATACACTTTCATGGGGTTTACGTTTCAATGTTACCAGAGTGGTAAAGAATTTACGTTATAATCTCATGCTTCAAAGGGAATTTTTATAATTATGTTTATGATAGTAAAATATTATGATACATATCTCAAAAAACTCATTAATTTTAGTATTCTCTATTAATTTCATTAGAATAACCCATTTAACTTCATTTTAATCTCTTTATGTAATGATGACTTCTATAAGAACATTATTCAAAAAAATCATCCTTTTTATCAAAAACCCTTTTCCATCCAAAATCATTTTTCAAAAATGTTTGTTAATTTTTTATTATAATTATTTATAAAATAATATTTTACCCATTTTTTAACTTTAAAAAAAAATTAAATTAATATTCATTTTTTTTTCAAAAAAATTCCAATTTAGATTTTACATAAAATCTGAAAGGAATATTTGTTTACAACATGAATGGAATTCCTTCCCATCATGACCAGTATTTTCATTGAAGATTATTTTATATGTTTCATGGTTATTTTAAAATAAAATAATTTCCAAAAAAATTTTGTTTTAAAAATGTTTTTTCAAAGTGGAAACGTTATTTTCCTTAATAAATGATTCAAATGTATTTTAAAGAATCATTTATAAATTTTCAAGGATATTTTAATAGAGAATTATTTTCAAAATATTTTATGATTTTAGAAGTGTTTTTAAAAGAGGAAATTTTTTTCCTCTATACATTTATTGACTGATTTTTAAATCCTCCTTAATAAGTATTCAATATTACATTCAAAGAGAGGTATTTTTTAAAATTATTAATGGAATAAAAAGTGGTTTTCAAATAAATATTATTTTTCTTAAGAAATATTCCAAATGATATTTTATGATACCTCTCTATCTATGATGAAATCCTTTGATATAATTTATTCTTTACTCGGGAAATGAACAAATGATACCATTATTATTCTTAAACTAAATGGTTTATGTTTCGAATGATAAGTTGTTAATGAAACCTTTTTCTCTACCATGGGTTATACCATGATATAACTATTATGAATCACTATCATTTTTATAGGTTTTGATATGATGAAATGATGAAATTATTATTAGACATTTATCTTTTCAATAGGTAATAATATGATTAATTTTTTATGAAACCCTTTTCATTTCATAAGTTATGATGTGATTAATGTTTTATGATCTTATGGAACTCATATTTATGGTTTTTATTAAGTGATTTTGGTTATTTTATAACCAAGTATGACGATTTCATTATAACCAAGGACGGTGGTTAAATTATAACCATGTATGGTGAATATGTTATAAAAAATATGGGTGTGACCTATATCTACCACATGAACATTGGGAAACGATTTATATCTCATGATATAAAAAAACTGTAATATAGAGTAAACTAAATTTAATAAGAGATTTTATCCACTCTGAAAGACTAGGGAGAGAACCTTGACTACTATGAAGGTTTGGGGAGTGAACCTAATCTATAATGAGGAATGGTATTCCACTAGGGATGGTGGTGTGTCCCTCCCAGGAAATGTATCCTCCCATAGAGTGACCTTATAGCTTTTCACATTGAGCCTTGACTACTAAGGGAATTATTTACTATGCTTATGTGTATGTCACAATTCAATGTTTCATGCCAACATTATTATCTCACTTATCATTTCATCTTATTATATTATTATTCATTCATTTTGAACTTTCAATATCTATGAAATGACTCAGGATTATGATCTTTTATATTAAGGGTATATTTTTCAAATGTTATGCTCATGTTCTTGTACCATTATGTTCAGCATATGCTTATGTATATCAATTTTTTACACTTAATGAGCATCGAAGCTCACCCATTTTTATGTTTCCTTCTCTAATTTTATTAATAAATTTTTTAGGTAGAAGTACATAATGGGAATATATTTATGGGATAAATTTAATATCATTCAAAAATTAAGAAGATTGTGTTCCATGTTTTGTAAAGTCACTAAAATATTACAACCATTAGGTGTGTGTTTGTATGTTGTAAGAAATATCCCTATAAAAAGATATGATATTGATGTACTGAAATCTTAGGTCACTCTAAAAATGATTAATTTAATTTATTAGTATAAAATCACATTGCAAACTTGAAATTAGTTTTTTTAGAAAAACAATTCTTTTACTTTCAAAATATATTTTTTCATTTTAATAAATTTAAAAGCAACGATTTTATTTTATACATGTGTAAAAAATATAATTATAATAATTTGTTTAGTTCTATTCATACTCTCAAATTTATCATCTAGGTTATAACAGTCACATTAAATAATAATATTTTAATTGTATATTGTGGTCCTTTAAATTCATTGTTCTGTGTGACGAAAGCTATCAATGAAAAAATATTTTAACTAAAGTAAATAAATAAAAATTGTTTTAATAAAAATATATTCAAAAATGTCCTGGTGTTAATATTTTCCACCAAGAACATTCAATTAGTTGAAACTCTATAATTCATGTCATTTTTCATATACAAAACCTTCAAACATCTTATAGATTTTAGCTCTTCAGATGAATTCCCCAAATTCAAAACAAGTATATTTTACGTGAAGTTTATCTAAAATTTCATATCATCTAATCATTTCTAAAATATATAACTATAAACTTCCTCTCTTTTTGTAGTAGGTTCATAAATTATGAGAATTAATTTATCATCATTCTCTATAATAAATCTAAATATCTGGATATCCTAATAAGACCTTCAAGACCTTCCGCATTCTTGTATAACATGAGTAAGTTGTATTTCCATAACCACTTATGGAACTAACTCACTTTTTATATCATTAACTATTCCTATTTATTAGTTTTAATTTATTTATGTTCACCTTTCCACCCACTAAATACAAAATTTATATATATATTTTTAATAAAAATTCCCAATTTTATATTCAAACACTTTAAGATAAGGTGTATTATATATTTAGTATACCATTTTTTACTTAGGATAAAAAATAAATACTTTTTAATTATGGATTATGTGTATCTTAAAAAACCATCAACAATATCATTCATAACTTTAAGCACTCATAAATGGAAAATTTTGATACATCCCTATTTATATCTTAGATGTTGTATTTTTGATAGATTTAGAAAGAATATGGTTTTGTAAGAATACAAAATTTTAAAAAATATATCACTAAAATGAAATAAGAAGGTCACACTAAGTCATCATCGAATAAACATTTTCAAAAATAAGCATGACTAATATTTATAGAAACACAATTCACCTTTTGTTTTATATGATGAGTTATTTGTAAATAAAAAATCATAATATATCACATGTTAAGTAAATCCTCATATCAAATACTCACAACCATGATCAAATAAATTAATCTTAAAACATTTTCCATTTTTTTATTTTCTACTTGAAATATAAAATATTCAAAATTTTCAAGGGTTTAAAAGTTGTTTCTAAAAAAATGATTACCCATTTTAATTTATGCTATTCATAAAACTTATAAAGTATATATACCGAATAACTAAATGAATATGCCTTAGTGTACATATGTGACTATAAATTAGATCTTATATTCAACTATACCTCTTAAATTATCCATTAAATGATGATTTGAACATTTTTTAAATAAAAAAAATCATATTTTCAATAAGATTCATAATTAAATGACATTAAACATATAAATCTGTGAATTTTTTGTATTTAATTCTCATTTTGTTACTAGAATATGATTTTTATTCGGAGTCACTAACAATATCAATGGGATGTGTTTATTATAGACGTTGGATTAGTTGAGAATGATGTTCAATATTCTGCATAATAGTGAGTTTCTTCATAATTTATTCTCATTATTCCAGTAGTGGAAATGTTTTTGAAATCAGAAAACAATTGGAAGATCTATAAATTTTATAAGTAGAGGAGATGATTGGATATACAAAATTCATGAGTTATTCTATTTCATTCGATGTAAATGAGCAATGGATTATTTAATACAAGTTCACTTAAAATGTTGTAAATATATGGATCTCACCATGCGAATGGAGTTACAATAATTTGAAAATTATTGGTGTGTAAGAGTATTCTAGATCTAGAAATCTATATTTTTTTCTCGTGATGATGTATTTGGTTCAATGAAAAAATTTGACAAAAAATTAGGATCTAACAATATTGTTCTATGAACAATTAGGAATAATTTATAAATTTCATGTATGAGTTATGTGACCATATAGGATTTATAAAATAGCCAATTTTTGAAGGAGTTACATGACTGTGAATGAATCACAAATATATGGTCAATTCTAAAGGAGAGGTGGAAGTAGTTTTCAGACTATAGAGGAATGATTTACCTAAAGTAACGGAATATTTTTATAGATGAAACTTTTTCAATGGAAAAAAATTTCACTATGTATCTTTACGAAGTTGCAATGGAATCACACTGTGTTCAAAGATTCTATGAGGAAGTCGCATTGGTGTACTCATTTGAAAATTAAATTGATTATTCTTATTTTTCATAAAGTGGATCTTATATGGAGTGGGGTTTAAAATAGGATTTATTTTAATATGATGATTAGTAATAATTTTTGGTGAGTATTCTTATAAATACCACATTAATTTACAAAGTATAAATTTATAAAAAACTAAATAAAATACAGAGAAATTTTTTTGGCTATAATAAGTACACAAAAGGAATAACTAATAAATAAGTATCATGAGTGATAAAATTCATGAAGAAAAGTACTATAAAGTAGTTTTTTGAGGATATTACAACAATGTTCTACTTTATATACAGTATAGTGAAGAGGTTAACCAAGGGAAATCCCATGAATCAGTTTATAAGGAGTATATTGAAAATAATTTATGTGAAGGGATATACTGTGAATAAGTTCCTTAAGGTAAATCCTTGAATAATTTTCATGGAGTATAAACCATAAATCTTTTTTTCGAAGAGAAGGATAGAGAGGAAATTCACAAAAGGAAAACAAAATAATATTGATATATATGGTATTGAGTAAGTAAAAGATACACACCAATTTTATTCTCTATATATAGTTTAGTTTTATAGATAAGGATCCCAAAGAAGATGATAATACCATTATACATCTAGTCATTAGAAGAGTACAAATAGATAAATCTAGTGTGGAATTATCTTTCTCCAGAATAATAAAGGTTGTTGTTGTGTTCCCGATAAAGATATTAGTTCAGATCTCAAATAGAGTAGTCAATCACGTCTAGATAAAGATGATATGGGTAGTGATTTTGGAATTTAATAGAGAATCTACCATTTTAAATATTCATAATAATCCATCATAAAAGAACAAATTATGGAATCATTCTAAAGACTATATACTTATCATACCTTTATCATTGTAGTGCATGGATGTGAAGAAAATCGAGTGTCTCTTGGGATATGAGTGACTTAACCCAAAATATTTTAAATATAGGGATCATAGAAAATAGTTACCATGGATAATAAATTATATCGACCAAATTATTTAAGCATATTGAATTTTGGCACATGAAACATCGTCGGTGTGTTCCCCTAAAAAATTACACTTTATGGGGAACCCATTAAAATTATTAAATTCTATTTTTTATTTAATTTTTTATATCAATGCATTTTTTTTGTGATAGATGAATAAATAACACCATGTTTAACTCTAATACTACAAGCAGGAGAACAATATCCTATTAGAAAATTATTGATTAAAATAACAAGTTTAAAATTAGGAAACACCCTTATTCACCCCCTCTCAGGGGTTCTCAGGTTACAAAAAATGGTATCATAGTCAAAAGGTTCTAACTTAGTGTCCAAAAATCTATATTTTGTTTCAATAGACTATGAAGACATTACTTCAATTTTTATTACTCATACTTATCAAAAATTTAGGATGAACGTACAAGATAATAATGAACTGAAGAGAGCTATAAACTTTAAATAGATCATGAAGGTGATCTTAAATAATTAAAAATTAAATAGGATAAAAATTATTATATTAATGGTTTTTTGATTAAAATTGTGAATATTTTTATCATCCCAAAGAAAATATTGACCAACATAAAAAAGGATTAAAAAGATCAATCATAGAGTCATGTGAACTTGGAATAAATAGTATAGTTCAAACTAATGATTGAAGAAGTTAACAAGGTGAATGAAAATGTAAATTATTTAGTTAAATAATAAAATAAAATGATTGAGTCTCTTGGGGAATAATTTATAGTTTTTAAATAATGGCCTTTGGGGATACCTTAGACATGATGTATATTAAAGGAATGTTTTGTGTGATTTACTAATAAAGACTAGCCACATAATTATGATGAGGATACATGGGAAGAATAATTAGACAAGGTTCCAATAAATGGTAAGGAGGAATACCAACATAAAAGGAATGAGTTTCTAGAGTATGTATTTGTAAAATTTGATTCCATTATAACAGGTCTCTATAAGGATGTCATTGTGAAGGAAGTCTAAGGAATATAACTTTTTGAGCTAAAAATTACTAGAGTAAATGGAGGTAAAAAAACTGCTCTATCAAGATTCATGTAGATAAATTTATTGTGGTGGAAGGATCGTTAAAAATAAATCATGTCAAAAAATTATACCCATATATATTTCAATGTATAAGGATTAAATAATTTTATTAATTTATAGTATCTTTTCTAAAAGGAATGAAAAATATTTGAATCACATAAAAATGGAATGAAAAGATAAATAAATATCATTACAGATGAAAGAGATCATCTTAACCTAATGTTTTTTTGAATGGAGGTCAAATTATGAAATTTTGTACACATGGTTATAGAAAATAACAAAATTAAACATGGATTTTATATTTGATCAATAAAAAGTAGGGAAATCAGTGAGGCCCAAAAATCAACCATTATAGGAAAATTGTGTTTGAGGTATGATATTTCATCATCCAAGGAAATCAAGAACCATGTAGTGAGATATAAAAGGGAGAAAATACGAGCGTATAAAGATATAAAATGTCCTTGAAAATCATATAATGAAGATATTTTTTTTGTAGGAAAGATAGAATAAAAAGTATAAATGCGACAACATGTGTTATTATTGTGGGATGTCTGGTCCTGAATTATGTTTCCATGAATATTTTATTAGGATTATCTTATATTTTTAAAATAAATGGATATTAAATACTTTTAACGAAAACTATTAATATCACAAATTACATTAAAGGATCCTTCCATATAAAATTATTAATACAAAATATTTGGAGATAATTATTTTCATTATGGATATCAAGGCTACTTGAAAGAAAAAATATAGAATGTGGCCTTTATGTCATAATTTGTGGATGAGGACAATAAGTAGAAATTATAATTATAGAGTATGGTTTTATGAATTTTCTATTATAAGAAATATTTCAATATACTTTAATTATAAATGAAAATAAATATTATTGAGGATTACCATTATACCCTTGATTAGAATAAATCATGATAGAATGAAACGAAAATATATTAAATTGTACAATAAATTCATGTTATTTAAAGAATCTTGTGAAGGAAAGAAACAAAGAGTTCATAAATAAAATAAATTTTCACATTTACAGTATCCCCTCTATGTAAATAATGAGATATCCATAAATCGAAGAAGAAAGAAGATTTAGAACTTTTGATTAACATGGAAGATATAAAAGGGAGATCAAAAGTCCTCAAAATAGATAATAATACCTCAATTGAAAGAAATATGGGTTGTTTTTTAAATAATTTTTCTTTAAGGATGAATATATTAAAATAAACTATGAATCTTTTCAAAATATTAAAACTTGAACTGTGATTGGGTGGTTTTATCCATATAATCAGTATGCATGACTAGAGGACAGTTGTAGCCATTCATGTCTTTTTATAAAAGCAAGCATTAAATCCTTAATTAAACAAAATAATTTACAAGAGTCTAAAGGATATAATTTTACATTTATCTCTACTGAGAATACTGAGCAAATCATCAGAAAATGTGGTCTCACACACACTGGAGGCTTCATAAATACCTTGATTTTCAAGTCTATCAGCAAGAGAGTTGGGTTCACGGTAAACATGGGTAATGATAAATTTCTTTGAGGAAAGAGTGTCAAGACATTTGATCCATTTGAGAGTAATATTTTAGGAAAGATAGATCTTATTTTTTCTAACAGCATGTACAATATTAGAGGAATCACTTTCAAACCAGATATTACTCCAATTTCTTTGATGAACAATCTCCACTGCTTTAATAAGTGCCATCATCTCATCTTAAGGGTAGTGGCATGACCATAAGAGCCATAAAATCCATCAAGAAAGTCGCTATTGTGGCCACGAAAAGCGATGCCAAATCCATCTCGTCCAAGATTTCCCTTTGAGGCACCATCAAGGTTGCATTTTATCCAACCTGCAAAAGGAGAAGTCCAGAAAATTTCCATATTACCCATAGGTTTAAGAAAATTACTTGACATATGAATCCTTCTCAATATTTCAAAGTCTTTGATAGAGTTGTGGAATTTTTCAATGTGTAACTGATTTGCACATTGAGTCGTTGCTAGAATATGTGGGATGGAAACTTTATTATTTAAAGTGGAATTTTCATGCCTGCTTTTATTTCTGACTCTCCAAAGAGTGTGAAACCTTTCAACACAAGTGACAAGAAATAGAGTATGAATCTGCTGGGAAAAAAATTCTGATGTAATCAAGTGTTGAAAATCTGCAATGTTATTTACATGAGGTATCAAGATTCCAAAGTGATCAAATATAATGATCCAGAGTAAAGAAATGGTTTTACAGGAAAGGAATAAATGATCCAGATCATCCCAATTCTGGTATAACAAATCACATATTGATCAAAGAGGGATACCAACCTTTGGAGATTTCTATCCACTGGTAGCTTTTGCATGTTAATCCTCCAGAGAAGAGTGAACTGAGAGGGATGGACCCATTTTCTGAATTTCTGGGTAGCACTGGAAGAATTGATCTATATTAAATTCTTATTAAAGAATTTAGAATCGAGCATCCCATTTGCACATGGTTCCCAAACCATGATATCATCAGAATTAAGTAAGTCATAAGAATTGATAATTTGAACAATGTGGGAAGGAAGATTGATGGTCTGCTCGAGGTGATCACAAATAGAGGCATCTGAATCAACATCCATAGTTTCAGAATTTATACTATCAATTAAAGAGTTTCTTGTCCGGTTATCCTTCCAGAATTTCAGCTTATAGGAGGCATTCACCAACAAATGGGAGTTACTAGTGATATTTTGAAAATTCTTTTTCAGACCAGGCCAAACAAAGGATTCCGTATAAGTTTGTAGCCATTCATGTATGCATAAATATACTTTAAAAAGAATGTAGTTATGGTTCATCATTGGAGGGAACATATTCTAGTTTGTTTTACTCCATATCCATGATGAAAAAATATTTAAATAAGATGGAAACATTAAATATCACATCCTGAGTGGACTGTGTACAGAAGAAATATTATAAATAATAACTTTGTGGGTTTGTAAGGAGTTTTGAGACAAAGGGATAGTCCATAATAACACAACTCATTAATTAAATTAAGGATAGTATAGGTAACACTCTCCCACTATAATTAAATGTATCTAATATCTTTTGAATGTGATATTGGATTCAGTTGGATACATGGTGGAAGGGGTAATTTATTTGAAAGAAGATATATGATTTAAATATAATTTGAAATGAGTATATGTTGAACAATGATACCTATATATACTTTAGATGAATGGTGACTCATGAAACTTGTTCGGTCAGAGCGGTGCTTTAATAATTATTTGTATTAAGGTCCAAATATGACTCAACATGTTGTTTCAATCAATTAATTTAGATCTATATTTAAATCTATTGTATCATGTCATGATGAAGAAGTTTAGATGTTGAAGAGCCTAATATAAATTTAAATTGGGGAAAAAGTAACATTTGAAATATTCTATGGATTCATTAAATCCTTGATGATCAATGAATGATATTAGAACATACCTCTAGTGTTGTAAAACCACTAAACCTTGATAATAAATCTCACTATAAATAAGAAATAACATCCATGAAACTCATGTTTATTTATTTATGTAATGTCTATACTTTATGATTTGGTTAAATTTATGATTCCAAAATAAACTATGAATAAATTTTCATAATTAATAAACGGTTTACCTATGATAAAATTTATGTTAACACTTTACAGTAACTAATGAATATATTCAATAGAAGTTAGTAATTATAATTAAATAGGTGTTTAAAATCATCTAGAAAAAGGAGATTCCCTATATAGAATATAATGATGTTGAATTTCCAAAAGAATAATGTTGTTTGGATCACATACTTTATGATTTACTGATTATTCTACAATGGTTTAATGGATGTTTTATCTAGTTTATAAGTGGATTTATTTTTGAAATCTTAAGTTTCATTGTTTCATCTATTTATCAATGTTATCAAATTACGTTAATATTCTTATGTTTATTGACCTAAACACTTCTTTATAACATTTATTTGGAACTCATCATTCATAGATGATTATTCAATGAATATATTCATAGTGGTAAATTCACTCAATAAACATAATTGACTATAATGAAACTTGAAAGAAGAAATTGTTTAGAGCTTGAAAGAAGAAAATAGAATATATTTATTCAATAATAGGAATTTAGGATGATGTTCAAATACAAATATACACTTTTGGTAATATTTCAAGAGGTTAAATTAAAAATTTGTTTGTATAACCTAATGGTTTTATTGTAGCAAACAGAGTTTATACTTCAAGAGATAAATCTATTTTGAAATAGTTAAAGGAAAACTAATAGTTTTTAATGGAAACTTTTAAATGGTTGACATTAAAAAAATTATTTTGATTTAATATAGTGGTATAAAATGGAATCTATGAAATATGTAATTTTTAGAAGAAACCATTATCTAATGGGATTAAAAGGGGTTACATTAAAAATAGGAGATTTCAAAATCTCTAAATCTATGGATCAAAAGTTTAGGAGAATCAAATTTCAGTAGCATGACCTCTATGATGTACAAAGAGTCTATATATAGAAATATGTTTACTGATAGATATAGAGTATATTTGGGAAGATATCCTCTATAAATTTTATAAATAATGTTTTATAGATATGAATGTGAATGATTATAATTCACCATAAATCTATATAGTATTTACCAATAATCTGGATATAGAAGGTGGTTGTGGATTTATGGACATATTGTCATAAAAATCCAAAGGGGGTAATTTTATATCTAGAAAGGTGTGCGTTAGATTTTTTGACATTTAAATTTGGATGTGATGACTGTAACTATTGTATTTTTTGGGTATTAATGTTAATGTTATGCATGGAATTGAGTTGTTCATAAGTTATTCAAATGATTCAAGCATTGGAGTTGTTCTGAAAGATAATTAATAATTGTAAGAACAGAAATAATTTTAATAATAGGAGATGATTGGATATCCAGAATTTATAAGTAGTTCCAATCCATCTAATTTAATGTAACGAAGGTTGGTTTTGAATGTTTTCACTTGTTAAGGTGTAAAATATGGATATCATCATGTGAGTAGAGTTTCATGCATTTATTTTATATAAGAATATTATTTAGCAAGACATTATATATAGAATATACATGGTATCACCCAAATTTACCCAAGATTTTAGGTTTAAGCAGTCTTTTGTAGTTTATCTTGGGTTGTCGAATCCTCAGAGACCTACGATGTAACAAACAGACATGTACATCCCATGGATTGTTTTTGGCTATGATGTGGACAACATGGGTTGATTTTAGATGGTTTTAAATAAAATATAAGAGACTTAAGTGAATTAAAATTAAAATAATGTGTTTATCCTAGGTTATCACTTGGGGGTGGATTGGTTGAGATTCTTTTTTAACGGTCTCAACATCTTATATTCGAGATAGGTTTATTAAAGAAGATAAAAAATATTCATAACTTACTGGTTTAATACCAACACACCATAATACTAATCACCTATACACTTAGAGGATCAAATATATGAGCACTCCAAGGTAAAGGTTCATATTAGCACTTCAAGTATGTGTCCATGAAATTCAATAAGAACGGAGAATTTTCAAAATTATCGAATAAAAATCTCAATTGAATGAGGTGATGAGAAATTAATGGAGTGATAAATAAAATCAAATCTATCCCCTTTCTTCTCCCTTGGTTCAACCCATAAGCGGGTTACACTACTACACAACGGGGCAAGGGAAGCGCCACACATTTATCAGCGCGATAAAGACCCCCCTTTATCAGTGCTTTTATAAAAAGTGCTGATAAAGGGTAAAATTCAAAAAAAAATTAAATTTTTTTATTAATATATAAATCTATAAATCTATTTATATTGATATAAATATAATATTTATTTTTTAAATATGTTTTAGAAATGATGAATGGAAATAAAATATGAATGTATATGATATTTGGTAAAAGTGGATTATGAAATAATGTAAAAAATATGTTTAATTAATAATTATGTAATTTTTATCCACCAATAGTAATGTAATAACACTTTGAGTATAAAAAAATAAAAAAAATAAATAAAAGATAAAAAATATGTTAAAAAGACAACTCAAACTTCAAACGGTCATAACTTTTGATCCGAGACTCTGTTTGAGCAACACAACATATCAATTTGAAGCCTACAGTGAGCTCTACATCCCAATGGATGGGTTAAACCCGTACAAGGTTTTTTCAAGGCTAAAAAAGGACTAAAAGGCCTCCAAAACTGAGTTTTTAGTTGGGGTACCCTGATTTTTTACCATTCAAACAACTATAACATCTAATACCGATGATAAATGTGTACCATATATCATATCGAAGACCATTTCATTTTCATCTATTTGACTGATTGTGGAGCTGAAATGGACCCATGGATTAGATGTTATGGTCATTTTAACATTCAAACGCCTCTAACATCGGATCCGAATGTCCGTTTTTCTTATACCACATATCATATCGAAGATCATTTCATGTTTGTCGATTTGACTAGTTTTGGAGTTCAAACAAACTTCTGGGTTAGAATTTATAACTGTTTTAACATTCTCAATGACTTTTCACATCCACATTTCTATGTATTCAATCATAACTATAGACACACACACACACACACACACACATATATATATCTGTGTGTGTGTGTGTGTGTTGTATATATGTATGTATGTATTTATTTATTTATAAATACACGTAAACATACATATTCTATAAATGTATTTGAAATTAATCTTATAAAAATATATATTAATATACAAATAAATATACGGATAAAAAATTATAACTATATAAATATATATTAATATATTAATATATATATAAATATTAATATAACTAAATAAATTTATATTAATATAGATCTGTATTAATATATGAATACATATAACTATATATATATATATATATAACTTGATATATCATTAAAGGGAGAACAAAACAAAATGGCTAAGTGGTAAAGTTGCAGCGCGCAAGGGGGGAGGTCCAGTGTTCAAATTCCAGTGGGAGCAGGGTCGCGTGGGTGTAGCAAAGTGGGGTGCAGCGTGTGGGTTGAGGGGGGCGCAGGCGCAGTGAAGCAGGGTGCAGCGTGTGAATTTCCCACGAATTATATATTGTTTTTAATTTTTTTCATTTTTTTTAAATTTATCAGCACTATTTTTATAGCGCTGATAAAAAACCCCTTTTATCAGTGCTAAAAAACAGAGCTGATAAAAGAACCCTTTTATAAGCGCTAAAAAAAGCACTGATAAAGGGGTCTTTTATCAGTGCTATTTTTAGCACTAATAAAAGTACCCTTTATCAGCACTTTTTGTGCACTGATAAAAGGGACCCTCCTTTATTAGCATCGTGCTTTACAGTGCTCATAAAAGCGCTTATAAATGGTTTTTTAGCACTGATAAAAGCGAATTTTGTAGTAGTGTTAGCCCTCCATTAATTACAAACATGAGGCAATGGTATCAACATGATATAAATAATACTAAAGTAATATGAGAAGAAAAACATTTATTAAGAAACTAAGATGATTTAGAACAACATACATGTGAAAGACAATCTTGAGACTACAAAATGGCAGCGTAACATTACATTGAAAGAAAGCACTAAAGGTGAATAAATCCTCCAAAACCACTACCTTAAATAGTAATTTTAGGAGCCTTGGGTCAATCCTCCAATAGTTAAAGTCATCCCACTTGAGTATGGTAGGCATAGGGTGGTGGAATGCTTGTGGAACTTATACTTTTCCACCCTTGACCCGAAGTTGAAGGTATCTTGCATCTACCGAACAGACATGTCGCAATGACCTTCTAGATGGCCAAATTAGAGTGGTCCATAGAAGAATAAAATTGAGGTTCAGATGTATCCTATCATATAGTAACATTTCATCACAAATTAAACTTAGGTTTGTGAGATATTATCAAAATGGGGAAAGTTTTTTCTGGGCCGTAGAATCTGGCACAAAATTTTATCTCTAAATTGGGCCACCTTGAACTACATTAAAACATCCAAATTAGCTCTTTTCACTATTGGATGAAATTTTCTCCATGATTTATTCAAACTTATATTAAATATTTAGAATCATTGGGCTTGTATCTTGACAGATACAGTCTTTTTATTTGGATGTTGTCCAGTTTACTTTGTCCAGAATGTGTTTCCATGAAAGCTCATTTTGGTTGTCTTCTAATGTGAATATTCCAATAATCCAAAAGTATGAATTATTACTAATGTAATTAGAAACCTTAAAACTAAATATTGAAATAAAATCACGACCATTTTTTATTTTAGGAGGTGTTCATAAATGTACCATGTAATAGTGTATTTTAAGTGGGAATTACAATCATAATGTGAAATGATGTTCAAAGTGTAAAATTCTCTAAAATGGTGTTTATGAATAATAAAGAACATGAATATTATATATATTAACAATTAATATTAGCCTCATTAAGTGGCTAATCACACCCCCAAATTGAGTTTTTCTAGTTCCAAGGAAAATATATCTAAAAAATGTGAAATTCAAATTCCCTTTTCCAAAACATTTTAATACACAATGATAACTAAGAACCATTATACCAAAAAATCATGAAACCCGTCAAAATATTTTAATAGAAGATAATTTCATAATCATATCCCAAGACCAATCCCATTTTTTTGTTCAAATTCTTCTCTATATTTCATCCAATATCAATTAAGCATGATGATGTGTTGTGTATCACAATAGACATGGGGGATCATCTTTATTTAATGGGGAACTGATGGAAGCGCTAGGTGGAATCAAATTTCATTATTAATATGAGTATTCATTATATATATATATATATTTGAAAATTTTCCATGGTAATTGAAATTGAAATTAATAATGTCAACCCCTATAGAGAACTTTACCGATGACTCTGATGATCAAAGACCTTAGGGCACCAAGTGAAGCCCACATACTCGGGCATCATCTCGAGTTAAATAAGTTTAAAAAAAAATTAAAATTACCACAAATAGAGATAAAATCTCTAACTCTGGGATTGAAAACTATGGGGTCACGATCCCCATGTGTTGAAAGCCATGCATTAGGTTATTTAATTTCCCTATGCGTAATTTTATTGTTTTTTTATTTTTATTTTTTTAATACTCATATGAATAAAAAAAGAATCACAAAAAACTATGCTATTTATTTGGGGGACCCCATGAACTCACACTAATACCCCACAATCCATAGGACGTGCGTTGTGTTTTTTTATTTTCATGAAAATATGAACGATGAAATATCACATTATACAACCACGCTTTCCAAAATCTATGCTATGAAATTATACATGGATTAAAATCAAAACCAAGGCATGCTAAATTATTTGATATTAAATTTCAACATTTTAAATGTGTATTATCATGTTCATGGTTAAAGGAACTTTTCCTTTCATTAAAGAACACTTTTTTTTGCAAACAAAAGAAATATTTTTATTTTATCTCCCCATAATAATATTTCACTGTCCCCAGTGTTTTAAAAAATGAAAATATAGAAAGAGGTAGAGGTAGAAGAGAGGAGTTCAAAAAGTAATTTGAATAAATAAACATGGAAAAATGTCACTAGGTTTTTGAATTTGAAGTTCATAATGCTCTTGATTATTCCTTTGATCTCCATGCTACTCACATACTACTAGTGGAAGATGGTAGAAAATTGTAGAATTTCTAGATATAGTTGATTTCCCTATAAAATTATATCACCTCAATAGCCTCTGATTATCACTTACAAACTAAATTAGAAACCATGTAAACCTTGAGAGGTTCCCTTAATTAAAAATCGGCAAAGACAAAAAACATAAATATTTATCTTATCATACCAAATACCAATACTAGTATCACGTAAAAATAATAATAATATATATAAATATAATTAAAATATAAGAATATATAAAAAAATTATAGAATAAAAATGCACTCTAAGTTGTAGGTCAGTGGAAAGCACACACCCCTATCTCCCTTCGGTCCTGGGTTCGAGTCCCTGCAACTTCACCGGTTGTGATGAGGTTTTCCCCATGACCTATGATGAGTCCTTTTAATTTTTTAATTATTATTATATTTTTTTGTATTTTTATTTTAACATACAAATACATAAAAATATAAATAAACTGATGATACATGGTCTTATTTTTAAATTTCTAGGTAAGGTATTACTCAAGGATCACACTACGTGACATAGATGAAAATGTTGCTACCCTTTCATACCCATCCATATTCATAATAGAAGAACAGGTCAACAGTCTATAGTACTATCATATTAAGAGTTAAATATTTTTTTAAAAAAAATATAAAATTGATTTATTAATCATATTTTAAAAATAAAGATGATTGAAAAAGATTGGAAACATAAAAACCACAGGTTTCCTCTCGTTCAGTGCTTTTGTTTAACATCGTTAGCTTAAAATGAATCCCCCCAACATTCCCAATACCAACTTTAAGAATCTTATGAACCCCATATTTCTCCATATCTACTAGATTGATATTTTTCTTTGTTTATAATTTTTTTCATGTACAGACCTATGTTCTATAATTAGTGGGAAAATCCAAGGAATTTCAAAAATAGTGGATCCAGTTGCTTCTGTATTCTTATATAAGACTTCAAGGGTCATTCCACTTTTATTTATATCAAGATAAAAAACCATTAAAACATTATGGTTTTGGATATCCCCAATGAATTAAAATATTAGGTAGGATGAAATGTATATATGCTCAAATTTAGGTAGGCTAACACTTTCAGACATTGGTTGGGACTTTTAATTAAACTCAATTCCATTTTAAAAATATTTTAATCGAATTGTTTCTTTTAGAACAGAAGATTCAAGAACAAAATTAGAAAGATCAATTTTAGGAATGTGTATGGGATCAATGATTGTGACTTCTCTCAATGGCTCAATGATTGATGTTTTTTAAAAAATCATCAATGGAGTCATACTTAGGAGACCCAATCCATGATGTCAAATTCTCTTCTTTTAAATAAAAAAATCATGTTCCTCCTAATTTAAATACCCTTTAAAATGCATTTATCTTCTTCATCTATCTCAAATAAAAATGTTTTTTCTTCAATAAATTCATGAGAGGTTTGTGGGAGAGAATAATATTTTATCAATGATGAGGAAGGGATAACATGAGTGGGAATGGGTTCCATAACCGTCTCAATGTTTTGTAGTTCTAATATCAATCGTGAAACCTCAATATTCATTATACCTATTTGTTGACACAGTTTTTCAAGTAATGTATGTGGATCAGGATGGATAAGGGATTGAGCTAAATGGTCTTTTCTAAAAGGATAATTAAGTTGTTGGAATTGCACATGTGGGTGTTTAGATTGGATTTGTGGGGATTGAAACTAATTATATGTTGTAATGTTTTGTGTATCATAGGAGTTAGAACATTGTGGTTCAATAGGATATTGATGATCCCACCAGTAAAATTTTTGATGGTCATTATATAACACACATGGGTTGGGTGATCAAAGTAGGGATAGGTTCCCCATGTTTGGATTTGTTCAAAATTTCCTTCCATAGGAGTGAAAGGTTGAGAATAGAGAAGTTGGATGAAAAAAAGGATTCTGGTGTTTAACATAACTTACATACTTCCTCGGCAACATTCCCAAAATTTGGTCTTGTCCACATTTACCCAATATTTGATGTTTAAGTAGTCACTTGTAGTTTAGCTTGGGTTGTCGAATCCTCAGAGACCTAAGAAGTAACTTACAGATACGTACATCATATGGATTGTTTTTGGATATTAAGTGGACAACTTGGGTTGATTTTTTATGTTTTTAAATGAAATCTAAAAGACTTAATTTAATTAAAATTAAAATAATTTGTTGATTTTATGTTGTCACTTTGGGGTTGATTGGAAGAGATTATTTTTTAATGGTTTCAACTTCTTATATTCGAGATAGGTTTATTAAAAAAGTTTAAAAAACTTCATAACATACTTGTTTAATACCAACACACCATTATACTAATCACCTATACACTTGGAGGATCAAATTTAGGAGGACTTCAAGGTAAAGGTTCATATTAGCACTTAATGTATGTGGCCTTAAAATTTTATTAGGATGAAGAAGTTTCAAAATCATCAAATAAAAATCTCAATTAATAGAGGTGATTAGAAATTAATGGTGAGATAAATAACATCCAATAAATCCCCTTGATACTCCATTTTATGAAGCCATAATTGTGTTTTACATCTATTGATGATTTGGTTTCAATGGAAGCGGGAAGTAGACTCATGAGGGAACAACTGAAGAAGTAAAAAAAGAGAATGAAATAACAATCATTCCACCATTGTGAGATAAATTCAAAAGGTTTGGGGTGAATAAAATCAAACCATGAGCCAACAGTTTCAACGTGATATTAATATTAATAGAATAAGAAGATAATAAGAACATTTATTAATAAACTCAGATGAATTAGTACAACTTACATGTGAAAGACAAACTTGAGAAAACAAAATTGCAGCATAACATTACAATGAAAGAAATCACTAAAGATCAATAAATCCACCAATACCACTACCTTAAATAAGACTTTTAAGATCCTTGGGTCGATCCTACAATAGTTAAAGTCATTCCAGTTGAGTATGGTAGGCTTAGGGTGGTGAAAAGCTTGTGGAACTTAGAAGTTTCCACCTTTGACCCAAAGTGGAAGGAATCTTGCATCCACCAAACAGACACATCATATTGACCATCTAGATGGCAAAATTAAAGTAGGTTGTAGACAAATAAAATGGAGATTCAGATGTCTTATAATTTCCTGTAAAATTTCAGGCCAAATGAAATTTTGTTTTGAGGGATATTTTTGAAATGGTGGGCTGTTTTTCTGGGCCACAGAATCTGGCCTAGAATTTTATATCTTAATTGGTCCTCCCGGAACTACATTAAAACATCTGATTTAGCTCTTTTAACTATTAGATTCAATTTTCTCCATGATTTCATCTATCATTATTTAAATTTTGAGAATCATTGGGTTTGTATCTTGGCCGCTACAGTCTCTTTATTGGGATGTTGTCCAGTTTACTTTGCCCTGAATGAGTTTCAATGAAAGCTCATTTTGGTGGTCTTCCGATGTGAATCTGAAAAACTCTAAAATTATGAATTATTACCAATGTAATTGAAAACATGAAAATTAAATATGAAAATAAAATCCAGACCGTTTTTTATTTTAGTAGGTGTTCAAAAATGTTCCATGTAATAGTGCATTTTAATGGGGAATTACAATCATAATGTGAAATGATGTTCAAAGTGTAAAATGCTATAAAATAGTGTTTATAAATAATAAAGAACATGGATAATATATATATTAACAATGAATATTAGCCTCATTCAGTTTCTAATAAATACATTATAATTTACATATGTATATGAGTATGTTTCAAAATAAGAATGAGATGTGGTAAAACCTATAGATACATGAGAAAAATAGTTTGAATCTTATTTGGAGATCGGTTTTAAAGGGGAATATTTTTTTGATGTTTATATTCTTATTTTAATTAAATATTTATAGGTAAGAATAATGTTTATAAACAATTTATTTTTAATATATAATTTTCATAAACAATCTAGTACAAAGGAGGAATTTTTACATAGGAGTTATCTGACAGCCTATTAGATACACAACATTTAGTTCAAAAAGGATTTATGAATCCATGAATGAATATTATGAGGGAAGTAGTTAGTTAATGGGTAGTAGAATTAATTTTCAAACCATAAAGGAAAGAATTTATAAAAACCCATGGAATATTGTGATGGGGGAATTTTTTTATAGTGAAATAGTTTCACAAATGAGGTATGGGAAGCCATAACAGAAACACACAATACAAGAGGATTCTATGTGAAAGATTTAAGGATTGTTTTTAGGAAGTAAAGATATGATTCTTATTAACCATTAATAAAATCTTATGTGAAGTGGGGTGTAAAATGTTATTATTATAATTCTATGATTAGTGATGTTTCATGGAAAATTTTATTTTAAATACAATTCTTAGTAACTCATTATAAATTGATAATTTTTTTAAAAAAACATCTAGATTAATTTGAGGAAGATCTAGGTATGTGAAAGGTATAGTAGTTTACAAAATATTGTGGTTCAAAATATAGTATCATCCATGAATAAGCACTTTAATAACAATACCATGAAGTAGTTTTCACAACATAATACTATGAGTAATAGTACCTCAATGTTGTTTGAGAAGAGTAGTACTAAAAATAAATTCAAGAAGGGCGTATTTTGAAGCATTTTTATGACGGATAGTACATCGAAGTGGTTCATGAAGGGTAGAACTCAATGATTTTTCTTAAAGGATAAAAAATGATTTTTTTGTGAAGAGAATACAATAATGGAAATTTCATTAGAGGATGATAGGGAAATAATGATATTTCTAACATAGAAGAAGATGTAGAGCTAGAGGGTTTTCAATCCACATTTTTTTTGTTTGATATGGAAGGCTCAATGAAAAGAAATTTACATTACTAAATCTAGTCATTGGTGAAGGAGTATGATTAGAAAATTATAGTTTAAAACTATATTCTTTTAGATGAATAAAGGTTGATTCTATGTTTATGAAGATAACCTCATATTAGAACAAAATTTATGTATTCAGTCCCATTCAGCTAAAATGAGTAAGGACAAAAACGTGGATGTTAATGGATAATATACGTGTTGTTGGATTCATAATCATTGATATTATGATGAATATAATGGAAATATCCTCAGGTCTATAAACTAATCTCTCCTCCATCAAAGTAGTGTATGAAGGTCAAAAGGGCGGAGTATCTCTTGGGTGAGGAGAGATTGAACCCAAAATCTTGTACCAAAAATGATCCTGACATAGAGTGACCATTGAAGAAAAAGTACATCCATAAAACTAGGGAATTTCAGTGGATTTTTTCACATCGACATATTGTTGGTGTGTACTCCTTGGATAATACCCTTTTTGTAAATCAAGTAAAATCCATGTGTTCTATATTTCCCTTATATTATGTATATCTGTTTATGTATCAGTGATGACAAAATCAATAGTAATTTGTTGAAACCTATTCCTACTAACATGAGAATAATATCTTAAATAAAAATAGTTGGTTAAAATAATATGTTTAAAATTGATAAACACACTAATTAAGACACCACATAAGGTATCTATGGTTGTAACATATTTATATTTCCAAGGGGAGTATTCTAATGATAATTAGTGTTATAATAAACCTTTACTATATTACATTAAATTATATTAATTGTATTAACTTTTTTAAAAATTTATAGAAAATTTATTATATTCATAATGTCATAAAACTATTCATTCATATATATAAAAGAATTATTATTATGAATCATGAATAGAAATCCCTTTATCTGAAACAATATATATAAACAAAATATTTATTTAAGGTTGAATCATAGTAGTAGTTTTTTTTATTTTTAATTAATCTACTGGGTAAAAATATATCATAATTGTTGAATTTCAATATAGTAACTATTAGTCTAACGTAATATAATGATATAATGGTAATTTTATCAATATTATTTTATTTCCAAGTATTTTTTTATTATAAGAAATCTGTGATCCACACTTGGAATCCAATACATATGATACAAAATTAGAAAAATTAATTTTTATTACATTTAAATTATTATCCTCTAAAGATTATTCTTGAAAACACTTATCAGCCTTAGGTACCAATCAATAAAACTATATTATTAACTTATAAGAGTTCTCAAAATTATATTTAGGAGGTCTGATATAATATATTAAAAAAATTATTTTATTTGACTATCACATTTTATATGATTTCAATAAGGACTTTTATTGGATGAACTCCCACTAAAAATGATAACCACATACATTATATCTATTCATTAGTCCAATTTTTATATTTTAAAAAATATTGAGTCCCATTAGACTTTATACCATCATTTAATCCTTCAGGTATGGAATTATACAAACCATACCATATATTAATTTGATATAGTTATGTGGAAAACTCTTTTTCTAATTCATCTTATGAATTATCATAACTCCATTCATTTGGGAATGTAATCCAATCGAGTTCACCCATGTGAGTGTATTTCCATGTTTAAAAATGATATGGGTTCAAAAAACTCCTTGGGTCACCCATTCCTATCATCTATTTTAAATTAAAATATATGAGCACTTAAATTTATCATCAACCAAACATTTGAATGATTGAGGTCTTGACATATTTTCAAATTCAATGGAATCTCACAACATGTATTTCTAGTTTTTTTATAGACTCTCAATTTTCTTGAGGATCTTATATATATCAAACATAACTATTTAATGTCATATAATAATTCTACCTCATATAATAACTATATATATGTATGATTCAATATATTTAGTTTTTTAATCTTATTTTTTCAACCAAATAAAAATGTACCAAACATATTAATGAATTTCACTTTACTTAACTCAGTTTTTGTATTACTTATCCAAAATATAAATAATTTCATATCATTACATATCCAAATTTATATCATGAAAAAAGTATATGAAACTCATTATGTTAATGATTAGATTCATACAATATATAAATACCAACAAGATCATGTATGATGTAATTGGTATACCTAATTCCCTAGAACAAGTCCTAAGCTCCTAGGAATGTGAGAAATCAAATCAAAATTAGCACTACCCATAGATAAATAATTAAAAGTTATATTAATTATAATTTTACTCAAACACCTAAGATATATAAATCATAAACTACCTTTATTGGTGAATTCATAAAAAATTTATAAAATCAATATCTCGGTTGAATGAAAAATAAATATTTATGTCATTACATTTATGTAACTGTTATATGTAGAACTCGAAAATTATAAATAGTTGTTTAAATAATTTAACCTAAATCATAAAACATTCACTATAAATAATTTATATAAATACATTAGGATTTTAGAAGTAGAAAACGATTATAAAATTTAACATTAGATATAATAACTTCAAAAATTCATATAGATCAATTTTTTTTTTGATATAGTATAATATAATATAGATTTGGAATGAACCTTTAGTTTTTACAAACCATGACAAAGAACCATGACATGGTTTCTCTACAAAATATATTTTGGATATTTAATTTATTAAAATTCTTATGATGAACCATTATGAACATAACAAGGAAAAAAATTTATTTTTTATTTTGATACCATAAAAAATGAATTGTATATATTTTATACACCAAGTTTTTCTTCATGAAAATATTAATTCTATAAACCATGATAATTTTCCTCTAAAAAACTAAGATGTAAAAAATATTGATTTTATAATGCTCTATTTTATGATAAGAAAACCAATTTTTTCCAAAATTCATGAATTTATAAATGTATTTATATGAAATGAAGTAATTTTATGAAATATTATATTTATAAAATCTATATAAACTAAAATGTGGTATTCTAATAATCATTATTTTTTAAAAAAACTAAGACATTTTTAATTTATGATCTTCATCTTATCGATTCATCATTGCAACTTGAACTGATACCATAGAAATGACTTATAGTATATATATATCTCTAAAAGAATTAGGGAAAATCACAAAACCCATACACATGATAAACCTTGAGAGGAATTTATAAAATAAAATAAAAATATTTATAAAAAAATAAT
This sequence comes from Viscum album, assembly GCA_963277665.1. Taxonomy (NCBI): domain Eukaryota; kingdom Viridiplantae; phylum Streptophyta; class Magnoliopsida; order Santalales; family Viscaceae; genus Viscum; species Viscum album. Next base: position 359,083,720 of record OY728131.1, read on the forward strand.
ATCCCATTATCTATTTCAAATCCACTACAATAATGATTTTTATTGAGATCCCATGGTGGTAAAAAATATATTCTTACCTATAATGTTTTTCATATAACATTAGAATCCAAAAATTCTTTGTTAGAAAGTATTCTCAATAAAAGTAATTATAACACCTCCTCTATAAGGTAAAATGAAGAATAAAGTTGTTAATAGATTCTACATAGAGAGTAAACACCAAAGTGTACAAAATAAAGTCAAAGTCCTCTCTTGTACATGACATTTCCTTGAATAAAGGGTCTAATTGGTGTCCAAAAATTTCAAACTTCATAAAAAACTATCATTCAGATGGATTATTTTTTGATATATACAATTGAAAATCCATTAATTAATTGGATTGTTTAAAATATTTTTAGTAGTAAATTAATACCCACATTATCATATAATACATCCCAAGAAAAATATAATATGATCATTATTATTGGTAAATTGGCTGAATGATATCTAATATTATTAAAATATAAATACAATGATGTTTTATCAAGAACAAAAAACCAATATAGACCATCATACATTAGTTTATCTTAAATTAGTATAATTATATTAGTATATATTACCATTATATAGCGACTATAACTATCTCTTGATTTATACATTTCTATATATTTACAATATTACTATGATATTAATTTTTTGATATGGTAACTAAGTCAAATAACTCTACTTATCCTTTATTTTAAAATATATAATACAGTATACTTTATTTATGATGTAACATATAGACTTTTTTTATGTTATATTTTCATAAACATAGTTTATATTGGTATGTACAAATTAAATGAACCAGACCATATAACTAATCGAAAATATTTAATTATATTTATCGAGTAGTCAACTACTTATTTTTAATAAAGATCACCACTCATTAAAATCTACTGTACCTTCAGATGTTGTTTTAAATGAACCTGAATATAATAGAATATGACCATTTACAATTTTCAAAATAGAGGATATAAATTGAATGGAGGATTTGAGGAGTGTAAGATAAGGAAGATATTTATTCACATATAATCATGTTAAATTATTAATCATGTTTTTTCCAATACTGCTTATAATTATATATTTTTCAATGTTTTTAAGAGCTATAATTTTTTGTGGTTTCTTTATAATTCTCTTAGATTTCCTTTAAAGAATTTATTTTATAATCATTGTGATTACCAATAATACGATCTTTGTAGTAAATATTGTTTAATCTATAGAGTTTTATGAATTCTAGCTTAACTGAGATGACTTCTTATTAGTGATATCAAAGATGTGCCCAAGTATACAACAACCCATTGATGATGCTTTTTCAAAGAGGTTTTTGGTAATGTTTTTTTCTAACTAGCTTAGTCAAGGAAGATCTGATGTTTTTAACTTACTAATACCTTGGATTTAGTCTACTAATTAACTTATTTAATTTTATAGATAATACTTCCCTTAGATAGAAGTGTTTGGTAATAACATCCTTTAAGTGGTATTCTAGATGTCATCTCATACTCTAATAATTGTTATTTACTTTATTAGGTTTTTTCTAAATATATTGTTTTTATTGGTTATGATTTTATTTTTTTATTCATTGAATTTCTATTTCATAATACATAACTACATTTATTAATAAAAATATATATATTTATATCTTAGGACCATTTAACTTATTTTAGTGAAAAATTATTATTCTTATTCTTTATGATGATAATATTCCCCTCTTGAAGTCTCCAAATGTTTATATATAGGGAAAATAGTTTATATTAGAGTTGGTATATTTATTTAATATTTTCTCAACTTTTTGTTAAATCCTAGGATTTTGTTTCAAAACATAAATTATTTTTAGAATTTTATATTTTCCCTTTTTTATAATAATTTATATTATTTTATTTACTCTAATGTGTGTAATAAAATGGATCTTTTGATTATCACTGAAGTAATAATAACCAAAACATTACTTAAGTTGAATCAGAGCTTACCACGGATATTTAATTTTGTTGTTATAAATACATGTGTGATTGGATTGAGACTCTTATTATCAACATAGATATCAATAATTTTCTGATGATTATTGGAAATTAAAACAATTTAGGGAAAAAATTTGTAGTGTTTATTTGAAAATCAAAAGCTAGATATAAGGATAATTAAAAGGATCAAAATACTCTCTTATGTGAAATGATGAAAAAAAACAACAGTCAGTGTTCATTATATAAGACAAGGAATAAAATTTATAATAATCTGGATATTACACACATTATAATAAATAATGTTTTAGAATCTAGACCTATAATTCATGATGACTACAATAAATTTTATTTTCCACTAGGAGAATCAGTGGCTCAGATTCATCATTGGATCATAAAAATCAAGAATAGTCTTTAGTCACTTTTTGAGAAAGAAATTAATGATGATAAACTTGTGTAAAATATTATCATTTAAAAAAATGATAATACTTATGGATAATTATCAACAATATTAAGCATATAAAAATATTAATATTGGGGCTTCAGTTGGAAATATTATGAAATATGATATTATATTGAAAAGAGATTATGAAAAGTAAAGTAATAAGAACACGATATCTTTTTTTTCAACATGAAGTGTTTAATATTATAAAACTAATGTTGTTATGTCTAGAATTTATGAAAATAAATTACATAAACAAAATTCAGATATAAGTTGGTCAGAATTTAGTGAATGTCAAATTTCTCCACATACAAGGAAAATAATAATAATTTATAAAAAGAGGGACCTTTAGATAGATCCTTATATAAATAGAAACTAAAAGTATGATAAGAGAGATTAAATTGAAGTTATATGATATGTATGTATGAAGAATGGTTATATCAGACCAAAAACATCTAAAACATATGATGAAAAACAGATAATTTAATATAATATATATGTGTAAAGGAAAGAAAACATTTTGAGATACGAATGATACTTGGAACACTAGTGATGTTCTATCATCTTCTGATGATTTTAGTGATTCATACAGTGACTAAATCTTGAAGATTATCAGATTTTATGAAAAATCTACAAGAAATTATAAATTACTAATATTAAAGGTAACAATTAAATATCATAAAAATTTATCTTTAGAGCCTATATATTCTTTTTTGTGGTTGGAGACTATAATAAATATTCATCAAAAAATGAATAGGATTCTCTATCATTTTATGGGATGAATATATTCATGACTTTTATAGAGAATAAGAATAAAAATCCAAAGAATTATATTGATCAATATAAAGATGGGTTTTTAAAGATAATGGAATGATTTATAATATTAAATCTAAGTTATTTTCTAAAACTAAATATTTTTCCAGTACTGATGATCAAAACTATATTGTGAAACAAAATCCTAATGTTAGTAATCTAAAAAATATTCTATATTATTTTACATCCTCAATTATAATTTTGACAATATCTTTATATAGTTGAAAGCTATCCATATATATCTTAGAAAAGATTTTACTTCTAGAAAAACATTTTCAATAAAAATATTTTATTCCTAAAAGTGTACATTTCAAAACTACATTTTAGGGAATAGGTAGTTGGTAAGAAAATTATTAAATTTAGTCATTGAAATAATATAGAGATTATATTTTTAGAGAACTCATAATTAGAAAACATCATACCGTTGGACCTATATGGGTTCCTAATGTTTTTTTATTAACATTAATTGGACCAAAAATATTGGTCATTGAACTATTAGCCTTAATTATTTTAGGAAGGTTGAATACTAATAGGTGAAACATATGGTACATGGATAATAGTTATTCTCAAAACATAATAGGAGTAAACAATAATGTTCGTGACATAAAAATTATAATGGGTGGAAATGTTACATTTATAGAAAACATGATTTGAAATATCGATTGTATTCATGATTTCTATTTTCTTTGTATGTATTTAACTTATAACATAATTTCTATTTTGGGACATAAGAAATACCTAAATATAATTATTCATTAATGTGATGATGAATACTATATGAACATTGGGAGTAATAAATTTGACATCAAATATTTTTAGGGAGTCGCATTATTTGATTTTGATATTCATAATAATATTTACACTCTATACATAGATGAACTTAGTTTCTATAAATTACCTTGCCTTATTATGGTTGAGTATAATCCTTTAATTTGTAATAGAGTGTCAGGACACTATAATGATTGAACTTGGTCTATTCCTTAAAAAATATGACTTGTGAGGGATCTACCAAAACATATGTTCAATTCATAATATATATGTGATCCTTGAAAAATGGTAATAAACATATGTCATGTTTTGAATCTGTCATTGGAGTCTCAAATTTTGGATATATACAAATAGTGAACATGGATCCTTTATCCCTACATAGAGTAGAATTATTAGAGGCGAGCAATAACAATCTAGAATTTTAGTATCTATTACTATAAATAAATATATTGTTGAATATCTAGTATCACATGAAAAAAAATAACTAGTATGAGCTACATCATATTACAAATAAAATAATAATAAACCCACGCATTAATTAAAAAATTAAAATTCTTACATTTAAGTGATACATAATCATTATAATTTAATGTAAAAAACATGATATATTTTCAAATACATGGTATCAAAGTGTTGTATTTTTATATTATTTGAAAAATTATAAAATATGAATATGATAGTATAGAATATTAAAATTAATGAAATAATATTTTATCATTCATTTAATTAACATTTTTATGAAATAATATTAATAAGACTTAATGTTCAAAAGGTCCTTTTATATAAATAATGTTCTTCTTTATATAATGTACTTTCATTTAAAAGTTCAATTTATGGATTTCATGATTTTAATTTTATGAAATGGAATTTATTTTTTAATTCCTAATTTCAAAAGTATATTAACATATTTTTTCACTTTTTTTGAAATAGTTTATTTTTACATGAATAGTGAAAAATATTAAATTAAAAAATACCAAAACATTAATGAAATTATGATGATATAATAATGAAATAATATTTTTTTTTAAAAAAATTATATGTAATATAATTCATTTAAAAATATAATATCAAACTTTGAAATATATGTTTTACATTTTAGAAATATTAGTATTGTTTTTATTCAAATAAAAATTATTTTTGGTTCTTCTATTTTAATCAAGTGTTAACTATGATACTTCTAGTTTTGGTTTAGTTTTAAAGTAAAATAATTATTATATTATTAAACATAATCAAATTAATTCCAATGGATAAAAATTATATATGATTTTGGTCACTACTGGAAAATACCCCTTTCACAACGCTTCATTACCAATGTTTTAAACAAACCGTTGGTAAAGAAGCCCTTTCCCAACGGTTTTAAAAAACCATTGGGAAAGGGGTGTCCAAGGAACCCTTTCCCAACGGTTTAAGAGAACCTTTGGGAAAGGGGTACACCTTTCTCAATGGTTCTCTTGAACCATTGGTAAAGGGGTGTCCAAGGCACCATTTCCCAACAGTTCTACAAGAACCATTGGGAAATGGTCACCCTTTACCAACGGTTTTCTTAAACCGTTCGTAAAGGGTCTCTTGGACACCCCTTTCCCAATGGTTTTTGAAAACTGTTGGGAAAGATTTTCCCCAAATACAGAATCGGCCACTCTCTCTCCCATTCACGACAGAACCCTAATCTATCCATGGCTCTGCTGCTCTCGTGACTTCCCCCATCTGAATCTGTCAAACTACATCCAAATCGTCTCAAATCATGTATTATATTCTTCATACACATAAAATATTTAAGTTCTACGTTGTTTTTATTGTTATTAATCTCATATTATAGTTTTATGTTTTGATTTTGAAGTGTATATAATTTTTTTGTGTTTTGATTTAATCTAGAATTTATCCATTCCAATACATTTAATGAATTAAATCCTTAACCCTCCATCGAAGAATAAGCATCTAAAATTCATTGCCGTTGGATTCTAGATTTTCTAAGTATGTGTTTTTATTCTTTTTCCATCTTATAATTAATTGTTACATGGAAATTTATTTATATGTGTTTAATTTTTATCAATGTTTTTATGATTTTTTCCTTAAAATTCCTTGAGGAAAGTGTTTTATTAAAATAAAATTTTTTCAATAAGGCTTGTGTAATGTAATTTGTTATAGTACACTATTTGAATATGTCTGGTATTTAGTAACACATGAGATAACTTGTGTGTGAGAATGTGTTGTGAAAGAGATTCCATGGTTGGTTCAAGATTATATTTACGTTTAGAGCCTAATAATGAGTTGTTTTAAAGATATTTTGAGATATTTACCTTATGTTTATTGGTGAAAACTTGGAGCTGTAGAGGTGGTTCATGATTAAGACATATAATTACTACTAAACATGTGGATAAACCTTGCATTGTAGTGAATTCTTGAAATTTTTGATGTTTTTAGTCCTTTATTTGGAGTTTATTTTTATGGTGATGTTTCTTATTGTTACCTATGATGGGAATTTATTTTAGTTTCTATATCGGCTGAGACTCCCCCACCATGCACAATGTATGAAACCTCTAGCCTTATTTAATCATTCTGTTTACACAGTGTATACAACTTCTACCCTCATTTAATCAGTGAACTCAAGTCATTAATTTAATCCTTCATTCTCACTAGAATATAAGAAATTGAATGATGTAAACCCATCCTCACATGATTTCTTAACTTAGATAGAGTCCAACATATGGAATACGAGCTTTTGAATTCATTAGTTAACCAGGATCATATATTCCATTTCCCCCAAGATGACTGTACTAATATAACTTTAGGGTCAACTAAATATGGTTCTCATTGTACGTTGTATATTATGTGTCCTTCTTGGACAATACTCACTTTTATGAGGATGGGGTGCTTTTCACTACCCATTCTGGCTTGTGTAGACAGCCATAAAAATGTTAGATAAGTCACAAATTTAATTCTGTAATGTTTTTATCATTGAAAAACATTATTAAGAATTTAAAATTAAAAAATAAATGTTGTTTTCTATACTTAATGAAATTAATTCGTTTTACAAGCCATGAACAACCTATTAGTGTAGAAGCCTAAAATTTATTCACCCATGGGGTGCCCCTGACATGGGGAAGTAATTGGGTAATGAAAGGTATGACCATAGAGGTGTCAATAATGAGTTATTGAACATGAGTGAATGATTTGGGATGCCTATAACACATGATGGGACCTATGGCATGTGCCTCTTATAGACCTAATGAAAATGAATATAAATAAATTTTAATTTAATTTCTTAGTACTTGTTCTTTACATTATTTTAATAGTTCACTACATCGACTAGAAACTTCTTCCTTTATTGTTTACGTAAATTTATTTTCTATTAAAGTTCAATCCTATTGAATTGTTTATGAAAAAATGACTTATATAAATTCTTTTTACAGAATGGACAGAATTTGGATGTATGAAACCGATCGAATCTCAAGCGATTTTCAAAACAATTTGGAGAGCTTTATAGATTTTTCATTTCAAAATGCTTCAGATAGTGGTCGCATACACTGCCCATGTTCCAATTGTGTTGGTAGACCTTGGTTGAGCCATGAAGAAGTCAACTACCACATAACCAAAAATGGTTTTCAAGAAAACTACTTTGTGTGGTATCACAATGGGGAGAAAATAAAATCTCAAATGGGTGATGATCAAAATGAAAGGACTGGAATGGAGAATTTGTTAGATGATCGTTTTCCATTTATTCATCATCATGAAAAAGAAAGGATTTCGACTCAAGAAGACTTTGATATGAGGACATCTGATGCATCTATTGAAAATGATGATATTGATAGGGTGAAAAAATTGAATGATGCTGCCAAAACTCCAGTATATCGACAATGTGATAAAATGAAAAAGATGGAATTTTTAATCCGACTGTTTCATGGGAAAACTATGTATGGGATTTCTAATGCAACAATAGATTAAATTCTTACCCTCTTGAAGGATTTACTTCCAGATGATGCAGATATTCTCTCAAACCACTATATGGCATGGAAGTTAGTTGAGGAAATTGGATTTTCAAGAAACAAAATTCATGCTTGTCTGAAAGATTGCAGCTTATTCTGGGAGGAAACCGCTAAACGAAATGATTGTATAAAATGTGGCACATCCCGCTGGAAGTCAAAATCTGATAGAACACCATCCCGCATTCCACAGAAAGTAATGTGGCACTTTTGATTGATCCCCAGACTCCAGAATCCTTTTTTGTCTGATGACATATCAATAAAAATGAGATGGCATGATACCGATAGAAATAAGACTAATAATGAGTTGGTTCATCCTGCAGATGTATTTTCATGGCAGAGATTTGATGATCGACATCTTGATTTTGCAGCTGACGTGCGTAATGTGAGGCTAGGTCTTTCATGCGACAGTTTTAATCCGTTTGGGAAGATTCTTACTTCGCACAACACATGGATAGTTTTTATACACATTTATAATCTCCCCCATGGTTGTGTATGAAAAAAACTTTAAATTTCATGAGTATACTCATATCTGGTCCTTCTAATCCCAGCATTGATATTGATGTATACATGCAACATTTAATAAAAGAGTTGAAACTTCTTTGGGATGTGGGTCTGCGCACATACGATGCATGTTCGAAAGACATATTTCAGATGCGTGCTGTGCTTATGTGGAAGATAAATGATTTTCTGTCTTATGCAAAGATGTCTGGATGGAGCACAAAGGGAAAACTGTCATGTCCAGTTTGTATGAAGAATACACGATCCAGAAGACTGAAGCATCGTTGTAGTTTCAGTTTTATGGTACATCGACGATTCTTACCAAAGGATCATCCATATAGAATGAATCGTCGAAGATTTTATAATAATATAGAGACCGATGATCCACCTAAGTGTATGTCTGGAATTGACGTGCTTAATGAATGGAAAGATTTCAGTTTTTCATTCGGGAAGGATAAAATGAAATCTGGAAAGAGAAATAATGTTTCCACTGAAACCTGTTACAATTGGAGGAAGAGGAGTATCTTTTTTGATTTTCCTTATTGGTCAACCAATTTGTTACATCATTGCTTAGACGTAATGCATATTGAAAAAAATATATGTGAAATGTTGCTTTCAGTTCTTCTAAATGTCAAGGGGAAGACACAATATGATTTACGATCTCGGCGTGACTTGGTAGATTGGGGCATCAGACTAGAATTGCATCCTTTGCATATCAGTGAAAATAAATGGCAACTTCCATGTGCTTCTTATGAGATGACACCTACAAAAAAAATCAATTTTTGGAATTATTAGAGACTATTAGAGTTCTTGATGGATATTCAAGCAACATATCTAAATGGTTCAACAGAAGAGAGTTAAAGCTAAAATCATTTAAGAGTCATGATTATCACGTTCTACTGCATGAGTTGCTTCCAATAGCAATCCTCCATCTTCTGTCCAATAATGTATGGGTGGTTGTTATAAGGTTGTGCCATTTTTTAGAGATCTTTGTGATAAGAATTTTTCCAAGTCTTTCTTTTAAAAAATGTTGACAGATGACCCATTAATTTTGTGTGAGTTGGAGAAAATATTTCCTCCATCATTTTCACATGCATGCTGCATCTGACTGTCCATATTCCCACTAAAATACTTCTTGGAGGACCTGTTTCTTTTCGCTGGATGTATCCAACTGAAGTAAATATGTTCACATTAAAGTCTGATGTCCGAAACAGAAGTCATCCCAAAGGTTCTATCGTGAATGGTTACCTGGCTCAAGAATGTATAGATTTCTGCTCGATGTATTTCTCTGGTCTTAGTACAAGATTGAAAAGACTAATGAGAAATGAAGAAGAACAGTATGAGAAAATTGAACCTAGTTTTCCATCACTTCCTCAAAAATGAGGAATTCCTGGATCATATACATTGAAGACATTAAGCCATGAAGAGTGAGAGATGGCACATCGCACAGTTTTGTTCAACTGTGATTTGTTCAATGACTAAATCAGGTAACTAAATTGATTATTTATATCTTACATATATATCTATTAAACTATTCACATTTTTTATCTACAGGGAACATAAAACAATGATAAATAGGAAGAATCGTTCTTTATCTTTGAGAAGGAGAGAAACTTTGCATAGCAAAGAGTTTTCTGCTTGGTTAAAATTGAAGTTAAAAATAATAATGTTTAAAATAATTACATCAATAATTAATTAAGTTCAATAGTCATTTATATTGCAGGTATTGAGTTTGTCTGCTGACTCTATCTCTGAGGAAATAAGAGCTTTGGATTTTGGTCCTAATACCGTGGTTCATGACTGTAAATCAATTATTATCAATGGGTACAAATTTCTTGTCACTGAATGAGCAAAGAACATGAGAACACAACATGATGGTGTTATGGTTACTGCAACAACAGATTGTTATGCCAATGCATTAGATAGTAGACCACGATTTGAAAATATGGGTTATTATGGAGTTGTTCAGAAAATAATAATATTCGATTATTACTCTCATGGATGAGTCACAATGATGAAATGTCATTGGTTTGATTCAATGACGAGACATGAAACATTTATTGATGATTGTGGATTTTGAGTAATTAATATGACTCACACTCTTACTACCGAAGAACCATATATGTTGGCATCAATGGATAAACATGTTTTTTTATGTCAAAGACCAAATTCGACCTGAATTTGGTGTCATAGTTGAGTAATTCCAAGAAATATTTTTGATGATGGTGATAATGGAATTTACATTGTCCCTAGTGCCATTAGAACCAATCCATTTATTTCTTTTGATGACTGCAATAGCTCAATTGTCAGAGTTGATTGGGAACCTAAAGTTATGGTTGAAAATATATAGAATCATTCATCAATGTTCTCAATTCATTTGGTTTACCTCGAGTTGGGTTGTTAAGGTTGGTAATATTCAAATTGATTTAGTACTGATCACAAATATGTTTTAGCTGACTTGATCGTTATGTGAATTTTCAATGTTTATTGGTTGCCATTTTATTTGAATTGAATTTTCTACTTTGAAATTGAACTGTATTCAAACCTAGTCAAACAATATTTCTAACTTGGTGAACATTACAACTTGTATGATATATTAAATCCATTCAAGCTTTTCTAAAACAATTGATAGCTGACTTGACTATTATGTGAATTTTCAATGTTTATTGGTTTTAGTTTTATTTGAATGGTATTTTCTAATTTGGAATTGACCTATATTAAAACATAGTCAAACAATATTTCTAACTTGGTGAACATTACAACTTGTATGATTTATTAAATCCATTCAAGCTCTTCTAAGACAATTGATAGCTGAATTGACAATTATGTGAATTTTCAATGTTTATTGGTTGGAGTTTTACTTGAATTGCATTTTCTAATTTGGAATTGAACGGTATTCAAACATAGTCAAACAATATTTATAACTTGGTGAACATTACAACTTGTATGATTTATTAAATCCATTCAAGATCTTTTAAAACAATTGATAGCTAAAGTACCAATGAATCCCCATATTCCCTCATATATTTAGTTTTTTGGGTTACACATTAGTTTCATTTTTCTAATTAATTACATATTTGTTTTCAAAAGCAGGAAATGAAGCCAATTGAAGAGAGACGATGAAAAAAAAATGATGGAGAACAATCATTGAATGACGGAGTTGGGAATTCCTTCATTAGTGCATGTAGTGAGTACTTTATTTCAAATTGATATATTTAAAAAATATATAATGTCTTGTGATTAATTTTTTTGTAAAGTTTTTTGTAGGATCCACCTATACGTTGACAGTTATTCGACGAGGAGCCTAGTACTGGTCCTAGTACTTAGGCCGGTGGTATGAGGAGGGTTCGTACCAGAGGTGGACGAGCAGCTTCGCGTACCCGACTAGACCCTGCCCCTCCCACTGACATGTCATCCTTCCCACATTATGATCCCGGTGTGTCATTAGGGACACACGGGATATTTAGGCCTCCTATGTTTTCGCTACCTTCTGCATCTTCTGGCCCATCATTTTCACATCCCATGATGATTCCCACTCCCTAGTTAGCATCCGGTAAGATAGTTGTCACATCTTCTTTTTCTTCTACTTCTGTATCTCCGAGCTTCTACATTCCATCATCTTCAACTCCTGTTCCAGCAAAGGGTGTTCCATCAGTTTCTGTGGATCCAGCGACGCTAAGCGATCAGACCAACACAGGTATATTTATAGAACCCTAACAAATTTTTATAGAAATATTTAGTTTCATTATAAAATGTTTTGATAAAATATTTGTTTTTCTTTCATGACAGATACATCTACTGACAATAGGAAAGGGAGGGGTGTACACGCATCCATTTGGTGTGGAACCGCCGCACACAGGTTATGGTGGATTATAATGAAGACAACCAAATGGTTGAGAAAACAGGGAAGCAATGTCGGAGTTTTTTGGAGACGCTTTCCAAATACTCCGACATCATTCCCATCAACCCGCTATCATGGAGTCATTTGCCACATGAGGTCAATGATAGAGCTTGGTCAGAGATATGGGTAAAAAAATCTGTTCTATTTAATTCCATGAATTATTTTTGTATTTATATGAATTAGTATTTTGATTTCATCTTTGATTCAATTTTACCAATGGTGAGGGTGAACAAATGGAATGTCTAAAGGATTTAGGAGAGCTTTGGAGAGACTAAAAGCATGAGTTGTATATTTTCTGGGTTGCTAGAGTTGGCACTGAGTTAGAGGTGGTACCAGTGGTGGATGATTGTCCTATAGAGCAGTATTGTTAGATGATTACTCTTTGGATGAGTACCTAGTTTAAGGTATTAATAACATTTGAGGTATTTAAATAATAACATTCATGTTTTTCATTAATACTATATGTTGCATTTTCGAATTTTATTTAAGAATCATCTTGAAAAAATAAAGAGAACATTGATCCAAAAAAATACCTCCACACACTGGGATGCACTACGATGCATGATCATGAGAGGAAGCATGTTTTGACAATTGTTTATAAGTTTTCTTTACGACTTACACTTTCTTTTGTTTCCTCAACTATTTAATAGTTTTCTAATGTTTTCAAATAACTTTAGTTTTCAATGTCATTGTATAGGCAAATACAGAATATTGAAGGATGTGTTCCTCGAGAAAAACTGTTTTGCTCGAGTAGACAGAAAAAGGATGGAAGTGCCATCAACAAAGCGACTCAGCCGCAGATTGTAAGTTTTAATCTGGTGAATTTATATTTTAATATCTATTTTCTAACATAATGATTTCTTTATATTTTTAATAGGATTCTTTAGAGGCTGTAGATGCCCAATAACCAAAAAAGTTTGGACAAATAGATCACTTACATCAGGTGTTGGGAGAGGAGGATTCTGGGAGAGTACACTGCTGACCTAGGATTGCCCCGACGAGGTATTTTCCCTCCTCAGGTACGATCTGTAGTGCCACCGATCTGCAGAAAGTTAGGGCATAGGAAGAATATGCTGAGAAAAGGGCCAAAGAGATGGTAGAATAGTTTTCTATGGACAACACTGCGTTTATGAAATTTATTGAAGTTCTATGTCCAACACTTACAGCAGAGGCAAGCCTATATTTTGATGAATATATATTGTCAATACGTTCTATATATAGTGCACCGGGGGTAGTTCTATTGGTCATAAAGATGATGTACAACTTGATGATGATGATGGCGAGGAGTCTGATGCGGAAGATGAGGGAGAGGAGGAGGGCGAGGCTGGTGGCGAGGGAGAGGAGGAGGGAAAGGGAAAGGAGGAGGGCACTGAGGAGGGCGAGGATGATGATGGGGACGAGGACGAGGGTGATGATGATGACGATGATGGTGATGGTGATGTGGGACAAATTGATCCATTACATTTTTGACAAATATTACTGAGATTTGATATTTAATCTATTTAGTTGTCAGTTTTATCTAGACTCGTAGTATAGTATTGGAGTTGAGTTATTTTTATATATTATCTGTTTTTATGGTTGTTGTTATCTTTTAGTGGTTGTGTGTTTGGGAACCCCCCTCCTTCCTAGACCATGGACAACCCCCCACCATCCTCCTTGGACCCTGGACACCCCCGGGACAGCCCCCAGAAAACACCCCAGATAGCCCCCCAGACAGCCCCCACCCTCTTCCTTGGACCCCAGACAACCCCCCGAACACCTTTCGAACAGCCCCCGGAAAGCCCCCCGAACAGCCCCTTGGACATCCCCCCACCCTCCTCGCTGGACCCCGGACAGCCCCCAGATAGCCCCCCAGACAGCCCGCAGGCAGCCCCCCCCCCACGCTCCTCCTTGGACCCCGAACAACCCCCGAACACCCCCTGTACAACCCCCCCGCACAGTCCCCCACCCTCCTCCTTGGTCCCCGGGCAGCCTCCCGGACACCCACCGGACAGACCCCAGGACAGCCCCGCCAGAAACCCCCCACCATCCTTGATTTCATTTAATACTAGAAAATCTATAATATATATTTTATTTATTCTCATCATGATAATCAATGTAAATCACATTTACACATCTAATCAATATCATAGATTCTTGGTATGTTATAAAAGAGTTGTATTCATTGGGCATGACATTGTTAGCTCCAAAATGTTTCATAGCATGATAAACTAAAATCTAATCCATACTAAGAATGATATAAAAATATTTTATATGATTGTCTACAAGATTTTAAGTAAATACCATTCCACTAATAGACAAATGAGGATTCTCATAAAATGGAAAACATTTTAAGTACATACGGAAAACCGACCAAATGCATTCGGTTTCCATTGAAACTTTAGGAGAACGATCCTTGGGTCATATTGGATGTGTAAAAATAAACTCCACCTCAATATGAGATGTGGTGTGGCTGGAACCACTCAATGAGTCTGTCATCTGTTTCAAAAGGACACCATTTTAATTGAAAAACATCAACTAGCATACGGAAAACCGACCAAACGCATTCAGTTTTTGTTGAAACTTTAGGAGAACGATTAATGGGTCATATGTGACGTGTAAGAGTCAACCCTACCTTAATCTGAGATGCGGTGTGGCCGACACCACTCAAAGTGTCTGTCTTTTGTTTCAAAATGACGTAATTTTATGTGAAAAACATCAAATGGCATACGGAAAACCAACCAAACACATTCAGATTGTGTCGATACTTTAGGTCAACGATCCATGGGTCATATGTGACGTGTAAAAGTCAACCAGACTTAATCTGAGATGCGGTGTGGCCGTCACCATTCAAAGTGTCTATCTTTTTTTTAAAATGGACACCATTTTATGTATATACGAAAAATAGACCAAACACATTCGGTTTTTCGTTAAAACATTAGGAGAATGATTCATGGGTCATATGTGACATGTACGAATCAACCCCACCTCAATCTGAGACGCGGTGTGGCCGTCATTACTCAAAGTGTCTGTCTTCTGTTTCAAAAGGACATCATTTTAATTGAAAAATATAAAATGGCATACGGAAAACTGACCAAACACATTTGGATTGTGTCGATACTTTAGCACAACGATCTGTGGTCATATGTGACGTGTACGAGTCAACCCCTCCTTAAACTGAGGCACGGTGTGTCCACCACCACTCAAAGGATCTATATTTTGTTTAAAATGGACAACATTTTAAGTACATACGGAAAACAAACCAAACGCATTCGGTTTTCCTTGAAACTTTAGGAGAATGATTCATGGGTCATATGTGACACGTACGAATCAACCCTGCCTCAATCTGAGATGAGGTGTGGCCGGCACAACTCAAAGTGTCTGTCTTCTATATCAAAAGGACGTCATTTTAATTGAGAAACATCAACTGGCATACAAAAAACCAACCAAACGCATTCGGATTGTGTCGATACATTAGCACAACGATCCATGGGTCATATGTGACATTTAATAGTCAACCCTGCCTCAATCCGAGGTGCGGTGTAGCCGCCACCACACAAAGTGTCTACCTTTTGTTTCAAAAGGACGTCATTTTAATTGAAAAACATCATCTGGCATATGGAAAACCAACCAAACGCATTCGGATTGTGTCGATACATTAGACCAATGATCCAAGGGTCATATGGGACGTGTACGAGTCAACCCCACCTCAATATGAGGTTCGGTGTGGCCGCCACCACTCAAAGTGTGTGTCTTTTGTTTCAAAAGGACGTCATTTTAAGTGAAAAACATCAACTGGCATACGGAAAACTAAACAAACGCATTCATATTGTGTCGATACATTATCACAACGATCCATGGGTCATATGTGACGTGTATGAGTCATCCTCTCTTTAATATGAGGCACGGTGTGCCCGGAATCACTCTAAGTGGATCTTTTATGTTTAAAATGGACAACATTTTAAGTACATACGGAAAACCGACCAAACACATTCGGTTTCCATTGAAACTTTAGGATAACTATTCATGGGTCATATGTGACATGTACAAATCAACCCCGCCTCAATCTGAGATCTGGTGTGGTCGGCACTACTCAAAGTGTCTACCTTTGGTTTCAAAAGGACATCATTTTAATTGAAAAACATCAACTGGCATAGGGAAAACGGACCAAACACATTCATATTGTGTCGATACATTATAACAATGATCCATTGGTCATATGTGACGTGTATGATTCAACCCCACCTTAAACTGAGGCACAGTGTGGCTGCCACCACTCAAAGTGTCTGTCTTTTGTTTAAAATGGACAATATTTTAAGTACATACGGAAAACCGACCAAACGCATTCGGTTTTTGTTGAAACTTTAGGAGAATGATTCATGGGTCATATGTGATGTGTACAAATCAACCCCGCCTTAATCTAAGATGTGGTGTGGCTGGCACCACTCAATTTTTCTGTCTTATGTTTCAAAAGGACGTCATTTTAATTGAAAAACATCAACTGGCATACGGAAAACTGACCAAATGCATTCAGATTGTGTTGATACTTTAGCACAACGATCCATGGGTCATATGTGATGTGTACGAGTCAAACCCACCTCAATCCTAGGTGAAGTGTGGCCACCACCACTCAAAGTGTCTTCCTTTTGTTTTAAAAGGACGTCATTTTAATTGAAAAACATCAACTGGCATACAGAAAACCGACCAAACGCATTCGGATTGTGTCGATACTTTATCACAATAATCCGTGGGTCATATGTGACGTGTATGAGTCAATTC
The DNA here is from genome assembly GCA_963277665.1 of Viscum album. Lineage (NCBI taxonomy): Eukaryota > Viridiplantae > Streptophyta > Magnoliopsida > Santalales > Viscaceae > Viscum > Viscum album. The sequence continues at coordinate 359,100,853 of OY728131.1, forward strand.
TGCCTCAATCCGAGGTGCGGTGTGGCCGCCACCACTTAAAGTGTCTGTCTTTTCTTTCAAAAGGATGTCATTTTAAGTGAAAAACATCAACCGGCATACAGAAAACCAACCAAACACATTCGGATTGTGTTGATACTTTAGAACAATGATACGTGGGTCATATGTGACGTGTACGAGTCAAGCCCGCCTTAATTTGAGGAACGGTGTGACCGTAATCACTCTAAGTGGCTCTCTTGTTTAAAATGGACAACATTTTATGTACATATGGAAAACTGACCAAAATCATTCGGTTTCCACTGAAACATTAGGAGAATGATTCAAGGGACATATGTGATGTGTAAGAATCAACCCCGCCTCAATCTGAGACGCTGTGTGGCCGACACCACTCAAAGTGTCTGCCTTTTGTTTCAAAAGGACGTCATTTTAATTGAAAAACATCAACTGGCATACAGAAAACCGACCAAACACATTCAGATTGTGTTGATTGTTTAGCACAATGATCCATGGGTCCAATGTGATGTGTACTAGTCAACCCTGACTCAATATGAGGCGCAGTGTGGCCACCACCACTCAAAGTGTCTGCCTTTTGTTTCAAAAGGACGTCATTTTAATTGAAAAACATCAACTGGCATATGGAAAACCGACCAAACACATTTGGATTGTGTCAATATTTAGTAAAATGATCCATGGGTCATATGTGACATGTACAAGTCAACCCCGCCTCAATCTGAGACGTGGTGTGGCCGCCACCACTCAAAGTGTCTGTCTTTTGTTTCAAAAGGACGTCATTTTAAGTGAAAAACATCAACTGGCATACGGAAAACCGACCAAATGCATTAGGATTGTGTCGATACTTTAGAAAAACAATCCATGCATCATATGGGACATGTACGAGTCAACCCCGCCTTAATATGAGGCACAATGTGGCCGAAATCACTCTAAGTGTCTCTCTTTTGTTTAAAATGGACAACATTTTAAGTACATACGGAAATTCTACCAAACTCATTCGGTTTCCATTGAAACATTAGGAGAAAGATTCATGGGTCATATGTGATGTGTAATAATCAACCCCGCCTCAATCTGAGATGCGGTGTGGCCGTAACACTCAAAGTGTCTGCCTTTTGTTTCGAAAGGACACCATTTTAATTGAAAAACATCAACTGGCATATGTAAAACTGAACAACGCATTCGGATTGTGTCAATACTTTAGCACAACGATCCATGGGTCATATGGGACATGTACGAGTCAACCCCGCCTCAATACAAGGCACAGTGTGGCCGCCACCACTCAAAGCGTATGTCTTTTGTTTCAAAAGGACATCATTTTAAGTGAAAAACATCAACTGGAATACGGAAAACTGCCCAAATGCATTCGTATTGTGTCGATACATTATCACAAAGATCCATGGGTCATATGTGACGTTTATGAGTCAACCTCGGCTTAATCTGAGGCACGGTGTGGCCATAATCACTCTAAGTGGCTCTCTTTTGTTTAAAATGGACAACATTTTAAGTACATATGGAAAACCAACCAAACGCATTTGGTTTCCATTGAAACTTTAAGAGAACGATTCAAGGGTAATATGTGACATGTACGAATCAACCCAGACTCAATATGAGATGCGGTGTGGCCGACACCACTCAAAGTGTCTATCTTTTGTTTCAAAAGGACGTCATTTTAATTGAAAAACATCAACTGGAATACGGAAAACTGAACAAACGCATTCCGATTGTGTTGATAGTTTAGTACAACGATCCATGTGTCAAATGTGACATATAAGAGTCATTCCTGCCTCAATCCGAGGAACTGTGTGGCCACCACCACTCAAAGTGTCTGCCTTTTGTTTCAAAAAAACGTCATTTTAATTGAAAAACATCAACTAGCATACAGAAAACCGACCAAACACATTTGGATTGTGTCGATACTTTAGAAAAACAATCCATGGGTCATATACGACGTGTACGAGTCAACCAAGCCTCAATATGGGGTGCGGTGTGGCCGCCACCACTCAATGTGTCTGTCAATTGTTTCAAAAGGACGTCATTTTAAGTGAAAAACATCAACCGGCATACGTAAAACTGGCCAAACGCTTTTAGATTTTGTCGAGACTTTAGAACAACGATCCTTATGTCATATGTCACGTGTATGATTCAAACCCGCCTTAATATAAGGGACGGTGTGGCCGGAATCACTCTAAGTGTCTCTCTTTTGTTTAAAATGGACAAAATTTTAAGTACATACGGAAAACCGACCAAACGCATTCGGTTTCCATTGAAACGTTTGGAGAACGATTCATGGGTCATATGTGATGTGTATGAATCAACCCCACCTCAATCTAAGACACGGTGTGGCCGGCATATCTCAAAGTGTCTGCCTTTTGTTTCAAAAGGATGTCATTTTAATTGAAAAACATCAAATGGTATATGGAAAACCGACCAAACGCATTCCAATTGTGTCGAAACTTTAGCACAACGATTCGTGGGTCATATGTGACGTGTATGATTAAACCCCGCCTCAATACGAGGCACAGTGTGGCCGCCACCACTCAATGTGTCTGTCTTTTGTTTCAAAAGGACGCCATTTTAAGTGAAAAACATCAACTGGCATATGGAAAACCAACCAAAAGAATTCGGATTTGGTCTATACTTTAGCACAACAATCCATGTGTTATATGTGACGTTTACGAGTCAACCCCTCCTTAATCAGAGGCACTGTGTCGCCAGAATCACTCTAAGTGGCTCTCTTTTGTTTAAAATGGACAACATTTTAAGTAAATACAGATAACCAACCCAAATCATTCGGTTTCCATTGAATCTTTTGGAGAACGATCCATGGGTCATATGTGACGTGTACGAATCAACCACGACTTAATCTGAGACGCGGTGTGGCCGGCACCACTCAAAGTGTCTGCCCATTGTTTCAAAAGGACATCATTTTAATTGAAAAACATCAATGACATACGGAAAACCGACCAAACGCATTTGGATTGTGTCAATACATTAGTACAACGATCCATGGGTCATATGTGATGTGTACGAGTCAACCCCGCCTCAATCTGAGGTGTCGTGTGGCCGGTATCACTCCAGGTGTATGTATTTTGTTTAAAATGGACATCATTTCACGTAAAAATATATGGTATACAAAAAACTGATCAATTTATGAATTGACTTCTGGATTCCACATATAATTTTCATCTAAATTTTAAATTGAATTATAAATGAATTATGTATGTCTATAATTATGTTATGAATTCTAATTTAATTATGGATGTGTATAGTTCTATGATGCATTATATGTTAAATGTGTATGAATTTGTTCTCTATATGTATGTGTTAGTTGGTTTTTGTAGGTACAATAATTTTATATGTATGTGTTAGTTTATTACAGGTACAATAATTGGATTGAAAATGGGAGGGCACAAAATGAGGCCTACTGTTCAAATTGAAGACCTGCTGTGAAAATTGCAGGCTGCTGTGTAATTTGCACAGCTTAGGCTATGCCAGCGGTTTTGAACCGTTGGCATAGCATCTTGGTTCCTTTTTTTACCAATAGTTCATTGAACCATTGGGAAAGAGGGGAATCCTTGGTATTTCCCAACGGTTCAAACCCAACCGTTGGGAAAAGCTATCCCAACAGTTTGGCACAACCGTTGGGATAGGTTAGGATTTCCCCACCCTATCCCAATGGTTCACAGTAAACCGTTGGGAAAACCTTTCCTAATGGATTACTTCCCTACGGTTTTCAGAACCATTGGTATAACATATACCAATGGTTCTTCAACCATTCCCAATGGTTTAGAACTGTTGGGAAAGGCTATATTTTTAGTAGTGGGTGTAAAATCACTTTTATTTTATAAAAGGACAATTTTCAAGAAAAACTATTCTTTATTAGCTTATGCCTACTTGTTTTTAAAATAATTATTAACACCTATAGGAATTGAAAATTATAAAAAGGATTCCATATTTTGGATCATAATTTTCAAAAAATTTATTGAGTTTAATTTCATTTTTGGTCAAAATGAATAGTTACCATGGTAAGAAAATGTCACCATGTTTAGAGTTAAATGGGTTAATGATGGGGTTAAACTATGGGATAAGGCACCAAATCTCTCAAAAACAATATTTTTATTTTTTTTGTTTGTGTTTATTTTGTTTTTTACTTACCCAATAATAGTAATTGGACTAAATGTGAAAAGCATTACAATAGATAGAGATTTATTATATTTTAATTTTTTGAAAATTTATAAGGGTTCCACTCCTTCCACTTATAAAAAGACACCTCCTCCCCTCACTTCGTTACACAGATTGAGAAAATTATCGTGAAAATTCCCTACCCAAATATCCCCCTCATGTACTATTGATCTTATTTTTCACCAAAATAGAAATCTTATAAGATTTAAAGTGTAAGACAAAGGAAAATATTCAAGGAATATGTATAAGTGTTAACCTAATTGTTTCTAGTTTATTTATTTTTCTACCATCTTAAAATATATAATAAATATATTAAAATAGGTACATAAATATATTTAATATACAAAAAAATTATTAGGATAATATGAACACTTATTTATTCCAAATTTCCATCCTATGGAAAATGAAAATATTGATTGTGCATGCATGTGAACTACCACCTATAAGAAGTGATGTAATAAATTTTCATCACATCCAAAAATAGATGGATATAAAGATAGATTTAATGTATATATACTATATTTATGATATTTTTGTGAATCTATCAGGATAAAATATTATCTATCTTTTTACCCTCCTGTATTTTGGAAAATTGAAATATCATTTGTGCTTACATGCAGTCTAAATCCTAAAAAAAAGAGATGTAAATTTTTATCATCATCTCCTAACATGGATGTTCATAAGGAAGGATTTAATGAATAAATATTATAACATGATTATTTTTTTAATGGATAAAACATTATTTAATTTATTTCCTTTTCATCCATTATAATAATTAAAGCATCGTTCATGGGTTGGTGCTGACAACCACCTCCATGAATGAAGTATCTCATTTTTCATTAATGAATTACATATTTGTTTTAAAACTAAATTTAATTATAAAAAAATAATTTTGAAATTTTTATTATTCTAGAACCAAGACCCATTTGAATTCAGTCAAACTACCTATGTTATTTAAATGGATGAGGATCGAACGAACTCAAAATGCATTATGTAAAACATAAAATATTTATTAAACAAAATAAAACATGGTAATAAATGAAATAAAATTAATAATAATAAGGTAATGAAAATTAAAATTGTTATATATAGTGTCACCAACTCCAGTAGCTTAGAGTTTTTTCAATCATTTTACTTTAGTATAAGATATAAGGGATCACACAATAAACGATTTATCAATCTAACAGTCCTGGTATACTAAATACATAAATGATTTCAATATTGCATTAGAATAAATAAAAAATATTATGAAAAAAATATATTATATCCTTGATTATCATTCAAGTACTCATTCTAAATATCATAGGGAAGGAAAAGAAAAATAAAGGTTAAATCGATATTATCATTAAGGGTTATGTACAATAGAGGATATCATGAGTATATAATGAAATAATCATTATGGGAGGGGTAATAATAAGCACACATTACTTTAAATAAACAACTGGAGTTCAAAGTACATCTTTGGAAAAAATCAACATAACAATCACATAGATGATGGAAACTAAATTCTTAACAAAGTAAATTCATAAATATAAACATTCATGTTCTTACCCTCTAGACCATGACCAAGATTTCATGAATTTTACCATCAAGGCATTGGCTAAGACACATTCATGGAATGGGTATGTATACAATAATTACCCAACTAATGTGGCCACCTATTTTTTTCAAGACACCTATTGATGCATTTAGGGGATAGCTATAATTAGGGTCCATCCTTCAGATGAATTTCATATTAATTACTCATATATTGAATGATCAATTGAATTAAATCTAAAATATCCTTATAAATAAACTATTATTTGTGTCCAGTCAAGAATATAGAATATTTTCATAGGAAATGAAATAACTTTCTTAAGAGATATTAGAAATACACTGAACCTAGTAGCCCAGATTCAATGTTTGATTTATTACATTATTGATATATACAAGAAATATTGTCATAAATGACTAAATAGTTTAGTAGTGTTGGTATTCTAGATACATAAATTATTCTCTCATTACATTTGAAAATATAAATTTTGATACAATGAAAGTAAATATTATATATCCTCAAACTCATTGAGAGATTCTTTTTCATAACCATGATAAGGGAAACAAAATAAAGGGTTTACTCAAGGTCTTCGTAAGGGTTATGTAGAGTAGATTCTATCATGAATCAATAATTCATAATTAATATTGAAATGTAAATAACTAAAAACAAATTCTATTTAATCAATAACTTTAGAATAAGGAATAATATGGTGGTAACAAATTATGTTCAAATATTTCCATATAAATAGTCACATGATCCATGGATAATATCAATAGAGTAATATGATGGATAATATTAACTAATTTCATAGTGTAATAAATATATAAAATTTTACATCATATTCTTAGACATCTTGATATCTATACCTTCAAGACGTTGTTCCAAGATAGTTTAATCGATGGGTAGTTAGACACCAAAAACACATTTAATTCTAGTATACAAATTCACCTCATGATATTATCTTTGCATCAAGGGGATATATAATTTTGGGTTCCACCCGCCAATTCATGTCCAAATCACTCCTCATATATTAAATTATTGATTTAATTCATGAATAATATGACATAAAAATAAATATTTATATATATTAAAGGATAATGATCATCAATATTTCAACATTAAATCAAATAAAATTCAAAGTAAACACAGATTGTGAAAATTATATACAATTTAAGAAATATGAATATCCATGACAAAGAATATGGATATTTAAGAGAAATTTAATATTCAATGAAAATTTATTTTAATAATTTAATTTTATATATAGAAATATCTCTATCACAAAATTAATCAAGAGAAGATAAGAGACCATCAGATCACATAGAATATAGGGTTTTTCAACAAAATAAAGTCCTTTGTAAGAATAAAAGAAATGGAAGTGAAATATTAAAAATAATAATTCAGAAAATAGTTTTATTTATCAAACTATTGAAAATATATTGAACATGCTATATTTTAAAAAATGGTTACGACGATGGGGAATTTATTTATTGCCATATATGTTAAAAACATTCAATTTTATTTTCTTTTTTAAAATGTACCGCTAAAAATAGTAGAAAGATTCCATTCAGAAAATTTTTATATGTAAATTATAACTTGAAATGTCTTTAATAAATCAATTTTTGAAATAAAATCAATTTTGTTAAATATTTTTTAAAACATTGACATTGAATAAAAATATTTATTATTAGAAGGGAAAAACTATATTTGTTCATTTAAACATTTTTTTATTTGACTCAAGTACCAATGAGAAGAATATTTAGATAAAAATATGAAAAATCATTAAATATACAATGGATAAGAAAATTATTGGAGCATATAAAGGATAAATTATATGATTCCTTCAAAATTAGAAATATAAATTCTGAAATAAAATGAGATTGGAAAAATTGATTCTTACAAATTTAGTAACTTTAAAATTGTTACCCCTTGAAAGAATAAAATTGAATTTAAACATTGACCATCATTGGTAAATTGGTATTAATATTCAATATAGAAAATATATAGTATATAAACCACATAAAATTGAATAGGTCTATTTTAACAAATATTTCTCATAGGAATGAAAATTGGGATGAAATCCCTTATAAAGATCATACTATTGAAGTGATAATTAATCAAAGAATTGATTATGAGTAAAAAATAAAAATAAGAATAAAAGAATTATAAATAAACTATAATATAATAAAAATAAATTAAAATATTATTTTTAGGATATTAAATAAAATGAAGGACTAATATAACTTAATGGAATGAAATTAATTCATAAAATTTCTTAACACTTGGTAACATTCAAATAAAATACCCTAGGGTGAATAAAAATCATTTTAAATTAACATACAATGAATTAGTAAAAATTCATGATATTACATGTAACTTATTTATTATATACACCATATAAATTTTTTTTTCTTAATATTAAAATATACCTCAATGAAGAGAAATTGATATGAAGTTTATTGCCTCATGATTATTTTTAGTTGAATGCACTTTATCATTTTATATGATGGTTCTAAACATGTTATTAATTTATAAAAGAACTATTTTTATATTTATTATATCATATATCAACCTATTATAACATATTATTATCCATTTGTTAATAATTTTTTATTTATTTTCACTCTTTCAGGTGTTAACTTCATTGTTTTCTCAAGCATGTTTAGTCACAGAAGTTATTATCCTTATACATAGGATATAGATTCATCATTTAAAATATTAAATTAATGTTATAAATATAATATATGTTAATTGGATAATTTTTTAGAAACATTATTTAATGTTGGAAATGGAAAATGAATCAAATCACATCTTGGAGATGGTAGGTCATACGTGCGCACAAGCAACGATATGAGATCCACACGATATAGGATTTGAACTGTTTAATTTCATGGATTTATTTCCGATGGGAGGGTATGTGGTCCTATAGTGAGAATCTGGATGATGAGGGTTCCAGTTCGTTCCTCCTATACAGTTGGAGCATTGACCCTGGTAGGTTAGTACCACATGGTTATAGGGTTGTTGGATCCCTTGTGGTTGGTTTTTTCTTGAGGTTGGTAACATGGTCTAGTCCTCTAGAGAGCTATCTTATATGATAATACTCAGAGAGTATGGGAATACTTGTTTTGGGAAGTTGGTTGGTATATGGATCTTGTATGTTGTGGGACCCTAGAGGACCGTGTTTTGACCAGTTGATTTCATGTGATAATGAGACAAGTTCATGTGTGGTGCCCCGTAACATGTGACCTTATATGAGAAGGAATAAACCATTAATAGTGGGACCTAGAAACCATCTTTATGTAACTCCAGTTTAGGTAGTTGTTGTCATGTGTATTATTAGGGTGACCAATGTTAGGGTTGGACTGTGTTATGTGTGATTTTGGATGTGTAATGTAAGGATGGATATTTTGGAATTATGAAAATAACACATGAATAGGGTAGCCCAACATGGGGTTTTGACATGTGTGATTCATTTGGTTGGTAAAAATCACTTGTGTTTTAGTGTTTTATCTTAGTGGTTGGTTTCTAAAGGGGGTTGGATTTTTTGGGTTCCCTGTTCAGGTAATGGTTGTGCATATAGGATGTTTCTAGTGGTTTTAGGATAGACTGGAAGTTTGGGTTTTTTTGGGTAGTAACCACACATGTGAGTTTTTTTTTGTGGAAGATGGAGGAGTCTAGTTTTCTTGAGATACAAATACATGTAGTTCTTGTTCAGTGGTGGCACATGTTGTTTTTGAGGGTAGGACCAGTTTGGTGCTGGTATGATTTAGCTGTAGATGTGTCTTCATGAACGTTGTTTTGGTTCAATGAGTTTATTTTGGTTTAAGAACGCACCAGGGGTGATCTTCATCGGGAGATATAGGAATGTAGAGTAGTCATGGATAGTGTATAGGGATTTTGAGGCAAGGTTTCATAAGTATTGACTAATTGTATTAGGAATTTGTATCAGTTGTGGGGTCTTACAGGAGTGTGAGATGGTCGAGTGTTGATGGGATTATGGAGGCATGAGGGAATTATGACATTCCATGTCATTTGGGTTTTTATATTAGGAGTTATGAGAGAATATGCATGAGGTAATTAAGTAGACCAAGTTTCCTTGAGTGCGATGAGAACTAATATAGTTGTATGAGGTTCTTATGGGTAGGGAGGCCCAAGAACATTGGATGGGTTGATATGTCCCTACTGATAGAGCTAACATCATAAATGAATGTGTGGTGGTGGTTTTCAATGATGTAATATTGGTATACTTTTATTCAGTTATGATCATGCCCAATAACATGACATCATCTTAGGTATTATGAGAGGGAATTGTTTATATGACTATATATTCTAGTGTATTTGGCTAGTTATGGGGCCTCTCAAATGTTATGTTAATGTAGTGGTGTATGTAGAATCAAATGATGGGAAGTGGACCATAATCCATTTACCAGTGGGGTCCTTGGGATGGACCAAATATCGATGAATACCTTGGGTTCCATTATTTGATTTTAGAAACATGTGATAGATGATATTCCATTTCTTCACTCAGGTGCAGGTAATATGGAAAAGTATGATTCTTAGTTTAGTAGTGGTTGGAGCATGCACTGAAACAATTGAGGTGGTTCAGTGGGTTTTTATGATGATTATCATATATCGGGGAGTGATATGTCAGTTTCGTAGGACCCTTTGTGAGATAGTTGTTTTAATAATCACAACTCATTCCATTTTATAAATCTTGATTCATTTGTTATATTTTAACTACTGTTAATCATGTCAATGAATATTTATAAATGAATAACATATGTCAAATAGTATGATACATTTCAATAAGTCAATAAATTGTGTATATTAATGTTTGAATATACTTACAAGTGTATATTTATATGTAATTATTATTTTCACTTAATCTCGTAATTTTTTGTTTAAGAAAGATGCTTTATATGTTATTCAGACTCCCTGACACTGATAGTTCAAAGGAGTCACCGATGGATGACTCACTGATGAGGACTCACCGATCGAAGAAGACACCGATGCAAGACTCACTGATAGAACAAACATCACACTGATGGAAAAGTCATTGATGGATGACTCACTGATGGGAGACACTCCGTTATTTCAAAAGACTTACCGATGGATGATCCACCAATGGGAAACACACCGGTAGATCAAAATGAGTCATCGATGATGACTCACCGATGCCCAGACAGACTGATATCCCAAACGAGTCATTGATGCCTAGAGTAACTGAAACCAATAGAATGTAGTCTTTGATACAGAGAGACACCGATGCTGACAGATCGATGCTGACAGACTGATGCTAATGAATCACTGAGACTTATGACTCACTGATAGTCATAAAAACTATTTTTAATTTATTAATTTAAATTTATATCTAATAGTCATTTTTAGACAAATTAATTTTTCTGACATTATTTAATGTTGTCCATAGGATATTCAGAGGACAATATGTGGTACATACACATGGGGAGAACTTCATATCTTCTAGACCTCGTAGTATAAAATAATTACAATATGGATCATTCATGTGTTCTAAAATTTAGCAAGAAAGGAGAAACCTGTGAACTCTAGCAACTCTGTAGCATACTACCAAAAGCACATGAACCAAAAGGAAGAACATACTGGGAGATCAAGGAGTCTAGCTAAACCTACTGAGCTAACCTAAACACCTTTCAAACAATGAAGCTGAATATCTCATACTCCTAAAAGATAGAACACAGAGACTACATCACACTTTTTGGAGTCAACTTCCATAGGAGGACTCAAACTTCAATTATTCTACATCAACCGAGTCTATAGATACAATTAATAACACACATAGACTTCTAAAACTATCTCTACATCTTTAGATCTATTGTATTTTGATATTTACATTTATAAGTAGTGTGTGTATCTGTCTATTACACAAACAAACTGACTCCAGTGTATAGCTGGAGGATAACTTATATCCTCAAACTCTCACCCTACTTATCATTTTGTATCCCATGTAGAACTATGGAAGTTTTCATGTGTGACTTGTTTGATGTTTTCCCATGAAGAACTATGGTAGAGGTCAAGTGTGACATGGACAACCATGTGTGATGTTGTGAACCTCGATTCAGGGTGTGGATCAAACCTTTTTTATTAATTTAAACTGCTTGGTGGCAGGTGATCCACAAGTGGAGAGGGCTAAGTCTCATCTAGGGACCGAACCTATTTTTTATATCTTCTGTGTTTTATCATTTAGTATTCACTCTATTTTTATTAAATATTTCATAAAACTAAATTGAACATTGATAGTTAGATTAGAAAGTGTTTATATCTATTTTAAACCAATAGATTAGTTTCATAAGTTGTATTACTCTTTTAGATTAGTGTAGTTGAGAACTAATATATCTTTTGAGAAAGTGACTGTACATTCTAGACTTTTATAGATTCACAAGAAATTTAATTAGATTATATTTTTAATTGGGGGAAATTTTTATTATCCAATTTATAACAAATTTATTTATAGATACTCATTTCACATCCCTCTTGATTAATCTACTCCGACCAACATTTTGTATCAGAGGATTTGGAATTTTTTTATTTTCAAAGCCTTCTCAGACTTTTTCAATTAGGATTTTAGTTGTATTTCCAAGATCATAAAATTTATATCTATAATAATTTTTTATCTCTTTCAATATTGTTTTCAAATTTTATTATGGATAATTGAATAGAAGGTGATGCTACCATCTGACCTCCATTATTTAGTGGAACAAATTATTCCAAATGGAAAATTAAAATGAAAATGCACTTAGAAAGTTTGGGTTTTGAAATTAGGGTCATAATTTATAAATTATTATAATATTCCTTATACTTCTTGAACTACTTGGGATGACCCCACTAAGACTTCTTATAACAATAATTTTATATCCATGAATTTCTTAAACTGTTCTTTAAGTGATGAGGAATTTAACAGAAGTTCTGCATCTAAAACAACCCATGAAATTTGGGATAATTTGTCTTTTTCACATGAATGAACTTATAGATTTAAGGAAATGCAACTTAACACATATACTATAAAATATAATAATTTTATGAAGAAGCATGATGAGCCTATTTTTGACATGTATCTCAAGATTAATGAAATAATGGACACTATGATCTCTCTAGGAAGATATGTTACTTCCAAAGAACAAATTTTGAGGATTCTTAGATTCTTACCTGATAGATGAAGATGAAAGTTTTTCACTATTAGAGAATCATGTGACATCATCAAATTACATGTCAAAGAACTCATTGGAAAACTGATGGTGTATAAAGAAGAACTGAAAGTAAACAAAGAAGATGAGTTTGAAAGTAAGAGAAAATCTTAAGCCATCAAGATTACTACTTCCAAGAGTAATGAGAAAGAGAAAGTTCAAGCTACATTTGAGAGCATGAGTAGTGAAGAATCAGCTATAGATAGAGATGAGGAAATGGCCTAGGTGGCCAGAATATTCAATAATAACTATAGGAATAAGATGTTTTTCAGGAAGCCCAATAATAAAATAAGATATGATAACAAGGGGAACTGGAAAAAGGAGTTGAAAAGAAATAAAAAATTAGAGGATATTATTTTCTATTAATGCAGAAGGATAGGACATGTTGATGCTGACTATCCAAAGTCAAAATACAAAAAAAATGAAAACAAAGACAGGAAGTATAAGAAAGATATGAAAGCCACCTAAAGTTCCCCTGAGGATAAATCCAATGAGTCAGCATCATCTCATGATGAGAAAGATGACATGGAAATATGTGTTTTATAACAAACACATCTGAGTCAATATTATACTCTACTGCACACAATTCTTCTTATTCTGAAAACAAAAGTGTGTCTGAGAATATAAAAATTGATAAAATATTTGAAAATTGTAATATGCTAGAAGAGGCGTGTAATGAACTAAATGATAAGTATAATTCTTTCAAGAAACAACATGCTCTTACTATAACTATTATGTCTAAACTTACTATTGAAAAGGAAAATAATGCATGAATTCTGATAGAAAACATTGAATAAAAAATTTCTAATGAGCAATTGAAGAAGGATTTAGAATTTTTTACAAATGGAAAATATGATCTTATTAAATTTATTGGTAAAAAGATAGATCCTAAGTACACTTATGGTATTGGATATCATCCTAGAAAATGAAATTTATCAAAAACCAATTTCATAATTAAATTTGGAAAATATGCTTCTTTTCCCAAAAATTACGATTTTACTATAAGTTCAATTTCTACAAAATCTTTTACTACATTGAGTTTTTATTAACCAAAACCAGTTTATTTTTCATATAAATTATATTCTATATATAAGAAACCCATAAAAAAATTATGGGTTCTTAAATCATTAATTACTAATGTTTCTGGACCCACTAAAATATGGGTACCAAAATCCTTTCTTGGATATTTTTTGTAGGTAAATTGACTTAAGAGTTCCTGTAAAAATATTTGTTACTTGGAAATTTGTTGTTCAAGGAACATGATCGGAGACTAATCAATCTCCAAGAAGCTTATCAAATTTTATGGAGGAAAAGTCACATTTGATGACAATGGTAAAGGAAAAATCATCAGCTTAGGCCAGATTGGTAACCCTAACTCTATTTCAATTTCCAAAGTACTTTATATTGATGGATTAAAGTATAACTTTCTTAGGATATCCCAACTATGTTGTGATATATTCAATGTTGAATTTAAAAATGATTCATTCCATGTTTTTGATGCCAATAATAACCAAGTATTTACTTCTCTTAGAAATGGAAATGTATATTCTATAAACTTAAACACATTAGAATCAAAACATGTTTCTTATCTTAGTTCATTTCACAAAGGGTCTTGGATATGGCATAAAATACTACAACATTGTAATGTACACTCCCATAAGAAATTTACTAGAAGCTTTTTAGTTAAAGACCAACCAATACTAGAGTTTTTATACAATTGAGTGTGCAATCCTTGTAAAAAAGGAAAGCAACAAAAAATATATTTCAAACCAATGAAAGAAGTTAAAACTTCTCATCCTCTTAATTTTGTTCACATGGACTTGTTTGAACCATCTAGAGTTTCACATATCAATAGGAATCAGTATGTTTATGTTCCTGTGGATGACTATTATAGGTATACTTGGACTTATTTATTAGCTCAAAAAAGTGAAGCATGTACTTACTTCACCATGTATGCTAAAATAGTGGAATATATAAGTGGACTTAGAATAATATCCTTAATAAGTGATCTTGTCCATGAGTTTGAAAATCAAGAAATTGAATCTATTTACTCACACAATGGCTATATTCATAACTTCTCTACCCCTAAGAAACCCCAAAAAAATGGAGTTATAGAGAGAAGAAATAAGACCTTACAAGAGATATCCATAAAAATGCTAAAAGAATATTATTTACTTATTTAATTTTGGGCTGAAGTTGTTAATAAAACTTATATTATAATCATTAGAGTCTTAAGTAGACCCATACTTAAGAAAAATACTTATGAGTTGTGGAATAATAGGGAACCCAAGGTAAATTATTATAAATTGTTTGGATGTAATGTTTATATTATTAATAGTAAATATAATCTAAATAAATTTACCTATAAATATGATGAAGGAATATTCCTTGAATATTTAACAACAAGAAATGCTTATAGGGTATTTAATAAGATAACCAAATCTGTGGAGAAATCTCTACATGTCAAATTTGATGTAACAGATCCACATGACCCTAAGATCTTTCTACAAAACCTTTAAGATGATATTTCAATCCTAGACCTAAATGAGAAATAATCTAATCATTCTATCAAACAATATATGAAATCAAAAAGTTCTATAAAATTTTTTGATTATAGCCATAAGGAACCAAAACCAAGTGATGAACCTGAAATAACTAGGCCTACGTATACTAGACCAACTAGGACACTTAAAAACCATCCCTTAGATATTGTAGTGGGAGATTCTGATAGAGAAACACAAACTAGAGCTTGTTTAAGAAATCATGTTAAACATCAAGCATTCTTGTCTCAACTTGAACCTAAATGGATCAATGATGCAATCAATGATGAATTTTGGGTAATGGTTTTGAAATAAGTGCTTAATCAGTTTGAGAGAAATAATGTATGTAAGCTAGTCAATAGACCAAAAAATACCTTGACCATATGAAATAAATGGGTGTTTAGGAATAATGTAGATGAAGTAGAAAATATAGTTAGAAACAAATCTAGATTGGTAGCACAAGGCTATAATCAAGAATATATAATATATTTTGAGGAGACCTTTGTACGAGTAGCTAGGATTGAATCCATTAGAGTATTACTTGCCTATGAAGAACAATTGGAATTCAAACATTATCAAATGGATGTCAAAAGTGAAATCATAAATGGTTATATAATTGAGGATGTTTTTGTTGAACAACTAACATGTTTTAAAAATCCACATTTTCCAAAACAATTTTTCAAATTATCTAATGATTTATAATGTTTGAAATAACCTCCTAGTGTTTTTTATGATAAGTTGAGTAACTTTCTTATTTCTAAAGGTTTTACAAAAGGAATTTCAGATCCTAATTATTTATAAAACAAATTTCTAAAGAAGTTTTAATAGCTCAAGTATATGTATAAGATATTATTTTTATATCTTCTAAAAGTTATTTATGTAATGACTTTTTAAAAATTATGCAAAGTGAGTTTTAAATGAGTTTGATTGGTGAACATAAATATTTTATTGGATTTAAAATATTTTAAAAAGAATTTTTTATTATAAATCAAAGTAAATACACTAAAGATATTTTTAAAATATATAGCTTTCATGGAATTAAGAGTAGTAAAACACCTATGAGTTCTACATGTAAGCTGGATCTTAATGAAAATGGTAAATCTGTTAATCAAACTGCTTACTGAGGAATGCTTGCGAGTTTGTCGTAAAAACTGATAGTGGTCCATACATCATGTTCAGTGGGTGTGTGTGTGAAATATTTCAAGAAAACCCAAAAGAGTCACATTTATATTCTGTTAAAAGAGTTTTCAAATACCTAATGATTACAAATAAATTAGGATTGTTCTACGCAAGAGGACAACCATTTGATTTGGCCAGTTATTTTGATGCTTAATTTGGTGGGAGTAAATCAATTAGAAAAATCACCTCTAGAACATGTATCTTTTTTGGAAAGTATCTAATTTTATGGTGTAGTAGAAAGAAAAATCCAGTTGCATTATCAAATGCGAAAGTAGAGTACACTGTTTCTGGAAGTTGTTGTGCCTAAATTTTGTGGATGAACCACCCTTTATTATATTACAGATTTCAATTGAGACATATCCCCATAAATTGTGACAATAAAATTGCTATTAATATTTCTAATAATCCAATATATCATTCCAAAACAAAACATATTGATGTAAGACATCACTTTTTGAAATACCATTATAAAAAAGGTGATATAACTCTTTAGTTTATTGGGACTGAACATCAACTTGATGACATATTTAACAAACCCTGAAACTTAGGGAGAATGAGCTACATCATACATGGAATAGGAATGATAAATCTATAAAGGCTATGCTATCAGATCCTCTTAGAAAAATTAGTCTGTCAAGTGAAACCAATGAGTGAAACAGATCAGTGAAACTAAAAAGTGAAACAGATCGTGTAAAACTGATGAGTAAAACTGATTAGTTGAATATGATCACATGAAGTTGATCATTTAATATTGTTTGTATGAAACCGATACCGATATGGTATTTTAATTAAATGTATTCATAAATTTTATTTTAAATATAACAACACATTTTAGTTGTTTCTTATTTTACTATTGTTATATATTATTTTTTGTGAAGTAAAATCCCTAAACGATAAAATTAATTTGGTCCACTCTTCGAACTTTCACTACCCTCACTCCACCTTTCTAACCTTCAACCTTTCAACTGCCTCTTTGAACCAAAATACTTAAAATGGAAATAATTAATTATGAAATGTAAGGACCGAGAAAATCATCACTATACAAGAATCAAGAAGAAGAATCAAGTAGTGTATAAAGTTCTTTGAAGCTAGGGTTGGGAAGTCATGTGGTAACTGCTGAGAAGGAGGTGTCTGCGGAGTGGCTATTTTAGAGCAAGTCACTCTTTCTGAAAGTGTTAGAATCTCAAGGGTGGATCAACTGTTTTGCTAATAATGAGAAACCATTCTATCACCAACTGGTACATAAGTTCTATATTAATCTGAAAGTGCCTTTGGAAGGATCCAAGGAAGCTCAGATGAAGTCAGTGGTGAAGGGAAAAAATATATTTTTCTTCAAAAGAGTTGTATGAATTCTTGGAGATGACTCATGAGGGAATATATTCGGATTAACAGGGTAATATTCCACCATCCTCAGATTTGTTTTCATATAAAAAATATTTAAATGAATTGATTGGTAATGAAGATTCAAGGAGATCCACAGTTATAAAGTCATATGGAGAGGCCATACCTCATTTCAAGTTCATTCAACACCAAATTTTTCCAAGGTAGATTTTTCTGTTGTGAAGTATCAGGATGTTTATCGGATTTATTTCTTAAAAAATGTGGTAAAGGTGAATTTTTATAGGTACTTTGTGGTACATATCTATTAAAAGATCAAACCGTACAAGAATGAAACTTGTTTATACTACCCAAGGATGATCGGTGCAACTCTAATGAATCTCGGACGTGTGGAGGATGGAGATGAGGTGATCACTGCCTGTAGGGGCTTCTTACTACACAAGGAAATTTGTAAAAGGAAGAAGTTTTTTTGTAACCCATGGAAGAGATGTTGGGTAGCAGATGAAGAAATGTTATATGAGGATTTTAATCCCATTGATCATCCTACCAGTCCAAGGGATCAAGATAATCCAAATCTTAAACATGTTGAGTAGGTGTTTTATTCTGATGAAAAGGAATAGGTTGAGCCTAATCTTCCATTAGGGGAGGTGTCTCCTACTGATAATATGAGTGACCCAGATATAGCTGAAATCCGTAAGGACATGTCATATGGACCTGACATTCCACCTTTGGAGTTACCTTCTGAAGAACCTTTGTTTGGTGGAGAAGATGAGGAATCTAATGAGGTATCTGTAGTTAAAGGATATATAAGAAAAAAAAATGGTGATGATGATGATGATGAGGATAATGAAGTTGAGAATATGAGTGACTCACTTGAATCAGGTCGGGAAGATGTTAATTTTGGTGAGGAGTTAGTGCATGGAGAAGATGATGAGGCTGATAGGCTAGATGGTGCTAATCTTTTTGGACATGATGTTGCGAGTCATGATGATGCTGGAAATGTGGATAGACATGACCATCTTGATGATGATTAATGAATCAGTCAGTAGATTAATGAAATTATGGATAGAGGACACAAAGAATAAGAGATAGAATATCGAATTGCATCTGTGCCTCAGATTGAGTAATAACCTCAAGTGGATGGAGTGGCTGGAGTTCAAGTAGGTCCTTAAGATCAGTTAGTTTCAGTGCCTCTGAATATTGTTTTCTCTATATATTTAGAATAAGAAGATGAAGCACAAGTTGAGTATGATCCTCAAGCAAGAATAGTAATAATTGACTCTTTGGAGCCCAGACACAAGACCTATTCTAGTGATTGGAATAGAAATCCAGGTTATATCCTTTTTGGGTTGGATTATGAATCATATTAGGAGATGGTAGCTCCTCCTCCTCCTGATCAATGAGCAATAGTGGAACCAATTTCTCCTGCTTCACCTGTCATACCTCATGTTGATGATCTTATTCTACCTGCAGTGCTTAGTTACTATGTCACCAAAGTTGATCTTGAGAAATTCAAAGAATATATATATGTGTGATTAAGATCCTCTATTAAAGTCATAATTTAATATTCTACATCCATGATTATTTCAGAGGCTGATGCTTCTAAGACTGAAAACATGGTGATTCCGGAGATTTAGCCTTATTTTATCACTCAAATGAGACAATTATTAGAAATAATACAGTGCTAAGAGAATAAGTGAATAGAATGAGTAATGAATTATAATATTTTACCACTTATTTCAAGACCACACTTGGTGGTGTTATAGAGGTTATTAGGAACCTAGTTACACATCTACTGATTGTATTTTTGATAAAGTTAATGAAGGATATTGTAAATGTGATTTCTGGTGAATATAATTCTAAAGGTACCAGGCCTAATGATACTAATATGGAGCCCCTCAAGACTGTGATACGAGAAGATATCAAGGGTATTAAAAGTGATTCTGATAAAGAGACTCTTTCCAAAGTGCACAGGAACACTGACCTTGTTTATAACACGTAATACAATGTACAAATGAGGAATCTACTACTCAAAAGTAGATTATAGAAAAGGTGGACAAGTATTTATCACAAATCTATACAAATCATGATCTAATTGGAAAATTCAAGTACATTAATGTGAATCCCAAAATCCCTCCAGTGAACGAGGACTTCAAGAGACATGCGAATCAATTGAAATATTTTAAACCTACATTGAAAAGTTCATAGAGAACAAGGATGATTTTGAAAAGGCAATGCAATATAGGGGTAAAATAATCAATGATTTTATCATGCTTTTGAAACCCTACCTGCATGTGAAAGCTGATGCTATATTGGTCCTTGTAGCTACTTCTCTTGAACTGGGTTCCCTACATCCTGCTCAGATGTCAGTCTTTCAACCCTTATCTCAAATTAGGCTACTAATCCTAGAGCAGCCTCAAATTCATGTTCTCTCAGAGAGGAGACCAAGACAAGCAGCTAATGTTCTTACGGGTGTTACCTTACCTAGTGTTACCATTCATTCATCCATTCTTACATCCACAACACCACCTCTTTCACCTTCTTTTAACCCTTCAAACAAAGGTAAATTCCCTAAAAATCCATGCCTTAACTATGGATCATTTATTAGATATGGATTTCTAGATTTCTTTTGATGACCGTATTTTGATGATTGTAATCTTTGTACCTTAATGCATATCAATTTGACTTCCATTTTTTCCAATTTTCTTTGTTTTTTGTCTTAATACCTTCTCTTTAATTTCAACTTTTTTCTAATACCAAAAGGGGAGAATGATATGGATGGCATATATTCTTAATCTAAGGTGTCAAATTCTAGTATAGTAAAGATGGAATTTAATCAACAGAATATATATATATATATATATATATATATCCCACCTCTGATACAACTTACTAAGGGGGAACATAATAATTCTCTAATACAACTCTATTAAAAAAAACCTCCTATATATATCCTCTGATGCAATAATTGAGGGGGAGCATAAAATAGAAAGACATTATAGTTATATTGAGAATTCATATTCACGGTTTCTATGCCAAGTGAATTAATTTTTATTCCCTAACATCATGAATAACTCTTTTATTCCACGATTTTTGAATATCAAAATGGGGGTGAGTGTTGGATCCTTTGTTAAATATTTATTTTAATAATCACAACTCATGAAACTTTACAAATCGTGATTCATACATTACATTTTAACTACTATTAATCATGTCAATGAGTATTTACAAAGAAATAACCTATGTCACATAGTATGATACATTTCAATAAGTCAATAAATTATGGATATTTGTGTTTCAATATACTTACAAGTGTACATTTATATGTAATTGTTATTTTCAATTAATCTTGAACTATTCTGTATAAGACAAATGATTTTTATGTTTTTCAGAGTCCCTAACACCAATAGTTAAATAGAGTCCCTGATGGCTAACTCACTGATGAGGAATCACCAATCGAAGAAGACACCGATGCAGGACTCACTGATAGAACAAACATCAAATCAATGGAAAATTCACTAATGGACAACTCACCAATGGGTGATGCATCATTAGTTCAAAAGTCTTACCAATTGAAGAGTCACCAATGGGTGACACGCCGATAGTTCCAAATGAGTCACTGATGATGACTCACTGGTTCCTGGATTGACTGATAGAAAAATTGTCTCGCTGATGCCCAGAGTCACCGATACTGATATAAAGGAGTCACTAATACAGAGAGACACCGATGCTGATAGACCGATGATGAAATACCAATACTAGTGACTCACTATTACGTATGACTCAATGATAGTATTATAAATTGTTATTAATTTATTAATGAAAATTTATATCTACCGGTCAGATTTATAAGAATTAATTTTTCTTACATTATTTAATATTTTTTGTAGGATATTCATAGGACAGTATGAGGTACATGCACGTGGGTGGATCTTCATATCTGCTGAACTTCAAAGTATAAAAGAATTATAAGATAGATCATTCGTGTGTGCTAAAAAGTAGCAAGAAAAGAAAAACCTATGAACTCTTTCAACTCTAGAGCATTCATTAAAAAGCCCAATAACTCAAAGGAAGAACATACTAGGAGATCACGGAGTCTAGACAGACCAGCTGAACTGACCTGAACCAATTTTTAATAATGAATCTGAAAAAATTATACTCCTAGAATCCAGAACATAGAGACTACAACACTCTGTTTTGGAGTCAACATCTAGAGGGGGACTAGAACACCAATTTCTCTACATCAACCGCGTCTAGATTGCAATGCATAACACATAAAGACTTCTAAACCTTTCTCTACATCTTTAGCTCTGATGTGTTCTTATATTTACATTTTTTAGCAGTGTGTGTATCTTCCTGTTACACACACACATGATCCTGTGAATAACAAGAGGATACTTGATATCCTCAAACTCACATTCTACTTATCCTTTTGTATCCCACATAGAACTGTGGAAGAGGTCAAGTGTGACTTGTTTTCTATTTTCCCACGAAGAAATATGGTAGAGGTCATGTTTGACCTAGACAACCTTTTGTACTGTTTTGAACCCCGGTCCAGGTTGTGGATCAAAACATTTTTATTAAATAAAAATACTTGGAGGAATGTTATCACCAAGTTGAGAGGACTATGTCTCATCTTGAGACTCAACCTCTTGTTTATATCCACTATGTTTTACCTTTTAGTTTTTACTCTAATTTTATTACATATTTCATAAAACTAAATTGAACGTTGATAGTTAGTTTAAAAGTGTTTATAACTTTTTTGAACCAGTAGGTTAGTTTCTAAATTTGTATTAATATTTTGGATTAGTATAGATGAGAACTAATAAATCTTTTGAGAATGTAACTGAACATTTAAGACTCTTATAAATTCCTTGAAAATTGACATAGATTATAATTTTAATTAGGGTAAATTTTTATTATCCAATTTATAATAGAAAAATTTACAGATACTCAATTCTCTAATTCTTGAGTAATCTACTCTGACCAACCAGTTTTGGTGACATGAACCTTTTTATTTATGGGTCATAGGTATGTGGTACCTTTTACGGATAATTCATTCTATCATTGTGATGCTGTTGAAGGACCATTGAGGTGCTCACTTAAATTATACAGTGAATGCTAAAGGGAGATCAGTTGTGGAAGAAGATGAATCCAAGCATCGACATTGGGATTGAGGTGCTTATAGAAATTATTTCATGTATATAATTCAATGGGTGTATTTTTTTGGTTTTAGAATTCAGCTGAGTGTAAGGGAATGGTAATCAGATGATATGGAAATGGACCAAAAATCGGAGTTGGGAATTTTTGTGACTAGTTGGATGAGGATAGTCTAACTGGGGTTATTACATAATGTGGGTGATAAAGGTTGTAAGCTACATTTGGTGTCTCATTTTGGGAATGAAATGTGTGTTTTGGGTTGATTCGGTGTTTCAATATAAATCAGGTATGCCATTAGTTTGCACTTGGATGGTGTGTATGGTTATGATTTATTTGGTTTTTGAGAATGAGGGTGGGTGTCATTGATGTTTTGAATTCTCAATGTTGTTAGGTTGCAGTCTGTTGGAAATCATTATGGGAACATTATGAGAGTGTAAGTTCATAGTTTGTTGGGACATTTCAGTGGTGAGGGTGCCAAACATCTGGAGTTAGTTGTTATAAGCTAATTCTAATGGTGGGGAGCACCATTGCTTGAGGGATGATTAGGTGATGTTCCATGAATTTTTTTTGTTGTTTGAGCTTGGGAAAGAACCATCATGTTGTTTCAGTTTGGTAAAGAATTTTATATCTATTTTCATCCGGTTATGTTCTTGGAGTTAGTGGTAGTTCCATGGTAGTGTACTAGGTTATTAGAATGTGGGTGAGGATGTTGGCTAAAAAAATGGTGGCCAACGTAGGCCAGGTGGTACTGAAGGATGGATATCATTACTTTTTGAGGATGATAAGTGGTATAGTGGGATGGTGTTAGATCTTTCTTATGTATAGATCAAAAACTTCTGATGTATTTATAATTTTAATTCTAGGAAGAATCAAATCTCGTATCAAGACTTGGAATGGATTTTGAGAGTTGAAATTTCCAAAAATAATTTTTTGAGATGAGGAATGAGGCATGGTGGGTATCCTGAGTATTTGGAAGAGCATCAGAGTTTCTAGGATTTTTTTTTGATAATTTTAGTGTTTTTTAGAAGGGTTTCATGGTTTGGTGCACATGGATTTAGAAAAATAATTTGATATCCTGATGCTCAAGAGGTTTTTTGTTTAGTTTGAACTTATCAAAGTTAGGTTTCACAGTTAGAGCACGGGTTGGAGTAAACTATTCAAAGAAAAGGAGGAACTATGTAATGTTGATGTGGTTTTGAGACATGGTTCATGGGAAGAAGAAAATTTTAGACAAAAAATACCAATGTCTATATAGGGTATGAAATATTGAGATCTTGGTCAGTTCATGGTTAATCCAAACATGCAACAAAAATATGTGAGTCATGGTATTAGACAGAACTAATTACTTGGTTGGCACACAGTTTGGAAAACCATGCGCCTATCCATATTTTCATTAAAATTCAATTTTACCATTTTACTCTCTAGGGTTTTTATTAAAATGTTCCCATTTCTTCTCTCTTTACATGCACAAAGTAGAGGTGGGTTCTCCTAATATCCTACATACTTAAAACCTCTCCAAGGATGTGTATTGGTGGTGTTTCATCGACATTTGAGGTAATATTTATCTTCTTTCTCCTTCTCGTTCTACCTTCACTTGGTCCCTTATAACATTTATATGTGCGGGTTTGGGTATTGATTCTAGTACCACCAAAGCAAGGTAGAATCAACCCATAATGATGGGGTTTGGGTTGGATCGAGTAGACAGGTGCTCAAATGGATTCTACACTTTTTCGCATACTTTTGCATTATGGTATGTGAATGTAGTGAATTTTGTTATGTTTTTTCAAATGTTTTAATTTAATTAGTTGATGGATTAGTGTTACCTCTTATGTATTTTCTCAAGAATGGTGTTCAGAGTTAGATTTGTACCTTCCATGTAAGTTTTTTAGAGTTTTGATAAGATCTTATCCACCTAGTGAGTTTTCATGAATTATTCCATAATTTTTTTGGCTAATTAATTAATTATAAAATTGTTTATTATTTAATTTTGGTTCCCTGGTGTGATACTAGAGTCCATATGGTGGTGAAAACCTAGGTTAGGTTCCAAGTGGTTTGTTTTATTGTTTGAATAGCCTTGGTAAATCCGAAGTGATTTGGAAAATATTTGTATAGATTCATTGATGAGGTATGAGGTCTAAGGGATTTAACAATAGTCTTAGTAATTTTTTTATACGTTCTATGTGATTTATTTTTTATAGACCTTATGTGTTACCCATATTTTTTTGGATTTATAATGATACCATGGTCCTTACATGGATCATATTAGATCAATGGTGATCCAATACTAGGAATATATCCACCAACGAGGTTTCCTAATCATTTTAAGAAATTTCATTTGTGTGTTAAGTGTATTTGATAATTTATATGAGGTTTTTGAAATGGTTTTAAATATTTGTATTAGTATTTGACATGATTTTTTTTCATTAATGGGGGAATACTTTGTATTGAAATGATTTTTTATTATGAATTGAGTTGTTGACCTCCAAGTGTCTTCTAGAAAAATGGATTTTTTGGGAATTTAAAATTTTGAATCAAAATGGGTGTGTGGGGAATGTTTAAATGGATTTCATGGGAAATGAGGGCATGGACCTTGTTTGGGTTTTCAAGGGGGAGACCCATGTTTTGAGGGTGGAATCTAAATGTTCATAAGGATGTTTTCAGGTTTTATTACATTTATAAAGTTATTTATTTTATCTTGATCAATGTGTTGATGTGTTGATTTAAATGTCCTTGGGACCCTGATAAATGTTATGAATTGGAAGGTAAATGGAAATGTTTTAAAAAGGGTGTGTTTGATTGTTATTTTTTTGAATAACCTTTACAATATTTTTGAGTAAAAGATGAAATTGTTTAAATTTTTAAATTTTTTTAATGTGATGAATATAATGGATTTTGGAGAAGATGAATAAAATGGTGATGATTAATACTGAAGTAGTTTTGGGGATTAATGGACATGATGTCAGGAGTTCCTATTGGATTCATTGATTAATGAACCATGTATTATGACCTATGATTTATGGGTTTGGTATGTTGGATTGAATATATTCTCCTTGGTATTGGTTAGGCTAGAATGATGCTATAGGTACCTTAGTGCACCAGAATTATTCGATAGAATGAGCGATTCCCTTGGTCCCAAGCATATGGATATGGAATTCTATATCAATGTTTACATGGTTAGACATGATGTTATGAGTCCCGGTTTGATTAATGGACGGATTATCCATATTTTCTAACCTTTTTCCAAATGTTTTGGATATTCATATATTGATTTATATGTCCTAACTAGATTCATGGACTGATCCTTTGTGTTTGCCGACATGTGACCTAGTGGTTGGGATGACCGAACATGATATACCAGATTCCAGTTGGATTCATGGATTGAGTCTCCTTGATTTACGACCAGTGTACCCTATAATATATGTCTCTTATGAATAGATTTGGCTAAGGTGAATTTTGTGGAAATGTATAATATTTGTAAAAAGAATAAAAGTTATTAATTGAACATTATAAAATAATGATACTTATCTTATTTAACTAAATATCTAATATTATTATTATTTCCTATATCTCCTGTTGTACTGATTGGTATTTTATTTATATATAGTTGGTGGGGGCCTACAATGTTTTACTCACACACTGTTTAGGCCTCCATTGCAGTTGGGTAATCTTGAAGCTCTCACATGTATATTGTAGGAATAGTTTTGGACTGAGTCCTGCATTTAGTATTGTTTGTTGAGTGGGATTGATCAAGAATTATTAGGTAACTGGATGAGTTTTACTCAGTGATGATGTGGATCTTTCTTGGTGTTTCTTTTATATGTTATGTAACTTTCCTAGTTGACTATTGGCTGTATGTATGATATGGACATTCAGTCACTTTTACCTCATTTAATTTTATTACATCGTGTTTTAGTTTTAGTTTATCTATTAATTTTGGGTACTCTGATGTATTTTATCTTTGGTTATTTTATTCTATTTGGGAACTATGATATTAGTCATCAGCCTCTAGCATATGAGGAGTCATTCTTGAGGTTTTGTGTTGAATCAGATCAAGGCACGAATTCTATGAATTCTGAATCAGGACGTTACACATAATCAGAGAGTATAATTTCCATATTCAAGGATCCCTATAAAGATTATAATATTTTATTGTTTTCATTACTCCTTCTATAATTTCCATATTCAATTTTCATTCCTAAGACTATCGTATTAGATATGGTCCCTCAATAAAGAAGGTTCACTCCCCATTCTAGTCCATATTATCTCATGGGATGTTAATATCTACAAATTTCATAAGAGGGATATATAATTTTAGTCCCACATATAACATCAAGAAAGAAATACATCATAAAAATAATTATTTCATCATAGAATAACATGTGGAAATGAAACTAGTTTTATATTCTTTTTATCATTTCATTAAAGAATAACTCATTGAAAATAAATCAATTTTGTAAAGTTTTTATCACAAAATAATTACCCTTTGAGAAGGAAATGGGTTTCATATAATAATACTTAAATCATCATCATCATAATCCATTTAGATAAATAATTTTGATCTTATCATGAAAACATATCCCTAGTGAAGCATGACTATCCTTAAAGTAAGATTACATGGATAAAAATACCTTCAAAAGAGAATTTGAACAAATCATTGAAAACATGGAAAATATAATTTTATTTTAGTATCTTTAAAAATTATAAATTACAAGTATATTGAGAAAAAAATTTAATTAAAATGAAAATGGAAGTATATAAATGATTCTTCAATGAAAATAATGGTTCTAATGGTGGTAAAAGTTGTCCATGTCATATACATTAAATGCAAACATTATTTTCACAGTTTTGAAAAAAATTCCAGAAGTGTCTCATACATGAAAAATTTTAGAATATTACATTTAATTAATTATAATTCAATTAAACATTAGTTAAAATAATATTTCTAAAAAAATTATATATAAAAACATCCATAATGCATTTTTATAAACATGGGAATCGAATAAAATGTTCATTGGACAAAGATGGAATAAGGTTAGTTTTTCATAAAAACAATTATTGTCAATATTAAGTAATAAATAGATAAAAATGGTACTAATAATTAAAAATTATCAGAATAAATTTATTGTAATAGAATATATGGTTTTTAATGGAATATAATTATATAATTTCCAGAAATGGAAATTTAGTATAGAAAATCATAATAAGAAGAGAGACTCTAACATAAAATCTTACCACATGTCTTGTCTTACTTTGTTTGTGTTTAAACGTTATGTATAATAGATATATATTTATTATAAATCTATTCAAGATTCGTATTCATATACATATTAATATATATCACTACTATATAATTTTCAATTACTTTTTTATTTAAAATTCTATATTAAAATCAATAATCTAGGGAAAACTAGTTCTTTTTCCATGCATGTTTAGGTTCGATGGTTCTATTCCATTAATCTATGTCATGGTTTAATCATACATATAATCTTAATAATAAATTAATTATTATATATACATTATATACAGCTTTATAACCATTCATATAATGTGGTGATTAAAACTGAACTGCATTACCTTATGGAGAAAGAAGTTCATACATACGCATAGGTGATGTTTTCTCTTGTTTCTAGATGAAATAAAATAAAGGTAAATAATAATTCCCTTTTTAAAAATAATAATTATTTAATAAATATAGTACATGGTCATAAAATTTATCCTTATGGTAAGGAATTTATAGAGACACTTCCTTTCATAAATTATTATTACATCATTTTAATGATAAAAAACATAAAAACATTACACAAAAAGGAATCAAAGGTATAGTGTCCTAGGAAAACTATGACCATGCATAACTTTTAAAACAAAAAACCTAAACACTTATTTAATTCCTTCTGCTATATCCTCTTATTATCCCTTTAATTCTCCTTAGTACAAGATGTCACATGATGATATACATCAAAATTTGGCGATCTAAAATCCTAGTAAGAGGATATATAATAACATGAAAAATATTGCATGGGATGAGCATAGTCACAACATAATCAACATAATCCTGAGAATAAGCATTAGATAATAGCATGGAATGTGGAAATACATAAAAATGAAATCTATTTTCTTAGTGGTTGACTACCAAAAATAGTTTTGAACAAATATTTCATCATTTTCACACATATTTCACTTTAATCATGAGATATATGACATTTTCCAATGCATTGGAGCACTATATAATTCTAGTTGCACATGTCACTTCATAATATTTACATTATCATGCAAGCCGCATAGATCATATATCAATATTGTTCATAAAATAACCCATATAAAGCAATGTGTTTAGATTCATAGAGAATACATTCTCAAACATTGGTTTCCCAAATTAAATATTGAATAACAAACTTGACATAAGAATCATTAAACTTGAGTGGAGAAGAAGAAATCTCGAGAAGTAAAAGGTTTGGTTTGTTGAAAGAAGATTTCCTTTTGAAAACATTTTGTTTGCCATAAATTCATATGTAAAATAGGTATATCCTAGAAAATATAATATAATTATGGATAAATTATTTTTAAGGAATATATATTCTGAATATGGGTTGAAAATTTAAAACCCAATGAAAGAGAGTTGCGTTCGAGAATTCCCGTCACATTGTATGTGAATGATTTTTTATCATTAATGGTCTGTATAATCAAATTAGATAGATTAATTAACAATTTAAAAACCATTTATACATGAATATAATTTATTATTTTTTTATTAAGTTCTTTTATGTTTCTTTGGGAGAGTTATGGAGTTTAATTTCTCCATTCGGAAGTGTTCATTTTCATATTTTTTATGATCGGTTCATTTGTATACATGAATGGAAGTTCTTTTCAAATTAGGATGAATATATAGAATTTTTATAATATGTTATTAATGATCCTAAATGAATTTAAATTAAATTAAAATGTATTTTTTTATATACCATGAAGATTAATCATTAGATAAAACTTAATTATTACCATTTCAAGTTAATTTTGGCTGTTTTTCGATCACAACAAACTTGTTTTATTTATCATTTTTTATTATGAGTATCAGTTATTTATAGAACATAAAAGGTTTATAAAATATATATTAATTTCTTTTTTAACCCATTTAAGAATATTATTAACATCCTTTAAGGTATTTAAGGAAAATGAAAGTGCATTGGCTACAATGTCAGTAAATTGGCACATCACAGGCATTAATTTCATTAATAGAACAGAAGAGGGAGAGGGAGAAGTTTAATGATGTATAAATATTAACATGATTTAATTATAGTATATGTAAGGTAATAGAGTTTATCATTCCATTTTAATGAAGGGAGGTTATTTAAGAATAAAATAAATGAAAATGAATCGAAATTAAAAGAAAAAGATGAGTATTTTACAAATTGGATTTATCCTCCTTGATAACATCCTTAGGGAAAAGATTTTGGTATTTTGATGAGACCATGATATCTTAGATTTGGGGGAGGGACTAGGGAATATTATTGGGTAGAATTTAGAAAAGGAACAAATACTAATAAGTGTGAGGAGAAGAGGGTTGAGGGTGGTATTTATAGTAGATGAGAGGGGTATTTTCCCAATATTTTAATATTTAGTTTATTATTTTTTACAAGAAAAGAAATAGTGATTATTCTATGAATAAATATAGTAACCTGAGAATGTGAGTCAAAAACAATTGTTCTTATATCAACATAACATCAACCATGACTCTATATTTCATGTACTTAGCTTTTATTATAAATTATCGTATTTTATTATTCATAAAAAAATTCATGTATTTTAGAAAAATCCAAAAAATTCAGCCTAATCGTTTTTTAATGTGTAGAATACAAAAAATGAACCCCATTTTATAAAAATAGTTTTATAAATA
This sequence comes from Viscum album, assembly GCA_963277665.1. Classification (NCBI taxonomy): domain Eukaryota; kingdom Viridiplantae; phylum Streptophyta; class Magnoliopsida; order Santalales; family Viscaceae; genus Viscum; species Viscum album. Next base: position 359,131,903 of record OY728131.1, read on the forward strand.
TGAGTATTTTAATGTTTTATTAAAATGATTATTTACTTGGAAAATATATATGTTAAAATTATAACTGATTTTATAAATCTTTGAAAAATTACTTAAGTTCTCATAAAATTATCTTAAAATCACAAGACATCAAAATATTAACATAGGAATATATTTTATGGGAATAAATTTTATTTTAAATTAATAAATTAATTATAAAATAGTAATTAAATATTTATAACTTATAAAAATTCCAACACTTCAATAATAATTTTTAAAATATTTAAATACTTATACTATGATATAATTATGTCATATTTTCACTAAAAATATGCCTAAACTTTATTTATACATCAATGGGTGTGGTTACAATTCATTTGGTCGGTTTACTATTCCTAAGGGTCATATTACTATTCTTAAGGTCATTTTAATATTTCATTGGTATTGGTTCCTTAACTTCTAGATATACTTCTTATTTAATTTATTAATCATTTATAACTCTTTTATTATGGTCTCTAAGTGATTTTATGAGATTTATACTATATGAATTTACTATAAGGGAGAAATTCTATTTGATAAAAGCTTGGGTTGTTACATTCTTTCCCCACTTTTGAAATTTCACCCTCAAAATATTATTTTACATAAACAGATGAGAGTTCTTATCCTTCATTGCCTCATCCTATTCAAAAGTTTATTCTTTATATATATGGTTCCTCCAAAAAACTTTGAAAATGTGGGATGTCTTGTTGTGTAAAGCCTTATCTCTCTGGTCCAAAATCTTTACTAGATACTCTTCATATGAGAGTCCATCCTCCACTTGTACCACCTATGAGTTCAGTAAATGTGAGGGATCTGGTATGTACATCTTCAAGAGTGATACATTGATCACATCATGATATTGAGCCATATTTGGTGTTAGTACAAGACAATATTCCAAGACCCCAAAATGATCAAGTATCTTGAAGGGTCTAATGTACCTTAGGATTAACTTACCTTTCTTTCCAAATGACATGAATCTCTTCCATTGTGATATTCAAAGGAAGATTTTATCTCCAACATCAAACTCCATGAACCTTCAATGGTGGTCAACATAGATATTTTTTCGACTCGGAGTATCTTTGATATGTTTTAGGATGTCTTGAACCTTCTATGTCATCTCTTGTTCAAGATCGGGTCAAATTAGATTTCATTCACAAACTTCATCCCAAAAGTTGGGGGTTCTACAACACTTTCCATATAGAACTTCATATGGGTCCATTTGAATACTTGATTAGAAGCTATTTTTGTATGAGAACTAAAAAAATGGGAGATGTTGATCCCATCCTCCTTTGAATTCTAAAGAGTATTCTTTAAGCATATATTTGAGTGTATGAATAGAATTTCAAATTGGCCATTAGTTTGGGGGTGAAGAGAGTGTTGAAATTGGATTCAGTACTCAAAGCATGTCGAAGACTCCTCCAAAATTTAAATGTGAACCTGAGATCACAATCAGAGAAAATCAATAGTGGAACTCCAGGTAGTCTCACCACTTCTTTAACATATATTTATGCAAGTTTTTCGAGTGAGATGTCTTCCCAAATAGCGATAAATTGGCTAGTCTTGGAGAGTTGTTCCACTACAACCTATATTTCATTATTCCCTTTATATTTTTTTGAGATACCAATGAAAAAGTTCATAGTGACATTCTCCCATTTCCACATGGGTATAGGGAATGGTTTTATCATCGTTTTGGATTTCTATAACTGTGATTTAACTTTCTAACATAACAACCACCATGAGATATACTCAACAATATCCTTCGTCATGTTGTCCCACCATAAGTGTTCTCGAAGATCATGATATATCTTGGTACTGCTAGGATGGATAGAGTATGTTGAGAAATGTGAATTATCAAATATCAATTTATTTATCCCCGGTGATAAAGCCACCCAAATCTGCATTCTAAACCGAATCACACCATCTTCATAATTATGTAACTCTTTCTGATTCCCTTCCATTATACCATTCACCCTCTTTTGAAACAACTTATCATCCCTTTGTGCCTCCTTAATTTTCTCTTGAATAGATGGTTGGGTAAAATTTGGAAAATATAGGATGTATTCCATACTCTCAAAATTTCTAAATCCATATTTTTAATATCCATGAGGATATATTATTTCTTAATCTGTAACATGGATATAATATTAGGTTTTCTCTACTAAGATGATGAGCTACCTTGTTTTCCTTTCCATGAAGATAGTGAATATTGAAATTGTAGTCTTTGATTAGCTCTAACCATCTTCTTTAATGAAATCTAAGCTCCTTTTGTGTGAATATATACTATAGGCTCTTGTGATCGGTATATATGTCACACTTCTCACCATAGAGGTATTTATGCAAGATTTTCAATGAAAAAACACAAATGCTAGCTCTAGATCATGCATCGGGTAGTTCTACTTGAGGATTTTTAACTGTCCTAAGGAATATGCTATTACATTATCATTTTGAGTGAGTACAAAACCCAAGAAATTCTTTTATAAATTACTGTACATCACAAAACATTCTGCACATTTCGGTAATGTGAGTACAAGGGTAGTGATCGACCTTTTCTTTAACTCCTTGAAGCATTCCTCACATTCTTATGTCCAGCCATACTTTACCCCTTTCCTTTTTTATGTAGTTAGAGGGATTGAAAATAGTAATAAATGTCTCTAAAAACATTGGTAGTACCCATCTAAGCAAAGAAAACTATGGATTTATTTGACACTAGAGGATCTGGGTCATTCTTTAATTACCATTGTTTTTTTAAGGATCCATGAAAATTACATTACTTCTGATCACATGTCCCAAGAACGTGACTTGCTGCATCCAAAAATCACCTTTTATGAACTTGGCGTACAAATTCTCCTTCCATAATGTCACCAACAGAATCCTTAGATGTTATTCATGTCCCTATTAACTATTTGATAATATTTGAATATCATCAATAAACACTACCAAAAAAAATTCTAGGTAATGTCTAATGACTCGATCCATAAAATCCATGAATATTTTATGGGAATTAGTAAGTCTGAAGGGCATTTCCAAAAACTCATAGTGCCCATACATTGCTCGAAATGCAGTCATATAAATATCTTACTTCTTCACCCTTAGCTGATGATATCCAAAATGAAGATCAAACTTTGAGAAGTGGTAAGATCCTATCAAATGATCAAACATGTTTTCAATACTTGAAAGTGGTTACATTTTCATTATGGTGCTCTTGTTGAGTTATAGATAATCGATACATAGCAGCATTGATCCATCCTTCTTATTGACAAAGAGTATTGGCACACCTCAAGGTAATACACTAGGGCGTATGGACCCTTTTTTCAAATTCCCGTACACCTCCTTCTTTAACTCCACTGGTTCCATAGGAGACATACTATAGGGACAATTTGATATAAGAGTAGCTCTGGGTATGAGTTCGGTTGAGAACTCTACATTGCGATCTTGGGGTAGTCTAGGAAACAGTTTAGGAAATACATCATTGTAATCCCTCATGATGGGAATTTTCCCTAGGTGGATAAAATCTTTGACTCAAACATTTGAGAGAGGTATACTTCTTCATAGGGAATAAACACCAACACATTTGAAGTATTTTCCAAAGGAGATTCATGAGCTTTATTTCAATTTTAGAGGAGCATTGGAAGGTTCGGGATATGAAAAGATATTTAATTTTTCATAAAATTTATATATTCTCTCTATATTGAGAGCCATTCCATTACCCTAATAGCTTCGAATTCAACCAATTGATGTATTAATATATTTTCAAGAAGAATCATCCCACACACAATGATAGGAGAAGAGTCCCACACATCACCTTTAATTGTTCCACCACTAGGTGTTTATACAGATGCCTCTAATTCAAGTTTTTGGGGGGCATTGATTCAATAGTTCTAGCGAATACGCAAGATATAAAGGAATGAATAGAACAAAAATCAAATAAGTATTTTTTTTATTCTTGAGTGATTAAAAATTTTAACTTGTAAGACTTCATTTTCTTACTCAACTTCCACAGTAATGATGGCATTAGCATTCCCTTATTCCTTTTTCTTAGGTGACTATTGACACTAATTACCCTTGAGGACTCGAGGTTTAGTGCACTGTCTTGCATAGTGACCTTGCTTCCTATAGTTGTAGCATTGGACCACGGGTGGTTCTCTCCTTTAATCTGCCACATTCTCATACCTTCTCATGTCTTTTTGACATTCATGATCTTGGTGGCCTTCTCTTTCAAACATGAAGCATTTCCCCACCCCTTTGAGGAAGTTCCCATGATGATTCTTCCTACTTTTTTGGCATGTGGGTGGTTGATTTTTCGTTCCGATTTTATCATTAGATCCTCTGAAAAGAAACTATATCTTTAATTTCTTATCACCATATCCATGGGAACACTATCCAAACTCCATCTACACATTGAGGTCACATCATAAAACTTCTTTATGACTCCTTAAATCTCGAATTGGAAGAGCCTTTATATGGTTTGGGTTTAATCCACTAAAGAATCTATTAATTATTCTATCATTATTGAAAACAGAACCTGAAGCATACCTTGAAAACTATGTGAAATTCTATTCATAGCCTGTGAAAATTTTTCCATCCCTATTATTCATCTCTATTAATTCTCTATCAATATTTTTATGAAGATTTTTTGGGAAATAATATTTATGAAACATTATCTTAAATTCTTCCCATTCTATCTATTCAATTTCATCCCTTGGTGTGGTGTTCTTAATCAACACCCACCATTGGTTTGACCCTCCATATAGATGAAAAATGGCCAAGGTGAACTTCTACGACTCTAAAAAGTTAATCAATGAAAATATATTCTCCATTGAGTTGACACAATGTTCTACCACTAGTGGATTAGAAGATCCACTAAACATCTGTGGTCATTGACTCATAATGCACTCGATAAACAGCTTCTCCCTCTTAGGTGAAGGTGGAAATTAAACATTATTCAGGTTATTATTCTTAACCTAAGACAATTGTGTAATCATCACAATGATGTTTTTAACTCCACCTACCAATTCATTGGGGATGACATTTGGGAATTGCTACATTGTCCCTTACATGGGATTTTGACCTAGTTTATCTGGGTTCCCACCATTTTCTAAAATAGAAAAGGTTAGAAAAAAACATAAGTTAACAAGAAATTAATATATAATTTATTCTTTTGTGTAATTTTGTATAAATATATATCCAGTGGGATCACTATGTTTATAAAAACTTATTGGTTTATTACTTATACTTAGTATCATACTAAAGGTTCTCACAAAGGTCTTCTCTTTTTAATTAAAAAATTAACTAAACAATCCTCTAATAAAAACTATAGAGACCCTTTTAGATAAATTAATATTACATAATTTTAATGATAAAAAATTAAAAACATTACAAAATGATGATAAAAAGGTTTAGTGTCTTGGGAGAACTTATACCATACATAACTCTTATATAATAAGAAATAAACATTTATTCAATTGATTATTCTCTATCCTCTTATTGGCCCTTAAAGTGTACTTAGTACAAGTATTCACTTAAAGATATACATAAAAAATGGGTGAGATAGAATCCTAGAAAGAGGATATACATTAAAATGAATCAATATAGCATGGGGTGAGTATAGTCATAACATTATCATTATAATCATGAGGGGAAGAATTAGATTATAGCATGGAATGCACCAATGCATAAAAATAAAACGCCATGAGTAACACCCCGAGATTTTATGAAAAATATTATTTTAATTTCATTAATGTCTTATGTTGTATTCTACACCAAGATTACCTTGCGCTATACGCAACACCGTATTAGCTTGCAGTATACGCAACACCATTCTTGGACCGTGTTACAAACAATTTTGATAATAGTTATTCTACGCAACATTGAGTATATATATATATATATATTAAATGTATAAATGAAATATGGTTGGATTCTTTTATACGAAACAATGAATGATTCTTTCACAACACGCAACCCTGACTTGGCTTGCATTACACGCAATCGCGACCTTCCTCGATAGCGTGTGTTGTACACAATACCGGGTTTTAATAAACAATGTTATATTATTATAATATTGTCATGAACTAGCCGTTATGAATAGTATTAACTAAATTTTTATTTTTATAAAATTATTATTCATCTTACACATTTCTAGAACATGGTATAAGAACAAAATAAATTTTTCGGGTAAAATAAGTATTTTTCAAAAAATGCAGTTTTGACGCCTTTTGATGGCGCACCCACATTAAATCTAGTTTTTGACATGTTTATAAGTTCAATTTTACAAAATAAAATTCTTCTTTAGAATCAAGAAATAAAAATTTACTTTGGATAAAAATTTCATATTATTCTGGTAACTTTCACATTTTAATGAATAGTAAAAACACGCTATATTTTAATTAAAAACAACTTTTTTCATCAAAATATCTTATGTGGTTAAATTATAATATTTAATGGTTTTAAAGTATAAATAGAATATATTTTTACCATTTAATATAATGTATGTCATTAGCATTGATTTTACCTTGAATTCGTAGGTTAAATCAATTCAATCTTTAGCAATGTTTTAAACAAAAACCCGTTTTTATTCGACAACGAGATTAATTTTAATTTAATTTATGCAACTTCTGTGTATGGAATTTTAAAAAATGGATTCCATATTCGGAATCAGTGGGTCCAAATTATGTTAATAAACTACTTTTTATTTTTGGGAATTATGAATAGTAACTACGGTAAATTTTATTTACCATAGTTAAAGGTAAATCGGGTAATTAAGGGTAAATATAATATTTTAAAATTACCCTAACAAATGTCAAAATCCTATTGGATGACTAAAAGTAGACCCATATCACCTAAGGGTCGGATTAGAATCATTTAATGGACATTTGTCTATGAAAATAACTTAATTATTATTAAAACCAAAGAAAGTGACAACATGTCACTCTCTTAAAATTTATAAGTATATTAATTTTAATTTAGTGATAAAATTCATGAAACTTCGAACATTAATTGTCTACAGAAATCTAATGAAATTATATACATCATATAAATTTATTTATAATTTTTAGGGATTAAATAATTATCATTAATTATGACACAATAGTGATGGAGAAATTGTTTATCTAGTGAAAAATCAAGAATATTGTTTTTTTTAAACTAATAGTGACCATAAAATGCACAAATACATAACCAAAACTTATTTTCCATGTAAATGTAAACCATAAGCATCCAATGGTCGAATATTTGACCATTTGGAGCCTTATAAAAGCGATTATGACCCTTATATTATTTTATTTTAAATGATGCCAAAGTTGTCACCTTCATAATTTAATAAATATAACAATTTAAATATTATGATTTTAAGATGATAAATTCGAGTAAAAGTATTATTGTGAAATTTAATATATTTATATTCATCATAGGATTTTATTTTAAATTTTTATACAACAAATAAGTATATTAAATAATTATACAAAAATGATGTAGTAATTATTTTATTAAGAGATAAACCAAATAAATGGTTTTAAAAATAATAAAATAAATATTATATGAAATATTTAATGTGATACACTAATTTTATAGATACATATGACCTTTTATTAATATATTAAAGCTTTTAGTTTGAACATATATTTTGTATATATTTTATTTAAATTCAAATAAATGAATAGTGTCAAAATTGACACTATTGTTATTTTACAAAAATAACATATTATAAAATTGTTTAAAAATCACAAAAATATTTAAAAATTATAAATTTATATTTATATGGTCTATAATATTATAAAGTAAACAATTATGGAAAATTCACAACGAATAAGTAATTATTTGTTATAATTTAAAATTTAGAATTTTATTACCACAAATAAACTTAAATAGATTAAATAAGGATAAATCAAAATGATAAGGTTTAAAATAAGATCCAAACATGTCTAAATTTGATTGGTTGATGAGATTACAACCCTATATCATCTAATCTTTGAATATGAGTCATTTTTGGAGGTTTTTAAGTGGGGTTAGATTTATTATAAATTAATATTTTTAAGAATTCCTAAGGTGCCCCTCTCCTCCCTTATAAAAGGACACCTCCTCCCCCTCCTCCTCACACCAATTTGAGCACTCAAGCTCGGCCAACCCCTACCAAAATCCCTTATCCACTTCCCTAGAATAATCCTAGAGGTCCTGGTCTTCTTCAAAGACCAATATTAGTTCCCTAAGTGGAGGATTCAAAGAGGCGTTTCAAAGAAGAGGAGGTTCGGACACTTACAAAGCAAGTCGGACCTAAGGTAAGGGAAAATACCACAATCTCATTTTTATCCGAGATTGTTTATTCGTAAGTATTTACTGGGGTGTATTTTATCATCCACATCCATGTTCCCTCAATATGTAATATTGTTTCCATCCACTTACAATAGTTTAAATCCAATTTTACCCTTCGGTGAGTTTTTAGTAAAGAATATGAAAGGAATCTTTTGTCGTTTTTTCGTATGAGGTACTTTTTGACTTTTCCGACAAAGGTACGAAGAATGTTTTTTTTAACTTATACGGCATGAATGGATTTTTAAAACATTATTTACAAGAATCTTCCTTTACAATTTTTCAAGTTTATTTTTAATCAACTTCTTTTAGTTTATAATTGTATGACATGTTAAGAAAGGAAAAATGTTTTTGAAGAAGAAAGGATATTTTCCTCAAGAATGGAGTTCAAGTGTTTTATCAAAATTATTTTCCATCTAAGATAATAAAGGGTTCTGTTTTTATCCCTATTATTACATTGATTTGACTATGTTGTGATGGAACTATTTTTATGAATTCTTTTATCTTATATGAATTGTTTTATGATGTCACGATGTTTACGAATCCCATTTTTACTACATGGGTTATGAAATGATGTATGATTTATGATTTTGTGGAACAAATAAGAATGGTATCATTATGAGATGGGTGGGACCTATATCTCCCTCCAATGCATTGGGTAAAGATTTTATATCTCATGAGATAGACATGGCTGGAATAGTAGGTTATACCGGTTCAGTGAAACAGGACTGAAACGAGGGTTACTCGATTCAGAAAGGGACTTTGTATACTAAGATAGTCTTGGCAATGAGTCTTTACTAACAAGAAAGTATTCTCTATGATTATGTGTGAATGCCACAAAGTTTCATGTTTTAAGTTATGATTATTGTGATTACATTTCACTGCTATGATTTATCCCATGTTATGAAATTATGCTCTCTTTTGCAGGTTATGATTTCCAAAATGTTATGTTATTATGAATATGATGTGATTGATATTTCTTTTGTTTACCCTTACTGAGCATTTGACCTCACCCTTTTATGTTTTCTTTTCCCCAGGATATAAAGAAAGGTTTTAGGTAATAAAAAAGGAAGATCTTTATGGGAGATGATGAAGATCTTTCACCACGATTAGAAGATTATAGTCCGAGTTTCCAAAGACACTAATCTATTACGGTCCTTGTGTGTGTGTTTTTGTAATGTACAAAGTATTCCGCAAAAGTAATGTAAAGTCCATGTACGTCAAGCTTCGGGTCTCTACAGTTGGTATCAGAGGAAAGGTTTAGTCAACCTTTGGAAACTAGGATGCGAGAACTTTAGTGAGATCCCTAGAGATATTTCTAAGGTATGTCTAGGGATGTCTCTAAGGTTAAGTATGCATATAGGTTATAGTACTAGAATTACTCTAACGATCATAGAATTAAACCTAAGATGTTAGATATTGAAGTTACTCGCCCTTTATTATGATTTTTGCCTCTCACACTATTCTTTTTGGGTTTTAGAAAATGGCTGGAAACAAGATGATTCACGATAATGGAGGATATGATGGACAATGGAATGATATTCTTCATAATGAAATGGGATTTGGATGTCCAAATATCATTATTATGCCGAATCAGCAATCTCATAATATGATCAATAAAGTAAAATTTGGTAAGTTTCCTGACTCGGCTAATAAGAGAAAGATGGAGTTTCATGATGATCATAGAGGAAAGAAAGTTCAATTTCCCCTATGTAAATCATGTGGGAAGAGGCATCAAGGAGAATGTTTCAAAGGAACTGGAAGATGCTTTGGGTGTGGAAAAGAAGGACACAAAGCAAGTAAATGCAAAGGAAAGGGTTCAGTTAACAACATGGATGAGGATAATGGTATTGCTACGACATCAACAATGGTTAAATGTTTTAAATGTGGAATGTACGGGCATTATGCAAACCAATTCCCCAAGGGAAAGTCTCATGAAGATAATCAGTATGGTCGTATGTAAGTATTTATGTGGATGATGATGAAGAGACTACAAATGATATGTGAGATGAAAGAATTGTTGAAGCTCGGTCAATGGTTTAAGAATGTAGTGGAATGATTACATGTTTATCATGTGTAATGTTGTATAAGTAATCTCATGGTACTATGGAATAAAGAGACATGTAAGGATTGTTACATTGTTGTCTGATTAATGTTACCAGTATCCATGAAAGGTTATTCAGATATTTTTGGAATGTAGATGATATGCGCATAATGAAGGGATAAGGAGAAAATTAAATGTTTGATAGTATTCATGAGCTCATGACTGATATAAGGAGAAGGTTATATCATGGTTTGAGTATATAGAATTTTTGGATTTTGGTATGTGGAAAGAGTTAACTTTTGACAACATTCATTTTTTCACTAAGGTTTAATGGGTATTCATATTTTTCAAGAGAATACATCATTAATGTATTCACATGATTGGAATGTGACCAACAAGATATATGGGGGATAAATGATGGTATTCATATGCTTGGTTGGCGACATTTCAAGTAATCATTTTCTTTATACTATGAGGTTGGACCGAAGTATTTTAGATAAGCTTAAAGATTGTAATGGATTATGTTAACCATAAGTTAGTATTGTTTAAGTATAGAACTTTTTTTGATATTATTTATGTGATGTTATAGTAATGTAGTTTTAGAAAAAGGACAACCTGCAGGACGGGCGACAGCCCATCGCTTCGGACAAGGCTGTGGGAATCGAACCCACAACCGAAGTGCGACTGGCCTTTATCGCCTACCACTGACCTACAGGAAGTCCCTGTTTAGTAGAAAACTAGTTTTATTATATTAAGCAGTATGATATGTGAAGTATAAGTTCATTTTAGGAACCATATATGATTAATCTCACTATAGATCGACTTATGTATATAATTTTTGCTAACCTTTTGTTTGAGACAGATGGAATGACCCGTCAATCTATCACATGATCTACTAACACTTCACGAATAACAAATTTAACTTCATTTATTTAAGAGATGAAGTGGAAATTGTTCAAGGCACAAACAACAGTGAGATTGTACCAAAATAAAGTAAGTATTTATTGTAATTCAAATTTTCAACTTTAGGGAAATGATCTTGAAAACCAAAAATGTTGTCCTAGTGCCCTTATATCCGATGAATCAGATGGTACCCTAGATCATCACAAATTTATGGCTTTGTGATTTCTAGCTTTTCCATAGCCATTTTCTCTACCACTCTCCATCAGAACATGATGGTTAGATTTCTCTTCCATATCCATATTTTCACCTATGTGGAAACCCAGTGATTAGTTTATTTGGGTAACCGTTATGTTTCATACTTTTGTTTTTTAAAGATAAGTTTTGGTATTCCTTTTTACGATGTGGGTTTCTATCAAAGAAACTTTCAAATAGTAAACCATTTATAACCCCGACGAATTTCGAGGGCGGAATTCATTTTAAGGGGGGTAGAATGTAACACCCCGAGATTTTATGAAAAATATTATTTTAATTTAATTAATGTCTTATGTGGTATTCTACACCAAGATTACCTTGCGCTATACGCAACACCGTATTAGCTTGCAGTATACGCAACACTATTCTTGGACCGTGTTACACGCAATTTTGATAAAAGTTATTCTACGAATACACTGAGTATATATATATATATATTAAATGTATAAATGAAATATGGTTTGATTCTTTTATACGAAACAACGAATGATTCTTTCACAACACACAACCCTGACTTGGCTTGCATTACACGCAATCGTGACCTTCCTCGATAGCGTGTGTTGTACACAATACCAGGTTTTAATAAACAATGTTATATTATTATAATATTTTCATGAACTAGCCGTTATGAATAGTATTAACTAAATTTTGAATTTTATAAAATTATTATTCATCTTACACATTTCTAGAACATGGTATAAGAACAAAATAAATTTTTCGGGTAAAATAAGTATTTTTAAAAAAATGCAGTTTTGCCGCCTTTTGATGGCGCACCCACATTAAATCTAGTTTTTGACATGTTTATAAGTTCAATTTGACAAAATAAAATTCTTCTTTGGAATCAAGAAATAAAAATTTACTTTGGATAAGTTTTTCATATTATTCTGGTAACTTTCACATTTTAATGAATAGTAAAAACACGCTATATTTTAATTCAAAACAACTTTTTTCATCATAATATCTTATGTGGTTAAATTATAATATTGAATGGTTTTAAAGTATAAATAGAATATATTTTTACCATTTAATATAATTTATGTCATTATCATTGATTTTACCTTGAATTCGTAGGTTAAATCAATTCAATCTTTTGCAATGTTTTAAACAAAAACCCGTTTTTATTCGACAACAGGATTAATTTTAATTTAATTTCTGCAACTTCTGTGTATGGAATTTTAAAAAATGGATTCCATATTTGGAATTAGTGGGTCCAAATTATGTTAATAAGCTACTTTTTATTTTTGGGAATTATGACTAGTAACTACGGTAAATTTTATTTACCATAGTTAAAGGTAAATTGGGTAATTAAGGGTAAATATATTATTTTAAAATTACCCTAACAAATGTCAAAATCCTATTGGATGACTAAAAGTCGACCCATATAACCTAAGGGTCGGATTAGAATCATTTAATGGACATTTTTCCATGAAAATAACTTAATTATTATTAAAACCAAAGAAAGTGACAACATGTCACTCTCTTAAATTTTATAAGTATATTAATTTTAATTTAGTGATAAACTTCATGAAAATTAGAACATGAATAGTATCCAGAAATCTAATGAAATTATCTACATCATATAAATTTATTTTTAATTTTTAGGTATTAAATAATTATCATTAATTATGACACAATAGTGATGCAGAAATTGTTTATCTAGTGAAAAATCAGGAATATTGTTTTTTTTAAACTAATAGTGACCATAAAATGCACAAATACCTAACCAAAACTTATTGGCCATGTAAATGTAAACCATAAGCATCCAATGGTCGAATAATTGACCATTTGGAGCCTTATAAAAGAGATTATGACCCTTATATTATTTTATTTTAAATGATGTCAAAGTTGTCACCTTCATAATTTAATAAATATAAAAATTTAAATAATGTGATTTTAAGATGATATATTCGAGTAAAAGTATTATTGTGAAAGGTAATATATTTATCTTCATCATAGGATTTTATTTTAAATTTTTATAAAACAAATAAGTATATTAAATAATTATACAAAAATGATGTAGTAATTATTTTATTAATAGATAAACCAAATAAATGGTTTTAAAAATAATAAAATAAATATTATATGAACTATTTAATGTGATACACTAATTTTATAGATACATATGACCTTTTATTAATATATTAAAGCTTTTAGTTCGAACATATCTTCTGTATATATTTTATTTAAATTCAAATAAATGAATAGTGTCAAAATTGACACTATTGTTATTTTACAAAAATAACATATTATAAAATTGTTTAAAAATCAAAAAAATATTTAAAAATTATAAATTTATATTTATATGGTCTATAATGTTATAAAGTAAACAATTATGGAATATTCACAACGAATAAGTAATTATTTGTTATAATTTAAAATTTAGAATTTTATTACCACAAATAAACTTAAATAGATTAAATAAGGATAAATCAAAATGATAAGGTTTAAAATAAGATCCAAACATGTCTAAATTTGATTGGTTGATGAGATTAAAACCCTATATCATATAATATTTGAATATGAGTCATTTTTGGAGGTTTTTAAGTGGGGTTAGATTTATTATAAATTAATATTTTTAATAATTCCTAAGGTGCCCCTCTCCTCCCTTATAAAAGGACACCTCCTCCCCCTCCTCCTCACACCAATTTGAGCACTCAAGCTCATCCGACCCCTGCCAAAATCCCTTCTCCACTTCCCTAGAATAATCCTAGAGGTCCTGGTCTTCTTCAAAGACCAATATTAGTTCCCTAAGTGGAGGATTCAAAGAGGCGTTTCAAAGAAGAGGAGGTTCGGACACTTACAAAGCAAGTCGGACCTAAGGTAAGGGAAAATACCACAATCTCATTTTTATCCGAGATTGTTTATTCGTAAGTATTTACTGGGGTGTATTTTATCATCCACATCCATGTTCCCTCAATATGTAATATTGTTTCCATCCACTTACAATAGTTTAAATCCAATTTTACCCTTCGGTGAGTTTTTAGTAAAGAATATGAAAGGAATCTTTTGTCGTTTTTTTCGTACGAGGTACTTTTTGACTTTTCCGACAAAGGTACGAAGAATGTTTTTTTTAACTTATACGGCATGAATGGATTTTTAAAACATTATTTACAAGAAGCTTCCTTTACATGTTTTCAAGTGTATTTTTAATCAACTTCTTTTAGTTTATAATTGTATGACATGTTAAGAAAGGAAAAATGTTTTTGAAGAAGAAAGGATATTTTCCTCAAGAATGGAGTTCAAGTGTTTTATCAAAATTATTTTCCATCTAAGATAATAAAGGGTTCTGTTTTTATCCCTATTATTACATTGATTTGACTATGTTGTGATGGAACTATTTTTATGAATTCCTTTATCTTATATGAATTGTTTTATGATGTCACGATGTTTACGAATCCCATTTTTACTACATGGGTTATGAAATGATGTATGATTTATGATTTTGTGGCACACATAAGAATGGTATCATTATGAGATGGGTGGGACCTATATCTCCCTCCAATGCATTGGGTAAAGATTTTATATCTCATGAGATAGACATGGCTGGATTGGTAGGTTATACCGGTTCAGTGAAACAGGACTCAAACGAGGGTTACTCGATTCAGAAAGGTACTTTGTCCACTAAGATAGTCTTGGAAATGAGTCTTGAATAACAAGAAATTATTCTCTATGATTATGTGTGAATGCCACAAAGTTTCATGTTTTAAGTTATGATTATTGTGATTACATTTCACTGCCATGATTTATCCCATGTTATGAAATTATGCTCTCTTTTGCAGGTTATGATTTCCAAAATGTTATGTTCTTATGAATATGATGTGATTGATATTTCTTTTGTTTACCCTTACTGAGCATTTGAGCTCACCCATTTATGTTTTCTTTTCCCCAAGATATAAAGAAAGGTTTTAGGTAAAAAAAAGGAAGATCTTTATGGGAGATGTTGAAGATCTTTCACCACGATTAGATGATTATAGTCCGAGTTTCCAAAGACACTAAACTATTACGGTCCTTGTGTGTGTGTTTTTGTAATGTACTAAGTATTCCGCAAAAGTAATGTAAAGTCCATGTACGTCAAGCTTCGGGTCTCTACACCATGTCATAGTGGTTAACTACCACACATAGTTGTTAAAAAATATAGCATCACGTTCATGTATATTTATCTTTCCTCATGATATATATCACATTACCCAATGAATTGGAGCGCAATATAATTTTGAGAGCACCCGTCACATCATAACATTTACATTATCATGCATGAGACATAGATCATATACCAATATTGTCATAAAATAACCCATGGTAAGGAATGTGTTTCATTTTATAGAGAATAAATTCACAAACATTAGGTTCCCAAATGAAGTAAGGGACAACATACATGATATAATAATCATCAAACATGATTTAAGAAGAAGAAATATTGAGATGGAAAAGGTGTGTTTTTTGTAAAGTAGTATTATTTTGGAAAACATTTTTCGGGTCATATATTCATGTAGATAAAATGTATATCCAAAAATGATAAGATAATTATGAATAAATAATTTTTAAGGAATATTCACGCTTAATATGGGCTGAAATAGGGAAAAACCAAAGAAAGAGAGTTGGGTTTGAAAATTTCCCTTACATTGTGTTTGAACACTTTCTTCACTTTAATGTCATGTATAATCACATTAGATTAATTAATTAACATTTACAAAAACTTTTATTAATTGATATAATTTATTATTTTTTATTACGTTCTTTTATGTTCTAGTGGATGATTTATAGTGTTTAATTTCATTTTTCTGGAGTGTTGGTCTTTATAGTTTTTTTGGTCGGTTTGTTTGTATACATGAATGGATGTTCATTTAAAATGAGGATGAATATCCAAATTTTTTGTTATATGTTATTAATGGTCCTATATAAAATTAAATGATCATAAAAATTATCTGGTAATCTACCATGATGATGATTCATTAGATAAAAGTTAATGATAATCCTTTTAGGTTAATTTTGACGGTTTTTTTGATCACAACGAACTTGTTTTGTTTTATCATTTAGTATTATGAGTATAAATTTATCTAAAACATAAAAAGGGTTATTAAAGAAACATTAAAATTATTTTTTACCAATTTAATCATATTATTAATAGACTAGAAAAAGTTTAAGTCAAATTAAAGGGTATTACCCATGATGTCTGTAAATTTGTACATCATGGACGACAATTTCATTATTAGAACAAAAGAGAGTGGGATAGAGGAGTTTAATGATGGATATAAAATTATAATGATATTATTACAGTATATATAACTTAATAGAGTTTATCATTGAATTTTGATTATGGGATATTAGGGGAGTATAAAAGAAATGAAATTGAAAAGGTATTAAAAGAAAAAGAAGAGTATTTTACCACTTTGATTTTCCTCCTTGAGAACCTTCTTAAGAGAAAGGTTTGGGTCTTTTAATGAGATCAAGAGCTATCAGATAGGGGTAATGGAATATGGGAGAGTATTTGGAACAATTTAGGCAAATCTCAAAGCTTGATAAGTATGAGGAGAAGAGGGGGTGAGGGGTGGTATTTATAGTGGAGCAGAGGGGTGTTTCCCAATATTTTAATCATTGGTTTATTAATTTTCTACAAGATAATAGATAGTGATTATAACATGACTAAATATAGTAATGTGATCCTATGAGCTCAAAACAATGGTTCTTACATCAATAGAAAAACATCAATGACATTATAATTCTAGTATTGAACTATTATGGTAAATTAAAATATTTTACTATTCATCAAAAAATTCATGTATTTTAGAAAAATCCCAAATAGTCAAGATTACCATTTTTCAACATGTAGAATCCAAAATTGAACAAAATTTTAGGATAATAATTTTATAAATATTATTATTTAATTTTTAATTAAAATCATTATTTTCTTGGAAAATGCAGATTTTAAATTTATAACTGATTTTATAACACTTCGATAAATTAATTAATGTCTCATAAAAATATCATAAAATAATAAGACATAAAAATATTAACTAATGAATACATTTTATGTAAATAAAATTTGTTTTAAATTATTAAACTAATTATAAAATTCTAATTAAAAATTATGACTTATAAAAATACCAACACTTAATAAATAATTTTTAAAATATTTTCTTACTTATGATATGATATAATTCTATCATATTTTCACATATAAGATGACTAAAGTTTATTTATACATTAATGGGTGTGGTTACTATTCATTTTGATAGTTTTCTATTCATAATGGTTATATTAATATTAATATGGCCAAGTTACTATTTCATTAGTATTGGTTCCTTAACTTCTAGAAACACTTCTTATCTCACTAATCCATCTTTTATATACCTTTTATTATTGTATCTAAGTGATTTTATGAGAATTATACTACATGAAATTACTATAATAAGGGATAAATTCTATTGATAAATATTTTTTTAGTTATAGAATATAAATAAGAAATGAAAAGTGAATCACATCATTTCATAGAGGTTGTAGTCCACATGCACGCACATGCGATGCTATATTTTTCCATTGAGTGGTAATGTGATTGAAAATTGATAAAAAATAAAAATAAAAATATACAATTACTGTAAATATACTAAATACATTATTTTAAATTGGTTATATAAAACATAAAGGATGTTTTGGAAGAAAGAAACATGAAAAATATCGGTAAGAACATATACTTCTGGTTATTGTATCTTACTTTGAAATGAAACCCGAGGTTTCGTGGATGGGTACTTTTGCAACAACATGACTTCATGTTCATGTATAAGTATTTATTTAGAGTAAATTTTCAGAAATTGGTGAAGATAAATGTCTCAAGTGGTGTAGAGAAGATATGAGAGGATGTTTCTATTTACAAGTAAGGGGGTGGAACACATGTAATTATTAAGAATATTAAAATATAATAATCTCATATTCAAGTGAAGGTGGCTACAAAGAAACACATATTAAAGTATAATATAAGGATGGGTCAAAATAAACTTGAAATAAGAACTTATAAATTTTTTAAGGTTATTTAAACTCTTTTATATTTAGTTTAACCCATCAGTGGCACATTTAACATTTACTATAGTAATGGATTTTTAACTCGGTTACTATTAATAATGTCCAAATATTAAATTATAGACATTAACATATTTATAGATAATTATTACTAATTTTTAAACCATTTTATTAAATAATATTTTTTTATAAATTTTATAAATTCATTTTAAAGTATTTTTTAAAAAATACAATGTAATTTTTTTCTTAAAAATTCCTTGTAAATCATAAAATAGATTTATTATTATTCCTTTAATAGTAAAAAATATTAAATGAATGTTATAATATTTTATTTAACATATTATCATCACATTTAACTAAAATATTTCATAAATAGTGATTATTTAATTTTATTAGGATAAAAAAACATTGCCCAAATAAAAATATTTTATTCAGAAAAATATATATTTTTTACTTTAAAATGATTTTATTTTAATTTATAATCAATTTACAGCCAATGATATCATTTTTTACTTGTGAAAATAATAATTTTTTTTAATTTAGTATTTCTTATTCATGCATTCTATTACCAAAACTAGAAAATCATAATAAAATTAATTAATAATATTTCAATAGTATTTTACAGTTTGTTTAGGCTTAGGATTACATGTAAATCATGATATTAAAAAACTTTTAATTTATATAAAGTTAAATATTTCATTAAATATTTAGGAGTTATATATTATGTATCTTCAAATAGGGGTTTGGGAGTTATTATGTGATGGTATTTTATTTAAGGGTTGATATGTTTAGGAATAATCATAAATTCAAAGGTATATATATGATTTTTTGAGGCTATATATGATTTTAATTTAAGGTGGTTAATGATATTTTGAGAAATTTTTATTTTATATTAATAGTTTATTCTGTTATATATAACCCTTAGGTTTGACATGTTATTTAGTGTAATGGTTATTTAAGGAATAATATTATTCTATTTATGGTAACATAGTCTTAATGGTATATAAAACCTTTATGGTTAACACTTTTTTGATTTAGATTTGAATATTCTTAGGAGTCATAAAGTGTAGTAATATTATTAAGAAATTTTAGGATTAAATTGAATTAATTGTTTTAAATAATATGAGATTTTATATCAATATGGTGGATATTATTTGAGGAATAAAGTTTGAGTTGTGTTTTTCAACCATATATAATTTAGTTGAGGTTTTATGTCATTCTAATATAGGTTATTTTTGGAGAGGATAAGTATATTTTTCATGATATATGATTAGCGTATAAATATTTCTGGTATGTGACTTTAACTTTATTAATTTTATTTTAATATAAACATTAAAATGATTTTAGCAGAATATGTGATCAAATATTTTAAATTTTTGGCTTTGGAAAGACATGGATGTTTTGAAACAATTTACAGTTATTTATCTATGGAATTATTTAATCTAAACTTTAGTTGTTATTTTTCATATTTTCAAGATTAATGCATTACTTTTTCATGTGATGTTTTATTCATATTTAATTAGGAATTAACATAAATTTTGGTAACTATTTTGTATTTTAGTAAATGTATAAACATAAGAGGAATAATTTTTCATCCATTTTCTGGATCTTTTGATTAATTAAAAGATAATTTTAGTGTTTTACACATGAAAAAATCATCATGGTAATATTTATAAAGTGAAGTATAATTGGAAAATTGCACGAAACACAACTAATGAATAAAATTTTTCTTATTAAATGGAAGTAAATAATTTATATTTTCTCATATTCTCTATCGTTTGTTTAAAATAATTCCTAAAATAAATAAATATGACATTAATATATAAAGTATAATGTTTAAAATATTTCTCAGCTATCATGGTATGTTTTTGGAAACTCATTATAATGTTTGAGTCGTATAATGATACATACATGGTTTGGGAACATTTATTTTGGAAATACTATGTTTAATAGAATTAACATATAAATTACTTATCATGAGAAATTTTAAATATAAGATTATACCGAGGTCATGAAAAAAAATTTATTAGAAAAAATTAATCAATTATCATGATGTAATTCATTTAATGGGGGGAATGTATCAACCTAAGATTTTAGTATGTATTACTTTTTTAAATTATCTTTTTTGAATATATTATATTGCACAAAAAACTAACTAAGACAATATTAAAAATATTATAATTACATGAATAATAAAACTTCTAGTATATATAAATGATAAAATGTAAAAAAAAAATAGATGATAAATAATCTATACGATTTAATTTTAAAAAGGGATTGTTTTTCAAAGAACTGGTTTTAAATTATTGATTTTTTATCATAAATAATCACTCATAATATATGTTTATGATAATATTAAATATTTATATATATGAAAAAATATATTAACATTAATTAAAATATTAATTGATATAAATTAATATTAATAACACTTAAAGTTAAAATGTATTTTTTCTATAAAATATATTTATATTTATATTTTTTTTTAGTTAAAATATTAATTTATTAATTTTAGAATTTTAATTTGATGAAATGTATTTTTTTAAATTATCATATCAAAATAAACTTAAGATATATTTTTTCTATTTATTTAAAATAGTTGACTTTTGGTTGAATAGTGAAAAAACCAATTTCACAAATATTATGAATTTTTTGACATTATCATGATATATGAATGATTTGAATTTTTCTGACACAAATTTTATAAAAATAAATATATTTAATATGTAAAATAATTCTTTTAAAAATATACTGTTGAACATATAAATCTATATTTTACATTTTGGAAATCTAAGTACTATTTTAATTCAAATAAAAACTCTTTTTAGTTCTTCTGTTTTAATAAACTGCTCACTAGGTTTCTTTCTATTTAGGTTTGGTTTGAAAATAAAATAAGTCTCATTTCATTTAATATAACATAATTAATTCCATGTTAAACAATATTATATATGATTTGGAAAAAAATCATTTTATGGTTAAAAAGTGAAATATTATAAATACTCTTTTTCATTGTGTTATACGAACATCATTTAAATAAACCTTACTCTTAATGAAATTGTTGAGTATCGCACTGAAAAAAATTAATTTTTGAAAATTATAAATCAGTTTTTTATTCTCTCCTTGACAAAATTTATGTTTTTAATTAAAAATATGTATTTCTTTTAGTCTCCTTTACACAAGTATTTGAAGTATTAATAATTTAAATTATTTAAATATAATTTCAATCTTATATACTATTTAAATAATGATTAAACTTGATTATATATTTTTATTAATTATTTAATATTTCTTTAGATTTCAGGTTTTTTATTTTTTTTGTTTAATGTTATTTAAATTTAATGAATATTTCCAATGTAAAAATGTTATTTTGGACCTTGAAATATCATTTATACATTATTTTCACTATTCCCACCTAGTTAATATATTTTCCCCACACAACAAAATTGAAAATCCACAAATTTATATTGTGAAACAGATATCGAAATTTATAAATTTTGATTCCTTAGGTATGTTAGCCATTACATGGGATATGGAACAAAATATTGAGTAATTATTATTGTGTTACAAATATAATAAATATATATACATTTTATTAGAAGACATAATGTTATGAATCAATATTTATAATTCTATAGATTATGATATAAATCACTATAGGTCTCCAGTCAAAATGCTATAGTTTTCTTAAACTATTTTGATATTGTATTTTAATGATTACTTGAATAATATAAATATGATTAAGAGGATTTTTGATTATTTGAAAATATAATAACAATGTATTAATATAATTCAACTGAACCAAAAGATAATTCTACTATTTAAAAGGTAAAATTTAGGTTTGAAAGTTCATAAGTCAAGCTATTTACATATTTCAAAATTTTGGATACATGAATTCCACTGCATAAATATTTTTGGATATTTAAATTTTCTTACTCAAATTATCTTACATGAATTTGGACACAAGAATTTTCCTATATGAATTTGACTATGTAAATTTTCTTACATGAATTTAGCTACATGTATTCTCTTACATGAATTCAGTTACATGCATTCACCTACATGAATTCAGATACATGAATTCTCTTTCATGAATTCAGTTATGTGAATTAGCTTACATGAATTCATATATATAAAAATTAACTACATAAAAAATTTACCATAAATGATTAAATTCATCAACATGGTTATAGGAGATTCTACATTTTATTAAAAAACTATATTTATTCTCTACGTGACACATTATTTATATTTCAATTTTCCTAATGTTTATTATTAATATCTATAATGTTTTCTTGTTAAAAAAATATTCAATGATTTTTTAAAATCCATTAAAAAAGTTTTATATTATTTTATATATAATTAAAGGATATTTACATTGTATTAAGAATGAATTGATTTTCAAACCAATGTTTTGGAACTTGAGATATGCTCATTCATATAGGTTGAAATATAAAGAGATAGTATCATATATTTTTGGGAGTTAACTAATAACATCAACACTTGTTATTATAAAAGTATTTAATGTGGTATTAAATATCTAGAAATATCTACTATATATTTTTATTTATAGAATATCAAGATAAATTATGTGGATATTAATTATATTTCTTTTAAATATATGTAAAAAATTTATCATAGAAATAATCATATGTAGTATGAATGTATAGAAAAGGAAATGTAAGAACTAATTTTTTTTGAATTTGAAGAGTTAGTCTCACTAAAATATGGGAGAGATCTAAGGAATTTATTTTCATCTTTTATGTATGTATTTAATTTGGAATTAGATATTTACTTTTATCCTAATGATATTATTTTTACATCATGGTTTTCATTTGAATTACATCTAGGAAAATTAATAGTTATTTCTATGTGAAGAATATATTATTTTAATTTATGATAGAGAATAATAGTTTTTAAAGTGGGGAAAATAGCCATTTTTATTTTATATATAAAAATACTATGGAATTAAGTGATGTAATATTTATGTTACTCTAATTCACTCTAATGTGTTTTATATTTTGCAATAGAGTATTGGAGATTCATCGTTAAATTACTTTCTTACGTGAACTTCTAATTACTAAAGATTCATTATTTCAATATCTTGAAGTTCTTGAGCGATACCTGATCCAAAAACTAATATCATCATCGATAATCATTCATTGGGTTTTATTGTTTGATTCATTTTAACTATTTGGGGAGTATAATTACACTTAGGGTGTCTTGCATGAGGTTATACTGCCATAACAAAAGGTATGCCTAGGTGTATGGTTTCACCTTAAATACTAGATTTTTTTCATCAGCTAAGATGGATTAATTCTTATTAACCCAAAAAATAGGAAATGAGAGCTCCTGTATGATTCTGGGTTTTGTGCCACGAACCAACTCGGGTCAACCCTGAACCGGTCACCCGAGCCGGTCCGCGACATGGCCCAAGAGGCGTTCCCGATCCTCCCAGGCTGGCGACAAGAACCAGGGAATCACAAGAGGCTGTGGGAACGATTTCACCCAATATAAATAAATATAGTATAAATAATACAGAGCAATGCAGAATAAGAAAACCGAACAAAACGACCAAACATGAACAAAGTAAAAATAAAACCAACCAAACATGATATCCGAACTAACTCTGTGCGACCTCACGGGTCACTCTTCGACACAATGATCAAGCATCACCCAAGGTGAGCGCACTCAAGCTATAGCATGCACAAACATTAAAAATAGAAAAGAACTATAGGCGTGAGTATTAAAACTCAGTAGGCTATCCCGATATCTATTCCCAATGCACTACCTTTAAAATAAAAGAAACATCATTTCAAGTTTGAACTACAATTTATAAAAGTATGTTTTGCTAAGTATTTTACTGAAAAACAATGTGCGAACCATTTCCCTTAACCATTTCAAAATTTGGGTTCATTTCATTTGTGTCAATGTATCTTTAGAAAGGGAAAGTGATGTTTATATTTTCAAATTTGTACAAAGAGGGTTAAACACTTTCATTTGAAAACCATTTCTAGAAAACTTGTTAATTCCAATTTATCACATTCCATGGAAAACAATATACAAAAATTCACAAGAGTAAGTACACAACAAGGGCAATGTATAAATACATACAAGTACCAAATCATCACTACAAGTAACTGAAAAGTCATAGACATGGGTGAACCTTGGAGATCAAGAATAAACTAGAAGACACCAATACCTGAGATATCATCCTCGTTGACATGTCACACACGATGAAATCAAAACGCCCAATATGCCCATCCTTTCTCAGGAAGTCCGAGGTAAAATCCCATAGTAACAAACCCAATATATCCACCTAATATGGGCCACTGGTCAATACCCTAACCTACCATTTCCACAATCATTCTTAGAATATTCTCTCAATATTCAAGATTCCCATGTCTCATGTGTTTAGAATAGGGGTGATCCAAATGATTCCAGCCGAGAATCCAATCACATACGTATACATATATAATAATAATGCACAACATTTATATCCCCGAGCCACTCCATGGGACAACCTCTTGCCTTTAAACTACTCGAGCACCCAGGAGCCTCTAAGAACGACCTCCCATAAAGAAGTTGCAACCAATGCAGGAGAGTTATCCTAGGAGGTTTTTCCTCAAATCATTTTCATCATTTTCCATAAAGTGCCAAACGGTCATTGAACACATTTCACAATCACCACATTAAAAAGAAGTAAAACGCTTGTTCACACTTCTGAATAAATCATTTATCATTAAAAACAAAACTCTATTTTAAATTTCGTGAATTATTTTCAAACTCCAAATGGGAATTCTTTCACTATTGTGTGTCCGCTAATCAAAAAAATACATCAAGTGTCATGTATAAAATAAATAGCCTCTTTTTACATCAATTAATTATTTAAAAATTAATTATCTAATACTATTAAATATTTATTAAAATTAATAAAATATTTAATCGAACAATTGGCGGGTGCAAACACAACAAAACAGAACCATTTTTACACCAAAAGAATTGAATTATAAATTTTCATACTAAATGAGTTAATCTTATGTTGCACAATAATATTTAGCACACAGACAAATATATATAGGGAGCAAACAACCTGAAATAAATGTAAATTAAATTTTTAAAAGCAGTGCAATGGAAACCTACCTCAAGTTCGAAGCACGACGTCAAAACAAACTCGAGAACAAAGCGTGATGACACGATGTGTGTCCGAAACCACAAGATAAATTCGAACACTCTACATAATAAATATCGAGGACTCAAACACATACAAAAACACTCACTAGAGAATGAAAAACCATGCGGCTCAGAGAAACACTCACCTCAAAACTGAATCACGACGACGAAGCAAACCTGAGACCACTTCGCAGGGGTTTTAAAACATCAAAAACCTACCAAAGTTTTTTAATAAATGTTGAAAAATTATAAAACACATATCCAGAGGCACAAAAAAGTTATACCTAAAACATATTAAATTTTACACAAAAAAACTATTTTTAATGTTAACTACACATTGAGACCATACTCGGCGAGACTTAAAACATATACCACATACAAAATGAATAAAAAAAGGTTGCACAAAATATTTCATACGTATACTAAGTGAAAAAAATAGAATTAAAGTTTCTTAAATTAAAAAAAACAACTGTAGGGGCATTCCTACCTCGGATACGTGGCGCGATGATAATGCAACCTCAAAAATGGTGCGAGATCTCGTTTGCACCTCAACCACGCGTTCTATTGGCTGAAACAAACTCAAATCTACCCAAAAGAACCCAAAAAGGATAATAATAATTTTCATCTCTAATAAATTAAAAACATCAAACTGACTAAAAGTAAAACAAATAATAAATATGATTATACCGAAGGGGCTGCGTGCACTGAAGGATGGCAGGTCATAGGTGGTTTTCCAATGTTGTGCGCACCGACCAGAGGAGGTCTATATGGTTAGAAGAGGGTCGGTCGGGGTTTCAACTGGTTGGGAGAGTTTTTGAAGGTGAACGCCACACCAGGAGGAGGTCACGCCGAGTGAATGGTGTGCACCAGAAGTCACCTATGGGGTGCAAGGGAGTAGGAGACAGCTACGGGAGGAAGTTGGAGGAGAGGAGGAGTGGGCTACGCGTGTTGATCAGGGAGAAGAGGAGCCCTGCCAGGTCGGGTGCTGTGTGCGGCGGCGGATGGAGCGCGCGAGAGGCCAGGAGGGAGGGGTGAGCAGGGGCCTGTGCGGCCAGCTTGGTGCAGCGTACAATGGAGGAGATGGGCAGAAGGATCTGGTAGCACTACAGAAGGGTGAGTCACGTGGGGGGGGGGAGGGGATGATATGGGAGATAAGGGAGAGGCGACGCTGTATGGGCCAAGAGAAAAGAGAAAAAATTAGGGGGCCGCTAGGGTTAGGAAGGAGAGAGGGAAAAATAATAAAGGAAAAGAAAAAAAAGAAAGAAAGAACAGACAAAAAAACTAAACAATAATAATAATACTAAATCAACTAAAATATTATATATATATCTGTATATATGTGTATTTATATACTTTTAAACTTCTACTAACTAAATAGTAATGAATAAAATTATAATAATTATAATTCAATAATAAAATAGTTTTCAGCAATTGCTTTAATTAATATCAATTTAATTGTAATATTTAGAATGGCAATAATAATGATAACAATGATAACACAAAGAGAAAATTTAAAAATAATAAAAGTAGTCATATTATTTCAATAAAAATAAAATTCTTAACATAATAAAATTTAAATGACACGACAATAAACTCACGTTTTAAATATAAACACTCTATATTTAAAAACTCCGAAGACAACGGGATGCGTGAAAGTTAGGGAAAGGTCGTGTGGCTTCAACTTCATGCTATGCCCGTGCGCCCTATGACGTCGACACTAAAGAGTGCACGTTTTAACATAAATCAAAGGAACAATTCATCCAGGACACACCCGAACCACAGAAAAAAATTATTTAAGGCCAAAAATAATTAAATAAATCTATACTCACTAGTCAGGGTGTGACAATTCTCCCCACCATAATGCTTTCCACCCTCGGAAAGACACAACACCATCCAGTCGATCGATCAACACCCAAGGGTTCCACACAACACCATCCAACCCTAAGGACATCACACTGACTACCAGAGGGACTGAACCTCATTGCCCAAAATAAATCACCAATGGAGGGGAGGCCTGAACAGGCTCCCCACCATAAGAACTCAATTAGCATTCGATAAAAACTTAAGAGAAAACCCAAAGAGACACACAGTGGGTCTCCCCACCATAAAGGACCAACCTATTAGCGGCAAAAAAATCCAAATTAGGCCAGAACCGGGCCTTAATCAAGCTATAAAAGCACATCAAAACATTTAAACTACTCACTCACATATGAAAGGGATAGAAGTTGATCTGAAATGTCTGCGCAAACTAAAAACCCTTACCCCATGAGCGGGGAGGGAGGTCCCAAGGATTGGATAAATGAAACTATGACAGAAAACTAATCAGGGCTTACCACTTCGGGATGGACAAAAACTGAAGTTACAACTGATTCACATGGGTGGCCCACGCACGGTCACCGATCAGAAAATTGCATAAAAAATGCACAATTACTGACATTGCACGAGGGATAATTCCATCCTGCACTTTGGGAAAAGACGAAAATTGCAATGATAGAGAAACCAGGGTAGCAACACAAAAACTTTCTCACCACACAGTAGAGGCACAACCTTAACCAGACTCCTTAAATTTCCCCAGGGGTTCCTGACTAAGCACCGACTTCACTTCGAGGACCTTTGGCTAGAGCTCTGATGGGTGAAGCATCTCCTGCCTCGCAGTCAGGTTCCGATAATCCCAATAATAAACTTACATCTTTTGTTTTGATAGATGAAAAGATAGAATTTTGAAATATTACCATGCTGGCATTGAAAAGTGGAGTTCATCAAAAGACCCATGACATCCCATACATGTCAAAACCCAAAACACCATCAGTACAACTGCAACGATGAAAGATCCATTACACTGAAAGGAAACTTACACCAGAAACTCTGAACAAAAATCCAACAATACGTCACTTCTAAGAACTTCCTTTATGTCGCTTTCTAGCAACGCCCTGACAGAATCATCACAAGTGACCTAGGTGTCCACATGCCTGACAGGGCTTCGGAGCACTTGGGCATGACAGCTTCTTGTGACCCAGCTTGGCACACTGATAACACACGAAGATCTCTCGCTCTGAAGAGGTTGATGAAAGATACCAAGGCCTTTTGATTCCATGACCTACTCCATCCAATTTCATTTTCTTACCCATCTTTTTTAAAGAATCTTTACCACTGATCATAGGGATCGAAGGAGGGATGACTACTTCATGCACTCCTGCCATCGCAGCTTCAACATGAAAATATTGTCTTGCCACATTGAAAAAAGAAGTTAGCTTGGACTATGACACCTTCGACTGTAGATCAGGGTGGAGACCCACCTCGAAGCATCAATCCTTCATGGGGGCATTTGTGGCATACCCTGAATCATAAATTACTAGCTCTACAAAAAGCTGGAAATATTCCAACACTGATCCATCTCCCTACTGTAGACAACACATCTCCATCACCATTCTCACCCTTTCTTCCTTAGAGAAATTCTGGCGAATGAACAAAGCCTTGAAGAACTCCCAAGTACGCTCTTGACAGGGCTTGTTCTCAGACACTGACTTCCACCACATCCACGGTGAACCTTCAAGCATGAAGGTTGTAAACTTGACCTTCAACGACTTGGGAATCTCAAAAAGGTTAAAGTCCCTTTCAATCTTCCGCATCCACTCCTCCACTATGGAAGGGTCTGCTTGACCATAAAAGAGAGGTGGATCCATCTTCCGAAACTCAAGCATAAAATCCTTAGGTTGATCAACCACACTACGATCACTAATAAAAGCTTCAAAGGGATGACCACTAGACAAGGAAAAGTCAAAACCCAATAAAGGCCAACTCAATAAATAAAAATCATCAAAAACCAACACCGCTCACATGAAAGGCTCCAGACACAAGAAAATGAGCCATCATAAAATCAAAACATTTCTTTTGAAAACATATTTAATTTAAAATGAGTTTGGTGGGTTAAACCCCCGCCATTTGTATTCCTCAGAGTCTAACTCACACGCCTGTATCCGTGCCACCCCGAGCATCAATCCACTATACTAAAAATATGTCCACATTTATAACATACCACTATGCATGTGAGCACTCATCGGAATACCAAGGACAAAACAAAGAAACTTCATTTTTTAAAAGCAAATCATTTATACCACTTCTTTTAAAACAGTCCACAAATTAAACATGTCATTTCAAACAAACATTTTTTTTTCAAAAAAACTTTTTTCAGATTCAAACCACTCTCACAAGTTACAGGAGACCCAAAACATCTTAAACAAAGAACTAGTGTCAGTGGGAAAGTTGACCATTTGGTTAGCGGCCATATGCCGAACACATCACCGACATAGAGAGTTTATTTGGACCATGCCCCTAACTCCACATGGCTTTCCAGGCCATGTGGCTTATGAGGAATACTGGCCCGACTCCCTTTTTCATATCCCAATAACAAAACACTCCATAAAAACTCAAAGAAAATAATTAAACCGTACTTCCCATGGAAACCCGAGGGTCAGAACGAGCAAGAGTTCGCGACGCTCCTCCCGCATTTACCCCTCAAGTCCGAACAATCCTACTTTGTCTACCTTGACATCCCAAATAACAAAGGGAAATCTGAAAAGTAAGGTTCGCTAAGAGATAACCTCCTCTGATACCATTTTTTCACGAA
Organism: Viscum album; assembly: GCA_963277665.1. NCBI lineage: Eukaryota > Viridiplantae > Streptophyta > Magnoliopsida > Santalales > Viscaceae > Viscum > Viscum album. The sequence goes on from OY728131.1 coordinate 359,162,235, forward strand.
CCAACCTGGGTCGACCCTAAACTGGTCACCCGAGTCAGTCCTCGACATGGCCCGAGAGGACTTCCCGATCCTCCTGGGCTGGCAACAAGAGCTAGGGAATCACCAGAGGATATGGGAACGATTTCACCCAATATAAATAAATAAAGAAACATAAATAATACAGAGCAACGCAGAATAAGTAAACCGAACAAAATGACCAAACATGGACAAAAGAAAAATAAAACTAACCAAACACGACGTCCGAACTAACTCCATTCGACCTCGTGGGTCACTTTCCGACTCAACGATCAAGTGTCACCCAAGGAGAGCACACTCAAGCTGTAGCATGCACAACCACTAAAAACAAAAAATAACTATAGGCATGAGTATTAAAACGTAGTAGGCTAGCCCAATATCTATTACCAATTTATTACCTTTAAAATAAAAGAAACATCATTTCATGTTTCAAGTACAATTTATAAAAGTAGGTTTTTCTAAGTATTTTACTTAAAAACAAAGTACGAACCATTACCCTAAACCATTTACAAATTTGGGTTCATTTAATTAGTGTCAATGTATTTTTAGAAAGAGAAAGTGATGTTTATATTTTAAAATTTGTACAAAGAGGATTAAACACTTTCATTTGAAAACCATTTCTAGAAACCAAGTTAAAACCAATTTATCACAGTCGAAGGAAAAAAATATACAAAAATTCAAAAGAGTAAGTACACAATAAGGGTAATGTAGAAATACATACAGGTACCAAATCATCACTGCAAGTAACTAAAAAGTCATAGACATGGGTGGACCTAGGAGATCAAGAATAAACCATAAGACACCAATACATGAGATATCATCCTCATTGACATGTCACACATGATGAAATCAAAACGCCCAATATGCTCGACCGTCCTTTCTTAGGCAGGCCGAGGTAAATCCCATAGTAATAAACCCAATATATCCACCTACTATGGGGCATTGGTCAGTAACATAACCTACTAGCGCATCAATCAATCTTAGAATATTCTCTCAATATTCCAGATTCCCATGTCTCAAGTGTTTAGAAAAGGCAGTGAGCCAACAGATTCCATTCGAGCATCCAGACACAAACATATACATATATAATAATATTGCACAATAGGCATCTCCCCGAGACATTCCATGGGATAACCTCTTGCCTTTAAACTACTCGAGCACCCAGGAGCCTTTAAGCATGACCTCCCATCAACCAGTTGCAACCAAGGCAAGAGAGTTATCCTAAGAGGGTTTTCCTTAAAACATTTTCACCATTTTCTATAAAGTTCCAAATGGGTATTGAACACATTTCACAATCACCACATTAAAAAGAACTAAAACGCTTGTTCACGCTTCCGAAGAAATCATTTATCATTAAAACCAAAACTCTATTTGAAATTTCATGAATTATATTTAAAATCCAAATGGTAATTCTTTCACAGTTGTACATCCGGTCATCATGAAAATACTTCAAGTGTCGTGTATAAAATAAAAATCCCATTTTTACATCAAGTAATTTTATAAAAATTAATTATCTAATACTATTAAATATTTATTAAAATTAATAATATATTTAATTGAACAATTGGAGGGTTCAAACACAACAAAACGACACCATTTTTACACCACAAGAATTGAATTATTAATTTTCATACTAAATGAATTAATCTTAAGTTGCACAATAATATTTAGCACACATATATATATATTTAGGGTGAAAACAGCATGAAATAAATCTAACTAAATTTTTTAAAAGCAGTGCAATGGGAACCTACCTCAAGATCGAAGAGTGACGACAAAACAACCTCCGGACCAAAGCACGAGGACATGACATGTGTCTGAAACCACATGATAACGTCCAACAATCTGCATATAAAATATCAAGGACTCAGACACATACAAAAAAAACTCACTAGATCATCTAAAACCCAGCGGTTGGGAGAAATGCTCACCTCGAAATTGAAGCGCGACGATAACACAAACTCGAGACGGCTTCGCAAGGGTTTTAAAACACCAAACACCTACCAAAAAAATTTAATAAAAGTTGAAAAATTAGTAAAACACAAATCCAGAGGCACAAGAAAGTTATACCTAAAACACACTCAATTTTACACAAAAATGCTATTTTTAAAGTTAACTGTACAATGAGACCATACTCGACAAAACATCAAACATATACTGCATACTAAATGACTAACAAAAAGGTTTCACAAAAATATTTAATACGTATAATAAGTGATAACAAATAGAATTAATGTTTCTTAAATTAAAAAAAACAAGCGCAGGGGCATTCCTACCTTGAATACGTGGCGCAACGATAATACCACCTCGGAACTGGTGAGAGATCTCATTCACACCACAACCATGTGCTCCAGAGGCTGAAACTAACCCAAATCTACCCAAACGAGCCGAAAAAGGATATTAATAATTTTAATCTCTAATGAATTAAAATCCTCAAACTAACTTAAAGTAAAACAAAGAATAAATATGATTATACCGAAGGGGCTATGTGAACTGAAGGATGACAGGTCAGAGGTGGCTTGCTGATGTTGTGTGTGCCATCCATAGGAGGTATGTCTGTCTATAAGAGGGTCGGTCGGGGCTTCAGCTGGATGGGGGAGTTGTCAAAGGTGCACGCCTCACCAGGAGGAGGTCATTCCGAGTGAATGAGGTGCACTAGAAGTCGCCTATGGGGTCAAAGGGAGTAGGATGTGGCTACGAGAGGCGGCTGGAGGAGATGAGGTGTGGGTTGCACGCGTTGAACAAGGATTAGAAGAGGGCATCGGGGCCAGGTTCTGTGTGTGGAGGTGGACTGAGTGTGCGGGAGGCTATGAGGGAGGGGTGATCATGAGCATGCACAGCTGGCTGGGTGCAGCAGACAGAGGAGGAGTCAAGAAGAAGAATCTGTTGGCGTTGTAGAAGGGTGAGTCGCGCGGGGGGGGGGGGGGAATGGAGATAAGGGAGAGGCGGTGTTGTATGGGCCGAGAGAGAAGGGAAAAAATGTTGGGGACACAAGGGTTAAGAAGGAGAGAGGGAAAACATAATAAAGGAAAAGAAAAAAGTAAAGAAAAACAAACAAACAAACTAAACAAAATAATAATAATAATAATAATAATAATAATAAAACAACTAAAATATTATTAATATATATACATATATAATTGTATTTATATACTTTAAAATCCTACTAACTAAATAGTAATGTATTAAATAATAATAAATATAATTCAACAATAATATAGTTTCTAGAATTTTTTTTAATTAACATCAATTTAATTGTAATATTTAGAGTGGAAATAATAATGATAACAATGATAAAACGAAGATAAAATTTAAACATAATAAAAGTATTCATATTATTTCAATAAAAATAAAATTCATAACACAATAAAATTTAAATGAAACGAAAATCAATGCACGTTTTAAATATAAACCTTCTTTATTTCAAAACTATGAAGACAATAGGATGCATGAAAGTTAGGGCGAGGTCGTGCGGCTCTAACTTCACGCTCCGCCCATGTGCCTGATGACGTCGACGCCAAAGAGCGCACGTTTTGACATAACTCAAAGAAACAACTCATCCAAAACACACCCAAACCACAAAAAAATTATTTACGGCCGAAAATAATTAAATAAATCTATACTCATGGGTCAGGTTGTGACATTTAGTGTATCCACTTAGAAGAATGCATTCCCATTTCTAATAACATAGAAGAGGTTATGAATTTTCCCATAAAAGTATAGATTGGGTCTTCACCTATATATTATTGGGCTATTTTCCTCTATAAAATACTGGGTTTAATCTAAACTCAAAAAAGGAAATAGCATTGGATTGATCCTAAAAAATTCTAGGTTTGTTCTTATCTTAAAAAAATGATGGGATTTTTGTCTATACTTGTAAAAGACAAGATAATTGGGTTGATTCTCCAAGTGTGAAATATTAAAATGTAAATATTTGTCCCTATCCTTCAAAAGGTGATATACATTAGTTGGTTAGATACACTCGATTGGTTTGTGAAGAGTGGATTATGATCATTTAGACCTGAACCACTATAGAATCCTTATGTTAATATTTTACTTTCATTAATATTATTTTCTATCCATTTTATTATATCAGTGTGTTTGAATTGTTTTATTTTTTAATAGATCACATTCCACACATAATGTTTATAATTTTATTTTTTAAAATAAAATAAAATCCCCCTCTTTTCAATTTACATCAATTCATTGAGAACTAACAATTGGAATTAGAGACATACCCTTTTAATAGTTGAGAACTATTATTAATATATAGATACCTATAATTATCATTAGAGAGTTATCCATTGATGATAGGTTTTCTTTTTTACTTGGATTGATAGCTCACATTTGGTTTAAGAGGTTGGATCTTTTAAGATACATTGTACCTAATTTGACTATTTATATTATTTGTGATGAATTTCTATACAAGTATTTAACATCTCTTAGTGGAAGATCAATATGGAAGCTTATATAAAGATTATTGATATTTTCATTTTTAATGTTAGGATTAAATCTTAGTTTTTACATAAATACGATTTTATTGATTTGAAAAGACAATATATTGTTTTATATGATCTCAATTATATGGTAATGAATATTATTTATTAGTATTTTAATGGAAATATTTTTGACCAAATTTATAGTTTCATCACAACTCATGAAATTCCAAAATAGCTTGAAACCACTAAATTGGGATAAATATATTCCATTAAAATCATTTTCATTAATTATAAAATTTTTAGACACGTGAAAATTGAAAATCTAGTCAAGAAAATCGAAAAATAATATTTAATTAAAGGATATATCATTCAAGGTAATTCACATTTGAATTTAGATTATTCAAATCCTATTTTTATGTTTGTATGAATAATGGACAAATTAAACCTAATTTTATGAATTTCCAAACCAGAGGAAGGTAAAAAATAATGAAAAGAAATATGTGACTACTTGGATTGATTTTGAAAGATCCTGAAATAAAGATGAAAGTCTAAAATAAAATTGTAATGTTGCATTGTTTTCAAAATATTATAAGGTAACATGTTCACTTTCATAATATTATTCAAGTTTCATTGATTATATCGTACAAAGGAATGATATGTATGTATGAAATGTATTAAAAATGATACTAATTTGAGTTCTAATTCCTCTACTTCTATATATTCAGGAGATGATGATCCTGTTATTAATGATCTGAAAGAAATGTGTGATTGGTATGATGATAAAATAAAATAAATGTCTTCAAAACATGTATCACAAAAATAATATTATAAAATGGATTTTGAAAATAAAAAAAAGATTTTTTTTAAATTAAATAATTTTGATTGGGAAATTTTAAACAATAAATAAGAATATGATATTTTAAATGAAAATATTAGAAACAAAGCTTCTTCTACACATAAAAAGGCTTGTGATGATTTTGGGATTTTCTCATAAATAAAATTAATTATTGAAATGTGAATTAGGTAAATTTATAAATGATTTATTTGAAATAGTCATTTTATAATGAATTTCTTCAAATTTAAATATCGGAAAGATAACTTATTTCCTGAAATTTAATGATAAAAATAATAGACTTGGTTTTCATTCTTTTGTTCCTAATATTTTTTGTAATACTATTTTTAAATTAATATTCAAGTAATATGTATTTTATAATTATTAAATTAAACATACATGTCAATATAGTTTTATCCATGTTATGATGGTAGGAGAATGGAAAGATTTAGTATTTCTTATGACATGTTTCATGGCTCCTTGTGATATAAAATTATGTTTTGGAGGTGCGTTACTGTATAAATTAAAATTTTGTTTATACTGATATGATATTTTTATTATGATATGATTGAATTAATTTAGGGGACACAAAACTTGTTATAATTATGATTTTTTTAAATTATTCTTGAATGAAGCCTATTTCATATATGTTACAATATGATTTGTATTTTTTGGGAAAACTGAAATTTTAAATCCAATATTTAGTGCATACCATAATAATTAAAGGGAAATACAATAGGTTTAGTTCAACTTTAAATATTACCAATATGATTATATTACACTCATATACAATAATATTTTATTCTCTAATTACTAGATATATTGAATGAGTTTAAATAATGAAATTTTCAGACTTACAAAAAAGCTATAGAAATTTTGAATATGCTTTCAATTTTAAATTATTTATTTATTTACAAATATGATTATTACATAATATTTTAAGAATTATCATATAAATTATTAAATTTTTACTTATTTATTAGATTTAAATTTTTTTATAAAATTTTATTTTATAAGGGTTTTCATTTTGATTTTTTATAAAAAGAACTTTTTAAATTTTCTCACAATATACAAAATAATGGTCTAAAAATATAAAGCTTTATAATGTCTCCATGGAAAATGTTTTGATTTATTTTGGTATAAAAATATTATTATTACTATTATTTTCATTTTTATAATGGTTAACCTCTATTTACTTTAGTTTAATCATATGAGATCCACAATAATATTTTTTTTTATTTGATTTAAGTAATGTATAAAAATAATAGGAGTTAAGTTTTTAATTCATTTTAAAATATTGTCTTTATAAGAATAGGTTTCTTTCACATTACCTTAAATAATATAATTTTTGGAATCATTTTCTTTTTCATAATTTTAAAACTGGGGAGAATTTTTAAAATTACATTTGATTTTGTAATTATCAAAAAAGTGGGAGAATGTGTATTGGATTTTTGAACCACTTTATGTTTTGATAATTATAAATATTTATTTATTTATTTATCTCCCTAAAAAAATTATGTTTTAATAATTACATATATATTTTAGTTTAGTTCCCTTCAACCTAAGTATTTATTATCTTAATACTTTGAATTACATAATGATAATTTATGCCATATATATTGTTTAAAGATTGCTTAACCAGGGATATATCTTTTTATCAATTGTATAATTTATCATGAGATTAAAACTTTTTATTGTTTATAAAATGTTCGACTTGTTTCATGAATATTTCCTAGGATAAAATATATTTTTTGGTAAGTTTATATATCATTTTACATGATATTCACTCTTCCAAAGTAGTCAATATACTGTTCCCATAGAGAAAAATTGAAAATCCATGTATCCAAATTGAAAATACACATATCCATATTGTGAACCACATAACCAAATTTCCATAATAATTTCTAATTTGTATTTTTTTCATAACATGTCTTAAATATGTATAAATTGATTAATTATTAATGCATTATAAGGATAAAAAGTATATACATTTAATTTGAAAATATATAATTTTGAATAGATATTAATAGAATTAGAAATTTTGTTGGAAATAACAATATGTTCTTACTATAAACTATATAGTTTGAAAATGGTTTTATTACTGTTGTTTAATGATAAATTAAGAAATAGAAGTCTAATTAATATGATTTTTTATTACATGGAATGAAAATAACAATTTATAAATATAAGTTAAATGTACTCAAAGTATATTCTTCCATTGAGAATGTTTGATTTCGGTATGAAATTTCATAAGTCAAGCTATTTTTAGATTTTAAAACTTTGGATATTTGAATTTAGAAATTTGAATAATTTTGGGTATGTGGATTCACCTAAGTGAATTCAGCTACATGGATCAACATATATGAATTAAAAAATGTGAATTCTCTTATAGGGATCCAGTTACATGAATTAACCTGTGTGGATTCATAAACAAGAATTTGGTTTTATGAATTCCCTTAGGTTAATTTGGCCACATGAAAATAATATATGTCAAAAAAATTCTTATGTGATTAAATTCACTTACATGGTAATATACGTATTTATAGGTTATTATTAAAATTGAAATTATGATCTTCTTTTAATATTATTATATATTAAAATTTTATATAAGTTTATTTTCAATATTCTTAATATTTTATTTATTCTAAAATTAGTAATTAATTATTCAGAATCCATGAAAACATGTTTTATAATGTTTTATGATGAATTAAATGATATTCACATGATATTTAGAGTTTGAAGATATACATGTTCATGTTTTGGAACATGAGATATTAAAATTCTAATTGGTTGAAATATTAAGAGTTATTATCATTTATCTTATGGATTTTTACAATAACATTAATTCTCATTATTACAAAAGTATTAAATGTATTATTAAATGTCTAACAATTTCCACTATATAATTTGACTTCTAGAATATCGAGAGAGATCACGTGGATATATTTTTTTTCTATTTTATATACAACTGAAGAATTTATCTAGGAAATCATCACGAGGAGTAAGAATTTATAGAAATATAACTGTTTATATTATAATTGTTTGGGAATATGAATTTTTAGCCTTCCCTGAATTATGGGAGTGTTTAAATGAATTTGTTTTTAACTTTTATAGATGTATTTTCTGTATTATTAATTATTTAATTATTACTATAAAAAGATTATTTGTATAACATGTTTTTCATTTTTATAGTATATCGAAGATAATAAAAATATTATTCCACATGAAGAGTTTATTTTTCAAATTTATTAAGGGGAATAATTTCATTTAAAGAGAAGAAAATAATCATTTCTTTTTTGGATATAGAAAGACTGGGGAATGTAATGAATTAATACAGATATGACCTTATTTTACTCTTACAAGCTTCATAGTTCACAATTGATCTCTATAACATCATCATTAAACTACTTCCTGTGGAAAATTATTAATTTTTTAAGATTTATTATTTTAATATATTTAAGATCCTGATCACAACATAGTTCAACATGCCATAATATTTATCAAAAATAATTCAATGGTTTAAATTATTTTGTTGTTTCTATATACTGTAACTGTCTATGATGTATCTTCACACATAGTGAATCTTTTATGGGGTTTTACTACCATAAAAAGGTACTTATAGGTTTACTATTTCCCCTTTGAATATTAGGTTTACTCTATCCCGTTAGAAGATCTGGTTCCACTTATCCTATGAAACAACAGAGGAAAGAATCACCCCTATAAGTGTCCAGGTTTAAACTATACACTTAAAATATTATGGTCATATTATTCATAACCTAGAAGAGATCAATAATTTTCCTATGAAAGTCTAGGTTAGGTTTGTACATTTAAAATATTGGGTTCCTTCTAAACACAAAAAAATCAAGAGGTTAGGATTGAGCCTGTAAAATTATATCTTGGATATTCTCCTATAAAAAGAGTTTTTTTTCTAAACCTATAAAATACAAGGGGAATTGGGTTAATCCTCTTAGTTGAAAAATGAATTTGTAATGTTTTTTCATTATACATAAAAAGGGATATACCATAGTGGGTTCTGTATAATAGGTTGGCATGTAAATAGTGGATATGATCATTAATATACAAACTACTATAAAATTATAGTGTTCATATTTTACATTATTTTCTTTTGTTTTATCTCTCTCTCTCTCTCTCTTTATGTTTGTGTGGTTTAATTTTTTATTATTTTAACCAATCACTATCCACCAATCACTTTTAAACTTTATTTTTAATAAATAAAATTAACCCCCATACATTTCAACCACCTCTTCACTAAAAAAATAAATTTTTTCATAGAAATTGGATTTCATATTTTGGATCAACATGTTTTAATTTGGTAATGATTTAAATCACAATTTTAGTCACAATTAAAAGTTTTCATGGAAAAAAATTTACACCATAGTAATAGATAAAAGGGTTAAAATAGGGTTAAACTAAGGGATATAACCTTAAATATCACAAAATACTATAATTAATTTCACTAATATGAGTATATTTCATCCTCACCATACCCTATAATTAAAATTTGACTAAATTGAAGCGACATTAAATGAGAAAACTTTTATTATACTTTAATGTTATGGATATATACAAGGGTGTCACTCCTCTCACTTATACAAGGGCACCTCATTTACACAATTACTCAAAAACCAGGTGCATCTTAGATTGAACAAAATATAACCAAATATCCTCCACACATTCTATGGGTCCTAGTCCCATAATGTGGCTAATCCTACAAGGTTTGAAGTTTAATCTAATGGAAAATATCCAAATAGGTGGTTTAAGTCTTAACTGAATTCTTTCATGTAGATTTATTATCCTATCTACTTAAAATATATTACAATCATACTAATATAATTAAATAAATAACGTTAATATAATTAAATTTTATCATTATGATGGAATAACTATTTTCCACCTCCTTTCCATCCTTTGGAAAATTAAAATTTTTCTCGTGCGTGTGTATGAATTACCTCTTTCTCGAAGTGATTTAATTAATTTTTCATCATTAATTTATATTTAAAGTTATAAATATAGATTTAATGGTTATATATTACATTTATTAAATAATTATGATTACTTAAAGATAAAAAATTAACTACATTCTTACCCTTCTATATATTGAAAAATGGAAACTTCACTCATGTGTACGTGTGGACTACCACCCCCACAAAGAAATGTAATTCATTTTTCATCACCACCATACATGGACGGTCATAAGGATAGATTTAGTGTATAAATATTATATTTAATATTTTATTATTATTTTGAAATGTTATACGTTTATATAATTTATTTCCTTTTCATCCATTAGAAAAATGAAAATGGAGATCCTGTGTACGTGAAATTTAATACCTTCATGAATGACATATCTCATTTTTCATCACAACTATACACAGATGGTTTTAATGGTAGATTTAATTTGTAAACATAAAAAGTATGATATTATTATTATTCTAGAACCATGACCGATTTTTTTTTTGATCATCTAAATATATTGTTTTAAAGGTTAAAGACCAAATGACCACAAAACATCTAACGTAAACTTAACTAATTTAGTAAATAAAAGAGAATATTTTAGTAAATGAAATAAAATAAATAATAAAAAGGGAATTAACATTAAAAAATTTATGAATAATGTTATTAATATATAAAATTTTATTATACAAGAGTTTGATATTTTCTGATGAAACGCGGGACTCTAAGAAATAGATTTTTCTTTAAAACCTTATTTTCAAATCTTTTGAAGTTCCCTTTCAAAATTTTCTCTTCCATACCAATTTTTTTCAAAATGTATCAATAATATTATTATATACACTAAAATTATTATTTGAAATAAATTATTAACTATATTTTAATTTTTATTAAAATTTTTTAAAAGGAATATTTTCATGGCTTTTTTATGGGTCATTTTAACATTATTTAGAAAATTCAAAATAAAATATTTTATTTATGATAACCATAAGAACATATTTTCCCACCATTATACACATTAATAAATCTCAATAATCCTCTATAATTTTTATGTGTTTTAAGAAATATCCAATTCTAAATAAATAATAATTTTTTTATTTTAAATAGTTTTCATAAGAAAAGGATATTTATCCTTATTTTTAGGTGAAAACCGAATGTTGTTTTGATTGTGGTTCCAAATGAAATTTTTCAACAGTTTTGTGATCATAAAGTAAGATGCTATGAATATTATGTTTATAATATAATATATAGAAATTATATATAATTATGGGTGATCCAGGATATAGATTTTCAATGTATGGGGTAATGCTTTTGTCTTTGAATAAAAAATGTTGGGCATAAAAAATTAAGTTACACTTATTAAAAAGGTTCTATAATAGAGTTATTATAGTTTATGACTATGGTACCTCAATATTAAATCATTTTTTTCTGTATATTTTATGGTTTTTAAAGGTTTTATTTCATAAAATGTTTACATTTTTAGTTGATTATAATTTATTTTATATGATCAATGTTTTATTTGATAAGGGTAAACATTTTCATGGTTTTTCATGGTTTTCACTAGGATAACAGGTTTTATTTATTTTTCATATACATTACGGAGATTTATTGGCTGATATAATGTTTTTAAATGTTTTTCACATTTTATAAGGTTTTTTAAGAATTATAGAAAGTATAATCATTCTACTATGGTCATTATTCATAAATTAATAAAATATATGAAATATAATACAGGTGTAAATTTCAGAGCCTTTTTTAGAAAAAATGATTTTTATGTGGAAGTGTCTACTTTTTTAGGTAATGGTTTTCTTAATTATCTAAAAGACTAAACATAAAGTTTCATGGGAATATATGAATGTTAAATAATTTCTACTAAACTCATAATTATGGGCTGGCTAGGATGGGGGTTTTTATATTAATATATATATATATATATGTATTAGTTGATTATTGATGATTATTTTCATGGGTACTCTCAAAATATGTTTAGTTTTTAGTAGTTATATATATATAAATTTTTGACCACGTTTTCTTTCTCAAGGAAGATAAAATTAAAATAAAATATTATTGGTATTAGCAAAAAAATAAAATAAATCAAATTATAACAAGGATTAGGGTTTTTGTATGTTTATATAATAAGAATAAGTATGCATTGATAAAAAAATTAAAAAAATTAAAATAAATAATCAACATAAATCTACCACTAATCTATTAATAATTACCAATTTAATTTAGATTATTTAAATTATAATACATTAATTTTTTTCTCCTAAACCAAATAAAATTATCACAACAAATAAAATTAGAGGATTTAAACCATTGGATAATATCGAAACATGAAATCTTAGCACCTTTCCTTGGTTGTTGAAATATGGAAAACTTATGTTCGGTGGTTAATTACAAAAAAATTCATAGTGAAAATGATTATTAATTAAGTTAGTGATTATAAAGAGGCTATAAAATTCAATCCCACTTTATTTGGTTTTATTGATTAAAATTTCACACTTCTGATTCAAATTTTTTTTATTTCTTGTAAAGTGTTTATTATTTTAATTATTCTAAAATTAAAAAATAGTTACTATATTACAATTAAATGAATTACATAGAAATTTTAGAAACAAAATAAATTAGTTGAATGAGTGAGATATATATTGAATACTTATTTGTTACTCTTCCATACAAGTAGTAGTCATCAAATAAATTAAATTCATTTGAAAAGGTTTAGAAAGGGTATATCCCAATAATGTTTCTAATCTTGATTTATTGATAAAATAAGTTAAAGAAAAATGATTAAAATCAATTAAATAAAATGGAACATAAATATATAATTTTATTGAATTAAATGAAAGCTAAAATATGAAGAAAAAGAATAAGGCATCGTACAAGAGATCTTTACTTCAAGATCTATACATCTCAGAGAGCCTAGATAATTGTAGTGAAACCACATATCCCTTGAACATAACCATACAATACATAACAAATTAAATCTAATTAATAAAATAAATATTTATAGAGTAGAGGGGATTCTATGGTTACAAGTGATTTTAAGTGTGAATTGAAAATCCAGCCGAATATTTTAATCCATATTTCGTAGAAATTTTAACCTCCAAAACTTGTGAAACAATTATCCTTATAAAAAGATTTTTTTTAATTAGATCCTCTATCGTATTACATATTAGAACCACAATATAGTATATGGCATTGAAATCATAAACTTTACATTTATTACATAGATGTTGATAATTATTACTACTTTTTTTCAATCGAAACCATACATCATAAAAAAAATTGAGTCACATAAATTATCAAGAACCTTTTAGTTTTATAGTTTTGTAGAATATGGACAAGAATCCTACATAAACATTACCCATGTCAAAAAATGATCATTTCTCCCATTTAATCCAACTTTTATTATTTCACATTAAGACATCATCATCTAAAACAAATCCCTTGTAGACATAATTAAGTCAAACTAAATTTTTATAAATTGGGGAAAATGAAACATAAAAATGATGATCTCAAAGTATCAATAAGTGTAAACATAAATATTATCAATTGAGTGTCAGAAATGATCATAATAAGTTTATAAGGGTATGATGACATAATCAGAGTGCATTAGAGAATCATAAAGAAATCATACCCCCAAGTACATGGATCACAAATATGAAAATATAGAAATGGGAAGAGTCATAATAATAAATAATCATGGTTCATGTGATATCAATCTTGGTCATAAGAAATATTAAAACCCCAGAACTAGAATCAAATAAATGTTTTTCTATCTTACAACATTTTTCTTCACAACTTTCATTAAATCAATTTTTGAAATAACTAGAGCACCATTAAATACAAATGAGAAACTATTAGGTAAATACCTCCATCTTTCATATTAGTTCAATTTAAAATACCCTCTGAACTAGAGTGTTATTTAGGTGCACCCATCATTTAAGATCTAATAGGATCATCCACAACTATTTGGTCCACCATATAATATAAGTTGTAAGAGGATCAACTTGAGATATCTGGTCCACCCCATGAGATAAGTTGTAACAGGTTTGCAATATACTATCTGTTCTACCCCATTTTATTAGTTTTAATGGGCTCACCCAATTCAATTTAGGCCTCCTCGTCATATATAATGTCTAAGAACCATAAATAAAGTTCATAAATATTGAAAATCAATTTAAACTCAAAAAAAAAATTATTACATTCATAACATGATTTACCCATGGAAAATAAATAGGTTTTATTTAAATGTATTTAAAACATGATTCACCTATTGTAAATAAAATTATTCCATAACAATCTCTTTGAAACCTGATTAATCTGTGGAAAATAAACGGGTTACATAACAATTTCTTTGAAAAAATATTATTCCATACAAAAAATGAATGAGGATGGAATAACTACCAAATATATATAGTGGATGAAAATTAAAACAAGTTTTTTTATATTGATTAAGATAAAAAAAAATTATTAAAAATTTTCTTGAGGAAAATATCCTTATCTTTTTGAAATTCACTACTTAAGAAATAAATCATTTTGAAGATAATTTTCCCTGAAAAAACATTAGATAAATATATAGGGGGTTTAAAAATAATTTAAAAGGTTTATTGAGGGAATAATAGATTCATATTTGAAAAATATTTAAACATTTTCAAAAACCTTTTAAGAAAACATGGTTTTGGAAGGAAAATAGTTTTTGACCAAAAATCTGAATTTTAATAAAAACATTATTTTTACCCTTCAGTGCATAATGAGATGAAAATGAAAGTAAAATATTTATTATAATGAAATAACAATAGTATTATAAAATTCATGAGTTTATTTGTAGATAGATCAAAAGATCTCTTTATCACAAGCAAAATCAAAAATGATCCGGATAAAGGATGAGATTGTAACATAAGAAACTAACCATTTTGGAAAACCATGAATCATAATCCCTAGGAAATAATATCATTAAATGAAACATATAATAACAAAATAATAATTATGTCCATGATATAATATTTCATAATTTTTCATATACACTTTATAAAAGAATTTAGGTGTATAACATAACATGTGTTTCAAAGAATAAAAACTGACACAAAAATTCCTTACAACATTGGTAACTTTGAAACCGTAAAACCCATGAGAAGTAGTATTAAAATGGATATTTAAATCCAAATAATATCAAGGTTAATAATCATAAAATTATTTCATGGGTATTATATATACCACATTATAAAAAACTGGTGAATATGACATATAGATCACAAAAATAAAAGAGATACGAGAAAAACCTTACCTCAAGTTTGATTCATCATACTAATTTTTTATCTTTCTAAATAATAAAATTATGCTAATAATATAATTTCATGACTTAATTTTTCATGTTTAATGTTTCTATTATTTCATTTATTACCATATTATATATTATTTATCAATCAGTTAGTTTTATGATGGATGTTTTGACCATATTTGTCCTATGATTCTAAAATGACATTGGTAGGTTGAATATAGAAAAGATGTCATTATTTAAACATATCCATAATAATAATAATGAATAATATATCATCTTTATAAATAAATTATTATTTTAAAACCAATAATGAATCATGGTTTTGAAAAATGAACTAACCTTAAGATCATGGAGACGGTAGTTCGTATGTATGCTTGAGTAATGTTTTCATTTTCTATGATCATTATTGAAAGAAAAAATATAAAATTTATCTTTAAAAAATTTACATAATGTCATAAATACCATATTAGTTAACATTATATGCTTATATATATCATTATTTTGATATGGTGATGAAAAAGTCTAATTTCTTCAAGGATGCGATAGTCCATACGTCCACCAATGACATTATCATTTTTTTGTATGAGAGAAATGGTAAAAAGATAATGATATATTATATTTATAGAATGATAAATACTTCAGTAATATAATATATATTCCATTTATATCACATATATTTATTATTTTTCCCCTTATTACCTTCTATATAATTGGTTGGTGAAAATCAAATCACATCACCTCACAAGGTGGTAGTCCGCTGCACCCAAGAGTGACTCTATTGTATCACTTATGGAATGGAAAAAAAGGCTATATATGATATAACTAATGAAGATGTATATTTTATTTATAAACACTATATCTAAACTTTACATCCATCATTATATAAAATTGTGAGAGGTGGTAATATAAAAATTATTGACAACATTTCGCCAGGCGGTAGTTCGTCAAACAAACGAACGGTGATTTAGTTACCCATTTAATGGAATTGTTTATCGTTATAGGGTTTAACTTTAACATAAAAATATCTCAGTATATTTAATATAATTATGTTATTATATCAGCATGTCATAATAATAATTAATGGGTTTGGAGGAAGAAATAAAATTAAAAGTCTTGTTGAAGAATGTTACCTCTTCTTTAAGAAACTATTTTTTGTCTGCAAAAAATTCATTCCTTCATTTGATGTTTTCTAGAAAAAAGATTATATTTTTAGGGAAGGGATGTTTTAAAATTATTTTGTAAGTTATTTTACTAACTAAATTGTTTTGAGATGTTTGAATATGGATGAGAGCGGGTGGACCCTTTCTAAGTGAGGTGAGTGGAGCACTTGTAATGTTTTCGAATAAAGTTAGTTAAACCCACATTTTTACCTAACAGAGGGATAAAATAATGAAAAACTATATCCTAGATGGTATGAGATTTAAATATGGTCATATAATTTGTTTTTGATAAGTTTGGGGTTATTTTTCCAACTTATATTATATGTTCATCGACAAATTAAACTCATTTTTACCTTAATCACTATAATTAATTTTAACTTCATTCAATAATAATTATATTCTATATTTAAATTTATCTTATTAGATAAAATATATTATTATTATTTAAAATACTTAATAAATTCTTAAAAATTATAATGGCATAATTGGATAATTTTAATTTAAAATAAATACTTTATACATGGTGATAAAACCAGTTTTTAAGTAGAGATTTTCTTATGAAAAAGATGATTTTTTATAACTCGATGAATAATAATAACAATTTTATAAAAATAAATTAATATTTAATTATATATAATACATATATCATTTAAAAAATTCCCAATTAAAAAATATTTTACTTAATCAAAATGGAGAAACATTATGCATTTTGAAATAGTTTTTAGAAAACCCCATTTTTATACCCAGAAAAAATCATATATACAAAAAACATATACAATGTTTATTTAAATAAAATAATTATATTAAATAAAAATAAATAATAAATCAGTTACAAGAATATATATTCAAATTTTTCTGTACTTTTAAATTAATTAATTTATTGAAAGGAAAATATTTTTTACAAAAATTGTTATTTCCCACTATAGAGTGAAAAAACAATATATTCTAAAAAGTCCCAAAATTTCACCCAATGTAAATATTGGTATTCTGAATAAAAAAATTGTTTTATAAATTAAATTTTCTAGAATTTCCAAAAATTCATTAAAATATATTTTCTGGAAAAATAATAAAAATCACTTTTTATGAAAACATGTTTTTGAAGTATTTAATTTCTTTACTAAAAGTTAATTGATTACTTATTAACATTTATCAATAATTTATATTGAGCTATATATATAAATAACATAACTTAGTTAATATGATTCATACCCTCCAATTAAACATTTAGGTTTCAAAGCTTATATATATCATGTTTTGTTTAAGGTCGGCGTTGCATGCTGAATATTATATCAAATATAATTTTATTCTTTGAAAGTATCAGGGTGTTACATCCCCCTCCCATAATAAATCGTGTCCTAAAAATTTTAAATTTATCTTAGTAATCAATTTTTTGACATTTAAAAATTACATTTATTGTAAACCCACATCCTAAAAATCATTAACAAAACATCCTTTTATTATGAGAGAAAGGGAAGTACAATGATCATATGGAATAACAAATAACTTGGATTCCAAATAGGAGGCCATAATTGAGAAAGGAATATTTGGACATGGAAGAAAAACATAAAAAACAAATAAAGATATTGGATGACCAATTTTATTGATCACTACAAATTGAATCATCAACAAAAACTTTGAAATCAAAAAACAATAAACCAAATAGTTGTTAAAATTTCATTTATATCATAAGTGATGATGGTAGTAGGAAACCATATTACTTGAGGCTCATTTTTTTAGAGTGTAGGAATTCTCTCACCATCAAGACTAAGAGAATATTGAAATATACATACTTTATTTGTATAATTTTATCCTTCAATCAATTTCCACCGTAATATCATTTTTCTTTCATATGATAGATATTTAAGATGAATTTTTAATTACCTCGAAACTAAATTACAAATTTAAAGGACCACATAATCAAAAAAATCATAAAAAGATATTCCCTCTATCTATAAGCATTAACCCAAACGAAAATGGTTAGAACAAGGTAAGATATAATAGTAAAACTCCATACACTAATATCTATATTTCAAAATTCAAACCCAAAATTAAAACCACATCATTCCATAAATAGCTATCCTAAATTTTTTTTAAACATTTTATTGACTATGTTTGAAACCCAATGATTAGAAATATTCGATCACATATTCATCCAATATAAGTCACCTGATGTTCCTAAAATAAAATCCCATATTTTTCCTGAAATAAACATAATCTTAAAAAGTAAAAATGCCTTACTAACCAACACATCGTGTAAGAACGTGGTAGGAAGTACACCCCTATCGCCCTTTAATTATTGGTTTAGTCCCCAAATCCTCTCCGGATGTGACAGGTTTTCACCCGACCTTTAGTATGTCCTTTTTTCATTACTCTAAATAAGAAAAACTAATTCATCCCTATGTAACACATCAGGTTGAACCTATAGGTTAAAAATTCCCCAAGCCATTAAAACAATTACCAAAGTTTCGTTAATGGCCATCAATTTTTTTTCTACATTAAACCTCAAATGGGGAGTCTAATAGATTTAACTCTTGATAAAACTTAATTATATATAACAAAGATGGTGTGCATAACTCTAAAATATCGCCATATTAAAACATAAAAATCTCCAAATTTGTCTAAACATTTCCTATTAGATCAATTATAATACCCTAGAACCAACAATCTTAGATCCGGAAATGAAATAAAAAACATTACACTTCGATCTTTGATAGCGATAATTGTGACCCATTTTTTCCATCCAAAACTATTAAAATCAAAAGGAAAAAAACTTTCACTTAAAAATTATCAAGGACGATTAAATTTTATATTTTTATATAATTAGGAAAAACTTCTACATAAACAATACCCATGTTGGAAAATTAGCATTTATCCCACTTAAATCATTTTTTCTTATTTAACATTAAGTCATCACCAACATACAAGTAAAATCATTTATCTACATAATTAATTCATCCATGATATTTATAACCTAGTTAAAAGGAAACATAATATGGGGTATCCTAAATAACTTGTAAGTTTAAACATAAGAATTATCAAATTAATTTCATCAATGAGCATAAAATGTGCATAAGGGTATGAAGACATAATCAGATTGAATGATTGAATCAAAAAATAAATCATACCCATCAATACCTAGATCATCAGATATGGAAATGTATAAAATAATATATTCATTATAATAAATAATCTCGATCCACGTCATATCAATATTGGTCATATGTAACATTATTAAACCATAACAAAGATCACATAAATTTTTTGGTGTCTTAGAACATTCTTATAAATAATCCATGTTAAAACCATGTCAGAAATAAAAAGATACATGTTAAACCCATTGGAGAAACCCTCATGTAAATCTATCCTCCATGCCTCTCAAGACAAGGTACATTACACAATGCATTATAATGTTATCTAGGAACACCCATCATTTAATCTATAATAGGCTCACTTAGTGCTATTCATGCCACCCCATCAAATAAGATATAATAAGAACACCCCCTTAAATCAACACCACCCCATATTATAAGTTTTAAATTGATTACCTGATACTATCTGGGCCAACCCACTGTATAATATATATTGGGATCCCCTGGTGCTATTTAGGATTCCCCATCATATATAATGTCTAAGAACCAAAAATAAAGTACATAGAGTTTAGGCATTATTGTGAATCTCATAAATCAAAAATTATTCCTCTCATAATGTTATTAAACTATGAAAAATAAATGGGTTTCATTTCTATATATTTGAAAAATTATTAACTCATAAAAAATAAATGATTTCATTAGCAATCTCTTGGAAACATGTTTAACCCATGGAAAATAAAATGGTTCCATAAAAATATATTTAAAACAATATTAATATACATAGATAAAGAATGATGATGGTATCATTACCAAATACCCCCAATGGATCATAAGTAAACAAACTATTTTTGATGTTTATTGATGTAAATACCATTAAAATATCATTAAAAACACTTTTGAGTAAAATATCCAATTCATTTTTAAAATCACTTTTGAAAATATAATACATTTTGAAAATTATTTTCTTTAAAAAAAAAATTGGAAACATAGAAAATAAGTTTAACAAATTAATTGAAAAATTTTATTAAAGGAAATATCATTTTGAATTTATAAAAAAAACTGAAAACATTTTTGATAACATATTTATAAATCATGGTTTTTAAGAAAAATATTTGTTGACGATAAAGATTATTTTTAATAAAAATATTCTTTTGAAGACTTGAGTACATAAAGTGAGGAAAATATATAGAAAAAATTTGTTCTCACTACATAAAAATATTATAATAAAATTCATGAATTTCTATAGACATAGATCAAAATATATCTTCATTGTAATTATGATCATAAACAATCTTGATGAGCAATGAGATTGTAACGTAAGACTCCTATCACATAGGCAATATAGAATCATAATACACATGAAATAACATCATTAAATTAAAAATAAAATATCATTATAATATTTATATTCATGATATAACATTTCAAAGAGCATTATATACACCTTATAAAATAATATAGGGTTATAACATAACATATGTCTCAATGAAGGAAAATTGAGACAAAATTCCATTACCGCTTTGGTAACTTTGAAACTGTAAACCCCGTGAATGAGAGATCCCAACATGGATATTTATATATTCATAATTTCAACTATATAATCATAAAATAATCTAATGGTCTGTATATATTCCACAAAAGAAAAATAAGTTGTGAATAGAGCATACATATCATCAAAATAAAAGTGAGACAAGATAACTATTACCTCGAGTTCAATTCATAACGCTTATTCTTTATATTCTAGAATAATATACTTATAATAATTATATAATTTTTGGAGAAAAATTTTGAAGTTTAATATTTCATTTATTTCACTTATTAACATATTATATTTGATTACTTAGTCAATATGGTTTATGAAAAATGATTTTACCATAATTAGTGTATATGTCAAAAATGACTTTGGTAAGTGGACTATAGTCAATGTGGTCATTATTCAAATATCTTCAGAATAATAAACATGATATAATTATCATATTTACATACATATTATACTTTTAAAACTAATCCTTAAATATGGTTATGAAAAATTATCTAATGTTACATTCATAAATATGCTACTCTATACGTACGCATGAGTAATGTTTTCATTTCTCAATGATCATTATTTAAAGAAGGAAAATAACATTTATATTTCTAGAATAATAATAATATTATAAAAAGGGTATTATTTAAATATTTATTTATTTATGTGTATTGTGATTTGGTGATGGAAAAAATAATGGCATCGCTTCGAGAAGGCGGTAGACCACACATCTACTAATGACGTTAACATTTTTGTCAGTGAGTAGAAAGGTAAAAATAAATTGATATATTATTTTTAACGAATGATAAATATTTCGTTAATATAATTAATATTTCATGTATATAAAATATAGTTATTATATTTACCCTTATTACCATCCATGTAACACATTAGTGAAAAATGAATCACATCACTTCGTAAGGTGGTAGTTAACCATACACATGAGCGAGTTATCGAATCCCTTACGGAATAGAAAATAAAAGGGTATAAATGATAAAAATACTCTATAGGTATAATTTAATATAAATATCATATATAATATTTAGATCCATTATCATACCCACCTGTGAGAGTTGGTGATGAAAAAATGAATGATATTGTTTCATGAGTCTGTAGTCTATAGTACACACTAATGATGATTTCGTAACACATTAGATTTAACTAGGTTTGGTTTTAGGTCTTAAAATTAAAATAAAAATATTTAATCATATTTAATATTTTATGGTTATTATATCATCACATTATAATAAAAGTTTAAGGGGGTCTAATAAGAAATAATATTAAAATGCTCGTTGGATAATGTTACCTATTCTTTGGGTAAACCCTTTTGGTTTTCAAAAAAATCCATAATTGGTTGGATTTATATCCAAAAATCGTTTATAGTATTATAAAATAAATGTTGGTAAGTAATTAAGTAAATTATTTGAAAACTCAAATTGGGTTTAGAGATGTGGAGGAGGAGAGGGGTGGCCATTTTATAAGGGAGGTGAGCAGAAAACATGTAATTTTATTGAAAATTGGTTGGTGAAGCGAAGTTTTAACCTACCAAAATTCTTTAATAATTATCCAAAATCAAGACTAGCTTTAATTACATCTAAATATGTCCATCCAAGTGGTTTTCAATAAATTTGGGTCATTTATGCCGCTTATATTCTAATTTTACCCACTAAGTAAACTCATTGTACCTTAATCGATGTAATTAATTTTCAATATTATCACTAATCATTGTAGAGGAAAATTAAGATGAACATATTAGATAATATAAATTTTGATGATTATAAATATGAAATCTATTTGTGCATTTTCTACTCGTAGAAGTTGAAGAATTTAATTTAAAATTATTCTCGTAGATGCAGCTAGACAATGAGTTTTTTTCCAAAATAAATTTTTAATTCAAAATAGAAATTTTAAGGAAAAGTGAAAAAAAACAAGATAAAGGTTCCAAAACATAAAAAAACATATGTGAATACTTGTTCATTCCATCATAGTTTAAAATAGATATAATATTTAACTCTATTTAATTTCCATCAGATAGAGGTTACCTTCAGATCTGGTTCTATCTTGATGTGATCTTCAAATTAGAATTCCATATTTTTTCATTCTTGTACGTGTTCATCCAAGTTATTCTTCCCCTTTTTGAAGCCACTTATCAAAATTCAATTCTATTTATCAATCCAATAAAAAATTTCCTCATTAAAATTGATATGTAGTGGCCTTTCAAATATTCTATAAGCATCCTACATAGAAATACTTATCATAGAGGTATTTTCTAGAATTGTTTCATTAGAATGAAAAAGGATATACTAAACTTATGGTCCATCAGAAACATCTTTTTCTAAACCCTTAAGATTTATATCATTTGAAATTTAATTTGGTTCAGGCATGGACTCCCTTTCATAAAAAATCCCCACCAAACACTCTAGGTATATTCCCATTCCATCTTGATCCTCCTAAACTCTTACACTATAAGATGTCGATTTCTTGTCTTGTATTCTATGTATATAAGAGAAATATTCCAGACATGTTTATTCGATCATCCTTGTCTCTATACAGGAATTTTTAAAATTAGATGATGATATGATGACTACAGTTTTTGGTATATTAGAGTAGTCCTTGAAGGATCTTGACTATTTCCTTTTACTAACATGGAAATCCCATGAAGGAATGTTGAATTTAATGTAATTTCTAGAACCAGTCCCAACAATCCTAAATGTTTGGGGGTCCTTCTCTTCATCTATTATTGTGAGTTTTTTCCCTATCACTAAGTTTAGTATCTTTGGGGAATTTGATCCAAGTTGTTTCCTTTTCCGTATTGGAATATATGTACACCAGATTTCTGAGATAACATTCTTCATACAGTCCCCATTCATGTAAGTAAAGTGATTTCGGTGCTTTATTGAGATTGATTGGTCTTGCTACCCAGGAGACATCCACCTTGGTGTAATATATACACCAGGAGAAACCTGAATCAAATGGAGTGTGGTTGGAGTAGATTGAGTTTTATTACAATCCACCTTGGTTCTTGTTTCATGTATGATATTATACCCCTTACCCACGCTTCAATCTATCAACGTAAAAGAAATGTAGGGAGTCTCATATAATGGATCCAATGTTCCCCAGGTCCTTTGGTATCTAATTGGAGACACCCAAATCTCATTTTAATCTATCAAAGACATCTACCACATTAGGGTTTGCGAACATAGGGCCCAGATCATTCGTAATATAAGTAGCATTGGAGGACTCATTGGTAATTGAATGCTCAACAAAGAGGTAATTGAGGTAATTACCCTTCATCATGGGGTAATAAATGACCCCCATGATAGGCATTTCTTTCTTAATGGTAGGAGTGGGAAAAATGCCCCATATGTTTACCAAACAAGAAAAAATATTTCTAGTCTCGAAGACAACATTTTTTTAAACTAAATTTTTTCCTAACTAAGATCCAAACCCATAACACTGGGGGTTTAGAAACATATACTTCGATAATAAATACATGGGGAGATCGGATTATAGAAAAAATTTATTCAATTTTCAGAAAAAAAAAGTACTGAACATATTGTCATGAATCCAGATAATTGAAGGGTTTTAAAAAGATGAATTTTGGGAAAGTACACTCACATCAACGTTTTCAGGGCATACAGTTTCATATAAAATTCATAGGACCATCTATATAGGTAGAAATGGCTTTCATTATAACTTCCAGGAGCTAGTGACCAGGAAATGATCTAGTCATACTACAATGAAAACTAAACCATTATATACCTTTTGTTGAGGATTCCAATAGTCACTGGCTCCTATAGACCCCAAGAATTGAACACAAATATGTCAAAAGCATTGACTGATGGGTAGAGAGAACTGAATCGTGCTACCAAGGTTTAGTTCAAGAGGGCTGATGCATTAGAGAAATCTAATGATGAAAGTGCGAGCTGAGGAGATCCATCAAGAAGATCTAGAACAATAGGGATTAGATAAATACCTTGGAATGGTGAGATTAATTCGGGGTTACAGAATAAAAGAAAAGAGATACTACACCCTAGTGGAAGTGTAATACCCAAATTGTTTATAAAATATTTTCCTTAAATAATTGTAATTCTTCCACTGTTTTCATTTCACAAAATCGTGAATTTAAATGAACCGAAAGATTCCATTAGTATAAAATGTACATTTTTACATACCCATTAGGTTAGAGGTAATAAATATAACTATCTTGTAAATTTTTTTTGTGAATTCATTGGCTACCAATTATTTAAGAAAAATATATCATATATTTGTACATTTTTTAATAAATTGAATAAATTAATATTAGTAAATTAAATTAAATATATATATATATTTTATCTTCTTTATAAAATATTTTTTATATTCATCCATTAGATATTTTTGTAATAGGGTATGAATAAACCCAAATTGATGTATACAAATCAATATTTTTCAAAAGGTTATTTTTACGGCTTTTTAATAATGAATCATTTTCAAAGTAAAATTTTTTCACCTTAATAATTTTTATTGGAAAAAATAAATCTATTATTTGGAATCGGGATATAAAAACATAATTTTCATGAATTGTTTATATGTTTCTCATAACATTCATGTTTTGATTAATAGTAAAAATACATGAAATTTTAATTGAAAAAAATCATTAAAATAATTTATATGGTTAAATTATAATATTGAATGGTTTTAAAATATAAATTGACAATATTTTTATCATTAAATATAATTTATTTCATTAGGATTAATTTTACATTGAATTTAGATGCAAAAATATTTCAATCTTTTGTAATGTTTCAACTTTTAAAACATGTTATCTCTTTTTGATGACGTTATTAATTTTAAATTTCTTAATGCATCTTCAGTTATTTGAATGTCGAATAATAAATTTCATATATGGAATTGGTTATCCTAAATTATGTAAATATATTACTTTTACATCTGAGAATTATGAATAGTAAATTCAGTAATTTTTATTAATACGGTAAAAGGGTAAATCGGGTAATTATGGGTAAAAATAATATTATGAAATTATCCTATCACTTTAATTAATATAATTGGATGATGTTTTTAGAAATAAATCATACTTGGGTTTAAATTGTCTCCTTTGGAAGCCACATGGAATATATTAGAACATTTATTTTATTTTATTCAGAGAATAATTAAATATGTCTTTATCAAATTTTATTAATTATATAAATTTTAAAATAAGATTATATAGAATATAAATTCGATTAAAAATAATCATTTTAATTCTAAATTTTTTTCCTTTATCATGAAAATTTATTTTTAATTTTTTGTAAATAAATAATTACCTAAAATATTTATACATTAATGATGGAGAAATTATTTAATTGATGAGAAATCAATAAATAATTGTTATTAAAAATATAATAACCATTAAAAGACTCAAATACTTTACCAGATAACTTTTTCCAAATACATAGAGACTATAACCATCCTAGGTTCAGGTTATTGACTAGTTGTCGCCTTATAAAAGAGATTATGACCCTTAAAATAATTTTTTTAAAGTGGTGGTAAAGTCGTCAAATTCATGTTTTCATTAATAAAACATTTTTATGTAGGATTTTACCAAATATATATTTTGATTATAATTATTCTTTTGAATATAGTGGATTTATATTTTTCATAATATTTTATTTTTAATTTTTATTCAACAAAAATCATATTAAATAAATACGAAAAATTGTTTTAGTTGTTATTTTATTAAGGGGGATATCAAATAAGGGTTATCTAAAATATTAAAATAAATATAATTTTTTATAATTAATATGTAAAATGAATTTTTTAGATGACCTTTACCTCTTAAGAATATAAAAAAATAGTTTTTTCGAAGATAAATGTTTATCTTAATATTTCTAAAAATTAATCAATTGAATAGTTTCAAAATTGACACTATTGTTTGTTTATCAAAATAATGTTTTATTATAATATATAAAATTCATAACAAATTTTTTAAAATATATAATAATAATAATAATATAGTCTAAAATGTTCTAATTTATTTATTTTTGGTCTAATTGATATCAAATAAGTAAATATTTCACCCATCACATATTGAAATATTTGTCACCCTAGTTATAAATTAAAATGAAAAAATAAGTGTTAATTAAAATAATAAGGTTTAAATTGATTGAAATACATGTATAAAATTTAATAGTTGACAATATTAAAACCCTATATCATCTCATATTCTAAATTTCTTTTTTGAGGGGGTTTGATTTTATTATATATTAATATTTTGGATGATCCCAAAAGTGACCCACACCACAATTATAAAAGGGCATCTACTCCCTCACCTCTACACTTTACATTGAACCTTTGATATCATCCTTAACCTTCCAATTTCATTAATCAACTTCAATAGGAACATTATATAGGTTTTTTCTTCTCCAAATACAATCTCTAGTTACCTTAGGATGAGATTTATAGGGGGAATGTTAAAGAAGAGGTAATATCCTCTACCAATTCTTTCATAATTCATTCTTCTTCTACATCCAATTCATGTGTTGTTTCATTATAAAATAATAACTAAAATATTTATTATACAATAATATTTCATTATAATTATGATAGAACCATATTCCATCTTCTATTCATCCTATAAAAAAATGAAATCACCACGTCTGTATATGTATAACTTACAGTCTCCATGCCATGGTGTAATATTTTTCAGCACCACCTAACTTGGATGGGTATAATGATGGAAATAATAACTATTTATAATTATTTTAACATGATACTGATTCTGAAATATTATATACCATCCACTTCAATACCATTCAACAATCAAGGGATTTATATGATCGTTCATATGTATGTATGACCTACAGTCTCCACGATTCGATGCGATTCATCCTAAATTATTTTCATTAAAGCATGATTATATAAATTGGATGAATAAATATGATATATATTATAATAATATCATTATTTAAATCATATAAATATTTTCTATGAAGTGGAATAAGATCTTATCCGACAAAAAATGCGTAAGAAAATAAAGAAGTTAACACCTGATGGACGAGTAATAATGTTACTAACAAAAGGATAATTAGAGGATCCTATATGATAAAATAAAAATGATTATAATTTTGAAATAATTAAGTGAAATTATTTAAATTATTATTCATGAGGTATGGAAACATACAATGAAATCAAATCTAAGTAAGTTATAATTTTCCAATCTCATTATTATCAGAGATTTTTTATATGTATGTATTTAATAGAATATATTTATATTATATTTACATGTAACCTAATTATGTATTCAAATATTCTTTATATTATTATGAAATTTTTTAGAGTTAATTTTACCCATTGGTGAATTTTTATTAAATAGTATAAAAGGAATATTTTTTTCATTTTGAATACGAGGTAATTTTTTACTTTTCCAGAAAAAGTACAAGGAGAATGATTTTTTATCTTATAGAGCATGAACATGTTTTTAAATTTTCATAATGAGTTATTTCCATGAATCTTCCTTTACAGTATTTAATGTATATTTTCAAATAAATTCTTTTATTTTAAAATTTTGTGACATTTTGGGAAAAGATAACATTTTTGAGATGAAATGAATATTTTACTTAAGAATTAATAACAAGTGTTATATGAAAAATATTTTCTATATAAGATGGAATTATTTAATAAGGTAACCTTTCAAGTATAATATCCTGGTTTTTTCTATTAGTTTATTTTGTTTATTATGGAATGATATTTATGAAATCCATTTTTTTTACATGGAGTATGTTATGGTGTTTAAAGAAACACATTTTATTCCTTGGGTTATAATGAATGACTTAGGTTATTATTGCACGCATAAGTATTATTTCATTATGAGATGGGTGGTACATATATCTCCCTCTAATAAATTGGGTAAATATTTATATCTCACGAGATAGACATGGATGGAATGGAAAATGATCTTAGTTTAGTAGTATGGGGTTGGAATGAGGAGTGAAATCGATTCAGTAATGGACTTTTTCTGTTATGATGGTATTAGAAATAAACCTTGAATAATATGAAATGATTTTATATGTTTATGTGTATTCTATAAAATTTAATGTCTTATGTTATGACTTTTGGGATTATCTTAATTGATTCTGATGAACTTTTTTTTATTCCATGGCATAATATCACGATCATTCATATACATGATAATATTTTCAAATGTTATGTTCTTATGTCTTATGATTTTGATATGATCGATATCACCATTTTTTACCCTTACTGAAAATTTGTGCTCACCCTTTCATATGTTTCTTTTCTCCAGGTCATGAATAAGGGTATTATATAATATATGTAAAAAAGTGTCTAGTTATGATGAAATAAGTGGGAGACAATTAAGATGTCTTATAACCGAGTGTTTTATGATTCCCAATTTTTAAAGACACTATACCTATGTCGTCCAATCATGTTTTTTTATATTTCAAAATGAATATTTATCAATTTTGAAGTAATATAAATGTAGGTGATGTATGTTTCATTATAGTTGGTATCAAAAGGAAGGTATAGTTAACCTTCAGAAATTAGGATTAGAAAACCCTTTTAAAAACCCAAAGGATATGTCGATGTACTGGTTACAATCCTATTTTTTAGAAATGATCATGAATAACCTAGGATAAAACCTAAAATATCCTAAATAGGAATTTTGTTTATTTTTTTATGTGGGTTTATCATTATGGTCAGTGTTCCTCATACTATGCTTCTTGGTTTTAGTCAATGGATAGAACCTGGAGGAACTAAATTAATGCTAAATGTGATAGGAAATGTATGGATTGTCCTACTGAGAACCAAATTTTATGGGAGATATAATATAAAACCCTATTTATATGATCAAAAAACATTTTCAAGCCATGAATCATTCTGAAATTATTAACAAACAAATGAGTGAATAATATTATGTTGAGTCCTTCATGAAGCAGTGTCCACTTTCTTTCAGCAGGTCTTCAGATCCATTAGTGACTGAACAATGGATCAACACCATTGAAAATATGTTTTACATTCTCAAATGTTCAGAACATTGTAATTTTATCTTAGTATTTTGTCTTCTGGAAGGTGAAGCTAATCAATGAAGGAACATTATCAAGAATACAAGGTTAAGAGATTAAATTTAATCTATTTAATCGGAGGAGTTCATGAGCATATTTTTCAATAAGTACTTTCCTTGAATTATTTAAAAAAAAGATGGAGAATGATTTCTTGAATTTAAGAAAATGTTTGATGAATCCATTGGTACCTATGAAGCAAATTTTACAACACTTGAAAGGTACACTTCTGGAGTTATTATCCAACATGAGAGTAAAGTTATCTATTCTTTATTGGCTTAAAACCAAGTATATGATGGCAATTATCTATAAGGGACATCTGAATCTAAGAGGAAATATTTTGATGTTCTCTAAGGTTTGAGATGGAGATTAAAGTACCCCATTAGTTCTATGGGTTTTATAATAATATAAAATTATAATTCAAGGGAAAATATAAATACCACAATGAAAATAAGATGAGTTTTCTATTATGCTCAATGTGTGGAGATAAAAATGAATGAAATTGTCTTAAAGGGAATTAAAAATGTTTTACGTGTGGAGAAGAAGGTAATTGGGTATTTGAATGCCGAAGTGATGAGAAAAATATATCTAATGATAAAAATAAAGAAAAGGCTACACATAATACACCTCTTATACTTTAGTGTTACAAGTGCAAGGGAATGGGGAGTTATGCCAACAAGTGACCCAATCTATGGGTTATTGATGATGATCGAAGCCAGTAAACCCTTAAGGCTAAAGAAAATGGAAAGTCACGTGAAATCACTATCAGATATATAGAGTACACTAATAAATTAGTGAAAGGTACACTAACTATTGGACTTATCATGTTTTAAGCATGTTTTAATGGTAAAAAATCCTATTAACATTGTTTAATCAATATCAAATCACGTGTAGGGATGGTTAGTTTCCCTATGATTTAATGTTTATAACTCATGGTATAATCTTTCACAAGATCCTGATTCATATAAATCATGTTTTAATATTGTAAACTATATTAAATTTTCTTCTACAATGTTTTAATATATTAATTATTAAGTCTAATTCATTATCCCAATATTATTTCCTAAGAAAAATTTACAGATATTTGGCTAAGTTTGAGAAACCGTAAGTCTGAAACTTGTTCTATATTTTGGAAAAGTCTCAGACTCCGTGACCCATACACCGTGACCTAGAAACCATGACCCATACATCTTAACCCAAACAACGTAACCCAAACATTTTAACCCATACACCATAACCCAAACATCGTATCCTAGACACCGTAACCAATACAACATTACCTAAGACACCGTGATTCTAAAGCTGCATATGTGCTATCAGATCCTGATTTCAATGGAAATGTGGCATCATGACTGCCTCACCACTCAAAGGTAAAGAAGAAGAAACTGTTTCCATGTGACAACATTTCATGAAAAATTGTGACCCCAATCTTTAATCTGTTTTGTCGTTTTCAGTTTAATTTATAACGGTCATATATGAGTCATTTAATAGCACTGACATAATTAATGTTCCTCTATAGACATGTCACCTGACAGCACATGGTACGAGGTGTAAAAATCATTCATCCTATCATCTCCAACACATGCACCCCGAAATAAAGACTATAACATGAGAAAGAAGAACAATTTTTTTTAAAAATCTAACTGATGCATGAAACAAGATACATCTGAAGAACACACAAAGAAATATAGATTCCTGAAGTCTGAAATACCATAGATCAGATCCTCAAACATCTTCGCAGTATAAACTAAAAGAATATCATGACCTACATATCTTACATAATCGAACTAGAAACTAGATCACCAGACTTATGATACTCTGTTTTTTCACAAGAGGACTCGATACTTGCATCTGCTTCATCCTACAAGTCCAGAGTTTCATAGAACAACACCCATAACACTTGTAATCCTTTATCATCATCATTACTATTTTGGGTACTATTTTATCTTTCAATAAGCGTGTGTATGTCTTTATTAAAACACATTTTATCCTATAATAAACTAAATTAAACAAGATTTCCTTACCCTCATATCCTCTTAGATCCATTTACTCCAACAAAGAATATTAGAAGAGGTCCGTGTGTGACCTAGTAGCTTATACCAACAAAGAATATTAGAAGAGGTCATGTGACCATGATAGTCTTATGTGTTTTTGTTTACCCCAATCTAGGGTGTGGATCAAGTTCATTAATATAGACTACTTGGTGGAAGGTAATCACCAAGTGGGGTGGATTAAGTCTCATCTTGAGAGTGAACCACTTGTGTTATCCACCATGTATTTTAATTTAGGTTTTCTATTCTTTACTTTATATTTCAGAAAACTAAATTTTACTTTGATAGTTAGTCTTGGATATATGTTATAATTATTTTTCCTTATTATAATAGCTTAAAAATTTATATAAAAAACTCACATTTATATTATAGAGAATTAATCAATCTTTTCATAAGTCATTTGAAAAGTCAAATTATTATATCTGTATTAGCTTGATTAACTTCCATGTATTCATTTTTATTGGGAAATATTTTTATTTAAATTTTTAACAGATTGTTTTATAAATACTCAATTCACCCATCCCTTGAGTAATATAAGTAAACCACATTTGGTATCATAGGAGTTTTTTCTTGTTAAGACTCTATTTTAAAATATTTTCTACTGTGATTTTAGTTGTAATTTAAAGAACATTCATTTTTTTTAATTTTAAAATTATAGCTCTTTAAAATTATTTCTATATTATAGACAATAGACTATAAGTTTTTTTAACAAATTAACCTCCAATATTTAATGGAACTAATTATTCCTAATGGAAAATTAAAATGAAAATGCATTTAGAAAGTATGGGATTTTAAATTTGGTCTTCATTTTTTAATGAGTATAAGATTCATGTTACTGATTGAACTACTTGGGATGACCCAAAAAATACTGCATTTAACAATAAATCTAAATCAATGAATTCCCTATACCATTCCTTAAAAGATGAAGAATTAAATAGAATTTTCAGCATGTAAAACTTCCCCTAAAATCTTGGAAACTTTCTCTATTTTACATGAGGGAACCGATAATGTGAATTTAATGATAATTAACACTTATACTATTAAATATAATTATTTTAAGATGAAGAATGATGAGTCTGTTTCTGACATGTTTCTATGGTTCAACAAAATTTTCAACACAATGTTTTCTCAAGGAAGAGAAGTTACAGCCAAAGAACAAATCTTGAGGATTCTTATATGCTTACCTATAAGATGGAGAGGAACTTCTATCTTTATTAGAGAGTCATGTGACATAATAAAATTAACATTCAAAGAACTCATTGGGAAACTAATAATTTACGAATAATAACTGAAAGTCAACAAGGAAAATGAGGAAGAACCCAAAAGAAAATATGTGGAATTTAAGACCTCTACCTCTAAACCCAAGGAAAAGAAGATTCTACAAGACTCTATAGAAAGTTCTAGCAGTGAACAATAATCACTCGATAGTGATGAGAAGATGGATCAATTAGACATATTTTTTTAGAAATTTTAAAAATGGAATAAATTCATCAGAAATCTTAACTTCAAAGGAATATATGATAAAAAAGTACCAGGAAGAAGGATTGGAAAATAAATGACAAGTCTAATGAGATAGTATGTGATGAATGTAAGAAAAAGGGACATGTAATGGCTGACTATCCCAAGCTCAAGTATAAAAGGAAATATTAGTACAATGATATAAAGTGTTAAAAGGAAATAAAAGAAACCTATATGATTTTGAGGATAGTTCAACTGACTTAGAGTCTTCACATTATGATCAGGATAAAAAATCCAATATGTGTATCATGAAAAACACATTAGAGGTATCCCTAGAATATCATGCACAAAATTCTCATTATTCTGGAGATGAAAGTGATTATAAAGATATTTCAAATGGATAAATGTTTGAGTATTTAAATATGATGGAAGATACATATAATGTACAAAAAGATAAATATAATTCATCAAAGAAACAATATTCTATTACTTAAACTGTTAAATCTGAAATTATTGTAGAAACAGAGAAAAAATGGTCAATTACTCAATAAAAATAATGAATTAAAGCTATCATGTGAGAAATTGAAAAAGTACCTTTAACGGTATATTAATAGTAATGATATATTGGTACAAATTCAAAGTAAAAAAATTTCCCCTAAATACATTACTGGTATTGGCTATCAATCTGGTGAAATAAATTTTGGGAAATCCAATTTTGTTTTAAAATATCAAACATACAACTTTATTCCTTGTTCAGCAAAACATTCTGCTAGGTCAAACTATGATACATCCTATACTATTTAAAGTTTGTCTAGGCCAAACAATGTTTATTTCTCAAATACATTGAATAATTCTTATAAGAAACCTATGAGGAAGATGTAGGTTCCTAGATCACTAGTTTCTAATATCAGTAATCCTAAAAAAATATGGGTACCAAATTCAATTTTTATTAGAATATTTTGTAGGAAAAATGTTTGAAGAGATCCTTTAAAAGTTTATTGTACTTTGATAGTGGGTGTTAAAGACACATGATATAAGACTATTCATGATTCATAAACCTAATAATGATTTATGGTGGACATGCCACTTTTGTGAAAATGCCAAAAGGAAAATCATTAGCCTAGGCCAAATCGGTAACTCTTCCTCAGTTTTAATTTCTAAATTAATTTTGGTTAATGGAATGAAATATAATCTACTCTATTTTTCACAACTATGTGATGATGGATTTAATGTTAAATTTTAAAATGATGCTTTTAATGTTTTTAATTCTATAAATAAATTTGTTTTTTCTACATTAAGAAATGCAAATATATATTCTGTTAACTTAGATTCTTTAGATTCTCAAAATGCTTAATGTTTAAGTGTATTTTACATGGATTCTTGGATCTAGAATAGAAGACTAGGAAACTGAAATATTCACTCCCTTAAAAAGATAACTAAAAAATTTTTAGTCAAAGATCTACCCAAAATAGATTTTCCAAATGATAAAGTGTGTAATCCTTGATAAAAGTGAAAAAAACACAAAATTTAATTCAATCCAAAGAAAAAAAATTTAACTTCTCAACCTCTCGAGTTGGCTTGCAGGGATTTGTTTGGACCATATAGAGATTTTAGTTTAAATGGGATGTGATATGTTTATGTTCTTATAGATGACTTTTCTGGGTATACATGGACCTTCTTCTTGGCTCGAAAAAATGAAGTCTGCTCTCACTTCACCAAGAATGTTAAAACTATGGAAAATATTAGTGGAATTAGAATCAAATCTTTAATAATTGACCATGACCATGAGTTTGAAAATAAATATTTTGAATCCTTTTGATCAAAAAATGTCTATAGTCATAATTTCTATACCCCTATAACACATCAACCAAATGGAGTTGTAAAAAGAAGAAATATGAACTTGCACAAAATTGATATAACCATGCTTAGTAAATATGACTTACCAATTTTTTGGGGTTGAATATGTAAATACAACAAGATATATTATTAATATAGTGTTTATTAGACCTATTCTTAATTTAACCCCATATAAGTTTGATAAAAATGGAACAATATTATAGAATAAGGAGGGAAAAGTTGTTCTGGGTTAAAACTAGAATGGGGGAATAGATTATAATGAAAATTTTTCATTAGTATCTATAATTGAGTTCATCCATATGCTACTAGCTTCTATATCTCACCGTAATTTTAGTCAATTTAAAGT
Source organism: Viscum album (assembly GCA_963277665.1). Lineage (NCBI taxonomy): Eukaryota > Viridiplantae > Streptophyta > Magnoliopsida > Santalales > Viscaceae > Viscum > Viscum album. The sequence goes on from OY728131.1 coordinate 359,198,321, forward strand.
GGATGTAAATATTTACTTTCTTAATATATGTGCTTAGGAGGTATATTATGTATGCCAACCACCTATTTTTTAAGTTAAAAATTTTTATGAACATGTAGTTAAGCCTAACAAATAACAATATAGACTTAATCAATTTGTGAGAACCTAGTATGATTTATTGTTTGGATTTTTTATTTAAATGAATTTGTTAAAGGAAAAATGATCCCATTTATTTTTAACAAGAATTTATGTTAGGACATATTTATTGTACAAAACTATGTGTATGTCATCATTTGTTTTGAAACCCAAAAATCACTTACAAATAGTTTTTTTTTTGAAATTATGTAATGTGAAATTTAGATGAGTGTTGTGGGTGAACATGACTACATTCTCAGATTTAAAAAAATTCATAAATCATAAAGAACTATCTTAAATAAATATAATTATATAATATATTTTATTATTTATAATGGTTTCGAAAATTCCTTTCGTATTAGTAATCCAATGTGTACCTCTTTTAAACTATACCTTGATGAATCTGAGACACCAGTTGATCAAGAAAATAGCGGTATGATTGAAATTAGATTGTACCTAAAAAATATTCAACCATTCATTATGTACATTTTATGGTTGTTATTAGGATTTAAGAAAAATTGAATGAATATCATATTAAGGTAGTTAAACCGATATTTTATTACCTTAAGAAACATCATTACTTAGACTTTTTTTCCTCTTAAACTAAGATTATTATTAAGAGGTATTTTGATGCTGAATTTTATGGTTTTAAAATTAAATGTAAGAGATATTATAGATCTTATAATTTTTATTATGGAGCTTTAGTGTTATAGTCTATAAATAAGAAACATTTCATTTTACTTTCTATTGCTAAACCTGAATATATAGACACATGATGTTTGTGCACCCAATTATTGTGTATAGAACAAAAACTAATGGATTTTTTTATTTTCACTCAAAATATAAATCAGTTTGATAATACAAGTATTATTTTTTTAAACCCCAACATAACTTATGAGCCAACCATGTAGATATATTACACCAATTATTTTGAGATCACACAAAAAAGTGAATATTATTCTCACGTTTATTAGAATTGAAAATCATTATGTTATAATATTTAATAAACCCCTATATTAGGGTAAATTTTAATATATTAAATAAATTTTAGTTATGATCTATAAAAATTGATCATAAGTTATGATTATTTTTTTTCTATGTTTCGATATTAAAAAATTAACATAGAATGTAGGAGGACTTTCATTGCATAGAATTGTCCTACAATATCATTTATGTACCCTTTATTGTTTAAAACGTCATCAAATAAAACTTATCTTATGTACTTTGAACATATTTGGGAACAAAAAAAATATAATCTACCATTTATTATTGAATTTAATGGTAATTAACTACCAAAATGTACCATTAACTTCTTATTTTGTTCTAACGTGAAGATCCCAGTTTTATTTCTATGTATTTATCTACATGAGTTTATTTTTCACTTTAACATGAATATATTATGTATATAAATATCATGTATAAATATATTATATATTCCCAATGCTCTGATTCTCTAGTATTTACTCTTATGATTTTTAAGATACTCATACTATTTGAAAGTTACTCTTTTTTTATGTTTCCATTGTGATTTTTATATTTATTATTATAATATTGAAATTTTCTTTTATATTTCTATATTATTATCTATTATTCACTCATAAATAATATTTTTAACTATTCACAAAAGTTAAACATATCTAATTAAAAGTTGAAAAATGAAATGTATTTATTTTTTCTTTCTAAATGTGTCTATTCATTGATTATATAGAAGATAAAATAATTTATTTTTGATATTATTTGGAACCATCATCATCATAATAAAATCATGTGTAATAATTGAAATAAAACTCCCATTAGTTTAAATCATTCTATTTCTATAATCCATTAATTATTATCACTGAGACTCATTTCCTTTTATTAATTCCCAAATGGAGAGAAATGTTTTTCTATTTGGTATGATGTTTCGGTAAGGATTAGAAATGAACATCAAAGAAGAAAATGGATGTTATGAAGAAAAGATAATTTTAGACTTATTAATTCATTTTATATTTTAAAAGGTGTAAGATTTATAAAAATAACAGGGATATTATATACATGTTTATTTCAATATCTATTGTCATTGTATAACATTATATGACTCTTCTTTGGATTATTATTTTTGAAAATCACAAAGGGGAGAAATTAGATCAATTTTTCATAAGTTCTGAATTCTTTTATTATGGGATAGAATTATATATAGTGAGAAATTTTTTTATGCGGTATATTTTATGTTGTTAAACCTATGTTCTTATTAAATGAAATGTACCAATTTCATGAGTGTTATATGTAAGGGAGATTTATTAAAAGATTCAATGAAATTTATTTTTTAATTATTTTTAAAATTACTTCTTCTTTCTATCTTACAATTCTCTAAAAGTGGAATATTATTGAGTCAAATTCCTTTACCTTTCGTTTTTTGAATCATAATTAACATTACATTATTTTTTATATAACTTGATGATTTGGTTTATGTTATATTTGTATAAACATAATTTATATTCATATGTTTTGATAAAATAAACATAAATATATAAATATCAGAACATGATAATGAATTATTAAATAACAGAAAACTACTTCATTATAAGATAGAGATACACTCATTGGATGAATGTGTACCTTATGATGATACAACAACCAAACCTAAATATCTAAGAGTATAACCATTATATTTTATTATGATAAATCTTATAAATCGGATAGAGGCTTTGAGGAGTAGAAGATATTGAAAATACTAATTAAATTTGGATCACGTTGATGTAATCATCATCTTGTTTCTTAGATATCATTATATTGTATTTTTTCACTTTATTTAAGATCATTTATTTGGGGACGTTTAATTATAAATGTCATAGTTTTCCTCTATAATATTTCATTGTCTAATTTATTTGATCTATGAGAGATTAATTCTAGGAGTCTGCATCTTATTAAAAGTATATTTAAAATAAGTCCATGGTTTTATGAAATTTTTTTATCAGTGAGATAAGTGTGATGAGTATTAATATAGTTACATCCTACCATTTTTCCCAAATATGTTCTGATGTTAGACTTATTGCTTCTAATTTTCCTAGTATGAGATGTTTTGGTTTTGGAAATTATCGATACCTTGGATATATTCTACGGTTCCACCTAAAAATTTGTTTAAGAACAAATATATTCGCATGATTGAATGTTTTTGGAAATAATATTCTTTAAGGGTTATTCATATTTTTAGTTGATACTCAATGAATTTTTTTAATGTCTTCATTTTATTTTCCACTTTATATTTTTTAATTTAATATGTTTTTATAAGATGATTTTTTAAATTTATTATACTTACTATATTTCTACTTTGATTACTCTAATTAATCATAAACATTATTTTTCAATCATTTCACATATTTGAGTGGGAGAAAGATTGTAATTATCATTGTGACAACAATTCACCCATCCTCTTGTAGCTAAAATGTATTTACATACTAAGAAAATAATGGGATATAATTTAGGAATATGTTAGTGATTTATCCACATTGAGTGTGCGACACATAATTTCATACACATATTTCATTAGTATTCTTGAGGCAAATATTGTATAGTTATTACCTAGACTTAATATAATAAGGTTCACTATATATGAATCATCATACTTTGGTACCCATCACACATTAATTATATAGACAAACTAATAATAGGGTGTTTCTGTATGATATTTATCATGTAGAGCCATTTTCTTAACCAATGAAAAAAATTTCATCTTGAATAAAGGTTTTTAAATGATGTTATTAGATTTAATATGAATAATAAAATTCATTATCATTTATAGTTGAGTGGGTTATGATGTGCACGTATACTTAAATGAATGACTTGTTATGTATTAATATGTTTTTCCTATTATACTTATAAAATTAAGAATATATGAGTTAACATATATGATATTAACATGTTCAATATCTCATAGATAAACACATTTTCATAAAAAAATGACTACATAGGTATACATGAGATTTCATTTCGGTGATTGTAACTGAGAATAACACACCACAACTGTTTATAATTTTAGTTACGATGACATTTTTACTGATACAAATATTTATTATAGTTATACATTTGGAATATAAAATCTTGGATAATTCCAAAAATTCTTCTAAGTTCATGTATAAGACTATGTGAATTTAGATTTTTTTTTGGTACATAATGTTTTCCTAAAATTTGACTGTGATGAAGTGATAATGTACCATCTAAATTAATTTGAGTATGGTTTCATATATTGTCTCTTATAATGTGATATAATGTTATAAAATCACATATTATATGAATATTAATTTAATTTTAGTGATTATTATAATTATACCCTAGACACATAATGGTTAAAAAATAACTATATATTATATAATAAAATATACACATAATCGGGTCAAAATAAATTTTTATTTTATTTATGTTTGATATAAAATCATTGAAAATCATGACTTCAATAATTATGTAATCATTTTTTAGTTTTCATATAAAGATATGTTGTGTTCAAGGTGTTATAATATTTACTCAGTGAAATGTTAGAGTAATTTAAATTCTACGAAACTTGAGAAATAATAGAATTGCATGTTACAAATTTCAATGCTCGATTAAATAAAGCCGAGAGCTCATAAAAACAAATAATAAATTTTTAAGTCTATCTCATTCAAGAGTTACATCTACATAGGGGATATAATATTTAAAATAAACGCACCATATTAGATTGAATCTCCTTGTGAAAACTCATTTCTCTTTTATTTATCTATTTACATTGAATGATTTAGTAAAAAATTATATTTTTACAGATATATTATATTTTATCAGATATTTATATAGCTATTGGTCCACCAAATGTGTCAACATACTTATGGTATATGGTTGTGATTTTCCTAAACCCAAAATTTATAAAAATATCAATGGTTACTATATGTTCTATATTAATATTTTATTCATTTTATCTATCTAAATTCATGCATAATCAATGTTGGAATGGATTTTATTTTTATTTTATTAATATGTAATTGGTTTTTCTATTTTTTTGTTATTTTTTAATGTACTTTTCCTTTTCTTAATAAATGCTTAGAGGCTTTTCCTCTGACTGAGCTTTTCTGGTAAATAGATATACTAATTTTTGTAAGCTTATAAACTAATTAAAAATATAGAAGTAACACTATTTATGATTGGAAAATATGTTTTATCATAATTTATAAACATTTTTTATGATATAACTGATTGCACAATCCATGACTTATATCAAACCATTTTTATTAATAATTTATTTTATTAAATAATTTACGTCCATTAAAAAATAATCTTAAAGGTCTATACTGCTAGTCAAAAAATTATACATATTTCTAATAATTAAATCTCTACTTATATTTAAAATTTAAATTCTATTCAGTCATTTTGATATAGATATTTTTTAACATTTTTAGGATCATTATCATTATCATTATTATTCTCATCATTTTCTCCATATAAAAAATATCATCAATAATAGTGTCCCTTATTTAAAAAAGTCTCAACGATTTAATAAGGCACCACCCCAGTGGCATTTTTTGTATGTACTTATTATATAGATATAAATAAGAATTGTTGGGATTAAGAAGTAAATTTATTTTTCATTTAAAAAGGGATTAGAACAACTAAATAGTAATTTAGGTAAATCCAAAACCACTGATACACAATTCATATTTTCCTTTTTTCTTTCTCATTATTTACCAAACACCTAGTACGCACTTCACCATCTATGCTTCACAGTCTCGGCTTGAATCAACATCACTGACTGATATTAATTCTATTAATGGACTTACTTATGGTGATACTAATATTCCTTAACAACATGATTCTAAACTTTCAATAGGATATTAAAAAAAAGAAAAAAATTTAGACTGAGTGAAAAAATAATATAGAAAAAATCTGAAAAAATAATCATATACCCATGACTGATATGTAAAAATTCCACACTCAATAATATCATGAATGGTTTTTCACAATCTATAAAGTTTAGTATATATTTATAAGAATAAAAGAAGAGTTTTGGAAACTAAATATGTTAATTATATACAAATTATATTTTGAAGAAATACCAATAATTTTTTAATATCCAAATCCATATTTTTTATTAAAAGAATATATATGTAAATATATAATAAAAATCACACCTGACCTATGAATGGATATAATTGAATTTATATTTTATTTTTAATATATTAATAACCTTATTTGATTATTAATCATATTATTTAAATTTCTTGAGTATGTGTCAATTGATTCCTTGTAATAAGTCATATTTGGGCCTTTTATTCCTTAAAGTGAGACAGATTCTTGGTACTTTGTAATGTACGTCCATAAATCTATTTCATATAAATTTCAAGAAATGGACATATACATAAAATTGTAGATTTATTTTTCCTATCATTGATCTACATTAAGGGTATTATATAATTTTATTTTGTTCATTAGGCTATTATTGTGGTAATAATAAGAGAAATAAAAAAGGGCACTAGATATATGTCTCGTAGCTTTTGGTCTCCCCCCTTTTGTAAAAATTTCAAAAAAACAAAAAGGGGATTAAAATAGAAGAGAAAGACCCCAATAGAAACTTAAATATCCAAATAATAAATTAGGGGAGAAGATAAAATGGATGGGTTAAATCTCCATCCCAATATTAAGTATTCCCTTTCTCGACACTATCATGAAATGGAATTTTAACTTCAGTCATTTTATTCTTACCAATTATTATAAAGTAATGTCTTGTTAAGTAAGAATATAAATAAATTATTTACATTAGTTATTTTAATTGATGTAAAAACCCATTTTTCATGTTGGTTATTAATATAAACAACATTGAAATTCCCATAAATTGCAAATACTAGCCACATTCCAGGTCAGTTATATATTAACTAACATGATAGATGGGTTTTTATATTTTTTATTTAAAATAGATTATGTAAAAACCAAATTCCATGATAGTAATTTTACAACCAAAAAATAATTTATTTTTTATGTCGGTTGTAAAGGTAATCGGTATAAAAATTACTATTTCAAAAAAAAAATATTAATTAAAACTACTATAGCTAGGAATATAATACTAGAAAACTAAAACAACATGTAAAAATTTACATTAGTAAGAAATGATGTAAAAATATTTAATAACTATTTATATTACAACTCGGTTACAAAAAAATAATTTTAAAATTTGATATTTATAATAAATAATATATATTAAAAATTTAAATGGTCGAACTAAAACTGAATCAAATTTGTGAAATAATCATCCCATGCTCCTTATATATTATTTATCTCATTTACATTATCTAGGATAGGAATTTCAAAAGATAAAAAATTAAAATATAACAATCATAATTCATTCTCAATATAATGATAATTTAAATAAAATTAAATGTAATTATAAAACATAAACTTATCGAATGTTGTAACTATCCTCGTTATAATTATTTCTCACATAAATTTCAACACATAAAACAAACATTTAAATTCTTTCATTTGACGATAAATATTTCATTTCCTAAGAAGTTATCAATTTAAAATAACACTTTTAAAATATGTTAAACTAAAGAACTTATAAAATTTGTCAAATTTATAGACACATGATATACATTATTTTCCATTTTTCTATTTATCGTTGACTGGGCTTCCTTCCCCTATTTGAAAATATAAAAAATTACGAAATAAAATTAAATGTAATAATAATAAATTGTAAATAAAATAATCAAAATTAATTCTCTAATACTATTTTAATGTTATCTCACACATTACCATTCTTGGATCATAACCAATAAGTGATATTTTCATATAGACAAAGAATCACAGCATATAATGACCATTTATATAAAAAATATAACATGATTCATTTATTTAACTAAGATCGATTATACACTATAATGAAAATTTTATTTCATACCTCTCACGATAAGGAAGCATCAATCACTTAACATCTTTATTCTAAAATATTTTAGAAATATATTTTTCTTCATTCTCTATCACAATTTTTCCTCGTCACAAGATAAATCAATATTGGTTCCATAAACCCACAAACATTTATTATGTCATATTTAATATAAATTGAGGGAATATATTTATTAAAAAAACATATGTATTAAGTTAAAAAATGATACAATAAAAAATAAATATTATAATTGTATTATAAGGAAAATAATTGTATCACAATGATGACTGACATATTTTTAGTTATATGAAAAAAGATAACCTTCTTACAAATAAGTATTATATATTCATGCTCATAAACAAAAGCATTCATTGTAATTGTATAGGAATCAAATAGTATAAATGAATATGATGATAATTTATAAATTCCATGACAAATAATAATACTCAAATCCAAAGGGGCATCAAATTTTTGGTTCTTTCTATACAATATGTATTAACTTTTATGTAATTATTTTAATATATATACATATATATATATATATTAAAATAAAAATATATATTTAAAAATGATATTAAATAAAGAATACAATTTATTCATACCTCAGTGGTTATTTTTATTTGATGTCTAGATATATAATGTAATAAATTCATAGCACTATCTCCAACTGTATCCACATCCTCAGTAGCGATAAAAACTCTAGTCGATGCATCTAAAATATCATGTATCATTATTATAAGTTAATATACCATTATTTTATGATAATTTATGGTATACCAAATATAAATTTTAATCACATATGTTAAAATATGATATTATAGATCATCAACATAGAACTCACAATGGTTGGTCAATTGTAGAGGAGGAGGCGGTTGAGTGGGATATATAGGCTAAAACTATCTCTACATCAATAGAACTAATGATCTAATCCTATAATCCATTATATCACCCACTTCCTAAACTTTTTACTCTAATGAGTATATTTTGACCATATATACTTCCTACCTTGAATAATTACTAGGATGAATAAATTATTTTTTAATTGATACACTTGAACCACATCCCCATACGTGACTTGGGTGTTCTTATTTTCCTAATGCAATAGCCAAAAATATCCTTTATACCCTTGAGTATGATGTACCTTATATGTTATGCTATAGAAAGGTTTCCTTTAAATATTATTTTAAATTTTTTTTATAAAATATAATGTGTTTATAAATAATATAAATTACCTATTAAAATCATGTTAGCTATAGCCTTTATCTTTTCTATAAGATATTCTCCATTTTCATTATCCATTACCATTTTTCATGTTTCACGTAGAGAAGTGGGGAGGTGGGGTAATATCTATAGATTCTGATGACTCCACTCTCATGTTTTAAACCCATGATTTTTTTTCAAGAAATAAATTGCATACATGATAGAAAATATGAGTGTATATATGCTTTTATTGGATCCCCTCAGGCAATATCCTTAGTGTAAATAAATTTAAGAATAATAAAATCATTGATTTGATTATTTTGAATAATTACACAAAAAAATTCATAAAAAGTTCAAATTTAAATTAAAAAAATATTATTCCTATATAATTTCATGAAAAAAACATCCACCAATTATCTTCATATAGAAAATAATATAATTAAAATGGATTTTCATTTTTTTAATGAAAAATGAAATATGAAGTTAGTGTTGATAGATAATTTATCCATATCCTTAACAAATAAGAATCTCCTTTTGAAATTTGCAATGTGATATAAATAATAAATCATATGAAGGATAGAAAAAAAATGGTCTATATTATAAAAATCATGTCATGATAATGAAATAATTAATACATTAAATTTCCAATATGGTCTCACATATCTAAGATAGTGTCTTATATTAATTTTCATATCCAATTAAACATCAAAATTATTATTATTTTTTCTATGGATTTAATAGAAAAAAATTCTAAATTATTAAAAATTTGGACCTATGGGATTACCATTTCCATTAAAATCAGTAGGTTTCCACTAGTATTTTCTCTAATAAAGTGATAATTTTGGTAAACATGTTATACCATATTTACCAGTCCAATAAACATTCTCATTTTTTATTAAAGTAGTAGAATCCATTATAAAGGAATGATGAGGCTCCTAGATAAAATTATATGTAGGTTACTCCATCAAAAATCAAGATGAATCAGCTATTTTATCTGATATTTTCTTATAAATTAAATTAATAAAAAACTAGTAAAATATTATAAAAATCTGAATATTGGCATAAAAAATTAAATAACAGTTGGGAAATGGTATAAAAAACAAAACTGAACACTCTTTATATCATATTTCTTAAATTATTTTACTAAAATTCTCAATAATGATGAAAAAATTCATGAGACATGAAATGATACAAATAATACAAAACAAAACATAATTTATTTTTAAAATGATAAAAATATCAAAAAAATTAATATTTTTATGTAATGTATTTTCATAGATAATTAATAATAGTTTTTAAAATAAGTGAATTAAATAAATAATATAATAAGGAATAATATATCTCTCATTTTCCAAAATTTGAAAAGTTATACAGGAAATTAATATAAAGTACCTATAATATTAGAAGATTCATAAAAGGTGGTTTTCCCATATTATATTTTCATTATCATTACGTATAGAATGTGGCAGGACCCATGTCTATTTCATGGTCTTAAATATCCACTAATAATCATTCCATGGAATTATGGTCCTCATATAATCCATCATCATCATCAAATTTATCATCACAAAAATACTATTTTTTCTTTTCAAAATGAAAGACTGTTGAGCATTTGATAGATCCTGAACCTTGAAAAAAAAAATTTACAGTTATTTCCGTGAAACCATTTCCACCTTTATATCCTAATATATTCAGATATATTACTATCATTATAGATTCATCATGTCTAATACTACTTTTATCGATAACCCAACTATATTTAAACACATGAATACTAAATTTAGTGTATTTAATCTCTCTTATATCATTGATAACTCTGAAATATTCACTTGGCATAGAGATTGGGTATTTTATTTTTCAATTTAAAATTAATTTTCCTAAGTAAAAATAAATACACTATAATTATTAACCACACTATTATTGTAATGGAATATGGAATAAAATATATATCAATTAATTTCATACCTAGACCATGTAATCAAATTTAAACAGGGGTTTTTAGAAAACCATGTAAATGTTTCTAATGTATATGACCAGCTATTTATTGTATCGTTAAACCATGGAAAAAAATTCTCATTTTGTGCTCACATTCCTTTTTTCTTCATATGACATTGTTTGGATACAATCTTATGTTGTGTTATATTAGACTGATCATTATCTATATTATTAAAGATGTATAATTGTTCTTTCTTTAATTGATTACCTATTAATAATTTTATTTTGAATCCATAGATCCCCTTTAAACCAAAAAAATACCCTTCATGTCATAATATATAAAAACTGATATTTTCTAATTTATAAAAGCAATCCGTATAATAATCTACCACCTCCTCAGAAATATAGTTCTATTGAATAGATGTTTCAGGAAAATATAGATACTTAAAATACCCCTTTAATATCTTCATAAACCATTCAAAAGAAAAAATCCAATATAAGAGTATATTTTCACATAGGATTATTTCTTATACAAAATAAACCTTTAAATGTAACATGATAATAAAAATTTTGTGGAAAGTATATTTTTATTTTAAAAAGTATATGAACTGATTTGTTCTTAAAAAATAAATGATCACAAATCCATCAATCTATTAAAATGGAATTGAAAAAATATCACACCTTGATGATAGTGAATCTAACAAAAATATGTATTATTCTACATAATACAATTGTTTAGAGTTATTACATCATAACATGATAGTTATGAGATTTTATTATTATTAAATTCAAATATTTTGGTCATTTTTTAACATTTAAATAATAACCCTAAGGATTATTGAAACCAGGTAGGGACTGAAAAAATTAATTTCCCACTTGGATAATTTATTAAAAGAATTATGAATGTTTGTTAATTTTTTGTTAAGGGTGAGGGATAACTCAAAATATATTCTCATTGAATGAAAATCCAATTTGGCATTCAAAACACCCTTACTATTACCTTTAATATCTAACAATTTGACAATAAAACTATCATAAATATTCTTCTCAACATTTATCACATCAACATTATATTAATCCTCATGATATCTCCAATATAGAAGCTCAAAAAATATTGATCATCACTACAATATATTTCTATAATTAAGAGGTATTTGTGTCTTTTAAAATGTGATGTCAATGTTTTCTACCCTCTCAACAAATTTATCTATTAACAAATTATTTATATCAATATTAAATTGTTGTGATCTATTGAATGTTTTTTTAATATTTTATAAGAGTGGTCGATAAACAAAAAACATTGATGACCTATGTGCACTATTTTCACCCATGTTGTAGTGGAAAACATGAAGTACCTTCTTCAAAAAATTTACATGATTTATATCCACTAACACTATATCCATATAAATTTTTATATTTTGGGAATTCATAATTAATGAATGTAATCATTTCAAGAAATTTAAAGTAATCTTTATTATATGAATTATACACTCAGATACCTTCCACCCATAATATTTTCAAATCATCATTTAATAGAGAAAATTAAACATAAATATATTTTGTAGAATATTTTGGAACATAAATATAAAAACTCAGCAAGATATATTTCCTCTTCACTAATAATTTAAGAGAAAAGTTATAAATTAAAAATAAAATATTACACCAACTATCTTTTTTTGGCTTCAATGTTGATTAATTCTATTTGTATATAGTCCAATAAGTATATTTCTATATTTTTTTAATGTAGACAATTTTTTAATCAATAATCTTTAAATATTTATAATAATCTAGATAAAATAATATTATATCTGATATTTTCTTGATTTATATTCCCTCATACCCTTTTTAAATTATTTTAATTTAAAAATAAATATTTCAAATAAGGACTTAATGAAAGATTGGAAATTATCATAGTATGAGTTATGACACTCTTTATAATAGATAAATCAACATGTGATTATTATTTCAACTTATACTACGATGTTCAACATTTTGGATACTTTGAAAGACATCCATATTCTATTATATATAGCATGCAATCATTTCTGGAGGCATTAATCATCTTTTACCCTAATAAAATTATGAATGTTATTTTGTTCAAATTTTAACTTGAATCTATTTGATTTTTTCATCATCAAGTAATTCTTTCATCCACTCTAGAAAGTTTTTAAAACTCTTGTAATTAGATCTATCCGTAGATTTCAATTTAAATAATCTTAAAACCATTGATAATACCCTAAATGTTTTATAACATTGATACAATTTTTATTTCCAGCATCTCCATATAGGTGATCAAACATCGATTTTCTCTTAGTTTTTTTTGACATAAATATAATTATTGGTTTACTTATTTTTATTAAAATCATAATCATAAAAATATTTGTCATCATTTGATATTGAATTTTATATAATTTTTCCATTCCAGATCATAGGATTATTACTAAAATTAAAACCATATAAAATTAATTTATATTTTATTTCCCTACCTTTTATCTTGCTCATTTTTAAACACTTCATGCTGGGGTAGAAAAACAGGCAACCATTTAGAACATTTCATCTTGAAAATTCTAATAAAACATCAACCAATTACTCATATTCATCAGTTTTTCACTATATATTAATCCAATTTTGATTAATTATACATTATAAACACTTTTTTGTATTTTCTAAAAGATATTATATTTTTATTTTTAAATTTAATTTAACTAATAACAATAAAAAATACTAATTTTTTAAAAATCAGAAAAAATGTGAAAAATAATTACATAAACTAATAATAATACTGAATATATTATATTTTTTATAAATATGAAAATATTTAAACATTATTTTTCTCACATTATATTATCCACAACATTTTTTATGTGTAAATAACCTGACTTTGGTAACTGAAGGTAGAGTTATTTTTATAACATAGGCACAAGATATAAGTAATGGCCTCCCAAAGGACCAAACAATTTATAGGTCTTGAAGAACTAGATACATCCATGATTCCAGTATTACATTGGAATTATAAAAATACATAGCCTTAAAACATTGTTTAATACTTTATATTATTTACAATATCCTTCTTCAGGTCCAAGGAAAAAAATAAAAGGGTGAGATCAGATGCTCAATAAAAGTATTGTACAGTGTAAGAAACCATGAGTAAACCAGGTGTAATCAAAATATCATGGTAAATAAATTAAAAAAAATTTCATTTAATAAATAATTTTACCAAAAAATGATTCCAAAGATAGTATCAATTCCATAATATCATGGGTAATAGTAATTGGATTCTCAATAAATGAAATGCTTAATATTGGACATCAGGATCTCATACATCCGGATCTATATACAGTCAGAACCTTGCACAAAGACAGTTTAAAATTGTGAATAAAAATACACAAAAATACACTTAATTTTATCTCACTATTTTTTTTTCATGAGACATATTGATGAATTAAGGGGCTGTATAATTCTAGGCCCCAACCTTTACTTCATATCCAATGCATTATTCATATATTGAATCAACTATTTAATTAATGAAAAGTATGCCTTATAAAAAAAATATACTAAGTATGGAATGAGAATTTATAAATAATTTCTTAAACAATCAAATACTTTCATTTTATATCATTTTATATATAAGTCCTATAAAATTTAAAGAATAATTATATCCCTAATATAATGAATATAGACATTTAATACAAATGTAACACCCAATAATCAAAAATAATTGAATATTTTGAAAGATGGTATCATTATAACATGTCCTTAGTGGTGAATAATTAAAATAAATGGTTGTTATCATTGATCAATAAAAGTACCATGAAAATATAATTAAAATAATTTTTGATGAAAATATCCTCTTTACCTCAATATTATATTTTGAACACTAATATTTTCAAATATTTTAGGGAAACCATTTTCATAAAATGTTACCATGTAAAATTATAAATAAATCTAAAAAAAAGTTAAATAGTCATGATGGTTGGAAATTACATTCACTACATATATGTTAAAAACATTCCTTTATCATTTTTTAATAAAATATCCTTATTCATAAAATGAGAGGAAATTTATTTTTAACCAGTTTGTAAAAAAATATAAAAATGGGTAAAATATCATTTAATAATTCATTATAGAATTTTAAACACATTTTGGAAAACATTACATAGAATATATAGATGTGGGAAAAAATATCCAATTAAAATATAAATAAGATCAATTTTTATTTTAAACATTTATTTACTTGATTTATGTTCAAAAGTGATGAAAAGACGGAAGAAAATATGGAAAATTTTAAAATTGTAAACCTGAATTGAACTTTAATCATAATTAATAAATATACATATTCATGTTAAATAGATCAATGTGGTAGTATATACACCATATAAAAATTAACAGTTTCATAATACCAAATATGTCTCAATAGAGTAAAAATTGAGATGAAATACGTTATCTCAAGTATGACTTGTCATGTATGGGCTCAAACCTTCCGTAATATAAATTTAAATTTATTATACATACATCAAATAACCATAACTATTATATCTTATATGATCCACTTATAACACTTTATCACCCTTTTGTTAATTGTATTTTATAATTATCATTATTTCATGTGTTAAGTGCCTTGTTTTTCAAATATGTTTTAATTTGGTTATTTTGGTACTTTATGTTTTATTATGGATCAATAAACTATGTAATTTAAGTAACATTATAAATAATATATATTAAATGTATATATTCATATTCATCCATAAAATATAGTGTTTTAAAATAAATTACATCATTCATAGAGGCAGTAGGTCATATGTACAAATTAACGATGTCATCACTTTTTTATGGATTAAAAAAAGAATGTTATATAATAATTAATATTTATAAAATAATTAATATATCATATATACAATATATATTCATTTAATATATCTTTATTATGGTCCATGTAAAAAATAAATGAAAAACGGATCAGGTCACTTTGTTGAGGTGGCGGTCCACACGTATGCCCGAGTGAAATTATCGTTTTCCAACGATAGAAAGGTAAAACGTATATATGATATAAATGTTTCAAAATAATATTTATGTCATAAATATCATATATAAGCATTATTTCCATCTTTTTAACAATCCAAGTAATTTTTTTATGAAAACTAAATCTCATCGTTATATGGAGGTGCTAAGCCGTACATATGCATTAGCAATGTTTTAACTTTTCATAGGATGGAGAAGTGTTGGAAGATGGTTTTCCATTAATAGAACCATATTTTTCCTATTTGGACATATTTTTATATATATTTTGGGATCTAGGAACTAAGAAGACATGCAGTTTTTGAGGCTTGGTGTTCCCTGAATTAATTTTAGAAAACTATTAAAAATATTTTATATTGCACGCACAAAGGTTATTAAATAAAATGGGATAATTCTTAATCATAATCTAACATCCAAATTATGAGACCGTTATTGGGTCCATAATACATTTTTTACCCCATGAACGACTTAAAAGAGGATGATGTGGGGTTTTCAGAAAAAGTGGGTCGTGGGTGGGGGTGTTTTGTTAAAATAAATAATTAGTTTTTTATTTTAATTAATTAACCAAGTACTTTTTTTATTAGTAATCTTTTATGGAAATTTTTGAAGGGATGGGAGTATAAACCCAAGGAGAGTCGAGAGGTTTTTTACTCCTTCCATTGGAGAATCAAATCATCCAATGACAAAGAGACTGTGGATCAAAACAGATCAAAGCATAGAGAATGCAATAACCCCTCTCAATCATTGGAGAGTGTATTCATAGACTAATAATGATCCAATTTCTAGGTTGGAATCATCCATATTTGAATTATTCCCTTATTGATTAAATATTTTGAGAATGATCATCCATTTTTTGATTTGTGCATATTTCTAGACGATGCAAGTTCCTATGTACTGATTATTTGTTCATTCAATTATTTTCTCACTCAAATCACCCTCATGTATTTGTTGGACAAGAAATATCGGTCAATGAATATTAACCATTTTAATTTAGTGCTTTTATACCTTCGATTCTTTTCATTCTTTTACTTTGGGCCGTAGGGCCAGGTCTCAATATTATAGGGTGGTACAGAGCCTGATCATACCCCAAGATTCTTAGATAAATTTCATATGACAAACAGAACCCCAAATCAATGATCAAATTGAATGTTTCGGGGTTTGTGGGTGAATATTTTTTTATATGGAATCCATACCATGACATGATAGAGACATGGGGAAAGTGAGAGGGTGGAAGTTCATGTAGGAAGTGAAAAACCGAAACAGAATCAATATTTTGGCCACGAGTGGGATAAAAACAGAAATTAGGAATGAGATCCACTGGATTTTGGTGGTTGTATGAGAGAAATATATTGGGAAACAAGATTTGAATCAAATTATCACATATATAACTTTTTTTTGAAAATTATGACTATAGGTCAAGTTATCCAAAGAACACACGACATGTTGGACACTGGCTGCAATGGATCGGGTTACATGTGATATATTTATCAAATTCCATTTCCCCCCCACAGACACACTATGTGACATAATTATTAGTGAATTAGTGTGTAATCTTGAAGTATACAAAAATAGGAACATCCATGCACATATTGTGTTCCAAAGTACATAGACATGGGAAAAGTACGCAAGCACTGCTGAAGATTAGGGGAAAGAATCTTAGTCGCTCAGACATGTCATGTACTATCCCCACATATAATTTATGGTTACATGGATAAGTGATCCATGTACATGTAGGGAAAATGCCCAAATATGGAGTAGGACCACATGTCTTATAGTTCCACTCATACGCCATGTACCACTTGTTTCCTTTTTTATTAAAATTAAAAATCTTGTATCTCATTAATTTGGATGTATATTTTGGCTCAAAAGTAGTATATCACGACTATTATTTAATGTGGAATTCAATGATCGCCTTTATATATGCCTTTGAGATATTATGTGAGATATTTCAGGTTTTATACTTTATCAGGTGATGCTCGATGAATGAAGTGATCACCTAGGATTACCAGAGGATTCTAGAGTGGAACCCTCATACTAGGATTGTGCATAGTCGTCTAACTATCTATAGATTGGAACCCTCCAACTAGGTTGGGAATGGGTTCCTCTATCTATTATTAGAGTGGAACCCTATTGTTGGGCAGGGCTTGGGTCCTTGATTAACTATTTTAGTGGAACCTACCTTCTAGGAAGGGCATGGGTCCTTTACTAAATATTTGAATGACACCCTCCTGTTGTAATAGGGTATGGGTCCATGAAAGAAATAGTGGCACACTTTTTCTAGATAGGTCATGGTTCTTCTATTAAATACTAGAGTGGAATCCTCTGGTTAGGATGGTAATGAGTCCTCGTTAAACTAATTAGTGGAACCCTCTTATGGAAATAAGAAATGGGTCCTCGATAATTTGAGTGTCACCATCCTACGGAGATAGGGTATAGTTTGTAGACCGTCATAGTGTAACCCTCCTACAGATTAATGGAATGCATTCTATAGCTATCCACTAAGTGTCATTCTTCTATTGTTCTATGGAATGAGTACTCTAACTAGAGACTGTACCCCTCAACTATGGGGATCAATGGAAAGGTGTGTCTTTATATGGATGTTTCCTTCTTGTCAGGCATGAAATATGTTGGGCATCATTGATGGTCTTATAGAACTCTATGCATACTTTTCCTAGTTTGGCTATGAGATAGATATCCCCTTCACTCCCTTTTCATTTCTTTGGTTTGAGAATATATATATCTATATTAATTTCATTGTATTTGTATACTCTTTTTATTTGGATTGATTTTTCTATCTATCTATTTTTATCATGTTCCTTATTGTTCCAACATCAGCTTTTGGGGTGTCCTACTGGGTCTGTATATACTCACCCCAATATGGGTTTTTCTTACACGTCTTGTGTGTTATGCAGATGGAAAACAATTTGATGGTGACTATAGACAAAATTAAAAAAAAATGGTGAATTGGGACATATATAATAGTCAATTCTTAGAGGTCAGGAGTTGGGATCTCTCAAAATTTTTACTTTCCATTTTTTCAGGTTTGGACATCTTCCCTGTTGGGTGTGTATTTTTTCCGATTTCTTTTAGTATTTCATAGTAGTACTCTTGTTTACCCTAGATGTTTTCATATTCATAATTATATTCTAGATATTTAATATTTCTTAATTTATTTCTTTTCACTTCATCATTGATAAGGTCAAGTGTGTGCATATAAGTACATTAGTCAAAGACCTCCCTTTTAGGATATGCCTTTCGGCGATTGTCACCACCCCTGGCCCGTAAGGGCAGGCTTGGGGTAGTTGTGGATTGATCCTCAATCGGGTTAGGTCGTGAAAGTAACATAATTATAATAACATATTATTATATTTATTATACTCTATTTTTTATTTTAGGGAGGGAAAAATATTAATAGGAAGTATAAAATGGGATAAACATGAAAGAGTCAGTAAAGAATATTTCATCTTCTTCAGTACACTTCTAATATATCTATTCTTAAAAGACCTAGTGTTGGAAATTTGGAATGAACATGACCTATAGAACATAGATAATGATCTTTAGAAGATAAAGTTTGGGGTTGTTTTGATATAGAGAGTTCAATGTGGTGTGAAGAATTAAAAAATGGGTTTCCTTTTATAAGAGAGTGGTGGGTCATTCTTTCATATCTTAAAGAATAAAAATATGACAAAATATATTTCATCCTTAAAGGGATTTAAATTGATATAATTAGAAATTAGGATGAAAATGGGAAATAATAATCTCATATAGAAAAATTTGGGCATGTCTTAGTTTTGTTTTCAACCTTATCTTTTAGTTTTAACCCCTCGTTAACTCTTTTGACAATTACTGCAATATTAATGTTCTCTAACATTTAAGGGTAAATAATATTAATATAAAATAAAAAACGACCCATAAATAGACCATGGTTAATTTTTAAAACCATATCCCATTAATTTTTTTGAATCTAATATTTCTATAGATATTAAATTAATTAATATAATATTATTTATTATAAAATATTATTAATATTATTTTTTTAACTATTAATATAATTTTTCTATTTAAAATACAAGAACACAAAGTAAATAAAATAAAACTAATCAAAATATCTATAATTTTTAATTTTTTGAAAACAAATTCTTGAAATAGTAAAACTTAATCAAATATTATTACTGATAGCATTTTGAAATCATTTTTATTGAATTCTTTTCTGCATGAACAAGCACTGTGTCACTGTTTTATAAGTATTTCGGAAATTATTTCTTTATTAAAAATTCAAAACAAATTACCATGATGAAAAAAATCACTTATATTTCAAATGAATATGTATACGGAATATATCTTTTGTTTATTCCTATATAAAACATTTCAAGATAATAAAATAAAGAGAATGAAATTTTTTACTTTTCTTTATATAATATAATATAATGGGTCAAGGTCATTGGAAGATAGAAAAAATGGCTATATATTTGACTTTTGAATTATTATGGATGATATATACTCATATAAAAAAATTAATTCAAGTGTTAGCCCCTAGGTCTTCAGGCTATGTAATGGGACTCCCTCTACCATGTTAAAAGATTTCATTGCTTTATTTTAATAATAAATGAGGCTTTGACCCCCCAAAAAATTTTCAAGTGCTAGGGTCATTATCTAGTCAATATCATGTTATTTTAAAACATAATCACTTGATTTACCCCTTTACCATGGTATCAAAATTACTAAAGTTACTATACACAATGTCCAAAAATTTAAGGGAACTATTTACCAAAATTTAACCACATGATTAAAAATATAGGATTAATTTTTCTATATTCAATACACAAAATTTGAAAAATTTACTTTTAATATAATTGGATAAAACACATCAAACAAATATTTTATAAAAATAGGTTTTTAAGCCAAAAGTATATGTATACTAAAACCAGGTATATTGATGATTAAAATGATGTTAATTAGATTATATATAATTAAATAATAGTTCTTTTACGTTTAGTTTAAATTCATAAAAAATTGTAGTTTTTAATGAAAATTAGATAACAATTTTAAGAAAATTTGTATTTTTCACTATTCATAGAAAAATACATATTTTTTGGAAAAATAAAAAATTTCTCCAAAATGAAATTTTTATATAATTATTTCAAGAATGAAATAATTTTTATAAAATATATTTTCTAAAATTTTGATAAATTAATAATAATTATTTTTTCGCAAAAATAAATAAAACCATTTTTGATGAAAATATGTTTTTGAAGAATAAAATGTATTTAATAAAATTTTCTTGTTTATTTCCTAATAATTAATCAATAAATTTATATTGTGTGGTAAATTTATAAATATTTAATAATGTATATATTCTTATTCATGCCTTCCAATTTAACGGCTAGGTTATAATGGTCATATTAAAATAATAATATTTTTGTAGTTTATTTGTCCTTGTTGTTGCATGTTTCATATGATATAAAAAATAGTGTTTTTTTAAATTATACAGGTGTTACATCCCCCCCCCACCCCAAATATATTACATCCTCACAATTTCAACATGAAGTCTGTAATTAAAGGTTTGAAATTTGAAAACCCACATCATATAAATGGTTAATAAAATATCTTCTTGAAAAGAGGGAAAGAGAAGAATGAAGGACACTATAAAACTGGGTTCCCAAATAGGATAACAATATTGGGAAGTGAAATATATGGACATGGGAAACAAAAATAACACCCAATGATTAATATAGTGTGATAGAGAACATGGTCATGTGAAAGTTAACCATACCATTCCATATATATTTTATGGGTTAAAGATCCAATGATTTGTCTAAATTAAAAGTAGAAAAATAATTTTTTTATTTATAGGTCCATTTATTAAATTCGAGGTATAATATTAATATCTAGATAAATCTATTAATAAAATAAACATACTTGATTTCTTTATATGTCATAGTAACAATCTCATCATTTTCTTGTGCTTTGATCGATTTTATCTTTATCTCTTTAATAGAACTAATATTTTCATAATTTTTATATGTATTTAAATTATTTAAACCCTTTAAATTTATAAATTTAGTTTATTTACATTAATTTTGGATTTTTGTTGCTTTTTGGGTTGAAATGTAAAAATTTCTTAATTCTGGAATTTTAACTGCTTTTAATCACTTTTTTATTGCACGCATAACATTTAAAATATCGAACCAGTTGATTTTATTTTTTTAGGATTTATATATTCATGTGATTTAACTTTATCTTTTGGAACAAGAGATAATTATATCATCTAAAGGACCTAAAAAATAAATCAATTTAGAAAATTAATCGGGCCAACACACTAGACCAGACCTCTGTAAATCCATAATAACTCAGCATACACACCTAAAATTAAAGTGATTCTAATGGTATTTATAAGAGGACTCAAGGTATAATTTTTCTATTAAATTACATCCATTTATTCCCTCATTAAGTCAACCATTTTATGTATAACATTGAAGGGGGATTTATGGAACTCTCAGCCAGAAACATTCATACTCATTACTAATTCCATAACATCCTCAATACACATCCAATTAACGTGAAATTTAGAAATTAGATAGAAAATATGATTTCGAATAACCTATATGAAGGTATCATGGGTTTATTCTCAATATAGGTTCTCTAAACATGATTAAACATTCAGTGGATAGATTATAAAGGATTACTTTTCTTCTTTTCTTTTTCTCTATTTTCTTCTTCTTGGTTTTTTAATGTATTATTCTTCCCAATTCATCTAAATTAACCTTACCATAGTGGGTAAAAAATTGAGTTATTAGGGAATGTTTTTTTTATGATTGATTTCATGGTCTTATTTTAATGAAATCTTTTTCTCTCTTTGGTGATGTTGTTTTCAAATTCATATAGTAGTTTTTATATCAAGTGAAAACATATTTGGGTTTTGATTCTGTTATTGATTTTCAATTTGAATAATGAAAATTATATCCCTCCACTATTATTTGTGTTATATACAATGTAATAGACCATGTATTAGTGGTGAAGTACTCAATGATCATCATTATATATAAAAGGGGTTGAGGATGTACATGATTTTTTTTTGGATAAACAAAACCCGATCAGGTATTTCCCAATTGAATTGAGGATATTTACTACAAATATTTTTCACATACAATGATACTAAACCAAACTAAGATCTTGTTAAGGTTTTCTCTCCCCATCGTTATTTGGAGTGAGAGGAAACTATCATGGAACCTCATTCCAAACAAATTTTCAGAAGAAGATTGAATAAAATAGAACAAGGATATCATTGCAATTGGAAACCCAACCCCAACCTGAACACCATTATCATATTATAGTTTTTAATCACATTAATTTCTAATTTCATTTCAATCATTTTCTAAATTAATTACATTTATTTTATTCCTTTCAAAACCAAAGAATTTAAAAAACATTAGATTTATCCTCTAATTAAAAGTGACAAACTCTTTCATGTTAAATCCTATTCAAGAGACTGCATAGGGTTAATCACTAGACTATAATTAGGTAATATAAAAAAATTATATAACCCATGATAGGCATGCATCAAACTTGAAATCATTATAGGGGATTCTGTGTAACATAACAACTTAAAAAAATTAAAAATTTAATGAACTACTAATCAAATGAAATATTAATTCAATTTGATAAAGAATTTGAAATAAAATTAACTCAACTAAGAAAAACGTACCTAATGAGAAACATTGTGGAAATAAACCTCTTAGATTCAATTGAAACTTTTATTGTTCACTCAAAACCTAAAAACATGGCTGGAAATCCCAACCAAACTCTTCATGATCTGTGTGCACCACAATTCTCCTTTTAAAACAACAAAATCATTTCACTAAATATACCAAATGATTTTGAATTACATGTAAATATGATTTATGTGCTTCCAATGTTTCATGGTCTTGTAGAAGAAGACCCAAACTGGCACATGAAAGAATTTGACTTCACTCGTTCAAGCATCAAGACTAGAGGATCACCTTAAGACCAATATTAGTGAATTTAATTACCCTTGTCACTTGAATAAGACATAAAACCATGGATGTAAATACTACAACTAGATGAGTTCAATGATTGGTAATATCTTAAAATATATTTCATGCATAGATTCTTACCCACAAAATAGAGAACTAGTATCAAAAAATAGATTTACATAATATAAAAATCAACTAAATAGACCCTCTCTAAATACTGGTAGGATTTCATGAAGCCCTATTCTAGATGCCAACATCAATAAATAGAGTAAACCCAATGTTTTATGTTTTCATACCATGTAATTCACGAAAATGATTGAAATATAATAGACACCTCGTCAAGAATAGATGTGATCGGAAAGTAACAAGAATATTTTAGAGGTCTAATTTAGAAGATTGCATAAAACTCATAGAAATATGGAATGAGACGTACAGAAACTAGGGGATACATGAGGTAAAAACATCTGATTCATCTGTGTTTATTGAAACCAATGTTTGTGACCTCACAAGATTAGTCCTTCAAAAATATGTAACCCCAAAAAATTAAAAACAAGATTCATATAATGAATTTGGGTTATGTTCTTCTTCTACTCATTATACTGACTAGCATCTTGAGATAAATGGGTTAAATACTACATTGTGGCCTTTCATCCAAGAAAATTACATGATAATTAACTATGTCAACTGTAATCCAAAAAATGAAATAGAAACCAACAAAACTAGGAAAGGTCATTCAATCCTAAATAATAACCCAATCATCCTCCCTATCAGTAGCAATAATATATGAACTCCCAATATTTAACAATCCTAAAAATAGCCAGACCCACAACAAACTTTCAACCAAGAAAATTTTAGAGATCTTATGAACAATAATTCACCAGCGCACAATAATAAATTGAGAACCAATGGATACAATCATATGTTGACGGGCTTAAAGAAAATTTGAAAGACCTATCCATCCAGTTAAAAAAATTAGTATATTCTAACCAATAATCCATGGTAGCTTCCACCCCATACTATTCCAAATCCTAAAGATAATTTTAGTGCAATCACAACATTAAGTGGAAAATATCTCACACCTCTAACCAGCATTGAACTTGAAACAATACCATATATTCTGAGGGATAATGAAGAAGAAAATTATGAAAATTATTTTAAAATTCAACTAGAATAAGAAAAGAAAAAGGAGGAGGAGGAGGATAAGGAAAAGATTATGAGGAAATAAACACCATTACAAACACAACCAATTTATGAGATATAAATTCACCCCCCCCCCCAATTTCAATATATAATCATTGAATCAAAGCGATTGTAAAAAGAAATGATTTAAAAAAAAAAATTTAACACCTTATAGAATGTGAAAATAAATAACCACTACTTTAATAAATCAAAAAAATTCAATGGTAGTAATTTTTTTTAAATATCTTTGCACAAAAAATATAAGACATCATTAGAATGAGATGATAAACTTGGGAAGAAGTATCTTATTCCTTACCACACAACAGTTTCTATCCAAATATCACGATACTGGGATGATTCTCCTTCCATTCACCATTGGAACATTAAATTTCTATAATTATTTTGGTTATCTTAGAGATTAAATTAAAGTTTTTTCTCACTAATTATAAACGTTTTTTGATAAGTGAGACTTGAATCCAACTAGATTAGTGGTACAACTTGCAAATAGATCCATAGTTTTCGCAGTAAGAGTTATAGAATATGTCCTTGTAAAATTCAAAGATCTTTTTTCCCATAAATCTTCTATGTGATAAATATATAATAATATAGGATCCCCTCATACTCACCAATAATTTTTTGTATAAATTTATAAAATCATTCAAAAGCATCATTAATATCCATTAAGGGACACTCACCATGTAGTTTGGAGAAAGTATTGTCCACTTCAGTATTTTTGAATTAATGTGGCACCCATCAGATAACCACTCTCTCTTTTTACTCTCTCATGAATATGGAACTAAACTAATTGAATAGTTGGATATGTTCCATGAATTCTTATGCATAAGATAGAATTTTCCCATTGAAAATACCACTGAACATATGATAGATAAAAAAACTAGAGAATCATATTTCATGTGGGTGGAAGAGGTAAAATCTAATTTCGTTGATAATTTTTTAAATTATGAAGAATATGATATGATTTCTTATGTATAATAGGTCCAACCTTTTGAAATGGGGAACCTTGATTCAATTTGATCCATTTAGAAGGCCCTATATCTCTAATTAAAACCACTCCCCACTGATTTGAAATATGTATACCTCATGGTAGGGGATAAATTACTAGTGATAATTGCTAATAATATTTCTAAAACCCAATAATAATCATTGATTCATATTTATAGAGATAATTTATAATAAATAGTTCTAAATTTAGGTGATATCCCTAGAATTAACCCAAAAATATGATCACATAGATTTCATCTTGAGGGAGATTCCAAACCTGTCAAACATCCCCAAAGAAGGCTGAATCCAACCTTGATGGATGTTGTAAAGAAGGACATTGAGAAGCCTTGGTAATCTCAGATCATCTATCCCATTTTATATTCATATAGTTTATCCCCATACATGTAGTTCCAAAAATATTTTATTGACCACTATAAAGAATGAAAAGAATAAATTAATCTATATAATAATTCAAAATAGTTATAGAGTGTTCATATATTTTAGGAAGTTGAATCAGGTCACTTAGAAAGATCATTTCCCTATCAAATTCATTGACCATATGTTAGAGTGATTTGAAAGGGGAAATAATTATCACTTTTTGGATTGATTTTCTAGTTATTTCCATGTACCCTTTTATCCTGAGGATCAATATAAGGCTACCTTTACATGTCCCTTTAGAATTTCTTCATATAAATTAATTCTATTTAGATTATGTAATACTCCAGGTACATTTTAGAGGTTCTTAGTAAGTATATTTTTTTATCACATTAAATATTTCATAGAAGTTCTATTAGATGATATCACAATTTTTTGATATTATTTTGACCATTGTTTGAAAAATATTAAATTTCTTTTAAAAGCCTTCATTGAAAATAATCATTTTTAGAATTATGAAAAATGTCATTTCAGGGTTGATAGGTGAATTTTTCTGGATCATGTCATTTCAAAAAATGGTATTAAAGTGGATGAATAAAAAATTAATGTGGTAAATTAATTTCCATACCCAACTTGTTTGAAACATTTGACATAATTATTAATACATTTATGATTTTATAGGAGGTTTATCAAATATTTCAGTAATATCACATTCCACATCTCTATATTACTTTTGAAAGATATAGATTTTGATATCAATGGTGCATATAAGGAATAATTTAATGAGTTGAAAATGAGATTGATTTCTCTATCCATGATGTTGCATAAAATTTGGAAGAACGATTTCAGCTACATTGTGAGGATTCCTACCAAGTAGTTGGAGTAGTCCTTTCTCATTGAATTAAGGTCATTACACAAGTCATTTAATATTCCCTAAAAACCTTATATGCAGACCAATTCAATTACCTGACCACAGAAAAAGAGTTTTGGTAGTTGTATTTTCATTAGAAAGATTTATACTATATCTTCTTAGAACTAAAATCAATGTGTTTTCCGCTCACAGATCTCTTAGGTAATTGATGAAGAAGGTTGATGTTAAACCGAGGCTAGTTAGATGGATGATACTACTATATGAGTTCAATACAGAAATCAAGGACATGAAAGGAGCTGAGAACCAAGTGGATGATCACTTTAGTAGGCTTCCAAACACTACTAAAACTAAAATTCTAGAAAAATACCTACAAAATGATCAAAATCTAGGAGAGAACTTATACTTGATTGAAAGAGAAGTGCCTTGGTTTGTTGACATGGTCAATTATCTATTAACATCTCAGGTATCATCTCATTTAAATTCCAATTAAATTAAAAAAATTCAAATCTGAATCTAGATATAATATTTGGGAAGATCTATTTCTTTGGAAGATTTTAAATTATCAAGTGATAAGAAGATGATTGACTAAAAGTGAAACTAAATATGTCTTTTAGTTTTGTCACACATTACCTTATTGAGGAAACTTTGGACATCAATGAACAGTATGAAAGGTTTTATAATATGTAATTTATTTTAAAAAACTTTTAAAATATGATCATGATATCTTCAAAAAGTTTAAAAAATACCATTTTTCTTGAAATATTTAAAAGAGATAAGAAATTACTCAAAAGGATTTGATTTTTTGTGAACTTTTTGAAGTATTTGGGATATATTTTATAGGAAATTTTCTCAATGTCATTTGGAATCTCCTAATTATTGTTTTCATTTGATTATTTTTCAAAATGGGGGGAGGAATATCCATCAAGATTGATGATGCTATAGTTTTTTATTTTTCATGGCTACCATAATTTGTCGGATCGGAGTGCCCAGAGTCATCATATGTGATCTAGGGACTCTCTTTTTCAATAGGGGAATAGAGACCTTGTATAAAAATTATGTGGTGAATCATAAAAAATTAAATACATATCATCCATGGATTAACGTACAATAAGATATGTCCAATAGAAAAATCAATGGAATTTAGGAAAAGTATATTAATACCAATAGGAAGGATTGGTGCCAAAGGTTATAAGATACATTATGGGATTATAGGATATCCTACAAAACCAACAACAATTGAGTCCATATAGGTTGATTTATGGGAAACCCTATCAATTTCCCTATGTAATTGGAACAAAAATCATATTGGGTTGTAAGAAAGATGAATTTGGATATTGAAAGTCCCGGAAAAGAGATATCATTTTAGTTGTTGGAGATGGAGGAAATTAGAAGGGAAACATTAGAACATTCTAAGATTTTCATGGGGAGAACCAGAGTATCTCATGACAAGCTGATCCAACCAAAATACTTACATCCTAGAGAAAAAGTTTATTTATTCAAATTAAGACTCAAATTGATTGTAGGTAAACTTCATTCTAGATGGGAAGGTCCATTTATAGATACTCATTTATATCCTTTCATTAATTTGCAGATTTTAAAGGATGTAGAGTAGGAAACTATCACTATTATTGGACATAGGATGAATAAATTCCATGTGAACTTTCTATCAGAGACAGTGGAGGAGTTTGAACTCATCCAACCAGTTTGTCAAAAATGTTCTTCATTTCGTACAACCCCATAAAAATTTTATTTTTTTAATGATTAAATTTAAAATAAACATACATGGTAAAATTTACATGAATTCATTGAGTATATTTCATAATTAAAGGTTTTGGGAGGGACTCTTTTTTGTTTAAGATTTTCAATTTTCTTTTTGATTTTATATTTATTAAAAAAAGAGTTTGTTTTTATAAATTTTATGTGTTTATTTTTCAATTTTTATGTTTTATTGAATCTTTGAGAAGAAATTATTATCTTTTAAAATTTATTCAATGAATTTTATCTTAAATTAATATTGGTAATGACTTTGTTTTATGTTCAAATTTATGGGGAATTTCATGAAAATTCCTCTGATATTTGAATCCCATTCCAAAAATTAGATTCATTGTATTTGAAATAAAAAACCCATGAGGTTTATGAACCCTTTTTTCATATTAATTACATTCACATCATTTCTTTACTAAACTAATCCAAGCTTTATTTAAGAAAAATTTGATTTATTCCGGTCAAAACATGAGTGTTTATGGTACTTTTGTTTTAAATGATTGAGGAATTTATTCTATTTTAAATCCCCATTTTCATGAAAATAATTTTTATTCAGTCCTACCTTGTATATTTAATCCTTGTATCCCTTATAATACATGAACAATCCATTATTTTAGATATAATACAATCCAATTTTCCTATCCGACCTACTCTTGAAGTTAAATAGCAAGATCTATTTGAACTTAAGTATGAGGGAAGATGTATTGTGTCAGGATATATCATTTGGAAATATATTTGGTGGAATATAAATGGAAAAGTGATTATTTTACTTAAAAAAATTAATTATTTTGAAATTTATGCCTTTATGGAGATTTCGTGATAAAAGAAGTTGTACCTTTTTAGAGCCTCTAAATGAGAAAGAAATTTGTGCCTATCTGAAGCATAAAAAAAGTTTTAATGATAAATATAAATATTTATAGATTTTATGTTTATATTATTTTGGAGATTATTTTATACTATGGGGAATAAGAGGAGACCATACATGAGTGAAAATTAGAATTTTGAAAAACAAATTCAAAAAGAGAAAATCCTATATCATTCATACTTATAAATTTTTACATAAACAATCTACCAAACAAAATCCACAGAACTAACCTAGAATTCCCTCTTGATAATTTCATGTTCTAGACTCACATCGGGTGGCGATGTTGGAATTTATAAATCCTATGGAATCTGTTTCATGGTTTGGATGTGAAAAGTGTTGCTAAAGAATTAAAATTTGTGATATGAGAGAAAATTCATGTGAGGTAGGTGTTTCGTGTGAATAGGATGAGAAATGAATTGGAAATATATTTAATTATTTAAATTAATATCATGAAATAATGGTTTATGATGAGACATAACATATTGTTTTTCTTGTTGAAATATTGGTGGATCTCATGGGTATTTGTTTTGAATTTTGTTTGATTTGATTTTGATTCATGCTTGTCCAGGATTCTAAGTTCTAACTGTGGGGGAATTGATATAGATAATATTATCATAATTTTTATATGATTTTAAAGTATTTAAACCGTAAATAATTTTTAATTTGATCAATTTTTCAGGAATATTTGATTTATTGTGTGTTTTGTGGTAAAATGAGAAAACTGCTTAATTCTGGAATTTTAACAGATTTTAATAACTTTGGTATTTCATGCATAAATTTTAAAATATTTATATAATTACTCTTTTTTTTAATATTATAGAATTCATATATTCATGGTAAACAAATTTTTCTTTGTACTAAGTGATTATTCGGTCATATAAAGGCCCAAATAAATAAATAATGTTATAAAATCATTCAAGCCATTAGAGTGGACCCCACATCAGTAAATCTAAAATAACTTTGGATAGAAACCTCAAATTAAATTTATTCCAATGGTATTTATAATATAAATCAATTATTTGTTTTCATAAAATTCCATGGACTTATTCACTCATTAAGGTGGCCATTTGATGCTGAATATTGAAAGGGGATTTCTAGAATTCTCATCCTAAAAACGTCACATTACTTAATAATTCCATAACATCCTCAATACATGTCAAATTACTATCAATTTTGGTGGTGAGATATGAAATTAAATTAGTAAAAATCTATAATATTGGAATCTTGGGTTATTCAATTGAGAGTGTACCAAGTAGGTGGATGGATTCTGGAGGACAAATTTTCTGCTTTTCTTTTTATCTCTTTTCTTCTTCTTAGTTTATTAATTATTTATTCATACCAATTAATCTCAATTAATGTTACCATGGTGGGGTATACATTTTAGTGGTTATGGAAATGGTTTTTTTTCTATTTTTTAATGCTTGAGTTCTTAGTCTTAATTTATTGAAATCTCTTTTTCTCTTCTAAGGCACCATTTTCAATTTCATATAGCATTTTTTATATGAAGTGAGAATGTATAGGGTTTTTAATTACGTTATTGATTTTTTATTTTTCTAATGATCATTATATCCCTCCACTAAGTTCTAGTTTATATACAATGTAATATACTAGGCCTTAGTGTTTGTGTACTTGAAGATCTTTAATATATTTGAAAGGGGTAGTGTATGTTCTGGATTGTTTGGAATAAACAAGACGTGATTGGGAATTAACCAAGTAAATTGAAGATATTTTATGAAAATCCCTTTCCATTAAAAGGAGAGTAAACCAAACTGAGATATTTGTATTGTTTTCTATCACCATATAAATTTTACCAAATAAGTTAGAGGTAACAATAATAGAATCTCATTTAAAAAGTCTTTTTAGAAGAATATTTAATAAAATAGAACAACGATAAAATTTCAATTGGAAAAATAACCCCGACCTGATCACAATTATCATATAATAGTTTTCAATAAATTTCATTTCCAATTTCATTTCAATAATTTTTTATTGATAAAATTTATTTTATTTCATTAAAAAACAAACAATTCAAAAAATACTATATTTTCCCCTTAATTAAGAGTGAAAAATATTTTTATATACTTCTATTTGGTAGACTACCTAGGGTTAATCACTAGAATACACTTAGGTAATATAAAAAAAATTACTTTCATGAACCATGACAAGAATCCATCACCCTTACCCTTAGAAATAGATATTCAAGATGATATTTTTTATTCCGGAGGAACTCTTAATGAATCATAATATCCAAAATTCATTCCTTTGGCCTCTAAATATTTACCAAAACCAAAATTGGTAAAATAGGTTATCAAATATGATACATCATACTTTAACCTCAATCAATAATATCTGAAATTTAAATTAATCCACTCTATAAGTATCTATCCTTAAAAATCCTCTAAAATATCACCAACCATATTCAACCCCCAAAATATTGATCATGATTTCATCACTATGAAAAAAATGTTTATAATTCCACTTCCCAAAAATGTGATTACGTTAATCACATATATTGATAATATGAATCACCATTAACATTATCCTCATTCCTTATATCCTATAAATCCAAAAATTCATTAAAATCCATCATTAATACATTATCATCAAATCACTAACCATCTTAAAGGATAAAAAAACTATCCCATTTACTTCATCATTGTTAATATTATCTTTATCCCAACAAAACATTAATTACTTAATAGTAGGGAAATATTAAGGGTTATCTTTCCCTTATTCATGTGTTCTTTAAAAGTATCATTTTCTCATTGAATCACTTTTCTTAATTATCGATACCATTGAAAAAATGTTTTCAAATAATTAAATAATAATAATGTAGCAAAACCATCATATATTTCAGAATTATAATATCAAAAATATCATTTATATAATTTGTAAATACCAATATAGAAGAACTTTAATTATTACACTATAATTATTTTAAAAGAAAAATCTTGACCATCACCCCTCAGATTCTACTTTGGTATGTTACCTTGGCACTTGGGGCACTAGGATGAATAATTCCCCATCTCATCATAGTTGATGCATTGGATAGTAGTTTCTTCTTAATTTTCTTTATAGTATTTATCCAGATTACCCTTATCTCTACACTTATAGAAAACTCACATTCCCTTCGGGCATATTTTAGATTTCCCTTGAAGATATAGAATCTAGAAAATTTGTTCTACATATCAATTGAACATGAATATATATCATAATATGCTGAATATTTTTGAGAAATAAATTACCATCAGAGACTCAGCTTAAGACCGTTGATAAAATTTTCAATATTTATTTTCCTTATACAAATTTTGTCTGAGGAATTCACAGATGATCTTGTAAATTTAGCCTCATACCTTACATCACTTTATTCATTCTTATTTTGTAAAGTGAGTAACTTCCTCTCTATTTTATCTCATTTTTCATGAGGGAATTATTAATCAAATTAAATCACTTTAAAGGTAATACATTCCATAATTTATATTTTTTATACCTATTTAGTGTTCTAGATCAATGCCCACCATTTATCGACATCTCTTTTTAAATAACAAATAGCCAAAATTACCTTTTCATTTTTATTAAATGAAAAAACCCTGATTTTTTTGATAGATTTAATCTATTTCCCAATTTCCCATGGATTGGTATTTCCACAAAAATATGGAGTCTTTTTTTTCATGATGTGATCCAACATAGGGGAATCACACAATGGGACAACAGGTTATTCCTTATGGGTATGGTTATTTGTCATTTCCTAAGTTAACTACCATAATATAACCCCGATCAAATTATATCCAAAACCAACTTTATTAATTTTTTAGTAGGGCAATCCCTACATTGTATATTGGAATTGATTCAACTGCATTTTTTAGATTCCATCATTAAATAGTGGTACACACTGATTTAACTCATAATCATCATATATATTGTGAAATAAAATAAAATCGTTGTAATGGTAAATGTTCTAAAATACAATAAGGAATTATAATAATTCTCATTTTAGATATGTTTATTTAAAATCTAGTTTTTTAAGTTTCTATTAAATTTATTTTTATACCAACAATAAATACCCCAAATCCAATAACCCTAATATGGTATATTATTTATTAAAATGGAATTAAATACTAGTAATTCCATCCAAAATGACTGAATAATTTATCAGTCTTGATGAAATGGATATATACATGATTACAATATACATTAGAATTATAAAAAATATATATCCTAAAAAAATCATGAATGCTTTATATTATTCATAATATCCTTCTTCATGTCATGGGGAAATAAAAAAAATAAAAGGGTGAGATCAAATGATAATTAATGATTATATACAAAAAATATATCATGCGTAAATAAGGAATAATCAATATGAAAAAGAAAAATAAATAAAATAACATTACATTTATTCAATAACTTGAACACAAAAATCATCCATCGATAATATTAATATATTAATCTCATAGATAATAATAATTCAATTATCCAATAAGTAAATTCTTAATATTGGACATCATGATCTCAAACATCATGATATATAAACCATCCAGAACTTACTCTAATACAATTTAAAATTAATGATAGGAATACACCAAAATCAATTTAATGTAAGCATACTAGTTTTTTTCATGAGTCTTATCAATACATCTAGGGGCTATATATTTTCAACACCTACCAATCACTACATGTCCAATACATTCCTCATATATAAAATGGTACACTAAATTCATGATTAATGTGTCTTATAAAAAAATATTTTTATTAAGTAAAAATAAAAACATATAAAAAAATATATAGTTAATAAAAATATTAAAAATTATAACACCTAATGTATAAATGGAATAAAATTTATGAAATAATCAAATCCATGTTACATATAATATATATATTTATGAAAAATGTAATATCCAACTATCACAGGTAAGTGAACATTTCAAAGGATGGTATCATTAAAAAATATTCTTAGTGGTGAAGAACTAAAATAAAGGTTTATTTTTATTGATGAATATAATAAACATAAAATACAATTAAAAACATTTTTGTGGAAAATATCCTTTCATTTCGAAATTCACTTTTATAAACTAAAAAACCACAAATATTAAAGAAAATCATTTTCTTTAGAAATAAACCTTTACGATTTTTAATGATGATTAAAAAAGTTTCATGGTTATGTGGTTAGAAATTTTTTTTCATGCTGTAAAAGATGAGAAACATTCCTTACATGATTTCCAAATAAATCTACCACATTCAAAAAATGAAAGGATGATTCCTTTTTTACTATTTTGTAAAATACATCAAACAAGGGGAAATGTTATTTTGATAAATAATTTTATAATTTTAAACACGTTTTTTAAAACATTTTAAACAAAATATTGAAATTGAAGAAAAATATATTCAATCAAAAGAGAAATAAGATCTTTTTTTATTTTAATATTTTCCTTGTTTGATTCAGGTTCAAAATAGAGGAAAATTGGAAAGAAAATATGAATTTTTTTTTGAAAAATTAAACTTGAATGAAACTTTAATCATCATGAATAAATATATATTCATGTTAATTTCATTAAAGGGTAAATATATACACCACATAAAAATAAACTGGAGCATAATATCAAATATTCCTTAATGGAGTGGAAATTTAGATGAAATGCCTTACCTTATGTCCGAATTATATAATTTGTGCCCAAAACTACTATATAATAAATTTAAATTTATTATAATTACACAAAATAAAAATAAAAATATTTATTATATATTATATTATCTATTTATAACATTTTATCACAGTTTTGTAAATAATCATTTATTATTTTCATTATTTTCGTGGGTTAACTACTTTGTTTTTCAGGTATGGTTTGATTCCGTAGTTTGGGTGCTTGTTATTTTATTATGATTTCATCACCTAATTTTTTAATGTTATAAAAATAATATATATTATGTACAAATATATTTAGAAACATCCATAAAATATAGTGATCGAAAAATTGATTGCACCATTCATGGAGACAGTAGGTCCTATGTTCGCAAGAACGTTGTCTTCATGTTTCTACTGATGGAATAAAGGAAAGGTAAATAGTAATTATTACCTAAATAAATATTTTTATATTATATATTTTTAGTAAATATATCCATATTACCATATATATAAAATATAAATAAAAAATGGTTTATATGGCTTCGTGGAGGTGGTAGACCACACGTATGTAAGGGTGACATTATCGTTTTCCAATAGATTACAAGTTAAAAATGAATATTTAATATTGTTTTTATAGAATAATAGTTATTTTATAAATATAATATAATCATTAGTTTCATATTTTTATCTATCCATGTAATGTGGTGATGAAAAATTAATTACACTGTTACATGGAGATGGTAAGTTGTACGTACACATGAGTGATGTTTTCTATTTTTTCAATATTGAAAAGTGATGGAATATGGTTGTAAAATAATTATAAGAAAATATAATTAAATGTATTATACTCTATTAATTATATTCTTTTGGTTATAACATAATAATAGTATGTAAAAGTAGAAATAAAGTTGAAAGTTTCGGTAAAGACGATTACCTTTTCTTCGGTATACTTCCTTTAGATATCCTATTATGTGACCTAGGGTTGGTATTTTGGAATAAATAGAACCTTTAAAACATATTTAAGGATAGTGAGAAGAGAATTTGGTGGGGTTTTCTTAATATATATATCACAAATTGGTGTGAAGAATTAAAATATGTGGTGTCCTATTACAATTGAGGGGAGGGATATTCCTGGAATTTCTTAAAGTATTAAATTAATATAAATTACATTTTAAGTCCAAATGGATCTAAATTGAAACTAATTTGAAAAAAATATAATTATTATTTTAAATAAATTCATACAATAAAATTTGGATATGTTTTTTCACCCATATCTTTTAGTTTTAACCCCTAGTCAACCCTTTTTTCAATTACCATAATATTAATGTTTTTTCCAATTAACTGTTTATAATGTTAATATAAAATGAAAAAGCACTCATAAATGGACCATGATTTATATTTAAAACCATATATCATTCATAATTCTTATTCTTATATTGTTTTGAACTTTAAATAATTTAAGAAAATATTAATTTTTATAAAATATCATTACTATAAATTTTGAAACTATTCATTTAATTTAAATTTTAGAACTACATAAAAAAAGAATAATTTAAATATAATGCATATAAAACTTTAAAATATTTAATTTTTATTTAATAAATCCAAGAACATAAAAACTCACTCAAATAACATTATTTTAAATAAAATTAAAATCATTTTATTTATTTTTTTCTACTTACACAATCTTCATGTTAGTGTAACATAAGTTTTTAATATAATTATTTATTTATTAAAAATAGAAAATAAAAAACAAGAATAAAAAAATATTTTACCTTTGAAATTAATATTTAGAACAAAACATATACTATCTTTATCCGTATTTGAAAATTTAAAGATAATAAAACAAAGAGAATTACAATTTTAACTTTTTATTATATGTAACAATATTTTGGTTCAAAATCATAGAAAAAAGGAATAATATTATATAAATTATACATTTGAATGATTATGGATGCGATTTTTTCATACAAATAAATTAATGAAAGTGTTTGGGTCATTATTTAGTCTTTATAATTTTATTTTTAAAAGTAATTACCCTATTTATCCCTTTACCAAAGTAAATTTTTTTACTAAAGTAGCATTTAGTAATATACAAAAATAATATTAAACTATTTAAAAAATATGGACTTCCTAATTATAAATATAATTTCAGTTCATTATTAAATTCACATAAATTACTTTTAATTAAAAGGTATAAAATTCATTGAAAACTAGTTTGTAAAAAAATGTGTTTTAAGCCTAAAATATACTTATACCAAAAATTCTATGATGGTGATTAAAATGAATTTAATTAGATTATATAAAATTAAATAATAATTATTTTACTTGTAGATAATATTTATATTATAATGATAATTTTTAATCAAATTTAAATGATAGATTTAGAAAGGGCAATATTTTTCATTTTTCACTGAAAAATAAATCCTTTTAGAACATTCCAAAATATCATCCAAATATAATATATATGTGTATATTTCAAAATTAATATCCTTTTTATCAAAATAAAAATTCAAAAATTTTAATAAAGTATTTATAATTGTTTTCTCACAAAAAGAAATAAAAACAAATTTTGATTAAAATGTTTTTTGAATAATAAGTTGAATTTTAATAGAAATTGAATGTTTATTTCATAAAAATTAATAAATATATTTATATTTCATATCAATTTTATATATACTTCATAAATAAGATCATATTCATACTTTCCAATTTAATAACTAGGTAATAATGGTCATATTTAAATAATAATATTTTGTGGTTCGTTTGAGCTCAGTATTCCTTGTCGCATACACTATCGAACATAATATTATTCTCTTAAATTATCATGGTGTTACATTATACATATGTAAATTTCATGAGTTATATATATATATATGTGTGTGTGTGTGTGTGTGTGTGTTCTATTTGTATCTGTAAAAAATATTCTTCTAAAAGAAATTCTTTTTGATACCCTATAATAAATATTTTTCATAACATGAATGCTTTGTAATATGATTGGTAGTTAATTTGAAAAAATAAACACATGTTCAATTATTAAATTTATTTTCTTAATTTTTTATTAAAATTAGAAAACAAATTCAATAATCTAATTAAATTCAATAAAAAATTATTTTTTAAAATGAATAAAATAAGTTAAATGAAAATTTTATTATTCTATAAAACTAAAATCGAAATAATTTACACGTGAAATATTATAGAACATGAAAAATGTTTTTTAAAAAATAGGATCTATAATTTCATAAATTAAAAAATATTAAATCAATATTTTTATTTAATAAAGAAAAATTATTTTTTTATTTAATAAAACTATAAATAAGAGGAAAATTAGAAAAATATTGAATATAATTTTTTAATTATCTTTCCATATGAACAATATGGTAAAAAATTAAAAAGTATCCATTTATTAAAATAAAAAAAATTTATTAACAAAATGTTTTATTCATAAAAATTATGTTTTGTAAAGTAAAAGAAAAGAGAAAAAATTATTATATATATAATTGATATATAAAATATGGCTTAATTATAAAAAACAACAAATGTATTTTTCAAAAAAAATGGTAATAGAATTCTCTCCCATAATAATCATAAATCATTAAATGATATTTAAAAATTAAAAAATAAGATTTTATTTTTTTTTAATAATCTTACCCAGAAAAAATATGTAATTTCCTGGCCTAGAACACCGTGAGAAATAACCAGACCATACTGTAAAGTAATCTTAAGAAAGAATCCCCAAATTTCGGAGGCTACTCACCAGTAGTGAGTGTATATGAAGTTACAATGGGGAGGATATAACCATAGTCTAAGAGTGTAAAATTAGTTAAAAAAAATAAAAAAAACCATCATTTATAGTAGTGAATAGATTGAGTATTGGGAAGAAATTATATACATCCATAAAAAATAAGGAAACACAGAGTCATAAAAAAATTATTTTCCACTGGTATGATCACTTATATAGAATAAAATATAAAGAAAATACATGGCTCCACTGCATATCTGATTCATGCCACATCTCAATATCCTGATCTCATCTGATATTTTTTTCTTGACCATGAAACACAAGGGCCTCATCCCAAACTTTGCCTATTACATGTGTAAAGCAGCTTGTCTGCCCTATTTCCATGGCCACCAAACAATGTGTGCGTAGAATACTCAATAGGGAACCAATAATGAAATCCCATTTATAACCAATATATGCATTAATATTTTTATGTGACGTGTTTATCTAAAATAAATAAATAAACTATAATACCTTCTTCAGCCAATACTAGTGAGTGTCTGAGCACATCATGTGGACCATTCCGACCCATGTACTATACAACATATTATTTTTCATCCATAGGTTTGTGACTCTAATTGACCATACCTTATTCAACTATTTTTTTGGTGTGTGTGATCACATCGTGAAGAAGGTGCCTCCCAGTACAATAGACCCTACTCACCCTGATATATATATATATATAAGTAACACATACCTCTCTTGTTGATGATTTCATGACTATTCCATAAGCCAATAACAACCATAGAACTGTGTAATTAACCTAGAATTCTCTATCTTATAATATGAGATCAACACCACCTCTATAACCAAGGAATCTATAATAATAGTAACTCATACATCCCATACTTTATTTTTATAAACCAGGTAACACATATCTCTCCTATGAGAGTTTTCGTAGCTAATGGAATAAGCCCGAAATTAACATGGACCTCTCATATAGTAGTTTTCTTAACCAACACAACAATATAAATCACTTCCTCTTGTGTGTTTTCTATTAATAATAAAAATAATTCCCCCAACGGTGGATTCCATTCTGGAATACACATCTATTAACAAGGAAATAGATAAAAAGAGGGGTTTCTAATTCTTAAACACATCATCAATATCAAAATACATAGATTCCATAATATGTTTTAATCACTTAATGGGCACCCAATGGGTTCCCCAAACTCAATAAATTGGTGGATGCACCAAACTAGGTGTTTGTAGTCTTATGAAGTCCAGCTAGGTCACACCATGCCACTCTAAGGGCATCATGCTCCTTGAAAAATTCATATCATAGAGTGTCCTTATGGGAATCGAGGGGTAATTCCTTATGAAAACAACATAAATAGATGGCTCATGGTATATCTTGTAACTAAGGTCACATTAAGTCAATACATTCTCCCAACCCATCTCTATGATCCCCGTGGGTCTATGGTTTCTCAAGGGTCCTCACTTAGCTTATTGGGGCCATCCATATCAAGTCATGTCATATATCTATAGTTAGGTTTCCATAGGTTCTTACTCAAGGTCCACTAGATCATATCATGACCATTAACATATCTCATGGTGTGTAAATATAATATTTCATAATAATTTGAACATTTAAGCCTTCAGACATCAGTGGTTGAGGAAACCAGCCAGTGACTATGAACTTTCATTGGCCCATGATATCTTATATAGTCTACACATAGTCATTTATTTTAATTAAATTATTAATTTAAATAATTTTCCATTTAGAAATTGATTTAATTCATTTAAAAAATTTAATTAAACCAATGGTTGTTTACCCTAAGGTGGAAAAGGCCATATTCAATAATGCATATAATGAAAACAATAAACAATAGGTTGTGTATTTAGGACCACCAACCATAATTAATATTTTTCAAATTATTTCCAGGGGTCGCCAGCTTCAATCTGGATCATTCAAGATCAACCAGGCCATATGATGTCCCCTCCATGTTTTATAAGACACCCAATACCAATGCTCATTCTAAAAAAAACTAAACATCAATGATTGATTAATTTCAAAATTTTCAAATAATAATTCCATTGAAATAAAAATTGTAATTATCACTCAAAACCTCACCACATCATCATGTTGTTCCAGAATCAATGCCAACAGACTGTAAGTTTTCTACACTGAGCGCCCAACAAAAACCTCGGCCAAAACCCTAATTTCTGAAACCATTACTATAATTAGTTTAATTTAATTTAAATTAAAAACCTTAAATAAATAAGTAGTACTACAAACCATTAATGATTTTATGGATCGAGTGTGAGGCTCTTTCATTAGGGCAGGCACGGGGATAGCTAGACTTGTCTTATACCCCCTAGTGCATCTCGTGTTCCCCCATCAAGGGTGATTATGGACATTTGTTTTCTTTGTCTTGGAAAGTATAGGTTGATTATGTATCCCTTTATCTTTTTTCATTGATGGTGCAATGGAGTATTACATTCAAATTATACGATTTTGATCCCCTCTAGATGTCGAGACTGAGATAGAGATATGGTGTCCCTTAGTGAGACTCGAGTGTGATTCTATATCTTCTTTTGTTCCATGGGTGGAGTTTGAGGAATCATTGTAACATTTCTGAGTAAGGTTTTGATCCTCCATTTAGTAGGTCATATCAGTAGGGACTGTGGAATAATTGGTATATGATCCCATATGTAGTGGGTTGATCTAGATTAGGTTTATGGTGTCCCCCCATAGCACTGGGTGTGACCCAATTTATGTGTATAATTTTCTTTTTAGACAAGTGATCTTTCATTAGGAGGGGAAAAATGATAAAGGACTCTTCTTCGTGTGTCTTTGATGATAGCATAGATGTTGTAGTGGATCCCATAATGAGCGTTTCTTTGAGAAGAATCATGTGGCTGACTATTGGTTATGACCTCTTGGTGGTTTGGTGTCTTTCTTGAGTATATCTGGGTGTTATATTATAAATTAATTATTATATACTATATTTAGATTATTTTACATCATGCTTCATGTTTATTGATTTTTGTGGTGTCCTATTTAGTATTGTTATACTCACCCCTATATTGGATTTTCCCACACGTGTCTTGTCTGAAGCATATGAATACCCTTTCAATAGTTTCCAAAAATGATGGGGAGTGGTTGGAGAGTAGATGGAGTGTCCATACTATGGTTTTTTCATGGGATCATTCTTATGACTTAGTCAGTGTCGTTAGAGCGGGTTTTACTCTTTAAAGTTTTTGGTTTTTCTTGTATTTTGAGTTTTTTTATTTGAGTACTATTAATGACATACTCTTTTGTGGGATCTTAGATGTATTCATTCAATGTTTCAGTTGTTTTACATTTCAGCATTGTGTTGTATTGGATGTCTGTGTGTGCGTGTGTACAAGTAGTTTTGGATATTTCTTCCCATTTTTGGGATATTTCTACTCAGGAACAGTCACCATCCCTTGGCCTATTAGACGTGGGATTAGGTTAGTCATGGGTGGGACCTAGGTGGGTCAGGTCATGATAGAGTCGTTTCAGAGGAGTTTGTTCTACCTTAGGACTCGAGTTAGTGAGTTTGGTTTATGGAAACATTGTTTCTTGTTTCAATATTGGATTTCAAGACTAGGACTCCAGTTTTGGTACAACGGCTGATGTATCTAGACACCAGTACTCTAATCACATACCTTTCGACTCGGTACACATAAACATTTGTTGCAGGAAAAATATTTGGTGAATGCTTCATAGAGGAATTTTTGTGTTTTCCATGTCCTTCTTGAGTCATCTCCCTAGATATTCTATTTTGACCATGGTATATCTTTTTTTAATTTTAGGATTCCTATATGTAGACAGAAATCATTGATTCCACTTCATTATCATGAAAATGATCCACCTAGTGATGAGGCATTGGTATATTGGCCTATACTAGAGAAAACACCTATGATTGGTTTACAAACAATACCACCACCTGTTGAGCTGCAGTTAGAACTGGTAGTACCATGTTAGGATACATTTCGGTTGAGTTCAAGAGACAATAACATCCCAGGTTTTTGATTAAGTCATACCCCTATGTAAATGAGGACTGGAT
Source organism: Viscum album (assembly GCA_963277665.1). NCBI lineage: Eukaryota > Viridiplantae > Streptophyta > Magnoliopsida > Santalales > Viscaceae > Viscum > Viscum album. The sequence goes on from OY728131.1 coordinate 359,241,959, forward strand.
AGAGGTAGTTACTCATGTTTTTTGACTATTGAGGATGCCTACTAACCAGATGGAATTTCTTATAGTGAATCTTCTTCAGGGATCTGCTGGGCAATGTTGGAGCTTGGTGACCCTATCACATGATGAGATAGATCACTCTTGGTAATACAATGAGTATCTATTCATGGAGGAGTTCTATCAAGACATATTTTGTTCTATACGCATACAGGGTCTTCCGTATTTTCATCAAGGAAGTATGACTATGGAAGTTTACTTTGCATGGTTTTCTGATCTGTCACCTTAATCTTTGGATATGGTGCATGATTTGTTCTCCATAGCTCGTACCTTTGATTAGGGTTTGATTCAGGACATAATAGATTAGGTGGTATCCCCTTTCATTCCCACCTATGTTGGAATACTTGACATAGCCTTATTAGGGAAGATACTTCTGGAAGAGCCAACACCGATAATGAGAGCTAGTAGTGGGAACCTGGTAGATGAGACATCGGTAGCAGGTAGCTGAAAACAGTCACATGGATCCAACTATGGTAAAAAATTTGGAGGTGATCCTAGGACCCTGGGCCAACTGTGTTTGGATCTTAGGGTGGCTGTAATTATCATAGGTAGAGGCATCGTTTCTCCTATTATGTTCGGGGACATCTGGTTTGAGATTATCTGACCCAACATAAAGCTAATCATGAGACAGTCAATGAAATGTAGAGGAATAGATAGATTTAGGAGTAGGTTAGTCCACTGGGTAGTGGATATGGAAGAGGGGACGATATGGTGGTAAGAGGTGGTTAAAGGTTTGACCAATTTCCACCACCACCCCCAGTTGGTCCATGCGAATCCTAGGGAGTTGGTGCGAATAGACCAGGCTAGCTGCATGCTATGGAGGCTTATAACCCCAAAACCCCATAGAAGATACGAGGTATGATCTGGGACTTTTCAACCTTAGTTTACATAATGATATACATAATTTAGTTTCATTCCTTCCTTGAAACTTCTTTAGTTCAAAATAAAGAGATTCTAGTTTAACTATTGGCTCGATCCATACGATTGGAGACTTTTATAGGTGGTGACATGGAAATTGTGCACTTTTTTGAGAGTTTGATATGATGCTTGTGGGTGATGTTTCTTATGGGATCTCTTTGTTGCAGTAATAAGGTCGTATGAAATCTTCTTAGGTGTGAATTGGACATCTATAGTTCATGCCCAGATCAGCTGGTTTAGGTGGAGGATAAGGTGTGTCTGCAATGACAGAATGTGATTTTTCATTGATGGTGAAATAGAAAACTTGGGAGAGTCAGATGGGTTCAATAATATGAGAGTACAAAATATTACTCATCAATTGGCTAGCATTTCTCCTGGAGTAGTATATTATTTGGGCTATAAGTTTCTTGTAGTGGTGATGGAGTATGTGGACGTATTTCTTGAGGACATACTAGGTTTTACTCCCTATCAAGATATAAAATTTTGCATCAATGTGAATCCCATAAGGGTACCAATATATTAACCAGTATATTAGATGGCTCCCAGAGCTTTGAGAGTTGAGGATGTAGTTTGATGAATTTCAAGAGGAAGGATTTGTGAGACCTGACATTTCTCCCATGGGAATCCCCAGTGTTTTTTTCCAAGAAGGCAGATAAGATCTTGTGGATTTGTGTGGATTATCATTACTCGAATTAAGTGAAAATGAATAATAATTATCCACTAGCAAGGATAGATGATATCTTTGATTAGTTGAGAGGGGCACAATATTTTGTTAAGATTGAAATCTAGTTAGGCTATCATTAGCTACGAGTACGAGATGAGGATATACCAAAGACAAAATTTTCAATTCTCTATAATCACCATGAATAATTGGTGATGTTGTTCAGAATTATGAACAACCCAATAGTATTCATGGGAGTCATTAACCGGATCATCCAACACTTCATAGGCCGCTTTGGGGTATACTTCATCGATGAAATCCTATTGTATTCAGCATCTCAGGAGGAGAATGTAATACACCTAAGGATAATCCATGACACACTCCGAGAGTTCCATATTTATGGAAAGATCTTGAAGTGTTAGTTTTTGATTTGAGAGTTTTACTATCTATGAAACATCATCTTAGAAGTTGGAGTAACAGTAGAACCAATGGAGGTTGATGCAGTGCTTGTATGGGATCCACCCAAAAATTATTACCAAGGCATAGATTTAACATGGGTTAGAAGGGTACTATCAGAGGTTAGTACCTGACCTATCTAGAGTTTCATCACCCTGGACATATTTGACTCTAAAGGGGAAACCTTTTGTTTTTATGGAAAGGTTCTAGCATTGATTTGAGGAGCTAAAAAAGAGGTTGATGAGCACTCCCATCTGAATATTTCTATAGGAGGGTGTTGAGTATGTACTATTCTATGATAAATCACGGCTAAGACTTTTTTGTGTGATGATGAAAATGTAGGTGGTTATTTCCTATGGATCGTTCCAGTTGAAAACACGTGAGAAAAACTACACGACCCAAAATCATGAGTTAGTAGGGTTAGTCATTTCTTTGATGATATGGTGACACTACTTGATGATTGAATGATTTATCGTTTACTTTGACCACAACTGTCTCATATATACCTTATCATAGAAGGATATTAACTTGAGATATAGATAATAACTATAGTTCATCTAGGACTATGAATTCGAGATTGTATATACTCCTAGGAAGGGGAATGTGGAAGTATATGATATAAACTAGAGATCTTTTTCTCAGTTTTTGGAAGTGGCATTAACAAATTTATCCTCATTGTAGTTTTCCTTCCTCGAAAAGGATTATGCTTAATATCATCAATATATAGTTGTTAACCACAACATTTCTATCTTGTTACGGATGACCAGTGAGGAGACACCATCTATGAGACCTCACGTACATACATATCCAATGGACATGCTCCAGATTGATATTCTGAAGTTGGCGAACACATTATACTTTTCATAGGATAGACAATGGTACATTTGATGTTCTGGGAGGAGGTTGGGGGGGTTATACATCCCATTTGGCAGTAGTTATAGGTGTGTAAAATATATACTAGGAACTTTGATGTTAGTTTTTGAGTCCATTCATGAAGAATGGAGTTGAATAGTTTTTTCTTGATGACTCAATTATCAGTAAGTGATATAGTGACCCTTTTTTTCTTACACTACCATTACATCATTTTAAAGATAAAAAATATAATATTTTTACAAATCATGGATAAAATGGTTTAGTTTCCTAGGAAAATTATGAACATTCATAAATATTATATATTAAGACATATAAATTTATTTAATTCTTTCATTTATAGCTTCTTATTGGTCTTTTCATTCTCCTTTGTACAAGTATTTCCCTGGGGATATACATAAAAATACGGGGTGAGAAAAAATCTCAATAAGAGGTTGAATAAGTGAACAGAAACATGGGTGATTATAATAATGATCATCATGAAATACGTAAAGGATCATAACAGTAATCATGATTGGAAACACCTGATAAAGTCATGGAAATCTGCAGTGCATAATAATGAAACATCATGTCTTAGTGGTCAAATAACACCCATAGTTGTGAAAATAGCTATCATCATATTCAAAAATATTTCAATTGATCTCATGAGATTCATCACAATACCCAATGAATTATAGAAAAATATAATTTTGGTTGCACCAATCACATCATTACATTAACATGCATTATATAATTCTGGTCACACATGTCACATCATTACATTTATATTATCATGCATACCACAGAAGATATATATAAATCTTGGACAAATAACCATTTAAAGGAATTGGTTTCATTTCAAAAATAATTTATTCATAAAATTTGGGGTTCCAAAATGAATGGGTGAATAACATAACTAGTAAAAGAATCATCAATCATGAGTTTAGACGAAACAATCTCATGAGAAGTAAAATATGCATTTTTGGAAGGAATAGTTATTTTAAAAAAATCAATTCATTTATCAAATAAACTTATTGTAAACATATATATTTAAAAAATGATAGGGAACTATAATGAAATGATATTTAAGGATCATTAAGGAAATATTCATTCTGAAAATGGAGTGAAATAAGAAAAAACCCAAATGAATAGGGTTAGGTTCTAGAATTCTTATTTCATTATGTATGAATAGTTCATTCACTTTAGTATCATATATAATAAAATTAAAATCATTAATTAAAAAATAAATAACCTTTTATACATTTATTCGATTGATTTTTGTTTTATTATGTTCGTTTATGGGTTTTCAATGAGTTATAGAGTTTAATTTCATTGTTCAGGAGTGTTCGTTTTCTTGGTTTTCATTATTGGTTCTCTTGTATATGAGTAAAGAAGATTATATAAAATAGGAATATTAATCCAGAATTGAAATTATATGTTATTTATGTTCTTCCATAAAATTAAATGGCCTTATAAATAATTTTTTTTGTGTATAGTGGATGAATAATTAGATAATATTTAATGAAAATCTTTTAAGTTATTTCGGGAGGTTTTCGATCACAACAAATTCATTTTGTTTTATCATTTACTATTAGGTATATACGTTATTTATAGAACATAACAAGGGGTTATAAAATAAATTTTACAATCTATTTCAACCATTATAAATATTTTATGACCAAAAATGAAGGAATTGATGGAAAATGGAAACTTTTCATCATTGAAGAAGATAAAACAACACCTCACAGCTGACGTTTCCATTTTTAGATTAAATTCTAAAAAATATGGGGTTTGATGATGTATTATTAAATTAGAATAATAAAATTATAATATATATAAGGTACTGAATTTATCATTCCATTTGTATGAGGGTACGTGAGAAGAGAATAAGAAATCAAAGGAACATGAAAAGAAAATAAAAGAAAAGAAATAGGAATTAACCTCTTGAATCTTTCTCATTGAGAACCTCCTGAGGGAATTTTTTTTGGTATTTTGATGATACCATGAGATATTGGAAGTGGGGGATAGGATTGGTAAGAGTATTGAGATTAATTTGGAAAAATAAAAAATCTTGGGAGTTGTGACGAAGAGAGGTGCTAAGGGGTGGTATTTATAGGGGGAGAGGGGTGTTTTCTCATTATTTTATTCATCGGTTTATTATTTTTGATCAAGAATATAAATAGTTTGAGAATTATCTATAATTATATTAAAATAAGGGATTAAATTTCTATATTTTCATCTTAAATTTTCCATACATCATTTGTGACTCAATAATTCAAGTATTTGGTTTTTTTAGTTATCATATTTCACTATTCACAAAAATTTCAAGATTTTTAGAAAAATCCCAAAAAAACTCCCTTACCATTTCATGAAATATAGAATTCGAAATTGAACTCTATTTTATGAAAATAATTTTGAAAATATCATAAATTTAATTTTCAATTAATATCATCATTTACGCTAAAAATAATTATTTTCAAATTATAACATATTTTATAATTCATTTAAAAATTAACTAATGTCTCATAAAATTATTTAAAAAATATAAGAAAAATAATAATTTATGAATACATTTTATGAAAATAAATTTTCTTTTAAACTATAAAATAAATCATAAATTTTAATTAAATATTTATGACTTACAAAACTACCAACACAAATTAATAATTTTTATAACATTTATTTACATGTACTATGATATAATTATATCGTACTTTCATTTATAAGATTCCTAAATTTTATTTATACTTTATTGAGTGAGGTTAGTATTCATTTGTATGGTTAATTATTCATAAGGGTCATATTACAATTCCAAATTTCATGTTACTATTTCATTGGTATAAGTTCATTAGATTATATAAATAATTCTTATTTCAATAATTCTTCATTTATATAGTTTGAATTGTGTTCTCATTGTGATTTTATGTGGCATATACTATATAGAATAGTTATAAAAACGAAATTTCCTTTGAAAAAATTTTGGGTCATCACATTCTTCCCCCCTTATGAAATTTTTTGCTTCATAATAAGCTCATTCTGTGTCAATATATATTTGAGGCTCTTGTGATCAATATATATCTCACACTAATCCTCATAGAGATAATACCACAAGATTTTATAAGAAATCACAACTTCCAACTATAGATTATATGTGGGATAGATTTGTCATTATTTTTCAAATACCTTGTGGAATAGGATATTAATTTATTAATTTTCATCAGTACACATCCTAATCCATTCTTTTAATAATCATTGAATACCACAAAGAGTTCCCCACTTATCAGTAGTATGAGTATTGGTGCGGTGATAAGCATCGTCTTTAACTCTTGGAAGAAATCTTCACATTCACTGGTCTAGAAAAAAAAATTTCCCTTCCAAGTCTTCCTAGTTAGTGTGTTTGAGAATCATGATATGTGACGAAGTGTTGTCGTACACGCTCTCTAAAATATTTATAGCTAAGTGCAGCACAGGGGCTGACCTAGGTCGATCTCTTGAGGAGCTATCATGGCCAATCACTGACTACTTCTAATTCACTTATATAAATATATAATAAAATGTTCAAAAATGAATATTGAGAATTGAAAATGAAATACTAAAATTAAACATGCAATGTAATGAAAACAGAATGAATGCAAACATAATGATGTTAGAAAGAAAGCAAATATTCCCGAGAGAATCACCCAGATTAAACCTTCATCGTCTCAATATTAGTTTAAAATTTAATTAATAAACACACTCCATTGTATGTGTGAATATCCTCTTTCATATGTGGTTGTGAATATACAGTTCTCTAAACGATCGTCGAGAGACCGCACATCTACCTCCTCCATTGAGGGAAAATATTATAAAAGAGAAAGTTGAGTATCGGGTGGCAAGTGGAGACACAAAGGCGCCTTTTCCACTAAGATCCACCACAACCTAACTCTAATTAAATAAGAAACAATTAATATGAATTTTAAAAGACTTGGGTTCAAACCTGGATTGATCCCCCAAGATTTTCCACGGGTTAGCTACTCATGATCACAAGTAGAAGTGATAACAGTGGAGAAGAAGGTGGTGGAAGAACAAAAGATAAAAAAATGATAATGAGATGAATAAGATAAAAAATATATTAAAAATTCATTATACTATTACAATGGAAATAAACTACAAAAAAATAAAAAAATGGCCACACAGATGTGCCAATTCCTTGAGAAGGGGTGAAGATACATATTTATAGGGAGAAGAGGTGAAGAATTCACACCCAGAATATTTAATCTGAATGTTTCCGCGTGAATATTCCACTAAATGACCGGATTTGTAATTGTTGTCTGCATAAATGTTGTTCCATGATATCGCCTCCGTTTTCTCCAAAAATTTCATCTTTATTGTTCATCTTATATAGGAGTTATGACCGATTCTATCCAAGACATTTAATCTATCGATTTGACTCTCCGAATTTTCAATGCTTCACATTACTGTGACATTATTTCCCTCCAAAACATAGATTTTCGCGTTTCTTCCTTCACAAAAGATCTTCCACACGTAATTTCGCGTCGATCCACAAAATATGATTCATTTTGGATGCCTTTTCAGAATTCTATGAATTTATTACCCAATTGAACCGTTTCTGCCAGGTGAGACGTTTCATCTTCCATATATTGTGAGCATTCCCATAATGCCTAAATGAGGGTATTTTGACTTGAAATTCATCATGTGCACTACTTTTTTAATCCTTTTTCCTTTACAGCTGGAATAAATGAATTTTGAGGTGAGTGCACCGATTTATGCTTCCGTTACTTTGGTTGGTCCCATTATATCCGCCCGGAAACTTTTCAACTTCATTGAATTTATACAGCCATTAGATGATAGATTCATCCCCTAGTCCAGAAGAAAAAAATGAAGAAAATAAAATAAGGATTCTACCAAAATTTTAATCATAAAATTTGGAAATATATTTAATGATAAATGACCAAACTACCCATGTGATCATAATCTGTTAAAATTACAGAATTATGCCATTTTTTGCATTTATGCTCAAAATAAAATCAAAACCTAAATATGTAACAATTTCCCATTAAATAACACTATTGTGGGTTTATAAACATTAAATTATAGTATAAAATATGTGAACATATTAGCTCCATCAATCCCCCACACTTAATCATTGCACTCCTAAGGAATTATCAGATATTCAAATAAAAAATTACACAACAATCAAAAATGAGAAAACATCCATGATCTTATCAAAAACTAAATTTCATCATGTATCTTCTATGAAAAACAATTTCGTTTTATTTTCATTCCAAAAATTTAAATTTTTTCAACCTCATAAATCCATCCATGGCTCAATCGCAACCTACCTCACATTGAATTTTATGTCACTCTTCACTCAAGATAAATTGAATCTAGAGTTATACTCATACTTGAAAATCACATGCATCACCATAGGTTTGTGAAAATTTTCATTTCTCCACAGCGTGAAACATGAAAGTTACACATACATGGATAGAGGGGAATAAAGTCACAGATTATTTGGCCTCCCTTGCCATCCATGGCTCAAATGTCACCTGCCTACACTCTGCCATCTCCTTGAAGCCGGAGGGGGTGAACATAATTTGCAACGATGCCCTAGGTCTCTATTATTTTATACCCCCCTAGGCCGGTGTTGCATGGCCCGAATCTTTTGGCCTGAATCTTTTGTTCTCTTGTATTCTCTCTTGAATAAATACATAACAATGATGATGATCATGGAAAAACACAGGTAATTCCTCTCTCAATCCCACTTGAAATGTGCAATAAACTTCACCACCCCCTTTTATGACATGGTACATGAGCCAAGAAGTGATTATAATGAATGATATCATCTAATTTCTCCTTCTTTTCAAAGCTCCAGAAGGGCACAACTTTATTTTTTTTATTTTTTTTCATGGAGGTTGAGCTGAAAATTGAATACAATGAATGAATGAAAAGTCATGCCCTTTATTTTTGAGAGGGACATGAGTCATAAAATAATGTACAATGACGAATTCAAGTTCATCTCCATTTTTTTCTTCTTATTTTGAAGGAGAAATGGATGAAACAAATAAATCACAATGAGATTACAAAAAATTCTCAATTCTCTTGTTATCCACTGCCCAAAGTGTTGACACACACCTCGCACCACCCATAAATGATACACATCCCAATGAACGCACACGAAAGGCCCTTCCCCCATAATCAAACTTGAAATAACAATGCAAAAATACTAAAAGTGTGGGTAGGTAAGGAAAGATTGGCTTGAAATGTGGCTTAAACCTATAAGGCAATTCATGGAATCTAAGGGCTTACGAAGGATAAATGTAAAGGTGGGTCTCAGGATAAAATGTGGCTTTCCAAAGAGATGCCTCAATCATTTAAAATACATTCCATGAAATCAAAATCTTCGAAAGAGAATATTCAAAAATTATAGTTCTCACACAATATTCATGTTTCCCTCAAGAAAGTGTGGGTATTAGGAATAATATGTAAAATTGGTTTAGAATACCTTACAGGATTGAAAAAATATTTTGAGTCAGTTTTTCATGGTCATGGATTTCAAAAATCAGTCAAAGTCATAAAAAATGATTGATAATCCAATTCAAGAAAATTGTTTTCACAACAACAATCATTTAAAATACATTATTTCAAAAATCATTTCAACTCTTTCAAAATAAATTGATGTGTGAAAAGTGATAAGAATATTCATTAAAGCTCAAAAATCTTAAAAATATAATAAAAAATGAAAAGCACACAAGAAGAACTAATCAGGTTGACACTCCCCCACACTTAAATTCAACTACCCCTTATTTCAACTCAACAAAATATAAATATAAAGGTAGAAAATCAAATGGAAGGAAAGATACAACCTGATATTATTTTAGAGGTGGATGCATTGAGTTAATCACATAGAAGCAGCCACTTCAAAACTACAAGAAAGTAATGAAAATACATAAGAAAAATAAAAAAAAATTGATAAAGGGAAAAGAAAAGAGATAATGCTTGGTTTAGACCCCCAAGAGGGTGCTAGGTTTTACTGCCCCTAGTAAGGCAATTTCAGTAGATTATCCCCAATCAGAAGGTGGGTGTGGTTTCTTTGAGATGAACCACCACATATGAGTTTTCCTGATATCCATGATTAAACACTGAAAGTAGAGAACCCCAAATAATATAAGAATGTTCTCAACCACTGAGAAAGTATAAAGAAGAAATTTGAGGTTTGAAGTGGGAAGGAATAAAAGATAAGGATTCTCCCTGCTAACTTCAGCGCTGTCCTCCTCCATATGGTATGAAAATTTTTGTTGAGGAGGTAGTCGCACCACTACCAGCTTCTTCGGCTCTTATTCCTCGATTACCACCACTTTGGTGGTATCATAATCAAAATCCAAGGCCTGATACATTTGTGTTGTATCTGAAATTTCAGAAAAGGAGAAGTCAGAAAACAATTCAGTTTGAATAAAATTAAAACATGACGAATCAATAAATAAATCTTCCCTTTCAAGTAAGTCATCTTTGAAATTGATTTCATCTGACAGGACCATTGGAAACTCCATCTCATCAGCTGCATCTTCTTCTTCATCTTCCAAAGCTAGAGTGAGGTCAAAAGGTACTGATTGTTCAATATCAAGCATGGGAAGATCATGTTTCAAGTAATCTTCGACAATGTTATTGCAAGATTTTTCGAAAAAATGTTGACCTCCCATCAGTGCATTAGTTGGAATGTGTACTTCTGGGACCTCCTCGATCAATGGTTGAGTGCAAGATGATGTGATGAGTTCCTTTAGAAGCTCTTTCTCACCCACCTCAGGTTCTTTAACATAAAAGTTGATTGGTGAAATCTCTTCCACCACTCGTTCTGGTTCAGGTTCCAGCTCAAGTTCCGGCTCAGGTTCAGGTTTCTCCTCAGATGTGCGTACATATTCTGCAATCAATTCTATTTGGCTCTCCAAAGTTTTCACTTTATCGCTAATCCTATGAAACTGAGCATCAAGTTCATTGTAAACATTTTCATGCACTTGAGATTGGTCAGTCCATGCATAATAATCATAATTTGAATACATCATGAATGAAGAAGATTTTTTAGTTTTTGAAATTTATGATTTTTTGTTGTTTTTTTTGAAATGAAAGGATAATTATTTACAAAAAGTGAATAAAAATATTGAATGAAAACCACTTGGCTCCCAGGAAACGGCGCCAATTTGACGAAGCATTGTCGTACACACTCTCAAAAATATTTATAGCTAAGTGCAGCACAGGGGCTGACCTAGGTCGATCTCTTGAGGAGTTGTCGTGGTCAATCACTCACTAATTATAATTCACTTCTATAAATATATAATAAAATGTTCAAAAATGAATATTGAGAATTGAAAATGAAATACTAAAATTAAACATGCAATGCAATGCAAACAGAATGAATGCAAACAGAACGATGTTAGAAAGAAAGCAGATATTCCCGAGAGAATCACCCAGATTAAACCTTCATCATCTCATTATTAGTTTCAAATTTAATTAATAAACACACTCCATCGTATGTGTGAATATCCTCTTTTATATGTGGTTTTGAATATACAGTTCTTTCAACGATCGCCGAGAGACCGCACATCCACCTCCTCGATCGAGGGAAAATATTATAAAAGAGAAAGTTGAGTCTCAGGTGGCAAGTGGAGACACAAAGGCGCCTAGCCCACTAAGTCCCCCCTCGACCTAACTCTAATTAAATAAGAAACAATTAATATGAATTTGAAAAGACTTGGGTTCAAACCTGGATTGATCCCCTGAGATTTTCCACGGGTTAGCTACTCATGATTACAAGTAGAAGAGATCACTGTGGAGAAGAAGGGGGTGGAAGAACAAAAGAGAAAAAAATGAGAATGAGATGAATAAGAGAAAAAATATATTAAAAATGCATTATACTATTAAAATGGAAAGAAAATACAAAACAATAAAAAAATGGCCACACAGAAGTGCAAATGCCTTGAAAAGGGTTGAAGATACATATTTATAGGGAGAAGATGTGAAGAATTCACACCCAAAACATTTAATCCGAATGTTTCCATGTAAATATTCCACTAAATGACCGAATTTTTTATTGGTGTCTTCATAAATGTTGTTCCATGATATCCCCTCCGTTTTCTCCCAAAATTTGAGCTTTATTTTCCATCTTATGTAGGACTTATGACCGATTCCATCCAAGACATTTAATCTATCCATTTGACTCTCCGAATTTTCAATGCTTCACATTACTGTGACATTATTCCCTTAAAAACGTAGATTTACGCATTTATTCCTTAACAGAGGATCTTCCACATGTAATTTTGCGTCTCTCCACAAAATATGAGCCATTTTGGATGCCGTTTCGGAATTCTATAAATTTATTACCCAATTGAACCGTTTCTGCCAGGTGAGACGTTTCATCTTCCGTATATTGTGAGCATTCCCATAATGCCTTAATGAGGGTATTTTGACTTGAAATTAATCATGTACACGCATTTTTTAATCCTATTTCCTTTCCAGTAGGAATAAATTCATTTGGAGGTGAGTGCGCCGAGTTATGCTTCCGTTACCCTGGTTGGTCCCATTCTGTCCGCCCAGAAACTTTTCAACTTCATTGAATTTATACAGCCACTAGATGATCGATTAATCCCCTGGTTCAGAAGACTAAAATGAATAAAATAAAATAAGGATTCTAAAAAAAATTTAATCATAAAATTTTGAAATATATTTAATGAGGAATGAACAAACTACCCCTGTGATGATAATCTTTTAAAATTGTATAATTAGGCCATTTTTTGCATTTACGCTCAAAATAAAACCAAAACCTAAATATGTAACAATTTCCCATTAAATAACACTATTTTGGGTTTATAAAAATTAAATTATAGTATAAAATATGTGAAAATATTAGCTTCATCAATATGTTCTTCAAAAATAACCAACAATAACTAACTACACTAAGTAAAATAAGGATATTAGTTACATATTATTTCTTAGGCCACTCTTTTATTACCTTCATCGTGGAAGGGTCCGCAGGTATTCCTTTTCGGGTGATAACATCCCCTAATAATGATACTTCCTCCATCTAGAACACACATTTGTTGTACTTTGAAGAAATTTTATCCTTTAGAAAAATCTTTAGCACAATATTCCAATGTTCCTCATGTTCCTCCTTCATCATGGAGTATATCAAAATATCATCAATAAAGACTACCATAAATTTGTTAAGGTAATATATAAAGACTCTACTCATTAAATTAATGAATATAGATGGAAAATTAGTCAGTCTGATGGTAATCACTAAGAAATCTTTTATGTTTATACGATGTTCAAAAGGTAGTGCTGGGAATATATTTCTTACTCATATTTAATTGGTGATATACTGACTGAATGTTCACTTTAAGAAAATTCTTGGCCCCATATAGTGGACGAACATGTCATCTATCCATGGAAGGGGATAGTTTTTAATTATTGTGATTTTTTGATATCAAGATAATCAATTCATTGATTCACGGGTCCATCATTTTTATTTATGAAGAGGACTAGATCACCCCATGGTGAAGCACTAAGGCATATAAAACTATTATTAAAACTATTTTATAACTTCTTCTTCAGTTGCACCAACTCAATGGTGGGAAATCTATAAGGTTTATTTGATATAGAAAAAGATCCAGGAATAAGTTAAATTGAGAACTCATCTTCTCGGTCACAAGGAAGACCAACCAATTATTCAGGGAACACATCAGTGTAGTCCCTCACAATGAGAATGCCTTCGAGCAACATTCTTATATTTTTCTCAATCATTTGATCAAGATATGATTTATCATAAGGCAATAATATTTACACTTTAAATGATTATTCTGAAGGATATTCATCCTCCTCATTTCACTTGTATTGAAATGAAAGTTTATTTTGGATATAAAGATTGATCTCCCTTTCCCAACAATTGTTGTTGGATTTGAATAAATATATCCGACGCATTCTCAAAAAAGAATCAAACTACACCAAAGAAAGTAATAAAAGAATTTTTTGGAGGTTCAATCCAAAAAAATTAACTGGGGAAGACTTACATAAATTGGAATAAAAAATTTCCCAATATTTTATTCTCAAAGATAACTCAACCTATATATTTTAATGGGGTGATTAAATAGTTCTAATAAACTAGAAATATATGAAAGAATTCATAGAATGAAAATCAATTTTTTTACACTATTTGTAAATTAATAACCAATGTACTTATCACCATGTCATTCTTGGGCTACACCTTAGCATTAGTGATGGAATAATACTTCCCTTGATCTTTTGGATTTAATTTTTTTAATGCTGGTTACCCTCATGAACTCAAGGCTTAGTTCACTCTCTTGTATAGTGACATTTCTCCCTACAATTGAAGCATTTAACCAAGGTTGGTTCATTATTTTCGTCCACCAAATTATCCTACTTCCTTGTGTCTTTTTGACATTCCTGATCTTGGTGGACATCTCTCCCAAACATATAGTATTTCCCCATATATTTGAGGAAATTTCCATAGTGATTCTTCTTGGATTTTTGACATGTTGGTGGTTGATATTTCTTTCCTCCATTTTTAGTAGATCCCTAATCATGAAACTTCATAATTAGTTTCTTATCACCATATCCATGGGACCATTCTCCAATCTCCATATCCATTTTGAGAGAACATCAATCAACTTCTTTATAACTCCCTACATCTCACATATCTAGAGACTTTTTAAGGTGTGGTTTTTACCAATAAAATAATCCATAAATTATTATATCATTATTGGTAAAAAAACATGAAGTGTAAATTTCATTCTATATGAAATTTTCTTTGTAGGTAATGAAAAATTCTCCTTCCTTTTCCTCAAACTCTATGAATTCTCTCTCCATATTTGTACGAAGAGTTTGAGAGAAATAAATGCTTGGAAACATTATCTTAAAGTCTTCCCACTGCATTTATTAAATTTCAACCTTTTTCTTGATGTTATTAATCAATGTCCACCATTGGTTGGCCTCTCCATCTAGATGATAAATAACCAAAGTCAACTTTTCCATCTCATAATAGTTAAGAACCGAAATGATCTTCTCCGTTTAGTTGACCTGTTATTCCGGGATGAGTGGATTAGAAGATCAACTAAATGTTGGTGGTCATTACAGTATAAAAGGCTTGATAGTTATTTTCTCTCTCTTAGGTGAAGGAGGATGTTACACATTGTTTAGATTATTGTTCCTATCTTGATACAGTTGGGTAATCATCACCAAGAAATTTTTAACTCCACCTCCCAAGGAATTGGAGATATCATTCGGGAAATTGATTCATTATCCCTTGCTTGGGATGTTGGCCTAGTTTCTTCTAGTTCCCACCATTTTCAAAAACAGAAAAGTTTATAACAAAACATAAGTCAATAAGTAATGAGTTAATAATTTATTCCTTTGCAAAATTAAGTCTAAATGCATATCTTGGGGAATCCCTATGTCTAGAATTTTCTAAAATAAATTTTTTTGGGTGATTATATATACTTAGCCACATACTATGGTTTTTAAATAAGGTTCACGAATCCTAATTACAAAATTTACTAAACCATTATCTGATACCAAATATAGAAGCCCTACTTTTCCTTTCATTACAATTTCATTATTTTTAAGATAAAAAACATAATAGTTTTACAAATCCAGGATAAAATGGTTTATTGTATTCATAAAAATGGTACTATTCATAACATTTACATAAAAACCTAGAAATTTTTTTAATCTGTTATTCTACATCTTTTTAGTGGTCTTTATATTCTTCTTAGTATAATTATTCACCTCAGGATATACATCAAAAGTTGGGGTGAGCTAAAATCCCAATAAGAGGATGAATAAGAGACATGAAACTTGGGTGAAAATAATAATAATCATCATAATATAATCAAATGATAATAACCATAATAATTTTAGGTTATATTATATTAATGAATCGAAAAGGTAAATTCATAAAAATCAAAAATCATGTTTTTTGTGGTCAACTGCCATACATAGTTGTGAACACATATAACATAATGTTTGGCTATATTTCGAATTATCTTGTGAGATTTGTAACATTAACCAAATCGTTACAGTTCTATATCATTTTGGGTGCACCAGTAACATCATAACATTTACATGCGATATATAATTATGGGCACACCTGTCACATCAGAACATTTACATTATCATGCATACCACATAAAAAGTATATCAAACTTGGACATAAAATAATCCATGGATTGTGATGATTTTAATTTCACGAAGAATACATTATTAATCTTTGGGGTTCTAAAATGAAATAGGTAATAACATACTTGGCATAAGAATAACCAATATTGAGTTGAGAAGAAACAAACTAATGAGATGTAAAAGAAGTATTTTTGGAAGGAATATTTCTTTTGGATTTTTTTTCTTTTTTCATATAACTTGATTTGAAAAATGTATATCCAGAAACAAAATGGGAAAGAAAACAAATTATATTTAAGGAAAATAAATGAAACATCTATAATAAAAATGGTTTGAAGGAGGAATTAACCAAATGGAAGAGAGTTGGGTTCGAAATTCCATCTTAAATTATGTCTGAATGCTTTCTTCACTTTAATATCATGATTAATAAAATTAAATTCATTAATTTAAAAATGAAGAACCTTTTATAAAATTATTTTATTAATTATAGAATTATTATGTTAATTTATTGATTTTTTATGAGTTATAGAGTTTAATTTCATCATCTGGGAGTGTCTGTTTTCTTAGTTTTCTTGATTGGTTCGCTTGTATATGACTATAAAAGATTGTGTAAAATGGTGATATTAATCAGGAATTAAAATTATATGTTTTTAATGAAAATAAAAAATATTAAATTATATTAAAAATCATTAGGTTATATGTAATGAGGATTAATCATTAGATAATTTTTAATTATAATTATTTATGTTAATTTTGGTGTTTTTCTATCACAATGAACTAATTTTGTTTTATCATTTATTATTATGTATATATGTTAGTTATAGAACATTTAAAAAGGACGTGAAATAACTTTTTCAATATTTTTCAACCATTATAAAGGTTTTTTGATCATACTTGAAGGAGGTGAAGGAAAATTAAATCTTATCGTCTTTTAAGGCGATAAAACAACACCTCACAAACGACGTTTCCATTTTTATAATAAAAGAGAGGGGAGAAGTGGATTGAAGATTGATAAATCCATTAGAATAATAACATTCCGGTATATATAAGATATTGGAGTTATCATTTCATTTGGATGAGGTTAGGTGAGGAGTAAATAATAAAAGTAAGGAACTTGAAAAGAAATTTAAAGAAAAGAAAGAGTTAATTACCACTTGAATAATTCTTATTAAGAATCGCCTTAAGGAAAAGAGTTTCATCTATTGATGATACAAAGAGATCATAGATATGGGGGAGATGTTTGAGAATGGTATTGGGTAGAATATGGAGAAGTCTAAAATCTTGTATTGTGTGAGGATAATCAATGGTGTGGGTGGTATTTATATGGGAGGGGAGGGGTGTTTTCTCGTTATTTTATTCATTAGTTTATTATTCTGGATCAAGACAATGAATAATTAAAGGATTATCACTAAATATATTAAAATAATTACAGGATTTATATATTTAAAAATTCTAAAATCCATACATCATCTATGACTCAATAATTCATGTATTTAGTTTTTATCATAAATTGTCATATTTTATTATTTAGCAAAAATTCAGATATTTTAATAAAATACCAAAAAATTAAAGATAACCATTTTTATCATGTATAATTAAAAATTGACCTATATTTTATGAAAATAATTTTATAAAAAAGAGATATTTAATTTTCAATTTATATCACCATTCACTCAACAAATATGGATTTTGAAATTATAAATGATTTTATAAAACTTTTTAAAATTAACAAATGTATCATAAAATAATATTAACATCATAAGAAAATAAATCATTATTCTATGAATACATTTTAGGAAAATAAATTTTCTTTAAAATTATTAAATTAATTTTAAAATTGTAATTTATTATTTATGACTTGCAAAACTTCTAAAACATAATTAATAATTTTCAAAAACATTGATTTACTTACACTATAAAATAATTATATCATACATTCATTTATTATATTTCTAAATTTTATTTATACTTTCATGGGTGATGTGGGTGCTATTTTGGATGGTTTACTATTGATAAGGTCATATTACTATTCCATAGGCTAGGTTACTATTTTATATATTTATGTTCTTTAACTTCTAGAAATAGTTCTTATTCAATTCATTGTTAATTTATAAATTTTTTTATTGTGTTATCAATGTAATTTTATATGGTTTATACTGTATAGATTAATTATATGATTGTAATTTCAACTGATAATATTTTGGGTCATTATAAGTGAAGGTTATGCACCATGTTCTGAGGGGTTTAGATCAACCCCTGGATGTGCCAAAGTAATAGTTAGATGTGATATGTTGGGACATCATGATGGGTTAAACAAATAAAACTAGGGGGCATGATTCTATTTGAGTGATTGTAGATCAGCTCCCCAAGTTTTATTACCTCTTAACTATATGAGAGAAGAGTCCAAAAGAGATCATGCGACACCTCTACGTGCAAGAAATACTTTGACTCCACAGAGTTCCATAAATGACCATCTTTGACCATGATTCTCACTTCACATCTCGATTATGGAGAGGATTATAAGAACCTTTTGGGACTTAGTTATTCCTAAAAATGAGTTTCACCCCCAAAACGACAACGAGATAGAGAGAACCATTAATGTATTAGAGGACATTCTAGGGGATTTCATGTTGGACTTTAGGTATAGTTTGGAGGATCACCTACACCTGGTGGAGTTTATATACAAGAATAGATACCAATAAACCATTAGTATGGAACCATTCGAAGATTTATATGAGCAAGCCTGCAAGTCAGAACTTTGTTGGACTGGTCCAAATGAGTTGGCACTCGTGGGACCAGAGTTCGTGTGAGCTACTAGAGAGAAGGTGTATATCATCTACGAGTGGATGAAGACAACACATAACTATCATAAGTTTCCTATGGACTGATGAAGGATACCTCTAGAGTTCGAGGAAGAACACTATTTTTTTTAGAGTCTTACCTCAACCTGGACTCAGGAGATCTTGTTGTGGAATAAAATTATCTCCAAGATTCAATAGTACCTTTATGATACTACATAGAGTTGGAGAGGTGGAATATATCTTAGTTCTATCATCGTAGTTAGTGTAATGCCCCAATCCCAGAAGTCAAGAGCTGGTGTATTACATATTACAGTGGCATGATTACATGGAATAAAATCCTAAAAAACTAATCTGTTTAACAGTCTTGGAAATCCATATTACATTCATGATACCCATAACACATTGGGAAATAAGAAATAAAAACATGATACATAATAAAATGAAATAAACAGAATCCTTGAAATTCATTCAAATGAATCCTATTTATAACTTGAGGAAAGGAAAGATAATAAGGGTGATCTTAAATGCATAGTAAGAATAGGTGAAGAAGAAGAAATAATGAGTAAATGAGAATAAATAAACATGGAAAGGTAAATAACTGATAACACATGTCATTAACAAAATTATATAAGGAAAATTCAACATGTAAGGTAAGAAACTGAAATACGTTCCATTTAATCAATAAAATGAAAATTAAATGTAACAATATTTATTATGATGAAAAAACTCATGGATGAATAATAACTAAATAACGGAAATGAATAGTTAATGGATTCCATGTTTACTAAGAAAATTGAACCATTACCATTAAGACCCTTCAAAATAATGTTTAGATAATGGGTAAAAAATCAACTAAGATGACAAGCCAACTATTTTACCACATGAGACTACCGATGCATCAAGGGGATATTTATAATCGGGCCCCATACTTGTCATACCTATCCAAATAATTCATCGTATCTAAAAATAAATTTAAATAGAAAACTATATACTTTATCAAATTTCCATATCGAATGAAGGATACTAATTTATCAATTATTACCTAGTTATTCAAATGCCTATCAATTTAACCATCATATGAAAAGTAATATATGGTTTAGATAATAGAAATGTCCATAATATAGAAATATAGTTGTTCAAGGAAATTTATATGGAAAATACCTTATCAATAATTGGGTTTTCTAACAAAAATTTAATAATCACAAAAAAAAGTGAGATTGCAAAGATAATTTTTATGAATATTCTCGAGGATAATAATCTTTAAACATTCCAAAGCATCCCATTCCACATTGAAACATTTTAATCGTAATATGCATGGGGGAAAAAATAATTAAACATAGATTGTCATAAGGATATGTGGATTCATGATATCACATGGAAAATGGTAGTATATATACTATATAAAAGTGAATTGGTGTGTAAAGAAAAATAAGTCTCAAAGGAATGTAAATAGATATGAAATATGATACCTTAAAATTCCTTTACATTTTCTATTCATTATCCCTTTTTATGGTTGTTTAAAATGTGTTAATATCATATAAATAACCATAATAATGTTAATAATATCATATTTTAATTATTTAAAATATTTAATTACCCTTTTTTAAAGTTCTTTCATTATTTTAACTATTTTGGGTATCGATTACCTAGTTTTCCCAAGTATGTTTTAACATTTCATTTGTTATTCCAAATAATTATATCATGAATTAATCATATTCAGAATTTCAAAAAATTATTAATTATCATATATATTCAGTATATATTTTTTTATATCAATTCATAAAATTTGGATACAATAAATGTGGTGCACCATTCATGGAGACGGTTGGTTGTATGTACTCATGAATGATACTTCCATTTATTTTTTATTTTAGACAAATGAAAAGTAATTTATACATATTTATATAATTATTACAGTATCATATTTATGTATTTTATCATATACAAAAATATTTTCCAATATAATGTCCCTATTAGAGGTGGTAATGGAAAAATGAATATTCATCATTTCTTAAGGTAACAGTTTTCCATACACAGAAACAGTATGTTTGTTACCCATTAAGTGAAAGTGTGTCTATGTTTTGGTATAAAACTTAGCATAAAAAATAATAGTAAATTTAGGATACTATTTTGTTATTAAATAATTTAATAAGAATATTTTAATGGGCGGGGAATGAAAATAAATATAAAGAGCATAAGGAAATATGTTATCTTTTAATCAGGTAACTTCTTTATGATTGTACCAAAAGGCTTCCCTGAATGGATTTATTCCAAAGGGAGTGATTCCTGGCCATGTAGGTTGATTTTTGGAGACTATTTGGGTAGCTTTTGGATGATCCAATGTGTCATTAGGGGTGTGAGGAAGTGGTTGAGTGTTTTTCTTTTTATAGTGGAGTGGGAGAGCAACTCTTGTAAATACCTAAAGGTATGCATTAGTAGGAGTTCAAGCATACCTAATTTGCCTCAAAAATTTAAATGTAATGGAATAACTGGGAATAATTGTAAAACAAATCTCCACCACACACAAATAAGTTCATTTTAATTATTTGGTTGCTTAACTTCAAAGATTCCCCAATTTAATCATTTTGGTTTTTAATAAATCATATAGTTTTCTAACCTAAGTAATTATACAATTAAGACTAAAATAAAGTTATATTTTATATAAAATATATCAATATTTAATTATTAATATTATTTATTATTTATAAAATAAAAAACCCATGTTTATTCAAATTTAATTTTAAAATAAGTCTATGTGACATGCTAAAACACTACTTAAACCCGAACTATGTGTTAACACCGTTTTTACAATGCATGGGTCAATGTGTTCATTATAAAAGATAAATTGGTCTATTAATAGACAATATTTAATATTAATTAACACATAAAAATAATTTTAAATATTATAGGATTTTTATTAATTTTAAATAATTTAATAAAATATAAATTATTGTAAAATAACAATAATGTCAATTTTGACATTATTTAATAAATTTTAATTTTAAAATATCATAGAAATTTTAGAATTAATATATATTAATTTTATAAATATGTAACATGATATATAAACCGAAATAATAAATAATGTCAATATTTTAATCAATTCACTTCAATTTTAATATTTATATTATCATTTATTTTCGTTAAATTTTAACTAAATAATCACTACATTGGCATTTCTTAAGCATTTTAGGTAAATAAACCTTATCTAAAAATTATTTATAAATTATTATAATAAAAATATCCAATTTATATTTCAAAAGTATATGTATAACCAAATATATGATGTTTTTTTACATATATCAATGTTTTATAATTAATAAAGGTAACCAAAGTTCCCTTTTTTCTCTTTACTTACTTAGAATTTTATATAGAATAATATCCAAATAACCCGTAAATTTAGAATCAATAGGGTATGTGGTCAAAATTTTGGCAGAAAATGATTTTTGGAAAAGTTTTTGGGTCATTTTGGCCTTTTATATTATGGTTTTGTCCCTTATTAAGCATAATTATACCTTAATCACAGTAATTAATTTTAAACACTTATACTAATATTTTATAAAATAATTATCTTTATATTAATAGACTAAAAATATTGTACTAATTAAAACTATGTATTTCAATTTTTTTAAAGTTAAATCATATAAATTTGAAAATTATGAGTAACTCTATTCCTGAACAAGTGGCGAGAAAATTGCTTTTTAATATAAAGATGTTCAATAGGTCAATAAGTTTTTATATCTAATTTTAACATAAAAATAACCTCCAATAAACTAAATTGGATTAATATATGAATAATTTATGTATTATGACTTTAAAATTTAATTTAAAATATAATATAACACTTAAAATTATTTAAACAAAATTGATATTTTTAATTAAATTATAGTAATTTTTACAATTCATAAAAAATGATATTTCGTAAAAATATTTGAAAAATTAATTTTAAGGTAATTTTTATATTCATAATTCAAAAATAAGGTTTATTTTACAAAATAAAATTTATAAATGTGAAAAAATTGAGTTTCAAAATTTGTGTTCCATTAAAAGGTGGTAAAAGTTCATATTGCATGCAATGTAAGCTAATTCTGTGTTCTATATAGCGTAGGCCTAATTTTTTGTATAAACCATTGTAAAAAAAATATTCTTAAAGTTATATTTTGTAAAGTCTTTTGGTATTAGAATTCTCCCCACCTTAGTTAAACCCGGTCATCACAATTTTAACATGATCTCAATAATCTAGGGATTAAAAATAAACTATTTTTCAAAGACACAATTTTTCAAAAAGGTTAATATCACATATTCTTAGTAAAATAGAAATGAAAGCACAAATGTGATGATAATAAGTTACCTAGTAGGAGAACATAGGTGAGAAATAAAATCATGGATATGGAAGACAAAATCCAACAATCATGTTATGTTGGAGAGTTCTAGAGAACATATTCAGATGAAAGCTGTAGACCACAAAATCATAATCCATAGTTGTGAATAAAGGCCATTGATATCATAAAAAATAATGATAATATGAAAATTTAATTTTCAAGACCATTTTCCATAAATTTGAGGAATTATTTCACTCTATATAGTAAAATATACATGTCTTATTTCACAAAAAAAATCATATCCATTGGTTCTGTCTTGGAATATTTCTACTTATTTTCTTAGAAAAGGTTGAATAACATGGTTAAGTAATACATTATCATCGTCCAAATATAACCTTAAACTATTGAATGATTTTTTAACTATTACTATGTTTAGTTTTTTTATGCGAAAAAACACTTTTTTGGAAAATTGAAAAACCCAAATAGTTCTACAAATTAAGTTAAACACTATAATAAATTACAAAATAATTAAATACAATGCTGAAATTTTTCGAGTCTCTAACTTTTTTGTGCTTCCAGAAAATAGAATTCATCTTCATGTTTGGGTCCACTTGGAGTAGATCTTCAATGTGGCTAGAAATATTTTCTAATATGCGATAATACTCATCAACATTAATCTTCCCCTCATTGAAACATTGTGCCATGATTTTATCTTGTTTACAGATCCATGCCTCTTGATCCTCATTTACTTCCACCTGAGGGAGTCTTCCCATAATTCTGTCCTTTTCATCCTCTATATCCTAGAACGGGATTATATCTAAGGAAATATCCTTATTAGAATGTATAATAAGATCCAAATGGTTACCATTCCCATTTTCCTCCCCTTCATCCTTCGTCCCTTCAACTTTTTCCTCTTTATTATCATGGTCTTGACTCTAATCTCCATTTTTCCATTATGTGGGGGTATAGTCTTATTTTCCAACACTTTCTTGGATGAAATTTTTCCATTAGTTCTAGAATTTTCATATTGCCTTTTCAACCTTTTTATTTTTTACCCTTTGCCACAATGCATCTACATGAGTCTCAATTACCCTTTTGTCATTTCTTCCTTTTATGGCTTGGGAGTTATTTACCATGAATTACATCCAAACTATCCACTGATAGTTTTTTAACCATTAAAAAATATTATGATCCAACACTTTAGAAATAAGGTCACTGAATTTCCAAAATGAACTTATCATCAACCTTCAATCAATATGAATCAGCTCTAAATTTTCAAATTCCAAACATGGGACTAACTTCATCTTATATCCTCTTGAAATATGGTAATAACTTGAATAACCATAGAAACCTTTTGGAAAAATTTATTCCTACCTATTCCTTATTTAAGAAATATGTTATTTTCTATATTCCTTAAATCCAACAGTGTGCTAAAATCCATCAATTATATCATAGAACACTTGTCGAAAAATCATTAATCAGTTCCATGGTGGTCAGTAGTTGTCCAAATAAATAATTTCTTCCAAATTATCGCAAAATTTGGAGATATTTATGGTTTGTCTTTACCTCAATCATGTGTTTTACAAGAATGTTAACTTTCAATTTAATCACATTTATTAGTACCATGGAACATGTGATCTCAAATATTTAATGAAAATGGCGATGTAGTAAAATATTCATATAAAACATAATCCTCACAAACAATACATTTCTGATAAAATATTCAATTGAAATAATTATTGAATAGTAATATTAATCACTCCTCTTCATATTAGTCAGTATCATAACTTTATCATTATCCAATAGCATTGAATGGGGTATATTCCATTTATTTTTGAGACATTTATTTTCATAGTGTCCTATCTCTTTGTAGTTGAAGAATTATACAATAGAAACCTTACCCTTGCAATAATAATAGTGGTGTAATTTCGTTCAGCACTTGTATCAAATTATCAATCTTTTTAATCATTTACCAGGGTGATTCTTTCCACACTTATCAATTGTGGGGAAATATTTCTTTCCCTTCTCCCATTTATCCATCTTTTTCCCTACCATCATATTCTTCTCTTGATTCCCTTCAAATCCATGGAAATTGGATAGTAGTTTACTTATATCATTATCATAGGATAATAGTTTCTTATATGATGAGAATACTTGGGATAATATTTCCCTTCAAAATGTTGGATTAAGGCCATGAAATCTATGATCCTTAATACTCTTTGGATCTCATTAATTGGTGTAGTTCACATTCCTTTTACTAGGATCCATTTCTAAAAAATTGAATATAATATACTAGCTCATGAAGTTATGAACATTATATAAATATAAATATATTATATCAAATCATATAAATTTATGCATTATGAATCCTAGAGTCATAAACATTGTTTACTTTAGGGAAATCGTTACTTTCAAATCCATCAAAATCGTATGTAAATAAATTTTAAACTATCAAAAGTGTATCCTATGAGAGTATCAAACTAGGTTCATAGTAAGTCTAGTTTGTGTATACCAAGAAACACCAAGTTATGCCTAATAGACCTTATCTAAGTTTTTACTCCTATTTACATATGTTCCAGAACCATGTCCACTTATAATATCTAGTCAGGGATGTGTTTCTAGGAATACCCACAAAATATCCATATTACCAATGTTCTATGATGTTATTCAATATTTATTCTAATTTTATATGTTATTTTTGAAGTAACTAATAAATATTTTATAAATTTAGTTTCCATGGTTGCTGTTAAAAATCCTTTGATACCAACAATAACGCCTCGACCACAGAAGCTCGAAGCCGGTGCATTATATTATTACATTGGAATGTTATAAGGAATAAAATTACAAAAGACTGATCAATTTAGAATTTATGGAGAACCATATTACATTCATGATTCCTATAATATATTGGGGGATTTTAAATAAAAACATAATACATAATAATAAAATAGCATCCTTGAAACTCATTTAGAGTATTCATCTTCATAGCCAAGGTAATGGAAACATAGTAAGGGTAAACTCAAATAATCAGTAAGGGTATGTAAAGAGGAATAAATAAGGAATAATTGAATGTAAATAATAATAGAAAATTAAATAAATAATAACATATTCCATTCAACTAACTAAATAAGGGAAATTCTACATATCAAGGTAATAAATTAAATCACGTGTCATTTAACAATGAACAAAAAATTAAATATGTCCATAGATATGTCAAAACAAAATATAATGGATGAATAATAAAAAAATTATGGAAATTATTAATTAATATAACCCATCTTTTTTATGTACATGGAACTGTTACCATCAAGACATTTTTCAAGATAGTTTAGCTAATGTGTAAAAACCCATCTAAGGCGTCGAGGAAACTATTTCATCTCATGAGAATACTGCTGCATCGAGGGGATTTCTATAACTGGGACACACTCATTTCATACATATCCAAATAATTTCTCATATTTAATAATCAATTTAGATAACACAGAATATTCCTTATAAAATATCTTTATCGAATGAAGGATGATGATTTATCAATTATTCACCAGTTAATTAAATAATTATCAAAGTGAACACCGTATATAAAAATATATATATTTTAGGAAATAATAATATCCATAATATGAAAATATGTATATTAAAGTAAATTTATAAAGAAAAATTATTATAAATAATTTATTGTTTGAAGATAAAGTTACCAATCCCATAAGTAAGTGATAAATTAATGGTAATCACTAATAACATTTTTGATGAGAATAATCTTTAAACATCCCAAAGTGGACCATACCACATTGAAAAATTTTAATCAAAATATACATAAAGGGAAAAAAATAAAATGAATCATTAAATATAATAATAATTACGGTATTCATTAAAAACCATAAAAGATGTCAGTATTTACACCATATAAAATTGAATTGGTATGTAACAACAAATAAGTCTCAATGGAATGTAAATTGAGATGAAATCTATTACATTAACCTTCCTTTTTAATGTGGTATTTATCATCATTTACAGTGGATTAAAATATGTTAATATATTATAACAAAACTATATTAATGTTTATAATATCATATATTAATTCCTTATAATGTTTTATTACCTGTTTGTCAACACCCTTTGGTTATTTTAACTATTTCAGGTGTTAATTGCCGAGTTTTTCAAGTATTTTTTGACTTTTCATTTTTTGTTACTAATAATTACATCATGATTTAATAATCTATATAATTTCAACAATTACTTAATTATCATATATATTCATTACATATGTTTTTATAATAATTATTAATATTTTAGACAAGAAATGAAGTGCACCGTTTCTGGAGACGGTGGGTCATATGTACGTATGAACGCTACTTCCATTTGATTATCATATTAAACAAATGAAACATAATTGATAAATATTAATATTATAATTCTAATATAATATTTATGACTTATATGTAACATAGGATTATTAAAACCATCTTTATACATTCCACATGTGGAATGAACGAGTCATATCGCTTTGAGGGAGTAGTAGTCCACATTTCCTAAAATTAAATTATTGTATTTACATTAGATGAAAAGAATTAAGGTATGTTTTAAATAAATATTATATAATCATAAAGAAATTATAAATATCATATTTTTCATATATAAATATATTTTCCATCATAATGGCCACCATGAGAGGTGGTAACAGAAAAAATGAACAATCCTTGTTTCGTGAGGCGGCAGTTCGCCGTACACCGAAAGAGTATGTTCATTACCCATTAGATATAAGTGGGTATAAGTTTTTGTAGATTACTTATAATAATAAAATATTGGTATATTTATGATACATTTTTTTATTCAAAAATTTAATTAGAAGATTTTAGGGGTGGATATTGGAAATAAAACTAAAGAGCTTAAGGAAAGATGTTACCTCTTAATCCGGTAACTTTTTTGGTTTGTGCCAAAATGCATCCTTGGTTGGATTTTTTCCAAAGGATAGGATTATATATATAGGTGAGGGATTTTGGGAGACTATTTGGGTATATTTTGGTTGAGCCAATGTGGCTTGAGGTTTATGTGTAAGGGGTAGAGTGTTTTACTTTTTATAGTGGAGTGGGGGTGACACTCTTGTAAATACCAAAATGTATTCATTAATGGGATGTATAACTTACCAAATATGGCTCCAATATGAAAAATTAAGGGATTAAAGGGTATTAATGTTCAATATAAAACCTCCACTACATTAAAATATGTTCATTTTAATAATTTTGTTCCTTAACTTCTAGGTTTCCCCAATTTTATCATTATGATTTTTATTAAAGCATCTAGTTATCTAACTTATGTAATTTTATTATTAAGACAAAAGTAATGTGATATTTTTTAGAAAATATATATCTAAAAAATTATTTATTTGATTTCTAGTCTATAAAATAAAATACGTATTTTATTTCAAAATTAATTTTAAAACAAGCACATGTGACGAGTAAAACACACCTTAAACCTGAACCTTGTTAACAACGTTCTTACAATATATGTGTCAATATGTTAATTATAAAATATAAATTGGCCCATTAATAGTAAATATTTAATATTTATTGGCAATTAATAATCATTTGGTATAAAATAAGATTTTATAATATATAAAATACGTATTTTATTTCACTTATTACTATTTTATGAACACTATGTAATTATTTAAGTAAATAATGGTCGTTTTGTCGATCATTGGTACTTGAGTCAAAAATAAACTCTTTATAATTACAAGTTGTTCATGTGGTAGAATATCCATTATATCCAGAATTATATTAATGATTTAGATATCATATATTTCATATATATCCATTATATACATGCATTTACAATATTACATAACATTTAGAGGTAAGAAATGAAATGCACCGTTTATGGAGATGGTAAGTCGTACGTACGCATGAATGCTACTTTCATTTCTATTTAATATTTTATGGAATGGTATCATAATCATATAAAGGTATATTATAATTCCAGTATGATATAATATATAATATCATTTAATTCCATCCTTTATACATCCCACATATGGCATTAAAGAATCAAATCACTTTGAGGGGGCGGTAGTCCGCACTTCCTAAAATGAAGATATCGCGTATATCCATAATGGAAGCCATAAAGTTATGACATAAATTAAAAATATAGAAGCTTAAGGAAAACATAAACATATTATATATCATATATAAATATAGTGACATCTTAATGGAAACCTTTGAAGGTGTTATAATAATATTGAACAATCATCGTTTCATGAGGCAGAAATTCACCATCCACAGAAACAGTATGTTATTTAACCATTAGATGTAGGTGTGTGTAAGTGTAGCTCGAATAATTCTTATAAAAAAATCCTATTATATTTAACATACTGGTTTTGTTACAAAATAAATTAATTAAAAGAGTTTAGGTGGTTGGAGAAGCAAAATAAAACACAAGAACGCAAGTGAAGGCATTACCTTTAAATCAGGTAACTCCTCTTGGTTTGAACCAAGAGGGTTTCTAGAAGAGATTTGTACCTAAAGTAAGGCATATAGGATAAATTGAGGTATGTGGAGAGATAAAATCAGAAGATATTGGACGATCCAAAGGCTTGAGAGGTGTGGGTAAATAGGTAGAGGTGGAGGCCTTTTATAAGAGGAGAGGAGGGGCACTCTTGGAAAGGTATAAAATGTTACTTTATTTTCAAATGAGTTTCGGATTTTAAAGGTCCCAAATTGATTTATTTCTAGTATAAGGTGATAAGGGTTCAAAATTTACTCATCCAATTGGACTTTGACAAGTGTAAGTCTTATATTTTACATTATCTTTTCATTTTATTTAAATCGTTCATTAATGAGGTAATCGCCACATCATCATGATGTCATATATAATTTAATTTATTTAATGTATAAAAATTATAAAAAAAATACTATTATAAAGGAAATATTTTCAGCTTTTCAATGAATATTTATAGTATAAAAGATCATTTATTTAGAGAAAATTAAAAATGTTTTACTCAGGTGATACATTCTTTGTTATATTTAACTTTCTTTAAAAATAAAAAGATAAAAAGTCATTATCACACAAAAGTGATTCCATGGGGTCCCCATGTTTGGCACAAGGCACCCCATGGTCTTCCAAGATACAAACAGTAGAATTAGGACACATGTTGGTGTCAATTTGTATTATTATGATGTTATTTTATTATCATTAACTACCCGATTACTAATTAATCAATATAATTAACGATAATTACCGTCGTTACTATTCATAATATCCAAAAACAAAAGAGTCTTGATTATATAATTTGGAACATATGATTTAAAATATGTAATCCATTTTACCAAATTCCAAACACATAAATTGCAATAATTAATTTAAAAAATAATTCCCATTGTCAAAACAAATAGCGGGTTTTTTTTGAAACAATATCTATGAAAAGTTTGGAACTTGTTTGTACCCAATTCCAAAGTGAAATTAATCCTTATTACCACCATTGGATTAAATGGTAAAAAATATTCTAATAACACTATAAGACCTATTAAAAAGATATTCTAACCATATGATTAAATTAGATGAAAAATCAGTTTTGATGTAAAATGCAGTATTTTTCACTATTCACTAAAAATGAATATTGTCAGAAAAATACCAAAAAATAATCCAATATAAATTTCAATGTACCAATCATAAATAATATGTTTATTTTGACAAATAGAGCTTACAAAATTGTCAAATGTTTGATTTAAAAATGGTCTGCCATCAAAAGGTATTAAAACAATCTTTTAAAAATATTAGTGTATTCCATGCTTAAAATTGGATTTATTCTCATTTTAAGCCTCTAAAACACTATCTAATTTATAAATAGACATAGATAAAAATATCTATTATTCATTACTTACATGGAATGTTACAAGTATCCTGGTACATGACAATGGGCTTTGCTGCACTATTGGTTACGACACTCCCAGGGGATATGCTTTGGAAAATTCACAGTCTTATTATGATAACTTATTAAGGGAATTAAAAAATTCCCCTAAGAATATTTGTTAGAAAGTAGATAATGAATAGAATAGATTTAAGCATATGGATTCATATGTTAAGGAATTAAAATCTATTTATAAGTCATCTAATTTTTCATTTAATTACCATTTATGTTTTACCCCTAACTTTCCCTTTATTCCATACAAAGGTCGGTAATAGGAGGAATCAAGCTAACAACCGATGTGAAGATAAATGTGATGATTGTTCTAATGAGATCTCTAATCTGATGGGAGCAGGAATCACAAAAATTCTCACGATTCTCTCTCAGTTAACTCATTATTTGAATAGAAACATGGGTTAAGAGGAACGTTCACCCCCCCCCCCCCCCTGAAAGAACAAGTCACTATCAAGAGCTTCATGAGACAAAGGCCTCCTACTTTTAATGGGTCATTTGATCCCTCAATCGCCGAAAAATGGATAAACTCCATTGATAATGTATTATCCATCCTCCAATGTTCTGAATAAGGGAAGGTTCTCATAGATGTCTATCGTATGGAGGGTAAAGCTGATCAATGGAGGATGTTGATAAAAAATACGAAGCCTGAGGAGATGATCGAGGCGTTAGAATGGATGGATTTCTAGAAGATGTTTTTTGATAAATATTTTCTACGCACCCTCCGACATAATATGGGAAGGGACTTCCTTTCCGTCATGAAAAAAGATGATGAATCTATCAGAGCATATGAGGAAAACATCTCCAGGCTTGCATGATATGCCTCTAGCTTTGTCATTACCCCCAAATGAAATGTTTACTACTTCTTTGGTGGGTTGAAACCTAGCCTGCAGAACGCGTTGGTGATATGTGACTTTGACAGCTATGAGAAAATTCTCTGGTGTTCCCTCAAGGTTGAAATGAAAATCTGCAAACCATAGGTGTATCATGGGGATAAAAAGAAAAAAGTGGACTTCAATGCTGGTAGACCGATTGATAAATCCAATGGTTCTAAGAAGATCCAGCACCCCACTTGCCAATGTTGCAGAAAGAAGAACCCTGGTAATTTCTTAAAGGAGATAAAGAAATTCTTTAGGTGTGGAAGAGAAGGGCACCAAGTTATTAACCACCGGCAAGAAAAACTCGAGGCTACAAAAAAGGATAGGAAAACTCTATTTGACACTCAATGAATTGTTCATTGCTTCAAATGAAAAGAACCAGGTCATCTTGAAAATTAGTGTCTTAAGCAAAGGGTTTATGAAGGAAACCAACAATCTCCAAGGCAAAAATGGTGTGCGTTTTCCATCACTACTACCGAAGTGAACCCAGACAATGAAGTGGTGACAGGTACGATAGTTATTCATTCAATAATAGAGAACGAACTTTTTGATTCTGGTTCAAAGCATTCTTTTATATCTCAAATGTTTAGTAGAACAATCCCAACACCACCACAAATCATAGAAGTAAAAATTTCAGTGAGTACGGAAAATGGGGAAATCATTGCATCCAAT
This sequence comes from Viscum album, assembly GCA_963277665.1. Taxonomy (NCBI): domain Eukaryota; kingdom Viridiplantae; phylum Streptophyta; class Magnoliopsida; order Santalales; family Viscaceae; genus Viscum; species Viscum album. The sequence continues at coordinate 359,274,664 of OY728131.1, forward strand.
GAATATAACTCCTCCTCTGTCATAATCGATGGATTGAACTTCCCAGCGAACCATGTCATACTCCCTCTAGTGTAATTTGATGAAATTATTGGCATGGATTGTATTTCCTTATATAGAGCCAGCATAAATTTCCATGAGAGGAAAATCACTCTCCATGTGGAGAATCGACCCCCTATTTTGTAAAAGTGAAAGGCGAAAGATGAATCTTCTTTAGCTCCATCATCTCAAGCGTGGATTTTACTACCATATGAGCATGCTTATTTGGCTCAGATGATTGATTCTAAGGAAAAAACCATCTTTGAAGACATGCCTATTGTGAGTGAATTCACTGAAGTGTTTCCTGAGGAATTGCCTGGTCTTCCTCCTAGAAGAGATGTTGAATTCTAAATTGATCTTATACCTAGGGAATTTCCAATATCCAAGAATCCATATAGAATGGTTGTTGTGGAGCTTGAGGAGATGAAGAAACAACTATAAGAGATGCTGAATAAAGGGTTTGTATGCCCAAGTCCTTCGCCATGGGGTGCACCATTTCTCTTCATCAAGAAGAAAGATGGGTCAATGCATCTTTTCATTGATTATCATGAGCTTAAAAAAATCATGATAAAGAACAAGTATCATATCCCATGAATTGATGACTTGTTTGATCAGTTTCATGGAGCACAATATTTCCCCATGGTGGATTTGCGGTAAGGATATTTTTATGTAAAGGTAAAAAAAGAAGATATCCCTAAGACTACTTTTCGTACAATATACGGTCACTATGAATTCATAGTAATGCCTTTCAAACTCACTAATTCTACATAAATCTTCATAGACTTGATGAGTAGTGTCTTTAGATATTACCTTGATAAATTTGTGGTAGTATTTATAGATGATATTATGATATACTCCAAAACTAATGAGGATCATGAGGAGCATCTAAGAAATGTACTAGAATGAGAAGCTCAATGAAGAGTACAAAAAGTGTGAGTTCTGGTTGATGGAGGTCTCATTATTAGGACATATCATCATATGTAATGGTATATCTATGGATCCCTCCAAAACAGATGCAATTGATGGATGGCCAAGGACAACATCCATAAGGGATATCTGTAGCTTCATGGGGTTAGCTGGATATTATCGACGATTTGTGATAAATTTCTCACAATTTTCTAACCCTCTTACCAAGATAACATGGAAAGGAATAAAGTTTTCTTGGAGTGATGAATGTAAAGAAAGATTCAAGGTGTTAAAAAGGAGGCTTATCACTCCGCCCGTGCTCACTTTACCCACAAGTGGATAAATTTTTGTGGTATTCAATGATGCTTCGAAGAAGGGCCTGGGATGTGAGTTGATGAAAAATGAAAATGTCATTGCCTATGATTCAAGGCCACTGAAAGTTCATGAGCAGAATTGTCCAACACAAGATCTGGAGTTGGCTGTGGTGATCTTCGCTTTAAAAATTTAGCGGCATTATCTCTTTGGTAAAAAGTGTGAAATATATACTGACCACAAAAGCCTCAATTATACATTCACAGAGAAAGAGTTGAGCATGCACCAATGAAGTTTGTTAGAGCTGATCAAAGACTATGACTACTCAATCCATTATAAACCTAGGAAAGCAAACAGGGTAGCAGATGTTCCAAGTATAAAGGACCCTGCAATTCTATCAGTAATGGGAATTGAGAAGGATCCAATATTCTTATATTTGATGATGTTTTACATGGTAATCATAAAGAAGGGAAAATCATCAATAATTTCACAAATAATTGCTCAAACGTATCTTTTGGAAAGGATAAAGGCTGCTCAAAAGGATGATGTGGGAATTCAGATGAAATTGGAAGCCATCAGAAAAAGGCAAATCCTCAGAGTTCAATGTTAAGGAATAATGAATTGTGAGCTTTTGGAAAATACTATGTGTTCCATAAAGTCTAGAGCTGAAGAAGGAACCTTTTGATGATGAACATAGTTAAAATTTCTCTATACAACCAGGAAACACAAAGATGAATCAAGATCTATGAGAGAATTATTGGTTGGATAATATGAATAAGGAGACCACTGAATTTACATCAATGTTCCTGGTGTGTCAATAAGTGAAGGCCAAGAGATAGAAGTCTAATGGGATGATCCATCCATTAACCAAAACATCTTGAAAATGGGAGAACATCACCATTGACTTTGTCACCGGACTCTTGAAGACATCCAAAGGAAAAAATGATATCTGGGTACTTTTGGATTTTCTTACAAAATATGCACACTTTATTGCAATTGGAGAGGATTTCTCATTGGATCGACTGGCATGAATATATATCAGGGAAGTGGTAAGGTTGCATGGAGTACCACTATCTATTGTATCCAATCAATATCCATGGTTCAACTCTATTTTTTTGAAGAGTATTAAACATGATCTGGATACTGAGCTGAACATCAGTACAACATATCATCCTCAAACTGATGGCCAATTTGAGTGGACAATCCAAACACTTGAGGGTATATTGAGAGAATTCTCAATGGAAATTAAAGAAGGATGGTATCAACATCTTCCATTTGTTTAATTCTCCTACGATAACAGTTTCCACTCGAGAATCCGGATGGAACCTTATGAAGCCCTGTATGGGAAGAGGTGTAGAACACTGGCATGTTGGGATGAAGTCGGTGAGCGTAAGATGTTAGGACCAGAAATGATCGAAGAATTGGTGGAGAAGGTGAAAAACATTCAGCAGCATATCAAGGCAGCCTAGAGTCGACCGAAGAGTTATGTAGATAATTGTCGATGAGACCTTGAGTTTAAAGTTGGAGATTTGGTATTTCTACACAAATCTCCACGGAAGATGTTCATGAGGTTTGAAAAGAAAGGGAAGTTATATCCTAGGTACATCATCCATTTCGAGATTATTGATCGTCTCTAGGTTGTGATCTATTGACTAGCACGTCCACCTACCATGGCCATAGTACATGATATCTTTCATGTATCCCTCTTAAGGATGTAAATACCAAACCCTTCACATGTACTCTTTTTAGAGGTAGTAGAGTTAGGGTATGATATTTCTTATGAGGAGAAACCATGGAAGATATTATATCGTACAAAAAAAGTTCTACGAAATAAGAAAATTCCCCACCTTAATGTGTTGTGGAGAAACAGAAAGTTTTGTGAAGCGATGTGGGAATCAGAGGAAACGATGAAGAAATGTTTCCCACATCTATTTTAGTGTGGGAAAAGGAAATTTTTAGGGTGAAATTTCTTAAGGGGGGAAGACTATAATGACCCAAACATTCATCAATGGAAATTCCTCTTGTTCTAATTAAATGTATCATTATATAAAATGTTTATAAATAAATGTGGAATTCATTGGTTTTATGTTTTTGGATTTTAAAATACCGTTAAAAATTATGACCATTGTTAATATATTCATTGAATAGTGATCACATGATTAGTATAAATATAGGTCTTTAACAAATCCAATTTAATCAAACAACAGAAGCGATGGACTCATCCAGTAGACATGCCCCATGCAAAGCACATTTGTCCAAGCTCAGAAAAGAGGTGGCTTCATTGGGATTCACTCTTTACTGAGACCAATATGATCTTCAACATGTTATGCTCATACAAAATCACCTATGAGAGAAGTAGAATTTGGTAGAGATTACCACCCGAGCAATGTTATCCGAGCCACCCAAAGAGTCTGTAACCACCGCACACCTTACTCTTCATAATTTTGTGGGTGTTATAAGGGTTATGTAACAAGACCTTAGTACTATAATTATGTGAATTGTTTTTTATATAATAATTAATATACATTTATTTTATTATTGTTACTTTTTAAAAAGTTTTTAAAGAAAAAAAATATTATTTTTAGTTAATATTTAACCAAGAAATCAATTTTGATGAATTAATGGATTTTTTAATTAAATATTATTTTAATAAAATATTATTTTTATAACATTAATTTTTATTAAATATAAATGATCGTATAATATTATGAATGCAATTGTAATTTTTATTAAGGTTTGAATGATGTTTTTTTCAAAAACCATGAATTTTCGATAAATGTTTGTTCTCATTTTAAAAGTAAAAATTCACATATATAAAAAATTATTTAGATAAAATGAATATTATTTTTGGAATCAGGACATCAAAATTATCCAACGGTAAATTTTTCATAATTTTCTGAGCCAGTCGAATTTTTGGGTAAAAATTAAATATAGTTTAAATATATAATGTGTTTTCTGACAGCATAATGACACAATAGTGATGTAATAAAATTCTATAAATATTTTTTCGGCCAATATATGTTTTACCATTAAAATAATATGATTTTAGGTTTGTTTTTTTTATTTTACAAATCTTTAGTGGACCCTCCAAGACTTATAAATCATTTTGTCCTTTTAAATTGTTTTCCTTCCGAGTGAGACTCACCTCCACATAATAAACCCTATTATTTTAAGAATTTAGTCCATTTTACTCATAAAATATTGTTTTACACTCCCATTTGGATAAAAAAATATGGGTAAAAACCATGGTGCGGTTTGTGGTTTTGATTAATTTAATGTGTGGTGTCCCAAACCTAAATATTAAATAATTCCCCCTCCTTTCCTATATAAACCCACCCAAGATCCCACTTCATCATCACTAAAAGCCTTTGGAGATCATCCAAGCTCTACCCTACTCTCTCTAGAATCCTCCCAAGGCGACCAAGATCCCATTAAGCCTCTCTCAAGCCTCTCCCAAGCCTTTGGGATCACACTTCCAAGTAAGAGAATTCTTCCTTTCTCATTTTGTCCAATATTCTTTATGTTGTTATGCCCTTTTGTTTTCAATTAAAAATTTTAGGGTATGATTTCGAAACACCACCATACTGACCTATTTATGTTTTTATTATGGTAGACACCTTTTTCTATCATTAATGTCTCCCATATATACCTGTTACCCTGCTGAAATTCCGTAAGGAATTTCTCTCTCCCAAATTACATTCAAGCAATTCTTTTGTATTATGAATCTAAATTTCATTACCTATGTTGGGACATGTATCTATATTACCCTATTATATTCCATTTCAGATAAATATGATGATACACCCCTTTATCTCTCATCAACCATTTTTATGAATTCTTACGTCACGCCGTTACGCTGCCGAAATTGCACTGATTTTCCCAGCCAATGTCATTGTGTAGTGAATACCATGCCCATTTCTCTAACAAGTGTATTAAAATTTATTAACATTTACTTATTGATTATAAATATTAATATATTTATTCCACATACCTTTATCATATATTAAATAATTATGATTGATTCCATGTTATATGATCCATGTGGCACACTTATGCAGGAAATGAAATGTTTAAGAAGAGTGCACCGTGATAGCACTCTATTGCATTGGGTAAAGTATACTATCATGATACGTCATGTACAATGAGTTTTGACTCATGGTAATTAAATTTCAATGAGGTTTTACTCGTGATTCATGTGAAATGAGGGTTTAATTAGGCCCCATGTTCAATGAGCCTTGGCTCTTGCTAATTCCATGTTAAGTGTTGTTGCCACATTTCCATGTTATGATTATCATGATTTACCATGCCTTTATGTTTATATTTCTCTTGTGCTCTATTGATATTCCTATTTATTAACATTTATTGTAATATTCATGTTATTATATGTTTACTCTCTTACTGGGCTTTATAGATCACCCTTTTCTTATGCATGTCCTCAAGTTATCCCATGCAATGCTAAGTACGAGGGAATGTAGTGGTCATGTAAAGAAAGTTTTCAACAAGATGTCGCATTATATGTTTTTATTTATCATGTAATGTTCCTAAGACCCAAATAAACTAGACCTCTGTATCTTCTATATTGTATAAAGTGAATTTTATGTAATAAATAATTTTTTTTTTGTGTAATAAAAAGAAGGGTTGTTATACATGCTATTAAAAGGACTTTCAAATACTTCAAACATACTACTAACTTAAAAATATTCCATCCTAGAGGAAAATCAGTTGACTTAGTTATTTATTCAAATGCTAATTTTGGTGGTTGTAAGTTATAAAGAAAAAATAACCTCAGGAACATGTCACTTTTTGGTAAAGTCACTTGTTTCATGGTTTAGTAAAAAAACAAAATTCAATTTCATTATCTTCTTCTTAACCTGAATAGATAGATGTTGGTGGTTGTTGTGCTTAGATGTTGTAGATTAAACACACTTTTCTAGACTATTGATATCAATTCAGTCATGTCCGTATAAATTGTGATAACACAATTGATATTAACATATAAAAGAACCTTGTTTCTCATTATAGAAAAAAATATATTGATGTAAGGAATCACTTTTTGAGATATCATTATAAAAAATATGATATTACTTTAGAATTCATTGGCACATAACATCAACTTATTGACATTTTCACTAAGCCATTAAATTCTGAAAGGATGAATTACATCATGCATGAATATGGAATGATTAACCTTGAGTGAAAAGTTTACACTCTCAGGATTACTGTCTCGTTTTACAGTCTCAGGATTACTATCTCATTTTACTATCTCAGGATTACTATCTCAGTTTACTGTCTCAGTATTACAGTCTCATAGCTTACTGTCTTATGTTCACTATCTCATTCATTATGGTTGCACCATTTTGAGTCACACCATAATACCAACACCAAGAGTTCTTGTACCAATCTCACTGTATTATTCATAATTTCTTTTTAAATATCTATTTTTCTATCACATGCTTTATTTCTTTTTACCTCATTTTTTTATGTTTGAACTACCAAAATAATAAATACCATTGGCTTAACCTCTATTTATCTCACTTATCTTGAAACTAAAACCCATTGTCTCTCTCAATCCACTTACCCTCATTCTCATCCTTCTCCAGAATGTGTTCAATTCCGAAGATAATGATTCCATCCTCATCAACTCTTGAGAATCACAGGTCACAGAAGAAATAGATGAAGGATCCTATTGTAATTTATGATAAACTATTGAACCCTGGTCTTGAGAATTGAAAATTCATCCCCAAAAAGGAAATATGTGAGAAGTGGATCTTGTACATTAAGTCTATTTTTCTAACAGTTATGAAAGAAGAGGGGTGGTTGGATTGGTTTACCAACGTGAAAAGACCTATATACCCAAAGCTTATTTTTGAGTTTTATTAGTATGTCCTGTTTACCTTCAACTCCAAGGATGATTTTTTGGTAAGGATATGTGTAAATGGTCAATGATGCAGTTTTTCTTCCAGGTTATGGGTTTCGTACCTAGGAATACCACATAAAGGGATTTTTGAGGACTACAAGAGAGGTCCTCCCTCACCTAGTGATGTGTTTATCATAGAATAGGATCTAGGATGTATGAATGTAAATAAGAGGAAGAATGCTCCTATTTTTACTGACCATGATGTTGAGTCAAGGTTTTTGTTCAAGTTCATTCAACATCACATTTTCCCAAGGAACGATTATTTTTTCACTCTTAAGTATCAAGTTGTTTTTTGATTAATATTTTGAAGAATGGAAAAAAAAATCAAATTGTGTATGTATATTATACTTCACATGTGTGATATGATAAAAGATGCATCAAATTACAACTCCCTTTATATTCTAGTAATATTTATACTATTCTTCTTGCTAAAGGTGTGGTTGGAAATAATGAAGAAGTTCTTGAGGAATATGGTTTATGTGTCTCGAAGTATACATGCAGGAAAATGAAAATAAGTTGTAATCCATGGAAGAGATCATAAGTTGAGGATAATGATATGTTATATTAGGATTTTAATCTTATTGAAAATACCTCAAGACCTAATAATTTAGGTGATACTTGATTAGAAGATGATGATATTTTGGACTATTCAGATCAAGAAACAAATGATGATCTCAGTAACAGGTTTGTAGGAGAATCTCTTGAGTTATCACATAACTCTAAAGGTGATGTTGATGCAAGTGAAAAGGATAAAGATGCTTATAAAATAAGTGTTGGTGTAGATCCTGCTATAGAGAAAGATCCTGCTGCTGTGGAACAGTCTGAATAATTGGTTGAAAACGAAGTACTTTTATCTTATAAGGAAAGGATGGAACATACCTTTCAGTTGGATTGAGAATATATGGGTGAGCCTGATAGAGATGAATTTTTGGTAATGGGTCAAGAGATTGAGTCTCTTAGTCTAAGAAAAGATTCACCTATTGAGGAAATATAGAACCCCAGCTAAGAAAGTTTTAAAATTATAAATTCAATTAACCAAAGTTTTTTGGATACCTGGTATAGGTTTCCTAGTTATTTTGATGTGGTTGATACCCAAGAGGGCTCAGTTATAGAGATAGATCTTTCAACTATGTTTTAGTTTAAACCAATATCTACCAAAGAAGTAACCCCTGCTAAGGAATTTAAACCTGATTCAGTTCCTATTTCTAAAACTACTCAAGAATCTTATGATTTCTTAAGTCAGAGTGATCTAAATGTTTTTGGGGAAAACTTGTTATCAGGATTTGGGAAGCTTCTACAATCTCAACCTAAACATGTGACAAATCTCAGTGAAACAGAAGTTGGACCGTTGTCAGATAAGATTATACGGAAGATACAATCGAAGATGCTTCATGAAATTTTAGATGTTCAGATTGAGAATAGACAGTTGAGTGATGAGGTGAAATCTCTAAAATCTCTTGTTCAAGATATGTATAAATATTTGTAAACTAGTCAAGATCAAGTTTCTCATCATGATGCTTATAAGATTCCACAGAAGGTTGTATCTGTGATTAAAGAAAACTTGATTACACTGTATGAAAAGGAGTTTGATAACAACACCAAGATATAAAATGAGATGTTTGGCCTTGTCTTAAGACTAAATAAGTTGACTAATGAATATATATAGGTTGTTTAAAAACTGTTATAAATCAGTTTTAGACGATCACAATGGTTATTTGATCTTTATCTGCCTCTTGAAACCCATCTCAATATATGGAATGTGACTTGATCTTATTAGTTATCAGAGAGGATATTTAGTTATTATTGAGTTGTGTCGATAGGAATGTCTCTCTGTTGTCATCAAGAATAGTGACTATGTGCTTGATTTGGTGAGGGTCCATTAAAAGATTTTCACTGATTCTAAGAAATAAATATCTATGAATGTGGACTTATACTTTAAGGTAATTTATTCTAAGCACAAGTTGGATAATCAATTCAAATATCTTGTGAATAATTGGAAGATACCTCCAGTCACTCAAGACTTCAAGGATCAAGTGCAGATGATCATGAAATTCACACCCACTCTAGAGAACAATATAGAAACTAAGGATGACTTTGAGAAGGCCATGCAGTATGGTTCTAAAATCATCTATGATTTTATAAAGCCATTGATGCCTTATCTTCTTGTTCAGAGTACTATAATTGTGGCTCCTACTGCTGATCCTTTGAGGTCATGTCTACCTTCAACTACCTATCCTTCTTCATCCACCTATTTTCTTCAGTTAAAATGTCTATTTCTCAGGCTATGAGCCATATCAGACCAGCCATTATTGATAAACATTTTCCTTGGCCTTCCAAAAAACCTACCCTTACACCTTTTATCATTGAAGGAGTTCCACTGCCTTCCCTACCCACTGCTTCTACCACCTCCACTTCTACACCTTTTCTTTCTCCATCTAATGTCTCTGACAAAGGGAAATTCAAGGCTGCTAACTCTACCATGAAGTGAATGCTGATTTTTATAGGGATCTATTGTATTTTCTTTCATGATTGTAATGGACTTTATCCTTATATTCAATAGACTATGGATTGTAGTTGTTTCTTCACTTGTTATTTTCATTTAGTCTTTGTTTTTTTCTTTCTCTCTCCTCTCATTTTAATAATACCCAAGGGGGAGAAATAATTATAATGAATTTAGTGAAAACAATCAGAATTATCCTTTTTAAGGGATACAAATGGAAAAAAACAACCCTTTCTGTTATTTATAACACATATGAATTAATAAATTGATATGATAAGTAATATATTTATTTCCTTAAAAACTATTTGCCTTGTAAATGCCATGATTTGTGATCATCAATATGTAGTAGATTGTTGGAATCCTCATGTGTTAATGCTCACAAATCAGGTTTTACACTCAAATAACTCATGTTTTTAGACTCTCACATGATCCTGTTGAAAATATCCCAATTTAAATTTCCATATTGTGAAATATGTTTAATCTTGTTCTATTATGTTTTAGTATAATTATGTTTAATCATAATCTATTATGTGAAGTTTGATTTTTAAGATAGCTTACAGATATTTCGCTAAGTGTGTGACACCGTAAGCTTTATACTGGTTCTATATTTTTGCAAAGTACCTGACACTGTTTACATGCTACCATTTCTAAAAAACTGTAACAAGACACCTTTTTGAATTATTACAAAGGACTAGACACTGTAACAGGACACTGTAACCAGACACCATTTAGAATTATGACAAAGGACTAGACACTGTAACAAGACACCATTTAGAATTTTGACAAAGGACTAGACATTGTTACCTAAGACCTTATAAATATCCTATTGATTCCATATTTCGCAAAGGAACAAACACCATAACTTTGAAACTAGTTCCATATCTCACCATCATTGTGGCACTACGACTATCTCACCATGACTCTCTCTCTCCACAACTGTGACACTTCTTCCATAGTTAACCATTTTTCTTTCTTTTCTAATTAAACATAAAAGTTGTTTCTAATGGTCTTATTTGAATCATTTCATGACACTGATATAAATAATGACCTTTTGCAGTCCTATCAGCAAACATTATGAGGTACGAGGTGTGGAGATCATGTATCTTATTGACTCCAACACAAGAAACCGAAATAAAAAAAATCATGGAACTGGAGCTAAAACCTAGAGAAGTAGTGGGATGCATGAAAAAGAGAAGAACATCCACACATATAAGGATACACCGAAGGTTGAACTATTAATTAATGCTGGTTGTAAAAAAATAATGACATGTTGTGAACCATCTTGAAATCATCCTTGAAGTGACTCAAATGAGAAGAATAACATCTCACGACACTGAAAACCAAAACACTCATCTCACAACACTTTGTTTTCATAGGAGGAATGGGGAATTGAATCTGCTACATCTAAAGAGACCAGAGCTGCATTTCATGACACACAAATCCTTCAAAACTCTATATCATTACATTTTTTTTCTATTTTGTACGGTTTTATTACTCTTTGAGGGGTGTTTATATATGTATTAAAAATACACAATGTCTCCTACAATAAACTGGATAATAAAAGATATCCTCATTCAAATATAGTTTACATCTTATTTCACCCACATATAACTGTGGAAGAGGTCCTGTGAGACCTGGATATATTTTTTCAATTTAGAATAGTGGTAGAGGTCTTGTGACCTAGATAGTTCTGTGTAATATTGTTAACCCCTATCTAGGGTGTGGATCGAAGCTTTTATATATTTATTTTTAGAATGTGACCACCAAGTTGAGTAGACTCAGTCTCGTCTTGAGACTAAACCACTTGTTTTATCTGTTGTGTTTTTAAATTTAGTCTTTCTCTATTTTAACTCATATGTCATGAAACTAAATTTTACTTTGATAGTTAGTCATGGATAGTAGTTATAACTTTTTTTCTTATTACACTAGTTTCAAAAGTTCTATCAATATCTTAAATTGTTATAATGGGGTATTAATAAATTATCTGAGAAACTATTTGAATAGTCGAGCTATTATAATTTTACTACCTTGGATAACAATCCAATTTTATTTTTAATTAGTAGAATCTTTTAAATAAACTTTTTAAAATAAATTTTTATAGGAAATCAATTCAACCCTCTTGAGTTTCCTACTCTAACCAACATTACCCATTCCAAAACAAATGGAGGAGCCTCCATCTTCAAATAATCATTCCAATAAATTAGTATTTTCTCAAAAAGGCACCATCTGATTCAAGAAAACACACCCATTGTATCCAATATGATGTACTGAATGTAGTTTTTGGCTCAATTCATTTTTCTCACTCAAAAACATCACTTAGTTCTCCCCTAGATGAACTTTATCCGAAATGATTGGTTTCTACTACTGGTTCATTACATCAATACCTTTTCACATTTCCTTCACTCCAATGTAACCTCATTATCATCAAAATATTTTATCTAGAGTCCAAACTAGAAACATAGTGACATTATACAATGATATATTCAACTTTAAAAAAATTAATCATGATCTTACACACACACTGACACACCATTGATCCAAGCCCCCATTGATCACCTTAAATGCCACTCTGAGCCGAAAGAAAACACTCACTGTAGATCCACTATTTCATATGAGTTCCTACAAGTTTTTCAATGAGTAATCCAGACATGAATCAAATTCATTACACGTTGATAAAATACTACTATCATGGCCATATTATGATCGGATATACATTCCCATGACCATTCTATTATAAGGGTAATATTAATTTTACTGATACATCACTCCCCACAATAAGAGCTTCATTATCATCATTTTTCCAATACATTTCATCAAATCACCACAACCCACACTCTATTCATCAGTGAACTCAAACATGCACATGGTTTTCCATCTCACAACCATTAACCATCATAAAACACTTCTCGTTCTCACATTCCAGGCTTCTAAGAATAGCCACCACAACAATTGTTGATATTCAATCCATGATGGTAGCCACTCCCTCCAATGGATGATGGTTCACTCCCCACCAGAGGGCTTCCCTTATACTACTCCTTGAGCATAAACCAAAATTTTTAATATTAAAATTATTGTGTTCCCTATTATGATCTATGCTCCACACATTTATTAACACCTAACACCTCTCCCTATTTCCAATTTTGATAAAAAATTTCACCACTGATTTATACCTCCACAATGTCACCTCTCACTATAGATACATATCAACTCCCATTCAAAAGATCTGGGACTTCATGTCCACAAGCATCTCATCAAAATTTCCATCGATCCTCAAACAACCCATGTCCATCGCCGATTCAAAACTCTATTGGTCCCACCCCTAAACAACTTGTGCCAGCTAGTCACCATTGAAAACTTAGGGTCACAGACCTAGTTGAGACACAAGTCTGAAACCTGAATGGATAATTGAAGGGTAATACTTCATAAAACTCAGGCTCATGGACTCCAAACACTATCCATTCCCAAATTATATTATTCTCAACAAACCAAAGATCCCTTGGCACCTCTCTCCAAAATTGGACACCATCGTTCCATAACAAAAACACAAATACACCTTCTGCTCAATGATCTCAAATTCAAGCACTTAGCCATGATTCATGCTTCTAAGTCTCTCCTAAACCCAAGATGACACCTCTCATGGGTTTCCCCCATTCATCATAAGTATCTAACTCACTAAACACTTTGTTTCATCTCAAGGTCTCTAGGTCCTCCCACTTAGCTCATAAATTGAAGTCCCACTATAGGGTAATATTAGGAGTAACATATCATGTTCCCATATATAACTATGTTTCGTCTCAGGTGCCAAATCCCTCTCAATGGTCTCATTTTTGTAGTGTCACTAAATGAAAACCAACAAGCCTTCCAAAAAACTTATTATCACTATGAATTAATACATAACACTATTCTATCAGGAATCACAATCTCATGCTAATCTACCATAGAATAATCCAAGAAGATATCGGTCCGGGAAGAATCATCCCTCATTTCGGTTAAGTAGAGTTTCATCCCAAGATATATGGGGAAAAAACATATATATTTTTACTAAAAATTTATATAATAGAACCTACCCAATTCTTATCCCAAATAGGTTCATATCTATGGCCTTAAATTTTTATTTAATGTGCTCTCATGGTATATACTCATCCCTTTCCAAAGGGATTGTATCACCATCATTTCAATCGTTGATCTCACTATAGGATACATATGAAATTCCATTAAAAATAAAATATATGTTTACAACTCGGGCAAGCTAAGTATAATTTCACCAAGTACATATATGGAAAAAATGTATGAATAATTACGAACAATTTAAATAGCTTTTTCTCAATCGTCACTAATGATAGTCACATTATAAAGCCAATATATCATGTTAATCCAACAATAATAATATCATGCCTAAGAAGACTCTTTCTTCTACAGGACAAGATCCAAAATCTAGTAACAAGCCTCTTATTAATGGTCCGAGATCCAAAAATCCAATAATTCAAAAATCATAAATCCCAGACCACATGTTCATAATGCTAGGTGAAAATCACAATTAACCGTATCAATGAAATAAAAAAACATCAGTCGCATGGTATCCTATATTAATATCATGAGAGGTTCCCATGACACACTAGTCTAGCTTCTGTCACATGTTTTGATACATTCCAATATCTTTCTTCTATAAACTCCCAAAAAATAGAAAAAAACTAAAAACAATAATTTGATGCCACTTTGTAATGTCATGTCTCAACTCACCCTAGATAGTAACTAGACCGGACCATCACACAACCTCAGGCACACCTCCTAGAATGCCAGAGGCTACCAACATGCAGTATAGGTCTATGGAGTTACCATTTATAGGCTATAACCTAATATAAGAGTAAAAAATTACTGATAAAATAAATTAATATCATCCTAAATAGTAAATAAATAGATTATGAAAAATCAATAAAATAAAACCATAAAAATAAAATTATGAGGAAGCATACTGTCATACAACAACAATCATCTGTTGGGATTAACACATATATAGAATAAACAAAAAAATAAATACAAGGCTCTACTAAAACATTGATTTATTCTATATCTCAATATCTGAATGTCAACTAAGTTTTCCTACTCGACCATGCAAAACTTAGTCCTTTTCTAGATATGTTCCTAAAACAAGTGTAAATTTTCTCGAGTACCCAAGTGTCATAGCCACCTTAATAGGGTGTGGGAACACCCATATTGGCCAGTGTTGGATTGTCTCTAACCATGTTGTGTAGACCATTCCAACTCATGCACCATAAACCGTACTATAGTGGATCCTTATGTTCATGAAATTTATTGAACATACCTTTTTTAGGATAGTTTTAGGGTGTTCTTTTGCACATCATTATATCCATGACTCTCAATATAATAGACCTAAGTCTCTCTGATATATATATAAGTAACTCGAACCTCCCATAAAAAAGTTTTCTTATTGGGGGAATAATCCCAGAAGTACCAAAGACCTAAAGAGTACTCCTAGAATGATACATACTACTAAACCATTTTAACATTATTTTTATATCCATGGAGGCTCCATTAACTATAACACAAACCTCATTTATTGGTGTTATCTCAAAAATCATTCACAGAACATTCCTTTGAAAGTTTTCTCAATCTAGGGCGTAATCACACAAGTAATATTGACCTCCCATTTAGGATTTTTCCCCTCACAAAACACATAATAAATAACCATCCTTTAGTTGTTTTCCCTAGATAATAAAATGAAGGCCCTAATGGAATTCACCACTTTAACATACTAAACCATAAATGAGGAAAGAAAAGAAAAATGGATCGGTCGAACAGAGAAACCCACCATCTCTATCCAAATATATTGATTCCCTCCTAGTTTCTAATCACTTAATGGGAAACTAATGGGGTTCTTTGGTTCAATACATAGACGGTGGTAGCCCATTAGGTTTTTTAAATATCAAGAAATCCGCGTGAAACACCACAAGTCATAGAGAGGAAATCACGCTCCTCAGGGGATCCATAGAATAATATAGACTCATATGTCTCAAGGGGTATGTACTATATGAAATGGACTAAAGATATGGATCATGGCATGTCATGTACCTAAATTCATGCTATGATGATCTGCTCACCTATACCAAATCAGTAATCCCATTGGCTCTATGTTTTCATAAGGGTCCTCACCTAGCATACCGAATCCATCCATCTAAATTCATGTCAATCCTATATAAGGTGGTGGCTAGAGTGTCCCTAGACACCTTATGTATTATAAACTTGCTTATTTCATTTAATTAAATTAAGAATTTATTTAATTATCAATATAAAATTTTATTTAACTCATGTAATAATTTATTTAGACTAAGGTATGATCACCATAAGGTGGTGAGGCTACATACCACAATAAATAGATTAAAATTCATAAACCATAGGGTAAGTATTGGAGAGAACCTACCTCAATTGATGTTAACCACTTATTTTTAAGGTTCAGAAACATAATTTGATCCTGTCCAAGATCAACCAAGTCCAATGATGTCCATTCCGAGATTGCATAAGCACTTGTGCCCCCAATGTGTACGAACCCAGTTTTTTTTCAAGTATAGATCCCTTTAAATTTCACTTAAATCTCTAGTTTACATGATTTATCTTATACCCTAATGTTGGGTTATGGGATGGTTGGTTTTTGATTGAGGAGAAGGGAACGAGGGGTTATAGGTTGTCTACAGTCTAATTACACACCTTGTAAATGGAGTACATGATGTGTATCAATTGTAGGATGTGTAATGGTTCGGTAAAAAACTTTAACGCTATGTAAAGGGTTTTTACCAGGGGAAGGACCCTGATATTTACATGACATGCAAATAATTTCCCCAATATTTACATGTCATGTAAATAATTTTCACATTGTTTAAATTTATAATTCATTTTCTTAAAAAGAGAAAAGGGCATCATTTTTTGTACATAAGACGTCACCCCTCTCTCTCGAAACCGCACCCTAAAGAGACCTCAGATAGGTTATTCCTCCATTTCTCTATCCAGATTTCGATTTCAGATCTGTTTATCTCATTGGATGTGCCTCAATAATATATATTTATTTTTATCCATTTTTTTTATTTATATTGATGATTCAATTTAGATATAGGCTCATATGACCCAATTTCGAGGCATTGATATACTCTTCAGATCTACTCCAATTCAGGAAAACTAGTGGCTAATCCTGGATGAGGAGAGTCATATGAGTTTGAGGTAGGTGGTCTATAACTCATTCCTCATGTTTCTTAATTTAATAAATTGTCATTATATCTAGATGATATCATCAAGCATTGTCTATTAAATTTATATTCCTTATTTGTAGTCGTTATAACCATTTTCTAAGACCCATTCCATATATTCTATTCAAATTTTATGGTTACGTCCACAACATCAACCACCCCACATAGGCTGATGTCTATATTTATGCTTCTTGTGGAATTTTACACCACTAATGGATTGTTATTACTTGGCTACACCACCATTCAGGTGTTATTTACCTTTAACATTATAATTGCAAGCATTTATATTTTAAATGACAACTGAATTCATTATGTTAGCACAACTTAACTCATCTAAGGAAAGTGCATAATGTTTATTAATCAATGTTAAATGAAATGGAAATTATATCATGTGTATATGACATAGCCTCGTTTATATTAAATGAAAACAATGTGGTCGATTATCCTTAGCCCAACATTGTCATGTTATGAAAGGTAAAGGAGAGAACCAAGTAATTGAACATTAAATGACTTAAATGGTTGCATGCCCCTAATCATTATCACACTAATGAAATTCGAGGCCTGAACCTTCTTAATATTAAATGATATAACCTTCACATAGAAATAATTATAAAATGAATCAAATGTAAGGTAAAAATTATATATATGGACCTTGATATCATTATAAGATGTGGTTTGACTCAAGATCACCTTAGATTCCCAAGGGAATTCATTGAGAACTCGAGGACGTCATTCTGATTGAAGGATGCCAGTTTACTTAGATGAGTCCCACCTTGGAACCTGATCTGCATCTATCATTGGATTCCCAGTTTGACATTATAGGATTCCTTCTTTACTATTATATAATTATTGTAATACACTCCTTGGATCCATTATGGATTTTATAGACATGAAGTACCTTTCATATATCATTGGGTCCATCCATAGATTTTCCTGTTTTACCTTGGATTTATTCCCTAGAGTTGTTAAGATCATAATAATGTGGAATTACTTGGATGACGATTCTTGGATTAGAATCTTATCCTTATCCCGGATTCAGTTACTACTGAGTTGGAAACCCTTGAGGTTTAGGATTCCTTGGTTATTACCTTGGAACCATTTTATTATAAATATAATTACATGTTTCCTTGTTAAATCTTGGAAAATTTAGTATTACAATTATGAGGTGATGCCAGTTCTGTATATGACTCACACAAATTAAATATATAAACTAGAATTTAATAAATTAATTAATTGGGTACATTTTTAGACACTAGCTGAGGGATGAAGCAAGTACTTTGGTATTTAAGTTACATTAGTATTTTGATTATATATATGAGTACTTGCACACTTTTCAGATTATATTAAAAGAAAAATAATGTCATAGACACCGTTGATGGTGGCCTACTAAGATTTATCTCATAGCAGATTTGGGTGCCTTTGGTGCCTAGGAAGACTATATATATACCAGTGTTGACAAAGGGAAGTGTTAAGCTTCAGACTGTTGATTAATTGACTTCATAGGATGGAGTTTCTATCAAATGTCCAAGCCGGGGCTTAGAATACCAGAGATTGTTTTTTATTCTTTTTTATTAAATTTTATATAATTATTTTATGCTTCTTTTTATCCATGTTTTCTATATTTCTATATACATGACATATCATCATCATATTTTGTATATATTGATTATTTTTTCAGTTGTTTATCACTCTTTTAAGGTTATATTGTGCCATTTGTTAATTATATGGATTATTCTACTTATCTTTTGTTATATTATATTCAACCCTTGTGTTCCAATCTAGTAAAGAGGGAACAGTCTCACCATGTACAAAACTTATTTCATCACTTCTTGTCAGCATCCTATGGCATTGAGGGAGATACTCTTGAGGCCATGTGACTAATTGGGCTCAGGGAACCTCTAAGTGGATTCTAAGTTTGGGATATCACAATGTGTTTTCAGAGTGGTTCCTTTCTTGTTTTACTATTTTGAGACAATATATTAGAGTTTAGGAAGGCATGGAATTTGGTAATAAGTTGTTTTTTGGGTGTCATCAACCATGTTTTGGTTAAAGGTTGAGTTTCCTAAATTATAATTATTTTTCTTATTTTTCTAATTAAAATTGATATCATTTCACCATTATGTGATGTACATGATATGTGATGTTTTTAATTATTATTATATTTTAGGATCTTATTTCTTCGTTTTCTCGATGATATAAGGGAAAGGATCATTGTTACATGCAACATTATACGCACCTATAATTCACATGTCATGCATATTTACATGAAATATAGGTGAATTTCACTTCTTTATTTACTTGATATTACTATGATTGTTGAGTGATCCTTGTTTATATATATTACTTGTGTTTCTCGTATCTATGATTGACTGATTATTGGTTTAAATTCATGAGAATTTATGGGCCCTCATGGGTTGGAATTGGTAATTTAATTATTAAATCCATTAGACTAAAATAAAATGGGTGTCATTTTCTATGACAAGAAGTATTGGACATGATTCATCGAGAATGTCCATCCATTCTAAACAAACTATGATATATGAAAATAAGAAAATTCAACTAAATAGTGAATTGTGAAATGTAAAATGAAATTTTTTCACATCCTTATTCCACATTTTAATTTTTATTGAAGGTAAAGGAGTGAACCTAGTAATTAAATATAAAATAAATGAAATGGTTTCTAATAAACGGTGAGGAATGATATTTTTGATATTTTATCTACTAGAACCCATGTACCTTATACTTGAGAACTTAGTAATTCATGTCAATCTAAGTGGGTAGTTGGGGTAGTATAGTATAGGTAGTGAGCCATTTGCAGTCATTTATATTCTACTAGTGTTTCTATATATATTTAATTGTTGTTCTGAGATGTGTTCTTAGAATTTGTAGACCAATTCCACCACAACATCATACAATTTTCCACTATGATGGTGGAGAGAACCATTCTCGATATGTAGTGGGCCCTAAGACACTAGTCTTACTGTCAGGAGTGACACTTGTGGCACCGCATGTTGTTCCTGATTTGGGTATTGAATGTTATCTCAATGATATTTTCCTATGTCTGATGAATTACAGGAATGGTGCTCCACAACATGCACCTATGATGGCTGATCTGACTCACAAGTTCTAGCAGCATCATCCTTCTACTTTCTCGAGGGATAGGGGTTCATAGGTTGTTGATTCTTGGCTAGAGGATACCTTGTCTATCGTTGAGAATCTGGATACACCTCTAGAGTCGAGGTCCAAGCTTTCTAAATACATTTCACATGATTCAATAAATAATTAGTCAGATATAGTTACCTATTATGGTTTCCATCAGGGAATGCTATGGGTTGATTTCCAGACTTCCTCCTTTGACAAGTTCTTTCCTCAGACACTTAAGGATGACAGATCCAGAGAGGTCATGCATCTCAAGTAGAAATATATGTCATTTATGGAATATTCAATGAGTTACAATGATTTTCACCACTCATATAGGTGATGACGTTTCTCATTATAGACAAATAGAGGATGGGGTTGTGTATTCCATATGTCCTTCTCTTACCTAATTTTTTTAAAATATTTTATCAGGATCTTATCATGGAGTGGAAACACATGGATGATGATAGTACCGATCATAGAGGTCCAATGTCATGGTAGTTCAGTAGTTCCTCCGGTAGGATAAATCGATCCCTTAAAGTTTCTCAATAGGGTAGTGGAAACTAGAGTACTCATGCTGGTAGCACCATGGAATGTCATTATCATGGATGACATGGGCACCTGAAGCCTCATTGTGATAGAGACCCACTAGAGTGGAAGTTTTTTGGTTGTATAGGGAATATTCCAATATTTTTTTAGAACATTCAATTCCCTTCTCGTGGATGAGTTTCTGCACCAGCTTCACCTTTAGTAGAAGGCTGTTTTGCACCACGTCAGGTGGAGGTTGTAGTAGAAAAGACATTAATGGACGATGAAGAATTAGAGGTAATGGTAGCCAGAATCCTGATCAATAGCAGCACCAACAACATAGTTTTTATCATTGTAGTCCAGCTATTGCATAGGGACATGGATCATGCCAGTTTCTTGTATTAGAGATGACACTCGGGGATCAGGCTACAGGATTGTATATAGTGTGGGGTACTATTCTAGTAGCCTCCACTATAGAATCTACTTTATTTTATATAGTTTCTTTTCTCTCCTTCATCTCTTTATCTATAATGAAAATCCATGGTTTGGGATCACTGTATTATTATAGTGTAATGACCTTGGAAACAACATTAGGTGTACAGTTAGAGGGAATAGGCCAACGTAGGGATTTTCCCCTTGAGGTAGATAGTTACCCATTATTATGGGACCTCATTGGTATAGATATGGTGGGATTTTATTTAATTCCAAGGATGGAGTGGTTAGTTTCGTACCATGCCATTGTATACTTATATCACCGAAGGGTATCATTTACATCACCATAGAGAGTTAGTTATCTATATAAACATGAGTGGGATGTTTAGGATAGTAGATCCAGACAAGAGAATCATAA
Organism: Viscum album; assembly: GCA_963277665.1. NCBI lineage: Eukaryota > Viridiplantae > Streptophyta > Magnoliopsida > Santalales > Viscaceae > Viscum > Viscum album. The sequence goes on from OY728131.1 coordinate 359,296,107, forward strand.
TCTAGGTTGAGTGACCAACCATATTTCTAGTATCTGAATAGAGTATTTGGGTTTATATCAATATTATTTCCCTTCATCAGTTGATCATTTCAGGGAAAATCTTTTTCCAATGATTTTTTGGATTACCTTCTTAGAGAGAGGTAGAGTTTACAATTGATCACTTTCCAAGAGAATCTTTAGTGTCCATTAATTTATATAATATAGAGCCTAATGATCTACAAGAGTTCAACTGGAGGGTATAGGATTTAGAGGGAACATTTTTTATATGGTCCAATACTTCCTCTTGGGGTTTTCTCATGATTTTCACCAAGATGGAATATATGACCCTTTGTCTATGCCTAGATTATAGATGGTTGAAAAGATTATGGTCATGAACCAATATCCACTACCTCAAATAGATAAACTCTTTGACCAAATCTGAGAGGCTATGGTGTTTTCTAAGATCAACCTGAGATCAATATATCATCATATGTGATTTAATCCATCAGACATACCTCATACAACATTCTGTACTAGGTATGGTCTATATGAGTACCTTATTATGTTGTTCAGTCTTATGAACACACCTTTCCTTTTCATGGATTCAATTAATAGGTTGCTCCATCCTTATCTGGATTATTTTGTCATGGTATTTGTGGTCGACATCTTGGTGTATTATCATACTCTAAGAGACCATGTTAATAACCTTGATATTGTTCTATGTACACTGAAAGAAAATTAGTTGTATAACAAGCTTGATAAGTGACACTTTTGGATCTAAAAAGTTCACTTCATGGATTATATTATCTTTTAATCATGAGTCTCTATTGACCTAGATAAGGTGAGTGTTGTGGTATCCTAGGAGTATCCCAAGAACGTGTTTGATATATGGATTTTCATGGGACTGGATAGTTATTACAGAAGTTTCATACAGGAATTATCACACCATTCTTCACCACTTAATGGTCTTATAAATAAGGGTGTCATGTTCCAATGGTCATAAGAATTCACGAAATATTTTGAAGAGCTGAAAGGGAGGCTCTTCTCAACATTTGTTCTGGTTATTCTAGAGCTAGTATAATGATATACGATGTAATTTGATGCATCACGAATTGGACTAAGATAATTTCAGATGTAGGAGGAAAAATTCATTGCATATGGATCTCAGAAGATGAGGCATCATGAAAGAAATTACCCAATGCATGACCTCAATCAAGAAGTAGTTATTCATGCATTATGTTTTTTGGAGACATTATCTATTGGGTGAGCATTTTTCTTTGTATATTGGCCACAAGAGCTGCAAAATAAATATTTACATAGTGTGATTTGAATATTATATAGTGAATATGGTTAAAATATCTTTATTCCTTAGATTATAATAATTCTTATATGCCTGAAAAGTTCAACATGGAAGCAAATGTAATGATTTGGAAAAATTAGGCCTATGAGATATGAGAGGCCAGTGATGAATGTAAGTTGATCACCCTCTTTTCTGAGTTACATCTAGAGTTTCATGGAAGTCATGAGAAATACTATCTAGAGTTTTATTTTCCTCTTCCATCATTAAGAAGGTAAATAGTATGAAATTTTCACATCATAAAGGCTTGGTTCTCCATGAGAGTACGACATGAGATAAGCCACATCCATATTTATCTATGGATAGTGATGAAATCATGTATAAACATGGGAATGTATGGGTTCATAGAGATGTGAGAGAGGAGTTGATTCACGAGTCACTTGACTCTCAATGGATAGATCATATTAACATCTCCATGATTCATTGAGATATTTGATGCTTTTTTTAGTGACCTTGGATGAAATGTCAGATAAAAGGATTTATCACTAGGTGTTACATTGGTTAGTAGGTGAAGGAGGAGTACTAGAGACATGTCAGATTGTTATAGATGATTTAAATACTATAATGGAAATAGGAATATAGTACTAAATATTTCATAATTGTATTACTTATTTCACTGATAGGTAGAAACACTTTATGGGTTTTCATTGATAGGCTAACAAAAGTAGCTCACCTTTTTCCTATTTGAGAGACTTTCTCACTTGATGAGGTTAGAATACTATATATCAATGAGATCATTTGACTATAAAGGGTCCCTCATACTATATTTTTAGATAGGGATTATCACTTCATGATAGGTTTATAGTATGGTTTTAAAAAATTTATGGGTACAAAGGTTCTTTTACGCACAAACTTTCACCATCGGATTGATGGAAAATCGGAATAAATGATTTATGTTTTAGATGACATGTTTTGGGCTTGCATCCTTGATTTTGGTAGTTCATGGAAGAATCATATTAATATCATTGATTTCACCTACAATATTATCTTTTTGCAGTCAATTCATATGGATCCTTTAAATGCCTTTTTTGGTAGGTTGGGTTGTTCTCCCTTGTACTTTTTAGAGGTATGAGAGGTAGCCCTACTAGGTCCTTGTATCATACAAAAGACTTCAGAGTAGGTTCATCTAATTAAGAAGCATATGTGTGCTGCTCAGTCTAGATATAAATATTATAAAAATCACCAACGACAACCTCTAGAGTTCAAGGTCATGAATCATTTTTTTAAGTGGGAACCACCCAGGCTATGCCTAGTTGGATGCAGTGGTGAGGGAATTTGTTGATGTGATTTTTTAGTCTATTTGAGATTCTGGAGAAATTTGGGCTGGAATCTTATTTAATACTACTACATCCAAGGTATCATTCCATTCATGATATATTCCACATTTCAAATATTTTCCGGTATCATGTCAACATATCTCACATTTTTTATCCAGATGAAATTCATCTATATGTCAATGCTACCATTGAGGATTTTTCAATACACATCATTAATTGGATCCTGAAGGCTCTCTGAGGCTGGTGTATCCATCTATTATGGGTTTTATAAAAGCATGAACATGTACATGATGAGATCTAGGAGCAGGAGGATGATGTTTGTGCCTAATGGATGGAGTTTTTCTTGGAAAGTGTTTCACTACCCTTGGAAGGTGAACTTTGGGATGAGTTCCTTTAAGTAGAGAAGACTGTAAGAAAGTGGGGTTTCTTCAGGTATGGATCCTTTTAATATTATCTTAAATCTATTTTATATGTTCTTTCTCTTAGACCCTAATTTTGGGTTGTGGTCCAATTGGTTTGTTTTCTCAAAGAAGAGAACAAGGGGGTTATAGGTTGGCTGTGGGAAAATTACATGTTGTGTAATTGGAATACAGGACGTGTATCAATTACACAATATATAATAGTCTGGGAAGAAAATGTCACTTCATTTAATGGTTTTTTCCAAGGGGAAGGACCCTAATAATTAATCAACATGTAAAGAATTTACACATCATGTAAATTACAAAGAAGTTTTTAAAAAAATAGGCAGGGGCATCATTTGTTAGATAAAATCCCTCACCCATCTATCTCACTCTCTCATGACAACATCACCACAAGGATCCCAAATCTAGGTTCTTATACATTTTCTCTATCTAAACTCTAACTTCTTATTCGTCTATCTCATTGGATGTGATCTGGTATGATATTTATTACATTATAGTTGTTATTTATTTTCGTTTCTCTCGAAGACACTAATTAGATGTCGAATCATGTTCCTCCATTTTTAGGTAATTGATCTAATATTCATATCTACTCCAATCCTATAAAATCTAGAGTATGATACTAGATGAGGATTGTACTATGAGTAGGAGTTTGTTGGTCTGTAACTCATCCATCATGTTTTGTCATTTTTTAAATTGTTGTTCTGTCATACCAATTTCACTGAGAAGCATCTATTAAATATACATGCCTTTTTGTAGTTTCTAGGACCATTTCAATGACCCATACCACATATTGTATTCAAAAATTAATGGTTACATCCAAAACTTCTACCACCCCATATAGGGTGATGTCCATATTTATGACTTTAGCGGCCAATTTACGCTTAAATGGATTGTTATGACTTATCTATGCCACTGTTAAGGTGTTCTTGATATTAAAAATTATAAAGGAAATAGTTTCTATATTAAATGAATATTTAATTGGTTATGTTAGTTCTAATTAACCCTCATAATAAAAGTGTAAAATATTTATTAATCAATGTTAAATGAAATTGCAAGTATATCATATGTATATGACTTAACCTGATTTATATAAAATGAAAATATTTTTTTTACTCTTCATTAAAACATCCTTTTCATGTTATTAAAGGTAAATAAGAGAACCATGTAATTTAATATGAAATGACTTAAATTGTTGCACAACCCTTGGCATTTTTACAAAAATTAAAGGCAAGTGTGAAACCTTCTTATTATTTAATGATATGAACTTCACATGTCCTTAATTATGAAATTAATCTAATGTAATATTCCTAATTATATATATAGGCCTTTAAATAATTATAGGAATCCATTTTACTTGATATTTCATTGAATTCTTGAGTTAATTCCTTGATCACTTGAGGACACCATCCCTATTCAAGGATGTTGGTTTCCTTGGTTAAGACCCACCTTCAAACCCAATACTCATCTATCAGTGGATGCATGATATAACACCTTAAGATCCCTTATTCACTACTAAATGAGGACTTGGATACACTCCTTGGATCTATCATGGTTTTCTATAGACACTATGTGCCTTGGTTATATCCTTGGGCCTAGCCATAGCTTATCCCATTTCACCTTGGATGTATTACACGGACTCAGTTAGATCTTACTATTATTGAATAACATGGATAATAATCCATGAATTAAACTCTTAACCTTATCTAGGACACAGTTACTTGTGAGTTGGATACCCTTGAGGTCTAGGTTTCCTTTGTTATTACCTTAGAATTATTTTATTATAAAAATCAACCTAGGTTTCCTTATTACATCTGGTAACCATAACTATTAATATTAAGAGGTTATTTTAGTGTTGGTTATTCCTTATGTGAATTAAATATATAAATAGGAATTCAATTTATTAATAAATTGGTTACATGTTAAGACACCATCCAAGGGATGAAGTAGGTACTTGAGTAATTATGTTATTATACTACTTTTATTTAATATATTCATGCTTGGACACATTTTAGTTTTTATTACACAGACAAGATGTTATGGATGTTTTCAGTGGTGGATTATTGTGATTTATCAGACATGATATCTATGTTCCTCTAGTACTTGAGCAGAATAAATGTATGTAGGTGTTCATAAAGGGAAGTGTTAGGATTCATACACTTTCTTAATTTATTTTTTAGGATATAGATGGTTGCAGATGACTAAGTTGGAGATCAGGATGTGGGAGTGAATTTTTGATTCATTTTTCCTACTTTTCAATGGATTTCTTATCAGATGCACTAGATCCATGTTTTCCTACTTTCTAGATACATGAGATATCATCATTGCATTTTGTACATCTTGATCATTTATTCAGTTGTTTATCATTCGTGTCTACTTCTATTTTTACATTTTTTTATTATACTTCATATAGTACTTATCTTATGTTATATTATATTCATCTCTTATAATTTGCTCTGATAATTATGGTATAGTATCCAAAAGACACACCATAGGCCCTCGTTATGAGTTAGTAGCCTCTGGTATTTTGGGAGATGCACATGATCCCAGGATTCCAACCGGGATCGAGGCACATCAGTTGTTCAGTTGTTTATCATTCGCCTCTTCTTATGTTGTGCCATTTTTTTATTAAACTACTTCCACTACTTATCTTTTGTTATATTATATTCAACCCTTATGATGCACTCTAATAATTATGGTGTTGTCTCCCCACAGACACACCCTGGGCCTATGTTACTAGTTAGCAGAATCTTGCATTCGGTGAGATGCACTTAATCCCAGGAGGCCAACTGGGATCGGGGCACATCTAAGTAATATCCATGTTTGGTATGTCACACAGGTCATTCCAAACAATACCAAAAATAAAAAATTAATTAATTTCAACATTTAAAACAAATAATTAAATTTATCCAAATTGGTATAACTACCCCAAGTCTAAATATGTCATTGAAACACACCAAAACTAAAACCAATATCTTATTAGTAGTCTGTAGTGGACCCATAACACTAACCGAGGCTAAAACCTAACTATAGAAAACCTAACCATTATTAATTTAATTTTATTTAAATTATAATCCTTAAATAATTCTATGGAATTATATATATTTAATGATTTGATGGATAGAGTTATATGGACATAATCTAGGGACATCCTCTCCCTAGCCGGTATAAAATCCCAACAAAAAATTGGGTATTTCAACATTCTTTGGTGAAATCACCATAAAATCCATAAACCAAAACAAAACTAAATGATTGTTAATATAAGATAATATATAATAAAATAATGATAGGATCTCATACCTCAATCTTCCATTAAAAACACCCAATAGAATCACCCCAAAATAAAGTGAAAAAGTGGATGGATGGGGACCCTCCTGGTCAGCTATCTCAAAGAAGGGGAGGAACATTCGATTCCCCCTCTTAAGATTCATAGGAAAAAATATTCTTTTCTCCCCTTTGAAATTCCCAAAAAATGGTCAGTGGATAATAGATGTTTTTTTCTGCAGTAGCCACCTATCATATCTCGAGCCTCCTCTGAGCTCCAAGTACACCTCTCGAGCCTCATTCTTTGTCCAAAATACCTTTTTTGGAATTTTACAACTCCCATAATACTCTTTTGAATATTTAATCTAAGTTATACACATCTAAAAAATACAAATTTATAATTTTTCTTGAAATTCAAACACCCCTCTAGACACAAGGCATAAGAAAATATGTCCTAATAGTAACTGTATAACTTAAAATGAAAAAATAAAATGAAAATTATAGTCATGATTCAAAATAGTTTTTTTAAATGTAAATCGATTTTTATTTATTAAACACAATATATGATCCAAATTTGTAAAATTACTAATTGAAACATTAAAGATACCTAATAAAAATGAATATATTAAATAATCAGAAATCTAAAACATGTGGACAAATAAATCGAGTAATTTTTTTATAAATTATAAATATAATCATAAATTTTTAGATTCATTCATTAAGATTAATAGAATATAATAATAAATATGAAAATTTTATTAGTTTGGAGATAAGATCAAGAAAATAAGATTATGTATTATGACAAAAAAGGATGGTTAAAAAGTGATGGAGAATAGGTAAGAGGATCAGTCGATGGATGTTAAAGGAGGTTGATGGTGGGGAGGGTCAACAGATGATGGTCAAAAGTATCACCGAACATGTGCAATCAAATAATGATCATCCATCAGTTCCATTATGTTTATGTAAACCCCCTCTATCCTCCCCCTTCTTTAATATATGTGTATGCATACATGTTTTTTAACTGTGATGGTAGAAAAGAAATATGAATATAGTTCTAACAAATACAACTCTTTTTTTCAAAAAAATTGTGATTATCATTGTAATTTTAAACATGGGGATGTTATTTAAACTGTTTTAATTTAAAAAGTATTAGATATTATTAATGTAATTTATGGTTATTTTGAAAAATCATTATACATGGTTTAAATAATAAAATATAAATAGATTATGTGCAGCACAATGATTAAAATTATGCATGAAGGTAAATAATTTGAAAGTTAATTGATGCGGTTATAATTTTTTAAAATAGATATCATGAAAACAACTTATATGATATAGATTTGTAAACTATATAAATAGTTTTACTGTGATTTCTATTGGAATATAATTCTAACAATGTTATTTTAAATAGATTCACATAATAATTGAAATAAAGTTCCAATTAAATTTATTTAAATGTGTTTTTAATGTATAATTATGTTATATAGGGAAGAAGACAACATTTATGGTTGGGTAAACAAAAGGTGATGATTTACTCTTAAAATCATTTTTTCATGAAATTGAATCAAAAGGAACCCCATGTAATGTAAAAAATTAAAATGATAATAGATTAAATGAATTATTATATATTTTTGAACATTTTATATCTATATGCTAATAAAAAATAATGTTCACTGTTATGTAAAATAGAAAATAAATATTTTGATTATACATTGATTCATTCTTTGGAATTGTGTAAATATAAAATTTATTTCTCTTTATCTGAAATAAAAAGAACCATAAAAGTATTTTTCTTCGTTTAATAATGTATTTTTCGAATATTTTAATCTAAAATTTTAATAGTGATCAACAAAATTCAATATATTAAGACATTATAATCAATTGGAAACCCAAACACTTTAGCATTATAATGTTTTTAAATTATTATTATTATATTGAATGTCTCGACTATACAATGTTATTATAGAAAGTAATAGTAAATTAATTTTACCATGAAGAGGTGGGTCCTACAAAAATTATATTATTATATAAAAGAAAATGAAATTAATAACTTTAATATGTTATAAAAATTTCAAAATAAGTATAGTAATATAGAAATATTACCCTTGAATAATTGATTTCAATGATATATATCACTTTTGTCAAGAAAATGTATTTTCCTAATAAATAAATATTCTTTCTAGAGGTAATTCGTGATTAATAAAACTAGTTTTCATTGGTTTTATTTTTTCATAGTGGTAATTATGGTACAATTTGTAATCTATAATAAAAAATTGTGTAATATTTGATCTACTTGAACAAAAATTATGATATAATTTAATAAAGAGTATTTATTTAAATACCAAATATTAGATTCATTATTAACCTTTTTCTAGGATCTAATCTCTTAAAAATCATTTTATCAAATGGATGCAGTAGTGTTTTAGATGATGTGTCTACTGCAGAAGATAGTGTACTCATGTTTTCACATGATTTTAAGGGATTATCACCATAATAATTTCTAATGTATATGAATTAGTAATTTTTAAAATATAATATAAATTTTAATGTTGAAAATATAAAGTAAAAATATTTATATAAATAAATAATAGATGGAAAATGAATACTCAATAAAATATTTATTAAAAAATAGTTTACATATTGATCTTTAGTGTTATAAATATTGAAGTGATTTTCACCATTATGGAAATGCATCATCATTAAATAGTTTAAAAAATGGAAGACATTGAAAAAACTATTTGAAATAATTTGAGAAGGGTAGGAACAAATATTACATGTTTCTAATATAGTACACTATAAGACTATCAAGATTCAGTGGTAGCTTTGTGAAATTGAATTTTTTTAAAATAATAACTGTATTAGAATAATATTTAATAGAAAATAAGGAATCAAAAGTAAATCGTATGGTTCTATAGTAATATAATAGTTTCTAATAACATATGTCAGAAATAAAATTCTATAGAGACATTTTTCATGGAAAAGTTACAAGAGCAAATGTTTTTGGGTTGTCTTTCATCTACAATTAGTGTATTTAATTATTTGGAAAACTCATCCCATATGGTGTTGCTAATAGTTACTCATCTATCACAGTTAAATGGAAATGTAATGAATTCACTAAAAAGGTGAATTATACAAGGTGATGGATCCATTATGTGTAACGGGACATATATGATTCAGTATTAGTTGATGGGTATTCTTGTCTGGTTTACCTTCAGTCAACAATGGACTTCGTTGGAAACAAAAAGATGCAATCTGATGTCACAATGATAAGGAACATTTACGTACACATAAAAATGTAGAGGATCACTGGCATATTAATTCATAGAAAATTAAAATATCACTTTCATGTTGAATTATATATGTATATATATTTAATATTATAAAATTGATTTCATAATATATTTTCATATATTTTAAGGAAATAACATATTATAGAATAAAATAAATAAAAAAATAAAAAAGAAAATATATCATTTTATAGGAGAATATTATAAATAACAAATCATATTATGTAATTTAAACAAAAAAATCTTATTATAAATTCTTGATCTATGACCAAATATATAGATACTAATGAATTTTTTTAGGGAAAGGTATACTTATGTTTCCATAATATAGAAAAATTATTAAGGGAGGAGAAAAAATTAGATTCCATGTGTATTAAATGTGGTGGATAATATAGAGTGGTGGAGTGGGGGTGAGGATACCTGGATATCATACCCTCTACAATATACATCTTAATTCCTGAATAATGTTTTGTACCCAATCCAAATCATTGAATAAAAAATAAAAAATTAAACAATTATCATGTCACATTAAAGAATAAAGTACCATTTAACACATTAGATTTTAAAATCTAGAAATTAGTGAAGAAATTGAAATTCTTATAACTCGAGTACATAAATAGTAATCCAAGTCATCATGTTAAATATAAAATATTCAATGGAAAAGAAAATATAGGATATTTTGACCATAAAGTAGCTGTTGTCTAACATATAAAAATAGATTTTAAAATAATTCATAAAATCTATTGTCAGTTTCAAATTGAATTCTATATATATATTAGAAATAGTATAAATTTATTTCATAAACGATTCAAATAAATTATAATGAAATCACATATTTCAAAACAAAATCAGAATAAAAAATATAACATTTCAAAAAAAAATAAAAATATATATTATATTATATTTTTAGAATCATCTATTTAATTAATCATATTGTAACTTATGTAATTAATCAAAAAATTTCAATAGTAAAGAATGATGAGATTATTAATGAGTAAAATTCAACAAACAAAGAAATTAAAGTAGGAAAAATTAACTAAATTTTTTCTTCCCAATGAATAATTTATGAAGAATGTAATTAAACAATAATAGTGATGAAAAATCCATAAATATGATACAGTTAGTTCATGATATTTGATGGTTAATAATGAAGTGATGCACCAAATATTAGAAATTGAAGATTAAGGAAAGAATAAACTTGTATTATAAAAAACATTGATGATTTTTTTTAATTTTAGAATAATTTAAATCACTTTTGAATAACATATGATTGTCATTGTAGAAAAAAATAAATGAATAGTTAAGAGAAGTAATAATAAAAATATAAAAATTTACCTAAATATATAAATTAAAATAGAATTATTTACCTAAATATTCAACTTTATTTTGTACAATTGATGAGAAATATATGGGATTTAATTTTATGTAAATTGGAGCTTAAATCCATGATAGAATATTTGGTTATGTGATGGATGATAAAAATCGGTCATGTATAGTCGTGGATTATAAATTGAGGACAATGAAATTTTTTGAGAAAAAACAAATATATAAAATCTGTAATTTTTTTGATACCTATGATATGTAATATAAAAAATGGATATTGATGGGAGGTTATAAAATCTTTGAAGATCTGTAGTAGTTTTTTTTCAGTTGAATATAGGATTAAGAATGAAGGATATTTGATGTAGATGAAACCCCATATGGGGAGATAAAGATAGAGTCGAGGGGGAATATATTGGAAATTTGAGGATATGAGAAAAAGGAGGTATGGGATAAGGGGAAAGTTATGCAGGGGTAGCACAGTGGAGACAATGAAGCATAGGTATAGGTGTAGGTGTGGATGGGTATGTAGAGGCATATGAAGACATTGAGCAAGGGAGGGATGCATGGTAGTGGTGAGGATGCATAGAGGAGTGTAAGAGACACTGATGGTGAGGAGGAGGTGGGGATGGGAAGGAGGCAAGGCAGAGATAGAGGTAGAGGAAGAGACAGTGAGGGAATGTAAGTGGCTAGGATGGAAGGAGGCTGATGAATATTCTCTATGTGAGAGTATGCATCGAAAAGATTGAATAGGAGATGGGAATCACGATGGGGTTTAGGTAACTATGGTGACTTAATCCTAAGGATTGATCAACCTGAAAATTAAATTTTTACTATAGAAACACTTTTGTAGACAAAGTGTGTAACCATGAAAGTTACAACCCAAGAAACATCAAATAGAATAGGAGAATAAAAAACTATTAACAGACAGTTAGAAGCTATTAGAATAATTCTCCGTATAATGTTTTCAGAAAAAATAATTTACCATTGATATGGTTCATCTTTGATAATATCATCAAAGGTTAAATTCGCCTATCCCGTGCTTGTAAGAATTTCTCCCCTGATAACTTTTTTCAATAAATCATCTTATTAAGATTATGTATTACTTGTTTATCTAGTTACTCTGATCCTCATTTTTGTCTTCCTAAAATAGTATTTCTCCCATCCTAATTGTATCCTTATTATAGGCATGAATAATCAACACTTTTTATAACATTTCTCTATCAGAATGTCGAATGAGTTACCACTTTTTGAATTCCTCCTCACCTTCTTCCCACAAAGTTCCAGTCATAAGATCCAATGATGCATCTACTTCTCTAGGTGTATTTCCAAGCATCCCCTGGGGAACAATCGGGTCACCAATTAGGAAATATTCTCTATAGATCCAAATAAATTTCATTCCAGCCATATGATCAATGGTATGGTCCTTCACCATCCTTGTTCATTTAATTTTTTTAAAGAAGAGGTGCCTCAGTCAAAGACCAAGGCAAAATTTATTGAAATAAAGAGAAAACATGCTACAAAAGTCTGAAATACGAAATCTTCTTACAATATTTATCAAAAAAGGGATCAAATCACCAGGAAAATCATCCTTCCATGTAATGTCCTGGCTGAACCCCTTATTTGCAAGACCTTCAGTAACCATGTTCGCTTCACGAAAGGCATGTGTAGCATTGTAGTTGATATCCGAGAGCGAGGCAAGGAAATTCATCCAACGGGAGGTAAGAGGACATGCAAGATGCATAACCCCCTTCCCAATAGCTTGGACTATTGTCGTTGAATCACTTTCAATCCAAAGGTTTTCCCCCCTTTTTTGGATGGCCAAGTCCATGACATGAATAACCCCCAACATTTCTTCTTCCAGTGACGAGGCCATACCACAACCTGCAAAGAAGCAACCATGACACCTACCAAGATAGTCTCTAAAAATTGCTCCACATCCAGCAGGTCCTGGGTTTCCTTTCGAAGAACCATCAACATTCACTTTGACCCATCTTGGAAGCGGAGATTTCCAGAATACATCAAAATTGCATCGTGGTTTCCTGTAGGAAATAGAAATCTGTAAATGGTGAAGTATCTCAAAATCACCAATAGTGTTGTTACATTGAGCTTTTTGAATTGATTGAACCTATCGTATAGAAATGAGGATCCATGCCTTACCTTCATTAAGTTTGGATGATCAGTTATTAAAAAGTATATTTTCTATATCATACCAGATCACATGACGGAGTTCAGCCACCACAGCTAGGAAAATATTCTTGATTTGTTGAGAATAATTATAATCAACACAACGCTGCAATTGAGTACTGATAGAATTAATAAATAACCATCTGCAACAAAAAAATTTCAATGATGTAATTACAAAGGGCTGCATCTGTAGCACAATATAGAAACAAATGATTAGAATTATCTCTATGTTGGTTGCACATATGGAATCTAGAGAAATGATAAATCCCAAAAGATTGTAGGCAAGCTTCCGTAGGGATCCAATTATAAGCAATACCCCAGATAAGTGTAAATCTTTAGGGTTTGATCTAGGGATTATTAAAGGCTTTCAACAAACATAGATCAGAGTCTGAATTTATAAAATTATTGATGTAAAAATTTTTAGAGTCTAGAACACCATTGTAAGCAGGTTCCCAAATGAGGAAATCCTCAGAGTGGGAAAATGGATAATTGTCGATAACTTGACTGATGTTATTAGGGAGAATGTTGCTATGGGAGTTTATGAAATCCCTAATAGTGGAGTTGATGTTGTTAGGAGGAGTATTGGAAGGGTGCATGGAGATTAAAGTCATCCGAGTCCAGTTACCAAGCCAAAATTTCATAGAGGAATTAGTACTGACCATCCATCGAGAATTTTTCATAATGTTGGTGAAGGATTTTCTAATGGACGGACATATGGAAGATTTGATGTATCACAAATTACCATTCTTAAGTTTAGGAATGAATCTTTTTTTAAGAAAATTTAGGGAATCAGAGTTATTATTAAGTAGCCTCCAAGTCATCAACACTTGAAGAGAGTCATTAAAAATCTTAAGATTTTTTAATCCAAGAACACCTTTATCCCAGGGTTTACAACAGGTGACCCAATTTATAACAACCCATGCATTACATACATTGATATTACTTCATAATTTATGCACACCTATGACAACATATAACAAAACCATGAAAGGACCATATAGGTATAGTGTCTTTAGAAATTGGGAAACATAAACAACGGGTTCATAAATCATCTATGTTGTCTCCCAGTTATTTCATCATATCTAGAGTCCCTTTTGGAATATTCTTCTTAATACCCTTCTTCGAGACCTAGGGAAAATAAAACATACAAAAGGGTGGGCTCAAATGCTCTGTAAGGGTAAACAAAAGAAATATCAATCATATCATATTCTTAATAACATAACATTTTGAAAATCTTATCATGAAAAAGAGATCAAAATATCATGACATGGGATCAATCATAATAGTGAAATGTAATCCAAATAATCATAACTTAAAACATGAAACTTTTGGCATACACACATAATCATAGAGAACCATTTCTTATTAGTCAAGACTCATTGCCAAGATTATCTTAGCGGACAAAGTCCATTTCTGAACCGAGTTCACGCCTCGTTTCAGTCCTTTTTCACTGAACCAGATTAACCTGCCATTCCAGCCATATCTATATCATGATATATAAATCTTTCCCCAATGCATTGGAGGGAGATATAGGTCCCACCCATCTCATAATTATACCATTATTATGTGTGCCACAAGATCATAAATCATACATCATATCATAACCCATGTAATAAAAATGGGATTCTTAAACATAATGCCATCATAAAATAAATCATATAAGATAAAAGGACTTCATAAAAATAATTTCATCATAAAATAATCAAATCAATGTAAAAATAGGGATAGAAAAAAAACCTTATATTATCTTAGATGGAAAATAATTTTGATATAATGCTTGAACTTCATTCTAGAGGAAAATATCCTTTCTACTTCAAATACATTTTCCTTTTTAAAATGTCATATAATTTTAAACTAAAAGAAGTTGATTAAAAATAAACTTGAAAACCTGTAAAGTAAGATTCATGGAAATAATGTTTTATGAAATCATAAAATCCATTCATTCCGTATAGGATAAAAAAACATTCTTCTCGTACTTTGGCCGAAAAATTCAAAAAAGTACCTCGTATTAAAAATGAAAATAGATTCCTTTCATATCTTTTACTAAAATACTCACCAACAAGTAATATTGGATTTAAAAAATTGTAGGAGGATAGAAATAAAATTACATATTCAGGAAACATGGATGTGTATGATAAATACATTCCATTAAATACGAAATTATAAACAATCTCGGATAAAAATGAGACTGTGATATTTTTAGTTACCTTAGGTCCAATTTGCTTCGTATGTGTCCGAACCTCCTGTATAATGATTTAAATAATGTTATTGACTTATTCCAGAATTGTACTAATTGTTATGATATCATATATGGTCATATTATTAGCTTCTTATTAGTAATATTTCATTGTTACTTATTATTCGGGTGTTTATTGCTTTTTTTGTTCTTATATGCATTTTGTCGAATAAATTCTTATTATTATTTTTAGGTTATAGATACCTTATTTCCATCATGGTATTAGTGTAATATATATCATATTTATTCCTTCAATTTATTTATATAATCATTATGCATTGAAGATCATGTAGAACGAGTCGCATCACATCGTGGAAATGGTAGGCCGTACATACGCACAGGTGATGATATCGTTCTCATGATCGTGGAATTGTATTGAAGTGTATGTATACTATTTCAGAATCATTATAACTTTAAAATAATCATATATAGTTATTATTTACACCATTATACCCATCCGAGTAAGGTGGTGGTGGAAAACAGATTACACCACGACGTGGGGACGGTATTCCATACGTACACACGTGCGGTGATTTCATTTTCCGTAGGATGCATAGAAGGTGAAATAGGGTTGTTTAATATTTATTATAAAATATTATTATATGAGTGATACTGAAGTTATTACTTCATAATGAAACAACTAAATAAGAAGAAGTTGAAGAATAAAGAAATTGGAAAGGATCGGTAATGGATATTACCTCTTCTTTGACGCATCTCTTCTTAAACTCCTATTAGGGAACTAGGGTTGGTCTTTGAAGAAGACCAGGACCTCTAGGATATTTCTAGGGAATTGGAGAAGATAATATGGTAGGGTTTGGTCGAGATTTATGGCTCAAAGTGGTGTGAGGAGGAGAGGGAGTAGGTTCCCTTTTATAAGGGAGGAGAGGGGCACCTTTGGAAAAACAAAAAATATTATTTTATTATAAAGTCATATTCGGTTTTTAATACCTACAAATTTATTTATTTCGAAGCTACGGTGGGTATGGGCTTAAATCCTCTCATAAAATTGAATTTGGACAAGTTTAGGTTACTATTTTAACCTTATCATTTAGATTTAACTTTAAGTTAAATAATTTTACTTTTACTGTTACTTCTTGTTTTCTTACACAATAAGGTTAATAAACTCACTACAACAAGCCAAACTAATGCCAAGTTTTTATTATTAATATATATAACCTCATCTATGTAATTTGGCCGAACCATAGATTTTTAGGAATAAAATAACAATTAATAATATAATATTTGTTTTAAAAACTATTTTATGTCAATTTTGAAACTATTTGGTAATTGATTTTTGTGAAAATTAAAACAGCATTATTAGTCAGAAAAAAGTTAATTAAATCAATAATAACATTTCATATTAACCTATAAAATTAGTGTAATTCATAAAAAGTCTCAAATTACATTTATTTGTGTATTTATAATATTAATTATGTTAATATTTCCTTAATAAGGTAATTATTGAATCATCATTGTGTCATAAATAAAATAAATTATTTAAAGTCTGAAAATTATAAATAAAATACCATAATGTAGGAAATATCTTTAGCTTTCTAATGAATATTTATAGTAGAATTTATCTTATGTATAACCCTATATTAAAAATGCTTTAGTTATTAAAATTGGATTTTAATTATTTTAACTCTTCTTTAAATAAAATAATATTAAATGTCCTAATCTAATACAAGTGGACCTAAAGGGTAATATTTTATTCCTACGGTTGTTTTTGGTCTAATTATGCTTATCCAATAGAATTAGGATATGTGTTATGGTAATAATAATTCCAATTTTACCCTTAATTACCCTATTAATTTTTAACCGTGGTAAATAAAAGTAAAAAGTTACTATTCACCAAAAATTATTTTTATCTTATTGAACCACATTTTACTCCTTGATGTTAACCATGTCTCTCAGATTTTCTAAATTCCACTCAGAGAAGTGGTAAAATTAAGTTTTATGTAAATTTTCAAACTTTCCTAGGAGGTGGGTAACAGACGGTGAAAAGTTCAATAAAATTTTTATATATCTAAAATTATTATAAAATGACTCAAATGAATTACATTGAACTTATATATGTATTATTTATCAATTTTTACGTAAAATAAATTTAAATTAAAATAAATACTTATTTAAATAAAACGTCGATTTTTAAATAGTAACCCAGCGTTTTCACTATTCATCAAAAATTGAAAGTTTTTAGAAAAATAAAAACAATTCACCCTAGGCTAATTTCAATATTCCAAATCCAAAGATGAAGTCCATTTTAAAAAATAAATTTATAAAATTTGAAAAAGTGGTTACTACTATTCATAATGGCTAGTTTTAATAATATTTTAATAGCATATCGTTGTTTAGTGAAACTCGGTATTGCGTACAACGCAAGCTATCGAGGAAGGACGTGATTTTGGGTAAAGCAAGACAGTCTAGTGTTGTGTGTAGTGAATGATTCCTTTGATTATGTATAAAAACAAAATATAAAAATCTCAGGTGTTACATTCTACCCCCCTTAAAATGAATTTCGCCCTCGAAATTCTTCACTTCGTAACAAACAGATGAGGATACCTCTCCCCATTCATATCCTAAAGCTCCCATGTAGCTTCTTCTAATTGGTGGTTCTTCCATAAAACTTTCACCAAGAGAGTGGTCTTGTTCCATAGACCTTTTTCGCTACGATCCAGAATCTCTATCGTCTGTTCTTCATAAGAAAGATCTTACTCCAACAGTACAACTTCTGAGCTATGTACATGTGAAGGATTGAGTACGTACTTTCTGAGGAGAGATACATGGAACAGAACATGAACTTGAGAGATATTCAGTGGAAGCTCCAATAGGTAAGCTACCTTCCCAACACGATCCAGTATTTCGAAAGAAAAAATATACCTAGGGCTCAGATTTCCCTTCTTTACAAATCTCATTACTCTCTTCCAAGGAGATATTCGTAAGAAAACTTTATCACCCACTTCAAACTCTAGGTCTTTTCTTCAGTTATCAGCATAACTTTTTTGACGACTCCGAGCTGCTCTTATGTGTTGTTGAATAGATATGACCTTTTCTATCATCTCATCAACAAGATCATGTCCTAATAGATTTTTTCCCCAACTTCATCCCAGAAAGTTGGAGTTCGGCATTTCTTTCCATAAAGAGCTTCATAAGGATCCATCTGAATAATAGAGTGAAAGCTATTATTATAAGAAAATTCCACCAAGGTAGGTGTTGATCCTAACCACCTTTGAAGTCCATAGAGCATGCTCTTAACATATCTTCTAGAGTTTGAATTGTTCTCTCAGACTGACCATCTGTCTGAGGATGATATGCAGTGCTGAAACTCGACTCTATATCTAGAGTATGCTGAAGACTTAGCCAAAACATTGAGGTAAACCTCAAATCCAGATCAGATATAATGGAATGTGGTACTCCATGAAATCTTACCACTTCCTTTACAAATATTCTGGCAAGCTGATCAAGAGAGAAATCCTCTCTAATAGAAATTTAGTGTGCCGACTTTGTAAGATGATCAACTATGACCCAGATAGTATTATTGCCTTTGGATGTCTTAGGAAGTCTAGTGACAAAGTCCATAGTGATGTTTTACCATTTATATTCGGGTATGGGTAATGGTTGTAACATCCCCTTATACTTCTATCTCTCAGCTTTAACTTGCTGACAAACCAAGAATCAAGAGATATATTTAGCAACATCTCTTTTCATGCCATCCCACGAGAAGTACTCTTTCAGGTCCCTATACATCAATGCGCTTCTAGGATGAATAGAGAATGAAGAACTATGAGCCTCATCCAACAGCTCCTTATTTAATTCTAGGATGGGAGGAACACAAACCTGATTTCTAAAATTTATTATCCCATCACAATCAAGGTTGAATTCAGTAACATTTCTCACCTTCTTTTGTAACTCTACATCTTCTTTTTGTGCCTCTTTAATCATCGCATGTATAGATGGTTGAACATTCATTTGAGAAAGATAATATTTTCCCCCTTCTATTATAATTCCAAGATCCATCCTTTGCAAATCCATAAATATTGGATCTTTTGTGATCCTCATCATGGATAAGCTAGCATGGTCTTGTCGACTTAATGCATCTTCCACCTTGTTTTCTTTCCTAGGGTGGTAATGAATTGAGTAGTCGTAATCGTTAATCAGCTCTATCCATCTTCTTTGGCACATATTCAGCTCCTTTTGTGTGAAAATATACTTTAAACTTTTATGATGAGTATAGATATCACACCGTTCACCATAAAGATAATGCCTCCAAATCTTTAATGCAAATATTACCGCAGCTAACTCCAACTCATGAGTTGGGTAATTTTTCTCATGGATTTTCAACTGTCGCGAGGCATAAGCTATCACCATATCATTTTGCATGAGAACACACCCCAATACCTTCTTGGATGAATCACTATAGATCAAAAACCGTTCTCTACTAAAAGGCAGTGTGAGTACAGGTGTACTGGATAACATTCTTTTTAACTCCTTGAAATTCTCTTCACATTCCTCCATCCACACGAACTTAACTCGTTTTTGAGTCAACCTGGTGAGAGGATTAGATAATCATGAAAAATATTTCACAAAATGTCGATAATATCCATCCAAACCAAGAAAACATCAGATCTCAGTTACTGTTGTTGGTCTCAACCATCTTTCAATAACCTCTGTTTTTACTAGATCCACATATATCCCTTCTTTTGAGATTTTGTGACCCAAAAATGAAACTTTTTGAAGCCAAAATTTACACTTGGTAAATTTGGCATAAAGCTTCTCCTTTCTCTGGGTCTTCAATACAATTCTCAAGTGATCTTCATGTTCTTCCTTGCTCTTTGAATAGACAAGAATATCATCAATAAAGACTACCACAAACTGATCAAGATAGTCTTTAAAGACTCTATTCATTAGATCCATGAAGTTAGCAGGGGAATTAGTAAGACCAAATGGAATCACTATAAATTCATAGTGTCCATACCTTGTACGGAAAGTCGTCTTTGGTATATCCTCCCTTTTGACCCTTAATTGATGATACCCTAAACGAAGATCAATCTTGGAAAATTATTGAGCTCTGCGTAGTTGGTCAAATAAGTCATCAATGCATGGGAGAGGATATTTGTTCTTGATAGTGATCTTGTTAAGTTCTCTATAACAAATGCAGAGTCTCATTGATCCATTTTTCTTCATAACAAACAGAACAGGTTCTCCCCATGTTGACGCACTAGGGCGTATGAATCCATTATCAAGATTCTCTTGGAGTTGCTTCTTCAATTCCAGCAAGTCAATTGGGTCTATTCTATAAAGTGTCTTTGAAATACGTAAAGCACCCAGTACGAGTTCTATTGAAAACTCAACTTCACGATTTGGTGGAAGACCAGGAAATTCTTCCAGAAGGACATCATCAAACACCCGTACAATGGGCATATTCTTAATCGTGAG
Organism: Viscum album; assembly: GCA_963277665.1. NCBI lineage: Eukaryota > Viridiplantae > Streptophyta > Magnoliopsida > Santalales > Viscaceae > Viscum > Viscum album. Next base: position 359,316,869 of record OY728131.1, read on the forward strand.
TTTCTCACCAACCATTTGAGATAAATAACCTTCATTTAGTGGAATCAAGACCCATAATATGGAAGAAATTTCCACTGGATGGTTATGCTCATCCTTGCATCAATAGATGATTATAGATTGATCTGGAATATGAAATGTAACTTCCCTTCATTGGAAATTTATATGAGGTCCATATAAAGAATGCCAATCCATGACAAGAATCACATCAAATTAAACTTTATGAAGGATCACAAGATTTGCAGGAAGAACTTTCCCACAAACTTCAATCGAAGAAGAATTATATACTTTTGATGCGGCTGTTGTGCCATTAGGGGTTTTCACAGCTAACTCAACATCTAATTGTTGAGGTAATATAGTGACACCCTTAGAAAATTATTCAGAAATAAAAGAGTGGGTGGATCCAGAATAAAAAAAAACATTTTCTACTTTAGAGTGGATGGTAAGTGTACCTTTCACCACTTCGTTATCATACTCCACATCGTTGATAGAAATCGTATGTGACTTTCCTTTGCCTTTGGCATTAAGAGTTTGTTGATGTCGATCATCATAAAAAACCCTTATATTAGGGCATTGATTGGCATAATGCCCCATTTCCTTGCACTTGTAACATTGAAGTGTAGGAGGTTCATGCTGTTTAGCCTTTTCTTTGTTCGCATCATTAGACATCTTCTTCCCATCATTGCGGCATTCAAATGCCCGATGAACTTCCTTTCCACATTTGAAAGATTTACTTGTCCCTTTAAGACAACTCCCTCAATGTTTATTTCCACACTTTGAGCATAAGGGAAAACTCATCATCTTTTCAGTGTGCTCTTTAGATTTTCCTTTGAATTCCATTTTCCACTTCTTATCAAACGCATACGACTGATGGGTTACTCCAATCTCCATCTCAACCTTGAGAGAACATCGAACGATTTACTCATAGTTTTTGAAGTCTCTTATGGCTAACTCCCTTCGAAGACTTGGTTTTAAGCCACTAAAGAATTGATTGATCTTAATCTTAGGTTGGATAATAATTCCGGAATCCTACCTTACAAGTATTGTAAAAAAAAATTCGTAGGTACCAACAGATTCATCATCCTTTTGATTCAGTTCAAGAAACTCCTTCTCCATCTTTGTTTAAAGAAAATGAGAGAAGTACTTATTAGAAAATAAGTTCTTGAACTCGTCCCATTCCATGGATTCAATTTCATCCCTTTTACTTGAATTATTGATAAGATTCCACCATTGATCAGCTTCACCTTCCAAACGATATACTACTAAGATGACTTTATCATGTTCAGAACATTGAAGAACTAAAAATATCTTTTTAGTGGTACTGATCCATTGTTCAGCCACTAATGGATCAGTAGACCCACTGAATGAAGGTGGACGCTGCCTCATGAAGGATTCAATATAATGTTTCTCCTTCCTTTGATCGTTTGGAAGTCCTGCATGATTCATAGCTTGAGAAAGTTGTGTGATCATGGCTACATGATTTTTCATTCCAGCTTCCATAACGTCTGGTTTCTTGAGGGGACAATCATTGCATTCTCTATCGCATTCCGCATTAACACGGTTCCTCAGGGTTCCAACCATTGACTAAAACCAAGAAGAATAGTGTCATCAACACTAATTATAATAGGAAAACCACACAATCAGGAATAAAATTTCACACTTAAGGTCTTATCATAGGTTGTTCATGGCCATTTCTAAAACACTAAGATTGTGTTCTATGATTAGACTTATCCTTAGGGTTCTTACAAGGCTTTCACATCATAGTTTCCAAAGGTTGACTATTCCTTTCCTATGATACCAAATACAACGACCCATACTTTACATACATTGTTATTAATTCATAATTGAAGCACACTTATTACAATATATAACCAAACAAAGAATGGACCGTATAGGTATAGTTTCTTTAGAAACTGGGAATCATAAACAACTGGTTCATAAATCATCTACGTTGTCTCCCATTTATTTCATCATATCTAGAGTCCCTTTTGGCATATTCTACTTAATACTCTTCTTCCAGACCTGGAGAAAATAAAACATACAAAAGGGTGAGCTCAAATTCTCAGTAAGGGTAAACAAAATAAATATCAATCATATCATATTCTTAATAACATAACATTTTGAAAATCATATTCTACAAAAGAGATCATAATATCATGACATGGGATTAATAATAATAGTGAAATGTAATCCAAATAATCATTACTTCAAACATGAAACATTGTGGCATACACACATAATCATAGAGAATCATTTCTTGTTAGTCAAGACTCATTTCCAAGACTATCTTAGCGGACAAAGTCCATTTCTGAACCGAGTTCACGCCTTGTTTTAGTCATGTTTCACTAAACCGGATTGACCTACTATTCCAGCCATGTCTATCTCATGAGATATAAATCTTTAACTAATGCATTGGAGGGAGATATTGGTCCCACCCATCACATAATTATACCATTCTTATGTGTGCCACAAGATCATAAATCATACATCGTAGCATAACCCATGTAATAAAAATGGGATTCTTAAACATCATGCCATCATAAAATAAATCATATAAGATAAAAATACTTCATTAAAATAATTACATCATAACATAATAAAATAAATTTAAAAATAGGGATAGAAACAGAACCCTATATTTTCTTAGATGGAAAATAATTTTGATATAATGCTTGAACTTCTTTCTTGATGAAAATAACCTTTCTACTTCAAAAAAAATTTCTTTCTTAAAATGTCATATAATTTTAAACTAAAATAAGTTGATTAAAAATAAACTTGAAAACTTGTAAAGGAAGATTCTTGGAAATAATGTTTTATGAAATCATAAAATCCATTCAAGCCGTATAAGTTAAAAAAACATTCTTCTCGTACTTTGGCCGAAAAAGTCAAAAAAGTACCTCGTACTAAAAACGACAAAAGATTCCTATCAAATATTTTATTAAAAAACTCACAAACAAGTAATATTGGATTTAACAAATTGTAAGAGGACAAAAATAATATTACATATTCAGGAAACATGGATGTGGATGATATATACATCCCAGTAAATATGAAAGTATAAACAATCTCGGATAAGAATGAGATTGTGAGATTTTCCCTTACCTTAGGTCCAATTTGCTTCGTATGTGTCCGAACCTCCTATATAATGATTTAAATAATTCCATTGACTTATTACATAATCATAATAATTGTTCTGATATCATATATGTTCATATTATTAGCTTCTTATTAGTAATATTTTATTGTTACTTATTATCCGGGTGTTTATTGCTTTTTTTGTTCTTATGCGTGTTTTGTCGAATAAATTCATATTATTCTTTTTAGGTTATAGATACCTTATTATAATCATGGTATTAGTCTAATATATATCATATTTATTCATTCAATTCATTCAATTCATTTATATAATCATTATTCATTGAAAATCATGTAGAATGAGTCGCATCACATCGTGGAGATGGTAGGTCGTACGTACGCACGAGTGATGATATCTTTCCCATGATCATGGTATTGTATTGAAGTGTATGTATAATATTTCATAATCATTATAAATTTAAAATAATCATATATAGTTATTCTTTACACCATTATACCCATCCACGTAAGGTGGTGGTGGAAAACAGATTACACCACAGCGTGGAGACGATATTCCGTACGTACGCACGCTCAGTGATTTCGTTTTCCGTAGGACGGATAGAAAGTGAAATAGGGTTGTTTCATATTTATAATAAAATATAAGTATATGAGTGATTCTGATGTTATTACTTCATAATTAAACAACTAAATACAAAGAAGTTGAAGAAGAAAGAAATTGGAAATGATCGGTAATGGATATTACCTCTTCTTTGACGCGCCTCTACTTAAACTCCTCTTAGGGCACTAGGGTTGGTATTTAAAGAATACCAGGACCTCTAGGATATTTTAGGGGAGTGTATAAGAGAATTTGGGATGGTTTTGCCGAGTTTTATGGCTCAAAGTGGTGTGTGGGGGAGAGGGAGGAGCTCCCCTTTTATAAGGGATGAGAGGGGCACCTTTGGAAAAACTTAAAATATTATTTTATTATAAAGTCATATTCGGTTTTTAATAGCTCAAAATCGATTTATTTCTAATATAAGGTGGGGATGGGTCGAAATACTCTAAACCAATAGAATTTGGACAAGTGTAGGTTACTATTTTAACCTTATCATTTAGATTTAACTTTAAGTTAAATAATTTTACTTTTACTGTTTCTTCTTGTTTTCTTACACTATAAGGTTAATAAACTTACTAAAATAAGATAAAAGAACCCCAAGTTGTTTATTATTAATATATATAACCTTATATAAGTCATTTGGTAGAACCTTAGATTTTTAGGGATAAAATAACAATTAATAATATAATATTTATTTTCAAAACTATTTTATATCAATTTTGACACTATTTGGTAATTGATTTTTTTGAAAATCAAAAAAGCATTATTAGTTCGAAAAAAGTGAATTAAATAAATAATAACATGTCATATTAACTTATAAAATTAGTGTAATTCATAAAAAGTCTCAAATTACATTTATTTGGGAATTTATAATATCAATTATGTTAATATTTTTTTAATAAGGTAATTACTTCATCATTATTGTGTCATAAATAAAACAAACTATTTAAAGTCTAAAAATTATAAATAAACTACCATTATGTATGAAATCGTTTTATATTTCTAATGAATATTTATAGTCTAATTTATCTTATTTATAACCCTATATTAAAAATGTTTTAGTTATTAAACATTGATTTTGACTATTTTAACTCTTCTTTAAATAAAATAATATTAAATGTCCTAATCTAGTCCAAGTGGACCTAAAGGGTAATATTTTATCCCTATGGTTGTTTTTGGTCGAATTACACATATCCAATTGAATTAGTACATGTGTTATGGTAATAATAATACCATTTTTACCCTTAATTACCCTATTTACTTTTAACCGTGGTAAATAAAAATAAAAAGTTACTATTCACCAAAAAATTATTTTTAACTTATTGAACCACATTTTACTCCTTGATGTTAACCATGTCTCTTGAATTTTTGAAATTCCACTCATAGAAGCAGTAAAATTAATTTTTATTTAAATTTTCAAACTCTCCTAGGAGGTGGGTAAAAGACGGTGAAAAATTCAATAAAATTTTTATATATCTAAAATTATTATAAAATGACTCCAATGAATTACATTGAACTTATATAGGTATTATGTATCAATTTTTACCTAAAATAAATTTAAATAAAATAAATAATTATTTAAATAAAAAGTTGGTTTTTAAATAGTAACCCAGTGTTTTCACTATTCGTCAAAAATTGAATGTTTTCAGAAAAATACCAAAATTTCACCCTAGGCTAATTTCTATATTCCAAATCCAAAAATTAAGTCCATTTTGAAAAATAAAATTTATAAAATTTCAAAAATGGGTTATTACTATTCATAATGGCTAGTTTTAATAATATTTTAATAGCATATCGTTGTTTAGTGAAACTCGATATTGCATACAACACAATATATCGAGGAAGGTTGTGATTGCGTGTAAAGAATTCCAATCTAGTGTTGTGTGTAGTGAAAGATTCCTTTTATGATGTATAAAAACAAAATATAAAAATCTTGGGTGTTACACAAGTAATGGTCACAAGCTTTTGTTCAATCGTACTTCCAGACCAGAAAAAACTTTTATGTAAACATTGAGCTTCTTAAGAAGTCCAGCAGGCCACTTGTAAACCATCATCGAGTAAACCATTTTGGAGAGAATTGTATATTTCACAAGGAAAATTCTTCCAGCCATAGAGAGAGATTTACCTTTCCACGAAGAGAGTTGATTGGTAATATTATCAAAAATGTTATAGAAGTTAATCGATTTAGGACTTCCCCAAAAGATAAGAACCCCAAGATTAGTGTAGGGGAAGGAACCTTACTTGATACCTAAATAATTGATGATGTAGCTTTTTTTGTTAGAAGAAAAATTCTTCCTAAAGAAAATAAAGGACTTGTTCCAGCTGATATACTGAATAGTATCCTCCTAAAAATTTCAGGTTCTAGACGTAGATGGAGTTCATATTGGGTAGTATACAAAAAATATTTTAGTAATAATAAATAAAAAATAAAGATGTACATAAAAAACAGTCACCTTGTCTAAAAAAATTAAATCAATGATTAATTAACGAAAATTACATAACCAATATGATAAGATCGTTTCATGTTAAATTTATAATTAAATTAAACAACCAGAATTACCTCGATCTTTGTAATTATTTCATCATATAAGTTGTTGATTTTTTAAACATCATTCACTTTAACCATCATTTCACTTTGAGGATTCATGTATATAATACCTCTATGTATGATCCACACATTCTACTTTTGATATCAAAGTTTCATTGATGGTAGACCAGGTGTTTTCATGGTGGTACTGATTATCTTGCATTTCCCCGTTTGATCACTATCACAATCCCTTCAGTATTGAATGTTTATCTCCTAGTGTCAACAAAATTAGATGAAGGAGGACGAATTTCACTTATCCCATTCTTCATAGATAATCCTAAGATGTTATTAGTGGAGTGAAATATCTAGGTTGTAAAGGAGAGATGTTGTGCACACAACCAACTTACAACCCTTTCACAAATGACATAATGAGGTATATATAGGGACAACACTGGTGTTTAAAATTAATTAATTTTACAATGGTAATTAAACATATATTAATAAAAACTATACCCCATTCCATGAAAAATAATAATATTATTATTTTTCTCAGGGAACACACTATTTGTGCAATGATAAATATTATTTTATAGTCTGGTAAATAAATATTATCAATGAACCCATGACTTGGTCTGCTCATTCTCCCCTACATTTATTGAATTATTAAATAAATATTTGAAATATATATTAAGAATTAAATAAAATTATATATTTATAATATTAACAACATTTTGAATAAATATTTATTTTTAACATTTGTGATTGATAAAAACCAAAAATAAATTTTATTCCTATAATTGGAGAATAATATTTATCCTAGTAATTAAATCTAATTATAATATAAATGAGATAAATGAAGGCACTAAGTGTGTGACCAGATTTTCTTTTTACTCAATAGAATTATGAATATTTACCTATATTCTAATATCAGGTTCTAGAAACATGTAAATGAAACCAAGAAGAATATGTTAATGTCACGACATTAACAGCCACATGTGAACGTTTACTATCTGATATAATCTCTTTGTCTCAAAATATCACCAAGAATATTTCATACTAATTTCATCAACTTATATAACTGATACATATTTCTTTAACTTCTAGAAATTAATTCATCAATAAACCATAGACATAAAATTTAATGTTATGGTTTTAATTCAATTAAAGGGTTATGATGTCAACATTCGTACAGATGGATGAGAAAGAATTATTTCTTGAATTTTTCATTAACAACATAAAAATCATGATGTAACCAACATACTCAACATCATCAGGAATATATATCATATAATTTTGTGAAAATAAATATAATATTGCGATTCATGATGTGTATTAAAAATAATATTAATATTTATGGATCATTATACACACTCATATATTGGAATATCCAATGATACACAAATATGTGGAATTCCTAATGGAATTTTTGTCCTCATTATCTTCTATCTTGAATATTACTAAGTAAAAACATCATGAGATAGAGTCTCATCCACTTACAAGTAATCACATATGATATTATTAATCATATATTTCCCATTAGATGATATCATATTACCATATAACTAAGTTTAAGAATACTTTCATTAAAATCAATGTTATCATCATATTGAGGAACTTCTTATGACCTTTTCAATATTAAAAATAGTATAGGACAATATCACATTATAGTATGTATAAAAACAATGAATAGTTGATATGATATTAATTTATATTCAAATATGTGAATATATAGGTAATTTAAAGTAAAAATAAGTTGGTTCAAGGAAATCAACTTGCAGAGACCCAGAGCATGACATACATGGACAATACATTACTTTTTCAGAATACTTAATACATAAAAAAACCAAAACTCAAGGATCGTAATAGTTTAGTGTCTTTGGAAACTTGGAATATAAACTTCTAATCATGTTGAAAGATCTTCAACAACTCCCATAACGATATTCCACTTTTTATTTCCTTACCTAAAACCTTTCTTTAATTTCCTAGGAAAAAATAAAACATAAAAAGCGTGAGCTCAAATTCTCAGTTAGGGAAAACATAGAGAACATAAAACAATCCATAAACATTTTAAAGCAAAAACTTGAACATGAAATTTAAACATCAAAATATTGAGCAAAGACATATATTGTGGAAGTACGTAAGGCATATATCATAATGGAACATCAACCATGATAAAATATAATAGGAATAAATCTTCTAATTGTGGCTACCATTCAACACATGTTATGATTTCCATAGTAGCCAAGGCATTGCTGCCAAGACCATCTTAGCGGACAAAGTCCCTTTCTGAATCAAGTTCACTCCTCGTTTCAGTCCTGTAACACTAAACCGGATTAACATACCGTTCCAGCCATGTCTATCTCATGAGATATAAATCTTTACCCAATACATTGGAGGGAGATATAGGTCCCACACATCTCATAATGAAATCATTCTTACTTGTGCCACAACATAAACATAAATCATTCATCATAACCCAAAAAATAAAATGGGTTTCATTCCATCATAACATAATCCATATAAAAGAAATGGATATCATTTCATAATAAGAAAAGTGAAAACATGAAAATCATAGAGACATTATACTTTAAACATACACATATGAAATAATTTCATCTTGGATGAAAAATGGTTTTGATAAAACACTTGGAATGAATTCTTGAGGAAAATATCCTTTCTTCTTAAAAATCAATTTCTTTTCACAAAACGTCATGAAAATTTAAAAGAAAACGATTTATTTTAAAATAATCTTGAAATATTTTGGTGGAAGCATCATGAAAATAAGGCTTTATAAAACCATAAAAATCCTTTCTTGTCGTATAAGTTAAAAAAACATTCTCCTCATGCTTTTGTCGGAAAAGTCAAAAAGTACCACGTAACGTAAACAAAAGAATGATTCCTTACATACCATGTAGTAAAAGTCATAACCCGTAAAAAGGACATTAAACATACATAAAAACACTTTTAGAAAAAATGGATATGTATGATAACAACAACCCCAGTAAATACTTACATATAATCAATCTCAGATATAAAACAATTGAGATTGCAACATTATCTGTTACCTTAGGTCTGATATGATTCGTACCTATCCAAAACTCCTGTATAATGATTTAAATAATGTCATTGAATTATTACAGAATCATATTCATTGTTATTATATCATATATGGTTCACTTATGACTTTATATTACCCGTTATTTTGTAAATTCATGTTAATGAATGTTTTGGGTAAAATTGTTTCATTTATCGTATGTGTTTTAACTTGTCGTTCTTGATATTATTACTGATATCCTGATTTACATAATTCCAGAATGTAAAACATGATTTATATATAATATATATTCATCATATAAATATATATTATATATCGATAAAAGGAATGAAATACACCGTTCATGGAGATGGTAGGTTGTACGTACGCATGAACGTTGTTTTCGTTTCCTTATTGAATTGAATGAGATTAAGTAGATGACATAAATATATATACACATAAATACAGTATCATTATTATGTCATATATTTCATGATTACTTATTGTATATACTTTATAATCATTCATGAATGTTTAACATGGATAATGAATCTCATCGCGTTGTGGAGACGGTAGTCCGTATGTACGCACGAGCAATGATATCATTCCCATGATCGTGGAATTGCATTGAAGTGTATGTATAATATTTCAGAATCAATATAACTTTGAAATAATCATATATAGTAATTTATTTACACCATTATACCCATCCAAGTAAGGTGGTGGTTGAAAACATATTACACCACGGCGTGGAGACGGTATTCCATACGTACGCACGCGTGGTGATTTCGTTTTCCGTAGGATGGATAGATAGTGAAATAGGGATTTTTCATACTCATAATAAAATATCAGTATATGAGTGTTACTTATGTTATTACTTCATAAGGAAACAACTAAATAAGAATAAGTAGAAGAAGAAATAAAGTTGAATGAATCGGTAATGGATATTACCTCTTCTTTCGACACGCCTTTTTGCAACCTCCTCTTAGGGAACTAAGATTGGTCTTTGAAGAAGACAAGAACCTCTAGGATGTTTCTATGGAAGTGGAGAAGAGAAATTGGCAGGGGTTTTCCAATATTGAAGGCTCACAGTGGTGTGAGGAAGAGAGGGAGGAGGTGCCCTTTTATAAGGGAGGAGAGTGGAACCTTTCGAAATATAAGAAATATTTGTTTATATTAAATCCCAAACCCACATAAAAACATCCAAAATGACTCAAATACTAATATTAGTTGAGATAGGGTTGTAATATAATCAACCAATAAAATTTAAACATGTTAGGAATTTATTTTAAACATTATCAACCTGATTTATCCTTATTTAATCAATTTAATTTTATTTGTGGTAATAACATTCTAAATTTTAAATTATAAAAAATAATTACTTATTTGTTGTTAATTGTCCATAATTGGATATGTTATAACCGTTTAGACCATATATATTTAAATTTATATATTTTAAATATTTTTTTGATTTTTAAAGAATTTTATAATATGTTATTTTTATAAAATAACAATAGTGTCAATTTTGACACTATTCATTTATTCGAATTTAAATAAAATATATACAGAAAATATGTTCGAAATAAAAGCTTAAATAGATTCATAAAATTACATATGTATCTAGAAAATTAATGGAGCACATTAAATAGTTCATATAATATTATTTTTATTATTTTTAAAACCATTTATTTGGTTTATATCTTAATAAAATAATTACTACAACATTTTTGTACAATTATTTAATATACTTATTTGTTGCATAAAAATTAAAACTAAAATCCTATGATTAAGATAAATATATTACCTTTCAAAATAATACTTTTACTAGAATTTATCATCTTAAAATCACAATATTTAAATTGTTATATTTATTAAATTATGAAGGTGACAACTTTGGGATCATTTAAAATTAAATAATATAAGTGTCATAATCGCCTTAATAAGGATCCAAATGGTCAAACATTCGGACTGTGGATAATTATGGATTATATATACACTAATAATAAGTTTTGTGCAGATTTTTTGGCCTTTTGATATGTATTACTATTTCAATAAAAACTATATTATTGATTTTTCACTAAATAAATAATTTTTGCATCATTAATGTATAAGATAATAAGGTAATTAAATAACTCTTAAAAATTACAAATAAATTACCATGATAAATAAAAACATTTAATCTTTAAAATGAGTATTTATAAACAAATTTATATTCTTTATAAACTTATATTAAATATACTTTAATTATTAAAGTTGAGTGAGACATATTTCACTTTCCTTTAAATAAAATAAACTAAAGGTCTTAATCACCTCCAAGTGGGTTCTAATGGATTCCATTTCGACCCAAATATGAATTAGGACAAATTATAATCATCCAATTATATTAAGACAAGTATTAGGATAATTTTATAATATTATATTTACCTTTAATTACCCAATTTACCTTTTAATATAGTAAATAAAATTTACTATTGTTACTATTCATAAAGCCCAAAAATAAAAAGTAGTCTATTAATATAATTTGGACATACTGATTCAAAATATGGAATCCATTTTTCTAAATTCAATACAAAGAAGTGTTATAAATTAAATTAAAATTAATCTCGTTGTCGAAAGAAAACAGGTTTTTGTTTAAAATATTACAAAAGATTGAATTTATTTAACCTACGAATTCAATGTAAAATCAATGATAATTAAATAAATTATATTAAATGGTAATAATATATTTTATTTATAGTTTAAAACCATTCATTATTATAATTTAACCACATAAGTTATTATGATGAAAAAAGTTGTTTTTAATTAAAATATAGTGTGTTTTTACTATTTATTAAAATATGAAAGTTATCAGAATAACATGAAAATTTTATCCAAGGTAATATTTTATATCCTGATTCCAAAGAATAATTTTATTTTGTAAAATTGAACTTATAAACATGTAAAAAACTATATTTAAAGTGGGTGCTCCATCAAAAGGTGGAAAAACTGCATTTTTTGAAAAATACTTATTTTACCCGAAAAAATTATTTTGTTCTTGTATCATGTTCTAGAAAATTTGTAAGATAAATAATAATGTTATAAAATTAAAAATTTATTTAATACTATTCATAACGGCTAGTTCATAATAATATTATAATAATATATCCTTGTTTACTGAAACCTGGTATTGCGTACAGCACACGCTATCGAGGAAGGTCGGGATTGCGTGTAATGCAAGCCAAGTCAGGGTTGCGTATACTACAAGCTAATGCATTGTTGCATATAGTACAAGATAATATTGGTGTAGTGTATAATAGAAGAAATTAAAAAGAATATATGTTATAAAATCTCAGGTTGTTACATTCTACCCCCCTTAAAATGAATTTCGCCTTCGAAATTCGTCGGGGTTATAAATCGTTTACTATTCATAGAAACCCATATCATAAAAAGGAATACTAAAACTTAATTTTAAAAACTAAAGTATGAAATGTAACGATTACCCAAAGTAACTCATCATTGGGTTTCCTTATAGGATAACATAGGTGAAAATATGGATATGGAAGAGAAATCTAAACATCATGTTCTGATGGAGAGTGGTAGAGAACATGGCTATGAAAAAGCCAACAATTACAAAGCCATAAATTTGTGATGAACTAAGGTACCATCTGATTTATCAGATATAAAGACACTAGGACAACATTTTTCTGCATTCAAGATCATTTCCCTAAAGTTGAAGAAATTGGAATTAGAAGAAATACGTTCTTGATTTTTGTATAATCTCACCGTTGGTCGTTCCTTGGACAATTTCCACTTCATTTCTTAAAGAAATAAAGTTTAATTTTTCATTCGCGAAGTGTTAGAAAATCATATGATAGAATGATAAGTCATTCCATCTTTCTCAAACAAAAAGTTTGAAAAAGTTATCAAATATACATAAGTCCATCTATAGTGATATTAATCATATATGATTCTAAAAATGGACTTATACTTCATCTATCATACCGCTTAATAAAATAAAACTAGTTTCTACTAACCAGGGAATTCCTGTAGGCTAGTGGTAGGTGATAAAGTCCAGTCGCACTTTGGTTGTGGGTTTGATTCCCACAGCCTTTTCCGACGCGATGGGTTGTCGCCCGTCCTGCAGGTTTTCCTTTTTCTAAAACTACATTACTATATCATCCCATCAATAATATCGAAAAAAGATCTATCCTTAAACAATACTAACTTATGTCCAACATAATCCATTCCAATCTTTAGGCTTATCTAAAATACTTCGGTCCAAGCTCATAGTATAAAGAAAATGATTACATGAAATGTCACATAACAATCACGTGAATGCCATCATTTATCCCCAATATATCATAAGATATATCTTGTTGGTCAAATTAAAAACATGTGAATACCTTAATCATGTATTCTCTTGAAGAATGAATACCCATTGAACCTTAGTGAAAACGTGAATGTTGTTAAATTTTAACACTTTCCACATACCAAAATCCCAAAAATTCTATATACTCAAACCATAATAACACTTAGTCTTTATATCTGTCATGAGCTCATGAATACAATCAAATATCTCATTATCTTATTATCCCTTCATTATGAGCATATCATCTACTTTCTAAAAATATCTGAATAACCTTTCATGGTTACCGGTACCATGTACTTTCAAATACTTTAGGAAAAACAATAGTGTAACATTCCTTAGATGATTCTTTATTCTATAGTACCATTAACTATACAACATAACTCTTGATAAACATACAATCATTCCACTAACTTCTTAAACCATTGACCGAGCTTCAACAATTATTTTATCTCACATATCATTTGTAGTCTCTTCATCATCATCAATATAAATACTACCCATACGACCATGATGATCCTTTTCATGAGACTTTTCCTTAGGAAATTGGTTTGAATAATGCCCATACATTCCACATTTAAAACATTTAACCATTGTTGATGTCTTAGAAATACCATTATCCTTGTCAATGGTGTGAACTAAACCTTTTCCTTTGCAATTACTAGCTTTGTGTCCTTATTTCCCACACCCAAAGCATCTTCCAGTTCCTTTGAAACAGTCCCCTTGATGCCTCTTCCCACATGACTTACATGAGGTAAATTGAACTTTCTTTCCTCTATGATAATCATGAAACTCCATCTTTCTCTTATTAGCTGAGTCAGGAAACTTACCAAATTTGAGATTATTGATCATATTATGAGATTGCTGATTAGGCATAATAATGATGTTTGTACTTCCAAATCCCGTTTCATTTGGTTTCTCTTGAAGAATATCATTCCATTGTCCATCATATCCTCCATTATCGTGAATCTTCTTATTTCCAGCCATTTTCTAAAACCAAAAAAGAATATTGTGAGTGGCCAAAATCATAATCAATGGGGATAACCTTCAATATCTAACATCTTAGGTTAAATTCTAAGATCGTTACCATAATTCTAAGACTATAACCTATACTTATACTTAACCATAGGGACATCCCTAGACATAACTTAGAAATATCTCTAGGTATTTCACTAATGTTTTCTCATCCTAGTTTCCAAAGGTTAACTAAACCTTTCCTCTGATACCAACTGTAGAGACCCGGAGCTTGAAGTACATGGAAAATACCTTACTTTTGTGGAATACTTAATACATAACAAAAAAAACCAATACTCAAGGATCGTAATAGTTTAGTGTCTTTGGAAACTTGGAATACAAACTTCTAATCATGTTGAATGATCTTCAACAACTCCCATAACGATCTTCCACTTTTTGTTTCCTTATCTAAAACCTTTATTTATTTCCTAGAGAAAAATAAAACATAAAAAGGGAGAGCTCAAATGCACATTAAGGGGAAACATAGAGATAATAACACAATCCATAATCATTTGAAAGAAAAAACTTGAACATGAAATTTAAACATCAAAATATTGAGCAAAGACATAAATTGTGGAAGTACATAAGGAATATATCATAATGGAACATCAACCATGATAAAGTATAATAGGAATAAAACTTGTAATTGTGGCTACCATTACGCACATGTTATGATTTCCATAGTAGTCAAGGCATTGATGCCAAGACCATCTTAGTGGACAAAGTCCCTTTCTGAATCGAGTTCACTCCTCGTTTCTGTCATGTATCACTGAACCAGATTAACTTACCATTCCAGCCATGTCTATCTCATGAGATATAAATCTTTACCCAATGCATTGGAGGGAGATATAGGTCCCACCCATCTCATAATGAAATCATTCTTACTTGTGCCACAACATAATCATAAATCATTCATCACAACCCAAAGAATAAAATGGGTTTCATTCCATCATAACATAATCCATATAAAATAAATGGATATCATTTCATAATAAGAAAAGTGAAACCATGTAAATCATAGATACATTATACGTGAAACATACACATATGAAATAATTTCATCTTAGATGAAAAATGGTTTTGATAAAACACTTGAAATGAATTCTTGAGGAAAATATCCTTTATTTTTAAAAATCAATTTCTTTTCAAAAAACATCATGAAATTTTAAAAGAAAAATATTTTGCTTAAAATATTCATGAAATCTTTTTGAGGAAGCTTCATGAAAATAAGTCTTTATAAAACCATAAAAATCCTTTCATGTCGTATAAGTTAAAAAAACATTCTCCTCGTACTTTTGTCAGAAAAGTCAAAAAGTACCACGTAACATAAAAAAAAGAAAGATTCCTTACATACCATGTAGTAAAAGTCAAAATCGGTAAAAAGGAAATTAAACATACATAAAAAAACTTTTAGAAAACATGGTCATGGATGATAACAATAACCCAAGTAAATACTTACGTATAAGCAATCTCAGATAGAAAACAATTGAGATTGCAACATTATCCATTACCTTTGGTCCGATATGCTTCGTACATATCCAAACCTCATGTATAATGATTTAAATATTGTCATTGACTCATTACAGAATCATATTCATTATTATTATATCATATATGGTTCACTTATGACTTTATATTACCCGTTCTTTTGTAAATTCATGTTAAATAGTGTTTTGGGTAAAATCGTTTCATTTAACCTATGTATTTCGACTTGTCATTCTTGATATTATTACTTATATCCTAATTTACATAATTCTAGAATGTAAAAAATGATTTATATATAATATATATTCATCATATACATATATATTATAGATTGATAAAAGGAATGAAATACACCAATCCTGGAGATGGTAATCCGTACGTACGCATGAACGTTGTTTTCGTTTCCTTATTGAATTGAATAAAATTAAGTAGATGACATAAATATATATACACATAAATACAGTATCATTATTATGTCATATATTTCATTATTACTTATTTTATATACTTTATAATCATTCATGAATGGTTAACATGGAGAATGAATCTAATCGCGTTGTGGAGACGGTAGTCCATACGTACGCACGAGCGATGATATCATTCCCATGATCGTGGAATTGCATTGAAGTGTATGTATAATATTTTAGAATCAATATCACTTTGAAATAATCATATATAGTTATTTATTTACACCATTATACCCATCCAAGTAAGGTGGTGGTCGAAAACAGATTACACCACGTCGTGGAGACGGTATTCCGTACGTACGCACGCACGGTGATTTCGTTTTCCGTAGGATGGATAGATGGTGAAATAGGGTTGTCTCATACTTATAATAACATATAAGTATATTATTTATACTTATGTTATTACTTCATAATGAAAAAAATAAAGAAGAATAAGTATAAGAAGAAATAAAGTTGAAATAATCGGTAACAGATATTACCTCTTCTTTCGACACGCCTTTTTGAAACCTCCTCTTAGGGCACTAAGATTGGTCTTTGAAGAAGACCAGAACCTCTAGGATGTTTCTAAGGAATTGGAGAAGATAAATTGGCAGGGGTTGGCTGGGATTGAAGGCTCAAAGTGGTGTGAGGAAGAGAGGGAGGAGGTGCCCTTTTATAAGGGAGGAGAGGGGCACCTTTGGAAATATAAGAAATATTAGTTTATATTAAATCTCAAACCCACTTAAAAACTTCCAAAATGACTCATATTAGAATATTAGATGAGATAGGGTTGTAATCCGATCAACCAATAAAATTTAGACATGTTAGGAATTTATTTTAAATATTATCAACTTGATTTATCCTTATTTAATCAATTTAATTTTATTTGTTGTAATAACATTCTAAATTTTAAATTATAACAAATAATTACTTATTTGTTGTGAATTTTCCATAATTGGATAATTTATAACGTTTTAGACCATATATATTTAAATTTATAATTTCTAAATATTTTTGTGATTTTTAAACAATTTTATAATATGTTATTTTTATAAAATAACAATAGTGTCAATTTTGACACTATTCATTTATTTGAATTTAAATAAAATACATGCAGATTTTTTGTTCAAACTAAAAGCTTTAATAGATTCATAAAAGATCATATGTATCTATAAAATTAGTTGAGAACATTAAATAGTTCATATAATATTTATTTTATTATTTGTAAAACCATTTGTTTAGTTTATCTCTTAATATAATAATTACTACAACATTTTTCTATAATTATTTAATATACATATTTGTTGTATAAAAATTAAAAAAAATATCCTATGATGAATATAAATATATTAAATTTCACAATAATACTTATAATTTAATTTATCATCTTAAAATCACAATATTGAAATTATTATATTTATTAAATTATGAAGGTGACAACTTTGGCATCATTTAAAATAAAATAATATAAGTGTCATAATCGCCTTAATAAGGATCTAAATGGTCAACAATTCGGCCATTGGATGATTTGGGTTTATATATACACTAATAACAGGTTTTGTGAAGATTTTTTGGGGTTTTGATATGTATTACTATTTCAATAAAAACTATATTATTGATTTTTCACTAAATAAATAATTTCTGCATTATTAATGTATAAGATAATAAGGTAATTAAAGAACCATTAAAACTTACAAATAAATTACCATGATAAATAAAAACATTTTATCTTTCAAATGAGTATTTATAACCAAATTTATATTCTTTATAAACTTATATTTAAAATAATTTAATTATTAAAGTTGAGTGAGACATATTTCACTTTCCTTTAAATAAAATAAACTAAAGGTCTTAATCACCTCCAAGTGGGTTCTAATGGATTCCATTTCGACCCAAATATGAATTAGGACAATTTATAATTATACAATTATATTAAGAAAAGTATTAGGATAATTTTATAATATTATATTTACCCTTAATTACCCAATTTACTTTTTACTATGGTAAAAAAAATTTACCGTTGTTACTATTCATAAAGCCCAAAAATAAAAAGTAGTCTATTAATATAATATGGACCCAATAATTCAAAATATGGAATCAATTTTTCCAATTTCAATACACAGAAGTTGTAGAAATTAAATTAAAATTAATCCTGTTGTCGAAAGAAAATGGGTTTTTGTTTAAAACATTGCAAAAGATTGAATTTATTTAACCTACGAATTCAATGTAAAATCAATGCTAATGAAATAAATTATATTAAATGGTAAAAATATATTATATTTATACTTTAAAACCATTCAATATTTTAATTTAACCCCGTAAGTTATTATGATGGAAAAAATTGTTTTTAATTAAAATATAGCGTGTTTTTACTATTCATTAAAATATGAAAGTTATCAGAATAATATGAAAAAATTATCCAAGGTAGAATTTTATATCCTGATTCCAAAGAATAATTTTATTTTGTAAAATTGAACTTATAAACATGTCAAAAACTATATGTAATGTGGGTGCGCCATCAAAAGGCGGCAAAAGTGCATTTTTTTAAAAATACTTATTTTACCCGAAAAAATTATTTTTTTCTTATAACATGTTCCAAAAAATGTGTAAGATGAATAATAATGTTATAAAATTCAAAATTTAGTTAATACTATTCATAACGGCTAGTTCATAATAATATTATAATAATATATCGTTGTTTAGTAAAACCCGGTATTGCGTACAACACACGCTATCGAGGAAGGTCACGATTGTGTGTAATGCAAGCCAAGTCAGGGTTGCATATACTACAAGCTAATGCCGTGTTGCATATAGTACAAGATAATCAAGGTGTAGTGTATAATAGAAGAAATTAAAAAGAATATATCTTATAAAGTCTCGGGTTGTTACACAACTCCAACAGACTCCCACATAGTCTAGAGAAAATAGATAAAGACTTTAGTTACACTTGAACTCATATGATGTTCATGATTATATTGAGATAAGGAATTTTTTAGAAGATCTACCATGATTTATTATATGGAAATTATTCTTATTATGATATTACCACTCTATGACAAATCCACCAAAAGACGATGTTTATGGAGTATCTACTTTATTTTCTTATATGAAGTTATCTCCTTTGCACGAGATGCCACTAAACTCTCAACATAGTCTAATGAGATATGGTATTTACTATTAAGAACTACATCAAGATTCTAGATGAAAGTCCATATCCAAACCACTTCTTTATATATATTAGAATCTATAATATACACAAACTCCACAATATATTCAATAACCATAACTTTAAGCTCATCCATCACACAACACCTCTAATGAGTATAAATATATATCTTGAATGTGGTTTTAGATCATCTTTATTTCTATAGATACAAGTATTTATGCATATTATTTTATCCAAATATTCTAAAAAAAATTATTTTTCATATAAAGTAACCCCCTAATTAATTTAAATCTATGGTAAATCATACATATTTTATTGTTTTTGTAAATGTGTAACTATAATGTTAAATGGCTGAAATATAGAAGTATAACTATTTTATTTATTTTTAATTTACTATCAAATCCAAGAATTTATATTTTGAAATTTGGAGACTCATTGTTCAGTAGATTTTAATCTTATATTCAATGCTTTTGTCCAATTTTATTTAATATTTAAAAAGTATACACTTAGTTTTAGTTTTTAATTTTTAAAAAATTGTAATATAGTAAAACATAAGGCTTAAAGTATGAATGTAAACCTTTTTTTCTCAATTGTATTATTTTACTCAAAATAATAACACTTTAAGAATTTTCTATTTTTTGGATGAACTGCCAAACATAAGGCTTTGTCGAGTTAAGAATAAGACTTTCTAGTTGATCATAAATATTATGTAAAATCATGAGGCTTTAGAACAATTCCATTTCTAGAGTAAATTCCTGTTTAAGACTTTAATGTATTACGATTCCACAATTACCAGATGAAGATCCCACCGTTGGTCATCCAACTGCACCACTTTCTATTACTCAAACCAAGAAGACCAAGCATAATTTTTGAAAACCCCCACTAGATAACTGTAATTTTAGTAGGTTATTCCTAGTTAAAATTAAGCCTAATTAGTAGCTAAAACTCCCTTACTCACATTAGTATTCCATTAATTACTCCTCTTCCACTATTTCCATGATACTAATAATCATTACACCTCATAATTATTCTCGATGGTGTATGGAAATTGATCATGTTATTGGAATACCCTGATATAGGAAGAATCCCAAATATTCATATCAAGAAGGATCCACACCCTTGAGCTTTACGCAAGGTGAAAATTAAAGGATAGGAATATGGTCAAGGAATTTGAGGAATGTTTCAAAAAAAGAAAATTTTTAAAAATGTAAAATACATATATTCCATTATCATGAGACAAGTGAAATGCAAAGAACACATGATCATTTTTCTATAAATAGGGAACTACATACTAAAGAGAGGGGTGATTTTTGTGATTAATTGGTTGAAATATTATTTTCTATTGTTTTATTTATTTCTTTTATTTATTTTAATATAACTCTCTTGTGATATCATATTAAGACATTTGTGGTTCAGTCGTGGAGATTCACCTTACCCCTATTAATGAATTATTCATTTTATTTGAATATCTATTATTTTTATCCCTCTGTATTTATTTGAATTGTTTATATGTTATAAGATCTCTTTATTTATAAATTTTGTTTGATTCATCTTCTCTCTTTCATTGGATTTCAATCATAGGCTACTCAGGTTTTATCAATATTATGATTAGGAGTAGTGAGATTATCTGAGGGTGATTATAGATTTCCAAAAACTAGTCTAAGTGAGATTATAACTTTTAGTGATTATTTCATCCCTCTCGTTATGATATAAATTCTAGGGGAGGACAGTTAAGATATATTTCACTTAATCATAGAGAAAATATGAGAGTACAATAATATAATAATGATTCAATAGGATAGGTGATGGGAATTCAATATTATTACACTTAATTTTAAAAAATGAAATCCAATCCAATTAAACCATTTATTTCACGAAGCGAACCCATTAAGAAAGAGTGGAACACACCTTTGACACTCTTTAGTCCAGATATTACCTAAGTATGAGTACTACTGAATTAATTTGGTATCAAATATTTTTTATTGGAAGCCCCACAATAGTTCATTTTTTAACTTGGCACCCTTATCAAGGATTAAACCATTGTGTTTTACTTTTTCATCAAAATAATTCAATGAATGAATAGATCTAGTGCGTCTCACCTCGTTGGTTTTTATCTGACGATTGAAAAAACTATGATGGAATGACTCAAAAGTCTTGAAATCACCTAAAAAATTGAAAGGGTGTTTGTCACAGTTCCATTGAAAATTTCTCCTTCCTCATCCAATTTTCCAGTATTTTAATTTAGAAAGTGAAATACTGGATTAAAACTTGACTTGACTAAATTATAATTTAAGTGAATTGTTATCACCCACTTTAAAAAATGATAATCCACTTCAACAACCAAATATTGAATAATATTGTGAGCGTAGAACTAGAATGATTAGTTCTACACTTAAATTTCATGGTTTTTAAGAGAATACCAACTCATTGAAGGATTGTATAAGGATTTTATTGACAAAACCCATAATGGGAAAGTAACCACCTAGTACTAGATATATAAGTAATTCCTTTAAAAATAATTAACTACCGCCAGTAGTTCTTAGTTGAGGAAAGATATTTATGGAATCAAGAAGCTAGTTGAGAAACTCTCTACGAGTTATAGAAAAGATTTAAGTGATTGAAAACATGATTCCCACATAAAAATTTATAATACCTATAGGATTTAATATGTAAAAATTAGATGCTAAAATACAAGAGGGGGGTGAATTGTATACTTTAAAAATTTCGTTGGAACCTTTAATGTTAAGTTTAACAAGGTTAATCATACATTTGCAAGACCTCTTACAGAAGCATTTTCTATTTTATCAAAAGAAATATTCAAACTCAAAGCATATATAATATGAAATATAATTAGAGTAATGGAATTACAAAGTATAGGAAGGTTATACTTTCAATCTTTTTCAAAGTTAACATAAAACAGCGGAATTAAAACAACTTGTAATAGTAAACAAGTAACAATAAGATACTTTTAATCCAAAGAGAAGGGTATAAAACTACCTTGCATAAAGGTTCCAAGATTTATACTTTCAAGAAAGTATGTCTTACCCAAACCCAGGTATTCCCTCAATCCAAAGATAGGTATCTATCTTTTTATCCTCGTAAGCCCTCAATTTAGAAGGAAATCAAAACCTCTGTCTTCTAATCCCAGAAGCCCACGATCAGCATGATCGGAGTCTGCACAAAGTAAGTCTGAAAAAGTTGTTCACACCTGAACAATTTGTTCACAACATCTTCAAAAAGCACTGAAAGTTGTAAGAGCCACTATCTCTCTATAAATCACTTCACAGTTTCTTTTTCATCAAAGTAAATTGTCGAAGTTGAAGTCGTTTTCTCATTCAAATGGGATTGTATTTATAGGAAAAATTTACAAACAGTCGGCTCCACTCCAACGGTCATATTTTCCTTATATTTTGGAAGGGCCTGGACATGTGTCAAATATACAATGGTTAGTTTATAACAGATTTTATGAAAATGTTTCATGTAACAAAAACTATGTTAAGTTAAAGATAAATGTTAAGTATGAGAAATCATAGAATCTGATATCATTGGAGTGATACATGTAAAAAACTCTAACATTATCAAGAAAATGTTATCTTATGAAATGAAGAAAATGGATTCTTAAGAATAACATTATCAATAAAAGTGAATCATAATGAAAAGTAAATCAGATTGTGAAACAAGTATCTCATTTTTTCTGAAATCAGAATCATAAGATCAGAATCACTTATACTCCAGAATCGGAGTCATAAAACTGAATCACATATACACCAGAATCAAAATCATAAAACTAAATCACATATACACCAGATTCGGAATCATAAAACAGAATCACATATACACCGGATTCAGAATCATAAAATAGAATCAATTATACATGGGATTTGGAATCATAAAAATTGAATCAAATATACACCAGATTCAGAATCATAAAATATAATCACTTATACACCAGTTTCGGAATCATAAAAACTGAATCACATATACACCAGATTCAGAATCATGAAATAGAATCACTTATACACCTGATTCAGAATCAAAAAATGGAATGAAAATTATATAAGTATAAAGGAATGACAATTCTATAAGTATAACGGATTGGAAATTCTGTTAGTATAACGAAATGAAAATTTTGTAAGTATAACATAATTACAATTTCGGATCTTAATAAAAATAAACAACTTAAAAAAAATCAGAACTTAGAAAAAGTTTTTGTGATTTTCAAAACATAAAACCATAAGGAATAGACAAGTCATAAGATATCCTTATTGACTCAACAATATCCCCTTTTTTAAAAGCACAATCAACTTTTCTAAGGAAGTATATTTTGACTTAGATAAACATGTATGAAAAAAACTTATCTCCCCTTTTGAAAATGATTTTGGATGAATATGACTAACTCCTCCTTAGGTTATGTTTTACGAGGATCATATTCTTGATCTTTGAAGTGAGGTTTTCTTAAGGGAATATCTTCCCCTTAGATAAACATTTCTTCTTAAAATAAAACTCCCCCTTACTTTGACGTTATACTTTCTTTCCATACTCCCCCTTACTAGATTATATTTCTTAGAGATTAACTTCTTCCTTTAAATAAATTCTCCCCCTTTGTGATTTTCAAAAAGAGGGAAAGGAATAGAGACGTATAAGATGTATCTGTAAGATTAAGCAAGAATATAATCGAAAGTAAAAGAATGAAATGCAAGAAAATTATTATGAAAATTTTAGAAATAAGGATTATATTACAACAAAACATCATAATGTAAAGAAAAGTCATCCAATCTTCTTCTGCTCAAACAACATATTCTTTATCAAGGATTTGAGTTTCATCAATAACTTAAGATTTTATTCAAAGTTTTTCAACAGGATATCCAACTCCTGATTCTTCTTTTCTAATGACAATATTCTTTCTTCTTGAGAAGCCACCTTTTTCGCTAATTTAGCTCTGACTTCCTTCTAACTACTTACAGATTGGTCAACAAAACTGAGTTGACTAGCTTTCTCAAAGATTGATGACTTGACCTTGTTGAACTCTGATTCACAAGTATTAAAATCTCCATTTATTGAATCCATGAAGTCACCGAACTATCTTAGCTCTTCGTTGATATTATTGGTGTGGTTAAAGAGTTTCTTACAAGTCAACTTCTGGGATTTGTAATCAATTAGAAGATTACTGATGTCTACTTCTTTCTTGACAACCATGTCCATAAGCATATTGGTCGATTCCATATTTTGATTCAGGGTATCTTGCATCTTTTAACTCCATGGATCTATGTTTCAAGAAGCGGAATGGTGCTAACCAAATTTCTTAAATATAGTTTGACAAAATCATTTTCGACAGATGAAGAGGAATCAGATCCTAAAACATCTTTTCCTTTCTTAAATCCTCTTAGAGTTAAGGAAGGTGGTCTATCTATTCTCTTAGAGGACTTCTGAGGAATTTCCTTATCAGATTAAGTAACCAAAACATTATTGCTTTTAATAGGGTCTCTAACTAAAGATTGTACATCTGAAACTTGAATAACATTTAGATCTCCCTGTTCATATTATTCTTTTTCAAACTCATGATGTTGAGATTCTTATTCTCCCTCTTCTTATTGAAATTATTACTCTTATTTACCTTGTTGTTCAACCTGTTCTTACTCTACTTCTTATAGTTCAAATTCAACTTCTTCTTCATCTTCTACTTCAACCTCTTCCTCAACTTCTATTTCTTCCTGGAGTTCTTCTTCCACTTGTTCTTCGACTTTGTCTTCTGAAACAGATTTAGGAAATGAACTCAAAGGGGTTCCAATATAATCTTCCACTTCCCTTAAAACACCATCATCATCATCTTGGATTACCTTATATTATATTTATTGAACTGGTTTTGATAAATCCATTACGTTCTTAGCTTTCAAGATTTCGGATGTGGCCACCGGTTTTTTAGGAACAAGTTGATATTCAGGTACTTCCTGAGATTTATTTTCTACATCTATTAGAAGAGGCTGAAAAACTTGCTCTTCCAATGATTTCTTCTTTAACTTATTCTCCTTATTTTCTTTCTCAAGATTTTAAACATTCTTGAATTTTATAGCCTTAGACTCTGCAGAATTTAGACCAAAATAAGGATCTCTTTCCTTTCAAGTAGCTGCCATTTCTCTCCACTTTTAAATTGATTCATCTGAATAAGCTTTCAGTTTCTTTGTAGGAGGAGGTGCTGAAACCAGGACAACATGAACTGGTACTGGAAATCATGGTTCATCAAATTTCCTTTTCTTATGAACCGACTTTGAAGATTCTGGAACATCACCCTTGTTCTGGACAACCATTTCTCCAAATATTTTCGATTGTGGAATAAACTCTACTTTCATCCTCCTTAGAGTGTCATCACTAAGAAACAAAATATTGAAAGTCTTTGAGACTGATCGTCAAGGAACATTAATCTCTTTAAGACACATAACAATTATTATGGAAATAGTTGCAAGATAAATAAGGACCTGATATCTGATGGTTCCAATTTTTATTCCTTGGATGGTGAGAAAGATGTACTTCACCAAGTTGATATTCCTTAGGTTGACAAGAAAGTCTAACAGAATGATATCACATATCTTTAGAGAATCCTTATCTCCCTTTCGTGGAATAAAAAATACTTGCATCCAGAGATCCACCATCTTGTGCTTCATTGAAAGATTCATAATCATAGGATTTTTAACATAATTAAGACTGAGAATATCCAAATCCATGACTTTTTCAAAAGATCCTTCCTTCTTGGGAATTTTTTGACAACAAAGAATAGCCTACCCTTCATATGGTATGTTAATAACATTTGATTCCTTCTTGTAGGGTACTGTATATTATTTATCATAGCATTTGAACTTCAACAGATCCTTACGATCATTTTGAAAGAATGTAACAGATTCATAGAATTTGATAAGAAGGTCAGGATAAACCAGATCCTGATATTTCTCTATATCCACACAGACACTTTCCCATCCATTAGATCTTATCACCATAGAAATAAGGGAGTCATATTTTTCAAAGAACATAGGACACACTAACCTTTCCCTAAAGATTGACCAGTCGTTAATCTCCATGTTATCCGTCATCTGGTCTACTGAGGATTCTAGAGCCATTCAGTGTGATAGAGACAAAATAATCAGAATGAAAGCTTTGATGGCTACAAAACATCGGTAGTGAGATCTGTAAGGATGGTGTGATACTTGAAAATGAGGAACCCCTAATATAGACATAGATATGACTTTTCAGATTCCATAAGATAATCAAACGACTGACAATAACCTGATCTAATCTAACAGTTGATGATGGATATAGAAAATATGAATTGTGATCTTTTGAAGTAAGGTAAACAAGAATTTAATAAATTTTGAAATACCAATAACTAAAATTTCATATTAAGAATATAAATAGTAAGAAATATTACTTTTGGAATACTCTGAGAGAATTATCGGTATTATAAGCTTTTTTCTTGGAAGTTTTAAATTCCGAAATTTTCAAATCCGAAATTTTCAATAAAAAAATATTTCCTAAGGAAAGAAAACGAGTTTAAATAAAAAAATATACATATGTACTCCCCCTAAAATAAGGAGTAGTTTAATGTTAGGAAATTATTTAAACAAGAAGTAGATATGAATGACTACGTTACAAAAATCATTCCTAGATTCTGTTTAATGTATTCAAATCTATCGGAAGGTAGAGGTTTTGTAAAAATATTAGCATGTTTCTCTTGCATTCCGATGAATTAAAGAGTAATATCTATTTTAATGTTATCGCCAAAAGTTAACTTTACTCCTTTTGTTTTTAAAATTTTCTTTGTTACCAGTAATGTTTCGGGAACATCCACTATCCATGTACATATGTTGTCGGTACTTTCTTAATTTTCCTGAAAAAGAAATAGTTAGGATTTCGGAATCCAAACTTTCTTAGATCCGGAACTATTAGATAATAAAAGATTGGGTAACCATATTTGTTTAGCAAAATAAGCTCTATGAAACCCATAAGATTTCACTTTATTCAAATAACTGTTTTTCTTCTAATGCCCACCACTTTGGTATTTAGTACAAAAAGGGTCTCTAGAAGGAACAAAATAATTATTTTTAAAAATAGGGTTTTCTTGAGAATAACCTAATCACTAATTATTACCAGGAGGACAAATATGAGAATACATATTGTCAAAATTTTCCTTAGCAGAAGTATAAATTGAAAGAAGTTTTTTCAAGGAAAATATTTCAGATTTTAGTCTCAGGACTAAATCCTTATCCTTAGAAAAAATAGATTTAGGGTTATGTTTATTCTCTAAAATATCATTTTCTAAAAATATATTTTTAAGATCCTTAGAAATTTTATCCTTCTCAGAATTAACTTCCTCAATTTTCTTATAATGATTTTATATAACATCATTTTTCTTATCAAGATCTTTTGTAAGATCCAAATTTTTTTTTATTAAAATAGATTCTCTAGAATTTGTTTTACCAAGTTTCTTATAAACTTTACAGTTTCTCTTTTCCAACAACATTGAAAATATAGAAACTTCTTCATAGGATAGAAAATCATGATCATTATCTGATGAAGAAAATTATTCATCTAAATAAAAACCTCTATCTGGAAATTTTTTACTTAAATACATATTGGTTAAGGATTTAGCAGTCCATACCTTAGCCATAAGATAATGATTTTGAAATGGAACTCTGGCTATTAGACCAATATTCTTTTTCCCAGAAGATTCATATTCTAAAAAAATCATCAGAATAATCTTTACCACTAGAACTCTAAGTGATAGTGTCATTCAAGACTTTCTTATGCTTTGATCTGTAGAACTTCTTCTTATTTCTTTCAGAATTCTTGTCTTAATTTTCTCTCTTCTTAAGAAAGGGACAATTAGGTATAATATTATTGGTTCTTCTACCTTCATAGCATGTCACTTCTCCATATTTCTTATCTTTTCCATATTTCTTCTTGTATCTATATTGAATGATCTTCTGTTAAAAAATGATGTTCATCCTCAGAGAAAGATTTTCTAATTCATTTTTTGAAGCTTCACTTTCACTATATTCAGATTCAATACTGACCTTTTTAGATTTTGATCTTGCAGTTCTCTTATGAGTCTTGGATTTCATATGATTTAAAGTAGTTGTAAAAGAAACACCTTCATTTTCATTCTTCTTCTTAATATTATCAGCATCTCTCTTCATTCTGGTTTCATGTTGAAGAAGAGTTCCAAACAGTTCATCAAGAGAAATTTGAGTAACTTTCTTATTCTCATATATAGCAGTCCTCTTGGATTCCCAGTCGTTAGGCATGTTGTCGATAATCATGTCTATAAGAGCTCCATCATCTAAACCTTTCTCACCCATGGATTGTAATCTATTTATGATAGTCATAAATATTTGGTGTACCTTACATATGGTTTATCCATAAGGAAAGCAGAAACCATGATACTCATCCCTGAGCATAGCTCTTCTAGTTTCAATGACTTTAGAAGTTCAAAAGTGAGTTACTTCCAACTTCTTCCAAATACTATTTGCAACTTCACAAGATGAAATCTATCTATAAATATTTCTAATAATGGAACAAAGCAAAGTATTACGTAACTTAAAGTTAAGCTAATATTCCACCTTTTCTGAATTAGTAAAAGTTCTATTTTACCTATCAGAAGTCATATAATCTCCAGTTAACATAATGTAGTTGTCTACACCGGTGTTTATCACAAAGGTCTTTATTCTATATCTCCAGTACTCATAGTCATTTCCATCTAATATTTGTGGTCTAGTAGGATTGAGATTATCTACTGATCCAACGTGAATGATTTCCATACTAAAAAGATATTTCTTTCCACAAATATTATTAGTAGTAAAAGTTTAAAAACAATTATGAAGAACTTAAGAAAAGGAAAACATGAGCATGGAAACTTATGTGGATATAAGTATTCCAGAAACCCGCACAGATACCAATTGTAGGATTGAATATGTAAAAATGAGATGCTCAAATACAAGAGGGGGGTGAATTGTATACTTTAAAAATTCCTTTGGAACCATTAAATTTATGTTTAACAATGTTAAACAAAAATTTACAAGACCTCTTAAAGAATCCTTTTCTATTTTATTAAAAGAAAGATTCTAACCTAAAGAATATAGAATCTGTAACATAATTAGATTAATGGAATTAAAAAGTATAAGAAGGTTATACTTTATCACTTTAACAAATTTAACATACAACAGGAGAATTAAAATAACTTGTAATAGTAAACAAGTAACAATAAGATTATTTTAACTGAAAGGGAAGGGTATCCAACAACCTTGGATAAAAGATCCTTGATTTATACTTTCAAGAAATTCTATCATTCCCCAACCCTAGTAAGCCCTCAATACAAAGATCGGTATCTGTCTTACTATCCATGAAAGACCTTGATTTAGAAGGAAATCAGAACCTCTGTCTTCCAATCCCAGAAGCCCATGATAAGCACGATCAGAGTCTGGACAAAGAAAGTCTGAACATTTGTTCAACCCAGAAAAAGTTGTTCCCAACATCTACACAAAGCACTGAGAGTTGCAAGAGCCTCTCTCTAGAAATCACTTCACATTTTTTTCTTCAAAGTCAGTTGTCGAAGTTGAAGTCATTTCCTCATTCAAATGGGCTTTTATTTAAAGGAAAAATTTCCCAACGGTCGGCTCCACTCCAATGGTCATATTATCCTTAAATTTCAGAGGGACCTGGACATGTGTCAAACAAACAATGGTCGGTTTATAACAGATTGTACAAAATCATTTTAAGTAACAGAAATGATGTTATGTTAAAGATAAATTTTAAGAATGAGAAAACTTAGAATCCAATATCATTGGAATGATACATTTAAACAAATCTAACATTATTAGGAAAACATAATATTAAGAAATAAAGAAAATGAATTCTTAAGAATAACATTATCAAGAAAACAGAATCATAAGGAAAAGTAAATCAGATTGTGAAATAGGTACCTCATTTGTTCGAGAATCGGAATCATAAAAGTGGAATCACTTATACACCAGAATTGGTGTCATAAAACTGAATCACATATACATTGGAATCAGAATCATAAAACTGAATCACATATACATCGGATTCGGAATCATAAAACAGAATCATATATACATCAGATTAAGAATCATAAAACAGAATCACTTATACACCGGATTCAGAATCATAAAAACTGAATCACATATACACCAGATTTGGAATCATAATATCAAATCACTTACACACCAGATTCGGAATCATAAAAACTAAATCACATATACACTATATTTAGAATCATAAAACAACACTTATACATCATATTCAGAATCATAAAATGGAATGACAATTTTGTAAGTATAATGGAATGAAAATTATGTAAGTATAACGGAATGACAATTCTATAAGTATAATGGAATGAAAATTCCATATGTATAACGGAATGGAAATTCCGGATCTTAAGAAAAATAAAAAACTTAAAAAAATAAGAACTTAAGAAAAAGTGATTGTGATTTTCAAAACATAAAACCATAATGAATGGAGAAGTCATAAGATATCCTTATTGACTCAACAATACCATCATTTATTATTATTATTTTACCAAGTGTTGGTGTGAAATGAATGTAACTTTCTAGATTCTACCTCTATATGAGATATATTAGAAAACTCACCTACTAAAGTCAGAGAACATATTGAGAGTATCTCTGGAAATTCTTAATAGTTTCGTACAATAGTTACCATAAGAGTAGTACATGATGTAAAAATTTCAACTAACCATTACTAGAAAATAAAATTAATTAACTATTCTCTCTTGGGATACAGTTATCTATGAACAAGATATAGGAAACAACAACTACAACACCCCCTCATGTCTTCAAACTCTATCAATCTTTGGAGCACTACACTGATGGCTTCCATAATGTTTTAGGAATTAAATTTTGTGATTACATGTTCCAAATACCACTCTAGTAACAACCAAAAAGTAATCCAGGATTTATAAAATATTTTAACATCTAATATTTAGTTAGTAACCAATAGTAAAAAAAGAGTTCTATTCTATAATGTTTTTCAACCATATTTAAATCCACTACCCTTAAAATGGATAATCTCTCATTCTTCTATAATTTACCAAGAAGTAGAAAATCAAGAACTGTCCATAATGTACTTTCTAGAACAACATGAAAATTACCACACCACTCATCAAACTGCTCTAAACACTCATAGATAGACACTAAATGATTTTAAAAGACAGTACATCTATATTATGTCTTCCAAAAATGTGTTGAAAAATCAAGATTTAGGTCAACGTTGTGCACAGTAAATTACTAACCCTAAAGGAATGGTTGGTTCTATTTCATAGATGAGTAATAAGTAACAGGAAAAAATTTAAGAATCATTATCTCATGATAAATTTATAAATGGATAGTTCAATTCATATCAAGAATCAACCCCCAAAAAATAACCTAAATATTAATTCCCTGTAGAAATTCCCCCTTTGAAGAAAGATCAAATAAATTTCATGTTATAATACATACATCAACACTAATCTTCCTTCTCTTATATAGTAAAAACCCCTTGGAAAGCTAGTAAAGTTCTATTATAGCAAGATATAATGGAGATATTAAAAAGTGTGGAGATTAATATTCACCAGTTGGATACCATCTTATGAACCCCATGGTATAAAAAATTCATCAATGGAATGTGAACTAAGAAGATGTGATTGTAGGAGCGTGAAAAGGTAAATTAATGTAGAAATATATCTTCACTTGTTACGCAACAAATTCCCAGAAAACATCAAGATATAGTATATTAAATAACCATTGCACTGTAAGATAACTCACATTTTAGAATGCACTATGTGATTTGGGAGAATAGATTAATGAAATTAATTATTCATTTTATTCTTCCCAATGAATAAGAGAGATCAAACCTACCTGAGTAGTTTTACAACTATCTAACTGAACCACTATCTATCCAATAAGAGTTTTTGAAAAAAATTTGGTAAGCATATAATAATTTTTTTCTCTATTGACTTCTAAAATTTTAACATGTATAAATTAAAAAGGTAAATTTAATTACAGGTTGTCCATTTCTCAAGACTATAATAAAAAATAATAAATGTTGGTTGTGGAATTCATTCAATGACTTCTTGAGAAAAATTAGTGAACTTCAATTGTATTGATTCAGTGAAATACCTTCATAAGGAGAAATATTTGTTAAAATTGAACCATTTTCAAATGTTCTAAGGAATAAATTGAGATTTTTTATGATATAATTTAATTAGGAGAACCATTGGAAACACCTATATTCCCTGATGAATCTATTTTTTAAAATTAAATTAATTTGGAGTCTTTCTTCAGTGTTTAGTTATTTTAAGAGGTAAGTGATATTTATTTTTTATTATTTGCTGAAAATTGCCACTAGCTTACATGTGCATGATGATATAATTGAGAACATTAATTTGAGAAAATCATTATAAATCTTTCTAAATAAGAATTTAAGTTTCTTTCATCCAATTTAAAATATTTTTATTTAATGGAAAATGATAAATTTTCC
Source organism: Viscum album (assembly GCA_963277665.1). Lineage (NCBI taxonomy): Eukaryota > Viridiplantae > Streptophyta > Magnoliopsida > Santalales > Viscaceae > Viscum > Viscum album. The sequence continues at coordinate 359,350,113 of OY728131.1, forward strand.
ATGATAATCTAAAAGTATATAAGACTCAATCAAGAATGCCAACTGATGAACACTTTGAAAAAACAAATTGTGAAAATAGGTTGAAAATGAGGATATATTCCAAGGATTATCACTACAACCTTTATGTATATTATTTTTCAAGAAAATAAATCTAATCCTCTAATACCACCTCAAAGAAGAATTAACCCAACCCTATAGGTAGTTATAGAAATGGATATTGAAAAACTTTTATGAGATAGAATCATATACCAAATCTCATACTCCCAATGTGTAAGTACCATTTAAATTATCCAAAAGAAAATTGGATACCCAATTATACAAAATAAGAATAATGAGTTAGTTCCCATAGGAATTCATAATAGTTGGAGAGTCTACATTGACTATAATAAATTTAACTATGAGGCCCAGAAGGAACACTTCCATATTCTCTTTTTAGACAAATTTTAGAGATTTTAGAGAGGAAGAGTCATTATTATTTCCATGATGAATTGTTAAGCCGGTTTCAAGTTCAAATAACTCAAGAAGACCATGATAAGACAAGATTAACATGCCCATTTGGTAAATTTTATTACCAAAGGATTCTATTTGGTCTTTATAATTCCCCAAGTACCTTTCAATGGTTAATTGTATGTATTTTTTTCATAATTAACTGAGAGATTCTTGGATGTACTGTTGGATGATTTTACTATTTATGTAATATGATTATAAACCTTACACGAGAGTCTAGAAAAGTTTTCATTAAAATGAATTGAAAAAAACTATTTTTTAACATTGAAATTCCAATTTAAATCGAATAAAAGAGATGTGTTAAGATATATATTTTATAAATAGTGCACTGAAGTGAATAGTACCAAAATTTAGGTGATTTCAACATTTCCTTACCCCGACACTATGATACATAATCAACCATTTTTAGGGAATTATAGTTTCTACAAGATATTTATAAAATATTTTATTATAATTACATTTCCCTTAACTAAATTTCTAAAAAATAAAATGCACATCATATATTAATATTCATGCAGAATTGTGTATGAAAATCTTAAATATATCCTTAAAATAGTACCCATATACTATCCACATAACTATAATTTCTACTTTGAGATATTTTTTGATGCTTAAAACAAAGTTGTGGGAGTTTTTTTGTCCCAAAAATGTTATAGGTACCAAAAAGTGATATCTTACACTTCTCATACTCTTTAAATGACCAAAATAAATTATAAAAAACATCAAAAGAGTTTTTTTCAGTTGTTGTTTTTTAGAAAAAAAATTGGACTTACTTATTTTGAAGTATAGAAAATATTTATTATGATCATGAATTTCTTATTTATTTGATCAAGAAATATAACAAAAATCAATGGATAGTGATATGAATGTTTCTATAGTAATATTTTAACCTATAAATCAATGAGAAATGGATTTAAAAATCTTGTTGAAGAACACATGATCAGATTACCCACCACATTGTCAAGGTAGAAATACCTACTAAAATGGATGTACATGAATATTTCCCTAGTGAACAACTATACAAAGTCACCCAAGTTCCCTAGTATACTTATATAGATAATTTTGTAGTTACGTCAATGTTACCCCACATCATTACTAAGAATAAAACAAATAAATTGAAATTGAGGTTAATTTATTACGTCTATGTAGATTCCAACTTATATAAGGTTTTCAATTACCATGTAATTAGTAGGTTTATACCTAATGAAGAGATTAAATATATGTATACATTTTTTCAAACACATTAATGTCATGTCTATTTTGGATGTAAACTAAACTTTATGAAGGTGTTAAAAGCTAGTTTATTTTTTCCCACAATTTTTAAAAAAATCACATAAATTATTTAAATCATGCCCAATTTTTAACTAAATTATGGTGTTTAAAAAATACTTAAAATATCCCAATAACCCTTACTTTATTTTGAAATATTTGATGTCTTGAGATTATATTTCATGTATTAATTTCCTATCTCATTTGTTTTCTCCTACATCTTAATAATAATGGAAAAGGTTTCTAAGTGGATTGAATAAAAATCCACTATAAATCATGATTCTATGGTTATAAGTGAATTTTTAAAATAAAACCTTTTTTTTGAAGATTTTGAGTTCACCAAGTAAAAATAAATGACCAAGAAACACACTTCTGCAACATGAATATGAATGCATTAATGATGTAATACAGATTGCACCACAAGACCTTAACTGCATACCACACATCAAAAAAGGGGGAAAAATAGGTTTCCAAAATGGGTATTAAAATAATTCAGGATAATATAATACAACCCATAATAAAGTACCAGAGTAAGAAGAAAGATGATATATTATGGGCTTACAAAACTTCCTATAAAACACCTTTATTTATATCCAACTACCGAATAATTTAATGAAATCAATGTGGCTTTCTATTTTATATGAATCCCATGGTTTATTTAGTCATAAATAAGGTAAATGTGGAATTTGAAAATTTTGGAGAATAGAGGAAACTACAGATGATGGAGCTTGAGGAACTAAGAAGAGAATATTATCTGAGTTTACGGTTATATAAAGATAAGTCCAAATCTATCAATGGTAAAATTATTCAGAAAATAATATTTCAAGTTGGAGATAAATTATTTTTGTTCTCTTAAAGATTGTAACTTGCTGCTTTTAAACTTCATTCCAAGCGGACTGGACCTTATATAGTGACAAATACATCCCCATTTAGTGTAGTTTAGATTAAAGGATCTGAATCAAAGAGACCATTCAAATTGAATGGATAATAGGTGAAGAATTACGAATAATAATTATATAATTAACCAATGGAGGAGTATAATGTCCTCCCTGATATTATTAGATAAACCTTAGTTTTTCTCTTCCCATAGAATTTTTATAGATATTTTTAATTCTAATTTTGTTTTTCATAAAAAAATCATATTGAAAATGATTGTAATTTTTTCTAAAGTGTATGGGAGAGGACAAAGTAACTTATGATGTAAATAAAATTGTCTATTTTCTTTGTTTTTTTAGTTTTCTTGGCTTAAAATTAAATAAATCACCATGTTAAATATATATTTTCAAAACCAATATATAAAATAATTTATATTTTTTTATATTCTAGAGTGTTTTTAGATAATAAAACATGTTCCCCCAATGTTTACCTACCTAAGATTAATACCATTCTAAAATAGAGGTAGTTCATTGGTTATAAAATTTTCGTAGTTATTTCATTGTTGAGTGAATTTGTTCATTTTTTTTCATGTATATATCGATTTATAACTAGTAAAATGGGTGTGAGTGAAACTATTTTTTAATTGAAATTATAACATGAGTTCACATAAACTTTAACTTATTTCTAAATAACATGTAATTTCTAAAAAATATCCCCTTAGGGGTCCAACTCAAAATTAATTGATATAATTCATTTGAAACTAGAGTAAAATAAGAAATTAGGATCCCACAATGATCTTTATTACATTAGGCATGGGGTTTATTAGTAAACTCTATTTTATTATATTCAATAAGTGCTTTTTATAGTTCTTTACACATAAATGGATGGGAAAAATTAATAAGTTCCTAGTTTTCAAAAATGAATTCATTTAAGTGATGGGAATATTGATACTAACTAAATAAGAGGAGAATTGACTTATAAAAATTCCATTTTAGTTATATATATGAAGAATAAATTATATCTCTATTTTAATAAACTAAGGATAAAAGGAAAAGAGAAATGAAAATATTTAAAATTTTAATTCCACTTAAATATATCTATTTTAATCCTGGAAATTGAACATGTGGTTAAATTGAAGTGAGAAAGTGAATTAAAATCATTAATGAGTAAAGATAATTAAAATGATCTATTAATTTGTGATTTTATTCTATAGATTGTATACTTATGTCTAGGAAGGACTTCCTCCCTTTATACGTGTATTTTATTATATTACCTTGGATTTGAATAGTTAATGTTTCGGGCAGATGTAAGCCAAATATTCCAAAAAAATTCTTTTCTTCCATGAAATTAAACCCCTAATGAATTTAAATCATGAGTAAATCATATATATTAGTAATTTTTTAGAATTTAGAACTAAATTTTTAAAGGGATCAAATATATATTTATAACTATTTTATTCATTTTGTATTTACATTTAAATCCAAAAATTTATATTTCCAAATTTGGATTTTTATTTCCTAAAGTCCATTAATCTATTTTTAAATGTTTTCCTTCAATTTTATTTAATATATAAAAATACAACATTTATTTTTAGTTTTTGAATATTATTATTTTGAACTATGGAAAAGGATATAAATATAAGGCCATAATTAGAAACTTGAAAAAATTTCCTCAATCGTAAGGCACTTCTTAGAGAATAATGTTTTGGACTTTACCCAATGTAAGGCTTAACTAGGATTAGATAATTACTTTAACTATGACCATAAAACATTTATAGCATTGTAATAAAATAGAAATTTTTTAAACCTAGAGGTTTTGTCCAACATTAGACTTAAAATCTGTAAGATTCCATAGGTTTCGGTATGAAGATACCATAGTTGATCATCCGATATGACCACTTTCTTCAGATCAACATATGAGAGACTAGACCTAATTTTATTAACCAACTATAATAGGCCCATCATTGAGTAAATCCCTTCCCCATATAAATTATCCAATACTAGAAACATATCCACTATTCCTTATGTTAGAATACTAAAAAACACCAAACTTGAATTATTTTTGCAATTTAGTGGAGAATTTCTCCTCACAAATCTTCTAAAAGGTGTATAGAGCTCAATAATGAGAGTGGAATGATCCAAGGTATGATTAATCTAGAATATTTTTTGACTAGAAGAATATAAATCCTCTATCTTTACCTTTGGAATCAATCAAATGATATGAACCAGATCTTGTAATATGAGGAATTTTTCAAAAAAAAAAGGAAAAGAAGAAAATATAAAAGAGATCCATGACACACACTTGATAGAAGATGATAAATCATGAATAACCACATATAATTATACTTTTAATAAATAATTACTTACTAAGGATAGGGTAGGCTTCTATGATAACTTTAATGGGAGATGAGTTACTATTTGTTATTGATTTCTTTCATTTCTTTTATTGTAGCTCTCTTATGATAAAGCATTAATCCATTAGAAGATAAACCAAATAGATTACTCTTTTCCCCTATCATGGAATTCTATGTTTTAAATCAATATATATTCTATTCGACCATCAATATTTTTTTATGTTATTTAGAATTTGGGAGATTTCATTACTTCTATTCTTTTTTATTCTTCTTCTCACCTTCACTGGATTTCACACATGGGATAATCCTGTTTTCTCGCTACTGTGATCGTGATAAGTGAGATGATATTAAAGAGATTAAATATTTACAAAAAAATGGCCATGTGAGATTAGTGGTTTTAGTTATTATTGAATCCATATGGTTAAATTGAAAATTCCATGTGAGGGTTATTAAGTTATATTTCACTTGATTAGTGATAAAATAGGATATTAAAATAATTTAATAGTGATTTAACATGCAAGGTGAGGAGATATTTGAAGTCAATCCACTTATATTAAAAATCATTTTTTATCCAATCAAATTAAAAAAATTATTTCAAAAAACAAACCCATTAAATTAGATAATAATATATCCTTAACTCTCCCCACTCTAAAAAATACATGATTCTTACTATTAAGTTTAAATTTCATTTATTGGTGGGCCTGTGATAGGTCATTAATCAATATCCCCTAATGAATATTTTCTTGTATCCTATATAAACTATAAAAATACTCTTAGTATGCCTCAAATACTTATGGATGGTATTGAATACTATCCAATGGTGGTCACCTTAGTAATATTTATGTATTATTACTACACTTAGGTCATAATTTATGTCCAGCCTAATACATATCATAACATATATGACTAAACCAATCACAAATATGTATGAATATTTTCCATTATTGGTATATCTTCATGTGTATGATTAAAAATATTCATAGAAAGATGAATTTCATGTGACATGGGTAAACAATATCATCTTTTATTGGTCTATACTGAGTCTCTTCGGTATCTTTTCAATGGTTGTACTTTTACATAGGATAAGATTCCTCTTGTATATATCGTTATAAATCATGATCCCAAGAATATAATCTATGTCACCTAAGCCTTTCATGGTGAAGAATGAGTTCAACCACATCTTAACATAATCTTATCCCATTTTTTATAAATTGTATATCATTAATATACACTATCATGAAGTTGATTACACTTTTAACGAAATGTTTGTATGCATAAGGCTCGTATTTATTATTTATGAAAGGAAATTATATTGTGGATTTATTAAAAGGAATGTTCAATAACCTGGTAGATTTTTTCCATCAACAAATGAATATTTATAACATTCATACATTATTTTCATTATTTTGAGACATAAAACATTCTAGTTATGTCATATATAATTATAACTAAAGGTTATTGTTAAGGAATGTTGGTTTGATATCCATATAACAAATCTCATAGAAGTGGTAAGATGATATAGAAAATATAATTCTAAAATATTTCAAAATGGAAACTAGTGAAAATGTTTCATCGTATTCTATGACATGACACTATTTAAATCCTTTTATAATGATTCATTCTTTATATGTACTAACTTTTCCATCCATGAACAATTTCTTCTTGAATACCAATTCACATCCAATGGGATTTTTACCCAATAGAGGATCTACCAAAATCCAAATGGATTTTTGATACATGGAATCAATTTTGGAATTCATGTCTTTCGTGCCACTTACTTATTCCATATAGGTTATAGGATATTTTTATATATAAATAATCATTCAATATACTCAATGAATAGAAACTTGTATATTTAATGTTCTCTAACATCTCTTTTAATCTTATACAGTAATTATGTCCTGGGAATTTCCTCTGCCACATTAATTTAAAGAATATTTTCGTATTAAAAATCTTGTGTATCTTGAGAAATTACATCATTAAATACTACATTTCTTATACTGTTTATTTTAGAGATATGATCCCTCTCAAAAAAGTTGGTGTAACAACCCATGTCATTATAAGTTCTGAATTTTTTAGAGAATTTGAACATCTCACCTAATAGGAAATCTATTTGTAGAGTAGGGTGTTAAACTAAGAATCATCAAGTTTAAACATATTTAAGATGCGTTTTTAGAATTAAAAGTAATAATGTTTAGAGATTCAAATCCTACATAATCAGGGGATGAATATTAGAGAATCTGGGGCTGCTACTATAGTATCCTGCTAGCTAGTGGTGTGGGTAGTATCCCTAATACCCAATATTACACACTAACTAGCCAGTGAGCCTACGGAGTGTGACTGGTGGACCCGTAATGGATAACTAGTGGGTCATGGTGTGAATTGTTTATTTGGATGTATTTTTGAATTTTTCTACCACCGAGCCTCAAAAGATTTATCTTACCATGATAATATTTTTTGGTTGGAGTTTATCTATTCTCTACTCCTTTCCTCCTTATATGATTTCTCACTGATTCGGGGTGGATCAGGATGCAACCGACTGGTGAATTTGAGTGATATCCTCCATACTTTTTTGATCCTGACCACCTCTTCATCAAGTGGAGGAGGATCAATGTACTGTTTATCATGGATGATTCCTATTGTTAAGTATTAACCATTTTTGTCTGTCAAAATTCCAATTATCTATGAATTATCTATCTCATTGGTCATATATATAAAGTATTTATCTTTATCCTGATTCCAATTAAGTAATTGAATAAACATTCCACTACATATTGATGGAATGTTTTGATAATGATGGGGATTTTGAGCAGCATGGATAGAGGAAGGTGTGTAATGATGAAAGAGTTTTGTTGATGCAAGTTTCATTGAAGTTATATCAATTTATGGAATTTCTATTTTTATTTTTCTTTTTTGGATTTACCATTGTATCATGGAATTGAATTGGGGATTTTTCATTCCCTAGAATTGGGAGTGTGTCAGGAGTGACTTGAACTCTTTTGGATGAAATTACGGATACATTATGTCACCTGATTAATATTTTCTATATTTTTCAATTTAATTATATTCAATTTTCTTTTTTTCATGGTATGATATGGATTTTTCCTATAATGATGTTTGAAGAGTGTTTTTGACCTTCCATGGGTGGTTGGTCATGGTTCCATCTAAGCTATGATACCCAAGGAGTCCTTTAGCAATTATTCCTTTTTTTCTTTTGTTGTAAGTTATCTTATAATCCATTAAAAAATTATAATTTATTTATAACTATATAAATTTGAGTGACTGGGAATGAGTTAGAACCTAATAGATATTTATTGAGGCAAAATTGACTTAGTTGTACTGAGAAAATGTAACTTGTCGTTGACTGTATGTGAGTTGGCTCTATGTTGAGGTAGGTGGTCCTGTGTGCTCTACCCTATAGCAATGTTCATGGTTTATTGTCATGTGATATGAGGTTAGAAATTTTGTGTGAAAAATATTTCTATATATTTGTGTTACGAACTTCATTTAATGATTAATTAGTTAATTATTCATAGGTATTGTTAGGTCCAAAAGGAGCCTAGATACCCTGAGTTGTCACTTTATTTTCTCCCAAGTGTTTATGGTAATGTAATTATTTCCTTATTTATCTAAAAATGATAAAATGAATGTAAAATAGTAAATAATGTACAAGGAAAAATATAATTTACTTGGTTCACCCTTAATGGGCTACATCTAAGGACCATACAATGAAAATGTGTTGATATACCAAATCCACTAAGTCTTAGTACCCAAATGTTGTTCTGGATAAATCACTTTTATTCGCAGGCTCACTGTCTTTAAAAGGTTTAGGGTCATCTCAATACTTTCCCAAGGGAAAATCCCTTAGTCTATTTCTCATTCTTGCTACTGGTGGAAAGTATCATATTCTTCCTCTTTCTTTTCTCACTACTCTTGAAAGATATTCACACACAGTTTATGGACATATAGGTCCTTTAATTAACAATAAATAATACATCCTTAGTTTTAAATAAATAATCGGTTTAATTCACATGTTCATCAACTTGATGAATATCACTTTACCATAAATTCATTAGGAAATCCTTTCGGAATACTTTTATGATGCTAACTGCCTTCATGAAGCTCACCTCTTTCTCGAAGCTCAAATATCCATCATGAATGAACCTTCTTTCATGAAACTAACTTATCCTTCATTAAGCACCCAAAATTCAGTTATCTTATTATATCTTTAATTAAATTCTTTACTTTCATGATGAACATATTTTTTGATCAACTTTTATAGCCATCATTAACTTCCTTTATTTGTAAAATTTTTTATAAGAACCACTCTTCACGAATCACCTTTGCGAATCTAGACACGTAAAATTTTCATTATTTCATGATAATTTTTTGAAATGGGTAAAGTTCTATTTATAGATTCTTCCTCCAATTACATAAGCATCTATACACATCATCACAATTTTTTGATTCTCTCCCATATCATTTTCGATGCTCCATCTCTTTGCGAAGCTACATTGGAATTTATTGTTCCTGAAGCTTCTCATAGTAACAAATATTACCATAAAAACTTCTCACCTTCACGATAATCCACTCCAGATGATCCATAGATTCATGAAACAACCTTCATGAAACTCATTATTTCAAATATTTATACAATGAATTTATGGAAATCCATTTTTCACAATGCTTTATCCAACCTTCAAATTCCAGAGGTAAAAAATTTGGAAAACACCTGGAAACGAAGCCACCATGTATACAGAATTTTATATACCACTTCCAGGGAATTCATTCCTTTATCTTGGATATTTATTACCATACCATGTACACAACCCCTCTAGAACTCTACAACATACCTTGGAAACATACTTTTTCAAAAAAATCAATACAAAAATACTACATTGTTACCTTTAGATATTTTTGTAAAAAAATATACCCATTTGGTTTTGTTGACAAATATTCAAAGTTTGATACCACATTAAAGCTTCATACATCTTATACCACCATTCAATTTTTGTTATTCAAATTGCAATCAACGATTTTCTCAATAGAATCTCTAATATCACATTATCCATGTACTGTGTGAGAAACTAGTGTAGCATGCAAAGTGCATCAATGAATCACTTCATTACCAAACCTCTCAACTATTTTCATCACAAACCAAATTGGTCATGATATATAACCCTTGATTGATCACCATTAACATTGTTAGATTTAAAATATCTCATACATAACTTCTCCCCCTATCAGCTTCTCCCCTACAATGATTAAGAAATTTTATACCCTTTTATATCCATAATTTCTCCTCCTTTTTCCAAAAATCCAAAGGTTACGTTGTTATGGTATGAAACATGGTAATAAATATATATTAATACATTAGAGAAAAAATATCATACCTAAAGGATAGGGGGACCCACATCAACACTTTTTTAATTATAGGGAGTCAAATGAACTCCAGGATCCAGTCGATGACTCTCAAAAGCCACATTGGGTAAGGTCTTCATCAAAATTTCTACATCCTATAGTTATGTAGTCACGTAATTCAACATCACAATCCCATGATCCACCTTCTCCTTGATAAAATGACACTTTATTTAAATTTTTATTTTCCATGAGTGATGGAATATATTTTTGATAATATTTATAGAACTAGATATATCGTAATAGATTATGATTGGAGACTTCACTTCAACTCCCATATCATCGAGCTATTGCATCATCCACAAAAAAATGAATACAATCTTGAGTAAAAACAATATAATCAGGTTCATTGGTGCTCAAAAAAATGAAACCTTGTTTATTACATAGCCAAGAAATACACAATCTTTTAAGATAAAATGCACTACCTAACATTGATTTTCTATCATCAACTACTCCAGCCTAATCAACATCTATATATCCCAATAACTATAGTTAATATTTTTCATTGTATAGAAAATCATGATCCACTATTCCCTTGATCTACAGAATTATTATGTTCACTTCAAGTAAATGGTATTATTTGTGAGCGCTTTGATATCTTTATACTTTTCATGTGGAAAAAACAATATCGAGTTATATCATTTTTAAGTACAACATACTTCCGAGGATATTCCTATATTATATAACATTAACCAATTTTCCTTCATCATGCCATGATATTTTCATCTGAGTAGCCATCTAATTTATCATCTCTATAGAATTATCTATTTTAAATCTTCTAAAAACCTCCTTGGAATATTTGGATTTATAAATAAATGTTCCCTTATTTCTTTATAAAACATGTAAAACAAAGAAAAATGTCAGTTAAACAACCATTTGAATTTTAAATTCACTTTTCATGAATTTAGTGAACTTTATGCATTGTGATTCATCTAATTCGCCAAAGATTATGTCACCAACATACACCAGAACCATTATCCTATGATTAATATCTTTTTTTCAATATATTTTGTAATCAACTACACCATTCTCAAAAACCTATCTTCTTGAAAAAATTATCTAGTCTTGAATACCATGATCTTGGTTCTTTCTTAACCCATATAGCACCTTCTTTGGTAAAAAAACTCTATTCTCATATTCATGAATAAAAAACCATATTTCTTATAAATATAAACTTCTTCTTCCAAAACACCATTTAGAAACTCTAACATTACATCCATATGGGAAACATTGAACCTTCTTTACACCTCCATGTCCATGAATAATACGATTATCTCAAGGATTGAAAAAGGTGGAAATGTTACATCAAAAAAATAATCTCTATCTGGATGTACCATTTGCACACTAATTGTGATTTTTTTCAATTCATTGTACCATATTCAGTCATCTTGTTACAAAGGACCCATTTGGACCCAATGAAGTTATTATTTATTGGTCGTGAAACAATCTCCCATGACTAATTATTCTCAATTTGGTCATTCTCATCATTAATATCCTGGATCCAGTTTTCATCTATAGTTACTTTTTCAAAACATTCAGGCTCTACCTATAATAAAATAATGATTTTTGTAGAGTCTTCATCATCATTTTCTGAACTGGCGCTGCCTGATCACAAATGATGTTTTGTTTGTCAATTTCATCTTGGATATTCAACTTTAGAGATGATATATATTTGACCTCCTCAGGTTAATCATTGGTATCTCCTTATGAATATTTATTTTCCACTTATACTCCCCCTGAGTCTCTTACCTCCTATTCAATTTTATTAGACAACTGGTCACTATGTTATTGAATATTCTTTTCATTCTATAATACAATGATATCCTTTCTTTCAACTAATTGTCCTTGCTTCTTGTTGAAACATTTTTGATATCCCCCCATAGCTTCATAATATCCTAAAATTGTCACCTGATAGCATATTTTTAGATCAAAATAGATAATCATGAAATGCATGAATGTTTCTTCTTCTCCTCTAATCGGTATTCTTGATGTTAGACAACATAAACTTTCATCATTTCTATACCATTGATATCATTCACGTGATGGGGAAATAAAATGATCCTACTATGATATGCAACACTTCATATTGTTAGTCCCACTGTTTTGACCAACAAATAGTCTTTTTATCCTACTTTATATCTTTAAATGTGACTCTAGCTTTTTGAGAAATCTCTAGAAGTTTATTGTTTTCTATTTATAGCTGCCTAAAATATGATTTTCAGTGGGTGAGCACTCCACTTATCAATGAGATATAAAAAACACTAAGTCTACTGAGTCAAAACATGCTATAAGAAATAAGAGATAAATTTAATAATAGAAACATGATAAATTACACCCAACAAATTCTATACATCTCAAGTATCCATAGACTATTAAATCCTTTAAAGTAATTCTTATATATTTCTTATTCAGCTCATGCAACTGATTTTAATTAGTTAACATTCAAGAGTGCATCACATCTACACTTTTATTCTTTTCATGAAACTTCCACTTGGATTACATCTCCCCTTAAAACATGAAATAGTTTAAAATATTTTAATAGTATTTAAAAACATAGAGAGAAGGGTGCCTCTAGAATCTCTAATAAGAGGATTGTGGTTGATCCTCAAATATCAACACTTTGTTACTTTTTCACAAAGTATTATACTATTTTCAAATTTTTCTAATTAAATTTCCAAATTTAACTATTCTTTCCACATGAATAAAAATTCATTACCCAAATGATGATCCTTATTTGGATATTTAGATTCTTTAGGCTTTCCCCTTTTTACAATTTGGGGTTTAAACCCTTAAGTATAAATTTCTCTCTTTGAGGATCTAATAAAATATAATTTTTCGTGACTCTTTATTTGAGAAGTAATCATTCCACTTTTTGTATTATCTTTCTTATTTATCCATTTGGGGGATCTTTCTCTTCCCATCACATATTTCCCTATCACATGGCATGTGGATTTTTTAAGGTATTATTTATTAATTTTTCTTTTATCAGTTATCCAAGTCACGTCAACCATTCTTGTTGCGATTGAGTATTCCATTGAATTTTCATTATTCTTAATCACAACTAGAGCATCTTATCCATTTTCCATAAAGGATTGTTCAAATTATTTCCAATTAAAATATTGTGAGTTTAATAGAAGAGGTGATTGACACACCATTCATTTATCTCATTGAGATTCCCCTAAGGCTATAAACCTATTTTTTTAACTTATCATTTTTTTTCTTCCAGTATAATCTTTTTCATTATATACCTTTGGAGCTTAGGATCTCCCTTCATGTTTCTTTTTCTTATCATCTTTCTTCCTACTATAGATTCTTTTCAGATTACAATGATTCACATTTTTAAAACACCTCCCATTAGAAACACACCTTGTGTCATCATTTCTCAGTTGAGATGTTGATACAGCTAGAGTTTTTCTATTGACACTGAACATGTGTATTATTGAAACATAATCAGGGTGTGTCCTATTATTCCACAATAGTTGCTTTTCATGTCAACTTTCTTCAGAGATACACTACATACATATTTTCCAACACATTTCTACTTATTGTCAAATTTAAAATATTTATGTCTTCAAATTATAAAATATTTTACAAAGCTTCTAAAAAACTGATTGTATGACCATGAATCCCATATAAATAACACATATTATCATTTATTTCTATAAAAACTCTTTTAGATTTGTTCCCTTCAACTATAAAATTTTACTTATTTTTGAAACTATTTAGGGATCTTTTCTTGTCATGCATGGGAGATGGTTCATCATATCCAATATCAGATTTTACCAAACTATATAGACTTTTGGATGAGAAAATTATTTCTTATTTTCCTATGAGGTAGAATATTTTATTTTCATTTCACTATTTCCATATTAAGGATACTCAAAAAATAAATTTAACGCATCCTCCAATTTGGGATAAACTTTGACAATATATTTCTCCAATTCATTCTCTACTAATTCTAAGTCATCTCACAATAATTAAATCATCGTGTCCCTTAATTATAGTTAAGCATTAAATAATTTCTTTATATTCATCTCATATTATAATTCTCAAGAGATCCTATCTATCATGATATCTTCCTCCCTTACTTAAAATTTTTCTGAGGAACAAAATCATTATGTATGAATTGTCCTGCTATATCCATTGATTATCCTAAACCAATTCATATAGTTGTGTAGAATGATCATCATTTTTGGCTTCCATATTATGAATTTATTATGAATTTAGGTTCTTTAGCTTATCATCATATTTTATTTTTTCTATCTATTGTAGATAAATTTTTCATTTCTTCATCTTGGAAATCATTCTTCTTCCTTTGATCAGTAGCCACATCAATAATACTTTTATTTAATCCTCTTAGTTTATTGACCTAATTTTATAGCAATTCTATCCGAATATATTGAGACTTATTTTACTATTTTAATTTTTGATCCATTTCCTTTTTTCATGTTAATAACATCTACCACTAGCCATCTTGGAATTTCTTCATCCTCAATAGTTCTAACATCACTGGGCATGCTGGGTTCTTCATTATTTCCTGCAGTATCTTATAATAAATAAATACTCCCACAGTATAATACATTTTTGGTTTCCATCAAACTAAGTTATCCTTTTTTTATAGACACTTCCATACTGAGTAATTCCACAAGACTTATACTTCTTCTTTGAATTTCTACCCGTTTCCAGGGAACATCGTGTTAAGAGAAAACCAAAACTGTAATTTCAAAGATCAACTAAACCAAGTCAAAACAAACAAATTTGATAAAAGAAACCAATTTGGTGATACAATTTTTTTTGAGCAAAAGGGTCTTAGATACCCTAAATGGGGTGAATTAGGGTATAGATATTTGTTTTGAAATTCACCATGCCCCACTAGATCTTTACATCTTTATTATGAGGATCCTTCTATTTTATCTCAAGTGTTTATAGTGATCTTATTATTTATTCCTTATCTGATGATGATGAATTGAAATTGAAATATGAAAGAAAGGATAGGGACACACATATGTTACTTGGTTCACCCTCACTGGGCTACATCCAAGGAGAATAAAATGAAAATGTTTCGATGTACCAAATCCAATAAGGATCATTGCCAAAAAAAATTGGGCAACATCACTTCTTTACCCTAAATCAATACCTTTACATGTTTAAGGGTTATCTCACTACTTTCCCTAGGGTCACTCCCTCAGTCTCTTTCTCAGGCTCACTTCCGGTGGAATGTATCACATTCTTTCTGTTCCTTTTCTCACCGATCTTGGAACAGATTTACACATATTTTATGGACATGTAGGTAATTTCATTATTAATAATTAATACATCATAAATTATAGATATAAGCTCAATTAAAGTCCCACTTTTATCAACTTGATGAATACCATATTACCAGAGATTCACATGTAAATCCTTTATGAACACTTTTGCGATTCTCACTGTCATTGTGAATCTCAAATATCCTTCATAAAGAAAATTTATTTTTCAAAGTCCACATAGACTTTATGAAACACACATATTTTAGTTGTCTTGTTATAGCCTTCATTAACTTCGATAATTTCATGATGCTCACAATTTTTTCCCACCTTTCATAGCCTTCATGAACTTCCTTTCTTCATGGTCTTTTTCACAAGAACCACCCTTCATGATTCAACTTCGCGAATTTTGAGCCTTATAATATTTATTAAGTCTTGATACTTTTTTGAAGGGGGTAAAATCCTATTTATTATTGTTTTTTCTAATTCAAGAATATCTCAACCACTTCATCACCATTTCAAGATTCTTACTGATCTCATTCTTGATGATCCCTATATTTACATCGCACGATGTAAATTTCTCATTTTTTAACCATCTTGTGGTCATTGATATTACCGTAAAACCTTTATGAGTTTTTGATGATCCAATCATGATGATCCACACCATTGTGAAACAACCATCCTGAAACCCAATCTTCATGAAACTAATTCCCTTTCCATATTTCTACAAGGACTTCATGAAAATCCATCTTTCATGATACTTGATCCAACCTCAAAATTTTCAACCCGAAAATTTTGCAAATAGTAGAAAATGGCTTCACCTTGTATACACATTTTTTGTATCTTTTTCAAGGAATCAATTCATTTTTCTTGGATCATTGTCCATATATTGTTTTAATAATATATATGAAAATCAAAAAATACCTTGGAAAACCTCTTTTTTAGAAAACACATCCAACCCAAAAATTACTACTATGTTACCTTAAGGATTTTCCCTATTGGTATTAATTAATTAAAGGAACCAAGCTTAATGTAACTAAATAAAGTTCCAAGGGCCATGATGAAACCTTTCTTGCTGGCTTGATGCCAGCCACCTATGGAAAAGGTTTTATCACAAGTGTGTGTGTGTGTATTGTGAGGTATTTTTTTAATATTTATCATGGGATTATGAGTGTGTATCCTTAGAGGAATCAGCTTGATGTTTTCTTTAGTGTGTATTTGTGATGATTAATGAATCGTTCTTGACATGATGTGATATTTGATCTTTCATCATCAATCTATGTTTTATATTTTTTGTTCCTCTATCTTCTATAGTTGAGTGTGTAGGTGATACATATGGACTATTCTCCTTAGGGGGATGTGTTAGATGGTTTAGTCGACATGTACATGGGATATCCCATCATCGAGTATGTGTCAGACATGTTTATAAACTATCTCATCAAGAGTGATGTTCAAGATTGTTCGGTAAACATGTACATGGGCTACCCATTAAAGGGGATGTGTTGAAATGTTTATGGACTATCCCATTGTGGGAGGATTAATCGTGTTTCTAGTTTACATTCCTCAATCATAGAGCCAATGTAGGTAAAAGCGGGGTTTGTGGAGGCTTGGTAATCACATAATTGTTCAACATATGGGTGTTTGTTTCTTACTTTTGAATTAGTTATTATATGTTATTATTGAATAGATTTTATATTTTCTATATAGTTTCAATTGGTTATATCACATTAATGTACACTAAATTTACCAATTTGGTATGGGACCACATTGGTGGGTTGTTCTATGTTATACTCATACCATGATCTAGAGCCCATGTCACTTTGGAACTCGAGAATCCCTCACTTGTTGCAAGTACGGATTTTCCTAAGGATATGGTTTTATCATTGTGTGGGATAGCTCTTTATGAGTCTAGTGATTGGGATGATGTGAGGCTTAGAGTTGGGTATAGATCATCTTTCAACTTTTATTATTTTCAATCTTGTATTTTTCATCAAACATGTGAAATATTAGTTTCATTGTATCATGGTTTAACCCTATTGTTTATATATTCATTCATTATGGATGATGTATTATTATCATGTGTGTAATCTAGTTTTTTATTACATGTTTTATTATTTATCTGTCATTGTTCACTCTGATTGAGGGTATAGTCTCCCCATTATTTTCTATGTGATCCTTGTTACTTTTCAGAACCCTATAGAATACAGGATGGTACGCCTAAGGTCATTTGGCACTCTTGCAGGGACCCTGTTATTCATGCCAGGGTGTTTAAAATGGTTTTAAAGGAGTATTTTTTTCTTTATTTTGGGAATTCTATGATAAAAAATAATGGAATGTTTTAGAGTTGATGATGAAGCTCAATATAGTGCATTGCTACCACCTTTCTCATGGGAATTATAGGGTACCATGGCATGGGATCTATGTTAATGGTTAGAACTAATATTGTTTTATTATTTCACCTCATGTGACACACATGGATTTAAAGTTTTATGGTTTCATATGGATTAGAATCTTGTATGTATCTACAAGAGGCATCACATGCATTATTTTTGTCACATGTAGTTTACATGAAATATATGTTTCTTGTGTGTGATTTCATTGATGATGGAGGTCACATTTGATTTAGTTTCAATAACTTGTAATTTGGTTTCATGTATAAGTTTTTGGAGACATTCATTTTAGTTGTACCCCTTTGTATGTCTACTTTGGATGGTATGTCATGTTGGATAATGTTGTTTTGTTCATGGGTGATGATAAAAATAGTTATAATGATTCATCACCGCTATGAATGGATAATGAATTGAACCTTGTTATGTTATTTTCAGGAATTAATTTCCATAGTAAATATTCCGTCATGAGTGACTATTAGTTGGTTTTGATTAATTAAATTTTTCACTACAACCTATGTGAAGTTATCCATATATAACCCAATGAATTTTTTTAACCAAACTAGTCATTTGTGTTCACTTAATGTGGATGGTCTAGGGTGAAGCTATCATATAATATCTGTAGATATGTACCTTAATGGAGCTCCAAGATTTTCCCCCTTAATGTGGCATTGTTTTTAGTTACACAGAAGACCTTTGTTGCCTTAGATATTCTATTCCAGTTACTATTGAGTCGGTGCCTCATGTTTTATGTGGGTAACCTAAGTTGGGATATCTCATGTGTATGGATAATCTGGGTAACTAGTTACATATGGGATGGTTTCATTGAAGAAAATGTCATTTACATGTGAATAAATTTTGGAATTCTGTTGAATAAATATTGTGAGTTTCCTTGTAATATTGAAGTATATATCACCTTGAAAGATAACTCTCATGAAATGAGGTTGTTGTAGAGAATGTTAAGTGAATTATGCCATAGAATCTTATTGTGGAGTGTGTGGATGCCTATGAAATTGTAGATAAGACTATGGGATTTCAATACTATTAGTTTTGGATAATCTTCTCATTGAATGGTGAGTGAAGATTCTATGTGGTTATAATTAGGAGAGATAGAGTGTAGGAAAATTCTGGATGGATTTAAATCAACCACTGTATAACATGTGGTATAAGGTGATTCATAGAAAAAATGTAGTTCTAATTCCAAAAAGGAATATCGAGGGTCATCCTTATTTGATGGAATTGACATGAGTAGGAGTATGTTTAGTGGTTAGGCATGCAATATAGGGTTAGTAAGATGGGAATCACTAGAGTTTGATTCAAGGGTACATGATCATGCTTCATAAGAGCATGTATCCATTAGGTTTTATGAGGTATAATAATAGCCTGAATGAGTACCATATTTATACAGTTTTTGGTTGTTTCCTTTTCAATCCAGTATAAAATAATGTTCAGGATTAGTGAACATGGTATTTAGTGAACAAGACTAGACTATGTATACTAATGTATACATTTTGAGTTAATGATAAGTATACTTCTGTTGTTGGAATCATCGATCTAGTCTCATGTAAATGACCCTATCATGTGAAGGTTTTTTTAGTGTAAGGTTGACCATTTGATGGTCATAGTAACACTGGAAGATAGATGTGTAATATAATCGAGTGTATATGGTTCTATGATGAATGGTTGATGAATTTTTTTAGATGTGTCACCAGATGGAGACTAGTTGTGGGCATCAAATTCGGGGCATAGTTGGTGGAATCCAATAGTGAGTTGGATCGATTGTGCATTAGTGCACTCATGAGAGCCTTATAGTTGGTTTGATACATGGGTGAACCTGTCAAGAAATGTTCCTTTGAAATTAGTGTGGATTTTAGTATATATGTTAGATCGATTTAGTAGTACCTCTAAGACATAAGGCATCTTGAGATATGGTTTCATGGAGTTTCAGTTGTTTAAGGAAGGTGTCTTTGTAGGAAGTCGTCTAGAAGAGTATTGGCAAGTGTATCTATATGAAACTAAATGTTGGGGGATGGAAATACATCAAGATCATTGTATCATGTATGATAGAGGTGTTTAATTAACATCTAGTGCCTTCTAGGTATGGTCAACAAGTGTAAGTTCTTTTTGTTGGTAGAGACTCTTTGGTTAGGATCAGAACTATGATCGAGGTTTAGGTATTGAATTTTAACCAATGTTTTGCATGTGATAGAGCATGGTGTAATTTAAATGCACCAAATTTTTCATTAGGATGTATAAATATTGATTCATATGAAAAATATTATGGTGTTAATAACCCCAAATCTTTAGGATAAATTATTTTAAGACATTTTAGTGTGTCAAGGTAAATAGATGTGGTGATTATGATCTGGATGTTGGATAACAAAAAGATTTTGCCTCGTCATTTGGTGTTCATTCTTGGAGTTAGGGTAGAAGAGTTTTATGGGTGTTTAGGAATGAGTATAACCAAGAAGTGATTTTCTAGATTTATAGGATGGAATAAAAAGAACATATTGAAGATTAAAGTTACATAAGATTAGGAGGTATGATTTTCATTATACCATAACTTCTTTATGATGATAATTGGTATGGTGGAGAGATTTCAATGAATCACATCATTATGGATCATGAATTTTGAATATAATTTGATATTTATTTCCAGTGTAAAGTTCATTTCTAGAAATAGGATTTGAAATAAGATACTTCATAATTAAATAAAATCAAGAGGTGTTTTTCATTTGAAATGAAGTGTGGTGGGAGACTTAGAGCTCGAGTAATCAGTATAAGAATACCATAGTATCTGGTTCTTATTCTGCAACCATAGAATAGTTTTTGGGGTGGGAAGTTGAAATTTTACCTAGAAATACATTCCAGCTATCTTTCGGGCCTGAAATGGTTATCAGGTGGACCCAAGTAGTTAATCGGTGGAGTGTGCTGGGTAATGTTTAAGTGGGGTTATTTTTTTTCTTTTTCATCACCAAGCCTTAAAAAAGTTTAACATTCCTTGATTTCATATTTAGGATAATTAATATATTATATACTCATTCCATGTGTTCCCCCTTTATTTTAGGTGGATCTAGATGCAGACTATTGGCAGATCTTGGAGAAATCATTTTCCTTCTTCGATCATGACTCCCTCTTCCTTGTTTGGTGGTGGATCATTGTTTTTTCATCATGGAGGATTCAAATTGGTAATTATTAAAACTTTTGATCCATTTTTCCCAAAAATATATTAATTATCTATATAATTATTCATTTTTATCAATTCTTGATTTTTTTCTTGACGCTGATTATGGAATTAGATGGAAACTACACTGGATCTTGATGGAGTTGTCTATGAGCGATGTGGATTTTGATCAGCATGACTAGAGGATGACTTTTAATTATGAATGAGTACCATTAATGGGAGATTCATTGTATTCATGTCCCATGGTGTAAATTTTATGGTTTTAGGATAATTTGGGTTGGATTAACCATCGTTTCATGGAATTGAATTGTGTATTTTGTTTTCTGTAGAATCGAGAATGGTTCAAACTCTGTTGGAAGATGTTGCGACTAAGAAACATCACCTGGATGAATTATTATAGATATTACCATTTAGTTACATAAAATTGTCCATTTTTGTTGTCATGTGATATATATTTTTTATATAATTATATCATAAGAGTGTTACAGACCTTCCAAAGGTGATTAGCTGTGCTTCCAGCTCGGTAGTGATACCCGATGAGTCTTTTAGGAATTAGGGATTTTTCCTTTTGTTTTAATTTCACTTTTAATTATTTAATTAAATATAATTTATTTATAAATAATTAAATATTAATTCTTGAACATGAGTTAGAATCATGTTTAAATTGATAGTGTCTGAATAGAAATGGATAGAATTAGACAATGAAGTTGGGATTTTTGAGGGTGGTGGTTAGCTCTGTTTTTTAGTAGGTGGTCTCATGTGCCCTAATCTAGGGTATTATTCATTGAATATTGATATTTGATATGATTTTTTTCAAATTATGTTAATGACCATTACTTAATAATTATGTTATGAAATTCATGCAATTTTAAATTAGTAAATGATATATATGTCATTACTAATTAAAGAAACCATGCCTAATGTAACTAAACATAGTACCAAAGTCCATGATGGACCCTTTCACAATAGTTTTATGTTGGACGTCAATGGTTGAGGTTTGATCACATTTTTTTTATTTTTATCCCATAATACTCATGTTTGATATTGATCACATGTGTGTGAATGTGTATCCCCATGAGACCTCTACTTGATGTTTTCTGATGTGTGGATTTTTGATGGTCATGATTCTTGATTTTCATGACACGATAATTGATTTTTAATCTTATGTATATTGGATGTTATGTACCTCCATCTTCTATAGATGAGAATGTAGGTGATTCATATGGACTCCCCCCTAAGGGGGTGTGTTAGGTGGTTTGGTCATCATGTACATGGGTTATCCATTGTAGCGGTATGTGCCCAAAATGTTTATATATTGTCTCATCTAGAGAGGTGTTTCTGAAGATTTGATCAACATGAACATGGTTTATACCTTTTATTTGGGGGGTGATAGAAATTTTTATGGACTAAACCATCGATTTGGGATGCTTCATGTGGGTATTTAACATTCGTTCTAGTATGTAGTCGAAGTAGGTATAACTGGGGTTCATGTTGGCATAGTAGGAACGTGATCACTCTGCATAAGGGTTTTTGTTTCTAACATGTTCATTAGTGATTATATGTTATACTTTTGAAGTTTATGTATTTTATATTTAATTTTTTTCTAACATAATAACATTCATGTACACTATATTTATCGGTTAGGTATTGAACCTAATTGGTGGTGCTGTATTGATATTTACTAACACCCTGATCAGGTGACCTTCTAACATGGGTTACCCAAAAACCCCCACTTTTAGTAGGTGCATGTTGGGTTGAGGATAAAGTTTTATCATTTATCATAATATATAACAATGAGTATATAAATCAGTAGGAGGTGAAGCATAGAGTTCATTTGAAGTCATGGTGTACTTTCATTCTTTTCTATCTTGTTTTTGTGATCATTCTGATGGGAGATTAGTTTTTTTATATTCATCTCAGACCAAGTGATTCGAGTTGAAGGGTTAGAGTTTTGAAATCTATTAATTATAGATTTCTTTTCTAAATGATTGTATATTTAATATCCTCTAGTTTATTTAATGTTTTCAATAAATGTACACTATGTTCCTCAGGGTGACTGTTTTTCTTAAGGATGACCTAACAAATGCTTTGCAAGCCCGCACTCATATGTTTAACATTAAATGTTTCTTTCCATGCCAATGTTCATTTGGAATACCATTTTTAACTTTTATTAAAAAATTATTTAGTATATGTGTGGCTATATATAATGCATGTCCCAAAAATAATAATGGAAGACTTGTGTGAATGATCATTGATCTTACCATATCCAGTAATGCGTGGTTCCTCCTTTCACTTTCACCATTATATTGTGGTGTATAAGAAGAATTGAGTTGGGATAATATCCTATAATCCCATAAATAATAAATTAATTCTTGATTAATATATTCCCCACCACATCCTAGTAAAATATTCTTTATCTTATTACAATGTTGGTTCTCATATTCAATTTAATATTCCTTGAATTTTTCAAAGGAATCTCACTTCTACCTCCTTAAGTTGACATATACATATTCACTAGAATAATAATTAAAAGTTATGAAATAAGAGTATAACCCCATGATTCAGTTAAAATGGTCCACCCACATCGATATGAACCAATTCAATAATCCCTAGGCCCTTTCACCATTTCCAAAAAGTGGATATTATGTCCTTTTTTCTTGTAAACAAGCATGACATATGAAAAGTGGTTTTAGTTTAAATTAATATAAATAACAATAACTTTATAATATATTCATGTGTTTTTAATTTCCATGAACTCAGTGGTGATTCCACAGTTGGGTGTGATATGATTTGTGTGAACTAGATCCATTATTTGTTTCTATTAATAAGTTATAGTATTCCATCACATAAATATAGTAACTAAGTCATGTCTTACCATAAAATATGATATCTTTATAAAATAAGAAAAATTTATTCCTAAATTGGAAAAAAATAAATATGAATCATGACAGGACACATAATCAATGTTTTTGGTAACTGATGGCACACAATAATGGTTCTTTAAAACAATGATTATCCTAGTTGTTGATGTTAGGTGGCAGTCTCCAACAGCTACTATAGTGATCTCGGATTCATTTGATACTCATGGATCCACCTCACCTCATGAAAATGTTCTAAATATACTTAATTACCATAATTGGATAACAATGTGATCTTTTCATGTTATATCTAATACCCAATTGATGAAAATAGATAGATTTTACTCAATAAAGAAAACACTCAACACTTCCCCTTTCTTGTTACAGTGGACATGATATTCTTCCAGTGGAACTTCCTTCAATAGGAGAAATATAATACATCTTATTATCCTTATTTCCCCTTGTTATTACTTCTAGTAGAATCTCCTTGAATATTTCAGGGAATTTGTATCAGTCATAGAGTTTTTTGTCTTTCCCTACCTCTTTTTCACAATAAGAATGAAATAATTTTCACACTTCATGTCATTTTCAACTTGGAAAACTAGGGTGTAGAGATATGGGATTTACTTATAAATGATTTACAGGTTATAATTCACAAAAAAAATATAGATAATATAAAAGATATTGAAAAAAAATGATATCACATGTAATTATTTGGGTATCTTGAACCCTAGAACTTTTAGACACTCAATGTAGCCAATGAGTTTGACTGTGTGTGGTTGAGCTTACACACCTTATCCAAATTTTGTTATGAAAAATTACTTGGAGATTTAAAATTATTCCTATATATCAATATGCTTATAAATATCATAGATATTCTTTATCATAATATAGGCATCCATGTTCTCATACTACTTTACGAGGTCACTGGACAAGTATAAAAGCATAAAAAAACATAACATATAGAACAAAATCCAATTGTTTTTCATAAAAATATAACTATGAATCACTCACATATTAGAAATATTATAATATATTATGGATTAAAGTATGTAAACCATCCACTCATAAAATGATACAATGTGAATGTAGTTATACTACCCCCAAAATTTGTTTCCAGATAGTGTTTTTTAATGTTGATTATAAGGATAACATGGATGTTATAATTTCCATTTTACTTAAAGAATATAAAAGTATATTATTGTAACATTACATGATTACCAATTATGTGATATATACTAATTTTAATTTTATTATTAATCTCTAAGCATTTTATCAAGTCTCAATAGCCCTTACCATTTCACTCAGAATCTCTTATCTCTTGAACATTATATGGGAAGTGATCTATATTTCCCTTATTTATTCCTTTTTCTAACCCGAATGTCTTCCCTATATTCCTATCAATTTCACTAATCCATAAATATCCAAATTTATTTGATAGTTCCCCTAAAATTATTCTCTCAACACTGAAGTTCACATAAGCGTCGTCCCTCCTAAATCTGACATTGGTTGATCACTTCAGAAAACTCCATCCTTTTTTAAAATCATTAAAAATATATTTTTTAGTTTTTTGGGATTACCATAATAGGATAATTTTGGTCTTCAAAAAAATCAAGACATTATGATTCTCTTTTCTTGAAAGTATGATCTGATCATGACCAGGTTTAGAGCTTCTTGAATATGCAATGGATCTTATTTCTACTTTTTCATATAGTCTTTCTATTTTCACATGAAATGTGATACTCATACCGCAAAATTGTTTGTATGTTTTCCCAAATTTCCTCTTCATTTACAAAATATATCAATAATTTTAATGTAATTAAATATGGTTTACCTATATTTGTGTTCTGATAGTAGAATTATCTCTTTTAGTCATCATGTTTCTCTATGAATATGTGTTGAAGTTGAAATATCTAAACCATTATTGGAATTCTTTTGGATTGTGATTGGGGAATATTTTCGTTTCAGGAAAATGGTAGCCTTAAATAATTTGTTTGATTTATTATCCTCTAATAAGTGAATGTGATACTCTTCTTTAGTGTGACAGCGTGGTCATAAGAAATAGTATGGGGATTTATATTTTTTCATTTCTTATCATAAGATCAATCATATTATGGGTAGAAGAATAGTTCAAGGAAACTAGGTCTTGGCATCCAATTATAGTGTAATATTGAAAGGATGGACCCATATTAGTGATAAATAGTAATGATTAGGGGATTGGGGTGTTTTGTGTGATAGTTACTTTGAACCATTTTGCGGACATCCCAGAACTTATATATTATAAATAAGCATTGAGAATTAGAGATGATACTCTCCATGAAGATACAGAGAAGGCAGAAAAGGAGGAGGGAAACTCTATCTTCATTCCCCATGAAAACTCAAAAAAATACCCCAAATGCAAGGATGGAAAGATGGGTGAATTATGAGAACACGTTTATCACCATGAAGAATATTCTAATTCTAAATTTTAACAATAAATTTGAAGGTCTAGAAATAAAATTCATGGATCATGAGTACGGGGAATGGAATATTGTGACATCCAAAGGAAATGAAATTTCATGGTTAGAGGTAAAAAGAAAAATACATACATTGGAAGAGAATAATTTTCTAGTAAACATATTCACCGAGGCTGGGTCATGTAATTGCATATCTAGTTGAACCTCAGTGTACTATGATTATTGAATTCAAGTTAGGGTACTACACAACCTAATGAGGAAGAATGGGAATAATGAAATTTATTAATTGGTAATTTATGTATTTCATAAGGGGAATAAATATAAAGGTTTAAAAAACTACTCTCACCTACCAAGACCCATGGAGAAAAAATATCATAAGAAGGTTGGGTCCAACATGGTGTCAAAATTAAAAACCATTGTATATGGCCAAGAAAACAAGAAGGGTATTCCAATCAGGTTGAAATCCAAATGTCTAAGTATGATTATTCTAAGAATAATGGATAATAAGTGATATGAATTCAGTTCTATAATAGGTGTGGGATGAATCCATTGTTGTGGGAGTGTTGGAACCAAGGTTCTTATTTGCTAGAAATGGATTATGGTTTTTGTTTACTGTCAATCCACATTATCATAATCAAGAAGTTATCATTGAATGTGGTTTTATGATTGAGGATGAATTTTTTATTTAAGGTGGCATAATTTCCCAGTGTTTTCCAAATTTTTGGTCTTCAAAATTGGAAGTTTGTTTATTTGAAAAAAGATAGAGTTTCGACAAAGGAATGGTAAACTACGACCCATGATTTTGGAATTTTTCATAGATCAAGAAATTTGGTGTGCAGAATTTCGAACTGAAAACCATGAAGTGGGAATGGTATGCAGACTACGTAAGAGGAATGGTTTACCATGTGAAGGAGGTTTGTGAGAAGGCATGTGGTTCCTGTAAGGAATAAAGTTTACGGGATGGTGTGTCATTAATGAAATTGAGGTAGAATTTTGAGATTTTTGGAAGGGTTTTGTTTTCAAAAATGAGGTGGATATTTTTTTCCACATAGGGAGAATGCTGATACATGGACAATGTAGGTATGTGGTTCGCGGGAGATTATGGTACATGGATAAAGAGGTGTTGTATAAATGATTTGGTAAATGTAAATTTAGTGTATATTTAAAATATATTTTTCTATATAAGGTTCAATAATCTCTTCATTACGCTATGTGGATTAGATTAATAAAATCCAGGAGGAATTTACTTAAGACTGGAACAGTTCATGGGAAAAAATCGTGCAAGGGAGAAGAGGTTTAAAATGAGGTTTCTGTGAGTGGAGAAGTGGTATGTAGAAGAGAAATAGTATGTGGAAGAAAAATTCAACTAAAGGAGGTGTTACATGGATAATAGTCTATACATGAAGTAAGAACTCAATCTATGGTGCTCTTGAATTATTTGGAATATGTGAGGAAGTACAAGGATCAAGGCAATATGAAACGGAATGCGGTATGTGAGAATATAAGAGAAAGAAGTTTTTGAGGATTGTTTACCAAGGTGGTACATGGTTATGGCTTGCCAAGTTGGTATACAGAGCACTCCATTATGAGGAGGAAGAATGCTAGTTTACTAGGAAAAAGTTCGAGAACAAATAGTACACAGAAAAGTATATTACACCTGCAGTTGAAAATATGACTTCAATAGAGAATCTATGTGTAGTTGATGATTCATGATTTAGTGCCAACCCATTGAAGAGACCTTCAAGTCAATAAACTGAGTTCAAATTCTTCCCAATTTATTGATAAATGAGGAGTCTATAGAAGTGATGCAAGCAACACAGTGTGCCATCCATAAAACATTGTAAAGGCATTGCACTTGGCATAGAGTTACTGTGCTAAAGTTTTGTAATCCACAACTACTAAAGATTAGTGGAATTTGGTACAACCCTAAACCTATCAATGTATTCTTCATTTATGTAGCCCTTAGTGGTGAATAGATTAAAATTGTTGTGTCCTGGAAATGCATTTGATTACTTGTTTTCTTCACTTTCTCATCATACAAGTTTAACAGGTTCCTGCCAATGTGGTAACAAGATCCATCAGTTTAAAAGAAAAAGTTAACACAATGATTCAACCCTCCCATCTAGAGGTGTTATGGGGTCCTTAAAGTTGTATCATAGGGTAAATGTTACTGGAGTTAAATATTCCCTTCATTTATATACTAAAGAATATTGTAAATTTCTAGGGAGTACCCCTCTTTGATTGAAGAAACATTCAGATCTAGAAGAATAGGATGATATCTCATCGAAGATCTCTTAGAATGGAAGTCATATTTTATACTGCATAAGGAATATAGGTCCCTAATAAAATTGGGATGTCTATGACTGATACAAATAAGAAAATACTTGATAAAGATTATAAAGCATAGAATTCCCTCACTACAGCTCTTTCTGGTCAGATATACCTAAAGGAGATGAGTTGTACAACAACAAAGTTAATGTGGGATATCTAGAGAATATTTATGAAGGTGATAGAAAAGTAAACGAGGAGAAACTACATGTTTTTTACCATAGGTTTTATGATCTAAGGATAAATCCAGAATAAAATGCAGATACCTTATTCAATCGAATTACTGAAGTTGTTGGAGCAATGAGAGGACTTGGTGAAGAAATAAAATACATTAATATTGTAATAAATCTTAATAATAATTCCTCCACTTTAAAATGAAAAGGTGTTATCCCTTTAGGAAATGGATCTTTCAAAACATTCTCTAGATGATCTTTTGATCAGTCTAGTGGCATATGAGAATAGATTCATCAGAATATGTTGATATTCAAGAAGATGAAATTGATCGACTTGAAGAACTAGTAAATGAAAATTCAACAACTTTTGAAAGATTAGGAGATATAGTGGTACTAAATATTATAATTGAATATCAAGAAATGTACATTAATTACATTACATATAGACTGGAGGAGAAGTCCAAAACTATTGAGTGAATTGAAGAAAAAATTGTTATTCTTAGGTGTAAACCTGAAATTAAATCATGTCCAATGGAAACAAATAATAAAATTCAGTTTGAAATATTATCAAATGTAGAGATAATAGAGAGATTTAAGCCTGGTTCTAATGGAGTTGAAAAGGTTCTGAATGATCAAATACCCTCATGCATGGAAAACATAGGAATTGGTTGTAATGTAGAAACATCAAATGCTGGAATTAAAATGGGCCAAAATAAAGGAAATATGAAACTGAGATATATCAAAAATACACCTAAATTACAAACAAATAAAGTCTAAAATTAGACTAAAAGGAGGACTAAAAACTATCCCCAAGTATCCCTTGATTATATAAAGTCAAAAAAATCCTTATATGAAAGTTTACATGAGGAGGAATATAAGTGAAAAGACATTTCCACTTATGAAATGTCAATTCTGTGGCTATCTGTCCCATACCATGTCATACTATGAAGAGGCAAAGAGCTATATGAATGAGGAAGAGATAGAAATTCAAAAAAGGATAAAAAATTCATATCCTAATTCTTATATAAGAAATGGAATCTATGGATATTGTTTTCATTGTTCTAACTTTGTCCATAAAACTATTGATTGTAGGTAGAGGAATGGGATGAACAATTCGTACATAACTCAAAGACAAGTCAATAATTTCCAACAAGATGGTGTTGTTCATAAAAACATGTTATCTCTTTTGTAAGAAGATTCTATATATGACAAACCCATTCACATGGAAAAGATATTTTAAAATACATCTTTTTTCCTTCATTCAAACTATTTATTCAAGGAAGGAAAAGTAGAAAATTTAAGAATAAAACCTTGCAGAAATAGATCTAAAAGCTACCAAGAATAGCATCCCTTAGATTCTTGATAG
The DNA here is from genome assembly GCA_963277665.1 of Viscum album. Classification (NCBI taxonomy): domain Eukaryota; kingdom Viridiplantae; phylum Streptophyta; class Magnoliopsida; order Santalales; family Viscaceae; genus Viscum; species Viscum album. The sequence goes on from OY728131.1 coordinate 359,380,534, forward strand.
TGGATTCTCATATCATATGATAGTAAATGATGACCTATTAATTAATGTCATGAAAAATTTTGATTGAACAGTGAGATTTGGTAATTATGGTTCTTTAAAGATCAAAGGAAGTGGAAGTACTGAACTGGCCAATGGCGATCTGAAGAAGACCGATGTTATTTATGTGAAAAGATTGTATCTCAATATCTTGAGTGTGACTCAACTCAATGAATTAGGACTTATAGTGATATTCAATCGAAATGGGTGAACTATAAAAGGAATAATAGGATATTTTCTCGTGAAAGGTTGTCGAACATATGGTAACCTATATCAAGTTGGTATTAGAGAAAATATTTGATACATGAATATTGAAGAAGAAAGTAACTTATGGAACTGAAGGTTGGGTCACATCAATAAACAAGACATGGAAATGATATCTAAGATGAATATAGTCATGGGTATCCCCAAGATGAAGTTTCATTAAGAAATAAATATTCATGCTTGTATTCAAGGGAATATTTTATGTAATTCATATTAGCCAAAGGAGAAAAGGGAAAAAAATCTTCTTGGTCTCATTCATACAGACATATATGGTCCAATAAATGTTATTGGAAGTCAAGGATAATGGTACATAATTGTTTTCATTGATGATTATAGTATAATGGATCTTCTGATGGTTTTACACAAGAAACAACAAGTGATTTACTAAATGAAAACTTATCACTGAATAGCTAAGAATGATATTGAATAAACAATAAATGTTTTTCTACTTGATAATGGTGGATAATATACATCGAATGAGTTTGAAACTATCTAGAGAAACATGGGGTAACACATGAGGTGGATACTGTGAGAACTCCACAAAAAGGTGTATGTTGAGTGTCGAAATCAACAGGCGAACACTATGGCCAAGACTATGCTGATTGAGAGTAGTATATCTCGCCATTACTAGAAAGAGGATGTTCAAGATGTAGTTTATATTCAAAATCAAACAGGGCATTATATGGGGAAAAATACACCAAATGAGTTATGGAATGAAAGGAATTCTTCATGGAAGTATTTTTGTGTTTTCGAAAGTAAATTTTTTTATCTGAAACAATTAAGGAAACAAAGGCACATATGGTGATCCTACAGCTGAATGAATATTCCTCATATATTCAATGAATATGAAATCCTACACATGTTTCAATTCATTTCTTAAAAAAATTGTGGAACTCAGTGATGTTAATATCATTGAAGATAAAATCAAAAATAGCTAAAGGAAATCATCTTATGATCTGATAGAAGATGAGAAAAAATGTGGACACAGAACCGATGAAAATAGTGAAGTAGAAGAAGGAATGAAAAATAGCAAGATGTCACGTTATAATGTTGACTCAGAATAAGAAGAAGAAGAAGAAGAAGGCATGGCTGAAGAAAATTATTTTGAACCTCATAGATGAAATTGACGAGTAGAAATTCATCGATCTAACATCATTGGGAATTGGAAAACTCCAATGCATACAAGGAGAATGATTAATAATGCACAATCTGTATTCCTCTCCATTTTGGAACCTTCCTCGTTTGAAGAAGCTACAAAGGATTAATAATGGGTTAATTCCCTAAATGAAGAATTAGATCATATCGATAAGAACCAAACATGGTATATAGTTAAGAGACTCAAAACCAGCAATGTTATTGGTATGAAGTGTATTTTTAAAAATAAATTTTATGAGCATATAAATTTGAGTAGAAATAAGGAATTTCTGGTGTGTTAAGGTAATTAAAATATTAAATGGGTTGATGATGAAGAAAAATTCTCCCCACTGGATAGACTGGAGTCAATCAAACTACTTCCTTCCATGGAAATTTAAAGAGGGTATAAAATGTATCAAATGGATTTCAATACAAATTTATTAAATGGTGTTCTTGAATAAAATGTTTATATTAAACAACCAATGGTATTTCTACTTAGTAATGATGAAATTAATGTTTTCATATTAATGAAGGCTCTATATGTTCAGAAATAGACACCACGAGCATGGTACTCTCAGTTGGATTCTTATCTAAGGATGCTAAAATTTAAAATTCGAGGAGTGGATCACAATATTTATGTAACAAATTATTATAAAGACTAGTTCATCTTTCTAGTATATATATATATGATATTTTATTTAGAGGAAGTAGGCATGGATCAGTTGATGAATTTTCCAATCATATGAAATCAATATTTAAAATTTCTATGATTGGAGAACTCACATACTTCTTAGGGCTGCAAGTGATTCAGAGGAAAGACTACACTTTCATTTCTCAAGAAAAGTATTCATGAGAGTTCTGAATGAAATTCAATATGCATGAATCCAAAATAGTGTCGAATCTGATTGTGGTTGGAACTAAACTTGGAAATCATGAGGATGAGACTTCTGTAGATCACACACTATACATGAGATTCATTAGAAGATTCTTTTACTTGACTGTGACACATCTATATATTTTCATTTCAACATTATTAGTATACCACTTTCATTGTAATATGAAATATTAACATATGGTAGCTCTGAAAATAATCATGAGGTATATTCAAGGAACTCACAATTATGGATTATACTTTTCTATAGGAAGAGACCGTGAAATATCAACATGTTTTATGCTGATTGGGTTTGATATGTAGTTAATAGAAAGTCTAAAAGTGATGGAGCATTGTTTATTGGAAAACAATGTGTGATTTGGTTGAGTAAGAAATGGGAAATTACTTCTCATAGTACTATTGAAGCTGATTATATCTGTGAAATAAAGGCCTGCACTCAGCTACTATGGATGAAGAAACAACTGACTAATATTTATGAGGAGGAGAAACAACCAATGGTAATTTACTGTGATAACAAGAGTGAAATTGATCTTAAAAATAAACATGTTGATAATTCTCATACAAAACACATTGAAATTATATATCAATTCATCGAGGAATATGTTGAACAAGGCATGATGAAAATGGATCATATTGGAAATCATGATCAAGTGGTTGACATATTGACCAAGGCATTTTCATCACATGTGTTCGAGAAGCATCGGTTGAACCTTGGTGTTCAACAACCTCCCCATTCATGGGGAGGTTATGAATGTTCCCCTATACCCAGTTGAATTAACTATTTAATTAGTTTGTTAAAGTATAGTAGGTTCTTAGGATAGATACGATCCAGGGGAGTGTTCTTTAAGCTTCAAAAGTCAAAATTTGAATATTTGGGTTTATTTAAATGGGTTAGAATGGATAAATTCGATATACAAAATGAATTTTTTTTATTACAGAAAAAAATCAATGAGTTATAATAGGGGAGAATGAGAATGAAAAAAAAAACAAGTTAGTGTTATGAGAAAACCATTGGATATTATGTGGTCATATTTAAATAATTAGAATACATGAGAATCCAATCCCTGCTTACCATCTTTTTTTATAAATTGAGCATTGGTCATATAGACATAAAATGTTTTTTTCTGAGTTGTTTCTTGCGTATTAGGTTTTGATTGTTACAGGTGATTTATTTTATTTATCTGCATATTATCAAAAAGTAAAAAGGTATAGATTGTTGAAACCAAGGTTTTTCTTTGCTTGAAATGGAGTATGGTTTGTGTTTCTTTTCAATCCACATTTTTTTGATCAAGGATTTTTCGTGGAATGTGGTATTAAGATTGAGGATGAAAGAATTATTAAAGGTGTCATAGTTTCCCAATGTTTGAAAAACTCTCGGGTCTTAAAATCGATAGTTTTTTAGAAATGAAAGTGTTTTAGAAAAGGAATGGTGGACCGTGAACCATGTTCTGGGAACAGTTCCTAGATTAAGAAATCTGTTTTTCAGATTTTCAAACCATAAACCATGAAGTGGGAACAATATTAAGACCACATAGGTGGAACAGTTTATAGAGCGAAGGATGTTCACAAGAAGGCATGCGGTTCACAGAAGGAAAATGGTTCATGGGATGGTGGGTCATTCACGAAATTGAGCTAGAGTTTTGAAATGTTGCGAAGGGTCTCATTTGTGACAATGGGGTGGTGATTTGTGTCACCTTTTAGGGAGAATGGAGGTACATGGGCCACATAGGGAAGTTGTTTGTAGGAGATAATGGTACGTAGATAAGGCAGTGCTATAATGAAGATTTGGTAAATATCAATTTAGTGGATTTTTGGATATATTTCTTATATAAAGAGGAATAATCCCTTAATTAGGAAGTGTGACTGAGAATAATAAAATCTGGGAGGAATTTGGTGAAGACTACAAACGTTAATGGGAAAAAAATCTTTTAAGGGATGAGATGTTCACAAGGAGGATTCCATGAGAGGAGAAGTGGTCCATAGTGGATAAAATATTCGCGGAAGAAGAAGTCTGCTAAAAGAGGTGGTATGTGGAGAAGCTTTTGTATGAGAAGGAAGAACATGGTTCATGGTTCTATTTTAGTATGTAGAGAAAGTAAGGTAGTATGTGGAGAAATTTAGTATACAAAAAAAGTAGGTACATGAGAATATATGAAAATGAAGTTCATGAACATGGTTTTCGAAGGTGGTACCCGTTCATTCATTGTAGAGGTGGTACGTAATGTTGGTATATAGAGCACTCCAATAAACAGATGAAGATGACCAGTTTATGGAGGAAAAGTTTGGAAAAAAAATAGAATGAAAAAAATTAGATTACATCTATAGGGGAAAACATGACTTCAAAAGAGAATATATCTATAGTTGAGGATGCATCATTTTATTCCAACCCATTGAAACAACCTTCAAGTCGATAAACTGTGTTCAGATTTTTCCTAAAGTAGTGAGAAAGGAAGATTCAACAGATGTGATTTGAGGTACATAGTGTTCTATCCCTGAAACCTTGTAATGGTAGTGCACCTGGAATAGAATGATTGTGATAATATTTTGTAATCCACAACTACTGAATATTACAAGACATTGGTACAACTGGGAACCTATCGTTATATACTCCTTGTAGATATCACTTAGTGATTAGCCATGTAATTTTTTTTTGGCTTTGTATGAGATTTATTATTTTCTTCAATTTATCATCATACAGGTTTAACAGGTTCCTACCTATGTGGGAACAAGATCCATAAGAATAAAATAAAAATTTTATGCCCTGATTCACCCCTCGCCTCTTAGGGTGTTCCAAGGTCCTTCAGGAAGAGTCTAAAAGAATTTAAAAACAAGAACTATTAGATTACAATCAAAATAATGGCTTAATGTATCAATAACTAGAGATTAATGATGCTATGAAGAAGGTGGTATTAATGGTGGAAATAAATAATGGATTTTTTTGGAGCACATTCTACACTCATAACAAGAGATGCTGGAGGAGGATCTTAATATCAACGATTTATAGGAGGACAGAAACCAAATTTTTGAGAGAGTACTACATGTATAATCTATGAGGAACAATATATATTTATCAACAAACAAGACCAAATTTTGAAATGAGGCTTCAATGAAGGTAGGATCAATCTTCAGGTGTATATTCAGACTTAGGAAAATATGGCCTAACACTTCAAGAATCTAATCAATGATGACCAAGATATGTAGGTAATTCCAATTCAATGAGTCTTGTATAGGGTGAAAGATTCGAATACTCTTAATATTTTTCAGAATTGTCTTGTGATTTCTTATGTATTTTTATGATCATTTTTACTAAATTTCGTGATGGTTCCCACTTTTCCAACTGAGTAACTCTTTTAAATACAAAAAACAAATTATCAATTAGTTGAGAATAAAAAACCATTGATCATAGGGAAAAAAATCAATGATCTAACATTGACTTGGTTTTGTAGCATTTCACATTTATCTTGTGTATCACCTAGTATGGTTCTACCTCGATAGCATCTTAACCCTTCACAGTAAGGTAAAAGGAACTAGAAGGGGGTTTATATAAAGGAAACTATGAGCATGAAATACCTTACATAATAATACGCGAGGGAGACTTAAAATCGATCATATTAATATAAAAAATAATAATTTTTAAAAAATCATGAAATAATTAAATTAAAAGAAACCACACACATACATAGATCAGTCAAAGATTAAGATCATCAACTCATACAAAAAATATGAATTTGAAATTACTTGATAGAATTCATTTTAATTCAATATTTAGTAAGATAAAATACATGTGAATTAATCCAATTAATCACATTATTAATCAATTAATTAACTTTTATATTTATAACCCCCTAATATTCCAGGGTACTCTCATCCACCTTAATTTTAAATAAATTAAATGAATTAATTTTTTATAAAATTTTTAAAAATAAAGTACACAACTTGTACTTTGAAGAATGTTAGTGAATACATGCCTGAACTACCCAGTATGGTTCTTATTGTATATAGTGTACTCAAACGACATATCATGTACAATGTATTTGTCATAATTTCATGATGTGTACAATCAATAAACGACACTCGTGAAACATGAAAATTACATTATGTGTATATATTTAATGAATATGGAGTATTCAACATGTAATGACCATACATGACTTGTATTTTTGAATTTTATGTATAATAAAATTAGAATTAAATATAATATAAAACGTATCAACATGTGTGTACTATAAATAAATGACATAGAGACACATGGAAATGAGGATTAGTAATGTAATTAACAAAACTATATATTTCTGAGTAAACTATTATGATTCATGAGTATATAATCTATCCATTTCTATTCATCGTTTGTCAATTGTACACGCATAGGGACTGGGCATGTACATGAATGAGGAAATTTATGTGGAACATGAGGTGTATAAAAGTTATATATCATGTCAACTTTGTGTTCCAAATATGAAAGTGTGTATGCATTATGAAATAAATATATAACACGTCTTGAATCCACATTTTCACCACAAAAATATGTGGACAACATGACATGTAAGTGAGTTTATATTCCTTGTTTTCTAGAAAACCATGTACCAATATATCTTTGTCACCACATGGTGTTCATTTATTGAATTCCAAGTTAATTTCCTACATGAAAATATGAATTTTTCAGGGTTCACCCTAGTTTAGTGTACATGGGTACCCTATTTATTCCAATGGTCTACACATCATGTACTCTTATGTTATCCATCCATAATTCCCATCACCTATGGATGGGTTATTCAGATTTTCTTCAGATTTTTTTAATCAATTATAGGAAATAAGATAGAGAAAAAAATAAGATAAGAAGATATATTATTAATTGGATTAAAATAATGAATTTATGGAAATAAAATCTTACTTTAAATCACATAATATGATCAATAATCAATAAAAAATAATAAATTTAAATGTGACTACTATGATACTACTTGAAGTGTTTAGATATAGTGGAAGTACCTGCTGGGCGATATCCAACTAATATTTTTATATTAATGAATGAAAGATATGAGATCAGAATGAAAAATATTCATCATAACAAATGAATTAATACAATGATTAATTGAAAAAAAAACATTATAACTAAGAATATGAGATCTTTTGAATATTAATTTATAATTTATTTAAATAAAATTAATTACCACAATCTTGGGAATCATTCTTTGTAAAAGATGTTGGTTGTCTGCACACATTTTAGTCGAACCATCAGGTTTATTTGAGGGTCCAAGGATACAATCTCTTTAGTGGTGATCCAAATGTTATTATTTTGATTTTGAAGTTGCGTTGATGGTACTACAGGTTCATTTATGGTTATACCAATAATCTAACATCTCTTACATTGATTTTTACCACAATATCTTTAGTCTTGAAGGATCAGCTCTTGGTCCCCCCGAATTGATAGGAAGGAGGAAGAATGAAACTTCTTTTGTTCTTGATTGAAACCATGTAGATGTTCTTGGTGGAGAGAAATATATATTGAGGAACGGAGAGGAGTTGTGCACAAAAAACAACCAACCCTTTCACAAAATGACATAATGGGGTATATATGGAACCAACACTAGGGTTTAATATTAATTAATTTCACAAGGGTCCTTAAAAATATATAAATCCTATATCATACCTCATGCCATCAAAAATAATAACATTATTATTTTTCCCATGACCTGCACTATATGTGCATCTGAGATATATTATTTTATAGCCTGGTAAATAAATACATATCACTGGACCCAAAAACTCTATCTTCTCATCCTCCATAACATTTATTAAATTCTCAAATAAATATTTTAAATAAAAATTATTCAATAAATAAATATTTTTTTTATAGTATTGATGACCTTGTGAATAAATATTTTTTTAAAATATTTTCGATCAATAAGTATTAAGGTAATTTTATTCCTTGAACTGCATAATAATATTTATTCCAATAATTAAATTCAACTATAATTTAATTGAGATCAACAAAAACTCTATATGTGTGACCCTATAGGATTATTTTCTAGTGGAATTAGGTTTTTAAGGATAATGTCTATTATCAATGCTTAACAACACAAAAAGGAACCCAAGAGGAAGAATTTAATTTCACAATTTCAGTAACCACATATTAATGCTCGCTCTATAATATAATATATTTTTCTAGATATATCATCAAAAATATTTTGTACTCATGTAATCATCTTATATGATCTATATGTATTTATTTGGAATCCTGAAATGAATTCTTCAATACTCCATGCCCATGATGTTTAATTTGAAACTTTCATTTTAATTAATGGTATGAGATATCAACATCTATAATGATGAAAGTGGAAAATCCTTCCTCAGATTATTTATTAATAACTTGACCCATGTGATCTACCCAATGTACCCAACTTCCCCAAGAACATATGTCAACACAGTTTATGCAAATACATTTAAGAACACAACTCATGATATTTTTTTAATAATAATATTATTGTCTAAGGATCATTACGCACATTCGTAGATAGGAATATCCAATATGTGAAAGTCCTACTGCAGGGTATATCCTCATAATCTATTATCTTCCTCATTTCCAAGTGTGAACTACATGAGATGAAGTCTTATCTGCTTATTAGTACCCAAATCCAACAGTCAGCATCATATGTATCCTAGAGGATGATTTCATATGACCATAGGATTGAGTTTAAGAATATCATGATTTTATATAAAGGTTCTCATCCTAGTGGTAAACTGCTTATGTCCTTTTCAATATGAAAAATACTCTATGATATTATCACTTTTGAGACACATGGAAGAACAATATATTTGGGATAAGATATATATTAATATTAAAATATTTTAATATACATGTAATTTAAGGTATAAAAAAGTTGGTTCTCAGACATCAACTCCTACAAAAAAACCTCTCATGTAAAAAAGTAAAATAAACATACTAAATCCCCATTTAGTGTATAACTGAATAAAAAAGAACCTATAAATTAAAATACCAATTTCCAACCTCACCAAGGCCTAGTAACCAAATAATACATCCAGTGTAATAAAATAATATCAATATAATATAATAAAATTTTCCCTATAACCACTTCCTTACTAACTTTTCACTCTCATTCCCTAACAATAAACATAATATGCTCAATCCATTCCACACTGATGTGGGTCAAGTCACGACTTTGCCTACCCAAATATATTATAGGTTCCAGTATATAGTTTTGGAATCCTCTAATGTATATATATCTTCACATCATAAAATCGTAGTTGTATCCATATAATCTACCACAAAAAATCATATAAATCAAATCACCACATCATAAATAAAAGTTAGTAGGGTATCATAAACATGAATAACATTAAGAAAAATCCAACCTCCAATCATGCATGACCCCCACAACATATCTAGTCATCCCACTATTACCATATTGTACCATATCTCATAAAGAAATCACCAGTACACCATATATTACACCTCATGATATTACATGTCACATGATTATACTTATCATCACATCAAATGATACTATTGAAGAGATAGTGGGGAAGAGGGAGTGGTTAGTCATATATTCCTTCACAATGCCTGATATTGGGGAAAACACCTAACACCCAAAAAATTTGGGCATTGATGTAAAATAATTTAATCGTGTGGGGGTTCATATAGAAATCACAAGAAAAATAAAATGATAAGTAGTCACACATAATACACAACCTATAGGTGAACAAGAATTGACTTAAATCAACTAATAATTCGCCACCATAAAGTTACCATTAGCCCTCAACATCCAATGTTTCCTCTATATCATAAACCAACCATATTTCACCTAAAACTAAAATAATAACTAAATATGGATTCCCATAACTCATTTATTCAATCATTTCCATATTTTCCAAATTTTTTCCATATTGTATTCATCTTGTCATTCATTAATCATATTTAATGACAACCCTTTCACAATTTGACAATATTTCCCATTCAAACAAGTAATATCCAAACTAAAAAACCAACTATTTTAAAATCATATAATAATATTTTATCACATACCACTTTTCAATTTCATTTTAATTATATCTATTTCATCACAAACCATCAGGTGTCACTAATTCCTCCTCACATCACACAACTATCACCATAAAACCAGACCTACATAACACCCCAACAATCACACCAAACCAACTAACACCCTCATAACCATCTATATCACTACATTAACAATAATAGTCACATCATCATATGCCCAAAAAATTTCACCCCTAGAAAATAACATAGTCCTCCATTGTGGTCAATAGTATTTTCATTAACGAAGCATTTCTTCATTGTAATTTCTTCAATCATGATTTTATTCCCAACCATACACACAATAAATTTCTTTACCAATATTAAAAATATAAATAGTTATAATGGTAGGGTTAACAGAGTTTCATAACACCATTTTAAATTCTAACTTTTCTTAAAAAACACATTTAAATCATGGAACTTGTTTCCATGCATGAGGATTTTCCAAATAATAAAAACTCATTTATCTTCTTTTTTATAATATTTCCCCAATATAAACCTCGTATGGCACATTTACTTTTAAACTCTAAAAATAATGTGGTGTTTCACACTTTTAAAGTCACACATTTTTTTATCTTTAAATTACACATTTAAAAATCAAAATAATGCAATATTATAATTTGAAAAATCATTCCATTTAAAATCATAATTTGTAACAAAATTTCAGTTTTAAATGAAATCCGATAATTTGTAATAAATTTTTATTCAAGTTAAATCCCATTTAAAATAATAATACTTTCATTCTATATATTATTAGTGAACATTATTCAAGCAACATTTTCTTTTTTCCCTTGATCGTTTTTTAATAAAAATATTTTTGTAGACTTTAAGGAGAAATAAAATTTCTACTTGGATTTCTTTTATATGGATAGACTATTTTGTCATTATATTTTGTATTTTATTGGATTTTGTAACACTTTTTTCACATTGCAACACCTTTTCCCTGAATATTAATATTTTAAATAATTAAAATTTTGAGGAAATGGGATTTTAAACCAATGGTTCACACTGTTTAGAGTAATGTAATATGTACAACATTTTGAAAAACATTTATTATTGTTACCATAATTTTTAGAAAAATATATATTACATAATATATTTTATATGAATAATATTGACTTGATAAAAACTCAATTCATAAAAATATAGATGATATGTAATAGAAACACAACACATGATATATATATATAAGGTGGATTACATCCTCAAGAATGGAACACAACACAATGAAATAGAATTTCAATAAACATGATGGTATGGAGACTTGACCCCACGACTTACCCCCCCCCCACCAAAAAAAATTGTTACTGTTGTTTAAAAATTCACGTCATAAACTATTAAATGTGTTTCAAAAACCATCATATAAATTTTTTAATCCATCTGTAATATATTTCTGAAGATAAAATCTATTTATAAGAAATAAATTTTTCATCAATATTTTTAAATTCATGCATTAACATATTGAAATCAACCAAAATTTGGAAAACAATAAACTCAAAAATTATAGAATTACTTAAAATTAAATACAATATTTCCCAAACATATGATGATACTTGAAAAATATCTCTAAACCCCTCCCCCCCTCATATTTCGGAATTTAAAATGGGTGGTTCAATGAAACTTTTAGCTCATACATCATATGATTCTAAAATAATTCTTGTCCACACATAAAAATAAAATACAACCTAGGTGAAGGGTATAAAAAGTTGGGTCTTGACATTAAATATCTCTCAAATGATTCTCTCCCTCTAAAATCCCCCCCCAAATCAAATCTTAATCTCCATGGAAATATACCTCTCAAAAAGGATGGATTCTTTCTTAACATGATACTGAAAATGGTTGGGTATGCCTCTAATCACTTATAAGAAGATATCTTCTATAAATCTAATGACCATGGAAATACCTCTAAAATAGGAACATCTTGATTTGGGAAAAACCAACTAGAAACTGACCCCTCTAAAAACTATATTTAAAAAATATGTACTCATTTGAATAAATAATAAATGATTTAAAAAACCTTTTCTTAAACATGTTTCCTTTAAAAACACGACAGTATTTCTTACCCATTTTATCATTTTTAAAACATAATTTTATGTTTAGTTACAAAAACACTTTGGAGTTATTTAAATAAGGGAGTAGATTTATCAACCCATAACATGCCTCACTTCCTAGACCAAGTCTAAAAACCCACCTAAGACTGAGGTGCATACCATCCTTCAAATATTTTTATTGACCAAGGTTTAATAAGAGTTTAAAACTAGAATAGAAGTAACTATTATCATATATAACCTATAATCTAATATTTTCAATGAAATGATATATAATTTGAAACAATTTTGTAGATGGTAAATAGTAAATAAGCATAAAAACAAATAAAAAATAAGCAAATATCAATTAAAAAATAATCCACCAATAGTCAAGCACAACTTCATCCTCAACACATAGGAAAAACGTACATTTTTCCCTCTATCAACTACATTTAATGCACAATATCATATCAATTCCTACAAAATATATTCATTATATTTAATTTATAATTCATTTCACAAAAAAAAATTAATCATGAATATTAAATCAATGACCACATTATTTATAATTAATCCTTAAGATGAAATATCAACAATATATCATGTAAATATTTATCCAATCAACATAACTATCAAAAATTAGCACTTATTATTAAAGATACTTTTTATGGGGGTGTTAATGGATTATTTCATTTTCAATGCTTGAATAATTTAAAAAATTATTATAATATATGAATCATAATATTTCCCCCAAATTAATCTGTTTATTAACATCTTATCATGTTTTTAATTCATCACTTAATTGTCATAATTTTACCTTTCATGATTTATACATAATAAAAACATTGAATAATAAATCATGAATGAAATTTAAATCATTTTGTAAAAATTATAAATCATCAGTTGAAAATTTAATAAATAATAATTAAAATGGTAAATTATTTAGAATAAATTCCTATAAATACACTTATAACATTTAAAAAAAAATTCATATTATTTACAACAAATATTTTATGTGTCATAATACTTCATGGAGTCATACAATTTAAAAATTATATAACTATTACCTTCTTTTAATTCGATAATCTAGTACACTGATTTAGTTCCAACATGGATTCTGGCTTACCAATTAGGAATTATTACATAGAATGAAATTTCATATTAATATATTTTAGAGTTTAAAATAAAAAAAAATTATATGAAACACATGTAAAAAATTCAAATCATTCATATATTTTATTTCAAAACATCCCATTTTCATGGTCTAAAGAGTAAATAGTTATTAAATATTCTATAAATAAAATAAATATTCTCTATATATTATGAAGAATAAATATTTATTAAATTTTAAATAATTAAATATATTTTTTATCAATGGAAATATAATTATTTATTACCATGTGAAAATTTGTGATGAATAAATCCCCAATAAAACTATTCCTGGGTCATGAGAATAATATTTATTTCAATTATTAAATTTAAATAGAATTTAATTGTGATCAATTAAACCACGTAGTATGTGACCCTATAGGCTTCATTATCATTTTAATTAGGTGGTCTTGACTAAGGTAAAATATTAGTGCCTAACAAAGTGTCAAGAAACCAAAGAGGAGGAAGTCAATGTTGCAAAATCAATAACCACACATGAAACCTCACCATATAATATAAAATAATTTTCATTGTATCTCATCATGTAGGTTTCACACACGTGTCATCAAACTCTGCGCTTAATACATATTTCTTTGATTATCCATAATAAAATCATCATTACACAATTGATATAGAATTTAATATGATGGTTCTATTTGAATCAAAGGGGATATATATAAACCTCCATAAATATGAAAGGGAAAATCCTTTCTCTACTTATCAATTAATAACATGTCATTCATGACACACCTTGTGTAACCTAATTCCCATTAACATATGGCATCATAGTTTGGTCATTAAATCAAAGTGCGTGAGTCATGACATGTATTAACAATAACATTAAAGTCTAAGGATCATTATAGACACTCATGGATATGAATTTTTTATGAAACAAAACTATAAAAAATCATATAGGTCAGTATGTTCTCATAATATCCCATCATATAGATTACTAAGTGTGAAATTCAAGAGAAAAAGTCTCATCTTTTTATGAATACTCACACATTAGATTCAAAATTCTATGTGTACCATTATTGTATGTTATCCAAATTTGGAACACCATTTAAAAATATCATCATGGAATTTCAATTTTATCATTATAAAGTAGAAATACTATGACATTTTCAATGAAACATATAATTTAGGAAATTATTACATTAAATTCACATAAAACAATAAAAAAAATTATAAGTTGTTTTTTTAATATTCAAATATTTAAATATACATGCAATATGAGTTATAAAGAATTTATTCTAGAGAACAAACTCCAACAAACTATCACTTGAAATAGAGATAACATCCAAAAAAATTAGTCAAATAGGCCTCACATGATGATCATGTTTCTCCTATGTTATGTATTTAGTCAATAGATCTGCCACATTGTCTTCTATGGATATTAAACTCACCAAAAGCTGACTTCTTTGAGAAATATAAAATAAGATATGATACTTATGAAGTATGTTCTTCATCCACATGTGTGACAGTAGATCCTTTGAAAGGGACACTGATGAAATAATAGATACATAACACTTAATATATGTATATATATATGTTTAGTTACGTCTTTTATAGAGGAACACAGTGCAATGAAAAAAACCTACAATAAACACACAAGCCTGGAGGCTTGACCCTACAAAATTCCCCCCCACAATTCACACCACCCCATGACCAACAATGGAGAAACACATGATATAGATATACAATGTAAAATAAAATTTATTTGTGTAAATTATTTATAAATTCATATGTAATAAATTATTCAATTCATCTTAAAAGGATTCATGTAAGGTTTTTTATCCATGTGTAATATATTTGTCAAGATAAAATCTATGAGTAAGAAATATATTTCTCATTGATATTTCTAAATTCATGCATTAAAATATTGAACTCAACCAAAATTTTAAACTCAAAAAATATAGAATTATTTACAATAAAAATAAATCTTTCCCAAACATCTAAGGCTACTAGAAAATTATCACTGAATCCCCCCCACATAACTATGAATTGATAGAGTAAGGGTTAAGAAAAGTCATATCACTTATAAAATATATGTCTAAAATAATTCTTGTCCACCCAGAAAAGGAAAATTCAACCCGAGTGAAGGGTATAAAACCTTGTATCTTGAAATTAAATATCAATAAAAATATTATATCCATCAAAAATCCTATCGAACCCCACTAAAAATCAAAGATTAATAGCCATGGAAAGATAGCATTAAAAAGGATGTATGCACCATTAAAACACTCAAGTAAAAGTTTGGGTGTAAATCTAAATACTTTCAATATAATTTTTTTTATAAATATGATGTCACAACCCGACCCAACCAGGGTTCAAGCCACAACTACCCCAAGCCAACCCCCATAGGCCAGGGGTGGTGACATCTATTGAAAGGCATTTTCTAAAAGGTAGCCCCTTGCCAAATGTACCGGTTTGCACAAACCTGAACATCTTAATGCATAATTGAAAAGGAATATTAATTAAAAAGATGAATAAAATAGAATATTAACAAGTATAAAAAACCTACAGGGAGTATAAGAATACAACAGTGTAAACTGAAAGGTAAAGGGGAAAAATACATGGCAAACTAGAAAGATGTCTGAACCAAAAAACTCCTAAGTTAAATGCTGAGAGATCCCAAATCCGGGTCTCTAAGATCCAACCACCGTACATATCCCAACACATCAG
Organism: Viscum album; assembly: GCA_963277665.1. Classification (NCBI taxonomy): domain Eukaryota; kingdom Viridiplantae; phylum Streptophyta; class Magnoliopsida; order Santalales; family Viscaceae; genus Viscum; species Viscum album. The sequence continues at coordinate 359,396,777 of OY728131.1, forward strand.
AAATACCTATGCCCATTTGTAGTCACAACTAGCCTATCTATAGTCATCATAAGTTGTAACATGTGATGGAAAATCCCATGTAGGGGTGAGTATATACATACCCAGTAAGACTCCCTAAAAGATAGAGGGGGAGAAGAAAGAAACATGATAGAAATAAATATTAGAAAACTCAACCAAAATAAATAGAGTAAAAAAAATCCAACAACATCGATACAGGTATATATATTCTCAATTAAAAGAAACCCAAACAAGAGAGAGGGGGGTCTCTATTTCATAACCCATCTTAGGAAAAGAGTTTCATCCATTTAATATCTCCATCCTAAATGCCCTTCATCTCACGTGTCTATATAAATAAGTTATAATATGGAGAGATTGTGCCTCACCCATGTACTATATAGTTGAGGGGTCATAATCTCCAAGTAGAGGACCCGCACCCTGGTCTGTTAGGGGGTGCTACTCTGTATTAAGAGGACACATTCTCTATCCAATAGGGGTACATCTTTACAGAAGAGGACTAATTCCCTAGTGTGTTAGGGGGTACCAATCCATTTATAGAATAATTTCACCCTATCTGATAGGTGGTACCACTTAGTAGGTACAGGACCCACACCCAAATTATATAGGGGGATATCACTCATTGGATAGAGAACCTGCACCCTAATGTCATATGGGGGTGCCACTCAATACAAAGAGGACCCACACCCCATCCAAAATTTTGTACAACTTGATGGGTAGAAGACATGCACCCTAATTCTATAGGGGGTACCACTCATTTGATAGAGGACTCATGCCCTGATCTGGCAAGGGGTACCGCTTGATAGATATTAGACTTGTGAACTGATCCATCAATGTGTTAACAATTAATAAATAGAGGTTAATCACCCTGATTCTATATGGGGTACTACTCTATAAACATAAAGAGGACCCACACCCTAGCCCATTAGGGGGTACCACTCTGTTGATACTTCTTGGTCACTATCATCATCAAGCACTACGTAAATAAGATTCATTACCATAACATCTTTCATCATATCTCAAAAGACACTATTGATTCCACCATCATGTTCTATGTAGAAAAACACATAGGATAGGCTACTCTGATTCCAAAATTTGAGTCCCAACAAAGGAGATACAGTAGGTTGAAATTTCCTCAAAATGAATGAAGGGTTACATTGCATGTGAGGGGACCCAAAGGGCATGTGGTATCACTCAATATCATGGACATGTCTCTATCGGTACATGACTAGATTCCCATGTATCTATAGATGTCATTTAGGTGGACTACATTGTGTTTCTGAGCCTCTCGAGGTCCTCCCCTTTCTCCCTAACTGTGTCCATGTATCCATCCCATGTATGTGTACTTTGGAAAACGACATGTTCCTGGTTGTGGACATGTCCATGTGCACTTGAGGTACAGGCCTAGTCCCTAGATCCAATTCACATGGTCTGTGGGGTTCCACACCGTTTGTGATACTTATATTCTCATGAAACCCTATTCTTCATAGCAATGTCCCTACACACCCAGTGTTATTAAAATTAAACATTATATAGTCAATATTTTTCTATAAACTCATATCTGAACTCCACACTTCATATTAGGTCATTAAACCTTCGAAACATGCCTTTTATCCTCCCAAAATTAAATTATCATGCCTTTGTTCAATATTTTTTCCCTCTGATGGTCTAAAATCGATCTAATATTGATTCATACAAAGTACACAAGAACAAACTCGCACCTCTACACCTCCATTCATCTCTTATCACCTCACCTATAATATTATACATGATGGAATCAACCATATCCCACTATTCATATAATTATGGTACTGATTCATCAATCCATCCCTCTCATGTGAAACCATCATGAATATGTGGGTCTGATTAGGCTCAGTCCCACCCAATAGTCATCGAACCAAGATATTGTTGGTCAATCAGTGAACAACATGAAGAATCAATGGGATAAAGGAACCAAAAAAAGGTTTAATAATCATTGACCAAGAATTCTTGGCCAACAAACACAATTGGGGATATCCAGGTTGAGAAAACCAAATAATAAAATTAAATCGGCACATATACGGGGGTCAAGGTTCAATTAGCATAGATCAAAGAAGACAAATTGATCATGATCAGTCAATTTAATTAATAAGGGAGTAATACAAGAATTTATTACTCTTGCCTAGATATTGTATCATTACTCATCATAGAAATCTCCCACCAGCGATTGAGAGGGGTTTTTGTGTTCGCGGCACCTTGGTCTTCCTTGATCAGAAGTCTCATCATCGTCAGATCTTGATTTTCAAATAGAGAGGAGGAAAAATACTTCTCGATTATCCCGGTTTTTATTTTTATAACCCTAATAAAATCACCATAATAGGTTATGAATTCATAATATTAGAATTAAGTTATTTAATTAATTAAATAAAATTTATTTATTTATTTACTAAATGCACCCTCCCATAAACTCTTTTAACTGAACACCCTGCACCAACCTATTCCAGGTCTCACCTTGGGTAAACATCATGTTACAGACTCAATATAACGACCCATACTTTACATACATTGTTATTACTTCAGAATTGAAGCACACCTATTACAACATATAACAAAACCAAGAAAGGACTGTATAGGTATAGTGTCTTTAGAAACTGGGAAACATAAACAACCGGTTCATAAAGCATCTACTTTGCCTCCCATTTATTTCATCATATCTAGAGTCCCATTTTGGAAAATTCTACTTAATAACCTTCTTCCTGACCTGGGGAAATAAAACATATGAAAGGGTGAGCTCAAATGCTCAGTAAGAGTAAACAAAAGAACTATCAATCACATCATATACATAAGCACATAACTTTTGGAAATCTTAACCTCCAAAAGAGATCATAATTTCATAACATGGGATAAATCATAGTAGTGAAATGTAATCCCAATAATGATAACATAAAACATGAAACTTTGTGGCATACACACATAATCATAGATAATCATTTCTTATTAGTCAAGACTCATTTCAAATACTATCTTAATGGACAAATTCCATTTCTGAACCGAGTTCACTCCTCGTTTCAGTCCTATTTCACTGAACCGGTATAACCTACTGTTCCAGCCATGTCTATCTCATGAGATATAAAATCTTTACCCAATGCATTGGAGGGAGATATAGGTCCCACCCATCTCATAATGATACCATTCTTATGTGTTCCACAAAATCATAAATCATACATCATTGCATAACCCATGTAGTAAAAATGGGATTCTTAAACAACATGACATCATAAAACAATTCATATAAGATAAAGGAATTAATAAAAAAATATTACCATCATAACATAATCAAATAAATGTAATAATAGGGATAGAAACAGAACCCTATATTATCTTAGATGGAAAATAATTTTGATAAAACACTTGAACACCATTCTTGAGGAAAATATCCTTTCTACTTCAAAAACACTTTTCCTTTCTTAACATGATTTACAATTATAAAATAGAAGAAGTTGATTAAAAATAAACTTCAAAACTTGTAAAGGAAGCTTCTTGGAAATAATGTTTTAAATATCCATTCATTCCGTATAAGTTAAAAAAACATTCTTCGTACTTTTGTCAGAAAAGTCAAAAAGTACCTCATACGAAAAACAACAAAAGATTCTTGTCATATCCTTTACTAAAAACTCACCGAAGGGTAAAATTGGATTTAAAAAATTGTAGGTGGATTGAAATAATATTACATATTGAGAAAACATGGATGTGGATGATAAAATACACCCTAGTAAATGCCAAATTATAATCAATATCGGATAAAAATGAGATTGTGATATTTCCCTTACCTTAGGTCTGATATGCTTTGTACGTGTCCGAACCTCCTGTATAATGATTTAAATAATTTTATTGACTTATTCCAGAATCATACTTATTTTTATGATATTATATATGGTCATATTATTAGCTTCTTAGTAGTAATCTTTCATTACTACTTGTTATTCGGGTGTTTCTAACTTTTTTGTTCTTATGCGTGTTTTGTCGAATAAATCCTTATTCTTCTCTTTAGGTTATAGATACCCCATTTCCAGAATGGTATTAGTGTAATATATATCATATTCATTCATTCAATTCATTTATATAATCATTATGAAATGAAGAACATGTAGAACGAGTCGCATCACATCGTGGAGACAGTATTCCGTACGTACGCATGAGTGATGATATCATTCCTATGATCGTGGAATTGTATTAGAGTGTATGTATACTATTTCAGAATCATTATAACTTTATAATAGTCATATATAGTCATTATTTACACCATTATACCCATCCATGTAAGGTGGTGGTGGAAAATAGATTACACCACGGCGTGGAGACGGTATTCCGTACGTACGCACGTGCGGTGATTTCTTTTTCCGTAGGATGGATAGATGGTGAAATAGGGTTGTTTCATACTTATAATAACATATTAGTATGTGAGTGATACTGATGTTATTACTTCATAACAAAACAACTAACGAAGAAGAAGTGGAAGAATAAATAAAGATGAAAGAATCGGTAACAGACATTACCTCTTGTTTGAAGTGCTTCTTTGAGACCTCATTTTAGGGCACTAAAATAGGTCTTTGAAGAAGACCAGAACCTCTAGGATGTTTCTAGGTAAGTGGAGAGAATAATTTGTCAGGGGTTGGCCGAGATTTAAGGCTCAAAGTGGTGTGAGGAAGAGGGGGAAGAGGTTCCCTTTTATAAGGGAGGAGAGGGGCTCCTTTGGAAAAACAAAAAATATTATTTTATTATAAAGTCATGCTTGGTTTTAAATAGCTCCAAATTGATTTATTTCGAATCTAATGTGGGGATGGGTCGAAATCCTCTAATCCAATAGAATTTAGACAAGTTTAGGTTCCTATTGTAACCTTATCATTTAGATTTAACATTAAGTTAAATATTTTTACTTTTATTGTGTCTTCTTGTGTTCTTATACTATAATGTTAATAAACTAACTATAAGCAGCCAAAAGAACCCCGAGTTGTTTATTATTAATATATATAACCTTATATAAGTAATTTTTCCGAACCTTAGATTTTTAAAAATAAAATAACAATTAATAATATAATATTTGTTTTAAAAACTATTTTATGTCAATTTTGACACTATTTAGTAATTGATTTTTGTGAAAATCATAACAGAATGATTAGTTCAAAAAACGTTAATTAAATCAATACTAACATGTCATATTAACCTATAAAATTAGTGTAATTCATAAAAATTCTCAAATTACATTTATTTGGGTATTTATAACATCAATTATGTCAATATATCATTAATAAGATAATTACTGCATCATCATTGTGTCATAAATAAATTAAATTATTTAATGTTTAAAAATTACAAATAAAATACCATTATGTAGGAAATATTTTTATATTTCTAATTAATATTTATAGTCGAATTTATCTTATGTATAACCCCATATTAAAAATGATTTACTTATTAAACTTTGATTTTAACTATTTTAACCCTTCTTTAAATAAATTAATAATAAATGTCCTAATCTAATCCAAGTGGGCCTAAATGGTCATATTTTATTCCTAAGGTTATTTTTGGTCTAATTAAACTTTTCCAAAAGAATTAGGACATGTGTTAGGGTAATAATAATATCATTTTTACCCTTAATTACCCTATTTACTTTTAACCATGGTAAATAAAAGTAAGAAGTTACTATTCACCAAAAATTATTTTCATCTTATTGAACCACATTTTACTTACTGACATTAACGGTGTCTCTCGGATTTTTTAAATTCCATTCACATAAGTGGTAAAATTAAGTTTTATGAGAAATTCAGTTTTTTAACTACCACTTAGTGGTTTCACTATTCATCAAAAATTGAATGTTTTCAGAAAAATACCAAAATTTCACCCTAGGATAATTTCGATATTCCGAATCCAAAAATGAAGTCCATTTTGAAAAATAAAATTTATAAAATTTTAAAATGTGGTTATTACTATTCATAACGGCTAGTTTTAATAATATTTTATTGTTTAGTGAAACTCGGTATTGCGTACGACGCAAGCTATCGAGGAAGGTTGCGATTTCGTGTAAAGAAAGCCAAGAAAGTGTTGTGTGTATAAAAAGATTCTTTTGATGATTTATATAACATAAAAGTCTCTGGTGTTGCATTCTACCCCCCTTAAAATGAATTTCGCCCTCGAAATTTGTCACTTTGTAACAAACAGATGAGGATACCTCTCCCTCATCATATCTTCAAGCTCCCATGTAGCTTCTTCTAATTGGTGGTTCCTCCATAAAACATTCACCAATTGAGTGGTCTTGTTTCATAGGACATTTTCGCTACGATCCAGAATCTCTATCGGTTGTTCGTCATAAGAATGATCTTGCTCCAGTGGTACAACTTCTGAGATGAGTACATGTGAAGGATCAGGTATGTACTCTCTCAGGAGAGATACATGGAACACATCGTGAACTTCAGAGAGATTCGGTGGAAGCGCCAATCGGAAAGCTACCTTCTCAACACGATCCAGTATTTCGAAAGGACCGATATATCTAGGGCTCAACTTCCCCTTCTTTCTAAATCCCATAACCCTCTTCCAGGGAGATATTCGTAAGAACACATTATCACCCACTTCAAACTCTAGGTCTTTTCTTCGGTTGTCGGCATAACTTTTCTGTCGACTCTGAGCTGCTCTTATGTGTTGTTGAATAGATCGGACCTTTTCTTCCATCTCATCAACAATATCAGGTACTAATAGCTTTTTTTCCCAAACTTCATCCCAACAAGTTGGTGTCCTGCATTTCTTTCCATAGAGAGCTTCATAAGGAGCCATCTGCATACTAGAGTGAAAGCTATTATTATAAGAAAATTACACCAAAGGTAGGTTTTGATCCCAACCACCTTTGAAATCCATAGATCAAGCTCTCAACATATCTTCTAGAGTTTGAGTTGTTCTCTCAGACTGACCATATGTCTGAGGTTGATAAGCAGTGCTGAAACTCAACTCTGTATCCAGAGTATGCTGAAGACTTCGCCAGAACTTCGAGGTAAATCTCGGATCCCGATTAGATATAATAGAAAGTGGTACTCTATTCAATCTTACCACTACCTTTATATATATCCTGGCAAGCTGATCCAGAGAGAAATCCTCTCTAATAGCGATGAAGTGTGCAGATATAGTAAGACGATCAACTATGACCCAGATAGCATTATTGCATTTGGATGTTTTAGGAAGTCATGTGACCAAGTCCATAGTGATGTTTTCCCATTTCCATTCGGGTATGGGTAATGGTTGTAACATCCCCTTAGACTTCTGTCTCTTAGCTTTAACTTGCTGACAAACCAAGCATTGAGAGACATATTCAGCAACATCTCCTTTCATGCCATCCCACCAGAAGTACTCTTTCAGGTCTCTATACATCTTCGTGCTTCCAGGATGAATAGAGAATGAAGAACTATGAGCCTCATACAGCAGCTCCTTCTTTAATTCGGGGATGGGAGGAACACAAACCTGATTCCTGAACTTTATTATCCCATCACAATCAAGGTTGAATTCAGGAACATTTCTCACCTTCTTTTGTAACTCGACATCTTCTTTCTGTGCCTCTTTAATCTTCACATGTATACATGGTTGAACATTCATTTGAGAAGGATAATATTTTTCCCCTTCCATTATACTTCCAAGATCCATCCTTTGTAAATCCATAAATATTGGATGTTTTGTGATCCTCATCATGGATAAACTGGCATGGTCTTGTCGACTTAATGCATCTGCCACCTTGTTTGCTTTCCCAGGGTTGTAATGGATTGAGCAGTCACAATCCTTAATCAGCTCCAACCATCTTCTTTGATTCATATTCAGCTCCTTTTTTCTGAAAATATACTTTAAACTTTTATGATCAGTATAAATGTCACACCTTTCTCCATAAAGATAATGTCTCCAAATCTTTAATTCAATGATTACCGCAGCTAACTCCAAATCATGATTTGGGTAATTTTGCTCATGTATTTTCAACTGTCGTGAGGCATAAGCTATCACCACATCATTTTGCATAAGAACACACCCCAATCCCTTCTTGGATGCATCACTGTAGATCACAAACCTTTCTCCACTACAAGGAAGTGTGATCACAGGTGCACTGGATAACCTTCTCTTCAACTCCTTGAAATTTTCTTCACATTCCTCTGTCCAAGCAAACTTAAATCCTTTCCGAGTCAACTTGGTGAGTGGATTAGATAATCGTGAAAAATCTTTCACAAAACGTCGATAATACCCAGCCAAACCAAGAAAACTTCGGATCTCAGTTACTGTTGTTGGTCTCGACCATCTTTCGATAACCTCTATTTTTGCTGGATCAAAAAATATCCCATCTTTTGAGATTATGTGACCCAAAAATGCAACTTTTTGAAGCCAAAATTCACACTTGGTAAATTTGGCATAAATATTCTTCTTTCTTAGGGTCTTTAATATAATTCTCAAGTGATCTTCATGTACTTCCTTGCTCTTTGAATAGATAAGAATATCGTCTATAAAGACTACCACAAACTGATCAAGATAGTCTCTAAAGACTCTATTCATTAGATCCATGAAGATAGCAAGGGAATTAGTAAGACCAAATGGCATCACTATAAATTCATAGTGTCCATACCTTGTACGGAAAGCCATATTTGGTATATCCTCCCTTTTGACCCTTAATTGATGATACCCTGAACGAAGATCAATCTTGGAAATGTATTGAGCTCCGCGTAGTTGGTCAAATAGGTCATCAATGCGCGGGAAAGGATATTTGTTCTTGATAGTGATCTTATTAAGTTCTCGATAATCAATGCAGAGTCTCATTGATCCATCTTTCTTCTTAACAAATAGAACAGGTGCTCCCCAAGGTGACGCACTAGGGCGTATGAAACCCTTATCAAGATTCTCTTGGAGTTGCTTCTTCAATTCCTTCAACTCTATTGGGGCCATTCTATAAGGTGTCTTTGAAATAGGCAAAGCACCCAGTACGAGTTCTATTGAAAACTCAACTTCACGATTCGGTGGAAGACCCGGTAATTCCTCCAGAAAGACATCATAAAACTCCCGTACAATGGGAATATTCTTAATCGTGAGTTTCTCACCAACCATTTGAGATAAATAACCGTCATTTAGTGGAATCAATACCCATAAAATGGAAGAAATTTCCACTGGAATGTTATGTTCATCCTTGCATCGATAGACGATCATAGATTGATCTGGAATATGAAATGTGACTTCCCTTCTTTGGCAATTGATATGAGCTCCATGAAGATAAAGCCAATCCATGCCAAGAATCACATCAAATTCCACCATAGGAAGGATCACAAGATTTTCCAGAAGCACTTTCCCACAAACTTCAATCAGAGAAGAATTATAAACTTTTGATGAAACTGTTGTTCCATTAGGTGTTGTCATAGCCAACTCAACAACTAATTATTGAGGTAATACGATGATACCCTCAGAAAATTCTTCATAAATAAATGAGTGGGTGGATCTAGAATCAAATAAAACATTTTCTACTTTAGAGTGGATGGTAAGTGTACCTTTCACCACATCGTTATCGTACTCCACATCGCTAATAGAAATTTCTTGTGACTTTCCTTTGTATTTAGCCTTAAGAGTTTGTTGACGTCGACCATCATCATCGACCCTTGGATTAGGGCATTTATTGGCATAATGTCCCATCTCCTTGCACTTGAAACATTGAAGTGTAGTAGGTTCATTTTGTGTATCCCTTCCTTTGTTTGCATCATTAGACATCTTCTTCCCATCATCGCAGTATTCAAATGCCCGATGACCTTCCTTTCCACATTTGAAACATTTACTTGTACATTTAAGACAACTCCCTCCATGTTTCATTCCACACTTTGAGAATAAGGGAAATCTCATCTTCTTTTCAGTGTGCTCTTTATATTTTCCTTTGAATTCCATTTTCCTCTTCTTATCAAACCCATATGACTGATGGGTTACTCCAATCTCCATCTGAACTTTGAGAGCACATCGAATGATTTCCTCGTAGCTATTGAAGTACCATATGGCTAAGGCCCTTCAAAGACTTGGTTTTAAGCCACTAATGAATCGATCGATCTTACTCTCAGGTTAGATAATAATACCAGAACCATACCATGCATGTCTTGTAAAATTTTCTTCATAGGTACCAACAGATTCATCATCCTTTTGCTTCAGTTCAAGAAACTCTTTCTCCATCTTTATTCGGAGAATACGAGGGAAGTACTTATTGAAAAATAAGTTCTTGAACTCGTCCCATTCCATGGACTCAATTTCATCCCTTTGACTCGTATTCTTAATAAGATTCCACCATTGATCATCATCACCTTTCAAATGATACACTACTAAGATGACTTTATCATGGTCAGAAAATTGAAGAACTGAAAATATCTTTTCAGTAGTACTAATCCATTGTTTAACAACTAATGGATCAGTAGACCCGCTAAATGAAGGTGGACGCTGTCTCATGAAGGATTCAACAGAATGTTGCTCCTTCCTTTGATAGTTTGGAAGTCATGCATGATTCATAGCTTGATAAAGTTGTGTGAGCATGGATACAAGATTTTTCATTCCAGCTCCCATAACGTTTGGTTTCTCAGGGGGACAATCATTGCATTGCCCGTCCCATTCCGCATTAACACAGTTCCTTCGGGTTCCAGTCATTGACTAAAACCAAGAAGAATAGTGTGATCAACACTAATTATAATAGAAAACCACATAATCAAGAATAAAATTTCACACTTAAGGTATTATCCAAGGTTATTCATGGCCATTTCTAAAACACTAAGATTGTGTTCTATTCTTAGACTTATCCTTAGGGTTCTTACTAAGGATTTCACATCCTAGTTTCCAAAAGTTGACTATACCTTTGCTCTGATACCAACTATAACGACCCATACTTTACATACATTTTTATTACTTCAGAATTGAAGCACACTTATTACCACATATAACAACACCAAGAAAGGACCGTATAGGTATAGTGTCTTTAGAAACTGGGAAACATAAACAACTGGTTCATAAAGCATCTACTTTTCCTCCCATTTATTTCATCATATCTAGAGGTCCTTTTTGGAATATTCTACTTAATAACCTTCTTCCTGACCAGGGGAAATAAAACATACAATAGGGTGAGCTCAAATTCTCAGTAAGGGTAAACAAAAGAAATATCAATCACATCATATACATAAGCACATAACTTTTGGAAATCTTAACCTGCAAAAGAGATCATAATTTCATAACATGGGATAAATCATAGTAGTGAAATGTAATCCCAATAATTATAACGTAAAACATGAAACTTTGTGGCATACACACATAATCATATAGAATAATTTCTTATTAGTCAAGACTCATTTCCAAGACTATCTTAGTGGACAAAGTCCATTTCTGAACCGAGTTCACTCCTCATTTCAGTCATGATTCTCTGAACCGGTATAACCTACCGTTCTAGCCAAGTCTATCTCTTGAGATATAAAATCTTTAACCAATGCATTGGAGGGAGATATAGGTCCCACCCATATCATAATGATACCATTATTATGTGTGCCAAAAAATCATAAATCATACATCATTGCATAACCCATGTAGTAAAAATGGGATTCTTAAACAACATGACATCATAAAACAATTCATAAAAGATAAAGGAATTCATAAAAAATATTACCATCACAACATAATCAAATCCCTGTAATAATAGGGATAGAAACAGAACCCTATATTATCTTAGATGGAAAATAATTTTGATAAAACACTTGAACTCCATTCTTGAAAAAAATATCCTTTCTACTTCAAAAATAATTTTCCTTTCTTAACATGTCGTACAATTCTAAACGAAAAGAAGTTGATTAAAAATAAACTTGAAAAATTGTAAAGGAAGCTTCCTGGAAATAATGTTTTGAAAATCCATTCATGCCGTATAAGTTAAAAAAACATTTTTCGTACTTTTTTCGGAATAGTTAAAAAGTACCTCGTACGAAAAACGACAAAAGATTCCTTTCATATCCTTTACAAAAAAATCACCGAAGGGTAAAATTGGATTTAAAAAATTGTAGGTGGATGGAAATAATATTACATATTGAGGAAACACGGATGTGGATGATAAAATACACCCCAGTAAATGCCAAAGTATAAACAATCTCGGATAAAAATGAGATTGTGATATTTCCCTTACCTTAGGTCCGATATGCTTTGTACGTGTCCGAAACTCCTGTATAATCATTTAAATAATGTTATTGACTTATTACAGAATCATAATTATTTTTATGATATTATATATGGTCATATTCTTAGCTTCTTAGTAGTAATATTTCATTGCTACTTGTTATTCGGGTGTTTATAAGTTTTTTGTTCTTATGCGTGTTTTGTCGAATTAATTCTTATTCTTCTCTTTAGGTTATAGATACCTCATTTCCAGAATTGTATTAGTGCAATATATATCATATTCATTCATTAAATTCATTTATATAATCATTATGAAAAAAAGATCATGTAGAACGAGTCGAATCACATCGTGGAGACGGTATTCCGTACGTACGCACGAGTGATGATATCGTTCCTATGATCGTGGAATTGTATAGGAGTGTATGTATACTATTTCAGAATCAGTATCACTTTATAATAGTCATATATAGTCATTATTTACACCATTATACACATGCAAGTAAGGTGGTGGTGGAAAATAGATTACACCACGGCGTGGAGACGATATTCTGTACGTACGCACGCGCGATGATTTTTTTTTCCGTAGGATGGATAGATGGTGAAATAGGGTTGTTTCATACTTATAATAACATATCAATATATGAGTGATACTGATTTTATTACTTCATAATGAAACAACTAAAGAAGAAGAAGTGGAAGAAGTAATAAAGATGAAAGAATCAGTAACGGACATTACCTCTTCTTTGAAGTGTTTCTTTGAGACCTCCTTTTAGGGCACTAAAATAAGTATTTGAAGAAGACCAGAACCTCTAGGATGTTTCTAGGGAAGTGGAAAGAATAAATTGGCAGGGTTTGGCCGATCATGAAGGCTCAAAGTGGTGTGAGGAAGAGGGGGAGGTGGTGCCCTTTTATAAGGGAGGAGAGGGGCTCCATTGGAAAAACTAAAAATATTATTTTTTTATAAAGTCATGTTCGGTTTTAAATAGCTCCAAATTGATTTATTTCGAAGCTAAGGTTGGGATGGGTCGAAATACTCTCATCCAATATAATTTAGACAAGTTTATGTTCCTATTTTAACCTTATCATTTAGATTTAACATTAAGTTAAATAATTTTACTTTTACCGTGTCTTCTTGTGTTCTTATACTATAAGGTTAATAAACTTACTATAAGCAGCCAAACGAACCCCAAGTTGTTTATTATTAATATATATAACCTTATCTAAGTCATTTGGCCGAACCTTAGATTTTTAGGAATAAAATAACAATTAATAATATAATATTTGTTTTAAAAACTATTTTATGTCAATTTTGACACTATTTAGTAATTGATTTTTGTGAAAATTATAACAGAATGATTAGTTCGAACAAAGTTAATTAAATCAATAATAACATTTCATATTGACCTATAAAATTATTTTAATTCATAAAAAGTCTCAAATTACATTTATTTGGGTATTTATAACATCAATTATGTCAATATTTCATTAATAAGATAATTACTGCATCATCATCATGTCATAAATAAATTAAATTATTTAATGTCTAAAAATTAAAAATAAAATACCATTATGTAGTAAATATTTTTATCTTTATAATGAATATTTATAGTCGAATTTATCTTATGTATAACCTCATATTAAAAATTATTTACTTATTAAACTTTGATTTTAACTATTTTAACCCTTCTTTAAATAAATTAATAATAAATGTCCTAATCTAATCCAAGTGGACCAAAATGGTAATATTTTATTCCTAAGGTTGTTTTTGGTCGAATTAAACTTTTTCAATAGAATTAAGACATCTGTTAGGGTAATAATAATATCATTTTTACACTTAATTATACTATTTACTTTTAACCGTGGTAAATAAACGTAAAAAGTTACTATTCACCAAAAAATATTTTAATCTCATTGAACCACATTTTACTTACTGAAATGAACCGTGTCTCTCGGATTTTTGAAATTCCACTCACAGAAGCGGTAAAATTAAGTTTTATGAAAAATTCAGTTTTTTAACTACCACTTAATGGTTTCACTATTCATCAAAAATTGAAAGTTTTCAGAAAAATACCAAAATTTCACCCTAGGATAATTTTGATATTCCTGAAGTGACCGAGATCAGTGTGAATCACTGAGAGGGGGAGGGGGTGAATCAGTGATCCTTTAAAACTTTTTACTAATTGATTCTTAATCAATTAAACCTCTATGGCTGGTTAAAGCCTCGATCCACTCTTCTTGTATCTCTCAACCATTCCCGGATAATGCAGTAATGAAAAGGCACAGGACACAAGGATTTACAAGGTTCGGCACCAAAGGCCTACATCCTTGCCATGCTCTCCAAGCATGGATTCTCCCATTATAATCTGTTAGTATTACAATGGTCGATACAGCTTCCCACCGTATCTCTCCTGAGTCCCACAGGAGGGTCTTTATACTGCGTCCCACAGTGTTACCAGAGTCCCACTGGCCTGCTCCAGAATCCCACTAAAGACTTCTTCTCCCTGAGTCCCACAGGGTCTTCTCCTGGCTCCTCGAGTCACACGAGTAGCTCTTCTTCTCTTTAAGCTTCTTCAAGTATCCTCAGCAGTCTGGGATAAAGACTGCTGGTCTTGCTCAGCAACTTCTGATCACTTGTCTTGATCAGGCTCTTCTCAATCTACTGTCAACTCAGACAAACAATATCTTTCACTTCAGTCTGGCTCAGTCTCACTTCAAAACATCTTCATGCACTGAGTGCATGGCAGCTCTTCATCCTCATGCACTAATAGCATGGCCTTCACAATTCTTCAAGAACTTCAAGTCTTGGACAACTCAGAATGCACACCACTGATTTGGCACTGTTCACGTGTGCACGTGCATGCATGCTTGCATGCACTCCCCCTCTTCTTCTCTTGGTGCAATAAACCCACAAAGGGTGTAATACTTTTCAGCACACACCTACTTCTCAAACTTCACACACTTTATGCAATTTGTCTACACACATAAATGTGTGTTCTTCTTTGTGTGGATGTCCTCCCTTTTCTTCTTCTAAGTGTATACACACTTCTTAGTGCACACACCTAGGTTCGGCCTTCTTGTTCTGGTTTGCTCACACACACTTCCTTTGATCAATTAGCAAACACAAGGCTTGGCCTACTTCACTTACTAGGCACACACACTTCCTTGTTCTTTTAATCTTCTTCAAAGTATGCACTTCACTTATGCACACACTTGGTTCTTCATTTTGTACACACAAGGGCTACGGCCTCTTCTTCAAATCCACACACAAAGTGTGTTCTTCAATTTGGAACTCACACAAGATGTGGTCTCGGCCTCTACTTGCACACACCCGAACAAGTGTGCTTTTTCTCTTCACTTAGCACACACAAATACACTTAGGCCTTGGGTCTTCTTTGGTTGCACAAGGCTACGGCCTTTCACTTCCTTTGCACACACAATTTGTTCTTTCTCTTTTAATCATTAAGTGTGCACACCCAAAAAGGGCTACGGCCTCTTCTTATTCTTTTTGCACACAAGGCTCAAAGCCTTGGCCTTCCTCTCTTTGCACACACACAAATGTGTCTCGGCCTTGTTGTTTCTTTTGTGCACACACACACAAGCCGTAGGGTGTTCTCACTTGAACCCTTTCTACAAGGAGGCACACACGGTGTCTTGGTGCAAGGGGCAGCCGCGCAAGGATGCTTGGTGCAAGGCAGCGCGCAGGGTGCCTGAGTAACCTATGTCTCGGGCACAAGGGCCGCGCAAGGCCTCGGGTGCAAGGCACCTCGGGCTTCAACCGTGGGCGCGCAAGATGTTGCGGCCCCGGGTCTTCCTGTCGCGCAAGGAAGGCGCGCAGGGGACCTCTTCTTTCGCGCAAGTATGCGCAAAAGGATCTCACGGAGCCTCTGATGGCTCCGGGCTTCACTGCCGCGCAGGGGTGCGTGCAGGCTCTTCTTCGCGAGGCAAGGATGCTCTCACGGGACTCTGGATCTTCAACAAAGGATCAGCGCATCAGCAAGCGGCACCGAGGGCTCGGCCTCATTTTTATAGGCAGAGACTGCCTCAGATTATCCACGTGCAAATAACTCAAATTCCCGAAGTTTTCGGGTTTTCAAGATTCGGTGAAATCTTGTTTTCTTTCCTCTGTTTCAACGCGGGTTCTTTTTCTTTCTGTTTCTCCTCGTGCATGCGATTCATAACGCATGCACAGCCTTCGGTTTTGGCCATCCCATGCAAAACACGAATACCCCGATGCCTCGGCAACTCCGTTTGCCTCGGCCTCATTCGAAATTCTCCATACATTGCATGCATGTATATTTTTAAGCATGGTTCGGTTCGTTATGGACAAACGAGCATGAGGGTGGCTTTACTTCGATCAGCGGTGGCCGGGAGCTCGAAATCCATCTTCGGGAGGCCTCTGGTTCGAAGGAGGTACGCGGGAGGCTTCGGCTCGAGCTCGAGGAGGAAGACGGATTCGCAGCCGTTGGATCGGCGATTCAATTGATCTCAGACGGCCTGGATCAGATCATCTCGTCGCGGATGGATCGTGCGGCGCAGATCAAGCGCGCAATGGCTCGGACGGCCAGGATCTCTTCCGCGGGAAAATCCCGCGTCCCACATCGAAACGCCGCCCAGTTTTCTCGCGGCTTATTACCCAGCCGCTCCCTTGAACGGCCAGTTGAAACTCCTCCCTCCACGGTGCCGCCCCGCACCGTGTTCTCCCTGCGGGCGCGCTCTGCGCCCACTCTTGCTCCCGCGGGCGCGCTCTAGCGCCCACTATGCTCCTCCGGCGCGCGGGTTTCACCACCGCGTGCTCTCGGGGGCTTATACACGGCCCCCTGCGCTCCTCCGGGCGTGCCCCAGCGCTTCTGTGGTGTCTGCGGGTGCGCCCCTGCCGCCCTGAGCTCGCCCCACGGGTTCCCCCTTGGGCGTGGCGCCTTAGGCCCACATGAGCCTTGGGGTTGAACCCACAAGGTGCTCATGGGCTGGCCATTTTTTGGCAAAGGAAAGTGTTAAACACTTTGTTAAAAAACAAAGTATCCCCATATGTAAAATGCCAAATTCCAAGCCACTTCTCCCTTCTTCTAAGCCATTCTTCCTCTTCTTTATTTCTTCTTCTTCTTCATTAGAATTCATCATACTTCTTCAACATATAATCATTATTTAAGAATGGAATTCTTGAAGGTTCTTCCATCAACCGATGCTCCTGAATCACTTATAATCTTCAATGTCTTCGTTGATCTAATCAGAGATCAAATTGGGACTTCTTCAGATTCACATGCACTAAGTGTTAGTGCATGGACTTCATTAAACCACTTCACCCACTTAGAAGTTGTGGATGGATCTTCTTCTCATCTCCTCATGCATTGTCAATACAATGCATGGTATTCTAAAGCTTGTTGTGACATTGTATCCAGTTGATACAAGTTCTTGGAACTTTAAAGATCAGTTCAACAATCGTCTGATGTTCTTAGAGAATGTTTCAACCATCATCTCCTATGTCACTTAGTGAATCTCCTAAGTGACATGCCTCTTAGTACTATGGCCATTCTCTTTTCATCACCATCACCATCACACCCTTTGGCATTCACATCTTGACAATTCCTTGACTTCCATTCATTCCAAGACAACTTCATGCCTCATTGACAACAAATGCAACACAATGCACTTCAATCTCCCCCTTTGTATTTGTTGTCAATACACCACTTCAGCACATATGAATGGGTCAATATGTGTGCCAATATTTTCTCCCCCTTATTGGCAATCAAATGCAAAGGTGTGGTGTGGTTCTCTTTCAAAAATATCTTCCTCCCTTTGAATAGCATCTTCTTGAAAATCACTAAGAGAGGGATGATGCCACATGTTCTTCTTTAGCAAAAAACCTTTAGTAAATCAACTCTAAGTCTACTTGGGCTAACCCGGTGTAGAAAACAAGAGTGATGTAACCAAGGAACTCAATGCTGTCCACAATTCTCTACACATGTGAGATCATGCTTAGGGGCTTGAAATTTTTCAGATATAACAATTAATTTGCTAAATCCTGCACATGCTTCACAAAACTCATTAGAAAGTTCAGGTGCAAAGATAAAGCTCCCCCTTTCATCCATTTGTCTTCAATCCATACTCCCCCTTAATTGACAAGATAAACTCAATTATGAAACAAGGGATGAATGTATGATTAGAATACCTTCACTTTTCTCAAGATGGTATTAAATCTTAGAATCCCATCTTCTTCTGATTGGCTCCCCCTCAAGGGGTGCACTCCAATCTGTCCAAACCATCCTCCAGTTGAGAATGATCATCATCTTCAATTCCCTGCAATGTCAGCACATTTAAATACCAATAGTATAAGGGAATAAGATGGAACCTCCTTGGTTCATCAATGTGAATAACAAGGTTGAGAAGATTCTCTCAACCGAGATGTCCCATTTTCACCATTCTTCACACTTGCATATTTGATCTTCAATGATGTTTGTGCTGGTGTGGATCTCAAAACATCTTCATGTGAAATCTTCTTCTTCTCTTTTGCTTTAGCAATTTCCAGTACTTCCTCTTCAGCTCTTTGTAGATCTTTGGCAAGTTGCAACTGATTTGGCCATATGAATAGTAAATCATTTGGAAGAGTGGCCTCAGTTTTGGAAGTTCCACATGGTTCTTTTGATACTGTCAAGCTACCTCTCTTAGGCAACTTGTTTTCAACCAATCCCTTCTGCTTCTTCTGGATTGATTGTCTTTTGGAGTTCAGTCTGCTTCTATTTAGTTTCATGGCTTCTTTACAAAGGTCCATGATGTGTCCTTTCTTTCCACAGTAGAAGCATGTTTTCTTGGTGGTCCTTCTGGATGCATCACCCTTCTTGGATTTCAATTCCAAGGACTTCTCTTCATTCTTCAAACTCTTCTTGGGAGCATCTTCCACTTTCTTCTGCTTGCTTCCCAAGGAATCTTTTTGAGCCAGGTTCAGTGATCTTTTCTTCTTTTGAGCTCTGGATACAGTTGGAGATTGACATGTATCTTTTTGACCACTTTTGCAAACATCCCAGATGTTGTCAAGCAATCCAAATCTGTTAGCAGTAAACAGATGTCTCTGGACCTGTGGATGCTGCTTCTTTTCTTCTGGCTTGCTCCCCCTAGGCATGAGCTTTATCTGTGCTTTGGCATTCAGTGGATTGTACCAACAATCCTTTGCACAATGCCCATACTTGTTACAACACCAACAATGACCCACGAATCTTGACCTCTTCAGTCCTTCTGATTGTAGGGTACTTTTCTTGACCTGTTGTGCTGTTTCAGGAGAGCTCTGCTTCTTTACTGTCTTCATCCATATTTGTTTGGAATTATTCTTCCATCCTGCACTTTTAGTAGAAACACTTTTAGAAGCATGAGTACAAGATGGTATGGATGGTACCTTCCTTTTAGAAGTTGTTGCACTTTTACTAGAGGATGTCTTTCTTTTAGAATCATCCTTCTCAAAGCATACTTGAGTAGCAACATGTCTTCTTCTAGCTGACTGGGAGGATTCAGCTTTAGGTGATTGCTGATTTTTCAATATCACCTCCAGTTCTAAGCATTTCATATTGAGGGAGTTCTTCTCATCCTCAACAGTTCTTAGCTTTCCTTCCCAATTCTCCACCAGTTGTTTCATCTGGTCTTCATGCACCTTCTTCATTTCAAGCAATGAGTTGTCCAGCTCCTTCACCCTTTTGACTTTGTCTTCTAGTTGAGCATTTCTGACATTCATTGAAACTTTGTGCCTCTTTTCCAGTGCATGGAAAACTTCTTTGATTATTACTATAAAGAATTCTTTCTCAGAAATGCTTCTCTGCAATTCTTCAGCAGTGTCTTCATATCTTTCATTGCAAAGTGATACTGTTTCATCTTTGGCATTTACCAGCTTTCTGAGAGTGTTGGTAATGCCAACCCTTTTAGCCAGCTGATCTTCCATAGCATTGGCTTCTTCTTCTAGCTGTGATTTTTCTTCTTGAAGATCAAGGATGCCTGTAGCTATACACATTGCCACTTCCTTGGGGACTGTCTTCTGAAGATATTTGATTGCATTTAGAAGGTCATTGTTTCTTCCATCTTCATCACAGCTAGGACAGGCTTCATCAGAAGAATGATAAAAGGAATTGTCATCTGATGTGACTTTCACATTTGTTTCCATAGAAGGAGTTTCTCTGATTGCAGGAACCTTCTTCCTCATCTTCTTTGCCTGTTTCTTCTTTCTATTTTTCTGAGTCTTGGCAGATATCTCCATTTGAGGCTGGTCACTCATTTCCTCAAATCTGCACTCCATAAAGACTCCCTTGGATCTTTTAGAGGTAACCTCCCTCTGATACCAATTGAAGTGCCCGAGATCAGTGTGAATCACTGAGAGGGGGAGGGGGTGAATCAGTGATCGTTTAAAACTTTTTACTAATTGATTCTTAATCAATTAAACCTCTATGGCTGGTTAAAGCCTCGATCCACTCTTCTTGTATCTCTCAACCTTTCCCGGATAATGCAGTAATGAAAAGGCACAGGACACAAGGATTTACAAGGTTCGGCACCAAAGGCCTACATCCTTTCCATGCTCTCCAAGCATGGATTATCCCATTATAATCTGTTAGTATTACAATGGTGGATACAGCTTCCCACCGTATCTCTCCTGAGTCCCACAGGAGGGTCTTTATACTGCGTCCCACAGTGTTACCAGAGTCCCACTGGCCTGCTCCAGAATCCCACTGAAGACTTCTTCTCCCTGAGTCCCACAAGGTCTTCTCCTGGCTCCTCGAGTCACACGAGTAGCTCTTCTTATCTTTAAGCTTCTTCAAGTATCCTCAGCAGTCTGGGATAAAGACTGCTGGTCTTGCTCAGCAACTTCTGATCACTTGTCTTGATCAGGCTCTTCTCAATCTACTGTCAACTCAGACAAACAATATCTTTCACTTCAGTCTGGCTGAGTCTCACTTCAAAACATCTTCATGCACTGAGTGCATGGCAGCTCTTCATCCTCATGCACTAATAGCATGGCCTTTACAATTCTTCAAGAACTTCAAGTCTTGGACAACTCAGAATGCACACCACTGATTTGGCACTGTTCACGTGTGCACGTGCATGCAAGCATGCATGCACTCCCCCTCTTCTTCTCTTGGTGCAATAAACCCACAAAGGGTGTAATTCTTTTCAGCACACACCTACTTCTCAAACTTCACACACTTTATGCAATTTGTCTACACACATAAATGTGTGTTCTTCTTTGTGTGGATGTCCTCCCTTTTCTTCTTCTAAGTGTATACACACTTCATAGTGCACACACCTAGGTTCGGCCTTCTTGTTCTTGTTTGCTCACACACACTTCCTTTGATCAATTAGCAAACACAAGGCTTGGCCTACTTCACTTACTAGGCACACACACTTCCTTGTTCTTTTAATCTTCTTCAAAGTATGCACTTCACTTATGCACACACTTGGTTCTTCATTTTGTACACACAAGGGCTACGGCCTCTTCTTCAAATCCACACACAAAGTGTGTTCTTCAATTTGGCACTCACACAAGATGTGGTCTCGGCCTCTACTTGCACACACCCGAACAAGTGTGCTTTTCCTCTTCACTTAGCACACACAAATACACTTAGGCCTTGGGTCTTCTTTGGTTGCACAAGGCTACGGCCTTTCACTTCCTTTGCACACACAATTTGTTCTTTCTCTTTTAATCTTTAAGTGTGCACACCCAACAAGGGCTACGGCCTCTTCTTATTCTTTTTGCACACAAGGCTCAAAGCCTTGGCCTTCCTCTCTTTGCACACACACAAATGTGTCTCGGCCTTGTTGTTTCTTTTGTGCACACACACACAAGCCGTAGGGTGTTCTCACTTGAACCCTTTCTACAAGGAGGCACACACGGTGTCTTGGTGCAAGGGGCAGCCGCGCAAGGATGCTTGGTGCAAGGCAGCGCGCAGGGTGCCTGAGTAACCTATGTCTCGGGCACAAGGGCCGCGCAAGGCCTCGGGTGCAAGGCACCTCGGGCTTCAACCGTGGGCGCGCAAGATGTTGCGGCCACGGGTCTTCCTGTCGCGCAAGGAAGGCGCGCAGGGGACCTCTTCTTTCGCGCAAGTATGCGCAAAAGGATCTCACGGAGCCTCTGATGGCTCCGGGCTTCACTGCCGCGCAGGGGTGCGCGCAGGCTCTTCTTCGCGAGGCAAGGATGCTCTCACGGGACTCCGGATCTTCAACAAAGGATCAGCGCATCAGCAAGCGGCACAGAGGGCTCGACCTCATTTTTATAGGCAGAGACTGCCTCAGATTATCCGCGTGCAAATAACTCAAATTCCCGAAGTTTTCGGGTTTTCAAGATTCGGTGAAATCTTGTTTTCTTTCCTCTGTTTCAACGCGGGTTCTTTTTCTTTCTGTTTCTCCTCGTGCATGCGATTCATAACGCATGCACAGCCATCGGTTTTGGCCATCCCATGAAAAACACGAATACCCCGATGCCTCGGCAACTCCGTTTGCCTCGGCCTCATTCGAAATTCTCCATACATTGCATGCATGTATATTTTTAAGCATGGTTCGGTTCGTTATGGCCAGACGAGCATGAGGGTGGCTTTACTTCGATCAGCGGTGGCCGGGAGCTCGAAATCCATCTTCGGGAGGCCTCTGGTTCGAAGGAGGTACGCGGGAGGCTTCGGCTCGAGCTCGAGGAGGAAGACGGATTCGCAACCGTTGGATCGGCGATTCAATTGATCTCGGACGGCCTGGATCAGATCATCTCGCCACGGATGGATCGTGCGGCGCAGATCAAGCGCGCGATGGCTCGGACGACCAGGATCTCTTCCGCGGGAAAATCCCGCGTCCCACATCGAAACGCCGCCGAGTTTTCTCGCGGCTTATTACCCAGCCGCTCCCTTGAACGGCCAGTTGAAACTCCTCCCTCCACGGTGCCGCCCCGCACCGTGTTCTCCCTGCGGGCGCGCTCTGCGCCCACTCTTGCTCCCGCGGGCGCGCTCTAGCGCCCACTATGCTCCTCCGGCGCGCGGGTTTCACCACCGCGTGCTCTCGGGGGCTTATACACGGCCCCCTGCGCTCCTCCGGGCGTGCCCCAGCGCTTCTGTGGTGTCTGCGGGTGCGCCCCTGCCGCCCTGAGCTCGCCCCACGGGTTCCCCCTTGGGCGTGGCGCCTTAGGCCCACATGAGCCTTGGGGTTGAACCCACAAGGTGCTCACGGGCTGGCCATTTTTTGGCAAAGGAAAGTGTTAAACACTTTGTTAAAAAACAAAGTATCCCCATATGTAAAATGCCAAATTCCAAGCCACTTCTCCCTTCTTCTAAGCCATTCTTCCTCTTCTTTATTTCTTCTTCTTCTTCATTAGAATTCATCATACTTCTTCAACATATAATCATTATTTAAGAATGGAATTCTTGAAGGTTCTTCCATCAACCGATGCTCCTGAATCACTTATAATCTTCAATGTCTTCGTTGATCTAATCAGAGATCAAATTGGGACTTCTTCAGATTCACATGCACTAAGTGTTAGTGCATGGACTTCATTAAACCACTTCACCCACTTATAAGTTGTGGATGGATCTTCTTATCATCTCCTCATGCATTGTCAATACAATGCATGGTCTTCTAAAGCTTGTTGTGACATTGTATCCAGTTGATACAAGTTCTTGGAACTTTAAAGATCAGTTCAACAATCGTCTGATGTTCTTAGAGAATGTTTCAACCATCATCTCCTATGTCACTTAGTGAATCTCCTAAGTGACATGCCTCTTAGTACTATGGCCATTCTCTTTTCATCACCATCACCATCACACCCTTTGGCATTCACATCTTGACAATTCCTTGACTTCCATTCATTCCAAGACAACTTCATGCCTCATTGACAACAAATGCAACACAATGCACTTCAATTCCGAATCCAAAAATGAAGTCCATTTTGAAAAATAAAAATTATAAAATTTCAAAAAGTGGTTATTACTATTCATAACGGCTAGTTTTAATAATATTTTATTGTTTAGTGAAACCCGGTATTGCGTACGACGCAAGCTATCAAGGAAGGCTGCAATTTCATGTAAAGCAAGCCATGAAAGTGTTGTGTGTAGAAAAAGATTCCTTTGATGATTTATATAAAATAAAATTCTCAGGTGTTACACTCAACGGTGGTAGTAGATTTTTGATCCAAGATTTCATATAATTGTTATCCCATTTTCTCAAATAAACAACATGTTCATAATAAAAAATATATTTCATATTTTTATATAATTAATTATAGGAACATCGGGCCTTAGAATAACACACTGTCTTAGCGTATAGATCAAAAAATAGATGTATAAATTTATAAAAGTCTTAAAATGAAAAAATTGGGTCTCTACATCATTTCCTCCTTCAGTATTTTCATCTTAAAAAATTAAAACTGATGAAACAACCTAGAATACTGAGCCAGTATATGTCTGTCTTGTTCCCAGGATCTCTCTTGCATTCCCCAATACATCCACAATAGACAAAAAAAGGGGATGATCCATCAAAATATGTTCCCCTCCTACCGGCCCTCAATCGCCACCATGTTCTCTGCAATAGTTTCCTCATCCTTTATGTTTATGTCTACACATTCAATAAAATGTGTGGGTTCATCCATATATCTCATTAGATATGACACGTGGAAGACCTCATGCACCTGCTCCAACTATATTGGTATGGAGAGATAGTAATAAACCTTACCAACCCTCTATAATATCTCAAATGGCCTGATAATCCTCTTGGATAGAATGCCTCTAGGTTCAAACCATATAAATCTAAATCATTGGGAGACATTCTAGAAAATGTCGTAAGGACCCAACCCTAGTTTTCCGAAGAGAGTGCCTTATTTTATTTCATTGGAATATAACCAAGGAATATGTATCTTGAAGAACCGAGTAGTTTAGTAGATTTTTAAACAGGATACATACATAAGTTCAACATTACATCTTGAAATGAAATACAATATATAAGTTTGATTGGGAACATCCACAAATATATGTTTATCCCTACAGGTAATTAATAATAAACTTTTTTATGTCCTGAGAAAATTAAACACAAGAAAGGGGAGAGATCAAATTCTCAGTTAGGGTAAGAAATATAGTGAAAGATATCATACAAATAAACATTAGGCATAGAGAATAACTAAAAATCACATGCATTTAAAAATGAACATGAACATGTTATGGAAAGAAAAAAGAGGTAAATAAATAATACCATAATAAAGAATAATCATGGGTATTCTACTAGTAGAATAATCTCATGAACTTTAAATTACATGCTTCATAATGATATAATGAAAAATTGCATACACCATAACCAAACCATCAAGGCATCGTGCCAAGACTATAAATAATCATTTTGTCATGGCCTTGTGCCAAGACCATAGTTTGTCTCATGAGACCGACTGATGCAC
Organism: Viscum album; assembly: GCA_963277665.1. Classification (NCBI taxonomy): domain Eukaryota; kingdom Viridiplantae; phylum Streptophyta; class Magnoliopsida; order Santalales; family Viscaceae; genus Viscum; species Viscum album. Next base: position 359,422,341 of record OY728131.1, read on the forward strand.
CAAGGGTCTATAACAAGCCCCATCCATCGCCTACTAAGTCCAATGAATTCCTTTTATTAATGGGGAAAAACATAAAAAATATATACATTCATATTGAAACTAACATTTGAAATTTCAATAATGTTCCCTGAACATTAAGCGTAAACACTAATCATTCATAGTAAATTGGTGAGTGGTTTTAAGATTGCACATCCACATTCAAAATAATCATAAACCATTCAATTAAATATGGTATATGTTATCATAAATTATTAATCCCAATAATACATAATAATCAACAATTGTTTTAAAACAGGTGAAAATACAGGTATAAAATCATCGACTAATTCTTGAGATAATGTCTCTTTTTCTTTGAAAAGAAGAGTTGTTTTGGAAAAGTATTTGTATAAAAACAAAAGTCTATTAAGGTAGTATTTTCATAATAAATTGACTATTTTTAGAAAGATAATGGTTTCTAAGAATAGATTATATAGTTCCCTTGAAAAAATGTAATAATTTCAGAAATTCTCTTGAATCTGACTTGTATTTTAGAAAAAAAAATTAAAATGACCATTTTAAAACATATAACACCCCATAAATGAAAGTAAAATTCTGGTTATTTAAAATATATATAAAATTATAACAGAATATATTAGTATTAAATGTGAATAAATATGAATTTAATTGAGGTACATAGATAATAAAATTAACCTGAATGAAAATGGAGGTTTGAGTAGAAAACCCTTACCTTAAGTCCAAAGGTGTTCCTCACACGATCTTAATGACATGAATAATCATATTTAGGTTTATAAATTAATAATTAAAGATCCTAATCTTCATGTAATGGATTTATTATTACCTTGTTAGTTTTATTCAAGTTATTTTGATGGGTTAAGAGATTAAATTTCATTGTTTCGGAGCGTTTTCTTCCAAGGTTTTCATGATCGGTTTACTTGTATTCATGTAAAAATAAACATTTAGAATTACAATAGTTGTCCAGAATACATTTTTTATGTTATTAGTGAACAACCAGAAGATTACATGTTCATAAAAGTCATTTTTTATTAGGTTTGATGATGAATCTTGATAAAATACGTTAATGACAATTGTTAGGGTTAATTGGATGCTCTTGATCACAACAAACTTATTTTGATTTATAAATTAATATAATGTGTAAAAAAATATTCCAGAACCTTACATAACATATAATACATATATTATAGTCTTTTTCAACCATAAAAATGGTTTCATGATTATAATTGAAGACAGTATTAGAAATTGAAAACTTGTCGTCCTTGAATGTGATAAATTAAAACATCTCAGATGTTTTCATTTCTAGTATAAAAGAGGGGGGAAAGAGAGATGATGATGAATTATTAATTTATCATAAAAAAATTCTAGTAAATTTAAGGTAATGGAGTCATCACAACATTAGTATAAAAGAATGTGAGGAAATAAAAATAAAATAAAGGATATTTAAATAAAAGAAATGAAAAGATATATTTACCTCTTAAAGTAATCTTCCTTGAGATCCTCTTTAGGGGAGAGGTTTTGGTCTTTTAATGAGACCAATGGATTCTAGATGTGGGTTAGGATCTTGGGAGGTATTAGAGAATAATTTAAACTAGGAGAAAGGCTTGAGAGGAGTGGATAGAAGAGGGAGTGAGGGGGGTGTATAGTGGAGGAGATGAGGGTTTTCCCATTATTTTACCCATTATTTTATTATTTTTTAAAATAAAACCAATAGTATTGATTCTTGTGACCAATATTAGTAATATGAGATTGTGGGTTCAAACCAAGTGTGCTTATATTAGCCATGATTCTAGGAATATTGAATTTAACTAATAATGTATATATACGGTAAATTGCCTTATTTTATTATTCATTAAAAATTCAAGTATTTTAGAAAAAAAACCCAAAAATTTATCCTAACCATTATTCAATGTTTAGAATTAAAAAATTAACTCTATTTTTTAAAAAAAAATCTAAATAATATTAATTTAATTTTTAAATAAAATCATAATTTATTCGAAAAATAACAATTTTAAAACTATAATTCTTTTTATATCACCATGAAATTTTAATCAAGATATAATTATATTTGAACATTAAGATAATAAAATTATGATGTGATTTACTATTCAAAAGGTTTATAGTACTATTCATAAGGGTATGTTACTCTTTACGAAAAATTATGTTTGTTTTATCAGACTCTAAATATCATACTGAATGCAACTGTGTATGTAAGTTTCTCAAAATTAAAATCACAGAGATGAAAAGATAATGTTTACTGGATAGGTTATAACAAAGTTTTGGTTCAATGATATTTAGTGTTTTATTAATTCAATATTAAATATATTTGTAAAATCTTTGTGTGTTACATTATCCCCTCCTTATAAAAAAAATCATCCTTGAAATTACCATAATGTTACCTTATAAAATGATTTGGGTAGTTCTTCATCATAATCTACACAGGCTCCCATGTTTCCTCTTTGATTTTATGGTTTTTCTAAAGTATATTTACCAGTCTAGTCATCTGATCCCTCAATACTTGTTCTTTAGTGTCCAGAATCTGGATATGCTCTTTATAGTAATATAGGCTAGGTTCCAATTATATGCCTTCAGAAGTGATTAAATGTGTTGGATTTGGCATGTACTTTCATAGTAATGAGACATGGAACACATTTTATACTTTTGACAGGCTAAGTGGCATATCCAAATGATATGAAATGGCTCTAATTATCTCTAGAATTTCAAAATGGATTATCTACCTCGGGTTTATTTTCCCTTTCTTCCCAAATCCTATAACACCCTTCCATAGAGATACTTTTAAGAAAACATGATGTCCCCCTTGACACTCCAAATACATTGATTATCATCATAGATTTATTTTATTGATCTGCTTTGATATGTATTTGAATATCATTTACCTTTGTTGTTGTTTCCTCCATATGCTACGAGCCCAAAAGCTTCCTTTCTCAAACTTCATCGCAAAACGTTGGTGTATAACATATCTTTCCATACAATGCTTCATATGGTGCCATTTTAATACTTGAATGCAAACTATTATTGTATTAAAACTCTAATAAAGGTAAATATTGATCCCACATAACTTGAAATTTCAGTTCACATTATCTCAACATGTTCTCTATGTTTTGGATCATCCTTTCTGATTTCTCTTCAGTTTGTGGGTGATGAGACATACTCAATTGAAGCTCAGTATTAAAATATTTCTGAAGAGTTTACTATAATTTTGATGTAAATCATGGAACATGATCAAAAACAATTTATAGAGGTTATCCATTAAGTCTCACAACTTAATTGATATAGAGTTTTTCAAGGAACTCTAGTGAAAAATCCTCTCTTATAGTGATGGAATTTGCAGATTTCATAAGTCAATCAACAATTACCCATATTGCATCATTATTTATTTGTGTTTTTGTTGATCTAGTAAAAAATACATGGTGATGTCATCCCACATACATTTAGGAATAATTAATGGTTTTATAACTCCTCTAGCATGTTGTCGTTTATCCTTCACTTATTGATAGTCTAATCATCATGATACATAATCATCAATTTCCCTCTTCATGTTATCCCACTAGAAATGTTCATTCCAATGTATATACATTTTAGTGCTACTCGAGGGTATAGAGAAATTTGAGCTATGAGCATCATTGAATATCTCCCTTTTCAACTCAGGTAGAGAGCGAACACATAGCCTCTTCCCAATTTTCATAATTCTATATTCACACATGAAGCCATCAATATTCCCATCTTTCACAGAATTAATTTTCCTTTGAATATTCTCGTCATTAGAATGTGAATATTTACTTATTTCCAATAATGATTGTTGGGAAACCATTTAAAAATTATTGATGTTTCACCTTCTTTGATAATTATCATATCTATCCTCACTAGATCCATGTAAAAAGTATCCTTATCGATCCTCATTTTTTTAAGAACTCCATGATCCTTCCTACTCAATGCATCAGCTACCTTGTTAGCCTTTCCTGGGAAGTAGTGTATTGAACAATCGTAATCCTTGAGTACTTTGATCCATCTCATTTGCCTCATGTTGAGTTATTTTTGTGAGAAGATATATTTTAGACTCTTATAATTCGTATATATCACAAAATATTCACCATAGAGATAATGTCTCCCTATCTTCAGAGCAAAGATTATCGCTGCAAACTCAAGATCATGAGTAGGATAGTTTTGTTCATTAATTTTTAACAACCTTGATTCATAGTCAATAACTCTATCATTATGCATAAGTACACAACCATGTCCTTTCTATGATGCATAACAATAAACCACAAACCCATCATTCCACTATGGTTGAGTTAGGGTTAGATAATTCACTTATATTTTATTCAATTATTTAAAACAATCATATAATTCTTTTGTCCATACAATCATAACACCTTTACGTGTAAGTTTAGTCATTAGGTTGAAAAAATGAGAGTTGTTTTGAACAAAACGCTGATAATAACCTACGAAACCAATAAAAATAAATACCTTAGTTATGTTTGTTTGAGTAGGACTTCTTGCAAATACCTTTTAATAGTTGGATCAACAAATATTCCGTCCTTAAAGACAATTTTTTCAAGAAAGAAAACTAATTGATGCCAACATTCACACCTTCTAAACTTGCCATATAATTCATTTCTTCTTGGAGACTTCGAAATAGTGCGCAAGTGAATTTCATGATCTTCTTAGATTTTGGAGTACACCAAGATGTTATCAATAAATACCACCAAAGTCAACATGATATTCCTAGAAAACTATATTCATTAGATCTGTGAAAATAGAGGGTTCATTAGTCATCCCAAAAGGCATTAATGTAAACTTGTAATTCTCATACATGGTTCATAATGTCGTCATTAGAACATATTCCTTTTTTACTTGCAACTGATGATATCCAGATCAAAGTTCAATCATCAAAAAATATTAGGCTCCATGAATTTGATCAAATAAATCAATAATCTGAGTTAGGGGATACTTGTTCTTTATTGTTATAGTATTGATCTCTCTATGGTCAATGCATAACCTCAATGATCTAGCTTTCTTATTAACAAAAAGGACATGGGATCCCCATAGAGAAACACTAGGAAGAATAAATCCTTTATCACTTGGTTTCTCTAGGTGTTTATTCAGTTCCAATAATTCCACTATGTCTATTATATATGGGGCCTTTGATATGGGCCTTGAATCAGGAATTAAGTTGATGAAAAACTCAAATTCCTGATATGGAAGATGTCGAGGTAAATCCTCTAGAAAGACGTCAACATATTCTTGCACAATAGGTACATCCTCTATTTTAATATTATTTTCATCATCCATAGTAATTTCATTCCCTTACTCCCCAATAATTTAATTCAGTAGATCTACTGGCAATGGATCTAGATGGGAATCCGATTGTGATGTTTCTTCCCTAAAGATAAGGGATTACACATCATCCTAAAAAATTGTAACCTCCTTCTTCTTGCTGTAAATTTTCACATCATGGTTAGAAAGACAATAAAAAATAAGGATTATATCAAATTAAATCATGGTTATGATAATAATTCCATCATATAAAGCACATTTATATGCCATAATGGGGACTGCCTAACACTAATTTATTGTAATGATACATTCCTTATGAGTTTTGACTCATAACTCGCTTATTAAATCAAATTGAAAATATCTAATTTTCTTGTAAAACTAGGAAGATATAAAAGAATGTGATGATCCAAGATCAAATAAAGTATTGGTTAAGTTCAAATAAATGTTTAAAGTACCAGGAACCACATTGTTAGGAACTTCAACCTCCACAATTGTCACCGTATAATATTTTCCTTTCTCCCTTTTCCTTATTTGGGGAACATTTCCTTGATGTATAGTAAAATAATTTTCATAATGTCCCCTATCCATGAAATTGTAGCATTTAACATTTTTAGATTCTTTCTTCCCCTTAAATTCCTGATATATGTGGACTTTTTCTCCACATTTGGAATAAACTCCCATATCATTGAAGAAAGTACCAGGGTGTCTCTTCCAACAATTATCACATGGAAAAAGGTCAACTCTTTCCTTCATCCCCATTTACTTATTTCCTTTTCTATAGTTTTCTGCTTCCCTATTCTTCTCTTTATTTCCATTAATATCATAAGACTTATAGAATTTTTTTGTCTTGATGACACTGGAGAATCTATATTCATATAATGAGAAACATTGGGATACTAGATCCCTTAGGAGGAATGGTTTTAAACCCTAAAATAATCGATCAATATTTCTCCTTAGATTACTTATTTAGTCTGAAACATGTATTTTTAACCTTGTGAAGTTAGCTTCATACTTTGAAACATTATCATCTTGTTTTTTCCTTAGATTCAGAAACTGACTTTCCATATCTTCTTGTTGTTCCCGAGGGATGTATTTTTCTAAGAATATTTATTTAAAATACTTATATTCAATTTATTATATTTCTTCCTTCTCCTTTTCCTTTTGGATTAAAGACCACCACTAATCTGGATATCCTGATACTCGATAAACTATCATGAGAACATTCTATCTTTCATTAAATCCCAAAGAGAGAAATCTCTTCTATAATGAACTTATCCACTAATCCTCTATGAATTGGTTTTTAGTCACATTAAATGGTGGAGGTTGTTGTCACATAATGTGATCTAACATATCTCCCCCACATTGTGGATCTGGATGCTCTATATGGGTAAGGTTATTATTCATAACCTGAGTCAGTTGTACCAATATAGTTATGAGTTGGTCAGCACAAATCACAGAACCTGAGCTAACATCATTATCTTGCATCAGAAGGAAATCCGTACATGGTAAAAGTTCATTCATTTGGTTTCCATTCATTACACTAGACAACATTTATAAATAGTGGAATATAATAGATTAGGTTATGAATCATAATGTATAATCTCATCGAAGAAAAATACATAGCTTAAAATGAAATTCCTTACATATCTAATCTCATAATCATAAACTTGGTTACTTTGAGGAATAATTTACATTTAAATCCTTCAAAATGGATTGTTAAGAAAATGTGAATTATCCTAATATTATCCCCTAGGAGTGTTAAACCAGGTTCACAGTAAGTCTTATTGTCGTATACCAGGATACCGTAGGTCAAGCCCGAAACTCCTTGTCAGAGTTTCCACTCCTAGTTGCATATGTTCCAGAACCACATCCACATGTAGTATTCAGACATGGAACTATTTTCTAGAAATATCCACATAATTTATTACTTAATAAAAATTATAGGATGTTCTAGATTGTTTATCCTCAAAGACCATATTAGGTTTTTGTTTCATGATCTATATTTTCTAAATCTAGTTTCCATGTTTTCTACTAAACATCCTCCAATAGAAACTGTAAGGACCTGGCCCCAGTTTCGAAGGGCATGTACCTTATTTTATTTCAGTGAAATATAACCGAGGAAGGTGCATCCCAAAGGACCTAGTAGTTTAGTTTCCTTATAAACAAGATACATATATAAGTTCAACATTACAACTTGAAATGAAATACAACATATAAGTTTTATTTGGAACATCCACAACTATAAGTTTATCCCTATATGTCATTCATAATAAACTTATTCCTTTATTGAAAAAATGAAACATAAGAAATGGGTGAGCTCAAATGCTCACTATGGGTATGAAATACAGTAGAAGTTATCCTAAACATAAATATTAGGTATGGCGAATAACTAAAAACACATGCCTTTAAAAATGAACTTGAACACATTATGGAAGGAATAAGAGATGAATAAAATTCCATAATAAAGAATAATCATGGGTATTATACTTGTAAAATAACCTCATGAAAATTCAATTACAAGATTCATAATGATTTAATGCATAATTCTGGACATCATAACTATACCTTCAAGGCCTGAAGCCAAGACTATCAATAATGATTTTGTCAAGGCCTACTGCCAAGACTGTAGTTTGTCTCATGAGACCTACCGATTCATCGAGGGGCTATATAGGGCCCCAACCATCACTTAGTAATTACAATTCGTTCCTCATATGAATTATGATAAACATAAAAAAACATATACATTCATGTTGAAACTAATATATGAAATGTCAATAACGTTCCCCGAACATTAAGCATAAACACTAACTATTTTGGAGTAAATTGGTGAATGGTTTTTAGACAAAACATCTAGATCCAAAATAATATAAAACCATTCAATTAAATATTTAATATGATATCATAAAATATTAATCCCAATAATACATACTAATTAACATGAGTGTTGAAATAGGTGAAGATACTATTATAAAATCACCGAGTAATTCTAGAGATAAATACTCTATTACATTAAAAGGAAGAGTTATTTTGGAAAAGTATTTGTATAAAACCAGAAGAAAAATAATATAGTATTTTAATACTAAAATTAACTTTTTTTAGAAAGATAATGGTTGCTAAAAACTTATTATAGAGTGACCTTGAAAAAATTTAAGAATTTGAGAAATTCCCTTGAATTTGTCTTGTAATTTTGGATGAATTTTTGAAAGACCCTTTTAAAACATATAACTCCCCATAAATGAAAGTAGGATTATGGTTGGTTCACATATATATAAAATTATCACAAAATACACTAAGATTATATATGAATATATAAGAATTTAATTTAAGTAGGTATACATTAAGAGTAACCTGAAATAAAATGAAGGTTCAGGTAGAAAATCTTGACCATAAGTCAGAAGGTGTTACTCACTTGATCTAAAAGACCTGAATCATCAAATTTCTTTTCAGAAATTAATGAGTACCGAACCACATCTAAAATTAAATGATTCATTATAACCTTACTAGGTTCATTCATGGCCTTTTTATGGGTTAATAGATTATATTTCATTGTTTGGTAGCATTTTCTTCTTTGGTTTTCATGCTCGGTTTACTTATAGTCATGTACGGATAAACATGTAGAATGAGAATGGTTTTCCAAAATTTAAGTTTAATTTTATTAGTGAAAAAATAGAATATTACATGGTCATAAAATTATTTTGGTTATTGGTAGTGATGATGAATCATTATATAAAACAATAATGACAATTTTTTGGCATAATTGGGGGTTCTTGATCACAACGATCTTAGTTTGATTTATAAATTAATATAATGTGTAAAAAATGATTACATATCCTTATATAATTTATAATACATGTATTATTGTATTTTTAAATCATAAAAATGGTATCATGGCCATAATTTAATATGATAATATAAATTAACAAACTGTCATCCTTGAATGTGATAAGTTAATACATCTCAGATAGTGTTTTCATTTCTTGTATAAAATATGGGGAAAGAAAAGATGATGATGAATTATTACATTACCATAAAAAATTTTAGTATAGGTAAGGTACTGGATTCATCATAATAATTCGATGAATGTAGGTGGGGAATGAAAAATAAAAGAAAGGAACTTGAAATAAAAGAAATGAAAGAGGAATTTACCTCTTGAAGTAATATTCCTTGAGAGCCACTTTAGGGGAGAGATTTTGCTCTTTTTGTGAGACCAAGGGATTCCAAAAGTGTGGGATGATATTGGGAGGATATTTTATTATAATTTAGTAAAGGCACATGGATTGAGAGAAGTTAAGAGAAGAAATAGTGAGTGGGGTTTTATAGTGGAGGAGAGAAGGGTTTCCCATTTTTTACTCATTATTTTATTATTTTACCAATGAAAACCAATAGTCTTGATTGTTGTGATCAAATAATAGTAATATGTTAATGTGATTTTGAACCAATTGTGATTCCATCATCCATTATTCTAGGAATAGTGAATTTAATTGATAATGTATATATACGGTAAATTACCATATTTTACTATTGATCAAAAATTCGAGTATTTCAGAAAAGTCCCTAAAATTCACCTTAACAATTTTTCTACATGTAGAATTCAAAAATGAACTCCATTTTTTGAAAATAATTTTTTAGATATTATTAATTAAATTTTTAAATAAACTCATAATTTATTCGAAAAATAAAAAAAAATTTAAACTATAATCCTTTTTATATCACCTTGAAAATTTATTCAATATCTCATTGTCTTATAACTTTTAAAAAATAAAACAATATTATTATTTACTACTCATAAGGGTAATATTTAAATTAATAAGGGTATGTTACTATTCCCCAAAAATTATGTTTCTCCAATCAGACTCTAGGTATCTTACTAAACGCAACTGTGTATGTCAGTTTTTCAAAATTCAAATCACAGAAAAGGAAAAATAATGTTTATTGGCTAGGTTATAAAAAAGTGGAGTTTTTAAGAGACTCAATGTTTCTTGCATTCAATATTAAATTTATTTTCAAAATCATGGGGTGTTACAAATGCGGTCTCCCTACTCTAACTCCAATGGTGCACGACATCATGCTGCATAAACATTCTGCCTACTCTCGGCCACCCTCATCCACTCATGGTTATCCTGGATCTTCTCCATTGAATCCCTCACTAGATATGAACCCACAAGATATGTCTCGCTGATCTCTATCCAGAACAAGGGTGACATGAAAGGACTCCCATATATAGACACAAAATATGTAATGTTGATAATAGAGTGGTAGCTATTATTGCATGTAGACTCTACCAACATAATGTGATCCTATATACTCTGATAAAAGTATAACATGTAATTCCTCAGCATATCCTCCAACACCAAGATATTGTACTCATTCCTTCCATCTATCTATGGGTGAAAAGTTGTACTCATCCTCTTATGGGTCCCAAATTTATCTTGTAACCAACTTCACATTTTTGAAATGAATCATGCATCATTTTTAGAGACAATAGTCCTGGGAACCCCCATGAAGGTGAACAATCTATTATATGTACATCAACCTTAAACTTTCCATTGAACTCTTCTCTCTGAGAGAAAAGAAGTGTTCCGAATTCATGAGTTAGTCTACTATCACCTAGATGGTGTCAGAGAACTTTGTTGTTCCAGGACTACCTATCACAAAGTCCATGAATATGTCATCCCATTTACACTCTTGTATTTAAATGGTATGCAATAAGCTTTATTGAACCTAGTGCTCATCCTTCACCTGCTGACAGTTGGGGAACCAAGAAATGAACTAAGCCACGCTTTGTATCATTACAGACCACAAACAATTATGATAAAGGTCATTTTACATATTCCCAACACCAATATGTACAACTAAAGGGTAATTATGTAACTATCACATCACCTCCTCCTACACTATGATTGGAACCACCATCTATCCCTGGAAAAAGATAATGTGATTCCCTCATTTAGAAAATCCATCAGGTGAATAAATTAGGGATATTGAGTCACACAAGTCCACACAGTCATTGTCTCTCATATGAAACTCTATTAAAAGCTAAAAAATAAATGAGTAACATCAACAACTGAAGAAAAGATTCACCCTTTTTCTCAACTAGGGTTAGTTACAAGGAATCCAACTGATCGGATTCTTCCTACACCAAACACGACTAGGACTTCATACTAATGGAATCTTCTCCTAGGTTTCAATTCCATAGAGTATACACTATCTCCAATCATATAGGAACTCCAACCAACACCGTTATCTCAAATCCAAGTCCCTATGTGTGAAGACATACCTGAGATACCAATTTTTTGAGTAAACCATGAAGTGTTCCCCCAAAATATAGTGCCTCCACATCATCAATTAAAAGACTACCATTCTCAAATCTAGGTTGTGAGTCATGCAGTTCTGCTAATAGGGTCTCAAATTGCTCAACCCATATGCAATAACTTCCTTCCACTACATCAACATGCAGTCGATTCCATCTCATGAAGCATCACAATAAACTATATACTCCACACCCTACTTTGGTAGTCTCAAAACAGGAGCACTCATCAGCCTCAACCTTAACTCCTTGATGAATCTATGGCACTACCCAATCCAGGTAAAAGGCTAGCCTTTCCACACCAAGGTATTTAAATGGAACGTATGTGTAGAGAGTTACGTCATAAAAATTTGGAATTACCCTTCCAAAAAAATTATTCTATACAGCTCTGATACCCTCTTGTGTGGATCATAAGAAATCACTAAATCTATGTTCGCTAGGTCCATGGAAAAACCATGCTCAGAAATGACATATCTTGATAATTGAACCTCAGGAATATAGAATAGTAACTTCGAGAGAATACCATAAATTTAGAGATCCAAAGAAAATCTAGAACCATCCTCAAGTGCTTTGTATGATCCTTCTCTAACACAAAGTAGATAAGTTTGTTTTCAATGAATAAAACCACAAATTATTTTAATTACTGCTGGAAAAACTATTTCATCACATCCATAAATATAGTGGAGGAATTCATCACAACGAAGGGAATCACTAGGAACTCATAGTGTTTATAGTGGCATCAGATTATCAGCTTTGAAATATTAGCCATGATCACTCTCAACTAGTGGTATATGGACTGGAGATTGATCTTCAAGAACTATATCACACCTAACAACTGGTCAAAGAGGTCATCATTCCTCGATAAGGGGTTCTTGATCTATATTGTGTCCTATTTTAGGTGATGATAACCCACACAAATCCAAAATCTCCCATCATCTTTTTCACAAACTAAACTAATGTTTCCCATGGGAACACACTGGTTCTAATAAATCCCTTATCCTGATGGTCCTCCAACTGCAATAATAACTCCCAAATCTTGGCAGGAAACATACAATATTCCGTAAAATATATCAGAGTAGTCCCAAAATGTTTGTCGATACAAAACTCTATATACCTACTTAGTGGTAGTCTCAGAACATCCTTGGGGAGGATATCTATAAAATCATCCATGGATAAAAGAATTCAGATTTTTCAATAGCCTGCTAAACTAAGTGATACACTCTCTAATTGAGGGGTAATGGTTTGAGTCCTTCTTCATAGAAAACCCACTCACCAACCATGCGATCTCTCATGCTCAAAAAGGAGAATCTCGACCCATTAGTGTGAACGTATCTGAATCATTTGTAATGAAATTCAATATGGTATCAGACCATGGACAACAAATACATACACATGGTGATTTCATGGGGTTCCATATTGAAGGCAAAAAGGTACCACATGAACCTATCTCTACCAAGAGGTATATCTAACTCTCAGAAGATACAAGATACATATGAAGTGTTCCATGTAGGAACCTCAAGACAAAGATGATAGGCTAGCAACTCAAATGGGATCCTCATCTCTCACAACTGGAGTAAAGTGATAAATTATTGAATTGAACATGTTTCTTCTAATACTTCTGAAAGATTATAATAAACACAAATCATAGATATGAAGATTTCATGTTCCATGGGGTCATAAGCCTCCATAGCCTACAACAGTCTATAGCCCTGACCACCATCTCCTTGAGCCAGACACGGGCCACCTGGTTTTGGTGGTGGAAGGATATCACAATGAAATCCACCACCCATAGCTCCACTCTTGGTGTTTCACCTATTTCTCATCCAGCACGATCTCCTTGGGGGCCACCCTGCCCTCACATAGGCCATTCTTGGTCATAGCACCACCATTTTCATGGCAGTTTGTAACTCCCTAACCCTAGTTACCCAGAGTTGGATCATTATTACATAACATTGGCATGATCAAAATATATCATGTCTTGAAAGACCGATTAGTTTAGTATCCTTTAATTATTAGATACAAACAAAAGTTTTAGATTACATTATGATAAATAAAAAACAACAACATTGTATCCACTTTTGAACACACTCATATCCCTTAGAATACTCTTGCAGGTCAATCATAATATACTTATTCGCATCTTGGGAAAATTTAAACAATGAAATGGGTGATCTTAGATACTCAGTAAGGATAACAATATAGCAAAAACTATCATAAATAAGCATAAACATTTAAGGAATTGTATAAGAATAAAACATAATCCTTTTAAACTAAAACATCATCATAATGTGGAAAAGATAAATCAAATAATTCCATTTACTTATTTACATGTATATTCTAATAGTCGAATAATCTCATGTAAAATCAATATGTAATTTATAATGACAGAATTCATAATGTCAGACATCATAACCACATAGTCAAGGCCTCGTTCCAAAACGAAATATAAGATTTTGTCAAAGTATTATTCCAAGACACTAGTTTGTCTCATTATACCTACCGATGCATCGAGGAGATATAGCGAGCTCCACAAATAACTTATTTTGTCCAATGCATTCCTCATATAAAAATGTTGAAACATAACATAAACATTTGTATTAAAGCTAGCATACAAAACTTCAACAATTTAACCATAAACCATGAATGGTATAAAAATATCACATCAACAGTCAAAAATATCCCAAAACCTACAATACAATATTAAAGATTGTATCATAAAAAATAAAATTCAAATAATTGTAAAAGCCAACAAAGGATGTTGACAAAGATGAAATCAAAAACTATTTGAGAGAAATATCTCTTTCTATTTTGAAATAATTTAAAAGTATCATAATTATAAAATAAAACATTTATTTTTATAATATTCTTATAAGATTGTAAGGGAATTTTCGAAGGTTTATTAATGGTTTAAAATGGTCACATCCACCGTATAAGTTAAAAAATATTCTTTCCTTAATTTTGTCGAAAAGGTCATAAAGTTCCTTGTTTGGACAATGAATGAAAGATTCCTTTAATAACATTTTATAAAAAGAAAAACAAGGGTAAAAATGACTTTAACCCATATTCTAGTAAATAGTAAAAATATTTTGAAATAAATTTTTAAGAAACATGGATGTAAATGATAAATAGGTCCCCGTAGAAACATACATAGAAACAACCTCAGATAATACAGAGATTGTAAAATTAACCCTTACCTTGTACCTTTCCTTTGTTAAGGGTAAGTTAACCTCATGTATAATAGTTAAATAATTTTTATCAAATTATAAAATAATTACATACATAAATATGATATCATATTTGATATTCTAATATTACTTTGTTAATGATATTTCAGTAGTATCATTGTTTCGGGTGTTAACTGATTTGTTTTCCATTATATATTTTATTATGTAAGTCATGATTGTTATTGATATAATGTATTTGATTCGTATACATAATTATTTTATGTTCATAAAAATTATTTTTAAATCATAAAAAGAAAATTTTTCTTGAATGGTTAAGATAGGGAATGAATCCTATCGCTTTCGTGGAGACGGTAATCTGTATGTACACACGAACCACAATATCATTCTATTGATGGTAAAATCAAATTTAATTGGATGGTATATCATATATATGGACTCATTAAAATTTTATATTTATTATTTACATCAATTATACTCATTATTATAACCATTCAAATTATGAATTGTTGAATAACAAACTACACCACGACGTGGAGACGGTAAGCCGTATATACGCACATATGGTGACTTTGTCATTCATAGGATATATATAATAATTAATATGGTTGTACAATATTTATAATAACATCACAGTATGTATAAGTTAATGGTGTTATTATTTTAGTATGTAAATAACAAATAAAGAGTATGTGTAAGAAGAAAAGAACTTTGAAAGAGGTGATGAAATTATAACCTCTTCTTCGGGTGCTTTCTTTTGATTTGGTCAAAAGGGGCCCTTAGGTAGGATTTATGATCAATGTAAGGACTATAGGTAGAATTTAGGGTTTTTGGTAGGATATTTGAGCTTGGTTTGGCTGAAGTAAATGTCTTTGGTGGTGTGATTTTGAGAGAATGGGAAGTACCCTTTTATAAGAGAGGTGAGGATCACTTTAGGAAAATTTTGAAATATTATTTTATTATACAATAATTTTCGGTTTCTAATAGCTCCAATAGGATTTATTTCAAGGATAATGTGGGTATGGGATTAAAACCTCTCAAAAAATAGGTTTTTACACAAGTTTAGGTCACCATATTACCCTTGTCTTTTATATTTAACTCTTATTTAAGTAGTTTTACTTTTACCATGTCTTCTTGTATTAATATAATAAATGGATAATAAACATACAATAAAAATCCAAGATATCCCCAAGTGGTTAATTATTGAAATATTTGACCTTATATAGGTCCTTTGGATGAACCTTATATTTTTAGTAATATTATATAATTTAATAATATAGTATTTTTAAAAAAACTCATTTATGTAAATTTTGATACTATTTAGTATTTGGTTTTTTTAAAAGTCATAACATTTTTATCACTTCGAAAAAAATTTATTTAACCAACAATAACATGTAATTTTAACCTATAAAATTTTTTTAAGGCATAAAAAGTCTCAATCAATTATTATTTTAATATTTATAATAACAATTATCTTAACCTTTCATTAATAATGTAATTAATACATCATTATTATGTCATAAATAAAGTTAATTATATAATATATAAAAATTATAAATAAAATACCATGATTTAGGAAATATTTTTATATTTATAATGAATTTCTATAGTCGAAATTATCTTATGTATAATACTATATTAAATATGGTTTAGTTATTAAACATTGAATTTAATACTTTTAACTCTTCTTTAAATAAAATAATAATAAATGTCCTAATCTAATCCAAGTAGACCAAAAGTTTCATATTTTATTCCTAAGGTTTATTTTGGTAGAAATAAACTTACCCAATAGAATTAGGACATGTTTTAGGGTAATTATAATATCATTATTACCATTTAATTACCCTATATTCTTTTGACTGTGGTAAATAAAATTCAAAAGTTGCTATTTACCAAAAATTATTTTCATCCTATTGAACCAAATTTTACTTACTGCTGCAACTGTGAGTCTCAAATTTTTGAAATTCAATTCAAATAAGTGATAAAATTACGCTTTATATAAATTTTCAAATGTGCTTAAAAGGTGGGTAAAAGGAGTTAAATAGTTCAATAAAATTGTATATATCTATTCTTATTATAAAATTACATCAATGAATTATATTTGACTTATATAGGTAATATGTATCTATTTTGACATAAAATATATTTAAATAAAATAAATAATTATTTAAAAAAAACTTGGTTTTAAACAATAACGAAGTGTTTTTCACTATTCATTAAAAATTGAAAGTTTTCAGAAAAATACAATAAATTCACCCTATTCTAATTTTCATATTCCCAATCCCAAAATGAAGTCCTTTTTTTAAAATATAATTTATAAAATTTCAAAAAGTGGGTATTACTATTCATAATGGCTAGTTTGATTGGTCGTGGTGTGCTAGAACTCAAGGTTGCGTAAAACCCAAACTATTGTATTATTCAAAGACAAACATATTGTGGAAGCTTGGGGTGTTACATTCTCCCTTCCTTCAAATAATTTCTTCCTCCATATTTTTATAATATTACTGCATAAAATAATTTGGGTGATTCTTCATCATATATTCCTCAGGTTCCCATGTTGCCTCTTCCATTTTATGGTTTCTCCAAAGAACATTTACCAGATGAGTCATCCGGTTTCTCAACACTTGTTCTCCAGTATCAATAATCCTGATAGGATCTTCACAATTAGAGAGATAGGATTCCAGTTCTATTTCTTCATAGGTGAGTACTTGCATTAGGTCAGGCATGTATTTTCTCAACACTAATACGTGGAACACATCATGATCTTTAGAGAGACTTGGAGGAATTTTCAAATGATAAACTACAACTCCAATTCATTCTAGAATTTCAAAATGTCTTATGTAACTGGGACAAAATTTACCCTTCTTACCAAATCGTATAACACCCTTCCATAGAGATACCTTCAAGAAAACATTATCTCCAACTTGAAATTCAAAATCCTTCATTTTGTTATCGGAATATATATTTTTCCTACTTTGAGCTCCATTGATGTGGGTTTGGATAATATTCACCTTT
This sequence comes from Viscum album, assembly GCA_963277665.1. NCBI lineage: Eukaryota > Viridiplantae > Streptophyta > Magnoliopsida > Santalales > Viscaceae > Viscum > Viscum album. The sequence continues at coordinate 359,440,155 of OY728131.1, forward strand.
TCCATTGTTTCCTCAACAAGTTTTGGGCCTATGAGTTTTCATTCACAAACATCATCCCAACAAGTTGGTGTGCGACATCTCTTTCTATATAACGCTTCATATAGTTCCATCTGAAAACTTGAAGGGCAGCTATTGTTATAGGAAAATTCTACCATAAGTAAATATTGATCCCACATACCTTGAGTATCATGTGAGAAAGATCTAAACATGTCTTCTAATGTTTGACTAGTTCATTTTGATTTTCCATCGGTTTGAGGTTGGTAGGTAGTGCTCAAATGAAGTTCAGTATCCAAGCATTTCTAAAGACTTTTCCAGAATTTTGATATAAAACAGGGAGCATAATTAAAAACAATAGACAGGGGTACACCATGAAGTCTTACAATAGATAGGGGTACACCTTGAGTTTTCATTAATATATATTATCTTATAGAAAGAAAATGTGATTACATGGTAAGATGATCAACAATGACACGCATTGCATCATTCTTTATAGAATTCACTAGTAGCCCCATGACAGAGTCCATCATAATATCATCCCATTTCTACTCAGGTATGGGAAGAGGTTATATGACTCCTTATGGATGTTGTCTTCCAGCCTTTACATGTTGACAAACCATACATCTTGACACATAATCAGCAATATCTCTCTTCATGTTGTCCCACTAAAAATATTCTTTCAAATATCAATACATCTTAGTGATACCATGGTGTATAGAGAAACTGGATCAATGAACATAGGATCCCTTTCAACTCTCATCTTATTTAGAAATCCATGACCTTTTCTGCTCAAAGCATCTTCCACCTTATTATCCTTCCTCGGGTGGTAGTGTATAGTGAAATCATAATCCTTGACTAGTTAAATCCATCTCCTTTGCCTCATGTTGAGTTATTTCTGGGAGAAAATATACTTCAAACTCTTATGATCAGTCTATATCTCATATTTTTACCATATAGATAGTGTCTCCATATCTTCAAATCAAATATTGCAGCTACTAACATAATATCATTAGTGGGATAGTTTTTTTCTTTAATGTTTAACTATCGTTATATATATGAAATAACTCTATCATTCTTCACAAGGAAAAAACCATGTCTTTTATTTGAAGTCTCACTATAAATAACAAACCCAATATTCCCCGATGGTATAGTAAAAATAGAAGCATTGAATAATATTTTCTTGAATTCCTCCAAACATTCTCTGCACTCTTTTTTCCACACAAATTTAACCCCTTTACGTGTGATCTTCGTTAATGGTTTAGCCAATTGGGAAAAATTCTCGATGAAATGCCAATAATAACCTGCTAAACCAATAAAACTGTGTACCTCAGTTATAATTGTCATTGTTGTCCATTCTTGGATTTCCTTTGTCTTATAAGGATCAATAGAGATTCCATCCTTAGAGAAAATATGGCCAAGAAAATAAATCTCCTAAAACCAAAATTCACACTTGCCAAATTTCCCATATAATTCATTTATTCTAAGAGTCTTTAGAATAATGCACTAGTGGTTTTCATGATCTTCATAACTTTTTGAGTATACAAATATATCATCAATAAATACTACTAAAAATTCTTCAATTATTCCTTGAAAACTCTACTCATTAGATCCATGAAAATAGAGGGTGTATTAGTTGGTCCAAAAGGAATTACTATAAACTTGTAATGCCTATACCTAGTACGAAATGATGTCTTTGGAATGTCTTCCTTATTTATGTGCAACTAATGATATCCTAATCAAAGTTCAATCTTTTAAAAATATTGAGCTCCATGAATTTGATCGAATAAATCATCAATACAAGGTAGGGGAAACTTTTTCATTATTTTTATAGCATTGATCTCCATGTAGTCAATGAACAACCTCATAGATCCATATTTCATCTTAACAAAAATAAATGGGGATCCCCATGGAGAAACACTAGGGAGAATAAATATTTTATTACTCAATTCCTCTAGTTGTTTCTTTAGTTCCACTAATTCTAGAGTGTTCACTCTATAACGGGTCTTCGATATGGGCCTTGAACCAGGAATTAAGTCAATGGAAAACTCAATTTCCCATTTTGGATGATGTCCAGGTAAATCCTCTGGAAACAAATCAATATATTCTTTCACAATAGGTACATACTATATTTGAACATTTTTTTCCTTACCAATAGTTATTTCACTCCTTTCTCCCCAATAATTGAATTTAGTTGGGCTACTAGAGGTGGATCCAGTTAACAATTAGATGGTGATGTTTCTGATCTAAAGATAAGGTATTCCTTATCATCATCAAAAATTGTAACCTCTTTATTCTTACAATAAATTTTTGTATCATGGTTTGAAAGATAATATATACCGAGGATTATATCAAATTCAATCATGGGTATTCCAATAATATCAGCAGATAAAGTACGTTTAATGTCATAATGGTAAACAATTGAAAAAACATTGTTGTAATGATACTTCTCTTAGGTGTTTTGACTAAAAACTCCCTTGTTAAATAAAATTGGAAATATATAATTTTCTTGGAAAATTAGTAAGATAAGAAAGAATGTGATGATCTAGAATCAAATAAATCATTGGCTAAATTTGAGGAAATGATTAATGTACCTTCAACCACATTATTCCGAACATCAACCTCTACAGTTGTGATCGCATCTGCTTGGCATTGCTCTCTTAGCCTTTTCTGAGGTATGTTTCCTTTATTCTTAGGAAATTCATTTTCATTATTCCTCATTTCTTTATAACTATAGAATTCAACATTGACATCCTATTTCCTCTCCTTTAAATAACGAGTTTGGTGTCATTTTTCTCCACACTTGTAACAGACTCTCATTCCCTTCAGGAAAGCACCAGGGTATTTCTTCCCATATATACTACAAGATATAAATTCAACTTTTCCCTTCTTCCCTATATTTCCATTTCCATAGTGCTCAATAGATCTCTTATTTTCATGCTTTTATTTAAAGTCTTAAGACATAGGGAATTCCTTTTCCATCTTGATAGCACATGAGAATACATCTTCATATGACGATAAAGATTGTGAGACTATTTATTGATGGATAATTGATTTCAACCCATAAAATAATTGATCAATCTTACTCCTTAGGTTAAGTATATAATCTGCAACATGACTTTCTATACATGTAAAGTTAGCCTCATGCTTTTCGACATTCTCATCCTCCTTTTTCCTCAGACACAGAAATTGCCATTCTATATCTGCTCGATGGTCACAAGGAAAGTATTTTTATAAGAAAATATCTTTAAACTCCCTCAATTCCAAATTTGATACTTCATCATATTCCTTTTTGTTTTGAATAAACGACCACCATTGCTCTACATCCCCCGTGAGGTGATAAACTACCATGACTACTTTTTCCCTTTCGCTACAGCCCAAAGCATTAAATATTTATCAAAGGAACTTATCCATTGCTCAGACACAAATTTATTTTTAGTACCATTGAATGTTGGTGGTTGTTTCCTCATGAATAGTTATAAAATTTATCCTCTATGTTGTAGATCAAGGTTCTCCATATGGGTAAGGTTATTATTCATAACCTGAGTCAGTTGTCCCAGTATGGTTATAAGCTGTTCAGCAACAATTTCATCACCAACTCCACTATAATTATCATGAGTAAGAGGGAAATCCCTACATAGATTATGTGTGTTGACAGGGTTTCCGTTGCATATACTGGGATCTCTTTCTAAACAATGGAATATGCTAGATTAGTTTATGAATAAAAATACATAAAATACCTAACATAAATTGAACAGTTTATGCATATAACCCATAATCATAAAAAATGTTTTCTTTGAGGAATTATTTATTCCAAAATCCTTCATAATGGTTTATAATAAAAATGTGATTTATACTAAGAATATCACCTAGGATTTTTGTAACCAAGAGTGCAGCAAGGCTCGTTTTCGTGCACTAGTTCCCATTCGAGTCTAGCTCAAAGCGGTGTTTTGGGTTTTAACCCTAAATACATCTTTTCCAGATCCACCTCTACCTTCTCGTATCCAGATAGAGATTTATTTTTTGGAAAATACATAAAATATCTACGTTACCAAAATTCTAGGATGTACTTCTATACTAATCCTCAAAGTCTATCTTAGGGTAATGTTCTCTAATCAAAGCTTTTTTAAATCTTGTTTCCATGTTTTTTACTAAACATCCTCTCATACCAACTGTAACGCCCCAAACCTAGTTACCCGGAGTCGGTGAATTATTACATAACATAGGCATGATCACAATAGATCATTTCTCGGAAGAACGATTAATTTAGTCGCCTTGGATGTATTGGATACATATATAAGTTTTAGATTACATTATGAAATGGAAAAACAACAACATTGTATCCCCTTTTTAACACACACATATCCCTTAGCCTATTCCTATAAGTAAATCATAATATACTTCTTCATATCCTGGAAAAAATAAAACATAGAAAGGGGTTATCTCAGATTCCAATTAAGGATAACAATATAGCGGTAACTATCATAAATAAGGATAAACATTTTAGGAAATGTATAGGAATAAAACAAAAGCCTTTTAAACATAATCTTCAGAATAATATGGCAAAGATAAATCAAATAACTCCATTTATTTATTTACATGGATATTATCCTATTCAAATAATCGTAGGTAAAATCAATAGATAATTCATATTAATGGAATGAAAAATGTCGGACACCATAAACACATAGTCAAGGCCTTGTGCCAAGACTACAAACTAGATTTTGTTGAAGTATTATGCCAAGAAAATAGTTTGTATCATGAGACCTAACGATTCATCGATGAGCTATAGCGGGCTCCACCCGTCACTTACTAAGTCCAATGCATTCCACATATGAAAATGTTGAAACATAACATAAACATTTGTATTAAAACTAGCATACGATATGACAACCCTGCTTTTTATTACAACTTAAACATACTTTATTACATAAAACTTCACTTGATACAACAAAGAAGATCGTGAGGTTTAGTGTCTTTGGGTATTAGGATCATTACATAAAAACTTTAAACTTGAAATACAACATCCTTATTGAAAAATTCCTTTACATGACCACTACATTCCTTCGTACTTAGCATTGCATGGGATAACCTGAGGACATGCATAAGAAAAGGGTGAGCTATAAAGCCCAGTAAGGGAGTACATAATGAATAACATGAGGAGTACAATACATGTTAGGCAATAGGCATATCAATAGAGCATAAGAGAGACATGAACATAAAGGCATGATAAAGCATGATAATCATAACATGGAAATGTGGCAACAACACTTAACATTGAATTAGCATGAGCCAAGGCTCATTGCACTTGAAGCACGAGTAAACCCTCGTTGCACTTGAATTAGAATGAGTAAAAACTCATTGCACATGACATATCATGATACTATACTTTACCCAATGCATTGGAGCGCTATAAAGGGCGCACCCTTCTTAAACATTTCATTTCATGCATAAGTGTGCCACATGGATCATAAAACATGGATTCATAAAACATAATCATTTCTTCCACGATAAAGGAATGTGGAATTAATACATGAAACTTTACAATCAATATGTATATGTGCATAAATGTGAATACCCTTGATGGAGAAATGGACATGGTATTCACTACACAAAGACATTGGCTTAGAAAATCGGTGCGATTTCGGCAGCGTAACAGCGTGACATAAGAATTCATAAAAAAGGTTGATGAGCGAGAAAGGGGTTCCTCATCATATTTACATGTAATGGACAGTAAGGAGATCATATATATACATGTCCCAACAATATAAATGGAATTTAGATTCATGATACAAAAGTATTGCTTGAATGTAAAAGAAGAGAGAGAAGTTCCTTTCGGAATTTCGGCATAGTAACGGGTGTACATGGGAGGCATTTAATGAGAGAGAAAGGGTTCTCCCATCATTCAAACAATAAGAGGGCAGTATGGGGGAGGTGCAAAACCATACCCCAACATTCATAATTGATATAAAAAGGGAAATACAACTTAAAGGAAATTGACAAAAAAATGAGAAAGGAAGAAAACCCCTTACTTGGAAGTGTGCTTCCAAAGGCTAGAGAGAGGCTTGTGAGGAGCTTCTTGGGAGCTTGGGGAACCTTGGGAGGATTCTACAGAGAGTAGGGCAGAGGTTGGACGAACTTCAAGGGCTTTGAGTGAGGAGGAAGTGGGAGCTTGGGTGGGTTTATATAGGAAAGGTGAGAGAATTCTTTATTATTTAGGTTTGGGACCCCTTATATTAAAATAGTCCAAACCACAAACCATCCCATGGTATTTGCCCATGGTTTCTGGAAAAGGAAATAGGAAAACAATATTTTACATGGCCAAGGTCCGAACCTATTAAAAAATTAGGGTTGCTTATGTGGAGGTGAGTCACACTCCCATGGAAATTAATTTAAAAAGGCAAAGTGTTGAATAAGTCTTGAGGGCTCCATTAATGCTTTGAAAAGTGAGTCAAACAAACCCAAAACCTCATTATTTTAATGATAATACACATATTGGCCGAACATAAGGATTATGGTATTTTATTACATCACCATTGGGTCATTATGATGTCATAAAACACATTATATATTTAAATGGTATTTAATTTTTACCAAAATATTTGACTGTCTCAGAAAATTATGAAAAATTCACCGTTGGATAATTTCGACGTCCTGATTCCAAAAATAATATTTATTTTATCTAAATAATTTTCTAAATATGTGAATTTTAACTTTTAAAATAAAAACCGACATTTATAAAAAATTCACTGGTTTTGACAGAAATGGCTTTCAAACCTTAATAAAAAAATTTAATTGCATTCATAAAATTATAAGATCATTTATATTTAATAAAAATTAATTTAATATTAATAATAATATTTTATTAAAATATTATTTAATTCAAAAATCCTTTAATTTAATAAAATATAATTCTTAATTAAATAATAACTAAAAACACCGTTTGTACTTTAAAAACTAATTACAATATATCAAAAATGACTAGAAATTATATTCATTATTATATACAAAAATAATGTACATGAACATGGTGCTACTTATTTGTTACATAACCCCTTAAAATAGCCGCATAAGACCTAAGGGTAAGGTGTGCGATGGTGACAGACTCTTGGGGTTGCTCGGATAACATCGCTCGAGTGGTAATCTCTATCAACATCCATTTTTCCCATAGACGATCACGTTCGAGCTTGACTTGATGAAGCTCAGATTGGGCTTGGTCAAGGGCAAAGCCCAAAGATGCCACCTCCTTTCCGAGATCCGACAAATGGGCTGTGTAAGGGGCAATTCTACTGGATGAGGTCATCGCTTCCTTTGTCTGAGTAGAAAATTGGTTCGTTAAAACCTTATATTTAAACTACCTAGATGATCACTGTTCAACGGCTATAAAAGTAACGGTCACAAATCTTAACGTAAAACTTAAAGAAGTTGACATCTTATAAAAACATTTTTCATAAAGAAACATTTAACTGGATCAAGAGGGATTTTCCATTAATGAAACTTTGGGTCGTTACAACATTCCCCCCTTAAGAAATTTCGCCCTCGAAATTTTCCTTTTCCCACACTAAAACAAATGTGGGTAACTTAGCTTCATCATATCCTCTGACTCCCAAGTTGCTTCTTCAAACTTGTGGTTTCTCCACAACACCTTGACGAGGGGCATTGTCTTATTTCATAGAACTTTTTCTCTACGATCCAAGATCTTCACTGGTTGCTCCTCATAAGAAAGATCGTCTTCTAATTGTACCACCTCAGAAGAGAGTACATGTGAAGGGTCTGGTATGTACTTATTTAAGAGGGATACATGGAAGACATCATGCACCTTGGCCATAGTAGGTGGAAGTGCTAGTCGATAGGCCACAGACCCAACACGATCAAGAATCTCGAAGGGGCCGACGTACCTTGGACTTAACTTCCCTTTCTTTCCAAACCTCATGACCTTCTTCCACGGAGATATGCGTAAAAACACCATGTCTCCGACTTTAAACTCAAGATCTCGTCGACGATTATCTGCATAACTCTTCTGTCGACTTTGGGCTGCCTTGATATGCTGCTGAATGGTTTTCACCTTCTACACCATTTCTTCGACCATTTCTAGTCCAAGCAGCTTACGTTCACCGACCTCATCCCAACATGCCGGTGTTCTACACCTTTTCCCATACAGGGCTTCATATGGTGCCATTTGGATGCTCGAGTGGAAACTATTATTATAAGAGAACTCAACTAGAGGAAGATGTTGATCCCATCCTCCTTTAAAGTCCATTGAGCACGCTCTCAACATATCCTCAAGTGTTTGGATAGTCCGCTCGGATTGGCCATCAGTTTGAGGATGATAGGCCGTACTGAAGTTCAGTTCAGTATTCAAAGCATGTTGAAGACTCTTCCAAAACTTAGAGGTAAATCTTGGATCTTGGTCCGACACAATAGATAGTGGTACTCCATGCAACCGTACCACTTCCCTGATATATATCCGTGCCAGTTGATCCAAAGAGAAATCCTCTCGAATAGCAATGAAGCGTGTAGTCTTTGTAAGACGATCCACAATAACCCAGATTGCATTATTGCTTTTGGATGTCCTTGGAAGTCCAGTGACGAAGTCCATGGTGATGTTCTCCCATTTCCATTCTGGTATGGGAAATGGTTGCATCATCCCCTTAGACTTCTGCCTCTCTGCCTTCACTTTCTGACACACCAGGCACTTTGATGTATATTCGGCGATCTCCTTCTTCATATTATCCCACCAAAAGTTTTCTCGGAGATCTCGATACATCTTTGTGCTCCCTGGGTGAATAGAGAAATTTGAACTATGTGCATCATCCAAAAGTTCCTTCTTCAGCTCCGAACATGATGGGACACATAGTCTTTTCCCAAACCTCACAATTCCTTCTTCATTAACATTAAACTCTGAGGATTTTCCCTTTTTGATAGCTTCCACTTTTTCTTGGATTCTCGCGTCATCCTTTTGAGCATCCTTTAACCTTTCCAAAAGAGATGGTTGAGCAATCATTTGTGAAAGGATTGATGATGTTCCCTTCTTTATGATTCCCACGTCCATCTTCATCAAGTCTAAGAAGATTGGATCCTTCTCAATTCTCATCATTGATAGAATTGTTGGATCCTTTCTACTTAGGGCATCCGCCACCTTGTTCGCCTTCCCAGGGTGGTAATGTATTGAGCAATCATAATCCTTTATGAGCTCTATCCATCTTCTCTGGCGCATATTAAGCTCTTTCTGTGTGAATATATATTTAAGACTCTTGTGGTCAGTATATATCTCACATTTCTCTCCATAGAGATAATGCCGCCAGATTTTCAAGGAAAAGATCACCGCCGCCAACTCCAGATCATGCGTTGGATAGTTTCGCTCATGGATTTTCAACTTCCTTGAGGCATAGGATATCACTTTATCATTCTGCATCAGCACACATCCTAAGCCCTTCTTCGAAGCATCACTGAATACCACAAAAAGCTCCCCACTTGTGGGTAAAGTGAGCACAGGTGCAGTGATAAGCCTCCTTTTCAACTCCTTGAAGCTTTCTTCGCATTCATCACTCCAAGCAAACTTTACTCCCTTTCGAGTTAGCTTGGTAAGAGGGTTGGACAATCGTGAGAAGTTTCTCACAAATCGTCGATAATATCCAGCTAACCCCAAGAAGCTACGGATATCAGTTACCGATGTTGGCCTCGGTCATCCCTCAATTGCATCTGTTTTAGAGGGGTCCACAGATATCCCATTGCTTGTGATGATATGGCCCAAGAATGAGACCTCCTTCAACCAGAACTCACACTTGCTGTACTTGGCATAGAGCTTCTCCTTGCGCAAAGTCTCCAGTACAGTTTCTAAATGCTCCTCATGGTCCTCCTTGGTTTTGGAGTATATTAGAATATCATCTATAAAGACTACCACAAATTTATCTAGGTAATCTCTAAAGACTCTATTCATCAAGTCCATGAATATTGCTGGAGCATTGGTGAGTCCAAAAGGCATTACTATGAATTCATAGTGCCCGTACCTTGTACGAAAAGCAGTCTTGGGGATATCTTCCTTCTTCACCCATACGTGATAATATCCCGACCGCAAGTCGACCTTGGAGAAGTATTGTGCTCGACACAGCTGATCAAACAAGTCATCGATTCTTGGGAGAGGATACTTGTTCTTTATCGTGATTTTGTTAAGTTCATGATAATCGATGCAAAGCCGCATTGACCCATCCTTCTTCTTGACGAAGAGGACTGGTGCACCCCATGGTGATGCACTTGGGCGTATAAACCCTTTATCCAGATTCTCCTGTAGTTGTTTCTTCAGTTCTTCAAGCTCAACCACAGCCATTCTATATGGAGTCTTGGATATTGGTAGCGCCCCAGGTATAAGTTCAATTGAGAACTCAACATCTCTTCTTGGAGGAAGACCAGGAAGTTCCTCGGGAAATACTTCAGCGAATTCCCTCACAATAGGCATTTCTCCAAGGGTGGTTTCTTCCTTGGACTCAATCATCTGAGCCAGATATGTGTGCTCATAAGGCAGTAATATCCATGCTTGAGATGATGGACCTAAAGGAGATTCATCTTCCTCCTGACACTTGTAAAGAATCGGGTGTCGGTTCTCCATATGGAGTGTGATTTCCCTCTCCCGACAATTTATGTTGGCTCTATATAAGGAAAGCCAATCCATGCCAAGAATTGCCTCAAATTCCACCAAAGGGAGTATGATGAGGTTCGCCGGGAAATTCAATCCACAGATTATAACAGGGGAGGACTTATACTCCTGGGATGCAATGATCGCCCCATTTTCCGTACTCACCGACATCTTTACTTCCATGATTTGTGGTGGTGCAGGGATTATTCTACTAAACTTTTGAGATATAAAAGAATGCGTAGAACCTGAATCAAAAAGTACGTTCGCTATTCTTGAATGAATAACTAGCGTACCTGTCACCACTTCGTAGTCGGGGTTCACTTCGGCAGAAGTGATGGAAAATGCTCTTCCTTGCTGTCTTGGAGGTTGTTGATTGCCTCCGATAACCCTTGGATTAGGGCACTGATTCGCAAAATGACCCGGTTCTTTGCATTTGAAGCATTGAACAACGCGTTGAGGTTCGAACGGAGTGTTCCTCCCCTCCGTCGCAGTCGCGGGTCCTTCTTGCTGACAGTTAACAGCTAGGTGCCCTTATCTTCCACACTTGAAGCATTTTCTTGTCCCCCTAAGGCAATTTCCAGGGTGCTTCTTTCCACACTTTTGTCAAGTGGGGTGCTGGAATTTCTTAGCGCCGTTGGATTTATCTATCGGACCACCAGCATTGAAGTCCACCTTCCGCTTGTTGTCCCCATGATACCCCTGTGATTCTCCGATCTCCATTTCAACCTTGAGGGCACATCGGACAATTTCCTCATAGCTGTCGAAGTCACGGATCGCTAATGCTTTCCGCAAGCTAGGCTTCAGCCCACCAAAGAAGCGGTCAACCTTGCATTCGGGGGTAACGACAAAGCCGGAAGCGTATCGTGCAAGCCTTGTGAAGTTTGCCTCGTACGCTCCCACAGATTCCTCATCTTTCTGCTTGAGGGAAAGGAATTCCCTTTCCATCTTAAGACGGAGGGTGCGTGGAAAATATTTATCGAAAAACATCTTCCGGAATACCTTCCATTCCAAAGCCTCGATCTCCTCCTCAGGCTTCGTATTTTTGATCAATGTCCACCATTGATCAGCTTCACCCTCCATACGATAAGCCGCCAGGAGAACCTTCTCTTTTTCAGAGCATTGGAGGATGGAGAATATCTTTTCAATGGAGTTGATCCATTGTTCAGCAATCGTGGGATCGGATGATCCACTAAAAGTAGGAGGCCTTTATCTCATGAAGCTTTCAGTAGCGACTTGTTCATTATTATGGGGGGGTTGAACGTTCCTCTTGACCAGTGTTTCTATTCAAAACTTGAGTTATCTGAGAGAGAAGCGTGACAAAGTTCGCGATTCCTGCTCCCATTGGATTGGGCATCTCATAAGTACAATCATCACACTGATCTTCACAACGGTTGTTAGCCCGAGTTCTCCTATTACCGGCCATTGGTTGGAATAAAAGGAAAGTTAGGGGTAACACATAAAGGGTAATCCAAAGACAAAAGTTGATGACTTATAAATAAACTTTAATCTCTATAGGATTCAATCCAGGCTTTTCATGATCTTCGTTCTAACATATATTCTTAGGGGCATTTTTCCCTTAATAAGGGTTCATACTAAGATTGTGAATTTATCAAAACATATCCCCCGGGAGTGTCGTAACCAAGAGTGCAGCAAGTCCCGTTGTCGTGCACCAGTTCCCGTTCGAGTCTAGCTCAAAGCGGTGTTTTCGGGTTTTACCCCTAGGATACATCTGTGCCAGAGCCGCCTCTACCTGCTCGTATCCAGACAGGGATGTATTTTTATGATAAACCACTTACTCAGTATTTACCAAAACTTAGGGATGTTTTTTTATTATGCTTAGTCTTGTATCTAAGGCCTTACTAGGGTTTCCTAATCCCAAAAATAACTAAACCTATCCTCTGATACCAACTATGACAACCCTGCTTTTTATTACAACTTAAACATACTTTATTACATAAAACTTCACTTGATACAACAAAGAAGATCGAGAGGTTTAGTGTATTTGGGGATTAGGATCATTACATAAAAACTTTAAACTTGAAATACAACATCCTTATTGAAAACTTCCTTTACATGACCACTACATTCCTTCGTACTTAGCATTGCATGGGATAACCTGAGGACATGCATAAGAAAAGGGTGAGCTATAAATCCCAGTAAGGGAGTACATAATGAATAACATGAGGATTACAATACATGTTAGGCAATAGGCATATCAATAGAGCATAAGAGATACATGAACATAAAGGCATGATAAAGCATGATAATCATAACATGGAAATGTGGCAACAACACTTAACATTGAATTAGCATGAGCCAAGGCTCATTGCACTTGAAGCACGAGTAAACCCTCGTTGCACTTGAATTAGCATGAGTAAACACTCATTCCATATGACGTATCATGATACTATACTTTACCCAATGCATTGGAGCGCTATAAAGGGCGCACCCTTCTTAAACATTTCATTTCATGCATAAGTGTGCCACATGGATCATAAAACATGGATTCATAAAACATAATCATTTCTTCCACGATAAAGGAATGTGGAATTCATACATGAAACTTTACAATAAATATGTATATGTGCATAAATGTGAATACCCTTGATGGAGAAATGGGCATGGTATTCACTACACAAAGACATTGGCTTAGAAAATCGGTGCGATTTCGGCAACGTAACGGCGTGACATAAGAATTCATAAAAAAGGTTGATGAGAGAGAAAGGGGTTCCTCATCATATTTACATGTAATGGACAGTAAGGAGATCATATATATACATTTCCCAACAATAGAAATGGAATTTAGATTCATGATACAAAAGTATTGCTTGAATGTAAAAGAATAGAGAGAAGTTCCTTTCGGAATTTCGGCATAGTAACGGGTGTACATGGGAGGCATTTAATGAGAGAGAAAGGGTTCTCCCATCATTCAAACAATAAGAGGGAAGTATGGGGGAGGTGAAAAACTATACCCCAACATTCATAATTGAAATAAAAAGGGAAATACAACTTAAAGGAAATTGACAAAAAAATGAGAAAGGAAGAAAACCCCTTACTTGGAACTGTGCTTCCAAAGGCTAGAGAGAGGCTTGTGAGGAGCTTCTTGAGAGCTTGGGGAACCTTGGGAGGATTCTAGAGAGAGTAGGGCAGAGGTTGGACGAACTTCAAGGGCTTTGAGTGAGGAGGAAGTGGGAGCTTGGGTGGGTTTATATAGGAAAGGTGAGAGAATTCTTTATTATTTAGGTTTGGGACCCCTTATATTAAAATAGTCCAAACCACAAACCATCCCATGGTATTTGCCCATGTTTTCTGGAAAAGGAAAGAGGAAAACAATATTTTACAAGTCCAAGGTCCGAACTTATTAAAAAATTAGGGTTTCTTATGTGGAGGTGAGTCACACTCCCATGGAAATTAATTTAAAAAGGCAAAGTGTTGAATAAGTCTTGAGGGCTCCATTAATGCTTTGAAAAGTGAGTCAAACAAACCCAAAACCTCATTATTTTAATGATAAAACACATATTGGGCGAACATAAGGATTATGGTATTTTATTACATCACCATTGGGTCATTATGATGTCATAAAACACATTATATATTTAAATGGTATTTAATTTTTACCCAAAAATTTGACTGTCTCAGAAAATTATGAAAAATTCACCGTTGGATAATTTCGACATCCTGATTCCAAAAATAATATTTATTTCATCTAAATAATTTTCTAAATATGTGAATTTTCACTTTTAAAATAAAAACCGACATTTATAAAAAATTCACGGGTTTTGACAGAAATGGCTTTCAAACCTTAATAAAAAATTTAATTGCATTCATAAAATTATAAGATCATTTATATTAAATAAAAATTAATTTAATATTAATAATAATATTTTATTAAAATATTATTTAATTCAAAAATCCTTTAATTTAATAAAATATAATTCTTAATTAAATAATAACTAAAAACACTGTTTGTACTTTAAAAACTAATTACAATATATCAAAAATGACTAGAAATTATATTCATTATTATATACAAAAATAATGTACATGAACATGGTGCTACTTATTTGTTACATAACCCCTTAAAATAGCCTCATAAGACCTAAGGGTAAGATGTGTGATGGTGACAGACTCTTGGGGTTGCTCGGATAACATCGCTCGAGTGGTAATCTCTATCAACTTCCATTTTTCCCGTAGATGATCACGTTCGAGCTTGACTTGATGAAGCTCAGCTTGGGCTTGGTCAAGGGCAAAGCCCAAAGACTCCACCTCCTTTCCGAGCTCCGACAAATGGGCTTCGTAAGGGGCAATTCTACTGGATGAGGCCATCACTTCCTTTGTCTGAGTAGAAAATTGGTTCGTTAAAGCCTTATATTTAAACTACCCAGATGATCACTGTTCAACGGCTATAAAAGTAACAGTCACAAATCTTAACGTAAAACTTAAAGAAGTTGACATCTTATAAAAACATTTTTCATAAAGAAACATTTAACTGGATCAAGAGGGATTTTCCATTAATGAAACTTTGGGTCGTTACATACGAAATGTCAATACTTTAACCATAAACCATGAATGTTATAATAATAGAACATCCTCAGTCAAACATATCACAAAACCTTCAATACAATATAGAATATTGTATCATAATAAATCAACTTCATATAAGCATAAAATCCAACAAAGCATGTTGACATGGATGAAGTCAATACTATTTGAGAGAAATACCTCTTTATATTTTGAAATCATGTAAAATTCACGTAATTATAAAAGAAAAAATTTATTTTTAAAGTATTATTATATGATTTCATAGTAATCTTCAAAGTTGTTATAATGGTGGAAAATGGCCATACCTATCGTATAAGTTTAAAAAAACATTCTTTCCTTAATTTTGTCAAAAAGGTCCTAATGTACCTTGTTTGGAAAACGACAAAATGATTCCTTTCAAAAAAATTATAAAAATTCGAACAAGTATATAAATGACTTTAACTCATGTTCTAGTAAATAGTAAAAATATTTTTAAATACAATTTTAAGAAACATGAATGAGGATGATAAAAATGTCTCAAGAGATACTTACGTACAAACAATCTCAGATAATATAGAGATTGTAAAATTAACACTTAACTTATAATTTTCCTTGGTAGAGGGTATACTAATATTATTTATATTATCTAAATAATTTTTATTAAATTATACAAGAACCACTTACATAAATATGATATCATATATGATCTAATATTGCTTTGTTAAGGATATTTTATTAGTATCATTGTTTCATGTGTTTACTGATTCATTTAACTTTATATATTTTCTTATGTATGTCATGTTTGTAACAGATAAGATGTATTTGATTCATATACAGAATGATATTATGTTCTTAAAAAATATTTTTATATCATCAAATAAAAATTATTCTTGAATGGTTACGATGGGAATGAATCATATTGCATTCGCGGAGACGGTAATCTGTATGTACGTACAAGCGAAAATATCATTATATTGATGTTAAAATCATATGTAATTGAATGGTATATAATATATAAATAGTAATTAACATGTTATATTTATTATTTAAATCAATTTTACTCATTATTATACCCATCAAAATAATGACGTGTTGAATAACAAACTACACCACGACATGGAGACGGTAAACCGTACGTATGCACATATGGTGACATCTTCATTAACTGGATTGATAGAATAATGAATATGGTTGTATCATATTTATAATAACATCAATTTATGTATAAGGTACTAGGTTTTTTATTTTTGTATGGAAACAACAAATAAATAATTAGTGGAAGAAGAAAATAACTTTGAAAGAGGTGATGAAGTTATCACCTCTTCTTCCGGTGATTCCTTTTGATTTGATCAAAAGAGCTCCATAAGTAGGATTTTTTATCAAATTAAGGACTTTAGGATGAATTGTGTGTATTTGGGAGTATATTTTAGGAGGTTTTACCCCAGAAAAATGGATTTGGAGGTGTGATTTTGATATAAGGGGAAGTTCCCTTTTATAAGAGAGGTGAGGGTCACTTTAGGAAAATCATAAAATATTATTTTATTATACAATATTTTCGGTTTCTAAGGGCTCCAAAAGGATTTATTTCAAGGATAAGGTGGGAATGGGTCGAAAAATTCTCAACCAATAGGTTTTAGGAAAGTTTAGGTCACTATATTAACCTTATAATTTAGATTTCACTCTTAGTTAAATATTTTAACTTTTACCATGTCTTCATGTATTATTATAATAAATGGTTAAGAAACTTACTATAAAAATAAAAGAAAACTAAAATTGGTTAATTAATGACATATATAACCTTATCTAGGTCTTTAGGCCAAAATTTAGATTTTTATGAATATTTTATCATTTAATAATATTGTATTTGTTTTAAAAACCCATTTATGTCAATTTTGACACTATTTAGTATTTGGTTTTTTTGAAAGTCATAAAAACATTATCACTTCTAAATAAATTTATTTAATTAACCCTAACATGTCATATTAACATATAAAATTCGTTAAATGCATCAAAAGTCTCAATTTATATTTATTTTAATATTTCTAATATTATTTCTTTTAACCATTCAATAATAAGGTAATTACGGCATCATCATTATGTCATAAATAAATTTAATTATTTAATGTCTAAAAATAATAAATAAAAAACCATGATGTATTAAATATTTTTATATTTATAATGAATATTTATAGTCGAAATTATCTTATGTATAACCCTATATTAAAAATGGATTCGTTATTAAACGTTGAATTTAACACTTTTAACTATTCTTTAAATAAAATAATAATAAATGTACTAATCTAATCCAAGTGGACCAAATGGATTATATTTTATTCCTAAGGTTTATTTGTTTCGAAATAAACTTATTTTCTAGTATTCGTACATGTTCTGGGGTAATTATAATATCATTTTTACCTTTAATTTCCTTATTTACTTTTAAATATGGAAAATAAAATTCAAAAGTTACCATTCACCAAAAATTATTTTCATCCAATTGAAATGAATTTTACTTAATTATTTCAACTATGTCTCTCATATTTTTTAAATTTAATTCACATAAGCTGTAAAATTACGATTTATGCAAATTTGCAAATGTGCCTAAAAGGTGGGTAAATACGTTAAATATTTCAATAACATTTTTCATATATAATCTTATTATAAAATGACTATAATTAATTAAATTGGACTTATATAGTTATTATGTATCTATTTATAAAAAAAATAAATTTAAATAAAATAAATAATTATTTAAATAAAAAGTCGGTTTTCAACAATAATGCAGTGTTTTTCACTATTCATCAGAAATTGAAAGTCTTCAGAAAAATACAAAAAATTCACCCTAACCTAATTTTGATATTAAGAATCAAAAAATGAATTCCATTTTGAAATATAATATTTATAAAATTTCAAAAAGTGGGTATTACTATTTATAATGGCTAGTTTGATTGGTCTTGGTGTGCGAGAACTTGATGTTGCGTACAACACAAACTATTGCATTATTCAACGAGAAACGTACTGTGGAATCTTGGGGTGTAACATAGTATATCAACTATCTTCTTGAACTCCTTTGTACATCTGTTTGGGCTATCACATGCCATGTTTCCTTACCTATCACAAGTATAAAACATCCCACATTTTGGCTTACATTTTCTTATGTGTTTTCCCTTTACCACAGGACCACGTGCCTGAGTCTGATTATGGAGAGGTCTCTTACATCGGGATCCTATCTACTGGCACCTGGTGGATATTTTATATGACTATTCCCAATAACACTCACTACCAACCCCAATAGTTTAGCTTCCCTATAACTCAAACATCTCTATCACCATTACCCATTACTACTCCCCAAAATAGGTGGGGATGCACAAAGGTAGTAAACTGGCCTACATATCTCAATGGAATCCCTACTCCAACTTCTATTATTAGACATAGCCATCTCTAATCATGTCCTGGGAGTACTGGGTAAGGTCTCTAAACATCACAGTGTACTCATCCACTTTCATCACTCCCTATAGCATCTCTAGAATCTCCTGAATCCAAACTCAGCACAAGAAGTAGGAGTAGTAATACTCATGAAATAGTTACTAGAAGTTGGGCCATAAAACATTCAACTCATCGTTCATTGAGGTAATAAGACTCCACTAGTATCTAAGTGCTCTTTGGGAAAGGATATCTACAAGATCAACCCGCATATCCTTCAGTGTATGGATAATCCTGGAAATGTGGACCACCAACTCTAGACAATCATGTGCTCCCTTGGGATCTAGCTCACCGTAGAACATTAATGGATTCTTCTGTTAGAACTCATTTAGTGTGTTAATCCAATTTGAATCCTTATCTTGTCCATCTAGTATTATTTTCTACTCAACATGTGGGGATTCTACTACCTATCCACCTAGAAGAAGGATCTCATGGGAGGAACCTTGAACTGATTCTTCATCACTCATCGAATCATCATCATGATCTGTAATTAGTAACCTAGATGGTTATCATAGTGGACACATCCTAAAACATTAGTCAAGATGTACTGATGTTATATGAGCATATAAATATATATAATTGGGATATGACTCAAGATGGACAATGAAAGACTCAATCATATATGATGCATTTTCCATTGATCCCTACAACCAAGGTCTCAATATGCCGAGTCAATAATAAATTTGTCAAGGTCATGGTGAATTGACACATCTGCCTCCCATACCATGACCAGGTTCTTTGTCCTAATAGGTACACTCGAGACACATTGACACTATTTACCTAAATACCAAACAAATCAACATAAGGGGACTACACAAAATAGAATCCAAAGGAATGAAATTATATAATACCAATATTTCACTACCCGACCCAACTAAGGATCGAGACACAACTATCCCAAGACCATCATCATAGGAATGGGGTGGAGACATTTAAAAAAAGGAATATCCAAAATTGGAGTCATTTCCCAAATGTACATGTATCCACTCACTCGACCATATCAATGAATAAGTGTAGATACATAATAAAAGAAACTATGTAATAGCTATAATATTACCATGTATGTAAAACCTCTAGGGTGTATAGAAGTATGATAGTGTAAACTAAAAATTAATGGGGAAGAATTCCTACCTGACTATAAAGATGTACTAACCTAACAGAACATGAAATTAAAATGATGAGAGATACTATCTCCAAATATCCAAGATCTGACCACTGTATGCAGTCCAATTCACCATGTATCATTAATCTCTTTGAAGTCACCACCAACATTTTTGTCATCTGCATATGTCATGAAACATGTGGGAAACCCTATATAGGGGTGACTATATACATACCTAGTAGAATGCCCTAAAATCTAAAGGAGTAGAAAAAATTCCAAATAAATTAAAATGAGAGATAAGGGAATCTCCCTCTCACACCCCTGTCCATGAAAATAGTTCCACAAGTTTTCAAAGTCCATACTAAAGGGCCAACATCTCACGTGTTTTTAAAAATAAGTAATCATATAGAGGTCCCATGAATATCCACTATTCTACACACTCAACGGGGTATAATCTCTAAGAATAGGACATGTACCCTGGTCCGTCAGGAGAGTGCAAATCAGTGTAAGGAGGACCTGATCCCTATTTGATAAGGGGTACTACATAGGGGTAGAAGACACATTCCCTTATGTGTTAGGGGGGATGCCACTCAAAGTAAAGAGGGAATAAACCCTACCTGATAGGGGGTACCACTCAATCGATAGAGGACCAACATCATAATGTCATAGGGGGTACTACTCGGTGGATAGAGTACCTACACACTAATTCTATAGGGGGTTCCACTCAGTGTGAGGAGGACCCATGCCCTATACAATAGGGGGTACAACCCGATGGGTAGAGTAACCATTCCCTAATGCTATAGGGGGTTCCACTCAGTAGATATAGGACTCGTTCCATGATCCTTTAAGGGTCTACCACTCAATAGATAGAGGGCTTGCACCCTGATCCATCAGGGAGTACTACTTAGTTGATAGAGGACCCACACCCTAATTCCATAGGGGGTACTACTCTGTAAATATATATAGGACTTGCATCATAGTCCTTCTGAAGGGAACCACTATAATGATCATGCTTGATCACTATCATCGTCGAGAACCACCTAAATAAGAGTCAAGCCTGAAACATCTTACATCAAATCTAAAAAGCCACTACAATGGACAACATCATGTTCTTCATGGAATAACACGTAGGATTGGATACTCACATGCCCAAATAAGAGTCTAAACAATGAAGTTGTGAGAGGATAAAATTTCCTCCAAAGGAATAAAAAGGGTACAAGACATGTAAGGGGACCCACATGGCATGTGGACCCACTCTATATTCTACCAGTGTCCCTAACGGTGCATGGATCGCTGCCCATGTATCCATACAAGGATTTTAGGTGGACTACAAAAATTTTATATGATAGTCAGGGTCCAAAATGTTCTCTCTTGTTGTGTTTGTGTATCCATCTTGTGTCTGAATACTTAGGCACATGATGTGTTCCTAGTCATGCCTTTCTTTGTGTACTCCTAGATTACACACTGAGTTACCATCACTGAATCACATGGTATGTGGGGTCCTACACAGTATTTGATACTTATAATCTCTTTAAACCCTAGTATCTATAGCTATGGCCCTACACTTCATGTGTTCTTCAGACTACACAGCGTGTAGTGGGGATTTTTATAGAAACTCAGATCTGTTCTCCACACTCTTGATTTTTCCATTCCACTATTGAATCAGGCCTCATATCCTCTTAAAATAAATGGATATTTCATTTTTTCGATGTTATTGACCCTCCTACTACTGAGACTCAAGATTATATTGATCTATATGAAGATATCATGAACCAGCTCACATCATCACACCTCCATTTGTCTCATATAACCATATTGGTAATTTGGTCCATGATGGAATCACCCATATCCCACAATCCATCATTATATTTCACCAATTCATCAATCCATCCCTCACACACAAATTCTTCGTGAATCTGGGGGTCCAATTGGGCTCGGTACAACCAGGAAATCGTTGAACTGAGACCTCATAGACTAATTGGTGATGAAAGAGAATAATAAAGGGGATAGAGGCACTGAAAAATTGATTTTACAATAATTTTCTAATAATTTTTATTCAACGAATAAAAATGGGGATATCTAGGGTGAGAAAACCAAATAATAAAATTAAATCGGTACATATTCCCATGACAATGTTCACTTAGTGCAGATAAAATGAGAAGAATAAATTATGATCAATCAATTTATTCAATAGGGTAATAATCCATAAATTGATGATTCATACCTAAATATTGGTTATTATTCATTGATGAATACACTCACCAATGATTTAAATGGGTTGTTGTGTTCAATTCGCCTCAATATTTTGAGATCCAGAGTCTTGTTCTCGTCAGATCTTCTTTTTTCAACAGAGAGGTGGAAGAACACCTCTTGATTCTACTAGGGTTTATGCAGATAACACTAATAAAATATCCATAATAGGTTATTAATATGAAAAATTAGAATTAGGTTAATTAAATAAATAAATAAAATTATTTATTTATTTAACTAAACACACCCACCCATGTCCACTTTTATTCGAGCATCCTATGAGGACCTATTTTTGGCCATTCATATAATAAACATCATGTTCGATACCCAATAGTGATCTCATATTTCGGATCTGATATTCTGTTTAAGAGTTATCACATTTTTTTATAAGAAACTGTGCGTGGGTAATATAAAATATATTCATTTTTTTAAAATTAATTATTAGAACCCCAAGACTCATAATTGCATTTCGTCTCATATCTTCACTCCAAATATATATATGTAAGAATATTATAAATTCATACAAGGAAATAATGTGGTCTTTATAAACCACGACCACATAAATATCTATCAAATAAGAACATCATAATCAGGGAAAATCCAACAGGGCACCGAACACTGTGAAAAATATATTCCAAAAATAAATACTCATTTGAAATAAGGAATAAACAACACAAAGAAACATTTCTTATAATAGTGGACTTTAAAAAATTATATTATTTCTTACCCATTTTTTCATTTTTAATATAAAATTCTATAGTGAGTTTCAAAATTATTTTGGTGTTATTTAATGAAGGGAGTAGAGTGTTCTTATCTTGAAAACGCCTAACAAATAATTATATGTTAATTAGAAAATAATCCACTTGCAGTTAACCACAACCTCATCCTCAAAGCGTAGCTCAACCATACCTTTTTCCTCTCTCAACTATATTTTATACACAATATCATATCAATTCCTACCAAAGATATTATTTCTATTTTATTGACAATTCATTTCACTCTAATTTACCCTTGAGCATTAAATCAATGACCACCTAATCAAGAATTAATCCTTAAGATAACATGTCAACAATATATCATGGAAATATTTCACCAATAAATACAAAGATTAACAACCAATACTTGTTATTAATGAAATATTTCATGAGAGGTTTAAATGGAATATTTTAGGTTCAATGCTTATATAATTTACCAAAAACATATAATAATCACATCATAATATTTCTACCATTTAAATTTCTTTATTAACATCTTATCATGTTTTTAATTCATCACATAATTGTCATAGGTTTCCCTTTTATTCTTTATACATAATCAAAGCATAGCATAATAAATCAAGTAACAAATTTAATTATTGTTGTAACAATTGAAACTCTTCATCTCAAACTATCATAAATAATTATTAACAAAGCACACACTTTAATGTAATCTCCTATAAAAACACTTATAAGTTTTCAAAAAATTGACATGTTTTTTACAACATCTATTTTAGGCATCACAATATTTCCTGGTACTATATAGTTAAAAAATTATATAAGTCTATCATTATTTTAATTTTACAATATCATACTCTTATTTAATTCCAACATGGTTTCTGTCTTACCAATTAGTCTTTAACACATGGAATGAAATTTCCTATTAATATATGTTAGAAAGTAAAACCTAAATTTTTTTCTTTGAAACACATGTCAGAAAATTTCAAAACATTAAAAATTTTAACTTTGAAAATTATAATTTTCACCATGTAACAAGTAAATAAATTTTTGATATTCAATAAAAAAATATTAACATTCTATCAAAAATCTAATGAATTAATATTTTTTGAATTTTAATAATTATATAAATTATTTATCAATTAAAAAAATAATTTTTTATTACATTGAAAATATTTTTGATCAATAAATACTAAATAAAACTATTCCTCGATCATGAGAATAATATTTATTTTAATAATTAAATTAAAATAGAGTTTAATTTAGATCAGAAGAAACATGTAGTATGTCACCGTCTAGGATTCTTTCTCATTTGGAATTGGTGGGCTTGCTTAAAGTCCAAGATTGATGTCTAGAAATAGTTAAGACACCAAAGAGAATGAAATTAATGTCACAACATTGACAATAATGCATGAATGCTCAGAATGTAATATAATATATTTGTCACAATATCTCATCAAGATGGTTTCACACATGTGTCCTCAATCTTTTTTCTTGATACTGATTTCTTAAACTATATGAAATAAAAACATCCTTACACCATATCCATAGAATTTAATATGATAGTTCTATTTCAAACAAAGGGGTGATGTATCAACTTCCATAAATATGGAAGCGACAAAACCTTCTTCAACTAATCAATTAATTGCATGTCAACCATGATACACCATGTGTACCCAAATTCCTGTTAAGATGTGGTGTCATAGTTTTAGTCTATAAATATTTGTGCACGAGTCATGAAATAAAATAATAATAATAATATAGTCTAAGGACCATTACACACTCACAAATAAGAATATATGATGACACATAAACTTACAAAATACCTACAGGCTAGTCTTCTCACATAATCTCCCATCTTGTAGATTACCAAGTGAAACATCATGAAAAGAAGTCACATCTACTTATGAGTACTCACACCTGATATTTAACATTATATGTGTCCCAACATAGTATGTTATCTGAAAATAGAACTATATTTAAGAATATCATCATGGAATTTCATGTTTTATATCATAGTGGGGAACTACTTTGACTGTATCAATGCAATATATACTATAAGAAATTATTACATTAAAGTCACACAAAATTGTAAAAAATGATTAATTAGTTGTTTTACTAATATTAAAATCTTTAAATATACATATAATAAGAAGTATACACATTTTATTCTAGGACACCAAATCTAAAAACTCTGACATGGACTATATCCACTTACCTAAAAATCTTAATCCACTAGACCTCACATGAGGATCATGTTTTTCATGAGTTATGTCTTTAGTAAAGGGATCTTCCACATTGTATTCTGTAGATATTATGATCATTGAAAATTCACTACTTTGAGAAAAATACCTCACGAGATGATACTTAAATAGTACGTTCTTCATCCACTTATATGACCTTGGAGCCTTTAAGAAGGCAACCATGTCAGTATTTTCACAGTATAGTATGATAGTATATTTACTTTTAGGTACCATTTCAAGCTCTTCGATGAAGTTTTTTATCCAAATGATTATTTAGTTATCTCAGAATCTAAAATATGCTCGAAATCTAGTTTATAACCTATGAACACAGATTTCTTTGAGCCCTTCCAACTCACAACACCTCCATTACGAATGAAGACGTATCCCACCTATTATTTCAAATCATTTTGTCCTGTTTGGAAACTAGCATCTACATATCCTATAATGACTTGTTCTTCATCCACTCCAAGGCCATGAACACGTACTTAGTATACCTCTAATACTTATGGATGGGCTTTACTTCCATCCAATGGAGGTTACCTAGGTCATATTGATAACATTCTGCTTCACTTAATGCATAAGAGACATTAATCCTAGTACATAGCATAATATACATGACTAACCCAATCATAGATTTGTATGGAATCCTAACTATACTTTGACTTTCCTCACATTTATAAGGACCAATTTCATTGGAAAATAAATTCCATGGGTCATTGGAAGTAATGACCTCTTGGATTATTTACGCACTAAAACTCATTAAGTATTTTTCATATATATCTACCTTGATATTGTCCAAGAAATATCTTATATCTATCATGATGTATCTTGATCTGAAGAATATACGATGCTTCACCTAAACCCTCCATAGATAATAATCTGTTCAACTAGGTCTTAACAGATTTAAAGACTCGTATTTCATTTATAATAAGTTGTTTGTCATCGACATAAACTATTAATAAAATTGCATCACTCACACTAAATAATTTATAGACAGAAGGACCAAATTAATTCTTTATGAAACAAAATTATGTAATATATTCATCAAATAGAGTGTTCCATGACCTGGATTCCTTATTTTATCTATAAATGGATCATTGCAGTTTTCATACCTTGTTGGAATCCTTTAGAGTCACAAACCCAATAGGTTGTGTCATACAAGAATATTCTTAATGGTTTCCATTAAATAAGACCATTTTTACATCCATTTAAAAAATCTCCAATTCATGGTAATCCAAAATGGAAATTTGAATTATGATATATTTCAGCATATAAATTGGTGAAAAGATTCATCGTACTCTATGTATTGATGTTTTTTGAACACTTTTGTAACTAGTCATTCATTATAAGTAATGACTTGTCCATACATGTAAAGTTTCTTCTAATTACACATTTACATCCAATGAGATTTACATCCATCAAAGGATCTACCAAATTAATAACATGGTTTTGTACACAAAATCCAATTCATAATCTGTTGATTTTTCTACTTTGAAACATGTTTGCCACTGAATTCTTCCTTGTAGGTTACATGATCAGTATTATCCACTAATAATGAGTCAACATCCTTAATGAACTAAAAACCATAACTTTTTTCTCCTCTAACATCTCTTGTACTCCAATATAGTACATGTGTCTCTGGATCATCCTCTTTCATGGGGATTTTTGTAATTGGTTCCTATGAAAATTCTATAATACTTGTTTTCTAAATTTTATTATTTATAATATGAAATATCTTTTTCATTTTTTCCTCAACTTTTTTAAAAAATCATTTTGTAAAATAATGCATACATTATTTCCAAATATGATTATTTTTTCACCATAATTTGTAACAAAATATTTATATAATTTTAATATATATGTATATATAATACATAATATATTTTATATGCATAATATTGACATGATAAAAAATAAATGCATAAAAATTTATGTAATACATAATAGATACATAACACATGATATATATATATAATATAAAATAGAATTTAGTTATGCATGTTATTTAAAACTCATACGTAATGAATTATTCAATGTGTGTCAAAAAGCATTATGTATTGTTTATAAACCATGTGTAATATATTTTTATAGATAAAATCTATGTGTAAGAAATATATTTCTCAAGGTTTTAAATTCAAGAATTAACATATTTCACTCAATCAAAATTTGTAAAAAAAAGATCCCATTTGGGCATGAGGCTTTAATTAAAGGAAGAACAATTTAGAAGAATATATCTAGACATAGGAAAAGATGTTCAATCATTTTGAAGATCTTAACAAGGAAGATATTGATACTTAGGTAACCAAACATAAATGGGGATTATATTGGGTGAGTTATTCAAATAACCTTAGTTTATTATTTAATGATTTTCTGAGTTATTTATATGTTTAACGCACCTCTATTTCGTCTTATTTAGTTTCCCAATTTTTCCTTAATAGTGCTTTATAAATTATAGTTTAATCTTTTGGAAACCAAAATTAAACTAAAAAGTCATATAATTTTAGAATATTAAAATAAATCATTTCCAAGAATTAAAAATACTAGAAAAACAACTCTTAGATCCTCGATGTCTAAGAATTGAAAAATGAAGGGTAAAGGAAAATCTAGGCCCTTACATTATATACTTCTAAATTAATTCATGTCCTCCTAGAAAAATAATATTAAACCGATTTAAAGGGTAGAAAAACGTGGTTCTTTATAATAAATATCTCTCAAATGATTCTCTCCCTTGAAAATTCTAACAAACCAAAATAAAATATTCAAATATTAATATCCATGGAAGGATGCCTCTTTAAAGGATGGATGCACTATCAATGCTCTTAAGGAATAGTATGGCTATGACTCTAATCAGTTACTATAAGGAATATTCTAGAAATATCAAAACCATGAAAATACCTATCAAAATGGAACATTATCATTGGGGAAACCTAAAAAATCATTGAACACTCCAAAAAAATTGTTTTAAAAATAAATACTCATTTAAAATAAGGCATAATCCATTTATAAATCCTCTTATTAAATAGGCAGCCTTTTAAAAAATTAGTGTACTGCTTACCACTTTTTTCCTTTTTATAAACCTAATTTTAGAGATAGTTTCAAAAATACATTGGAATTATTTAAATAAGGGAGAAGAGTTATTAAACCATGACACACCTCAATTCCCAAACTGTAACTAGCTACCCACCTAAGATTGAGGTACATACCATCCTTTAAACATTTTTACAGAGAAGGTTTCAATAATAAAATAGACCAAGTATGAAAGTAACTGTTATTATCTATAACATCTCACCAATTATGTTAAATATAGTGCACTATCATATAAAAAAATTTATTAAACAAAAAATAGAAAATAAGAAAACAACATCTTAAAAATAAACCTGATTGAATTAACAAATAAACCACTTGTAGTTAACCATAACTTCATCCTCATAACATAGGCTGGTCATAACTTTTTTTCTCTATAATCAATATTTTATTCACAACATCATATCATATCCTAGAAAGAAATATTAATGTCAGTTAAATGATAATTCATTTAAAACAATTTAACCCTTGAATGTTAAATCAATTACCAAATTATCGTGAATTAATCCTTAAAAGATATATCAAAACATTAAATGAAAATATTTCTCTAATGAATACAATGATCAAATACCAATGTATATTATAAAATCAACATTTCATGATAGGTGTTAATTTAATATTTCATGTTCAATGATTTCAGAATTTACCAAATTATTATAATACATGAATCATAATATTTCTACTATATTAATTTTTTTATTAATGTATTATCAATATTTTAATTCATCACTTAATTATCACTTGTTTCCATTTTATTCTTTATACTTAACAAAATATAGAAAAATAAGTCATGAAAAAAAATTAAATCTTGTTGTAACAAATGAACTTAATTATCTCAACATGGTATAAATAGAAATTAACAAAGCACATACATTCACATTTTCTCATAGGAAATAAATTATAATTTTTAAAAAAATATATACATTTTTTTTACAATAACAAGTTTAGGCATCGCAAAATTTCATGGTGTCATATAGTTTATAAATTATATAACTCTAGCATACATTTAATTTGAAAATATCATAATTATATTTAATTCCAATAATATTTTTATATTATTGATTAGTCTTCACCACATAGAATGAAATTTCATATTATGAAATGTTATATTTTTAAACCTGATTAATTCTACAAACAACGCATGAGAAAATTCAAATCAATCACTAGTTTTACTTTAAATATTTACATTTTTCCCCAAAACATTTAAATGAAAATATTTTAAACATATTTAAAATAGAAATTAACAAAACCCCATTTGAAAAATTCTCTCAATAAATTTTTCAATATCATTTCTTATAATCAACAATCCTTTTTAAGAAAATGCAGGTCTACCATTTATTAATAAAAATATGTTAATAGTAAAGAACACCGTATAACATCCCAAACACAACCAATTTTCTCTGAATGGACCAAAATTTCACTAACCATAGGTTCATCCCAATACTCTAAAAATATGAGAGTAATATCTAAGAGCATTATCAATTCATAAGGGATGATTTTTCCTTATATACAGAATAACCTATAATGGAAAACTCCAATACAAGATGAATAACATGATACATGAATAAAATGAGACTCTAACCCATACATACAAGATAAAAAAATCATTTTCACAACGTATATAAAAAGAGTATGAGTAAATAATACTATAAGACCAATACTCAATAGAATAACAAGCACCATTATAGAATACTCTTATACTTCATAACACCGATAACTCCAACCACCCACCTCCATCACCCACGATAAAAAAAATACACTTTGATAGAAAAGCTATATACCTCTCTTTATCAGCATCATATTGAATAGTGAAAAAATATACACCATGATGCATATTCTAGGGTGAGGATACAATATTAGTGGCCAATCCCTCAAAGAATTCCCACACATGCCACTTAAAAAATAACATGTTACCTATCATTTCATATAAAATAAGAGAGAATAAAAATAAAATAAATAGATAATAAAAAAATATAGATAATGCACACCAAAAATTATCCATTGATATAATCCATAATTTTTAAATATAACCCTAACAAAAACTCACACACCTAAACCATGTTCACACACACCTAATGAAATGAACCCAACCTAATGAAACTCCCATCGAATTGGTCCCTCCTGAATAGAACAACTCAGGAGTGTAAACATATTCCTCCTAACCCAATTCATCACTTAGTGATACAAACCAATTTTCCCACCTAATTATAACTGACATCCGAGTATGAACTATCAAGGCCCCATATATAAATATCATGAACATATACGTCTCATGCCTAATGAAAACCAATGTTCCCAACTTAATGAAACTAGAAGACAAGTAATTACCAATAACTCCCTATTTAATGTATTAATTAATTCACACAAAAAATATCCATGACCAATTTTTACACAACAAAAACATTTCCTTTGAAACCAAAACAAGGCTTATGTATTTTGAAAACATGTTATGGGTTCTGGACACAAAATTTATTGTGAAAACATGAGAGAGACATGTTAAAAATTTAAAAATGATATATAAAGATATTTATTAAAATAAAATTATGTATTAAATTTTAAAAAACAAATCTTGTGAGTTCCATAGAAATTATAGGTAGATAAAAGCCACAAATCTCAACCATGCTCATCTAGAAAATTCGAAGAAGAAACATTTGGTTGAAAAGAATATCTCAATATTACATCAGAGATCATATAGTTTCAAAACCCAAGATTGGAGATATAGAATGATGGTTTTTGGGAGAAAATATTATTTAAATTAAATCAATAAACCACCCCCAATACTGCACATCGTTTCCCTTTCAAACAGACATCTCCCCCCAAAACATGGTATACATTTCAACCATTTTAAAATTTATATGATCAACACTAGGACATGGTATATAGTGTGGTGCATAGAATTTAAAACACCAAGTTGGATACCATGGGCTAGGAAAATATCCCTTTTCATTTTTACCTACCATGTTTAAAACAAAGTCATAGAGAACCCCAACTCTCCGCTTCCATAACATCAGAGAGAACTCAGACTTTGCTCAATGAAACACACCATGATTTACTCTCGTTGTTTCACAATCCTCATCTCTCATAGTAACACCATCATCAGCACCATGTCAATTACCATTTCTAGGGAACCCACGCTAGTAGAAAAATGGTGTTTAATGTCATCAATCTGACATTGGTTTTTCAAAAACCAATGAAGAAAACAACAAAAATTGTTTTGGAGTCAGTTTTTAAACAAACCAATGGGAAAAAAACCAAAAACAATTGGGGTCGGTTTTTAGGAAAACCAATCCAAAACAATTTAAAAAAAATTACAATTATTTAGATATTTCCCTAATATTTGTTTTGACCGGTCATTGAGAAAAAAAAGAGTCATGGAATAAAAGTTTTGGATGTGGGAAGTTGATCTTCCCTAAGAGAAGTCTTAAAGAAGTCCAACTTTCAAAGGTCACACCTTTTAATACATAACACCGTTTTAGCTCCACGATCAGTCAAATCAAAGCTAAATAAATTTATTAAAACATGGTAATTTTTTTAACTTTTGGAATAGGTTTTCATAAAAACCGATTCCTAAACATTTCTTTTAGTTTTTCACGTCGGTTTTTAAAAAAACCGACTTGAAATGTTTTTTTTAATTTCTTGTCCTCGGTTTTTTTAAAAACCAATGACAAAAATTATTTTTATTTTAACTTTTCATGTATTTTTTTAAAAAAACCAATGGAAAATGTTTTTTTTTTAAAAAAATTAGTGTCGGTTTACTTAAAAATTGACGAATTTTTTTTTTTTCTTTTTGGTGTTGGTTTTTATAAAAACCGATGTGAAAAGTAATTTATTTAACTTTCTAGCATCGGTTTATTTAAAAAAGGATGCCAAAAATGATCTCTATTGGAATTTTTAGTGTCGTTTTTCAAAAAAAAAGATACCAAAAGACCAATGGAAAGTTGTTTTTCATCAGTTTCAAACAAAACCGACATCAAAGAGTATTCTCCAATACGCGGGATCAAAATTTCAATTTTTTTAACAACACATGTTTAAAATTTTAAAATCCCACCTACATTTTCATACAAAGAAATAAATTTTTTTTCTTTTACTATATATAAATCCATTTCTCCTTCGTTCATCATTTTAAACTTCTTCGATTCAATCAAGTTTTCAATGTAGCTACAATCGTTAATTTGATTACAGTACCTATTCTATTCATTTATTTTCATTATTATTATTGTACTTCATTTATAATCAACTCTATTATATTTCTTATAATGATTATTTACTTATATTATTGAGTTTCAAATATAAAACATTCGGATGAGATTTACCAACATGGTGTAAATTTAATTATCGATCACCGTTTTCACTATTACAGGACTTCTACACTAAATATAAGTGATATAATGATAAAAAACACATAAATTTAATAAAATCTCCATAATCCATTGAAATATGTTTGAAGTATTTTGTTTAGTTTATATCATTTGGTGTATGTGATATTAATTCTTGTTTATCAGGCTTTCTTTACAATGAGTTGTATCAATCGAAACTTTGACAGGTTCAACTTCCGACAGCCATAGATTTTGATCTGTAACTCTGTTTTAGCTCCACGACTATTCAAATAAATGATTAGGAAATTATCTAAAACATTAAAGAAACAAATTACTCTTATGCGTCAGTTTTTTTAAAATATGACGCCAATTTTTTTTCGTTTATGGCATCGACTTTTTTAATGAACCGATGCCGAAAATATTTTTTCAACTTTTTGGCGTAGGGTTTTCTAGAAATAGACACAAAAAATGAAGTGGATGAGTTTTTTTGTTCTTTTTTTACAAAACCGATGCTAAAAAACAAATTCAATTCATTTTTAGCATCGGTTTACAAAAACCTATATAAAAAAGTCATATTTTTTACGTCACCGACTTCAATGTCGCTTAAAAAATGACGTTCAAGACCTTTTTTCTACTAGTTCAATACTCTCAATTTGTAACATATCTATAGCACTGATCCACACCACACCCTAGAACCACCATGAACACCACTCACTATTCCAAAATGACCATTTAGTAAAGAGTTTTCTATCACTCAATGGTTGCTTGAACTGATGCTAAATTGTTCTGTGGTATATTTTTATATCATTCTGTAATGAGGTGTCTCAAAACCATTCACAAAAATTTTTAGAACTGCAATAGGTCATTTAGTAGTGGTTTTATAGCAACAGTTTAAACTATTGATATTCATTTAGCGGTAGTTTTTTATTTTTTTAATTTTTTAATTAATTAATTAATTATATATTTATTGAATATTATATATATATATATATATTTATTATTATTATTATTATTATTTATTTATTTATTATTATTTATTAATTTTTTACTTATTATATATTTAGTTAGTTATTTATTTATTTATCCTTGCATGCATGTGTTGTAATTGTGGGTTCCTTAGATCCAATTTGATTAGTACTTTTCTACTAACATATCAGGGATATAGTTAGTTATGAATGATGTACTCATACCATTATAGTGTATATATTTATGCATTGACTATTTTAATTCTATTTTCTATAGATTATTGTTCCATATCAAAAGGTTATAGCAGTTTTTAGGCTATAATGAGAACCTTGAGATACTATGACATTAATCTTAAATATATTTCCTATAGTATAGATACATCATATTGACTATACATAATTGATTTCTGACTATCATGTGATATGGAATCATAATTATTAATACGTCTTCTCATGAAGTTTTCACTTGGTGATGTCTAGTATGTGAGATCATGAGTACAAAATTGCCAATAGGAATGCAACATGATTTTGTTTTCTTTGGATGTTCAAATCTATGGACCTAGGTATTGGTATCCTGAATTAAAATAATTATCAATGTGTGTCATTTGATAGAATACATTGAAGTAAGGAATAACCATGATAATGAAGTCTTAGAGATGTAGCTTGTGTTGAGTGTGTAATTGGTGGTATGAAATTAGTTGAAAGGTCAAGGTAGATTTATTCACTTCTATGTTGAGGAAGTAATATATCGAGCCTCATTGATCATGATGGTAAAACCTTCATAAATTCTTATCCAAGGTAGTCAGATTTGTGTTTGTCTTGTTAGATCAAAAAATAATAAATCAATAAAAGATGATGACATAGGTGTGCATCCTGCTTTATGATATATCTAAAGACAAAGATATTATATTACATAGTGTGTGATCATATGATGTTTTTCATTACTATGACTATTACTTATCTCTTTATGGTCCATGATGAGTTTCATGAATCTAATTATGGTCCGTGAATAATATTCACTACTATCGAGATAAGATCCTAGAGGGTCACACATAGTAGCGTATTCATGATTTTTCCTTATTCTATGGAATAGGTATATTTGACAATGTGGGCACCAGTACGGGGTTCGAGTGTTTCCACACAATTGATCAATAATGGATAAATAAATTCATTATTATTCTAGTATAGAATATTTAGTTTGAATTTATTTATTTAATTTATTTATGAGGTATTTACTCAGTATTAAAAAAATATATGAATGAATATTAATTTAAAATTCATGGTTCTTTTAGTATTATTGGTAATTTAAAGTCAAGATAATGACTAAGGTTTTATCATGAAATATATTTATTTTATTCCAAGGAGGTGATAAAATATCAAAAATATTTATGATGTATTTTGTTTGTTATAACTATTTATTTATTGATTATTTAATGGGAATTTTATTTTTGGGGGTTATGGAATTCTTTTTAGGAATTTGACCACCCATAACATAAGTAGGAAATTGGAGTTCATTCGGTGAGATATTAATTCTAATAGAACCAGATCCTCTCTCTCCTACCACTTTCTAGAGAGATAAAGTCTCTCTTTGAGAAATCAATCCAAGAACTCTGTCAATGGATCAAAGTCACAAGATCGAGTTGATCATCGTGATGTCGAAGGATTCATCAGAGCTCCACACTAGCACTAAAAATTCAAGGAACATCGAGTGTGTAGATTATTGGATCTTGTGTGGATGATATAGAGGGGTACAGATTTGGATCTTTTGAGCTACTGTCTCCACCGATGACCAGCATTCATGCATGATTATTTTTGAATAAGGTATTTGTTCAATTTAATTTTTAGTTTATATTAAATTCATGTGAGATCCTCAGACCTCCATCGGGGATTGGATTGCTGAAGATTAAAGATTCATCACTTCGATGAGGAAAAAATTTAAATCTCCAACCCATCAATTTTCACTACATGACATAATACCTTTACTTTGTATCACAGTGATCTTAGGAATTTTTTGAACTATGAAAAAAATATAATATGTATAAAATTATGTAGAGTGTTTAAATTGGGTCCCAAAATGGCAGACAATGCATCGATCCAATTTCAGAGATCCATGTTATGGTCATCCAAAGTTTTTAATACATATTTTTTGTGGTATTTCAAGTAATAATATTTAATGAACGTATATATTTATGTATATAAAATTTTACTCATAGTCATCGACCGAAACAAATTCAGGTAAAAACCATTTTCCTACCAGTACTAAGGTGGCCAGAATAGTGTTTTCCAGCCAGAGTTCATTCCAGAGTTTAGGGGAAATTTTATTTTAATTTTTTTATTTTAAATATTCAATAACCTATTATTAGGCTTGGATGAAAATTTAAGATAAAATATAGTGTGGGATTATTTTCCAAAGTGGTGTCCAGACATTGAGAAAAAAAAACAGAAAAATATATATTATAATATATCAAAAAAAGGAAGGTAAACTTATGGGGGTGGAGCGACATTACCAGCCAAGACAAAAAAAAAAGGATTTTGGTTGGAACCAACTCAAAACCACCACTTCGGCACACCAGGTCAGCATGCTACCCGCCACCTATCCTAGGTCGTGTGTGGGAAAAAAAATTAATCCGAGTTTTAATTTTTTTATAAAACGGGATAAGGTTGAGGGTATTTTTTAAAAGGGTTCCAAAGAAGCCAGAACCCCATTCACGGTTCCCCCCTCACCAGGAAGTGTGAACGGGGTTCACACCTCATCTGTGAATTTTATAAATGAAGAGTGAACTCCATCAACTCTTCCTCCAATTTTTTTAAATTATAAATATTTATATATATATATACACACACATATACATATATATATATCAATATCTAACTAAAAATTAAAATAAATATTAATGAAAAGAAATAAAAATTAATTAAAAAGCAATACATAATAATTAAATATTAATAAATATTAATTAAATTTTAGTTATTATTTATAAAATATTAGTAAAAA
The DNA here is from genome assembly GCA_963277665.1 of Viscum album. Lineage (NCBI taxonomy): Eukaryota > Viridiplantae > Streptophyta > Magnoliopsida > Santalales > Viscaceae > Viscum > Viscum album. The sequence continues at coordinate 359,476,451 of OY728131.1, forward strand.
TTAATTATATATTTATAAATATTAAAAAATATTAATAAGCATTAGATAAATATTCATAAACTTCGATAATACAAATAAATATTAATATATATTGATTAAATATTAAATAAATATTACTAAATATTAATTAAATATTAATGAATATTAATGAATATAAATAGATGTAAATAAATATTAAAAAATTTAAATAAATAGTAAAAAATATTAAAAAAATATTCATAAATATAAGTAAATAGTAAAAAATAGTAAAAAAATTAATAATACTAATTTATATTACCAAATATTAATAAATATTAATCAAATATTAATTAAATATTAATCAAATATTAATTAAATACAAATGAAAAATAATAAAATTTTATTAAATATTAATAAATACGCATAAACACTAATAGATATCAATAAATAAAAATAATAATTATTAAATATTAAGACAAATCACTTAAATGTTCAACAATATAAATAAAATAATAAAGAATATTAATAAATAGAAAAAAAATATTTTTCAATATTTTATATTTTTATAAATATTAATTAAAAATTAATACACATTAAAAAATAAAATTAAATATTCATGAATACTAATAAATATCAATAAAATATTTATAAATATTAAATAAATATTCAAAAAAATTAATAATTTTTTTAACAAGTTGAATGACGTGCCCTCTTTTATTAATAATAAATAAAAATTAATTAAATATAAATGAATTTAAATAAATATTAATTAAATGTTATTAAATGTTAAATAAATATTAATAAGTGTTAATAATTATAAACAAATATTAATAGATATTAGAAATCCATTAAATAATTATTCAAAAATTTAATTAAATATAAAAAAATATTAATAATTATGAATATTTACTAACATATAGTAATATTCAGTAATATTTTTTAATATTTTTTAATATTTTTGAATATTTAATTAATATCTAGTCATATTTAATTTTATTTATTTAATATTTATTTATATTTATTTATATTTATTTATATTTATCGATATTTATTTAGTACTTATCTATTATTTATTGAAATTTATTAAAATTTATTGATATTTATTAAATATTTATTAATATTTATTTAATATGTTTTAATATTAATTAATAAGAATTAACATTTAATTAATATTTTTTAATATTTTTTAAATAAATATTAGTTTTGAATTAAAATTTAAAAAAAATTACAAATATTGAAAATCATTTCATTGTTATTTATTATTTTTTGTTTTTATCTTAGTTATGTTTAAGAATATTTAGTTAAAATTTATTAATAATAATTTCTTTTTATTGACATTTATTAGAATTTATGGATATTTGATTAATATTTATCAGTATTTATGAATTTTTAAATAATTTTATTTATTTTTTGTTAATATTTGATGAATATTTTAATTAATATTTATATATATTTATTTAATATTTATTAAGATTTGTAAATATTTATTTGTATTTATTAATAATTTTTTAGTATTTATTAATATTTATTAATATTTAATTAATATTCTTGAATAATTAATTAATATTTATTAATATTTTATTTAATATTTTTTAATATTTGTTAATATTTATTGGTATTTATTAATATTTTTTAGAATTCATGAATATATATTAATATTTAATTAATATTTGTGAATAAATAATTAATATTTATTAATATTTTATTTCTATTTTTTACTATTTATTTGTATTTTTTAATATTTATTTACATTTGTTTATATTCGTTAGAATTTATTAATATTAAGAAATATTTATTTTATATTTAATCAATATATATTAATTTTATTTTGAGTAATCAAAATTTATGAATGTTTATTTAATTCTTATTAACATTTTATAATAATTATAAATATTTAATTAAGTTTGATTCATATTTTATAAATATTAAAAAAAATTAATCACTATTTGTTTTTATTTAATCTGAATGTATTAATTATTAATTATAAATTAATTATTTTTATAATATTTATTTTATTTTTTAGTTGGATATATATTTATATATATAGTAATATTTTTAAATTAAAAAATTATGGAGGAAGTGTGAACAGGGTTCACTTTTCCTTCAAAAAATTCACACAGGAAGTGTGTACCCCATTTAAGCCTCCTGGCGAGGGGAGAAGCGTGAACATGGTTCACGCTTATCCGGATCCCTTTTTGAAAACACTCCAAACCCTATCCTGTTTTGTAAAAAAAATAAAACTCATTTTTTTTAAAAAAAATATTTGTGTCGTTTACCTCCCCTCACTAACGAGCGCCTACGATAGCTACCATCCACACTGGCTGATCCCGCCTAGTTGCGGGCCTCGTCCTCTTCGGTAGTGACCACCCGAACTGGATTCCCTTCTCTCATAGAGCATCAGACTACCTCCCTCCACCCTCAAGAGAACCATTGAGCCCGCTACCTCAATTCTCATTTGATGAATGATGCCCCGCATGGTGCCCTAACACCACCTCCGGCGAGGTCTCACCACCACCCATTGTAGATAGGTCGAGCCACTGCCTTCGAAGTGGGATGCCACCCAGACACCATCGATCAACGGATCACTCTAGTGTTTTCGCATCCTGACGTGACCTCCTACCAGCCATGATGTTATCATGTCGCCTTCAGTAGGTCGCTCCCACTGTGTGCATGCACAAAAACGCCAGCCCCCCCCCCCCACAGAAGGCTGACTGCACCCCCACAGATTAGACCCTGATCCACATTCTACCCTTCTAACTGATCTCCTGAACCATCATCGAGCGTATCCCCATTTATGCCCTACACCTGGAACCTACGATCTGTGAGGTACCACTTCTGCATCGGGAGAGCAGCAGGTTTGGGTGGGTAATATCTAACCTGACCTACCTGGCACGAGCATGGGTGGATCTTCCTGACCTGAAATGGGTCAGGACGTGTCATCCTGACCCAGAACAACCCTTCACTTGATCTTCCATGTCATAAATGGGCATTTGGGGTCACACCCCGACCTGAAATGGGCCTAGGCAGGGGTTTCGGGGACCAAAGAATTAGGTAAAAGATATTCAAAATTAATTTATTAATTTTTGGATTATAAAAAATAATAATTTTAACCTTCCATATAATTAATTTAATTTTGGGAATAAAACTAAATTGATTAATTAACTTAATTTTGGAAATAAAAGATAAATTAATCTGGGGATTGAATAAAATTAAAATATTTGATTTTAAATAATTCATTTAATATAATAAATTACATAGTACTTAAAATTATTACATTTAATTTTTATCATGCTTTATTTTACCGGTAGAATATTCTTGATAATTGACCAACCATGTCAATATTTTTTTATTAATTATTTAATTTTGTGTGATGATTGTAATTAATTATTTAAATAAGACAATTTTTGAATCATCATTTTTTTCTCATTTAATATGTATGGGGGTTTTCATACCCAAATAAACGTGAGTCATCTGTATTTTGAACTCATGTTCCCCCCTCACCTACATGCGAGTATTTTTGTACTATGAAAAGGATGTTGTAAGTCACAAACAACACGAAGTTGTAGAAAAATCTTGATGAGAAGTGGTTATTGGGTGGGGATGAGCTACATCATGAGTCAAGACATAACTCAGGTATGATTCCCTTAGGACATGGTTGATTCATTATTTTTAAATGGATCAAAATATATTAGATACTCAAAACTAGTAAGGTATTTTTATATCATTTATGCATTGTTTATTTTTTTATGCATTTTCATGACAACAAAAAACTCATAAAATAATAAGCAACAAAATTCATAAAGATGGGATAAATGTTTTTCTGTTAATTTTTAGTTGTGAGTGAGACAATGTACTATCAAAAAATTAATAGAAATGGATTTTATTCATTGGAAAATTAAAAACACTCACATTAATATTAAGTTGAAAATGCCTTACGTCGTTTGAATTTGAACACAACTAGGTGTTCATGGTGTCTATGAACTATAGTTGAGGATGGCTCCGAATACTATGTAGTTCTTATAAGAATGAGGGGTTGACATAACTAAAGTTGACAACAAATAAGTATCCATAGCTATATTATTTCTACTTCAGAGGTAAGAATTGAGTAAATCGTCTTTATGATTTTTGAAGCTAATACATTACTCAAAAAATCAATGAGCCACAAGTTAATTTGGTTTTCCAGTAAAATAAATAGCATTAACACTTTCAATAGTGTCATACCTATAGCTTGTAGAATGTTATGAGACGTTAAAGGATTCTTGACACTAGAAAACTCAAGCGATAGATTATTCTGATTCTAGTATAGAGGGTTACTAGAGTTCAATAAAATAGAGGGAGAAATTTAATGATTTAATTAATTAATCAATAATGACTAAATTGATAATCACGAGAAAAGTACAACTTTATATTTATATTTTTTGTAAAAAATGGTAACAAATATCACAATCTCACCATGAAAATTATTATAAAAATACTATTTCCAAACTGGAATGAGTCTCCAAAGAAAAGTATAGGTGCTTTCTCAAGGTACTATGATATCAGGGATTTATGGTGATAGTGTCCCCAAAACCATTTGATCCACCTTAGAAAGAGAGTGTGAGAATAATTCTTACAGGAGTCTCATGTATGATGACTATGATGTTTATTTTATAATGTAATTATCAACATATAATGTGATTTGTGGATACAACATCAGGACATTGATGATCTTTACATGATGTCTCATCTCTCAGAAGACAATGAGGAGAAATCAAAGTGAGATATGAATGAATGATGATTACATTAGATATGTGTAAACATAAAATGAATAAAAATCATTAAATTCATCCCTTTCACATATGTTTTTGATCTATTTACTCTAATTTCATTTAATATTACAAAATGAATAGTATGGAGAAAACTACTTCATTACTTTTGGGTAAGGTTCGCCAAGTAAATAAGGACCTAAATAAAGTATAATATTTTATTATTATAGAAAACATGTTGAAACAAAAGGTGAAAAGGCCAGTGAAAACTGTATGTAAAAAGTATCCTTCACAATGTCCTTCAGTGAAGGTTGTATTAAATAGGAAGTTTTTTTCTTTGCATGTCTTTAGATAAAGATATAGAAGTTTTAACTAAATCAAAGAAGCATATAGTGATTTATTATTCAGGTATATTCCTCAATTTCATGTAATTTTTTGCTATATTACATTGGTATTGAATACAATACACAAATAACAAATGTGAATTGAAATACAGTAACCACATAAGTAAAGAAACATTATAATAAGTAATTTGTGTTCACCATATGGATGAGAAAGGGTGGTTCTTAAATCAACGACGAGAACCACAAAAATTATAATTACCAAGAGAATGATACTAGTTGATTTTTTTGAGTATTTCCATAAAATATATCTCATGTGTCATTTGAAAAAATCATAGATTATTCCAGTTTTGGGATGAATGTTATTTTTGGCGTTTAATACTCAACCAATAGTTCAATAATGCTTGAATTTTTGGAAATACCTTCTGAATGTAACATGAAATACTTATTTACATAGTTGTGGAAATATATTAATTTTTAAAGAAAAAATAAATAGTTTTCAAGGATATATATAGTATTGTTCTAGACTCCTCATAGTTAAAGACTATATGTATTATTGACACACTTATATACATAGTTTTGGGGAAAATCTATTAGAAGTAATGGCAAGTCACAAAGCGTTTAGAATTTTTTCAAGTAGATAGTGTTGACTCTTACAAGGGTAATCTAGTGGTAAGTATACTTTATAAGATTCCATTAAGTGTTTAAGTAATGTTAAAGTGAAATATAATATATGTATGATCAAAAGATATGAGATTCATGGGGATCATGTTTCTATTAATATCTCAACCAAGCATTCATCGATCATTATAATGTAGCATGGTGTAATTCCAAAATGCACACTACCATAACCACATAAAAGTTATGATGCTAATAAGGAGTATCAATGAAGAGTCTTATATTTTAACATTGATCAATAAAATATATCATGGATCTATTACTAAACTGATATTTCCTTATACACATCAGTTTCAGGATGTAAATAAAAGGATCATCAATGTTAAAACTCATTCATTGTAAATAATTTCATTTTTTCAAGATATTATTTTTAAATAGAGATGTTATCCCATAAACATATTCCAACTATCATGAAAATGGATATCATATGAGCTATAGTTTGATGGAAATCCATTATTTCATAAGAACACGTGTTTGGATGAAATTTTTTATTATGGATGTAAATGAACTTGTATTAAGTAAAACACATAGTGCATCGAAAGTTATTATCACAATGTTTTCAAAGGATATTATAGAAATCCATATGATATAAAAGATATATTCATGTTATAGACTATAGTTCTATAAAAGTGTGCACATCTCTATTTGATATAGTGGGACGAAGATTAAATTGGGTTTATTCAATGCTAGAGACACACAAATAGTTGACATATGAATGAGTTCCACTAGTGGTTTGGAAGAAGAATGTTCCAGAGACACATAGTGAGTAAGAAGGATAAAACTGTGGTGATGGTTTTATATTCACCATGACCGGTGATATATTATTCATTGAGAATAATTATTCATTCAATCGGGAATAATGTGGAAATTATCAAAAACTAACAAGATCAATTAAAATTAAATAATGGATTCCAAGTATCAATGTATATGGGATTATTATTTTTAATATTATAGTGGATATTCATGTGATACTATACATTGATGGTACAAGAATGGTACCAATAAGGATCTATTGTGAAAACCAAGTCTTTATTCATAAATCAATTAGATTTTTTGCTATTATAGCTAATTTCTATGATCATTTTATTGAGTATTGGGTCTCAAGACCACCAATCATGTAAGGTGTGTATATGATGCAAAAAGTGATGGTGACCCCATAGAATTCTAGTAAGGGTACAAGTTACTGAAACCTAGATTTGGATTAAATTATGTAATAAGATCTTAGTACATTTAATTAGAATAAATATTTTCCATATGTCTATAAGAGGTATGTGGGAGTTTCATTGTTTTATAAGTAAAATATGTTTATAAACATATGGTAAATAATAATAGGTATATAGTTAGTGATGCTTAGAACAAATGTATCTTTCTAGAGACTAACTTAATTTTGGAACCATTGTTTTAGGGGATTTTATCAACTGAGGTAGATCTAAGACTTTATTGGACAAAGTAAAAGTACATATACTAACAAAGTATTGAAAAACACAAGTTGGAACAACTCAAGAGATAATTTTTACCAATGTCACAAGGAATGAATCTCTCCAAGAAGACATGCATTGGGAATAAGAGGAGATTAAAGTGGAGAGTTGAGTTCCATATTCTTCTATGATAGATCAATAATGTATTCCATGACATATACAAGAAATGATATTTTCAAGATAAAATTGGTGGTAGGAAAATATTAGTTATATTGAGAGGAACATCAAGGAAAGTAGTCAGATCTATCTGATTGTACATGACAAAGTACAAAACATAGATACCTTGTATGTGGAGAGGAAGGGATATTAGTTATAAGTGGACTAAAAATAGTAATCCTCTTGATAAATATGATATTATATCACAATTAGGATGAGGTAATGACTAAGACAAGCTGAATCAAGACATTTGTATCCATAACTATAAATATCGAGTATGTTGTAGCTTCTAAGATGCTAAAGAACCAGTTTAGATTATGAAATGATATGTTATTGTTCTTGGGATCATACCCAGTACACAAATAGTTATCATAATATTAATTATGATAATACCACTACTGGTACTAGTAAATATTTCAAGTTTATATGGTGTAAAAAGGGATAGACTCAGGAATATCATTTCTGGAGAAGTATTAGTCCCAGAGGTAAAGTCACTGATACCATAATAGCCACACAACATAGACGTGGTAAACCCAGAAAAAAAATATATGACTCAACAGAAACATGAACTTAATCATGTGATGGCCAATAAGGATAGTTACTAAGTTGGATCTTGTAATGTGGGAATCTTTTAATTATGGGTTCCTTAGACCCAAATTGATGAGTATCATTCGATTACTATATCATGGATGCAGTGAGTTATGCATGATGTACTCTTACTATTATGGCATATATATTTCTACTTAAACTCTTTAAATGGTAATGTTCATATATTCTTTGTCATATCAAAATGTTATAGCAATTCCCAAACTAAAATGTAAACTTGAGATACTATCACATTAATCTTAAAAAAATGTCCTATGGTATAGATACATCATACTGAATTGAAAAAATTGTTTTCTAACTATCATGTGCTAGGGGATCATAAGAATTTATATTTCTTCTCAATAATTTCACACTTGGTGATCTTGATTGTGTGACATCATGATGAAATACTTACCAATAAGAACACCACATGTTTTGTGTGTCATCAGATGTTTCTATCTATGGACATGTGTATTAGTCTCCAAACAAGAGATCATAATCAATGTGTGCCATCTGATCACATACATTGTGCAAGAGAAAAAACATGAAAATTAATTCATGGAAAGGTAGTATGTGTTGGGAGCATCATTGGTGGTATGACATTGGTTGAATGATCAAGATATAATTTGTCATTTCCGAGTTGAGGAAGTAATATCTCAAGATTAGTTGATCAGGATGGTACTAACTTTATAGATTATTGGCCAATGTAGTCTAAATAATGTCTATATAGTTAGATAAAAGAATAAAAAAGGAAGAAAGGGTGATAACATAGTTGTGCATCCTGTTTTATGAGATATCTAAAGACAAATAGATTTATTAAAAAGTTGTGTTCGTAGGATGGTTGTCATTGCTACGACTATTATTTATCTCTTAAGGGGCCTTGATGGGTTGCGAGACTCCACTTGTGGTTTGTGAATAATATTCACTATTATCAAGATAAGGGGCTAGAGGGTCACACACAATAGATAATTCAAGATTCATCCCTATTTTGGTGAATAGGTATGTTGAACATGGTGGGCCCCACCATGGGGTCAGAATGTTGTCCATGTAATCCATCACCAATGAATAAATAAACTCATTATTATTTAATTACAGAATGATTGAGTTGAATTTATTTATTGATAGAATTTGGGATATATTTACTGAATATAGGAAAAGATTACAGATAAATATTAATTTTTTATTCGAGGATTGTTTAATATCAGTTGGAATTTCGAATTGAGTTAATGACTCAGGTTTTATCACGTAATATATTTATTATATTACAAGGAGTTGATAAAATAATATAAATAATATTTATGATGTATTTAGTTCATCATAACTATTTATTTATTGCTAATTTAGCGGGGGATTTATTTTAAAGGGATGGGGAATCCTTTCTCGGTATTTGAACCACCCACTATATAAGCATTAGAGAGGAGAAACATTGATGAGTTGTTCATTCCAATGGAATGAGAACCCCTTTCTACTCGTACTTTCTAGAGAGAAAAAACATCTCTCTAGGTGATATATCTAAGAATGCCTTTGATGGTGTGAAGATATAGGATCGAGGTGATCAGTGAGACACCGAAGGATTCATCAGAGCGTTGCGCTAGCACTTAGAATTCAATGAATGGTGAGCATGAAATTTTTTTATGATGTGTGGATGATCTAGAGGGATTAAGCTTCAGATCCTTTTAGTAACTATCACCAGTGATGAGCAACAGTCGCACACACTTCATTTTAAAAAACAAGGCCTTTTTCCAATTTAATTTTTTGTGCATATTAAATTCATGTTAGATCCCTGGACCTCTACCAAGGATTGAATCACCAAATACTACATGATTCATCCCTTCGGTGATGAAAAAATTCAAATCCCCGGTCAATCGGTTTCCACTGCTTGTCAGGGTGCCTTCAGTATGCATATGTCGTGCATGTCATCTAGAAACATAGCATATATATGAGTTGCATGAGATTTGAAACCCTTACTTATTGGTTATTCTACAAAGACTTCACCACTCCAGCATGCTCTTCATGCGGTTAGTAATCATAATATAATATATATATATACAAATAAATACATATAAATACATATACATAAATAAAATTTATAAATAATAATAATATTAATAATAAATAATAAAAAACAAATAATGTAGAGAAAATAAAAACAAAAAACAATATATAATTAATAATTAGTAAAAAAAAACAAAATAATAATAATAATAAAATATTAAAAAATAAGATAAAAGTAACAAGTAATAAGTAATACATAAATAAGTAATACAGTAATGATTAATTACTAGTACTTGATACTTCATAATTAATATGTAACAAATAAATAAAAAATAAATAAATAATATAAAAAAATAAATAATAAGAAAATAATAAATAAATAATTGATAAATAAAGAATAAAGAATAAATAAAGAATAAATTAAAAATAAATTAAAAAAATTAATAATAAATCAAAAAAATCATAATAAAAAATAAATCAACTTATGATAATCAAGTAATAAATTAATAAATAATTAATAATAAATAATAAATAATTAATAATTAATGAATATATTAAAAATAAATAATAAATAATACGTTAATAATATATTAAAAATGAATAATAATTTAATAAATAATAAATGAGTAGTAAATAGATAATAAATAATTATACAATAAATAATTAGTAAGTAAATAAGTAAATAAATAAATAATAATAAATAAATAGTGAATAATACATAAATAAATAAGATATAAATAAATATTAACCAAATAATAAATAAATAATAAATACTAAGTTAATAACAAATTAATAATTAATAATTTTTTAATATTAAATAATAAATTAAAAATAAATAATATTTAATAAATAATATTTAATAAATATTAAGTAGTAAATAAATAAAAAATAATTATATAATAAATTTATAATAAATTAATAGTAAATAATAAGATAATAGATATTAAATATGAAATAGATAAGTAAAAAAATTTAATGAATAAAAAAAGATTATAAATAATAAATAATAATTATTAATAAAAATTAATTTGTATTAAATAAATAATAAATAATAGAAAATGATTTATAAATAAATAACAAATCAGTAAAGTAATAATAAATAAGTCATAAATAAATAATATATAAATAAATATATAACAAATAAATATTAAATATTAAATATTTTATAAATAATTAATTAATCCTAAATAAATAACTACTAATTGAATTATAAATTAATTAACTATAATTAATTAATAATAAGTTAAGGATGAATTAATAAAAAATAATAAATAAAAAATTAAATAAATTTGTACTATATAAATAATAAATAGTAGTCAATAATAATATACACAGATATATATAATAAATTAATTATTAATTAATTAATTTATAAGTAATTAATAAATTATAAATAATTCATAAATAAATTCTAAATAGATAATAAATTATAAATAAATAAATTATAAATTATTTAATAATTAATGATTAATATATTTTTAATAAAGTAATAATGTATAATAAATTAATAATATATAATATGTAATATGTAATAATATATATATGTATATATTAAATAATAATAATAATTTTATAATAAATTGATCATAAATAATAGATATTAATTAACAATTATAATATAATTGCATTGTAGATATTTTCATTGGATTTTACTTTAATGATTGTTGAGTGAGAATATATACCTAAATCAAAAGCTATGTTCATTTGAAGTTGAAGTCTATTTTTCAACAAATCCTTGAATTAATTTTTGTTTATAATAATTATTACCTAGTAATTATAAACAATTAATAATTAACACATAATAATAAATTAAATTTGAAAATAATACATAATAAATGATTATAAATGATAAATACTAATTATTAATGATGAATAACAATTATTTATTAAATATTTAATACTTTTTCTATTAATTAATTGGTGGTTTTTCAGAGAACTGCAACTAATTCAAGGCGTTTTTTCAAAAGTTGCTGCTAAAAAGTTTAAAAATATTTATAAAATCAGATTTAGTTGTAGTTTTTGATAAACGTCTGCTAAAAAATAAAAGAAAAACATTTTGCAGTGGTCTTTTAAAAACTATAGATAAATTAGATTTTCCTAGAGAATTTAACATCGGTTATGAGAACCACCTCTAAAAACCCTCCACTAAATCCAATTTTGGTTATAGTGTATATGGCTTTAGAGCTTTTCCCATTTCCCATAGGGAGACTCCCCCAAGCACCGCACCAAAAAATGATGTGCCCAATGGCATGGTGGCATTCGTATGACATGGTCGGCCCACCATGTCCACCATAGCTAAACTCCCAAGGACTAAGACCTCTAACATAGCTTCCACCAAAATGAGGGGAAGATTAGTGAACCAATACTCCATTACCCAACCACACACCCATCCTAGACTTCCCAAAACTGATCTGAGACACAAAATAACATAAATAAAATAATAAAAGAGAAGGATCCCATAAACCGGGGGTGTTATATTCTCCCCCCATGAAGCTTTCTGGGCCCTGGAAAGTTGGTGGATGGATGTGTCTAGAAAACAACTCGAGCTACTGGTCTAGTATAACAGTTTCATGTTCCCATAATACCTCACATATCCAAACTTGTTGCTATGACACACATATCAAAGGTACTCATCATCCTCAAAATAACATGTCTTACCTATGCCAATATCTGAACCACAGTTAGAACCTAATGGAAAATCAAGGTTAATAGAATGATTCCAAACACCTATACAGTAGAGTTACGCTCGTACCTCTAGAGATAAATATATGTGAAAGAGTCACACATTTACAAATCAATAGGGTAGTGCTTCTAAATAAGAAACTATACCATTGTTCACTACGGCAAAAAAGGCATTTAGCGACGGTTTAGTTTTACGTTTCGCGGCGGTTTAAACAGCTTCTAAATAGATTGACGGCGGTTTTGAAAAAGCACCGGGAAATCGTGCACCGGGAAACTATTCGCGGCGGTTTTTAAAACTGTCACAGAACGTTTTTCGGTGGTTTTTTGCGACGGTTTAAACCGCCTCTAAATGATTTAGCGGCGGTTTTTTTTTTTTTTTAATTTTTTAATTTAATTTTTTAATTTTTTATTTATTATATTATATTATATTTATTTATTTATTATATTATATTTATTATATTTATTTTAGTTATTTTATTTTATTTATTTATTTATTTATTTATTTTATTTATTTTATTTATTTATTTATTTTATTTATTTCGTATTTATTTTATTTATTTCGTATTTATTTTATTTATTTCATATTACTTTATTTACTTTATTTATCCATGCATGCACATCCCATGCACATGCCCATGCACATGCCCGTGCAATCTAAAGAAATATTGCATTTGGTGAGATTTGAACTCCTTATCTCTTGCTTATTTACAAAGACTTTACCACTCCAGCAAACTCGTCATGTGGTTAATAAACAGAATTTAATATACTTATATATATTAATTGAAAAAACAAATAATACATAAATAATAGATATAAACTCAATAATAATAAATAATAAATAATAAATAATAAATAATAAATAATAAATAATAAATAATAAATAATAAATAATAAATAATAAATAATAAAAATAAATAATAAATAATAAATAATAAATAATAAGTAATAAATAATAAGTAATAAGTAATAAATAATAAATAATAAATAATAAACAATAAATAATAAATAATAAACAATAAATAAAAAAAATAAAAAATAATAATAAATAATAAACAATAAATAGTAAATAATAAATAATAAAAAAGAAATAATAATAAATAATAAATAATAAATAATAAATAATAAATAATAAATAATAATAAATAATAATAAACAAATAACAAATAATAAATAATAAATAATAAATAATAATTAATAAATAATAAAGTAAAATAAATAATAAATAATAAATAATAATAAATAATAAAAATAATAAATAATAATAAGTTAATAATAAATATTAATAATTAATAGTAAACAAATAACAAATAATAAATAATAATAAAAATAATAAATAATAAATAATAAATAATAAATAATAAATAATAAATAATAAATAATAATAAATAATCAATAATAATCAATAATCTATAATAAATAATAAATAATAAATAATAAATAATAAATAATAAATAATAAATAATAAATAATAAATAATAAATAGTAAATAATAAATAATAATAAATAATAAATAATAATAAATAATAATAATTAAATAATAAATAATAATAAATAAATAAATAATAATAAATAAATAATAATAATAATAAATAATAAATAATAACAAAGAATAATTAATAAAAATAAATAATAAATAAATAATAATTAATAAATAATAAATAATAAATAATAAATAATAATATATAATATATAATAACTAATAAATAATAAATAATTAGTAATTAATAATTAATAATTAATAATTAATAATTAATAATTTATAATTTATAATTTATAATTAATAATAAATAATTAATAATAAATAATAATTAAATATAAATAATATATAATATTTAGATATAAATAATATATAAATAATAAATAGATATAAATAGTAAATAATAAATAAATATAAATAAGAAATAAGAAATAAGAAATAACCAGTAACAAATAATAGATAATAAATAAATTAATGTATATTATAAATAATAAATATTAAATAATAAAGGAAACATAAGAAAAAGTATGAAAATACGTGATAAGGGGTGAAAAATCATGAAAACGCATGAAAATAGATGCAGAATCATATGAAGAATGGGGCATTAGAAAGAATGAGCACGCATGAAAACTCATGATAACTCTGGAAAACCCTTTAATAATTCAACATAATCATCATAATAACCCACAAAAAACCATTGATAAAGATAACAATTCATGAAAACCCAAATAAACAGTAATAAATGGAGGAACCGTTAAAACCTGTCAAAACGATCATAAAGAGACAAAAACATTGGACTCACATTAACGGAGATAACTTATGATCCGAGAGTCCGTTTTAGATCCACAACCTGTCAAATAAAAGATCCTGAAATGATCTTTGACCTGATTGGTGAAAGAGTCCGAATGGACAGGCAGATCGAAAGTTATGACAATTTAAAAAAAGCTGACGGGGAACGGGTGCTAGAAACGAGGAATCGAAAAACATAAAAACATGATACCCACTAAAATGTCCATAACATATGATCCAGAAGTTCATTTGGGTGTCACAAACAGTCAAACTGAAGCTCATGGAATGAGCTATCATCTGGCAGGTGGAGGAGTCTGAACTGACACACGGATCGATTGTTAGGTCCGTTTGAAGACAAGTTCGACAGGATATCGGTGACGAAAACAGGGTTTTGGAGGCATTAGGAGGGGTTTTGGGGGTCTAAAAACATGGCAGAAGCTTGCTTCTATCAACTTGGTGCGTACCTCTCTTCGCTGGCTTTGATTTGATATGTGGTAGAGCCCAAACGGACACTCGGAGCGAATGTTATGGCCGTTTGAAGTTGGAGAAATTTTTTCAACTTTCTTATAACTCTAATATCTTCCGCACCTTAGACCGTCTCACAGTTTTGATTATATGTGACTCTATATCTCTTCATGATCTTTGATTTTACTGGTCGTGGCACTCCAACGGATGCCCGGATCAAAAGTTATGGTCATTTTAGTGATTTCGGGGTCTCTCATGTTTTTTTATTTTTTCCTTTCATTTCGCGGCGGTTTTTTAAAAAACCACGGCTAATCCTCGAAAAAAATTAAAAAAAAAATTATGGCATTTCGCGGTGGTTCAAAAACCGCCGCGAAATGGCAGCCCGAAACACGTTTAGCGGTGGTTTTTAAAACAGCTGTGAAAAACCCGCCGCTAAACGGCGGTTTTCTTGGAGTGGTTCTTGATAATCCCAAAGATCCCAATGCACCTAGGTGTACCTACCTTAGCTTACACAAACAATAGCTCCCTAGTTATAGAAATACCAACAAGAACACATGATCTCTCGCTACGAATGATAATGAAAAAAGATAGGATGACTAAGAAATTTGAAAAGTCATTTCCATGTCCTTGTTTTCCATATCAATCAATCCTGTTAGTAGTCTCTAACACAAGACTTACAAAAAAGAAAAGTGTTATTTTGATTCCCCTATAAAAAAGATGATTTACTTAGATGAAGATATGATACATCAAATAGGACTATATGAAAAATTTATAGATCAAACCTCTATGAAATTAAGTATTTGTTCAAAATAAATGAAAATGAGTAAATTATGCAACTACAAAACTTCTTAAACATATCCCATTACTTGGTACTCACAAACACTACCCCCTAAATAGGAATGAAAATCACCAAATAAATTACTTTTCCAACTACCACCTCAATGAATCCATGTTTTTTAACAGATGATGGTGTCAAATCATATGAGAATTTACTTTCAACATGCTAAAGGTACAAGTAACAGTCACAACATTCTTATATATCATTTTTCATCATTCACTAACATGTTTACCGTCCTAGTATTTGAGTGGAAACCCCACATGAAACTATCCTAGCATAGGGAGGAACCATAATTTTATCCCAAAAAGAAGGAGATAATTTTCATCCTCTACCCACCTATTGAAATCTCACCACCATTATGGTTTTACTTAATAGTAATACTATCCAAATTCACTTACCGAACATCTTGGGACTTAGCCACCCAAACCAAGAATGAGAGTCACCCAAAAGAAAACCATGACATCATTAGTACAACCCAATTTTATGTTAGTGATTAAACCCATGAATCATTTATGATCCAACATTTCACTAACATCTCACCTATAGACTTGTGAGTGAAGACATCCACTTCTCAATTGATCATGAACTATTAAACCTAGTCTAAGAGATCCTCAGCGAGACCAGACATGAGAGGACATGAACACGGAACTAAGAATAATCCATTAAGCATAGTGGGTAAGTTTCTATAATATATATAGAAAGGATACTATTTGACTGTGCAAAGAAAATAAGATGCACACTTATAATGTTTGGGACATGGACATACACTAACACATACAATAATAACATTAATGGTGGTTATCAATCTAGAAACTAATCCTAAAGAACTCTACATAACCGAGAAATATAACCCAGGTTAGTTCATGAAATTAAAGGTGAACCTTATTTTAAAATTACCCCTTAATTTATTTGTATTTTTCATGGTTTATTTGGCCACATACAAGAGATGGTTCCAACTTGTCGTAGATACTACTACCCGATTTATGTCAAATACCCATAAAAAATTTGAACAACTCATTCAAAAGTAGAGAGATTGAATCTTTTGGAATAGTATTTAATATGATTTAAAATTCTAGGAACCACTACATTCATTAGAATATAGAAAATACACTGCTAAGAAATATAATACCACTAAATGTAGACCCTTCCATTGGTAATTGAAAATGGTGACCAACATAGATCCCAGAATATCCCACCACTCATGATATGTCTTGATGCACATCCCCTGATCCTTCATTTCCTAATAAAATACAATTCACATTACATGTATTATTTCTTATCATAAACAAGACTAACTATCCTATTCAAAATAATAATGATTATGAACATGAAGACAAAACTAACTCAAAAAGAATGACCAACATAACTAGCACAAAAAACCCAACCATCATAATAAGAACAACAACCACATCCATCACCAATAATACCCCAAGAAAATATTCTACTATAATCCTTCCCAATTATAGTTACTAAGTAATACCAGGTTCATTAAACCATCATAATTTTTCCACCTACTAAGTCACTATGTTATTAAAATCTGAAAAGCAACATGAAAATTATCATGTTCCCAAAACAATTATAATGTTTTCATTAAACATTTCCTTTAAAAAAACAATTTAAAGAAACCATTCTAAAATTTAAAATCTAGTAAAACTATTTTGAAAATAAATATTTAAAAATCTATTTAAAAACCAATATAAAACCACACAAATTTTATATAACCATCTTTTCATTGGTTCTTATTTTTTTTGAAACCACTTTATTAGAAAAAAGTTTCGTTATCAATAAAATCAAATGATCTTTATAAACTAAAACACATGATCACTAACACCCAAATCATGTAAATTCCAATAATAAATAGTTATGTAGTATAAAAAAATCATTTCATATTAATGAAATAGCAACTAATTTCAACATAAAATCAATAATCCAATTTAAAATAGAGGTCAATTGTATTATTTTTTCAAAAAGCTATAATGTATTCAACTATTTCCTACTAGGAAGAAACAAATTTTAATTACATATACTTTTATAGCCACATTTCATGTCATTATTCTCAAGTTTAAATATATTCCAAAAAATATTTTGTTTTCAAACCATAATTACCAATTAATACCCTAATTAAAAAACCATGTGTTTCCATGTCATAAATTTGATCATGCTATCATAACGCATGAACTAACCATCTTACTAGTCCCAAACACACATTAATAATTTTACAAGCTATCACGTTTACCATATTATTAATTTCATATTCTATAATATTAATTAAATTAAACATACTCAGCTAATTATACATTTTCCATGGAATAATAAAACAACACTAGTATTTATCATCTCCTAAAATTAACTAAAACACAAATACTCAATATTTTAGCATTCTTTTTTCTAAATTAAGTTTCAAATTATCAATTTTTCATTAACACATAAAATTTTATAAATAAAATAAAATTTAAGGATGAAAATACCAACATAACATATTTTAATGTTTTCCAAGTTATTAAAATTTCACCAATAAATAAACAATATTGGAAGTATACATGCAATCATACTTTTATAAAATCATTCAGTAATTGTTAACATTTTCTTAAAATAACTGGTATTTCATTTATCTTTCGACCAGTTAATTTCAAATAGAGTCATTACTAATTTGTGTCTGAATTCCACATCCGTTTCAAGTTCTTCTAAAAAATAAAATCATATGGAAAACTTTAATCAAAGTCAATACTAGACAAAATTAGCACCCAATACAAATGAAAACCACGTTGTAACAAGTTTAGAAAACATTTTTGTAGAAACTCCAAATTTCTCCCAAAAATCCTAAGAAGAATTCTGGAATGAAAGGTTAATAAATAAACATTTACCAATTCATAACAAATAAAATATCACGATAATTATAGAATCCAAGTGGGAAGTAACTTTACTATTACATGATACATGACTTTCAATATATAAACACATTGTGATGATGTCACAATAGACCTAAAAGTGCTTAAAATACATTTTGTACTCGAAAAATCATGGTAACTTGAAGTTCAACATAATGAGGCTATATATTTATTTTTTATTTTATAAATTTCATTACCTAACACATCCTATCTCTTCACCTACCATACCCTATAATGATTACCATCAAACTAATACCATTTGTAATATATAATCCAAGACCCATTCTCTTAGACAAGACCGTAATGCCACTAGCCTTATGTGAATCCCTCGGACACCAAAGGCTACCAATAAATTCAAATGGAACCATCAGATCATGAGGGATTATTTTTACTTACATATGGAACAAACTATAATTAAAAACATGAAGAAAATATTTATAACATGATGCATGAATAAAACAAGACCAACTCACATAGATAAAATATAAAATTATGCAATTTTTCAGCATATTAAAAAAGAGTATGGTCTACCAAGACTACAAGAAAAAGACTCAATGGAAGAATAAGTGTCAACATGGTACAGACCTGTGATCTATAGAATTGATAAATTTAATCTCCTAGATACTCCTCCCAAGACTATATCATCTATATGCTCTACTATAAAAGTGATATACCTCCACTTATATATAGAATATTGAATAGTGAATGCATACTCACCAAGATGTAAATACTAGGGGTGAGTATAAAAAATCATTACACAATCCCCCAAAGACGTCCCATACACACAATTTAATCCTGAAAAAGTAAGCTAAAATTTTATATAAAATAGGAGAGAAGAAAAATATTATAAATAATCCAAGAAAACCTTATAGATAATTCACCCCCAAACTCATATTTCTTAGAATCCATAATTTTTACAAAAAACCCACACCATAACTCATGATCCCAATCCATGTTCACACACACCCAATGAAGTGAACACAATCCAATGAAACCTCCGTCAAAGTGGTGCCTCTGGAACATATGAACTCATGTGTAGAAACTCATTCCTTGACAAATACAAACCATTTTTCCTACCTAATAATCATGGAATTTGCATCCAAAGCAACAAGGTCCCAGCCACATGAATCATGAAAAACATCACCCATGGACTATGTAAACCAGTGTTCCCACTTAAACATACTTCTAGACCATTACATACCAACAAGGCCCAAATCAATGAGATATTAGATCACACTAAAACATGCCAATTCCAAATTTTGACACATCAAAAACCATTCCTTTGAATCCAAAATATAACTTATTTGTTTTCCATAGGTGCTACCCATAACCAATATTGTTGTAACAAAACAGAACCATGTTCATAATTTTAAAAGGATACATTAAAATAATCTGGGGTACAAATATAAGAATTAAACATTCAAAGCCAAATAGTTTTAATTTTAGAGAATACAGAGTGATATAGAAGCCACATACCTTGGATACACTCATATATTAGAGACCAAGAAAAAAACATCAGAAAAACATAACCTCATGAAATATCCTCTTGGATTATCTGGCACGATATCCCTAGATAGGAGTTAGTGAATGGTGGATTTTAGGGAGTTAATTCCATCTAAATCACATTAATTGACTCCCAAAAAAATTCACAATGTTTCTTTCCAAACGTATATCTTCACCAAACTCAATGGATGTTTTTTATATTTTAAAAATAAGATGAATGAAACCACACCTTTGGTCATGGTGTAGTGCATGGAATTTACCAATTCCCTAGAGGATACCATGGCTAACGACCATGACATTGGGAAAATTTCTTAGCATTTTGACCTTCCACATAAAAAAACATGATATGTTGGACTTCTGTTGGCCATTTCCAATTCCCCAATGCTATATAATACATTAATATACCTAGTTATCCATGGTCTCCCTATAACCATTTAACACTCCCTATTTCTCATATGGGAACCCTCTCTAATACCACACATATTAACATGGTGTAAGGAACCTGCACTCTCCATTTCCAACCCATATGCATTACTCAACCACATTACTCCTATTAACATCAATGTCCACCACTATGGTCATGGATCTATCATTTTTCCCATATAGATAATCCCTTAAGCATCACACACCTGAAAATGGTGATCCCCTTGGAATAGTGATGTTCTAATAACATGGTCAGCTCAGCATGCCCACACTAGCCAAATGTGAAATGACCGTGGTCTCCACCACATGTTCCACCATTGAATGGTGAATCCAAATGTTACAAGACATCATTATCTAACCACACACCTATCTAAAACTTCTCAAAACTAATCTAATATACCAAATAATATAAATAATATTAATAAAATTGTAATTTTCCACAAATTAGGGGTATTACACACCATCATTTTAAAAATTCGAATAAATATTTATTAACAACATTATACATATTATGACACATTATGGAAAATGTTTCCCATATCAACATTATCAAATCCAAACTAAATTTATAGAAACATTTCATTAAAATTTTAAGAGACAGAACCACTCAATAAATCAGCCAGTTTATCTTATCATATGCATAAATGTATTAAAATATCAACCATTTTGGTATTAAAGGTCATGAATTCTTTACATTATCAACCCTAACGGATTTAAGAAATTTCAACAATGATTACCAAAATACCATTTCAAATATGCATCCTTTCATGATTCACATGAATAAAAAATAGGTCGTACTGCATGCTTTATTATATATATATTTTTGACTCATGTACTCCAAATATGATCTTGTATAATATGTATCTACAAGTTTTAATTAAATACTAAAAAACCCATATTGACACATAGTATGTTTCATAAAACTTGACGTCCAAATTATTCATTTTATCCAATTCAATTTTTCTTTATCTTACCAACCCATCGATACTTATCAATAATGAACGAAGTTAAACACCTAAAATACTTAGTTAAAAAAATATAATGAGAATAAAGTTGGTTTCAACATAACAAAAGTTTTCATTAACCATTTATTTTAGTTCTATGTCACTACTTATAAGGAATTATTTTTAACACTACCTTTATATCCCTTAAAAAAATACAAAAGAATTAGATTAAAACATAAAAGAACATGTAGATCCATATAAAAATCAATGTATATACTGGTTAACCCATAACATTGAGAAAAACTAAAAAAAAATCTTTATATGGGTAAGGAAATATAATAGAGGACTCCAATAATTCACTCTTCATATCTATAAAAGAATAACATAGGTCACTAGTGTAAAATAGATCCCTAATATAGGGAAAAGTTATTTTATAATGTTCATTTAATTAGGTTCTTTTAACTTCCCCCAAATTTATCCCAATTAAAATACCAAAAAAATCAAGCATCAGGAATGTACCTGTACCATTTCTCTACCCTAAAACAAATATCACTTCACTGAGTATATTTAAAAAGATTAATATCCTTTCATTAGATCATAAGGGGCCCTAAAATCCTAGTTTCTATTCGATCTATTTTTCTTATGATGTGTGCTAAATCACACATATATTTTCACCCTACCATATCATGCATTCCCCCACCAATTCATTACATCTTTCGCTACCATAACACTAAACAAAAATATTTGATACCACTCATTCATGAATTTCTTCCACTAGGAACCCCTGTTGGGCCTTTAGTGAATATGATATTGGCCCATGAATTAAACCTCTAATAAGACATAGGGTGGCGACTAACACCAAGGTTTTAATCACATAAATGGAATACATCATCCTAAAAAATACTAAGATAAAATAAAGGAAACCACCTATCAATTTCATGATATAATATATAACCAAGATAACATAATACATAAAATATCATACAAATTAAAATCCACAAGATAATATACCAATATAAACTCATAAAAAGTAGCTCCATCTATAAATCCCTACTCTAAGATAGTAATGTTTATACTAATTACCAAAATCCTCCCAGAAACCAGAAAAATTGTTTATATATATATATATGTATTTATATATGGGTGAGTATAACATACATAATAAATTGGTTCCTCCTTTAGACCTCAACGAAAAAAGTTGAATAATAATATGAATTCCCTAGAGATTAAATTACACAACCAACAAGCACCAATCTGCTCAACTACCAATTCCCAACCTCAACAAAGTACACTTACCAAATAACGCATCTAATTTAATAAAATAATATCAAAAATAATAGAATCAAAGGGGACCTAAAACCATTTACCTTATGATTTATGACTCTCATTACCTAATGATAAAATTCATGTGTTCAATACCTTCCATTCTGATGTGGCCGAGGTCACAATCCTACCTACCCCAACCTCAGATATGGTTTGACATCATGTGTTGGGATCAATCTATGTATATATATGGTCACATAATAAAATCACATCCACATCCACATAATCAAAAATAGACAATCATATTAATTACATCACAACATCATAATTCTAGAGTAGTAGTGTAACATGATCATAAAGGAAACCAACCTCATGACATCTCCCTACCAGGTATCACCCCACTACATATCAAGCCATCCCACCATTTTCACTTTGTATCATATCTCATAAAACCAAATAATACACCACATTCTACACTTAAATCCATTATAACCCTTATGGTCATACCACTGCGATCCCCCACATCCCATGCTACCACTGAAGGGAGACTTGGGAAGAGGGAGTGACCATCCTTCCATTTCCTCACCAGTCTAAATGTTGGGGAAAACAACCACATCCCAAAATCTTTTGGCATCTGTATAAAATACTAAACTAATATGGGGAGTATATAGAAATCCCATGTAATATAAAAGGATATGTAGTCACATGAAATACCCAACCTATGTATATACACCAATATCCCTAAATCAACTCATAATTCTCCACTAAAATGTCACTTATGATGCCTCGATCTGGAACACACTTAATAGTTCACCGGTTTGAGGAGTTACATTTCATAAAGTATGTATTTTCATATTCCATAGGCTGTTGATTAGTGATGAGGTCACAATCCATACAACAGGGAATCGATGCCCCTAAATCAGATCCATACAAAAATAAAAATTACTAAACAATATCCATCATAGCCATTAGAGTAATCATTATCAATACACACAATGCGATAAAAAATTTAATGTTTTCATATAGAAATACATCCCAACTTATGATATATTTGTCTAACCACATATATAAAATAAAGAAAATAAACAACTATACCTATGGCCATTCACTGGACTCAAAACATCCCAATCTCATCATACCCATCTAGTTACTCAGACCTGATCCACTGCAAAACCGTTGCTTATTCTAAAAGACAACATAAGTTCTACACATGAACCAGAGTGACCGCACAAGGTGTGCGATATAGATGTCACCATTGTCTCACCAATCCCCCAAATATATTATATGATATTCATGTAAGTATGATGAAACTAAAAATATCACACAATCATATTGGTCATAGTGTGTTATATAGGCCACCACAATATCATGTACATTATGTTATAATGTGTGTTAACCAGGCCACCATTACACCAGATCATACCTACTTTGGCACAATGAAATAATATCATCATTACCTCATGATACAAAATCTGAAATTTTTCTTAAAGGCATAGGGTAGGGCATCATATAAGTCCTCATCCAATATCTGAAGGTGTAGGGTGGGGTATCTACTATGTCTCGACCAATACCCAAAGGAATAGGGTGGGATTTGTCATCTAAGTCCCAACCCACTTCCATATCTCTCAAGGTAGGATCCCTTGTCCACATCTTGACCCATTACTAGATCACTCTTAGTAGGGTTCATTATCTAGGACCCACATCACGTCTAGACCCTACCTTATAACTAAAGGTGGACCACTTTACCTACCCAATATTACTCACTTAAAGAAAGGTCTAGAAACAAAAAATCACACTTGAGGTGGAGCCAACTAGTCTAAATATAAATACTATCACCAAATTTATTTGTATAATTTATGAATAACAAGGAATCCATATCAAACATGGAATTCCAGCCAATGCCATCTCACTCATGGTAGGTCCATTCTTGAAGCTCCTCTCCCACTCTAGAGTCTTTCACTTATCACAAGAACTTGTAGCATAATTAGGTCTTGAAATCGATCACAATATCTCACTATATTATCACCTAGGAACTTGTCCCTAAGGACCTTTCCCCTAGACTTAAAGTACACCTTATCTCACCAATCAACATATCTAATAAGATCCTCCTAACCCATCTCGATCTCACTTCTTCAATACTATCTTGTGTATGTCACCCCTCATAGGAATCACAACCCATAGGATCTTTAAGACCCATAATTCACAAGGCTAGACCACATCCATTTACTTTTATAACATCAAAACCCAGTCCTACTAACCAAGGATCACCCCAAGATAACCCTCTCTAAGACACTTCGAAATATGATGTCAGGTCATCTAACAATTCCCATAACCACACTTGGTCTCGTATCATATATCTGAAGGAATATCTCTCAAAAATAAACTCATAGGACACCCATATTTTCAAATTCCTTGTAGCCTCGAAGGTCTTACACCAAAATTAGAACACATAAGTTCTAAAACCACCCATAGGCGGGTTCCACTCACCTGGTGTGAGATGTGCGGCCATATCACTCGTCCTGCTTGGCCTAATCCTTACATGCCTACCTAACATGACCTAGGAAAACCAACCTATAAAATTCACATCATATGTCATATTTTAAGACCTGTATAGGTTCTCTCATTAGATAAATAGATAGGTTCTCCCCTTTTCTATATAGTCTCCAAGTGATTCCAACCCATTCAAATGCTAAAAATAACTTCTCATAATCATGGAGGCTCTAAGACACTATATTCTTTTCTATAATTCATCCTTGGTCCCTATCCATGATAAACAAACCCATTAAACATGAATGAAATAGTAAACCATGCATAAAAATGCATAATGATTTCTATTAACCAAACCAGCTATCACCATAAATGAGTTACCATAAAAAAATCTCTACACACCCTCAACTATTCCCCGATATACCATTTCCAATATCATACCACCACCCAAGATCCTATTTCACAACATAACACCAAAGAAAATTAATTATAAACATTTAAAATAGATTATTTAATTAAGAAAAATATTCATACCATCTAAAAGACTCATCGGGCATCATTGTGTCACTGAAACAACACCCAATGGCATGTGTCCATCATCTCAAGATCTCATATAGCCACTATATTAGAAACCCCCATCATCATTTCCTAATTACACCATGATCAGGTAGAATAATCATAGAAACCGTAACCCAATTTATCCAAAATCAGAGGTTATCAAATGGAAACAAAAAATGAAGGATGAAATAAGAGAAACATACTTAGAGTCATTATAAAAATGCAATAAAATACATCTCCTGTTATGGGTGATAAAATAGAGGAGGTAGGAGGGAATATTTTTCCAATTATACCCTATCTCATATGTCCCTTAACCAAATAATGTGGGGGTGACCCCAAAATGATAAAAACAACTTAGTACGGGATCCCTTGTGTCATGTCCATAGAGGCCACACTACAAGTCTCCCATTTAGCATCTGGTTGCAGTGTGTAGTAACGATCAACGGTGCATCTACACTCAGGGGTAACATGACCCTACCACCAAAGTGTCCCCCAAATTATTATAAAAAATGGGGATTATCCATGGTCTCCCATGATAGTGGCCACACTCTGTCATGACTCATGATTTGTAGTGTAGAAACATGTGAAGGGGAATGGCACTCAGCCTTGGGGGAATCCCCTCCATAGATTAACCCCTAAGGTTATTCCACATGGTTCTGAACTTACAAGATCCCCTAAAATTCAATCTACATCTTCTACATCATGGCCTCCCCATCCTCTAGCCATCTTTAGATGGAGTGCTATAACAACACCAATGTGGCTGCTTGCAACTGACATTTCATCTACAGAGACACACTAACCATTCTTTGATGCTCAGCTGAGAACCCAAACCACCAATCAGGAACTGTTACATGTCTAATAATATATCTTTGATATGTTCAAGTTATTAGATTCCTAATATAAATCTCAATTCATTAAATGTCCCTTAATCCAGGACCAAAAATTCCAACTCCTCTTGAAAATTAATAACCCTTAAATTCTTAGGTCATTACATTACCAATAACCATAAAAACCCAAGATGAATCTATAACAAAAACAACCATAATTGACATGAAAATAAAATAGTAACAAAATAAAGATTCCCATTAATTATTGATTCAATCAATACTATATTTCACCCATTTGTTTCAATATTATATTCAACATGTCATTAATTTATAATATTTAATGAAAAAACATTCATAAGTAAATAATATTTCCCATTATAACTATTAATATATAAATTAAATAATTAAACATTTTTAAAATATCCAATAAAATTTTATCTCAACCCTTTGTATTGTTTCATAGTTATTAAATCCATTTCATCCTACGCCATCAAGCATCACTTTTAATGCCTCACATCACATAGATTCCACCATGAAATCGGCCTAACATAATGTAACAACCACTAAACCAAACCAAATTCTATTCCCATAATAATAAATATCACCATAAACACAAAAATAGTCACATTATCCCATACCCAACCCATTTTACCCATATAATACAACACAATCCTCAACCATAATTAGTAGTCTTTACATTAAGAAAAAAAATTCTCACCACATTTTTCTTACATACTAATCATTATTTTATGATCAATCATACACACAATAAATTCCAGATTCAAATATAACCTTTTCATTACCATGTTTATATAATTTAACTAATTATAAAGGTGGAACATTGTAACACCCTGACTCATATCAATAGGTCTGATCCAAAGTG
This sequence comes from Viscum album, assembly GCA_963277665.1. Classification (NCBI taxonomy): domain Eukaryota; kingdom Viridiplantae; phylum Streptophyta; class Magnoliopsida; order Santalales; family Viscaceae; genus Viscum; species Viscum album. The sequence continues at coordinate 359,504,414 of OY728131.1, forward strand.
CCACATGACCTCATGTGTGCCTCCCCATACTCTAGAGGTTACTGATTAGTAGTAAATATTTAAATTAGAATCTTGGAGAGTTTATACCTTCAATAAGATTTATAATAATACAAGAATAACTAAACATGTAACAATATATAACCAGAGTATGTGAAAATCAATAACCATACATGTAATAAATTAATGTGTAGACAACAAGCTCTAATTATCATGTCTGAATACAGGGACACGGATACTCCATCAGACTGATCACATATATAAAAAAAAGGATAACATAGGCTCTAGACCCAACTACAAGACACACATACTCCCAATCTCTAGAATCATAATGAGCAATCCAACTCAATAATCAACCTAGAACTCAGCCCAACCTATACCTGTAATAAATGAGGTCTTCTTGGGTACCCAAGTGTCATAACCTCAAAACTAGGGTGAGAGTAATACTTATTATGGAACAAACACCATTTACTAGGGCCTAATTAATAAAACTTCTTGTAATTTCATGTCATAAGTTAATCATAATGTAGACATGAAATACATAAAATGCTCTAGAATGACATATAATCACCAATGGACAATTAAGAAACAAGAACCCATATGTGGAGTGGTTATGTGCTTTCCAAGACACCTTGATCCCTGACTATACCTGCTTTACATTCATTCTAGAAGGAAGATTACTAGATACAAGAAACATCCCCCCTCGATGGGATAGCCTAAAAATATGTTTGAATGTTCCATCTTTAATGGATATCCCATGTACATGCTGACCAAACATGTGACACATGACCCCTATGAGGGATATAGTCCATATGGATCAACATGCTTTCTCAACTATAGAAAATAGATCAATATCATATGTAATACATAGATATATGATCATAGTTTAAAAATCATGTCATTTAAATAAATATTCATAACCACCTCAAATCCACATACAAACAAACACAAAACATAGGTCTCATAGGGATACACACACACCATATGCAATCAAACATTAAGCATATGTCTCAATGGCTACTAAAACATGATAAATGTGATTAAACATCAAGAATATATCATAAACGTCTAAACACATACACACCTAATGGGTTCAAGAATCAAACATAGGTCTCAAGAGCTACACACACACATGCAATCAAAATCAAACATGGGTCTCAAGGGATACTCACACAACAAACATATGATCAAAATCAAACACATGTCTAATAGGTTACTCATGCACAAACAAGTGATCATGAATTAACATGGTATTTTATAGAAAAAAACACACACAATGGGGTTTCTTAAAATCTAAGGCACTATTTAGTGATCAAGCCTTAACCGTCAGTGTTTGACACCAAGCCAGTGAATAAGGTTATGTCATGGACCTTGGCACTTTATTTAGTTACATTATGTGTGGTTGAATTAATTAGTTAAGATCTACATATCATTAAATGATTAATCATTACATTATGTTCATAATAAGATTACTATGTAATGTTCTTTCTACTAATGTATAAAACCTCACATCACGTGACAAATAAACCATGAAAAATACCATAGGGTATAGTACCTGGGATCACCTTTCCTAACATGGGGATAACTCTCATCCAAGAAAGCCCGACTAATTTTTCCGAGTTTTCCAAGTAACAACACATGATTTTAGAATATATTTCTCTTTAAATAGTTTTATTTCTTCAATATCTTGTGTTACACCCAACATCAAGTTTAAATGAACCACGCTTAACTATTAAAATATTATTATGCGAAATTTTTTTCCCAAACATTGGATTGGAAGATATGAATAAGGGTAAATAAATTATGAAAAGCATATGTCTACATAAATATAATATTAATTCATTGGTTATCCATTAATTATAAATATAAAAAACCATTTGAAAATAAAAAAGTTGGTTTACCTATGAAAATTGATTTTATGCATGAAATAGATTTTTATCCTAATAAATTAAATGAATCGCTACTAAGGAGAGATTTTAATGAAATTTATATATTATATTTTCATAACTGTGTTTTAAAATTACTTTAATATAGTTTTTTTCTTATCATGGGATAATAATAAACCAATTCGTATGCTTAAAAATATATTTTTCTAAAAAGAGGATTTCATTGTGTTTTCCACACTTATTTTTAAAAATATTTTTTTAAATTTAAAGATATTGAATCTTGAAAAATGGATTCCATATTTTTAATTATGAGGTTGAATATTCACAAATATTACCCCTTTATTTTTAGGCCTTAGGAATTTTAAATGTGGTAAAATTTTCCACCTCGATAAAGGGTATATCTGGTTAATCTAGGTTAAAACTAAGTGTTAAGGTTACCATTTTTTCATCTAAATTATTATTATATGAATTTAATTTTACCATTATCTCATTATGATCTAAATTTAAATTTTTAATGGAAGCTTTTTCATGAAAATCACTTAAATAATATTTAAAGTAATGAATGTTACCAAATGTTACTCTCTTAGTTTTAAATGTCTTTTATGTTTCCACATAAGAAAAAAAGAATATTACGAAAACAAATATGTTTAAATTTTGTGGGTAATTAAATTATATTCATAATGGGGATTTTTTTTTACTTTTTATTGATTAATAATTACCTTAAACTCATGTTCGATTCTAATACAGTATTTATTCAATTAACATAAAAAATAACTGATTTTAGAAAATTAAAGTTAATATAATTTTGGTGATTTATAGTGTTACGTAATTATATTTATAAACATAACATATATTTGATGTGAAAAAATGGTAAAATATTTATTAGAACTTTTTATTTATGCCATTTACATCAAATTAATTGAAAAGTGTTAAAATTCACATTAAGGATATTTTATCAAAATATTATTTTATTAATTTTTTTAAAATCATAAAATTATTAAAATTTGACACGGTGGATTATATATGGTTTAGTATTTTATCCATTTTACAATTATGAGCCAGTTTTTACTTTATATATAAAATTATATCCCTTTAAGAGTAAAAATGACATTACTGCATTTAAGGTTAAAATATGTTAACTATGAGGTTAAACCCAAAGATGAGGTTTAAAAAAACACATAAACATGTAAAATTTTTATTAGTTGATGTTAAATAAACCCCATAATACCTTATATTTGAATACGTGGACATTTTTAATCATTTGGATTGAGAATTATTTTATGGTAATTTAATCTTTTAAGAAATCACAGAAGTGCCCCTCCCCTAAATTATAAATGGGAACCCCCTACATTATCTTATTACAACCACCTTGAGCCTTCTATATCAACTATTCCATGAAAAAACTAATTTTAAAATATATTATATACATTTTAAAGGAATCGGTATTTCTAAAATACAAACACTAGGGTCTTTAATTGATGGTCTAATAGAGTTGTTTCAAAGAAGAGGTAATTACCTTAATCGATCACTTCCTTTATTTAATTATTCTTTTACATCATCTATTTTTTTTATAGAATAACAAATTAAGTATCATTTATATAATTAAATGTTATTATTATTATGAAACTACCTTTACTCACCCAATTTCCATGAAATGGTAAGTGAAATTATTTCTCTTGCATACGTGCAACTTACCGCCTCCACATAGTGATAGAACTCATTTTCCATCACCACCCCTCATATATGGTTATTATGATGGATTTATAGTTTATATATGATATTTATGAAGTAATTATTATTATGTAATTATAATATAATATCAAACTTCTTACCCTACAGACTGTTGGAAAATGATAATGTTGCTCAAGCGTTGGTGTGGACTACCACCTCCACGAAGCGATGTGATTAATTTCTATCTTCTCTTTACATTGATGGTAATGAGGATAATTTTATGAAAATATATTATATATATTACATAATAATGTTTTTTAAATTTTTAATTATTATTTAAATTTATTTTGACCCATCAATTGAAAGATGAAAACAACATTCATGCGTACGTATGACCCACTATCTCCATAAATAGTGTAATTCATTTTTCTATCGCTAACTTTTATGGATGAAAATAAATATTTATATAATTATTATTTATGTTATTTATATAATAATTAACATTCTAGATATTATGGAACCATGATCAATGTACAAAGACTAAAACTACCAAACCAACACATACATGAAAAACACTGCATATATCACCCAAAATAGTGATTTTAAAAAATAATTATTAATAAATCAGTTGAAAATGTTATAAGTAAATTATATGTATTATGATATATATTATTATGCTTTTATAATATATTTAAAATAAATATATTTTTATTATAAAATAGGTTTTAATTTGTATGAAAAAATGGAGACATGAGGTAAAGAACTTATATTTAAATCCAATTTTAATCAGTATTGTTTATGATTAAATTTTAATCGAGGAAATTATATTATTTTAATTCAATAATACCTTAAAATATTAATATAATTTATTTTCTAATAATAAATTTCTTATGTTTAATTTTATCACTTTATGTACTCAAGATATTGAAATATTGTTTTTATGTGAAAACTGACATTATTTCCCTCTTCAGATGAATTTTTTTCATCCATATCTATGTTTTCTAAAAGTGTTTTAAAGAATTAATTTAATATTTAATTATGATTTTTAATTAAATTTTTTCAAAGTGATATAAATTTTTAAAAAAAATTAAAAGGAATCTTTTTATTTTTTTTCAAACAAGGTATACATTTGACTTTTTCTATAGAGTTGTGAGAAAAAAATTTCATTTTACTTATACAATATGAACATAATTTATCACCATCCTGAATTGTCAATGATTTTAATATTAATCTATAAGTTTAAAAGGTTATTTTCAAATAAAATATTTTCCTTAATATTTTAGAAGTTTTTATATTTTAAATACGTGACTTCAAAATGAAAATGACATTTCCTTCATTAAATATTACAGTGATTCTTTTAAATGAAATTTTATATATGATAATATACATTGATCTTAATTATTTTTAACATGGGATATGATCCAATGATGACATACTGATTCTTTATTTGTATTATTTATTGGCATGATGATGATATATATTTTAAACATTTTTATTTTCCATGGGTTAACTATGATGAGATTATGAAATTTTTAAAAAACCCATTTTCATTGCACGGTTTATGATATGATGATATAATGAATGTTTTATTTTATTTTGGTAAACGTATGTATAGTTTTAATTATGTTATTGGTGAGATAAAAATTATATATCCCTCCAATACATTGGGTAATGTTTTATATCTCATGAGATTTTTATGGGAAACAAGTCTATTTTCTCTATGCATTACGAGAATCAAGTCGATGTGCTTCATCCATTAAAGGAAACAAATAGATGCATTTGATCAATTATGGGAAAAAAGTATATTTTCTTGATCCATTATGGGAGAAATGTCGATGTGATCGATCCATTATGGTAAAGATTTCGATGTTCTTCATCCTCTATGGGAAACAAGCATTAAGGCATGGTATGTTTTTATTTGATTTTATTGGTAGTTAACCTTTACATATCAAATTGTTTCTATAGATATGATGATTATAACATTCTATGACATTATTTTAGCGTTAATTATTTATTTATAATGATTTATCAATCTTATGATTCATGTATTTTGAAATGATAATTCATTATATAGAGAATCTTTTTTATGATCTTTGAAATATTGGGTATGAACATTATATGTTATGGTCATGATCTCATACCCTTAAGATTATATTATTATTTCATATTATCATTGATTTTTATCTTAAATGTTTAACCTTACTTATCATTTATGATCACACTTTATTACATTTATTTTCTCCATGTTTAGAATAAGAATTTTATGTATGGTATGTATATAAAGAGTACTAAATGGGGTTATTATTGTCGGGAAGATGAAGATCATTCACGAAATAAGAACATCATGTGTCCAGTCACTAAAGACACTAAACCTTCACATACCATGGGTGTGTATTTATGAATTTATTGAATATCCATATAAAAATATGTAATATTTATGTATAATAAGACCAGCCCATTACAATTTGTATCGGAGTATGGTTTAGTCAATCTTTGAAGACTAGAGTTTGAAATTTTTTATAGAAAAACACTTGAGATAAGCCTAAATATACGATAACATCCAGATGTTTTGGTAATGACCATGTATAATGTAGGATAAACCAATGTTTCAATAGATTGAAAAGAAGGTGTCATGATTTAGATATCCTATTAATGAGTTTTCTTGATTGATCAAATTGATAAAATATTTTTAATGGTTTGGTAAACTAATTTGAAATTAGTATGGGATTAGAGACAGAATTGATGAAGTTGAGGTGGAAAAATGTATGCTCAAATATTGAAGTACCCAATTTGAGGTTAGCTGCATGAATTACTATATATCAGGAAAAGACTGAAGCAATGTTAATTCATATCCTCATTGATTAGATATTAAATTATCAGTGAAAAAACCTAATGATATGATGGTCACATATTAATTTTATGATTCTTATCCAGTTGAAGTTTGTGGAAATATGATTCCTTCAAATATTTTTATTTTCCATATGGTTGAATTTGATGTTATATTAGTCATGGATTAGATTTCTCTATATGGATCCCATTTCAATTACCGAGGAAGGGAGGTCACATTTTGTATTAAAAATAAACTAATGATTATTTATCAGTGTGAGGATAAATACAAAATTCTATTAGAAATTACTTCTATCTTGTGTGTTTTAATTTTTATTCATGAAGGATATTTATATCAGAAGGTTGGGGAGAAATTAAATATAAAATATTGGGAAATTATTAAAAAAAATTGGATGTATTCTATTTTTTTGGTCTTGATCCAAATATTAATGTTTAACATTTAGAATAACTCAAACCTAGTTCTACACCTAATTCAAAGATAACATGTACAATGGCCCTCGTTGACTTGTAGGAATTAAAGAAGAAACTCTAATAGAATCTTGAGAAGGTATTAATTTGGACATGTTAGTAACATTATGGTGCACTTACTTTTTTAATAATAAGAAAGACGGATAAAATCGACTCTTTATTGATTATCAAGAATTTAACAAGATCCCAGTCGAGAACAAGTTTCCTCTACCCCATATTGATGAAGTTCATGATTAACTATACAGAGCTTAATACATTTATAAGATTGACCATTATTATGGATATCATCAATTAAGGGTCTAGAAGGATGATATACCTAATAAAAAAAATACATACATGGTATATACACTAGGATGATATAGTGATTCCATTTTGTCATACTAATTCCCAGACTATCTTCATAGATTTATTGAATATGGTATTTAGATATTACCTTGACTAGTATTTGGTAGTCCTTATAGATGATACTATTATATATTTGAAGGTAAAGGAAGAGCATAAAGGTCATTTGAGGACTTTCATGAATACCCTCAAGAAGTAAGAGATTTATACATTTTTAATGATTGAATTTTTCTTCATAAGGCATCATTTTTTGTTCATATAATCTCATGTGAGGGTATATCAGTAGATCCTTCAAAGAGAAAAGTTATTGAATGTTGGCCTATAAAAACCATTGTGACTGATAACCTTAGTATTTTTTGGTTTTTCGGTATATTATTAAAAAATTTGGGAGAATTTATCACAACTTCGTCATCCATTAACTATGTTGGGAACTATTTTCTACAGATGGATGAATATGAACAAACTTTTAAGGAAATGAAGAGAAGGTGAGTAAGTGAACATTTCATACTTTACCCTATAGTGGATAAGGGTTTGTAATCTATTGTGATGCATTAATTAATTTAATGGGATTTTTTATCTTGTAGAATAATATGGTTATAGCTTAGGCCTCATGAAAACTAAAGGTTTATGAGAGAAATTTACCAGCTCATGGTTTTGAGTTTGCAGTGGTATTTTTTACATTAATTCTATGGAGGAATTATATTTATTAAAAAATGTGTGATATATATACTGATTATAAAATTTTAAAGTATATATTTACGTATAAATAGTTGAATATATACAAGATAATATGGTTGGAGCTAATTAAAGATTATGAATATTCAACATATTATTACCATGGGAAAGAAAAAAATGTGGAAGATTATCGAAGTTGAAAAGATTGGGCTAGATTATCTGTGACGAGGATAAAAAAATCCAATATTTATGGATTTTAAAAGGATGGATCTCGAAATATTAAAGGAATGGTAGAAACATTATTTTTACCAAATGAGTGTTCAACAATTCATCCAAGTGAATATTAAATAGGAACAAATGGAATATGTAGATCTATAGAAGAATGTAACAAATGATCATGAGTTTATCCTTGATTTTGTTTGAATTATAATGTTTATAAACTGTTTATCTGTTCCATCCATATAAGTTTTAAATAATTTGTTATTTAATGAGGCTCATAGTTCAACATATATTCATTCTGGAAGTATAAATATGTATATAGATCGAAAAGAGTATTTCTGGTGGGAAAAAATTAATAGAGGCATTACTGAATATTTATCTTGGTTCTAATTATATAATAATGTTATGGCTGAGAGAACAAATCCTATGTGGATGTTACAAACATTACCCATAGAATAATGGAAATGGGAAAATTTCACCATAGACTTTATCATCAAACTCCACAAAACTTCTAAGGGTCATGATTCCATATGGGTTGTAGTTGAACACCTTACGAAGTCATTCTACATTATTTCCATCAAATACGACATATAACACGACCATATTTCAATAATATACATTAATGAAGTGGTAAGGTTTCATGGAGTATAAAATTATATAGTATCTTATTAGGATATGAGGTTTACTTCAAAGTTCTAGTTAATTCTTCAATATGCTCTGGATATAGAGTTAAGTTTTAGTAATTATTACCATCCTCAAAAAGATGTTCAGTATATGAGATCCATTACAACTCTAGATGATATATTGAGATATTTTTCTATGTATTTCAAATGTGGTTGGGATTAACACCTCAATATGGTCAAGATTTCATACAATAATAGTTTTCACATGAGCATTCAGATGACTCCTTATAAAGTACTCTTTGGAAAGAAGTGTAGAATTCCAACCTACTGGGATAAAGTTGGATAAAGAATTATATTTGGAAATAATATATATAAGGAAATGATAGAGACAATTATTTCCATTCATCATAATATCAATGTATTATAGAGTTTATAGAAAAGTGGTGCTGATAATCATCTATGTGATCTAGAACTAAAAGATAGTAAGAATTTTTTTCTATGAATTTTTCTATGGAATAAGGTTATAAGATTCAAAAATAAGGAAAATATATGACATAGATATATTTTAACTTTAAATATTCATGATTGAGTTAGGATGGTAGCTTATCACTTGGTGCTTCCACAAAACATCTCTTATGTTCATGATGTGTTTCATGTATCTTTCTCGACAAAGTATATATATGAACCTTCACATTTACTAAACACATAGTTTTTACCCTCAGATCATGATACTTCCTAAGGGGAAAACCCTATAAAAATATTGGATCCTAGTGATAAAGTGATATGGAACAAAAGTACTCACCTAATTAATGTTCTCTGGAAAAATCACTAATTTTATGAAGACACATGGCAACATGAGGATGTGATAAAATAGAGATATCCTCATTTAGTTGTATCATTGTGATGGATTTCAAGGGAAAAATCACCTTAAGAGTGGTTGAATGTAAAAACACAAAATTTTATATTATATGTATCTTCAAATAATTTTATTTCTTCGATATCTTGTGTTATACGTGACACCAAATTTAAACGAATCATGATATTATTTTAAAATATTATAATATGATAGTTGTCAACAAACCATTAGATTAGTTGCTATGAATAAGAATAACTAAATTATAAATATTTAATGGTAATATATGTATAAAATTAATTCATTGGTTATCAATTAATTAGAAATAAAACTAAAAAATCATTTGAAAATTAAAAGGATTTTTTTTCAGAAAAACTATTTTTATGCCCGCATTGTATTTTTATCTTAATAAATTAAATTAATCACTATTTTTGAATGATTTTAATAAAATTTATATATTATATATTTGAACCAATGTTTTAATATTCATTTAATAGATATAAATTTTTTCTATTCTTGGGATAGAAATAAACCATGTTTTATGCTTGAAATGTATTGTTCTAAAAGGTGGGTTTCATTGTGTTTTACATGATTATTTTTGAAATTAATATATGTCATTTATAGAAATTAAATTATGAAATATCATTTCCATGTGTGGAGTTAGGAGATACAAATTTGGTAAATAGGACCCTTTTATTTTTAAACATTAGAAATAATAACCATGCTAAAACTTACCACCTCAGTAAAGGGTAAATCAGGTTAATCTAAGTTAAAACTAAGTTTCAAGGCCAAGCTTTTTTCATATAAATTATTATAATATTATGTTAATTATAAAATTATCACCACAGTCTCTAAATTTATTTATTTCATGAACACTTATCAATTAAAATTTCCTCTATAATATTTAAAGGAAAAAAAGTTACAAAATGTCACTCTCTTAGTTTTAAATATATTTTATGTTTACACAAAGAGAAAAAATAATGTAATAAACAAATGTAAATACTTATTTTCTGAATAAATAAAATATATTTATGTTTTTAATTTATTTATAATATTTAAAAATTACATAATTACCTTAAATAAATGTGAAACACTAAAAGAGTATTTATTCTGTTAATAGAAAAATAAAATAATTGAGTTTAAAAGTATTAATATTAATATAATTTTAGGGAGTTATAGAGTTACATGAATTTTTTAGACAATTATAAAATATTATAGGTGTTATTAAGGATAAGATTCAAATTCCAACTTTTTGTTTATGTCTTTTAAGTCAAATTAATTAAATGGTATCAAAATTAGCATTAATGATATTTTATCAAAATAATATTTTATTAAATTATTTTAAAATCATAAAAAAAATAGGAAATGGTGGGTAATATATGGCACAAAATTTCATCCATTGGCTATTTATGATCCAATTTTCAGGTTATATAAAAAATTATAGACCATTAAGAGTAGAAAATATGTCATTGTGGTTAAGGTTAAATAGGTTAAATAAGGGGTTAAATCAAAAGATAAGGTTTATAAAAACACTTAATCCCATTAATATATTATATCATTATGGTGTTTTAACCCCATCCTACCTTAGCTTCCAATCTCTATCCATTTGGAGGCATTTAGCTAGATTACAACTTAATTATATTTTAATATTTTAAGAAATCACCATGGTGCCCCTCCCCAAAACCATAACGTGCAAAAATTCATTATCCACTCCCACAAACAAATTCTATAGGTCTTTGTTTCTAAAAAGACCAATTCCTGGGTTTTTAAGATAATATCTAAAGGAATTCTTTCAATGAATATATAATCACCTTAACCGATCACTTCCTTTTTTAATTCTTCTTTTGCCTACTCTTAATATGATATATTAATATTAAAATAGTAACTTAAATATCCTAAATATATTTAAATTTTATTATTATTATGAAACCACCTTTATTGAACCACTTTCAATCAAATGGGATGTGAAAGTATCACTTTTGTGTACGTATGACTTACTTTTTTCAAACAATGATACAATTCATTTTCAATCACAATATTTCACATATGTTTCTTATGATGGATTTTAGATTTATATATGATATTTATGACATAATTATTCTTCTATAATGATAGTATCATTTTTAAATTCTTACCTTCCAAACCATTGAAAAATGATAACGTCGTTCATGCGTACATGTGGACTACCACCTTCATTAAGCGATATGTTTCATTTTTCATCACAACATTATAGGGATGGTAATAATAATGAATTTTATGAATTTATATTAATTATTTTATTTAATAATTATTTTTAAAGGTGAATTATTAATTACATTTCATTTATTTCATCCTTCAAAAAGTGAAAACAACATTCATTCATACGTATGACCTACCGTATCCTTGAACAGTGTAGTTCAATTTTTTATCTCTAAATTTTATGAATGAATATATAAAATATTTATATCAGGATTAAAATTCTAGATATTCTGCAACCGTGATCAATGTACAAGGACCAAAACTACCCAACCAAAACATACATGAAAAATGAATAAGATTTCACCCAGAATAGTGATTTTAATAAAGAATTTCAAATAAATAGGTGATATAACATTATAAGTAAATCATATATGGTATGATATATATGATTACGGTTCTATAATATACATATTAAAAATATATATTTTTTATATAGGAGGTTATAATGCGTATAAAAAAAGGTGACACTTTAGGTAAGGGATTTATGTTTCAATCTTATTTTATTCGGGATTATTTATGATTGAATTTTCAACAAGGAAATTAATTGATTATTATATGATTAATAAATTCATTTTTTCTTATCCAATGGATATTTTTGAATAATACTTTTTTTAAATTTTTCTTACTTTAAGTACAAATGATATTAAAATATTGTTTTAAGGGAAACCTAACTTTATTTCTCTCTTCAGTCGAAAAATATTTTTATTCTATTTCTAGGTTTTATAAAATTTCTAAAAGAATATTTTTCAGAATTCATTATGATTGGTTAAAGTAATTTTTACACACTATTTAATTTTAAAAAATGGTTTAACATGCTGTCATGATATTTTTTCTGTCTAAATAAAAAATATATAATTTCTATATGAATAAGGTAACTTTTTTCCTTTTCTATAAAAGTGTTAAAGGAGTGTTTTATTTTAAATTATATGATATGAACTGAATTTATAATCATGATGACTGATCAATGATTTAAATATCCCTCTATATTTTTTCAAGGTTATTTTTAAAGAAACTTTTTTCTTTAATATTTGGGAATTTTTTATATTTTGAATAAGTGATTTCAAAATGAAAACAATGTTTTCCTAAGAAAAAATTTCATCGGTTGTTTTAAAGGAATTTCCATATATGATGAAATCAGTTTATTTTAATTATTTGTAACATGATATATTATTTAATGATATAATCCTTATTCAATCACTATATGTTTTATGATTTTGATAAAGAGATGTTTTTGAAACCCATTTATTTTCCATGGGTTATGCTTTGATGAGATTATGAAATGTTTATGAAACCCATTTTATTTAAATGGGTTATGATATGATGATATGATAAAAGATATATAATTTGATGGAACAAATATGTATGGTTTTCATTAAGTGATGGGTGGTCCTATATTTATATATCCCTCTAATTCATTTGGTAATGTTTTATATCTCGTGAGATAACTATGGGAAACAAGTTAAAGTGTTCGATACATAATGAAAAAAATATTGATGTGCTTGATCCATTATAGTTAAAAACTTTATGTTCTAGATTATTTATGGGAAACATGTTAATTTTCTTGATCCACTATAGGAATCAAGTCAATTTGTTTGATCCATTACAGGAAATAAGTTGATATTTTTATTCTACTATGGGAAATAGGTTTTGAGGCATTACCTGTTATTATTTTATTGTATTATTATTTAACCTTGACATATGAAATGGTTTATATAGTTATTACTATGCCACACTTCTATTCCATAAAATTATTGTTCAAGATTTATTTATAATGATTTCGCACAATTATGATTTATGTCCTCTGAAATGATAATTCTTTATGCCAAGAATCATTCTTATGATATTTGATATATTGCATATGAAAATTTTAAGTTATAGTAATGATATCATACCATTATTATTATATTATGATTTCATATGATCATCAATTTATATATACCATGTTTAACCAAACAAGGAATATAACGACCCATACTTTACATACACTGTTAGTACTTCAAAATTGAAGTACACTTATTACAACATATAACAAAACAATTAAAGGACCATATAGGTATAGTGTCTTTAGAAACTAGGAAACATAAATAACTGGTTCATAAAGCATCTACACTGTCTCCCATTTATTTCATCATATCTAGAGTCCCTTTTTGGCATATCTTACTTAATCACCTTCTTCCTGACCTGGGGAAAGAAAACATACAAAAGGGTGAGATCAAATGCTTAGTAAGGGTAAAAAAAAGAAATATCAATCACATTATATTCATAAGAACATAACATTTCGAAAATCATAACCTGCAAAAGATATCATAATTTCATAACATGGGATAAATCATAGTAGTGAAATGTAATCCCAATAATCATAACGTAAAACATTAAAAGTTGTGGCATACACACATAATCGTAGAGAATAATTTCTTAGTAGTCAAGACTCATAGCCAAGACTATCTTAGAGGTCAAAGTCCATTTCTAAACTGAGTTCACTCCTCCTTCCAGTCCTGTTTCACTGAACCGATTAAACCTGTCATTCCAGCCATGTCTATATCATGAGATATAAATATTTACCCAATTAATTTGAGGGAGATATAGGTCCCACCCATCTCATAATGATACCATTCTTATGTGTTCCACAAAATCCTAAATCATACATCATAGCTTAACCCATGTAATAAAAATGGGATTCTTAAACATCGTGACATCATAAAACAATTCATATAAGATAAAGGAATTCATATGAATAATTCCATCACAACATAATCAAATAAATGTAATAATAAGGATAGAAACATAACCCTATATTATCTTAGATGGAAAATAATTTTGATAAAACACTTGAACTTCATTCTTGAGGAAAATATCCTTTCTACTTCAAAAACATTTTCCTTTCTTAACATGTCATATAATTTTGAACTAATAGAAGTTGACTAAAAATAAACTTGAAAAATTGTAAAGCAAGCTTCATGTAAATGATGTTCTAAAAATCCATTCATGCCATATAAGTTAAGAAAAACATTCTTCCCGTACTTTGGCCGGAAAAGTCAAAAAGTACCTCATACGAAAATAGAACAAAAGATTCCTTTCATATCTTTTACTAAAAACTCATCAAAGGGTAAAATTGGATTTAAACAATTTTATGTGGATGGAAATAATATTACATGTTGAGGAAACATGGATGTGGATGATAAATATTCCCTAGTAAATTCTTAAGTATAAATAATCTCGGATAAAAATGAGATTGTGAGATTTTCACTTGCCTTAGGTCCGATTTGCTTCATAAGTGTCCGCACCTCCTGTATAATGATTTAAATAATGTTATTGACTTATTCCATAATCATAATTATTTTTATGATATCATATATTGTCATATTCGTAGCTTCTTATTAGTACTATTTCATTGTTACTTGTTATTCGCGTGTTTATTGCTTTTTGTTCTTATGAGTGTTTTGTCAAATAAATTCTTATTATTCTTTTTAGGTTATAGATACCTCATTTAAAGAATGGTATTAGTGTAATACATATCATATTTATTCACTAAATTAATTTATGTAATCATTATTCAATGAAAATCATGTAGAACAAGTCGCGTCACATCATGGCGTCGATATTCCATACGTACGCACGAGCGATGATATCATTACCATGATCATGGAATTGTATTGGAGTGTATGTATACTATTTAAGAATCAATATCTCTTTACAATAATAATATATAGTTTTTATTTACACCATTATACCCATCCAAGTAAGGTGGTGGTGGAAAATAGATTACCCCACGACGTTGAGAGGGTATTCCGTACGTACGCACGTGCGGTGATTTTGTTTTCCTTAGGATGGATAGATGGTGAAATAGGGTTGTTTCATTGTTATAATAACATATCAGTATATGAGTGATAATGATTTTATTACTTCATAATGAAACAACTAAAGAAGAAGAAGTGGAAGGAGAAATAAAATTGAAAGAATCGGTAACGGACATTACCTCTTCATTGAAGAGCCTCTTTGAGACCTCATCTTAGGGCACTAAAATTGGTCTTTGAAGTAGAAAATGACCTATAGGATGTTTATAGGCAAGTGGAGAAGAGAATTTGGCAGGGGTTGGCGGAGATTGAAGGCTAAAAGTGGTGTGAGGAAGAGGGAGAGGAGGTGCCCTTTTATAAGGGAGGAGAGTGACACCTTTGAAAAAACTAAAAATATTATTTTATTATAAAGTCATATCCAGTTTTTAATAGATAGAAATTGATTTATTTCGAAGCTAAGGTTGGTATGGGTCTAAATACTCTCATCCAATAGAATTTATACATGTTTGGGTATCTATTTTAACCTTACCATTAAAATTTAACTTTAAGTTAGATAATTTAACTTCTACCGTGTCTTCTTGTTTTCTTACACTATAAAGTTAATAAAATTACTATAACAAGCCAAAGGAACCCCAAGTTGTTTATTATTAATATATATAACCTTATCTAAGTCATTTTTCCAAACATTATATTTTTAGGAATAAAATAAAAATTAATAATATAATATTTGTTTTGAAAACTATTTTATGTCAATTTTGACACTATTTGGAAATTGATTTTTGTGAAAATCATAACAGACATATTAGTTCGAAACCAGTTAAATAAATCAATAATAACATGTCATATTAACATATAAAAGTATTGGAATTCATAAAAAGTCTCAAATTACATTTATTTGGGTATTTATAACATTAATTATGTCAATATTTCTTTAATAATATAATTACTGCATCATCATTGTGTCATAAATAAATTAAATTATTTAATGTCTAAAAATTAAAACTAAAATACAATTATGTAGGAAATATTTTTATCTTTCTAATGAATATTTATAGTAGAATTTATCTTATGTATGACCCTATATTAAAAATGATTTACTTATTAAACATTGATTTTAACTATTTTAACCCTTCTTTAAATAAATTAATATTAAATGTCCTAATCTAATCCAAGTGGGCCTAAATGGTCATATTTTATTCCTAAGGTTGTTTTTAGTCGAATTACACTTATTAAATAGAATTAGGACGTGTATTAGGGTAATAATAATATCAATTTTACCCTTAATTACCCTATTTACTTTTAACCATGGTAAAAAAAGTAAAAGTTATTATTCACCAAAAATTATTTTCATCTAATTGAACCACATTTCACTTACCGAAATCAACCGTGTCTCTCGGAATTTTTAAATTCCATTCCCAAAAGCGGTAAAATTAAGTTTTATGTAAATTTGAAAATTCTCTTTGGAGGTGGGTAAAAGACGGTCAAAAGTTCAATAAAATTTTTATATATCTAAAATTATTATAAAATGACTCCAATGAATTGAATTAAACTTATATAGGTATTTGGTATCAATTTTTACCTAATATAAATTTAAATAAAATAAATAATTATTTAAATAAAAATTCGGTTTTTAAATAGTAACCCAGTGTTTTCACTATTCATTAAAAATTGAAATTTTCCAGAAAAATACCAAAATTTCACCCTAGGCTAATTTCAATATTATGAATCCAAAAATGAAGTTTATTTTGAAAGATTAAATTTACAAAATTTCAAAAATTTGTTATTACTATTCATAATGGCTAGTTTTAATAATATTTTAATAGCATATCGTTGTTTAGTGAAACTCGGTATTGAGTACGACGCAAGCTATCGAGGAAGGTCGCGATTGCGTGTAAAGCAAGCCGAACTAGTGTTGTGTGTAGTGGAAGATCCTTTTGATGATTTATATAACATAAAAACAAAATATTTCACATAAAAGTCTCAGGTGTTACATTCTACCCCCCTTAAAATGAATTTCACCCTCGAAATTCATCACTTTGTAACAAACAGATGAGGATACCTCTACCTCATCATATCCTCAATCTCCCATGTAGCTTCTTCTAATTGGTGGTTCCTCTATAAAAATTTCAAGAAGCGAGTGGTCTTGTTCCGTAGGACTTTTTCGCTACAATCCAGAATCTCTATCGGCTGTTCTTCATAAGAAAGATCTTGCTCCAGTGGTACAACTTCTAAGCTGAGTACATGTGAAGGATCAGATATGTACTTTCACAGGAGAGATACATGGAACACATCGTGAACTTGAGAGATATTCGGTGGAAGCGCTAATCGGTAAGCTAACTTCCCAACACGATCTAGTATTTCGAAAGGACCGATATATCTAGGGCTCAACTTTCCCTTCTTTCCAAATCTCATGACCCTCTTCCAGGGAGATATTCATAAGAACACTTTATCACCCACTTCAAACTCTAGGTCTTTTCTTCGGTTTTCGGCATAACTTTTATGTCGACTCTGGGCTGCTCTTATGTGTTGTTGAATAGATCTTACATTTTCTTCCATCTCATCAACAAGATCACGTCCTAATATCTTTCTTTCCCCAACTTTATCCCATGAAGTTGGAGTCCTGCATTTCTTTCCATAGAGAGTTTCATAAGGATCCATCTGAATACTGGAGTGAAAGCTATTATTATAAGAAAATTCCACCAAAGGTAGGTGTTGATCCCATCCACCTTTTAAATCCATAGAGCAAGCTCTCAACATATCTTCTAGAGTTTGAATTGTCCTCTCAGACTGACTGTCTATCTAAAGATGATAAGAAGTGCCGAAACTCAACTCTGTATCTAAAGTATGCTGAAGACTTCACGAGAACTTTGAGGTAAACCTCGGATCCCAATCAGATATAATAGAAAGTGGTACTCCATTCAATCTATTCACTTCCTTCACATATATCATGGCAAGATGATCCATAGAGAAATCCTCTCTAATAGCGATGAAGTGTGCAGACTTTGTAAGATAATCAACTATGACCCAAATAGCATTATTGCCTTTGGATGTTTTAGGAAGTCCGGTGACAATGTCCATAGTGATTTTTCCCATTTCCATTCTGGTATGGGTAATGGTTGTAACATCCCCTTAGACTTTTGCCTCTCAGCTTTAACTTGCTGACAAACCATGCATCGAGAGACATATTCAGCAACATGTTTTTTCATGCCATCCCACCAGAAGTACTCTTTCAGGTCTCAATACATCTTCGTGCTTCCAGGATGAATAGAGAATGGAGAACTATGAGCCTCATCCAGCAACTCCTTCTTTAATTCTGGGATAGGAGGAACACAAACCCGATTCCTGAACTTTATTATCCCATTAAAATCAAGGTTGAATTCAGGAACATTTGTCACCTTCTTTTGTAACTCTACATCTTTGTTCTGTGCCTATTTAATCTTCACATGTATAGATGGTTGAACATTCATTTGAGAAAGATACAATTTTTCCCCTTTCATTATAATTCCAAGATCCATCCTTTGTAAATCCATAAATATTGGATCTTTTTTGATCCTCATCATGGATAAGCTAGCATGGTCTTGTCGACATAATGCATCTGCCACCTTGTTTGATTTCCCATGGTGGTAATGAATTGAGAAGTCGTAATCCTTAATCAGCTCCAACCATCTTCTTTGGCACATATTCAGCTCCTTTTGTTTGAAAATATACCTTAAACTTTTATGATCAGTATAAATATCACACCTTTCTCCATAAAGATAATGCCTCCAAATCATTAATGCAAATATTACCGCAGCTAACTCCAAATCGTGAGTTGGGTAGTTTTGCTCATGGATTTTCAACTATCATGAGGCATAAGCTATCACCTTATCATTTTTTCATAAGAACACACCCCTATCCCTTCTTGGATGCATCACTATAGATCACAAACCTTTCTTCACTACAAGGAAGTGTGAGTACAGGTGAACTGGATAACCTTCTTTACAACTCCTTAAAATTCTCTTCACATTCCCCCGTCCAAACAAAATAACTCCTTGCCGAGTCAACTTGGTGAGTGGATTAGATAATCGTGAAAAATCTTTCACAAAACGTTGATAATATCCAACCAAACCAAGAAAACATCAGATCTCAGTTACTGTTGTTGGTCTCGACCATCTTTCGATAACCTCTATTTTTGCTGGATCCACAAATATCCCCTCTTTGGAGGTTATGTGACCCAAAAATGCAACTTTTTGAATCCAAAATTCACACTTGGTAAATTTGGCATAAATCTTATCCTTTCTCGAGGTCTTCAATACAATTCTCAAGTGATATTCACGTTCTTCCTTTCTCTTTGAATAGACAAGAATATCGTCTATAAAGACTACCACAAACTGATCAAGATTGTCTCTAAAGACTCTATTTATCAGATCCATGAAGATAACAGTGGCATTAGTAAGACCAAATGGCATCACTATAAATTCATAGTGTCCATACCTTTTACAGAAATCCATCTTTGGTATATCCTCCATTTTGACCCTTAATTGATGATACCCTAAACGAAGATCAATCTTGGAAAAGTATTGAGCTCCACGTAGTTGGTCAAATAAGTCATCAATGTGCGGGAGAGGATATTTGTTCTTGATAGTGATCTTGTTAAGTTCTCGATAATCAATGCAGAGTCTCATTGATCCACCTTTCTTTTTAACAAACAAAACAGGTGCTCCCCAAGGTGACAAACTAGGGTGTATGAATCCCTTATCAAGATTCTCTTCGAGTTGCTTCTTCAGTTCTTGCAACTCAATTGGGGCCATTCTATAAGGTGTATTTGAAATATGCAAAGCACCCGGTATGAGTTCTATTGAAAAATTGACTTCACGATTTGGTGGAAGACCCGAAAATTCCTCTGAAAAGACATAATCAAACTCCCGTACAATGTGCATATTCTTAATTGCAAGTTTCTCACCAACCATTTGAGATAAATAACCTTCATTTAGTGGAATCAAGACTCATAAGATGGAAGAAATTTCCACTGGAAGGTTATGTTCATCCTTGCATCGATAGACGATCATAAATTGATCTAGAATATGAAATGTGACTTCCCTTCTTTAGAACTTGATATGAGCTTTATATATAGAAAGCCAATCCATGCCAAGAATCACATACAATTCCACTATAGGAAGGATCACAATATTTTTAGGAAGCACTTTCCCAAAAACATCAATCGGAGAATAATTATAAACTTTTGATGCGACTGTTTTGCCATTAGGAGTTGTCATAGCTAACTCAATATCTAATTATTGAGGTAGTATGGTGATACCCTTAGAAAATTCGTCAGAAATAAAAGAGTGGGTGGATCCAGAATCAAATAAAACATTTTCTACTTTAGATTGGATGGTAAGTGTACCTTTCACCACTTCATTATCAAACTCCACATCACTGATAGAAATTGTATGTGACTTTCCTTTGTCTTTAGCCTTAAGAGTTTGTTGACGTCGATCATCATCAACAACCCTTGGATTATGGAATTGATTGGCATAATGCCCCATTTCCTTGCACTTGTAACATTGAAGTGTAGGAGGTGCACTCTATGTAGCCTTTTCTTTTTTCGCATCACTAGGCATCTTCTTCCCATCATTGCAGCATTCAAATGCCCGATGAACTTCTTTTCCACATTTGATACATTTACTTGTCCCTTTAAGAAAACTCCCTCCATGTTTTTTCCACACATTGAGCATAAGGGAAAATTCATCTTATTTTCAGTGTACTCTTTAGATTTTCCTTTGAATTCCATTTTCCTCTTCTTATCAAACCCATATGACTGATGGGTTACTCCAATCTCCATCTCAACTTTGAGAGCACATCGAATGATTTCCTCGTTTCTATTGAAGTCCCTAATGGATAACGCCCTTAGAAGACTTGGTTTTAAGCCACTAAAGAATCAATCGATTTTAATCTTAGGTTGGATAATAATACCAGAAGCGTACCATGCAAGTCTTGTAAAATTTTCTTCATAGGTACCAATAGATTCATCATCCTTTTTATTTAGTTCAAGAAACTCCTTCTCCATCTTTATTTCTAAGAATACGAGGGAAGTACTTATTGAAAAATAATTTCTTGAACTCGTCCCTTTCCATGGACTCAATTTCATCTCTTTTCCATGTATTATTGATAAGATTCCACCATTGATCAGAATCTCCTTCCAAACCATACACTACGAAGATGAATTTATCATGATCAGAAAATTGATGAAATGAAAATATCTTTTCAGTGGTATTGATCCATTGTTCAGCCACAAATGGATCAGAAGACCCGCTGAATGAAGGTGGACGCTGCCTCATAAAGGATTCAACAGAATTTTTCTCATTCCTTTGCTCGTTCGGAAGTCCTGCATGATTCATAGCTTGAGAAAGTTGTGTGAGCATGGCTACAAGATTTTGCATTCCCGCTCCCATAATGTTTGGTTGCTCAGGGGGACAATCATTGCATTTCCCGTCGCATTCTGCATTAACACGGTTCCTTCAGGTTCCATCCATTGACTAAAACCAAGGAGAACAGTGTGAGCAACACTAATTATAACAGGAAAAACACATAATCAAGAATAAAATTTCACACTTAAGGTCTTATCATAGGTTTTTCATGGCCATTTTGAAAATACTAAGATCGTTTTCTATGCTTAGACTTATCCATAGGGTTCTTACTAAGGCTTTCACATCCTAGTTTCCAAAGGTTGACTATACATTTCCTCTGATACCAACTCTAACTACCCATACTTTACATACATCATTAGTACTTCAAAATTTATGTACACTTATTACAACATATAACAAATCCATGAAAGGACCGTATAGGTAGTGTGTCTTTAGAAACAGGTAAACATGAACAACTAGTTCATAAAGCATATACACTATCTACCATTTATTTCATCATATCTAGAGTCCCTTTTGGCATATCCTACTTAATAACTTCTTTCCTGACCTGGGGAAAGAAAACATACAAAAGGGTGAGCTCAAATTCTCAGTAAGGGTAAACAAAATAAATATCAATCACATTATATTCATAATAACAAAACATTTCGAAAATCTTAACCTGCAAAAGAGATAATAATTTCATAACATGGGATAAATCATAGTAGTGAAATGTAATCCCAATAATCATAACATAAAACATGAACCTTTGTGGAATACACACATAATCATAGAGAATCATTTCTTAGTAGTCTAGACTCATATCGAAGACTATCTTAGCGGACAAAGTCCATTTCTGAATTGAGTTCACTCCTCGTTCCAGTCCTGTTTCACTAAACCGGTTAAACCTGCCATTCCATCCATGTCTATCTCATGAGATATAAATCTTTACCCAACTAATTTGAGGGAGATATAGGTCCCACCCATCACATAATGATACCATTCTTATGTGTGCCACAAAATCATAAATCATACATCATAGCTTAACCCATGTAATAAAAATGGGATTCATAAACATCATGACAACATAAAACAATTCATATAAGATAAAGGAATTCATAAAAATAATTCCATCACAACATAATCAAATCAATGTAATAATAAGGATAGAAATATAACCCTATATTATCTTAAATGGAAAATAATTTTGATAAAACACTTGAACTCCGTTCCTGAGGAAAATATCCTTTCTACTTCAAAAACATTTTCCTTTCATAACATTTCATATAATTTTGAACTAAAAGAAGTTGATTATAAATAAACATGAAAACCTGTAAAGGAAGCTTCACGAAAATAATGTTCTGAAAATCCATTCATGCCGTATAAGTTAATGAAAACATTCTTCTCGTACTTTGGCTGGAAAAGTCAAAAAGTACCTCATACGAAAAACGATAAAAGATTCCTTTCATATCTTTTACTAAAATCTCACCAAAGGGTAAAATTGGATTTAAAAAATTGTAGGTGGATGGAAATAATATTTCATATTGAGGAGACATGGATGTGGATGATAAATATTCCCTAATTCTGAAGTATAAACAATCTCGGAAAAAATGAGATTGTGAGATTTTCCCTTATCTTAGGTCCGATTTGCTTCATAAGTGTCCATACCTCCTGTATAATGATTTAAATAATGTTAGTGACATATTCCAGAATCATACTTATATTTATGATATCATATATGGTCATATTCTGAGCTTCTTATTAGTAATATTTCATTGTTACTTGTTATTCGCGTGTTTATTGCTTTTTGTTCTTATGCGTGTTTTGTCGAATAAATTCTTATTCATCTTTTTAGGTTATAGATACCTCATTTATAGA
Organism: Viscum album; assembly: GCA_963277665.1. Classification (NCBI taxonomy): domain Eukaryota; kingdom Viridiplantae; phylum Streptophyta; class Magnoliopsida; order Santalales; family Viscaceae; genus Viscum; species Viscum album. The sequence continues at coordinate 359,528,288 of OY728131.1, forward strand.
ATGGTATTAATGTAATACATATCATATTTATTCACTAAATTCATTTATGTAATCATTATTCAATTAAAATCATGTAGAACGAGTCGCATCACATCGTGGAGACGGTATTCCGTACGTACGCACGAGCGATTATATCGTTCCCATGATCGTGGAATTTTATTGGAGTGTATGTATACTATTTCAGAATCAATATCACTTTAAAATAATCATATACAGTTATTATTTACAGCATTATACCCATCCAAGTAAGGTGGTGGTGGAAAATAGATTACACCACGACGTGGAGACGGTATTTCGTACGTACGCACGCGCGGTGATTTCGTTTCCCGTAGGAAGGATAGATGGTGAAATAGGGTTGTTTCATAATTATAATAACATAACATTATATGAGTTATACCGATGTTATTATTTCATAATGAAACAACTAAATAAGAATAAGTGGAAGAAGAAATAAAGTTGATAGAATCGGTAACGGACATTACCTCTTCTTTGAAGCACCTCTTTGAGACCTCCTCTTAGGGAACTAAAAGTGGTCTTTGAAGAAGACCAGGACCTCTAGGATATTTCTAGGGAAGTGGATAAGAGAATTTGGCAGGGTTTGTCCGATCTTGAAGGCTAAAAGTGGTGTGAGGAAGAGGGGGAGTAGGTTCCCTTTTATAAGGGAGGAGAGGGGCACCTTTAGAAAAACTAAAAATATTATATATTCGGTTTTTAATAGATCGAAATTGATTTATTTGGAAGCTAAGGTGGGGATGGGTAGGAATTCTCTCATTCAATAGAATTTAGACAAGTTTAGGTATCTATTTTAACCTTATCATTTATATTTAACTTTAAGTTAGATAATTTAACTTTTACCGTGTCTTCTTGTTTTCTTACACTGTAAAGTTAATAAACTTACTATAACAAGCCAAACGAACCCCAATTTGTTTATTATTAATATATATAACTTTATCTAAGTCATTTTTATGAACCATAGATTTTTAGGAATAAAATAACAATTAATAATATAATATTTGTTTTAAAAACTATTTTATGTCAATTTTGATACTATTTGGTAATTGATTTTTGTGAAAATCATAACAGAAAGATTAGTTCGAAAACAATTAATTAAATTAATTCTAACATGTCATATTAACATAGAAAATTATTAGAATTCATAAAAAGTCTCAAATTACATTTATTTGAGTATTTATAACATCAATTATGTAAATATTTATTTAATAATATAATTACTGCATCATCATTGTGTCATAAATAAATTAAATTATTTAACGTCTAAAAATTACAAATAAAATACCATTATGTAGGAAATAATTTTATCTTTTTAATGAATATTTATAGTCGAATTTATCTTATGTATAACCCTATATTAAAAATGATTTACTTATTAAACATTGATTTTAACTATTTTAACCCTTCTTTAAATAAATTAATATTAAATGTCCTAATCTAATCCAAGTGGGCCTAAATTGTCATATTTTATTCCTAAGGTTGTTTTTCTTCTAATTAAACTTATCCAATAGAATTAGGACACGTGTTAGGGTAATAATAATATCATTTTTACCCTTAATTACCCTATTTATTTTTAACCGTGGTAAAAAAGTAACAGTTACTATTCACCAAAAATTATTTTCATCTCATTGAACAACATTTTACTTACTCAAATAAACCATGTCTCTCAGATTTTTGAAATTCCATTCACAAAAGCGGTAAAATTATGTTTTATGTAAATTTGCAAATTCTACTATGAGGTGGGTAAAAGACGGTTCAAAGTTCAATAAAATTTTTATATATCTAAAATTATTATAAAATGACTCCAAAGAATTGAATTAATATTATATAGGTATTATGTATCAATTTTCACCGAAAATAAATTTAAATAAAATAAATGATTATTTTAATTAAAAAGTCAGTTTTTAAATAGTAACCTAGTGTTTTCACTATTCATTAAAAATTGAATGTTTTTAGAAAAATACCAAAATTTCACCCTAGGCTATTTTCGATATTCCGAATCCAAAAATGAAGTCCATTTTGAATGATTAAATTTAAAAAATTTCAAAAATTGGTTATTACTATTCATAACTGCTAGTTTTAATAATATTTTAATAGCATATCGTTGTTTAGTGAAACTCGGTATTGCGTACGACGCAAGCTATCGAGGAAGGTCGTGATTGCATTTAAAGAAAGCCAAGCTAGTGTTGTGTGTTTTGAAAGATCCCTTTGAGGATTTATATAACATAAAAACAAAATATTTCTCATAAAAGTCTCGGGTGTTACAAAGCATCTGGTCTCACCCTTTCTTATGTTTCATTTATCTTGGTAATGAAGAATGGTTTTAAGTATGGTATGTCTTTAAAGAGTAATAAATAGGGATATCATTGAGGGTGATGTTAAAGATCATTTATTAGATAAGAAAATTATTTATCTAGTATCCAAATACACTAAACCTTTATAGTCCTCAGGCATGTATTTGAGGAATTTATTGAATATTAATCTAAAAAGATGTAATATTTATGTAAGAAAAGCTAAAGTATTTATAGTACAAGTCCATTAGGCCTCCATAAATAACTACGACGATATAAATCATGCACAAGAATTAAAATAAATTATTTATATCTAAATTATACTTAATTAAAATTATTTCAAGAAAAGTTATAACCAAATGTGAAGGGAAAAGTTGTCAAAAAACTCATCAAATATCACCGCCTTGTTAGAACCATAACCAGACGCCCATAATGTGTCTATAACACTCATTCAAAATTATTCTTGAAAAAATCCCTATCTTGTGAAAAAAACAAAAATGAAAATTTTATATTATTAAATTTGAGTATTTTGAATAATTCAACTTGGTCATATACTATAGTCATAACATCACTCCCAAAGTTCAGGAATGAAAAATCCCTAATTCGTTTCCATGATACGATGGAAATTCAATTTAATTTAACCAAAAACCATATAATAGATAACTCAGATATGTAGGTTCAATGAAATTCCCACCGACAAAATGTGTTCATCATCAAAATACATCATCTAGAAATTCTGATCCAATTCCCTATTGTTCTCAAACAATTACACCAAGATCCCTTGGAATTTCCATCAAATTGTTTAATCAAGATATAACCAAAGATCAAAAAATGATCAATACTATCAAGGATAAGGGTATTTGAAGTAAATTGAGACACCAAAGGATCACAAGTTCTAATACATAACAAGAGGACTCATCCATGATGAACAACACAATGATCTACCACTACATAAGGAAAAAAGAGTCAAGTTCGATGAAGAACAGAGTATATTACATAGATTTTCCTGTGGTTTTCATCTAGATCCACCTCATATCAAGGTGATCCCATGGAGGTAGTAAATGAATATAATTTGGTTGAATAACCCTAAATTTTATGATGAATTCATACTAATCCCGAAGGGAGGAACAATGTCAAAAAGGAAAAAAGGTCCTTTCCCAAGTTCTACCAATCAAACCCAATGAGATCACTGGTCGGGGTAAATCATACACTCATTTATTTCTTATAGGTAGTAGGTATTATTAACACCACAAATTGGATATATATATGATATATACTAATATTAGGATCAATTGAATATGTTCTTGATGTCTCTATTACAAGAGGGGGTGAATTGTAGTGTCCATGTTTTAGTTTAATACAATTATTCTAAAACAATTCATAAAACTATTTATGTAAAAATATTGGATTCAGACTTAGCCCTTAGACCAATTTATAAAAGTATTGTAATTTGTATTGATTTTGATAAAATCAGAGTTAAATAATTGTAATCATGAAAGATCAGATTAGATCAGAGTAATCAGATCATAATCAGAGTGATACAATTATATCAGAGTGTTTTGAATTTATAGAATATCCAATTATTAAAATAGACTATATTTATCATATTTATAATTTTTTCGATTAAACTAATATATAAAATCTCAACAAAAATAAATTCATGTAATAAAAAAGTACAATTATATCAATAATGTAAGAATGAATTAAATCTATTTAAAAAGAATATATCTCTTTTAACCTTAAGAGTAACATAGCTACAAATATTGTTTTAATCTATCTCTTGTTTTATACTAACAATAATGTATATATTTCCTTATAAAGGAATTTATTCAATAGGAATATTGGATTGTCTATTTAACTAGCATCAATATCCCCCGCAAGACCTCAATCATGAGATCATATTGTCTATCTATATATCCCAAAATCCCTCGATCGTAATCACATATCGGGAAAACTATTACAACAAAAAATTATTCTTAAGGGTAAAACTTGAAAAGGTTCCCTTAAGAAGACAAAACTCTAAAACAATTACAAAAGACTAAGAACATTCCATTCACACTATTTAATCTTTAGAGCTCTTACAAAATGAGAAATTTCAAATGAAATAATAAATCTGATAGCTACTCCAAACTCTTTGAATGAACCAATATTTATAGGTGAACGTTCAATGGTTATCTTTATCTTCCAATGGTTATATTTATTTTAGTTTTTTATAATGAATTGGACAGCTGGAAATTCATTATAACATAAAGTATAACATCATCTTGATTTTACACCATCATTATGTAAAATGTTTTCCTTACATTAGAAAGAAGTTTTCCATATTTATAATTTAAACTAATTAAGTCTAATGTAATTCCTTACAAATTCCATTACAATAATATTTATGAGTGTGAATTAGATGTTTTATCACTTCCGGTATCAATCTAATTATAAATACTTTTGACAATATAAAAGACAAAACAAAAATTATTACATCTAATCTAATAATGGTGAATTATATTTTTATTAGATCCATAACCATTATGATATTATTTATTAATAATGTTAGTTAATATTCATGAATACCTTATAACTAATTATTTATATGGAAAATGATTATGTTTTCAAAAACAATTATAAAACACTTTTGACATAAAAAGTTAGTAATTAAGTATTTTAAGAAAGATTTTGTGATTTCGAAAACTAAAATAATGGAAAGGTTATAAGTATTTATTTTGACTCAAAAATCTCCACTTTTTTGTAAACCACTAACCATAAAATTTAAATAGAAAAAAAACTTTGAAAAATTTACAGTCTATTTTCTTTTTGGTACCACGTATTCAGAGTTGAACATTAATTATTATCTCCCCTAAGTTTATAAATCGTATGAATATGATGATGAATAAAAATAAACCCCCCTTAGGATTAAATCACCCTAATGATTTTATTCTCCCCATTAGTATCATAATCTACCCTTATATGAAAATTTTCCGCCATATAAATAATTTATCCACCTTTGAAATTTCTAAAAATAATAGAGAAAAGTATTGATATTCCTAATAATTATTAGGAAAAAATACAAAACGAAATAATAAAATAACTATTTATATATAATAAATATGATAGAATAGTCAATCAATCTTAATTGGAAAATATTCAAACAATTTAAAATGGGATGAATAATTCGTTCATTAATAAATAGGTTTTCAAAATAAATTTGCAACAAGAGTTAAAAAGAAAAAATATTTTAATCTTTCCTCATCAAGGACATCACAACAGTCTTTATCTTTTTGAACCTTTTTCTATCTTCCTATATCTTTACTATAATTCTATCCTGAGACCATATTTTCTCTTCTTTATTATGATATCTTTCATTAAAATTTTCATTTTGATTTTTCATATCAATGATTCCATATTTGTAATGTTTAAATCCTAAAAAATCCATATATAAATGTTTTATCTTCCCATTTAAATATTTTTCTTCATTGGTCTGGTTTTTAGTAGAAATTTTTAACTATTTTACAATTTTTACCTTAGAATCCATAAATTTAGGTAATTGATTAGAGACTTCAGTGGATTCCTTCATAAGATTCTTCATATCTTCAATACTTTCATCATATATCTTAATATCAATATAAATATTATATGACCATTTCACAACCTTATTTCATTCCTTTCTATGAGCATAAGAACTTTCTAGTAAAACTTTGAGATCAACCTCATTCTGAATCAACCTTCCAATTAAAACATTGATTGATTCTAATTTTGAGATTGATTTTCATGAATCAATTGTACCCTATCTTCAAGTCCTAGAAGGTATCGAATATTCCCTTTGATTCTTCATAAATCCTAAAATATATAATAAACTCCTTGTAGATTTATTTAATTCACTGAATCTAATTTTTCAATTTTGGGATGTTGAGCATGATTGGTTCCCACTTCAGTCACTTTTCATTTCATATTTTCCATCTTTGTGACCAATTTTCTCTCTCTCTCTAGCTTCCTTTTCATTAGAAAATTGAATGATATCTCTTTCATCAGTGTCAAATTTTTTCAACTTCTATTTTTGAATTTTTAACTCTCTCATCTTTCTCAGATAAGGATTCAAATTCTTCTTTTGATGGTGATTTTTTTCTTATAAATTTCATATTTTTCTTGTTGGTCTATCTTGGTAGGAAAATTAGATGATTATGATTTTTAGGACATTAAAGAAAATTTATCATATTGAGTTTCCATTACATCAACATCTTCAAACTCATTTTTCCCCCTCTTAATATTCATCCTCTTCAACATTTTCTTCATTTTCCTTATCAGTCACTACTTCTACAAAAAATTATTCTTTGTATTAAATTTCTTCTTGAAATAATTCTCCTTATTGTATTAAGATATAAATTCCTACATTACTCTCTTATATTGATTTAAGAAACTCTTTGTGAATTTGTTATTCTATTATTAAATTTTCCTTACCATCTTTTGGTACAATTTCCAAATATTTTTTTAAGTGAGACTAATTACTCATCAACAACTTTAGTCTTTACCTTATCTATAATAGGGGGAAATTCATCATTAAAAGATAAAGTTTCATAGAAGTAGATTCTATAATCCATATTCACTTGATCGATATAGGTGATTGGTTGAATCTAAGCCAAATTTCCTAAATTCCTTTTATAAAAATTTCTCAAATGTTTCCATAAAAGATATTTTGTTGACTTCTTCTTTTTATTCTTCTTTTTTCTTTATTCTTCAAGAGTTTTAGCACCGTGAATTGTTTAGAAAAAATCCTTTACTGGGACAATTAAAATAAATGGATCGCCTTCATTCTTCTTTACCTTCTTCCATATCCATTCATCTTAGACTTTATATGGTACTTTATTTTGATTCATTACTTTATTTGGATGGTAATAATATTCCTTCGTCTTCTTTTTTGGGCCATACTCCTCAACTTTTTCCAGTTTCTTTGATGGTTATTTCTAGGATTCTTTCTCTAAAACAACTATTTTTCATAATTAAAACTTAATCTCATTCTTTTCAAGGTATCATAACGAATGTAATGAATCATCCTCTTCATCAACTTTGAATTGTATTCAGTATTGAAAAACTTCATGTACTCAACCATAATCTTGGTTAACAAATATAGAAACATAATTATTTTAGGACATTACAGATCCAGTATTTACATTATAAATAGTAATAAAAAGTAATCCCATAAGATCATTTTTTCTCATATTCACAAGGAATACCAAAATAAAAACATCATAAAACTTTAATGTGTCTTGTTCTTATTTCCTTTGAATTAAAAATCATTGTATCCAAAGATAAGTAAACCTATTATTTGGTGTTAGGTGTGAAATTTTCCAAACATTTTCATAATGATCAAAAAGGGAATAATATACCTCATTTTTATCAAAATATACAAGATCATCTCTTAATTTATGAGAAGGTAAATATACCTCTCTATCTGATGGAACCCTAATGAAAACATTGGATTTCATATTTAATATTTGATGATCTTTTTTATATATCATTAAGTATATTTCTTGTTTTACATTCTCATTGAAAAATGTAACTGAACTATAAAATGGATGAACAATATCAAGATACAGTAAATCATGATCCTCATCAAAATTTTTTACACATAGGGATTCCCAACCTTGGAATTGTTTTTACTTTCTTAAAATTAGAATCATACTTTTCATTGAAATCTCTTTCTACTATCCTTTCACAGAAATCATCCAACTTATTGAAATACTTAATAGAAGTCATCATATTTAGATATGATACTAATGATACAGACATGAAGGAAAGTGAATTTTTCAGACCTGGGGATTTTGAAGGCAGCATCAATTTGGAGAAAATTATTTGGGAAATAGATGTGGGATATAGGGGGTCCCATTATATATAGTAAATTGGTGTTTCAGTTCAATATCCAAATTAAATACAATGGATGAGAATAAACCCAATATGATATGATAGTTGAGAATGATCTGATGAAATATTTAAGGAATTTTTAACTCTCAAGGTTTTTAAATAAATTATCATATTGATATGAATACGTATTGAAAAAAATTAATAATTTTTTTGAAAACAAATCTAATCAAACTATGACAACAACAAAGATAAAACAATTTTAATTAATTAGTTTGAATATTTAAAAGATATTAATAATACCTTTTAGATCTAGAATAATTTATCAATTTGATAATGATGTTCTTCTTGAATTTTTTAAACTAATTAGATTAAAATATTTAAAAAATAGTCTTCATAAAAAAACTAAATTCAAAAGTTGGGAATATTTTTTAGAATTGAATATGATATTTTATAAATAAAATATCATCATGAAAAAATTTATGAATTTCAAAACAATTTAAGATATCCTAAGTCTATAAAATTTGTACAGATTTTTGAGTCTAATGATTCTTTTAAGAATAATGACTCTTAAAATATTGTAAAGAAATATGAGCACTGAACTTCATTAAGAAATATTTTTAGAAAATGAAAATTTTGAGAAACTAAATGTTTTGAAAAAGAAAAACTATATGTACTTACCCTCTTATGATGAATAACATAATATAATGATATGGATAAACAATAAGTAGATATTAATGATTAATTTAAGTTTATCATTACTATATTATGTTTAATGTATTCAAATCTATATAAAGGTCATGGTTTTGGAAAAATATAATCAACTTGATCTTGCGTTCTCATGAATTGTAAAATTATATCTCTTTTGAGTGTGTTATCCCTAAGAATGTGATGCCAAATATCTATGTGTATTTCATGGGAGTGATTTTCACGGTTTTTTCTTACGGAAATGGAACTATTATTATCACATATAGTTTGAGTTTTTGTAAAGCTGAAGGTATAGTCAGTGAGTGTGTGTTACATCTATAACACTTGAGCACAACATCTTATAGTTACTATATATTCAGCTTCATCAGTAGAATGTGCTACCGAGTGTTTTTTATTACATGAATAATAAACTAATTAATATCTTAAGAAGTGAAATTTTTTAGATATAATTTTTATATCCATTATGAAACCACAAAATTAATCATTCGAAAAACTTTTTAACATAGAACCATTTCTAGAAGAATATAAAATTCCTAAATTCATAGTCCCCTTAAGGTAAAAAAAATTATTCTGTATATTTTAGAAGGGATTATTTTGGATTAGCTTTATATCTTACACATAAGTATACAAAAAACATTAATTCCAGTCAACTAGTGGGTAAGTATAGTAAACTTATAAACATACCTCTAATTTTTTTTTGATCAACTGGTTGACATAGACTCATCAAGATCAATTGTATTTGAGGAACTGATTGGAGTTATATATAATTTTAATATGGTTGTATCCAAAAAATTGAAGCTGATCTTTGATAAACTTATGTTGAAAAATATAGGTTCCTTCTTGTTTTAATGATATTTGAAAACATATAAAAAATGTTAGCACACCCATCATACTCATCTCAAACTCATATTTCATAAGTTCCGCAAAGGAATCTGTTAAATATTTTTTAGTTGATCCGAATATAATTTCATCATCATAAATTTGAAGAATCATAATATTTTTTAACTTTATTTATAAAATTATTTGGATCTGGAAGTCCCTTAACAATGTTTTTTTGTAACAAAAATCCAATTAATATTTCATACCAGATTGTAAGGGCTTGTTTAAGACCATAAAAACATTAGCAATTTTATAAATTTATTCAGGATGTTTTGTATTTTCATAACCAGGTCTTGTTCAATATAAAATTACTCCTAAACATATTCATTAATAAAATAATACTTCACATCTATTTGAAAAAGTTTTAAATTAAATAATGTTTCAAAGGATAATAGAATATGAATAACTTCTATTCTATATACCAATTAATGTTTCTTCATAGTATACCCCTTCTTATTGGATTTAAACCTTAACAATAAGTCTTTATTTATTTCTAATAATTATTAATTTTTCATCAAATTTGATTCTAAAGACCAATTTTACAACAATTAAAGAGATTTCTTTAGATTTTTCAACCAAAATCTAGACTTTTTCATTCTTGAATTCATTTAGTTCATCTTTCATGGCCTTAATCCAATCATCATCTCCTAAAGCCTCATTATGATCCTTATATTCAAATTGGGAATGAAATGAAAGATGTTAAATTTCATTTATTTAGGAACTTTTTGTACTAACATGTTGATCAAAATCACCAATGATAATATCACTATGATGATTCCCACGAAATAGTTGATCTCTTGGGATTTTTAAAAACATGTAATTTAACATAAGGTAGGAAATCATCTTGAGGAGTAACTTCAGAAATTTTTTCATGAGTTATTTCCTTAAAAGAATAAATTTCTAACAGATGTTTAATATAATTTTTTAAATAACATGCGATGAAGTTGGTTGATTTTTATTAAAAAAGTTTTAGTTTCATCAAATTAAAAATTTATTGTTCCCTCAATATAATAATATTTTTTGATAAAATCTCTATATGAATTAGAAGTTGTATAATAACTTTAAAATATTCCTTCATCATATTTGGGTGAATATTTATTTAAATTATCTTTCATATTCAAAATGAATACTTGACATCAAAATAATATGAGGCAAGAAAATTTTGTTTTTAAAATTTTCCACAACTCATAAAATGTATTATTACGAAAAGGAAGAATTAGAACTCTATTTATAGTATAGTAGGAAGTACTGGCCACTTCATCCTAAATGTTTTTCACAATTGAGTATTTAATCAACATGTTTCTTATTATTTTTTTAAAATACTATTTATTCTTTCAACAAAACCATTTTTATGGGGGGTTCTAAGAACTAAAAAGTTATGGGTAATATCATTCTTACTAAAAAATGCTTGAAAATAAAAATTTAAAAATTCTCCACCATGATCTCTATAAATATTTATCAAGGGAAGGATTTTCCAATTTTTAACTTTGGATAAAAAATATTTAAAATAACAAAAAGCTTCTAATTTATTTTCAATAAAATAAACACATGTGTGTCTAGTGTAATAATCAACCAAGACATATACATATTATTTTCTCCCAATACTCCCAGTTTGTATTGGAATAATTGTTTCCATGTATACTAAAAATAAATCAACAAAAGTTAATACTTCACTAAAAGATTTAATAATAGACATATATTGATTATTGTATTGAAAAGGTTTACATACTTTTGAAGAATAAAATCTAGGTTCTGGTAGATCCTTAACAAGTGTTTTTATAGTCATCTTGGATATGTTTGAAAGGTTACCATCTCTTAACATTCAATTCTATAACTAGGAATGATCTTTCTTTACATTATGGAAATATACATCCCAAATCCTAAGATCTACAAATTTATATGTATAAACATTCTCATTCTGATTGGTAGAAATAAATAATGCATCCTTGTAAATGGGTACAACACATTTATTATCTTGAAAATTCACTAGGTAAACTTCATCGCATAATTGAATTATTCTTATAAGTTTGTTCTTAAGGCCTTTAATAAATTAAATGTTTGAAATTAAATATTTAACAAGAAAAACTATGTTACCTATACCAATAATATATCCTTGAGAATTATCTCTAAAGGTAACTTTTCCACCATTCAACTCAATGATATTTTTCGAAAAAAGTTTTTGTTACTAGTCATATGTCAGGAAAATACACTATTTATATTACACATATTCTTGTTGTTGATACTTTCTTTCTTTTCATGAATTCAAAATCATTAGAATTTGGGAACCAAACATTCTTGGGTCCAATTGTGTGAGAAAAAAATTTAATGCATCTACATTTTTTTAGAAAAATAGGCTTCTTGGATTGAATTTTATTAAGATAACAATTTTTTCCATTTTTTCACCACTTTAACATTTTGTAAAAAGGTTTCACTGTTTGGAACGAAATAATTGTTACTAAAAACATGTTTTTATGAGTAAACCCCATTCTGGAATTAGTACCATGAGGATGAAATTGTTTGATTTTTTTTTCAATTTTTTTTACCAGTTTTATAGTTTATAAAATGTTTATTCTAAGGAAGAAATTTCATATTTTAGTTTTATAACAAAATCCTTATCATCAGTAGTATTAGTTTTATAATTGAGTTTAGTTTCTAAATTTTGTTTTCATAGAAATCACCTTTTATGAACCTTTTGATAAAGTTTCTTTTTTGAAATTATCATTATCAGGATATTTTGAAATATATGATATTTTTTGTTAAAAAATCTATTCTTGATTTTTTCATATCATTTTTTTAACTTGGAAATTTTTTTCAAACAATTTTGAAAATCAGGATACTTCATAATAAGAAAGAAATGAATTATCTTAACTATTTGGTGAGTAATTTTCATCCAACGATTTAGAATTGTTTTCATTATTAGATTCGGGATAATTTTCATTTAAAGGTAAGTTTGTAATATTTTCAACTATGCTTACCTTGGCTATAAGATAAATATTTTCATTAAGTACTCTAGCTAGAATACCAATGTTCATATATCAAGAACTATTATTCTCAAAAGAGTTACCTAAAGAATATCCTCTAATTTCACTCCACAAATAATTATTTTTAATAACTTTCTTTCCTTTTGAATTATAAAACCTTTTCTAATTACTATGATAATGTATTTCTTTTCAATCTTTTCTCTCTAAATTTAGACAATCTGGTCAGATGTGTCCAACATTATTATATTCATAAAAAGTAACTTAATATTTCTTATTACTTCATTCCTTATTAACATTATTATACTAATATTGAAAATATTCCATACCAGCTATCTTGTTTATCGTCAAAGAAACATTAACTAATTCATTTTCTTAATGTTCTGATGAACTTGTGTCTGATTGTATAAAAAAAATTCATTATGGAGGATTTCACTACTTTATCATCCAAATGAACTTTAGGGAGTAAGGTATAAGTTGTAGAAAATGAAACTCCACCATTTTTCTTTTTCACTTTTTCTAAATCTCTTTTCAATATACTCTTATACTAAATCAATGTTCCAATAAGATCATCTAATGCAATACTACTCACTTTTCTTATTTCCACAATAATAGTTCTCTTAGACTCCCATTCATTGGGAATGATATCTATGATTTTATTAATAATTATTTCATTATCTAATCCTTTCTCACCAATATATTTTATACTATTTATAATCATCATTAATATATGATGATCCTTGGAAACCGATTCACCACGAATGAAATCAAAAGCTTGATAATCATCCCTTAACAGTTATCTTCTAGTTTCAAAAACCTTTGAAGTACCAAAATGTGTAACCTATATCTTATTCCAAATAAATTTAGTAGAATCACAAGATGATATTTGACTATATATGCTTCTAGTCATGGAACAGAACAAATTAATCCTTACACTATATTTTTGTTGATATTCTTACTTTTCTTGATTAGTGAAAGAGGAAACTACCTTATTAGGAATCTCATAATTTCTAGTGAGCATAAAAAAGTTATCAAATCCAGTGTTGATAAAAAAAGTATTCACTATGTCTCCCTAATATTCATAATCAACACCACCAAAAATCGGTGGTATATTGAGATTTATATTTTCTATTGATCCAATATTAAAACATTCCATCTTAAAAGAAAAAAATTATTTTCCACAAAACATGTTAGTGTAGTAAAATTATATAAACAATTTTTTAACAAAACTTAATAGACTTGAAATAGTAAATATTGTGAAAACATATAAGATATTTGAGTATTATAAACTTACTCTGATACGAATTATTTGATATCAAAATGAGATATATTGATATTAAAATAAAAATAATGTATACTTGACGACCCTATTATAAGAGGAGGGGTGAATTGTAGTTTAAAAAAATTAAACTACAACCATTCATAAACATGATTAAATAAAAAGATCCAATTTGGAATTTTTCCTCAATCTAATTTATCAAAGTATCATAATCCGGATTGATTTTGATTAAATCAGAGTTAAATAATAATAAACATAAAAGACTAGATTAGATCAGAGTAATCAGGTCATAATAAAAATGATATTATTATAACATAGTGATTCAGATACAAAGAAGATATGATTATAATAAAATATTGTATTTATCATATTTTGAATTGTTACGATGAAACTATTATATAAAACAAAAATATAGTGCAATACTTTAATGAAACAATTAATAGAATAGAAACAACGTAATAATGGCTTGCATATATTTAAAAATAATATATATCTTTTAACATTAAAAGTAAGGAATCCAAACACCTTGGATAAAGGTATCCTTTATTTATATATACATGAAATTTTTTCTTCCCTTAGTAAAAAAATTCCTTGTTACAATGTTGATGTCCTTTCCATCACAGAGTTTAATGAAGGGAAAAGGAGAATACCTTAATCACAAAGAGAGTCATCCTTTGAAGAACATCAAAAATTGACAAAGGCATGAACAAGTAATTCTTTATGCATGGGTCGTGCATGTTTCACTATGGTCGCACAAGCATAATTGTGTGCCACATATGGGTCACGCAGGTGACTTGCACGCCCTATTCTTTTTTTTTCAAAGTTCCTCAATGGCCTATAAATACCCCTTGTGGGCCCCCCATTTCAAGGACAAAAAAATTCCAAAATTCTTATTTAAGCTCTCGGTGCCCTAGTCTTTGGTTGAAGTCTTCGAACACTTCTAAGGTAATTTCATACCTAGAATAGAAGATCTAAAGAGGGGGAACAAGGCCTAAGTGTTGAAATTCATCAACACTTTTTCACCTAAGTGGCTAACCCTTAAGGGAAATGGCCACACTTACGCGCCACCTTATACCTTCAACAGAACATTCATGCCACCCTTTTGGAAGCCTTTAGGGATAATACTAAGGGCTTGAGCCACGACTCGCCCAAGTATTACCCTATTGGTTAACCATTTCCCAAGTACACCCATGTCTCTCAAGTATACTTACGCAACCAGAACTTGCACACCCAAACAGGACTTGCACGCTTGCCTCTTTTTGGGTGCCCCTCCTGCCTATTCAACTCTTTTCTTCAAATCCACCTATCCTCTTCAATATTTAGCCTTCAAAACCCTCTTCAAAGCCATTTATGGCATGGTTCCTTTGTTGGATTCCTTATCTAAAATGAATTCTGTGGAATATCTCTCAAAACCTCATGATTTACATATCTTTATGTCACGAAGGTTAGATATTTCCTTCATCCAACCTCATACTTCAAGATGATATTTTCTCTAATTTGGGCTTCCTCCTTAGGAGTAATCCCCAAGTTCCCAAATCTGGGCATCCTCCTTAGGAGTAAGCCCCAAGTTTCTTAACCCGGGCCTCCTTTTTAGGAGTAAGACACAGTCACATGTTCCCCTTAACCTAGTCCTCCTTTTCAAGAGTAAGCCCCAGTCACAAGTTCCCCTTAACTTGGGCATCCTTTTCAGGAGTAATCCCCAATCATAATTTCTCTTAACTTGGGCCTCCTTTTCAAAAGTAAGCCCCAGTCATACATTCCACTTAACCGGGTCCTCCTTTTCAGGAGTAATCCCCAATAATAATTTCTTTTGATTTGGGATTCCTTATCAAGAAAAAAACCCAATCATAAGTCCCCTCTAATTTGGTTATCCTTCTCAGGAGTAAGCCCTAAGTTAAATATCCAAATCTTCATAAAGAAAATGTACCTTTATGAACCTTGTTCCAGGGTTTCTTCACTGAAGTAAATCCCAATCCTCATATACATTGGGAAGTCATATATACATAAGCCCCACATTATTTCTTATGATTACATATTTCATGGCATAATTTTCAGGTTTTACTAATACCTCTTGTTTCTCACACCGAGCATGACTCACGTGAGCTTAGAGTGTAAAAGTAATTTTGAAATCTCTCTTTGGTCCATTAATCATGAATTAACCTCATACTTCTTCGCTCGAACTATGTGGGTTCTAATTCCTTTTCTGACAAGGATATGTAGGTAGCCCATCTGTGGGTATGATCCCATGTCTAAAATAATCCATGTCCTTCTGAACAACAATAAACATTAAGTGCCCCACTGAGTGGCTTTAAAACCAGTATGGTTATCATAATGACCAAGATATTTCTATATAATATGTTGAAGGATACCATTGACTAATAATCTCTAATAAATGCGGTTGATTCTATATGAATGAAGAACCTCAAATACATATAAAAGATTCTCTAAATTTCATACATATCAATCATTGATTGTCAGATCTAAAGGAAAACTCATTTTTATACTTGGTAAATTAATAAGGATTCACGAACATAACTCAAATATATAAGAGAGTCCTGGAGTAGACAACAATTCCCCCCAAAAAGTTGTGATGAGTCCGACCTCCAATCCTATTGACCAATGAAAATTCTTAAGCCTCATCGGTCCATAACTAATGAGCACCTTCCTTTGGAAAGTAGGTCTAAATAGATATAGAATCATTGGATGTTTCCGGTTCTACAAAGAAACCTGTTAGAAACCGATTGGATTGTTTGAACCTTAAACAAACAAGGTCATCCCCATTTCTAGAAGAAATAAAAAACGGTGAACCCGACCTGAATTCTTAACCATGTTAAATGATGTTTTACTTATTTGTTAGGACCCTATTTACCTCAATGTGAGGGCCAAAAAATCAATCAATAACATATGTGCTCGTCAAAAAGATGTAGTGGACGAACTAATCTTGATTATGTCTGTTATATCAAACAGACACTTTTTTCAAAGATCTCTCTGCGTTACAGAAATGGCTTCTCTAAAGTTCACACCTGTGAATGCCTCTACTTCTAATCTTGCTGGATCCTCGTCCGCTCTGAGGACGACATCACCTACTCAGCATCTTCAATGCTGGGTCTGAAATGCACTGGTTAAGGAATATCATTAACATGGTACCATTCTGACACTGGAGGCTGCTCGACAAGACCTCCAAGTTAATAATTCACCCAGTTTGTCCAGACAACGATGACTAGTAATCAAGAAACAGGTGGTGGCAACCACCATATCCAACCATTTTGGGTCGTTATCCCAAGAACACAATCACCAATCCCTCCCATATTATGGGGAGGTGAATGAGAAGGTCACTCAAGGCCTTAATTCAGGAATACATGAGTACTTCTCGAGGGCTCACATCAATAATCACCACCAGACTCGTGCGGCAGTGTGCCCTCAACATGATGTGGGTATTTCCTTTAGGGTTTCGGCTCAGGTTCCTCATACCCGAGCATGCATGATGAACCGTTAGAGGTGAAATCTTGTCAGAAGAGAGAAGGTTCTTACTTCTGCACCCTCTAGAGAAGTCCATCAAGCCAACTTGTTGCAAACAATGAGCGATCATATACACCCATCCGTCCTGATGTTACTACCCAGCAGGCTTATCTGGCAGTAACATGCCAATCCTGCCAGGAAATTCCGGTGGAGTATTATAGGCAGGCATATAAACTTGTTTATAATTCATCAATCAGCTAGCAGGCTCGTCTAACTGCACCCAAAGAAGCTCACCAATCTAATATGGTGGCCACTGATAAGCAGGGACATACACATTTTTACAATAAAAAATTCTGTCAGCAGTCTCGTATGCCTGTATTGAAGGAAATTCGTCAACCATACTTGAAGAATAATAAATAGCAGGCACATACACCTGCCAATGTTCATCAATCCTGACAACAATATCATTTGGTAGCACTCAGAGAAGTCAATCAGAAAGCTCTGACGACAAATTTGGAGAAGACTCAACTCTCTGCCCCCATACATGAGTACTATCAGAATTCACTAAAAGGAAAAGGAGGACAGGAGCAGGCACATAAACCTACTCCAAGCACATAATGGATGTATATTCCCATTCTAGAAGCTGAAGTCACTAAGAACATTCTGATAATGGTGAAAGAGAAGAAGCAAATCCCTGCCCATATTATAGATGCATGTCAGAATATTATAACAACTTCATCAGCATCATAGGGAGAGAAATACAAATCTATCCTTACCAGTGGAGTGACTCATCAACATATCACTCCAGAACAGATACACACCTCTGTTCTAGTACAAGAGGTTTGCAGGGAATATTCCCCCATGTCATAAGGATAATCATGTCTAGCACATACACCAAATTTGAATGGAGATAATCAGCCTAACCGGACTATTTCTCCGGAGCAGTCACATACACTTGCCCATAATAACCACTTTTTTCAAAAAGTGGTTCCCAAAATGAGTAAGAAGATTTTTAAGAAAAAGAACCATTCAGCACAGTCAAGAAATCAAGATCTGGTCTATAATAAGGCCTTGCTCGATGCTGGAGTTCTTGAAGCCCTCAGACAATTATCTGTTTCAACTCAAGATTCTACTTTCTCATTTCCCAATAGTGAGAAAAATAATTCCGAAGGACATCATCAGACACTTCCTCATGAAGGATTGCTTCATGACAGTTAAGTGGATCTCGAAGTATCATCTTCATATGAGAGCCACAATAACCCTCTGTGTGGACAGAAGATCAAGGAGAAAAAGGTTTCATCTTTTGCTATAACCCACCATAGTGGTCCTCCGCATGATGATGAATTTAGCTGCGAAAGTCCTCTCCATGGTAGTAATTCACATTTCCTGGAAAATTATTCAAAGGACAATGTAGTAACGAGAAATCCCACTTATCTTAAGGCACTTGAAAATGTGAAGCCAATCATGTCAGATGCTTTACCTATAGTAGGTAAAATACTTTCTCAATCAGAAGATAGCCCAGGATGTAGGTCATTCTCCAAACCACCCCTGGGTCATTCAACTTCTAGTTTGATAAATGAATTATATACAAATATTTTTAAATCTGATGAAGCAAAAAAGAAGAACCATCTCTGGTCTAATCCGGTAGAACAATCCTCATCAAATGATAAGGAGG
This sequence comes from Viscum album, assembly GCA_963277665.1. NCBI lineage: Eukaryota > Viridiplantae > Streptophyta > Magnoliopsida > Santalales > Viscaceae > Viscum > Viscum album. The sequence goes on from OY728131.1 coordinate 359,547,416, forward strand.
AAGTGCTGAATATGAGAAAACAACTGGAGAAAGGTGAAGTACTGGTCATGTTTTGTCCTTTGGATGACTCTCAGTATGATATTCCAGAAATGATGACAGAAGATTGTATTCACGATATTCATCTCAACATATGAAAAACTCTTTGTCAATTGAAATATAAAATATTATCTTATGATGAATATGAAAAACATGTCCAGATAATAGAAGGGTTACAATTCTAAATTGATTTGGCATCTCTCTTAGTTTCCCTATATCCAAAGGTTGAAAAGTAGCAGAGAGCCCTTCAGTGTTCATGCCTTGGCACACTAAAAATATTGCACCAGTTAATTGTAAATTTCACATCTGGTATTCATATCAGGGGATGGGGTGTTCGTGGAGAAATGAATTTCACTGTACTCTCCAGTCAACAAATCCCTCTATAAATGGTCTCATGAAATGTTATTTCCCATGTCTGGCCACAACCAATTGGTTTTGTATGTAATCAAAGGCTTGCTCAGGAACATGCCTCAACTAGTTCTTCCTATAGTCAGGCATACAGAGAATAAGTTGTCAAATTACTCTTTCCTCAAGTAAATGAGAATATCGAACATTCTTCTCATTTATAGAATTCACTTTATCAGGTGACAAAAGTGTCATAAATCATCGAACATTAATTTGAGCCTGGTGATTTGAGTGGATGTAGGTTGATGCATCCTGCCAATTTCCAGACTAATGTCCACAAAATCAGGAGATCCTTTAAGAAAGTCTCAGATGTATCCACTCAAGAACCACCCCAGCTTGCCAGACTGGGGACTCTTTTAGCTCAACCCTCAGAATCAACAAATAGGATTCGAGGAGTTGAGCAGGAACATCCCCAGTCAACCGGACTGGGGACCTTTTCAAATCCTCAACCTCTTCCTCAGAAAAATTCAGTCTTCTCTTGATTAGCGAAGAAGATATAAGAGGAATTAAGAGTCAAATTATCAGGAGATTCCCTCTAAATTACAGTTCATTAAGAAGTTCCTGAGGGATCAACTCAATAAAAAGAAATGTCACATCAAGGTCATGGAAGAAGAAAACATTGAAGAAATGCTGATAGAAGGGATGCAATACGTTATGCATCAATAAATGTCATCAATGTCATTGTTGCTGATCCCCCAGAACATGAGGCTCACTCAGGGGAATCAGATGAAGAAGTTTCTGTTCAAGAGGCTCTAAGCACTGAAACAAATGAGGAAGGTGTGTGTACCCATAATCAAAGTCTTACCTAGAATTTAGGTATTCCTTCAAATAACCACCCCCCTCCGAAAGGCATCCAACAAGGGGAAAGGAAAAAATTCAAGTTATATTCCAACCTACCTCTAGAGAAGGTCAATAATTCTCATTAGAGGAAAGGTTCGCACAACAGGAAGAAAAAATGAAGGAGTTAAAGAGGTTGAATGCAGAACTACTTCAAGGTAGTCTTCCTCCTAAGTGTGCTGGAGTTAGTCAGTCAAGAGAATTTGTTACAACTATGGGGATGGATCAATAATATCATCCTTTACAAGTACACCCTTAAAATTATAATCATATGGGTCATGTGCAATAACAACTGGTAGTGCTACCATCAGCTGCAGTACGAATCACCACACCTATCCAAACTCTAGTTATTGCACCTACACAGGTCCAAACTCAACTAGATGTTTCTCAAAAATTAATAACTACAATTGAGTCATTAACAGCTTGGTTGGAAGTTATGGAAGGAAAACATGCACCAGTTCAATGACAGAAGAGAGCTTACCCTGAATGGGTTGATGCAATTTCTCCCCCATCAAATTTTGTGAGTACCACATTCCCAATTTTTAATGGTTCGGGAGATCCAGAACAACACATAACCCGTTTTGTTTCTCGTTGTGATCCTATGATGGGAACTCCTCAACAAAAAGAAGTATTTATGCTTATGTTTTTTATACAGTCATTACAAGGACTTTTTTTGTGTTGTATACAAGCATGTAATCCAGGTCAATTACTGGGTGCGAGGATCTCCGTCAAAAGTTCCTTCTTCAATTCAGTTCAACGTTGCCTAAGACAATAGTTTTTTATCTAAAAAATTGTAAGAAAATAGAAAATGAAAAAATTTTAGATTTCATTGCTCGATGGAAGGGATTAACGTATTTTTTAAGTTTAGCACTTTCTCAAGAAGAATTGTTTTCAATCTATATGGAAAATTTGTGTGATGATTTATACACACTGTTGATCCCTGTGAAATACACAGGAGGGTTTTGAGACCTTACTTCGATCACTTAGTATATCAAAGACTCTCTTACAAAGACTAAAGATAAAACTCATGTAATTCCATTGGCTCCAAGAAGGAGAATGGGTAATGTAGAGACTGCTACAGTCACACTTAAACAAGTTCATGTACCTGCTTCTACTTCAAGACCTTCATCTTACCGAAGGGCTCCACCTCCTGAGCATCAACAACAAAGGCCATTTCATCATGATGATCAAAGATATCAAAGATGGAATATATTTGAGGAGTTAAAGAACAAATTCTATTCTTTCCAAAATGAACATGTTCCTGGTTAATTCATTTCAGCTCTGAAAAATAATTTGGTTCATTTTCCATGGCCTAAAAGGACGAACAAGGAAGGAGATGATGACCTTTCCAACTATTTCTAATTTCATCAGATGTTGGGACATCCCATTCAAGAGTGTTTTGTATTCAATGAACTCCTACATAAGATGGTGGACTCTAGGAAGGTAATACTGAAAGGTTCTTCAGCCCAGGTAGCATGTGTTACTACTACAGATGTAGAGGAAGATGGTGAGTGGCAAGAAGTCAAGTGCAAAGATGCGCAGAAATTTGATGATTGGATGGTCTCAAAAATGATAAACCAAACTCATGCCATTTTACAAATTCAATTGAAGAAACTAATTGTGTCTTCTGCTAAGAATGTTACACAAAACCCCCTTCATCAGTAGAAAAATCCTCAAAGAAGCGGAATAATTCAAAGAAAGAAGAGCAGTCAGAAGAAGATGAGATCGTGTCACAGCCCAAGTTATCTTTGACTATGGTAGATTTTATGCCATCTACTTCAAAAGCATAGGAACTTCCCCACCAAACGGCACAACCTAAACTAGCTAATCAGGCAGAATCTCCATCAGATGAAGAGTTGATCTTCGGTTCTGTTAACATGATTCACATAACAGATCCTTTTTCTAGTCACAGTTTCGATATTGATGAGCATAAATTCTTTGTATCAAATAGAGGAATTAGAGGGAGTTTTGGAGGTCTTGGATACAAAGGAAGACGTGGATATTCCAGAATCCACTATTTAAATCCTACCCCTACTAGAACTATATTTGCAGCAGAAACACATGGCAGACCCTTCAGCGGGCTCAACAAGAACAAGAATGTTCTCCCACACATGGCAGATTCAGTCCTGGCACAATTATTTTGGAATATCAGTTAGAGGTTACACCTTATTCCTCTGAGCAAATAAATAGACCTAGTTGGTATAATCTTCCAAATCCAAGAGTATTTCCAACTCCTACCCCGGTACAAGATGCATCTACTTCAAAATCATAAACATCTAAGGCACCTATGAAACCACATGTTCCTGTTGGGAAAAACATACATTTAGACCAAAAAAATGATTTCCTGAAACATTTGGCCGAAGTACCAGCCAAGTTATCAATTTTGGATTCCTTGAATCTATCAAAGGATCTCTGGGAGTCACTTATTGAGGCTTTGTCAAGTCCTCAGGAATATGAAACGGAAATTGTTGTGGCTGAAGTCTACCATGTAGAGAATGGTCCTGTAGAATTCCATGCATTGATATCTTTATAGATGAAGATGAATATTATGTTATGCATGGACATATTAGACCTTTGTATTTATCTGCAAAGGTCAATGATATAAACATCTGATGAGTTTTCATTGATAATGGTTCAGCAGTCAACCTCATCCCTATTCGTACACTTCGTTGATTGGGCCTCAACGAATCTTATTTATCTCCTTCTACTTTGATTTTTCAAGGATATGATAAAAATGAACAAGAACTTTTGGGTGAGATTACACTCAGAACTCAGTTTGGAGACCTTGTATCCAATTCAGATTTCATGGTTGTTCTTCATGACATAGCCTTCAACATTTTTCTTGGAAGACCTAGGCTATATCAACATGCGGTTATACCTTCATCATACCATAAATTTCTCAAATATTGTTTCAATGGTCAAATTGGGACATTGTATGGTGATAAATCCCCATTCAAAACACGTGAATCTCAATACATTGAGGCAGAATTCTATCACATGGAGGGAAAGGAGGTATCTATGACAGTGAAGGTTATCAAAATTAATGCTCCATATGGTTTGGAAAAGATTATAGTAAACCCATTCATACATGTGAGTACAAATTATGTGTTTCCTATCAGTCAAATTGACAGGATAGACCGAAATCCAAATACTATTATGGAAACTTCCATAATGTCAATTACATCAATCAAGCCAGAAATCATGTGAGAAATTGGTGATTCACCAAGAAATGATGAAAGATCAAATGGAGGTGTCTTCATTTCATCCGCTGAAATACAAGAATTTCTATACTTCATCAACCATACCAGAAGAAGTTATAGAAATGTCAATGATAAATGATGATGTTGATTCTCAATCCATCATCTCTTCTTTAATACCCAAGGAAGTCCCTTCATCATCAATAGGGTCAAAAATGGTAGCCTCTTCTTGATGATGTTCAAATTTTAACATCTCTCTTGATCATGGAAATTATGCTTCATCATCTAATATTCAAGTATAAATATAAGAAATAAAACATTTTGAAGAAGAAGAGGAAGATCTCATAGATGCTCCTCCAGCATTTAAAGAGGGTATCTCTACCACTGTGGATGAACTCAGAGAAATAAATCTGGGTACAAAAGAAGATCCACACCCCACTTTAATTATTGTGGCCATGACTCTTGAAGAACAAGAAATTTATATTTCATTTTTAAAGTAAAATCAAGATATATTTGCTTGGAACTATACAGAAATTCTAGGGATTGATCCTGATGTTGCTACTCATCATATGGGTTTTCCAGAAGAAAATCGAGGATTCAAACAAGCCGCAAGAAGAACACACCCAACTTATGCTTCCAAAATTGAAGTTGAAGTGGATAATATTATCAAAGATAAATTCGTTAGAGAAGTTAAATATCCCAAATGGTTTGCTAATATTGTCATTATGAAAAAGAATAATGGAAAAATTAGAGTTTGCATTGATTTCAGAGATCTTAATCGGCATTGTCCCAAGGATGATTTTCTAGTTCCGATCACAGAACTCTTAATTGATGAAACAAATGGCTATAAAGCACTTTCCTTCATGGATGGATATTTTGGGTATAATCAAATTCGAATGGCTCCAGAAGATGAAGTATCTACAGCCTTTAGAGCTCCTCAAGGTGTTTTTTTCTATCGGGTAATGCCATTTGTCTTGAAGAATGTAGGTGAAACATATCAACGTTCCATACACCGTATCTTCAAACCATTTTTAGAAAAATATGTTGAATGTTATGTGGATGATTTGGTGGTTAAATCCAGACAAAGTTATAATCACTTGGATGATTTTGAAATCATATTCCACAAACTTCAACAACACAATTTGAAGATGAACTCCTTGAAATGTGATTTTGGGGTAACCTCAGGAAAATTTCTCGGCTTTTTTGTATGCCATCATGGTATCAAATTCGATACTAAGAATAAAAAATCAATCCTTGGTATGTCACCTCCTTTAAATTTGAAAGAATTAAGAGGATTTCAAGTACACTTGGCCTATATTTATCATTTCATCACCAATCTGGAAGGAAAATGTTTACCTTTCACCAAATTAATGAAGAAGGGAGTCTCCTACCAGTGGACTGAAGAATTTCAAGAAGCATTTGATATTCTCAAGAAATATCTCTTGAGTCCACCGATATTAATGCCACCTGTTGAAGGAAGACCACTTATCATCTATGTGACAGCTTTAGAGTGATCATTGGGTTCCTTCCTTTCCCAAAAGAATGATGCCGGGAATGAAAACAACCTTTACTATCTTAGTCGAACTTTGCTTGAGGCATAAAATCGATATTAAAATATTGAAAAGTGCTGCCTGGCGTTAATCTATGCAGTTCAGAAACTGAGACACTACCTACAACATCATGAGGTCTAATTGGTATCTCACAATAACCCGCTAAAATTTATCCTTAGTCATCCAATGTTTACAGGACATCTGGCAAGGTGGGTAGTTATTCTGCAGAAATTTCATATCCAATACATGTCTCAAAAGGCAATAAAGAGCCAAGATCTGGCTGATTTCCTTGATGAACACCCTTCAGTAGAAGATACATATTCAGATATTGAACTTCCTGATGAGGAAATCTTCTATATTAAAGATAATCCTCAAACATGAGAAATGTACTTTGATGGTTCTTCCAGAAGTCCAACAGGGAAGAAAATGGAAGATCCAAAATTCAACAAAGTTGGGTTGGGAATTGTAATTATTTCCTTGAAAAAGGTAGTTCTACCCTATTCCTTCTTATTGTGGGAAGGCAGTACAAACAATGAAGTAGAATATTAAGCTCTCATCGTAGGTTTGGAGTTGGCACTTCAGGCACAGGTGAATCACTTAAAGGTGAAAGGTGATTTAGACCTGGTAATAAAACAAGTCAATAGGGATTATTCCATCAGAAAGGAAGAGTTAGACCCTTTGTATGGTTACGTCAAAGAGTTAATGGTGGAATTTCCTTCAGAACTGACATTTTCTTATGTCCCACAATCAACAAAAGCTCAAGATGATGCACTGGCAAATGTAGCCACAACTATGGAAGATCCAAATCGGGACGAAATAATCATCAGTATTTCCCACAGTCATAATGTTTCACCTTATGTTCAAATCAGAACAAAGGAAATCAATGAAAATTTTCCCATTTCTGAACCATATGTTCATAATACAGGATGGATGACACCTATCATGGAATACCTTCAAAATGGAACGCTCCCACCTAATAGAGCCAGGAAAGAACAAGTCCAGTGACATGTGGTCAATTTTACTCTTTATGATAGCCCAAATCACCTAGAAAAAATTCTCCACAAAAGAGGTTTTGATGGAATTCTCTTCAGATGCATTGATGGTGAAGATACAATGGTTGTCAAGAAAGAAGTTCATGCAGGAGTCTGTGGTGCCCACTAGTCTGGACATAGACTATCTAATCAAATTTGAAGGCTTGGATACTTTTGGCCTTCAATGATACAAGATTGTGTTGATTTTACTAAGAAGTATCATTCTTGCCAAGAATGTGCCAAATTCATTCATCAACCCCCAGAGTTTCTTCATACAGCTAAATACTCATGGCAATTTTCCACATGGGGAATGGATATAGTAGGACCTTACCCTTTAGCTACATCCAAGCAGTTTAAGTATATTCTTACTGTTACTGATTTCTTTTCAAAATTGGCAGAGGTAATGACTCTCAAAGAAGTTAGTTCTAGAAGCATTTTTAGCTTCATCAAGTCTAACATGATTACCAGATTTGGTGTCCCTCATACCATATTGAGGGACAATGGCACCAACTCTTGTTCATTCTAGGTAAGAAAGTTGTATCAAGAATACAACATCAAATTCAACCATTCATCTCGGTATCATCTAGCGGCCAATGGTCAAATAGAAGCCTTCAATAAGATTCATTCAAGAATACTGCAAAACATGGTGGATAAAGATAATAAATCATGGTCTGATAAACTTTTTCATTCTTTATGGGCTTATCGAACCACCACCCACACTGCGACACGGTCAACTCCATATTCATTGGTATATGGAACATAAGCAGTCTTTCCCATTGAGGTTCAATTACCTTCACTCAGAGTATCCATTTTTGATTAGTCATCTACAGATGAACAATATGAAAAGAAATTGGATGAATTGGAATGATTAGATGAAAAAATATTGTGCACCCTGCACCACTTGGAAGTCTATCAGAATCGAATAGCACGAGATTTCAACAAAAAAAATTTTTTTTCCGTTCATTCATTCAAGGAGAACTTCTATTGGTTCTCAGATCTCCAATGATACTAAGAAAGAAACCTCCCAAGCTTGAGCCAATGTGGGAAGGAACATACTCAATACATAAGGTCTACTCCGACGGAGCTTATTCTTTAATCTCAATGGATGGAGATATCATTAAAACTCCAACCAATGTAAGATTCCTAAAGAAGTATTTCGTGTAACACAAATACCATACATCCTAGATACATGACGCTAAACTTTACACCACCCTTTCATCCAACATGACGTTAAATTGTGCTTTCCTTACTGCATGACATTAAACTGCATAGTATCCTCTTACGTCCTAGCTACATGATGCTAAACTATACAACACCCTTTCATCCAACATGACGTTAAACTGTGTTGTCCTTACTGCATGACATTAAACTGTATAGTCTCCTCATACATCCTAGATACATGACGCAAAACTGTACAACCCCTCTTTTATCCTTATTGCATGACATTAAACTACACAGTCCCCAAAGTCCTTACTGGAAGACTTTAAACTACACAGTCCCTCCATTCATCCAACATGACGTTAAACTATATTGTCCTAGCTACATGACGCTAAACTGTGTAGCAATTGTCCATACTGCATGAAATTAAATTTCATAGTCCCTAAATACATCTTACATGACATTAAACTGTACGTATTCATCCTACATGACATTAAACTGTGTTTCTCATTCGTCCTACATGACGTTAAACTGTGTCCAATCCCTTATATGTCCTGCATGATGTTAAACTATGCATCGTTAGGGTTGTTACTACCCCTTGTTTCTCACACCGAGTATGACACACGTGATCTTGAGTAAGTTTCAACCATAACACCCTCTCTAGGCCGCTAACTATACATAAGTCCCAACACCATTTTTAGGTTGTTGTCCTCAAGTACAAATCGATCACTAATTCATTTTCAATTAAACTACGCGGACTTTGATCCTTGTCTTCTAGGCTGGGTACGTAGGCAACCTTATGAGGTTCAAGCCCAAAACCAATATCTTCATGTCGGTTCACCTCTGTCTTATACGATGTTGATATGTGAAGCAGCCCAAAACCAATATCTTCACATTGGTTCACCTCCGTCCCACATGATGTTAAACTGTGTACGTCCCTTTTTTCCCTGCGACATGACACTAAAATGTGCAGCACCATCATCCTTGCTATATGACGTTAAACTATACAGTCCCCCATTGTCCCTCACCTGAGAGGGAATAATCATTGACATTGATTTCCAATCATGTCATATTCCAAAGACTACGTGCATACATGGAAATTCCTGAACCATTAATCTTGGGTCAAACCATCATTATACTAAAGTCCCTTTCCACCCTTCACTTTTACGAACCAAATCTATACAGAGGGTATTTCAAGAACTACGTATGGCTTGATTCCCATCCTTATGGGATATGTAGGAACGTTCGAGTGTCCCTCGAATCCAGCCCCAAGTATTTGGGCCTAACCCTAAATTCCACTTTCAGCCTCTTAGTTGAAAACTCCCCCTGTGAAAACATGAATGTGGTATGAAAACCCTATTCTTCATTCACATCAGGTTTATAAAACACACAATGTGTATTCCTCGTTATGGTCCGAGCTCTATGACACTAAACTAAGATCTCCTACATTCTCGTCCCACACTACTTTAAACTGTATTTCAAGAACTATGTATGGATTGATTCCCATCCTTATGGGATACGTAGTGAAGTCCAAAACCTCAATTCAAGACCCCGCCACAACATGATTATGGTTAGCATTGGTCTGTGTATCTCCTTCATGCATTGGACAATGCCCATTTTTGATGTGTCATACTCTTAACCGTAAATACTTTCAGGTCTCTATATCCCATTTATTGTCTTCTAATCACAAAATGTTTGATACCTAAGAGTTCTTTTTCCTGACTATGTAGCACGTGTCCTTGGGAGGCCTTGCATAAGTAGTCTACATAGCGGACCTGTCATCCAAAAGATACTATTATTTGACTATACAGCCAATGCCCTTAGGTGGCCCTGCATAATTCAACCCCCTAATAGGTTTGTCAAATAGTGGTAACTTAATTCTTGGGAGAAAAACATATTTTGTCCTTATTGTTCTTAAGGAAAATATGTAGGGATCCACAAAAAAAGATTCATCCTTAACATATTTGTCCCATACTCTTTTTCATGATCTGAAATTATTCAAGTCTATGGATTATATTTCCCTTCCCTATATTTGGGTCAGACCTTCATAGGAGTGACATTGATCCAATTCTTTGACAATCTTGATTGGTAATATCCTTTCCATATTCAATTACCTCTCTCTATACAGCAGACTCTATGCTTTGGAAAATTTGAATCTCCATAAACTTTCACTGGATTTTTATCAATAGAAAAGTAAAATTTTTTAGAGTTCTTTTGGTTGACTATGCAGCACATTCCCTTAGGAGGCCTTTCATAAGTAGTCCACATAACAGAACTATCATCCAAAAGATGATTTTATTTGACTATGCCTCCAATTCCCTTAAGTGTCCCTGCATAATTCAACCCCTAACGGGTTTGTTAAATATTGGTAACTTCAATCTTATGAAATACTTCTTCTAATGCCTTTTATCCATTTTTTCATATCATTCATCAGATTAAAAATTTCTTAAGTTATAGTTTAAATGTTTTCACCATAATTGAATATGGTAATATGTTTTTAGATAAATTATCAAGAAATTGAGTTAATTTTATTCCATTCAGTCAAAGCTATTCGACCTTAAACATTATCCTTTTTATGTCCGACGAGCATGACTTTAAAATGCCAAAAAAAGACAAGGTAACTCCAAACAAAAGTCAAGTCCCAGATCACTAAACATACATTTTTTATGATTTAGGTAATATTGAGAAATTAAAAGATGAAAAGTTTGTGGGATTGTTTGTATAATCCTAGAAAAAATCAAACTATGCTTACTAGTCCCATTGGCTTAGGTAAAATTATTAAAAGAAGGTAGCAAGAGAATTCATTCACAAATGATTGAAGATGAAAGTGTTTTTCACTAATGAAATTGAGTTAGAAGGACATCCATAGACTGAAGTCTCTTATATTTTCCAAGAATTACAAGAGGCTTTCAATATAACTCTTCATTTGATTTTCAGCATCCCGAGATTCATCAGAAACCACCTAGAGTTCATTCATTCAACTAGATGCAATAAGAGATGCAGTGATACGAGCTCTTCTTGGATGAATTGTAAAAGAATATTCTTGAGTGCAGTTTGAGAAAATTTTCTGCTGACCAAGCAGTGACTCTGTTTCTGTCCAAGAGACATGGAAGATGGATACATGGATTTGAGAATGGAGCATTGGAAGTAAAGAGACATTTGGAGAGAGTACTCTTTTCAGATATTGTTTCTAACGACATGATAGTCTTCTCTCCATCAACCGTCAGTGGATAACAAATCATCCCATGGTTTTCCATTTTCATATCTTCAATGAAATGGCATGGAGGAAAAATTTGAAAATTCACATCATTTTTGCTGCTCTTAATGCACAGAATAATCGAAATAGAGGACTAGCAGTGTGGCTGAACCTCAGGCATATAATTCTTTGCATCTGGAATGTTGACTTCTTGCAGCTGACCACGTCCATATAGAGGTAGGTAGATACTTTGTGGGAAAATGGCATGATATTTATTCAAGTACTTGGACAAATCTGGGAGAGTTTTGTCGCAGATATCATAATAGTCATGGCTAACAATGTTCATCATATCATCAAACTTCATGCTAGAAAACTCTTTAGCTGATCCAATTCTTTTGGGAGCCATTGAATCTGTACAAAGATTAGATAATTAACTTTTATGTAAGTTGGTTTTTCATAAAATTTGTGAAGAAACTTGCAAAAAATGGATAACGCATTAAGGCGTGCAAGTATAATATTGGCACGAAAGTCTAAGTTGGTCATGCAAGTTTTACCACGCTAGTACTGGAACTCAAGTCGAATACTTAATGCAGAAGAACGACACCAATAGAAGTGCGGATGAATGGAAAGCCGAGTCACTTGTGCGAACGAGAGCTACTTGCACGCCGAGAGCTGAGAAGCATTTGATACCGAGTGCTTTGCACGATGTGGTGCCACATATCTATAGGCGAGGTCATACCCCTACGTGCCGGACCCTGCACACAAGAAGCATACCTATGTCCCATCTACTTGTGTGCCGTAGTACCTTTTTTATCGTTTTCCTCAGAGTCAAATCCTCCTTCCTTTTTCAGATCCAACTCTGTGGGGGGACTTTTGTTGGCTCTCTTTTCCGTTTTAGATTTTAATGGATGGAAAAGGGGAATACATTAATCACAAAGAGAGTAATCCTTTGAAGAACATCAAAAATTTACAAAGGCATGAACAAGGAATTCATTAAGCATGGGTCGTGTAAGTTTCACTATGGTCGCGCAAGCATACTTGCACGCCGTATATGGGTCGCACAGCTGACTTGCGCGCCCCTATTCTTTTTTCACCCAAAGGTCCTAAATGGCCAATAAATACCCCCTCCGGGCCCCCTATTTTGAGGACAAAAAAATCCGAAAGTAAGATTTAAGCTCTAGGCGCCCTAGCCTTTGCTTGAATTCTTCCAAACACTTCTAAGGCAATTTATTACCTAGAATGGAAGATCTAAGTAGGGGGGAAGGGCCTATGTGTTGAAATTCATCAACACTTGTGCGCCTAAGTGTCTAACCCTTAAGGGAAATGGCCACAATTGCACGCCACCTTGTCCCTTCAATAGAACTTGCGTGCCACCCTTTTGGAAGCCTTTAGGGATAATACTAAGGGATTGAGCCAAGTCTCGCCCAAGTATTAACCTATTGGTTAACCATCACCCAAGTACACCCATGTCACGCAAGTAGACTTGCGCGACCAGGACTTGCATGCCTGCCTCTTTTTGGGTTCCCCTCCTTCCTATTCAACTCTTTTCTTCAAATCCACCTATCCTCTTCAAGATTTAGCCTTCAAAACCCTCTTCAAATCCATTTATGGCACAGTTTCTTTGTTGGATTTTTTATCTGAAAGGAATTCTCTGGAATATCTCTCAAAACCTCATGATTTACATATCTTTATGTCACGAAGGATAGATATTTCCTTCATTTAACCTCATCCTTCAAGATGATAAGTTCTCTAATTTGGGCATCCTTCTTAGGAGTAAGCACCAAGATTCCAAATCTGGGCATCCTCCTTAGGAGTAATCCCCAAGTTCCCAAATATGGGCATCCTCCTTAGGAGTAAGCCCCAAGTTCCCAAATCTGGGCATCCTCCTTAGGAGTAAGCCCCAAGTTCCCTAACCTAGGCCTCCTTTCCAGGAGTAAGCCCCAGTCACAAGTTCCCCTTAACCTGGGCCTCCTTTTTAGGAGTAATCCCCAGTCACAAGTTCACCTTAACATGGGCATCCTTTTTAAGAGTAAGCCCTAATCATAATTTCTCTTAACCTGGACCTCCTTTTCAGGAGTAAGCCCCATTCACAGGTTCCCTTAACCCATGCCTCCTTTTTAGGAGTAATCCCCAATCATAATTTCTTTTGATTTGGGCTTCCTTCTCAGGAATAAAACCCAATCATAAGTCCCCTATAATTTTGGAATCCTTTTTAGGAGAAAGCCCTAAGTTAAGTATCCAAATCTCCATAAAGAAAATATATCTTTATGGACCTTGTTCCCGGGTTTCTTCCCTAAAGTAAATCCCAATACTCATCTACCTTGAGAAATCATATATACATAAGCTCCACATTATTTCTTATGATTGCATATTATGTGGCATAATCGTTAGATTTTACTAATACCTCTTGTTTCTCACACTGAGCATGACTTACATGAGCTTAGAGTGTAAAAGTAATATTGAAATCTCTCTTTGGGCCATTAATCATGCATAAACCTCATACTTCATCACTCTAACTATGTGGGTTCTGATTTCTTTTCTAATGAGGATACGTAGGTAGCCCATCTGTGGGTATGATCCCAAGTCTAAAATAATCCATGCCCTTATGAACGAAAATAAACTTCAAGTTCCCACTGAGTGGATTTAAAACCAGTATGGTTATCATAATGTCCAAGAGATTTCTATATAATGTGTTTAAGGATACCAGTGATTAATAATCTCTAATAAATATGGATGATTCTCTATCGATGAAGAACCTCAAATACATATAAAAGATTCTATAAATATCATACATATCAATCAATGATTTTCAGATCTAAAGGGAAACTCATTTTCATACTTGGTAAATTAATAAGGATTCATGAACATAAGTCAAATCTATAAGAGAGTCCGAGAGTAAACAATAATTCCCCCCAAAAAGTTGTGATGAGTCCGACCTCCCATCCTCTCGACCAATTCAAATTCTTAAGCCTCATCAGTCCACAACTAATGAGAAACTACCTTTGGAAATTAGGTCGAAATGGATATAGAATCATTGGATTTTTCCAGTTCTACGAATAAGCCTATTAGAAACCGATTGGAATGTTTGAACCTTAAACAAACAAGGTCATACCCATTTCCATAAGAAACATAAAAATATCCGATTGTTTGTTTACCTAGCCTTGGTAGTACCTGATCTGATGAATTGACTCTATCCTGCTATCCCCATAATCCCTTGATCAAAAGATTGGATTCTTCATCTTGCTCTCCCCACAAGCCCTTGATCATAATCATATATCAGACATACAATTTTAACACAATATTATTCTTAAGGGGCCAAGATGACAAAGTTCCCTTAAGAATACATTACTCTAAAGAATTAAAAAATACTACACACATACCATTCATGATTTTTAATCTTTAAGTCTCTCACACAATGAGAAATTTTAAATGAAATCAGCAATAAAATATCTACTCCAAACTCTCAAATGGTCATCTTAAACTTATAATGCTTATATTTCTCCACATTTGTTACAACAACATGGAAAGATGTCACTTCAAAGGCTATATTAAAACAGAATGTTTGACATTGTATTAATTTTACACCATCATAATGTAAAATGTTTTCCATACATTAGAAATCAATGTCTCGTATTAATAATTTAAACTACATCTGTCTAATGGACTTCCATACAAATGCCATTATGATAATCATTTTCAGTGTGAATTCAATGTTTTATTGGTTTCAGTATCAGTATGATTTTAATTATTATTTTTAGTATGAATGAAAAGATAAAAAGTCTTAAATATGATCTGATAATGTTCAATCTGATGCTTATCAGATCCATACCCATTTTCATAGTTTTAAAAAAGAATGTTAGTTTACATTCAAGAATAATTTAAAACAAATTCTAAGTATGGTAAAATGTTACGTTTTCTATAAAAACATTATAAAACACTTTGAACATAAAAATTTATTAATAAATTATTTTAATAAAGAGTTTTTTATTTCTAAAAAAGAATTTAAAATTCATATGTATTGCTTTTGACTCAACACCCACATTCTAGACAGTAGCTGTTGTAGTAGCCCCAACTACTCCTAAATTCGTTCAAGGATTACCTAAGCTTTGAGATGCACAATAATATTGCATTCATGTCTAAATAAACCTCTTTAAGATATTTCAACAAGACATAACATAGTTCCACAACCGATTCTTTGAATGATATGTCCACTAGATGAAAATCTCAAAATTCCCTTCAAAATTCATAACTCATAATGACAAAAATTGTTACAATCTCCCCATAATAGAACTTCTCTTTGTTGATATGTTATGGTTTAATGTGAATCACACCTCTGGATTTCACTTTTTCTTCATCCATAAGAAGTTATTTATGTTCCATCCTTGAATGCCAAAAAAATCACCTCAAGTCCATACTCATTCTCGAACTCCCATTATTTTCTTCTATTGCGACTCCAAGCATGAACACAGGAAGATGAGATATAATCTCACTTTCAACTAGCATTGAGTCCATGATCATCGTATCCATTAAACATGACACACATAGGTGTCTTAAAATAATTCCTTCCAAATAATTTAGGTTCTCCCAAACAAATGAATCATCATATAGAACATGATTCTGATAGTCCAATGACAAATCTAGTGTAGTTCATTTTCATCACAGTCGATCAAAAACAAAACACAGGTTAAAATTCAATACTAATACCTTATTCCTAGTAATATTCTAAACCAAATATTATTACCCATATAATGAAACCCAAATATTCCAAACATTACTAGAAAGGACATGGATTATACATAATACTTATGTTATAGCCAACGCAATGAGCTCAATGCAGTTCCAATGCACCGTATTCCATTTCATGTGGAAACACTGGTCAGTTCCCTTTCATCTGAATTCCTATAAAGATACCTAGACTCAAAAATTAATGCTCCAAAACCACCAATCATGATTCATTATGACATATAGGAATCTCTAAATTAATCCAAAATCAATTCTGAAATATGATCAAACATAGAAGTAATTGCCCTGGTTGATTCATCAACTGCTTGCACCATCAATAAGACTCTTAGTAGTGTTCCAACACACCAAAAATATGTCTCACCCTCATTACATATGGATTACCCCCCCCCCCTTCCCCATGTCTGATTCCCACACATGGTATCTATCTATGACTATATCTGAATAAAAAATAAGTAAATTTTCATAGAACAAGATACTCTTAGGTCCATTACAAATCGGTTTGTTTAATTCCCCACGATCGTATGATAACTATCCTTACAAAAACCCAAGACCCTTCATCAAATAGGGTCATTAAATAATTACTAAATCAACGATCCCCACAAAAATAGTATCCTTATTGTAGGAACTCAATAAAAACATCAGTTTGTGTAGCCCCATCTATTCCATTATTGGATGTAGTGACATAATGTGACAGCCCACTGATACCCAGTTTCTAAGAGAAGCATCATTAAAGGAATACTTTATGATTACTCAGAATGTTGTTCACTACATCTATTGATCCATTATTGATGTGCATAACATTATATAGTATCATAGTTAGGGTCTGTAACATTTTTCCTAGATGGGTCTCATCCCCTCATGCATGGAACTACACATAACCATGGTACCTCCTCAAATGAATAAACTCAGGTTGACCGAAAAATGGAACCCTGATCCATTTTCGATGTATCCCATCATAGATATATCATTTCAAAAAATAACCTTTGGGAAACCATGAACTTAAATCTTCACACTAAACACATCAGTTACTAACTCCAAGGGTGACCTTGAACTAAATTCATTAGTGAATTGTTGTAACTACCTCTTATGGGTTCATAAAAATAACCTGAAACATTATCAATGGTCCAATAACCACTCCAATTATAATAAATAAACAAACCTTACACATAAAAAATCCTAAAATCTCACACATAGTATATTTTCTATAAACCCACTGTAACACTACTCTTTTCTCCAAAACAGAGTGATCACCCTTTATTCACACGATTCTAGGCCCAAAATCACATTACCCTTCAACTTTACGAACAATTAGGTCCACTAGGTCGAATAACCAGAGGATGGGAGGGTGACATAGAGTATGATAGATTAAAATGTTGTCCCATTTGGATCTTGTTTCGTTGTTAGAGAAAACACAATTCTCTATTACTCCTATAGAAATATATGAATATATATGAAATCATGCACAGGACACAACAATTTTTACTTGGTTCACCCTCACTGGGCTATGTTCAAGGAGCATACAATGACAATGTGCTGATGTACCAAATTCACTAAGTCTCACTACCAATAATGGGTATAATGTTTAGTCTAGATCTTATATTCCTAGGCTCAATTCCTTTACAAGGTTTAGGTTCTAATGACTACATTCCCAAGGGTGACTCCCTATGCCTCTTTCTCTGGCTCACTGCTGGTGGAAAGGGTCACCATCTTCCTCTCCCTTCACTCACTACTCTTGGAAAGGAATCCACTCATAGTTTATCAACTTGTATGTCAAACACAGTTTATGGACATGTAGTTCCATTCATTTACATGAATTCTTACACCCTCAACCATATGTAGATGCTCTATTGAAGTTCCTTTTTCACCTATAGATGAATTACACCTTCCTGAGTACTGTCAGGTATTGGAAAATACTTTCACAAACTTATTTGAAGCTTTCGCAAGATTCCTTGTTTAAATCACGAACCACCTTCCTCTCCCAAGAACTGAGTACCAGGTTTGGTATGCGGAATGCCAATCCGCATACTGCCACTACTACTGTGAACCACCCTTTGTATGTGGACTACCACCACCTTCGTGATCGCATACTACTATCGCATACCGATTCTGTGAACCTCCTCTGCAAAACCCCTACTATCTGCAAACTTTGTTCTTTTCATGGAATGCCTTAACTTTCACATACCGAAGCTCTCCCTTCGTGTACTATTTGTGGAAGTCACTCTCTCATGTACCCTAGATTCCTCCTCCACATACCAGGACAACTCCTTCTGTGTACGGGAATTCCTCCTCCACGTACTAGACTTTGTTTTTGGGTTAGGAATCCCCACAAACACCATCAAAGCAAACCACTTTTGGAATTCTCCCAATTCCCGGAGAAAAATATATTCTCTAATGATGTTCAATATCCACAGTAATTGGTGAGGTTAGCGATTCTTATATAGGAAAATATATTTTCTTAATCTTCTAAATAAATATTTACTGAATCTTCAATCCAACCTTCACCGCTTACCAATCCTTATGCCGCTGTGAACCACATGCCATCCACGAACCATTTTCCTATGAACTACGCGTACCACCTTAGATCCTATTTTGTCAATATCCTTTTTTGACTTCATCCCATCCACCTACCACACTTCCACTCAGCTTCAAACCATTTTTGGTTTTGAGAACCACTCACGCGTAATGTTTACGCTACTCCGTGTAACATTCCTAGAATATGGTACACGACACTTTTATTATGGTACATTGTTCTCATCATTTTCCTATTTACTTTAACATTATTCATACATTTCACTATTATGAATAAGAACATCCATTTACAATATCAAATCTTGATTTTGAGGCCCACTTTTTTTTCCATCATTGGGAAACTGTGCCACCTTAAAAACATGTCTTCAGGAAACACCATCCATTCTTATTCGCGATTATCTGGATTTTTCAACAAATACAATCACACACAAAACATTTCGAGAGAACACCTTGAGGTATTTTTTCTCAACAATCTCCCCCTTTGGGTTTTTTTAAAACTCTTCTTAAAAAAATTCTTTGTATTTTGATACCTCGATAAAGCTCCTTCCATCTTCAACCATCATTCACTTCATGTGATTAAGATAGTGATCAAGGATTTTCTTGAAACATACTTTAAGACCACATGAGCGATGCTCGGTGTGAGAAATAATATTATGATGAAATTTTCGTCAATGAATCACTTCACTACTAATATCCAATTACTGATACCATACTGATACACCGATACCAATGAAATGCTTTCATCATGAACCTCAGTCATCGTGATATCTAATCATTTATCAATCACTTCTAGCATCGTCAGATTTAATGCTCACCTTAAGTTACATCTCCTTCAATAGCTTCAGCTTAGCTTCAACTCCCCCTATCTCACTGCTCTACTAAGAAACTTCTCCCCATGTCTTTTCTCACCCTCAAATAGTCACACTTTCTCCCCCTTTGTGAATGAACCTAAAGGGTACTTCAAGGTTGTTTGCAACAGGGTAAAGAATACATATCAGTGCATTAGGGAAAGATACATCATACCTTGGGTAGAGGGCGACCCACAAAAACACTTTTTCAAGTGAAGGAAGTCGAATAGACTCTCAGATCCATTTGATGCCTTTAAAATGCTTTTTTGGGTAAGGCCTTTGTCAGATTTTCTGCAACCTGTTGTTCTATAGGCACATACTCCAACTTCACAATCCCTAGCTCCACCTTCTCCTTGATAAAATGATATTTGATTTCAATGTTATTTATCCTTGAGTGATGGACTGGATTTTTTTCTCAGATTTATAGCACTTGAATTATCACAATGATTTCTGATAGGAGATTTCACTTCAATTCCCATATCTTCAAGTTGTTGCATTATCCACAATAGTTGTGTGCAAGCTTGAGTAGTTGCGATGTATTCAACTCCTATAGTGCTAAATGAAATGCAATCTTGTTTCTTACTTAACCACAAAATACAAAACCTTCCAACCTCCTGATGTTTATTTCCTATCATCTACTGAACCAGCCCAGTCCCCATCAGTATATCCCAATAACTATAGCAGAGATTTTTCATTATACATTAATCCTAAATCCACGGTTCCCTTTATCTACTGAAGAATTATTTTTTACTACAATCATATGGATCTCCTTGGGATTTCTTTGATACCTTGATACTTGGCATGTCTAAAATAAAATATTAGGCCTTGTTTCTATCAAGTACAACAGAATTAAAATGATTGGCCTGTATTCTGTGATATTAACTATCTTGCCTTCATCCTCTCATGAAAATTTCAACTAGGTAGCAACCAGAGTCTTAATCTCTTTGGAATTATCCTTTCCAAGCCTTCTCAAAACCTCCTTGGCATATTTAGATTGAGAAATAAAATTAACATTCATTCCTTGAGTCACCGGTAATCCAAGGAAAAATTTCATCTCTCCAATAATCAACATTTAGACCTCACTTTTAATGAATTTAGAAAATTATCTTCATTGTGCTTCATCTGATCCACCAAATATTATGTCATTGATATAAACCGGCACCATCGACCTTTGACCATTACCATTGTTGTAATACAAATTGTAATCAACTCCACCACGCTAAAAACAGAGCATCTTTAATAATTGATCAAGCATTGAATACCATGATCTTGGTGATTGCTTCAAACCATATAAAGCCTTCTTCAGTCAAACAACTATGTTCTCATATTCCTGAATGAGAAAACCATCTAGTTTATCAATGTAGAATTCTTCTTCCAAAACTCCATTCAGAAATTATAACTTTACATCCATATGGAAAACTTTAAACTTTCTTTGCATGACTATAGCCAAGAATAATATGATTTTCTCCATCCTTGCAATAGGTGAGAATGTTTCATCGACATCTACAGGTTCTATTTGGGAGTACCCTTTGCACATATGTCGTTCTTTGTTTTGAATCACAACACTGTCTTCATTCATTTTTTCCCAAAGACCCATTTTGTGCCTATAACTTTATTGTCTTCTAATCTCAAAACAATTTCCCACATTTGATTATTCTCAATTTGTTCAATCTCTTCATTAATTTATGGAACCAATTATCATCTCCAATTACTTCATCAATTCATTTAGGCTTTACTTATGATAAGTATGATGCTTGCTGTCAAGATTTCATCCTTCTTTTCTACACTGGTGCTGTCGGATCACCAATTATGTTTTGAATATCAATTTCATCTTTTTTTTATAGTTTCTGGGAAGACACTAATTTATTCTCATCATCTGAATCTTCTTATGAATCAATCTATCGAGCTGGAGTATCTCCTGATCTACTCAGCTCTTCATCACTATCCTCCTTAGTCTGATCATGTATTTTCTAAAGATTCTATTCATTTTCTAATATAGTCACATCATGACTTTAAAATATCTTTCCCACCTACTTATTGAAGTATTTTTATGCTTTTATTCTCTTTGAGTAGCCAAGAAATATATATTCATCCCCACAAGATTCAAATTTACTATGTTTATCCTTATTAAAAAAGAAACATTTACTTATGAATATTTAAAAGTACTTTAATGACGGATTCATTCCATACCCTAACTCATATGGAGTATTCTCTTCATTTGGAAAAATTAAATCTATATTTGAAATGTATACTTCTTTCATCAATGATTATTTCCAAAATTTATTTGGAAGGTCTTCTTCAGTGAGCATTGTTCTGACCATGTTGTTGACAATTCGATTTCTTCTCTCAACTACTCCATTCTGCTATGGAGTTCTTACTTCTAAAACTTGATGTCATATCCCATGTTTTTAGAGATAGTACTCCACTTAGCTATTTTTAAACTTTGTTCCATTATCTATTCGAATCCTTAAGATTTTCTAACCAAGAATCTTTTCACAATCCCATCGATATCTTATAATCTAATTGGACACTTCATATTTGTGGGTGATTATTGAAACCCAAGCCATTCTACTATATTCATCAATGAATAGAACATAATATATCATCCCATCAATAGCCCTTAGAGAAATTGGCACAAACACATCAATATGAACCAGCTCAAGCAATATTATTAACTTTTACCCATTTTTATTATATATATTTCAAATGATCTTCTCATGTTGACATGCATCATACATATGAGTATGATCAAATGATAATCAAGGGAGATTTCGAGTTGCATCATATTTTACTAGATATTATGAGGAACCTTGGAAAATGTTCCTAGGATGCTTATCCCATAACTTGTTTTCTTCATCCTTGGACAAAAAGAACATATCTTCTTCTCCACTTACGAGGTAGAGATTCCATTTCATATTCATTCCTTGGAAAACAAAAACCCCATCCTTTTCCTTGATGATATATAATTTCTTGGAAAAACTAATGGCACGTCCTGAGTAACACAATTGACTAACACTCAGCAAGTTGTGACTAATCCCCTCAACAACAAAGAAATATGGTCATCTCATGTCTTTTCCTCCAAACATGGATTTTCCTAAACCAATAACTTTCAAACCCTAATCATTACCGAATCATACAATAACTTATTTATCATACTTGATTCCAGTTACTAGATTATTATTTCCCGTCATATGGGAAGTGCATCCACTATAAATTATCCACATCCTTGTGTGATATGATGCCTTGAATGCAATTTCTATAACCACGGCCTGCTCAACCCTTTAATTTTTGACCCAAGCCTCTGAATTCATAACCGAAATGGAATGATAATCTTGATCTTCCTCATTATAAGATGTTTCAGCTTCACCCTACAGAGCTGAAAATCAATTTTGAATTTTCATCTCACTTGAAGATACTTTTGGCTGCTTGTTAGGAACAAATTCAGTTTTCCTTGACAAATTCCTCTTCATTGTTGATGTGAAATACCTTTCCATATATCCAAGACCTTTACACCTGAAACAATGATCGTCAGATGATGAACTTTAATTTTGAACTCTATACGACCACCTCTGTTGGTCTTGGTTACTTTGGTACCTATTTTCTATGGAACATACATTTTTAGAGTGTCCTATCTTACCAAAACAGTAACATCTTCTGTGAGGTACATTCCTATGTGGTAATGATGCACCATTAGTTGTGCATTAGGTTCTTTGAATCTTTTGATTCTGCTTTGTACCAAAACAGTCTTCAATCTTAGAGTGGGTGCTTGTGGTATAACATTCACCATAACTACTTCATGTTTTAGATCAATCCCATTTTCTTTTATATGGACCATTCTAATTAAATATCATCTCATCTATTTCATATATGATCTTCTTTCCTTATGTCGAACCAAGAGTTAACAATTTCTCTTGATCTTTAATTGTTCATCACAGACTGCCAAACTCTTATTCAAGATGCTCGATATGTTTGATATGATATTTTCTAGTTTCATTAAAACTATCAATTTCAATTTTCTATTCTTCAATTATGAATTTGTACTCAACCACGTTTTCGGAGATTTTTGAGATTGGATACCTCAGACTTTTTATTTCTTCATTCAGTTTATAATTCTCTTCTTCCTGCTGTTGCATAAAGAGCTTGGCATCATGAACAACTTTGTTAGCTTTCTTCATTTTGGCTCTCAAAAACTCTATCTAGTCAAGAGCAGCTTCTAATTCAGCATGAAGATCAACTCTTTCTTCAATTTCTCCTTCTTCATTGTCACTTTCTTCTCTCATTAAATAATTTCTAGCAACTGCCACTAAATCATCTACTTTATGATCTATAAAGTCCTCCAACTCTTCTACCTCAGATTCTTCTGAACTTTCATCCTCTCTTGAAAGTATATTCATATTTTTGAAGAACATTCTCTTAGTAATTCACCTCACTTTCTCATTTTATGAATACTTCTTATGGGGAATTTCATCATTTTTTTCATTTTCATCATCAAACTTCTTAGGTCACTTTGATACAAAAGGCCCAATCTCCCCGCATCGAAAGAAAGAAAATAGAAGTTTACCTTGGAACTTTCCTTTTTCTCTTTGAAAATTAGAGGATATAAATGAAATGAATTTGTCCATATAATCTTCCTCTAGACTATCTTCAATGGAGAGATTCTCCATAGCCTTGAACTCCACTTCCATTGACTTCCCCTTTTCCACTGCATCATTTTCATCATTTCTCATTTCATATGTTACAAGGGTACTGTACAGGTTATCTAGTGTCAGTGCTTTCGAGTCTTTTTCTTGCTACACTAAAACTTTTGGATCGAACCATGGTGGAAGTTTCCTCAATATATGTTTCCCAATATTTATATCTTCAATTAATTATTCAAGACCCCACATGTCTTCAACAATAAAATTTTTCCTTTCAAAGAGTACATACACAATATCATTGTAATTCATTCTAAGATCCTCATATGTGTTCCATAGAACCTGCTACTTTACTTCTCGAACTTTTGTGTCGCCCTCATAAATTTTCAACAATATTTCCCACATTTCATGTGATGTTTTTCAATAAATCACCTTCTTATAGATTGCATTTAACAGGGCTCCCCCTAAATAATTGATCCCTTTAGCATCAACATCCAATTCTATTCTTTTATCCTCTGATAAAGCACCCATATTAATGTTAGCTGATATTCCATGAAAAGCTTCTATGAAGACATACATCCCTACTGATCAGAAGTAGTGCTGTGTTTGATTCTTCCATAGTTGAAAATTATTTCCACCAAAAATTGGATTCATTTATGATTCACCACCTCCATTTGTTAATTTGAGAGAGAAACACAGACTTTCAACATTTCCCTTTGATAATAATTGTTATATTGACTAGGTTGAATACCCTGAGAGGGGGGAGGGGGTGAATCAGGGTATGATAGAGTAACAATCTCTCCCATTTCGATCTTGTTTTTTTGTTAAAAAAATCTCAATTCTCTCTTCCTACTGTATAAATATATGAACAGATATGAAATCATGCACGAGACCTAGTGATTTTAACTTGGTTCACCGTCATTGGGCTACATCCAAGGAGCATACAATGTAAATGTTTCAAAGTACCAAAATCACTATGGATCACTACCAAGAATGAGTACAATTTTAGGGCTAGATCTTCTATGCCTAAGCGCAATGCCTTTACAATATTTTGGGTCCCCTCACTGCATTCCCAAGGGACACTATGTATACCTCTTTCTCTGGCTCACTGCTGGTGGAAGGGGTCACCATCTTCCTCTTCCTTCGCTCACTACTCTTTGAAAGGAATCCACTCATAGTTTATCGACTTGTAGGAAAAATACAGTTTATGGACATGTCGTTCACTTCATTATCATGAATTCATACATCCTAAACTATATATAGATGCTCTGTTGAAGTTAATTTTTCACCCCTAGATGAATTACAACTTCCCGAGTACTATTAGGAACCAGAATATACTTTCGCAAACTAATTTGAAGATTTCTCAAGATTCCTTGTTTAAATCGCGAACCACCTTACTCTCCCGCGTACTGAGTATTGGGTTTGGTATTTAGAACTCCTCTTCGCGTACTACCACCAATGCTGCGAACCACCCTACATCCGCGGACTTCCTTTACATTCACAATCACATATCTCTATCACGTACCAATTCTTTGAACCTCCTCTGTGAAACCCCTCTTATCTGCGAACAATTCTCTTTTTGTGTACTACCTTTGCTTCCGCATACCGAAGCTCTCCCTCCACATACTACATGCGGAATTCACTCTCTCACATACCAGAGATTCCTACTTCAAATACTGAGACAAATCCTTCCATGTACAGTTCTTCCTCCTCTGCATACTAGACTTCCTTTGTGGGTTATGAATCCCCGCAAACAACTTCATCGAGAACCACATTCAGACATTACTGAATTCCCATAGTAAAATAAGTTCTCTAATTATGTTCAATATCCAATTAAATTGGTGAGGTTATCGATTATTGTATAGGAAAAGATATCATATTAATCTACTAAATCAAGATTTACTGAAACTTCAATCCAACCTTCACCACATACCGATCAATCTTCCACCGTGAAATGCTATCCATCTGTGAACCACTTTCCTACACACTCCACGTACCACCTTATCTCTTACGTGGTTGATCTCCTTCGTCGACTTCATCCCATCTGCATACTGCACGGCCGCTCCGCCGTGAACTGTTTTTGGTTTCATGAACCACTCTCACGCACCATTTCCACTTCTCCGTATACCATCCAATCTCATTCGCAATTATCTGGCTTTGTCAACAAACACAATCACACCCATAATATTCCGAGAGAACAACTTGAGGGATTTTTACCCAAGACGTACTGTATAAGGTGAAAAATCAATTAAATCGAGTACCCTGATACTCCTTTTTAATATCAATAATCACATTAATTCCAATACAATGAAATTATAAAGGATATTTGAACAACTAGGTGGATTGAGTCAGTTGTTTTCTTTTTATGAAGTTCAACTTTAAGAAACTTAACCCCTGTAACATGTTATAGTTTATTCCTTATAAATTTTTAGTAAACTCATGTGAATTAAAAAATATAAAATTAAACAAGATACACATGATTTACAAGCTTTATCCTTAGTGTGAGAACCTACATCCTTTCCATATCCACTCTTTGGGGTCTATGGGAATTCACTATAATGAAGAAGTTAATGAAATGTGTGTAAAATCTCATTACACGCCTTATATCTCACAATATAAATGATTATAATAACTCCTATTATATTATAAATTTTTATTAAAATAAATTGTGACACAAAAAATATGTAACTTTGTTCAAATTTTTTCACCAAAAGTCTGTCCAGAATCTCATTCTAATCTTCCCTATACCTGATTTCCCCATCTAGTAAACTCCAACCCGGGTGCTTTTATCTGATATCCTCCATCTGATGAACCACTTATGAAACTATGCATGAATCAAAATTTATGTTCTATTCAATTAATAAAAACTATTCTTTTGAGAAACTCTACTCAATTACTCAATATGAACTTCATCATACTGATAAAACCTTGTTGGTTAATATGAATTATCTTCAGTCTGATCTTCCTATCAAATCATCTATTCGGTAACCTCTTGTGACACAAAATATTTGTCACTTATGCATTTTTTCTCACTATTAATATTAAAAAATATTTATTTACTATGCACTTCCATTTATAGGTTCTCCTAGAACTGTAATGGAAGGAAACTGAAATATTTTACCACTCACTCAAATTCACAAATCCATGTTTTTCGGGAATGAGAAATTCATTTGACCACTTATCAATTTTTATAAAATCTTATAGACTTTAATCTAATCATCACGAATTCTATAAAAGATATGAAATCTCAACCACACATTAATAATAACATTTAAAATTATCTCTTCATAAATTTAAAGTCCAAAATATCTTAGTTTGAAACACTATTCATCATTCTAGTTCTCTTGACCCAATTTAAATAACAAATAACATTTTCTCCTGATCAATTAAAAAACAAAACAAATTAATTATTTCATTCCCCATTTCACCATTCCATTTGAGAATGGATGACTACAATGTTGAAACATATAAATATTTTTGAAACCCACAACGACTGTCTGGTTTCAACTTCAATATGTTTTAAAATTTTATCCACATTCTCCATATGATCACATTATTCATATTCTCTTTAGTTTGATCATATTGTGTCTAGTGGACTCTTCATCTAATAACCTATCAGTCTCAAAATTCTATATGATGAATCGATATCAAAATCTCATATGATGGATCGATGTAAAAATATTATTTTATGGATCAGTATCAATAGATTCCATTTTTCAAAACTGCATAAACTCAGCAACCACAACACTTCTAGTTTTTATGAAAAATTCTTTGTCTGATGTTCTGCATCTGATGCCTTCGATCAAAAATTCTCTTTGTAAAAATTCAGAAACCACATTAATTACAACCATGTCTATATAGAAACATAGAATGATCTTTCTATTCATCTTCCTTCTACATCCGGTCTGTTATATAAGATAAAAAACCCAAACTTTTCTATCTTTTATTCAACTTCTATAGTTATGAAAATTCATAATTCTTAATATATTTGGTTGATAGAAAATATGAACTATTCCTTTATCATTTCTCATGTATTTAAAACTTACATCTCAATACACTTCATATTTTTTTTTCAAATCTGAAACACTATCGAAACTTAGTAATCATAAATTTCAAATCCATACTTTCTAACAAAAGATTAATTTGATGATTTGTGTCTGATCGAGTTCTTATGATTTCCTACAACTGATGAACTATATCTGATCAGAAACATTTAATTTTCTTAAAAATCATAAAATTAATTATTTTATTCTTCTATAAATATCTACATTAGGTGCTTCTTGGTCTGACGATCTACATCCGGAGAACATCATCTTTGGAAACTCCAGAAACTCTCACTTTTCTTTCCTTCTAAAACATTTATCTTGTATCATGCCTCTTTTTGATGTTTTAGGAACTTGAAAGAATAGAAAATCATTGTATTCCTTGTTTTAGAAATTATACAACTTCCCAAAATTCTTATCATCTAGAATTTACAAATTTATTCAAATTAGAAACTTCTAATTATCCAAAAAAATCTTTATTTGATGATTTTCATCCTTATACAAACTCCATACTTTTAAATAAAAAACAAGTTCAATGAACTTTTATGGATATATAATCTAATGAATTATATGATTTACATGTTTATAAAAACATTTTTTCTATCCATAGTTTCAGAAACATCTGAATAAACATGTTGTTGTCTCTCAAAACTAATTACTAACCCTATTAAAAAACAATATTTACAAGAATTTAGTTATTAAAAAAACTTTTTAAAAACAAAAACATCACAAAATATGTTCAATATCCCCCTTTTGATTTTTTTACAACTCTTGTTAATAACTTTTTCAACTCAGCATTCATCAACAATAAAATATTTCACAACACATTTTTGAAACAACTCAAATATTGGAATTTTATCAAAATATAGCCTTTCTCAAAAGAGTGTGTCTTGACACCATGTTAATATATAATGTCGTATTTTTAAATTAATTTCATCCCTATTTGATATAAAAATTATAATCCATTTTAATATAATATTCCCCTCAGTATTATCATTTCCTCTCACTTTTCATTATCTCTCTTATTTTATGATAACAACAGCTTTAGATTCATTTCTGTAATAAAATTACTTCTATCTCCCTTAAAATATAACGTTATGAAATCCACCCCCCTTTACAAACATAATATATACCATGGTGGGGTTTTTTAGGATGTTTTAGATGACATTGGGGGTGGATTAACATGAACTTGCAACATAAATTCCACAAATTTCTCTTTCGGAATTTCTTTTGTGAAGATATAAAAAATTTAATATTTCATTGAAATATATTCTAGAAAAATATATCCCCTAGAATATTTTGATTTTATTAAGTGAAACATAATATCAATGTCTTTTTATCTCGAGTTTTTTATAGGATTTTTAGAAAGATAAATTTCACTCAATTTATCACAAAGTATCTTCAATAGATTTAGAACTTCAAATTTTAAATCATCCAACTTAAATTTCATCCATAACATTTGAGTACACACTTGTGTCATTGAAACATATTCTAATTTAACTATTATCAATGTAAAAAAACTCTTTTTCTTACAATTCCAACTCACAAAACATTCTCCCTGTAAAATGTTCCTCATAAATTTGATTTTATTTTATTTCAATCTCTATCCCAATATGCATTAGTATAACTGTGAAAGTTCATATCACAACTTATTTTTTATAACAGTCAATGTGAAGTAGTTCCTTTAACATATCTCAGTATTATCATTGCTTCCAACTTAAGAGATCCTTTAAAATCACTTTAATATATGGAACACAAATTCAAATAATACACAATATCATGTCATGAGGCTATTAGATAATGAAAACATCCTATAAATTTTTGAAATACGTTTTGATTTACACTTTTTCCAGCTTCTCATTTACTCATCTTCATCCTAAATGAAATCAGAGTAGAATGTTATTTGGATTCTCCCATACAAATTTTTTTTAACAATTCCCTGAAATTATTTTCTTGAGATAATAAATTGTATTTTTTTTAAATTGTAAACAAAAGAATAATGTTAATTATACCAACATTGAAATCTAAAAATTATTCTTAATTTCCACATAAAATTAATTTCAAATATTTTTTTCATGTCTAGTAGAAATTATATCAACCACATGAAAAATTAATATTAGGGTCTTTTAATTAACTTTATTCACTTTCATGTTTCTATCAACTTTTCCATTAGAAAAGTTCAAAATTCTCAAACAAATATCTTGTTAGGAATACCAAGATTGTGGGGATTATTTTAACCCATATAAGTATTTCATCAAATTATAAACCTTGATTCCATCATCATCAAGTAAAAACCCATAAGGTTTCTCAATGTAAACCCTTTCTTCAATCTTACCATTTAGAAAATCTAATTTTACACCCATTTCATAAAACTTGTAATTTTGAAGTGCAGAAAATACTAGAAACATTCTAATAGTTTCAAATCTTGTAATAAGGGAAAATGTTTCTTCAAAATTCATAGATTCCACATGGGAATAGACTTTATAGAAAATTATTTCTTTGTTTCTTAAAGCTTATCCTTGATCAATCAACTTGTTTATGTATACCAAGTTTTTTTACAATAATATTTTTATTTTCTAGAAATTGAATAAGTTCCCAAGTTTTGTTTTTCTTAATATGATCTAAATCTTCATTCATTGAATAAACACATTAATTGTATTCAAATACTTCTAAAAGTGAATCCAATTCAATTTTTGAAATGAGTGATGTTTGATTTTCTAATATCAATATTATTCTTGTATTAACCAAAGAATTATGATTCCAAAATATTATTTTCATTTTAAAAAAATCAATAAAGTAGTAAATTTCAACATTTCTCTCCGAGCTTCACTTTCCCCATCACACAATTCTTTTAAATATTGATAAGTATCTTTGACCCACTTTCTATTTTATTTGAAATATTTAGTTTCTATTACTCAAAATTTTCAACATTATTTGTTAATGAGTTTATATTTTCAATAACCTTCAAATCATAGGAATCAAATAACTTTGGTAAACATTTTCTCCAAAAATTTTAACTTCATCTGTTAGGTGAATATCCCATTAAAATTATTTCTTCAACTTTATCATCCTATTTTCCAAGATCCAAATTTTTAATTTTTATTAAACATGTACTTCCAAATTTATTAAAGTATTTTCATGAAGGTTTTGTGTTTACCACATTTTCTAGAAATTCATGTTGGAATTTTTCCTTATAAAATATCTATTTTTTTACATGTACAATAGTACTAAAAAATTACCTCTAGTAGAACTTTGAAATTTTTCATTCTCCAAACATGTTTCTTACCATTTCCACCAAACTTCTATTTTTCCTTTTTCCTAATCCATTTTACTGTGGGGTGTAGGGAGTACTATACTGATGTTTGATTCCATGATGTCTCAAATATGATTCAAAATCATTGCATGTGAACTCGACACCATTATATTTCTAATATTATTTATATAAACCCCCATTTCACAATAAACATTTCTTCTGAAGATTCTAAACATTTCTAAATCCTATTACATGTTGTTCATAAAAATGATATTGGTAATATAGGTGAAATCAGAAAATAATATCATAAATTATATGTCTCTTTTTTTATTAGCATCTCACCAACCCACATAAATCTGATCAAATATGTTCCAGAGGTTGGGTACACTAAGTCTCATCTTTCATATGACTTTCATTAATCAACATTCCTTTCTTAAAATTTATATAGACATCATGTTTTCTTATTTTCAAATTTATAAACTTTCAAATAGAATAAAATTTAGAATTATTTTCATAATTTTATGCCTCATGTGGTAAAGTATACAAATTCATAACTTGTTCTCATATTCAGAAATTATATAACATGAGTTATAAAGTTCTACAGTCTATATAAAATTCTACTAGTTATTTCTCCTCTTGTAGTAATTTTTCCATCATTCACACTTATAATGATACAATAATCTTTTACAAAAATCACTTCATTTCCAATAACAGGACATTGACTTACACTATGTAATTTATATATTATAACATCAACAAATATAAGTTTCTTAGATTACAAATTTTATACTTCAATATCATCCATTACAATTCCTTTTATTTTTATGGAACTATAATTACCGAAGGTAACAACTACTTCATCGTGATTTTCAACATCTTTTATAATTTTAAAATCACCTTATATTTGTGAAGAAAAACCATTATCATGAATCTATGTTTTTTTACTTTATTTAAGTATTTTCTCAAAAATAATTCTTTCCCCACCTTTTTATTTCCCTCTTCCTATTATTTTCTAGTTTAAGAACTTTTCCATGGAATAATTGACATAAATTCTTCAGCAAAGTGACATGTTTGGTCACATCTTCTATACACTTTCTCTAGGTTATAAAATTGATTATAGGTTAGATAGTTTCCAAAATATTGAGATTTTACTTTTTATATTTCATGTGGGTTAATAAAGTTATTCATTTTATTAACACTATTTATTCCTCTATATTAAAACACATTTCCTGGAAGAGAAATGTAATAACAATTATTGTAATCTCTATTCCCATAAGTTCCACTACACCATAATAAAGCATCAAATCATGGTTTTCTTTAGTAGTATGATATTTCCCTATAACAATATTCTCTATTATATTAAAATATTTTATATTTAGTTTCCTCTAGGAATATGGAAACCTTTGTTTGGGGTTATCTTTCAACTTTTTTTGATGTGATTAATGTTTTACATCCCTTATTAACCCAATGTCTTGAAATAGTTTTCTTCACAACTAAAATGTTATAAAAATTAGATGAACTTTTTAGTTTAGTATCTGTATATTACACCTAATTTTTTGAGGGAGGGTTCTTAGCTTCTTTATATTATTTGGGTTTTACTTTTGAATCATTAATAAAATTTTCATTCAATATTTTTATGTTACTTTCTTCCTCTAGATGATTGGATTGAATTTTGTTAACTTTATCATCCTTTTAATTTGACTTCTTACTAAGGTATTTATGTAACACCCCAAGCTTCCATGATACACCTCTCTTTCAATAATGCAATAGCTTGCATTGTACGCAAGTTTGAGATTCTAACACACACCACAACCAATCAAAGTAGTCATTATGAATAGTAATACCCACTTTTTGAAATTATATATATATTATATTTGAAAATGGACTTCATTTTTGGATTCAGAATATCGAAATTATCCTATGTTAATTTTTGGTATTTTTCTTAGAACTTCCAATTTTTTATGAATAGTGAAAAATACTTAAAAACAAATTTTTTAATATAAATAATTTATATTGATAAATTATACTATTGAGTGGTTTTAAAGTATAATTAGAATATATTTTTACTATTTTATACAATTTTTGTCATTAGAATTAATTTCAATTTGAAATTGGACATAAACAATTGTCAATCTTTTGATATATATTGTTTCTTAAAAACACACTATTTGTTGTGACAGCAGGAATTAATTATGAAATTAATTAATGAAACTTATATGTTTGGAATTTTGTAAAATAGGCATCATTTTTTAATTTGGAATATCATTTATAGATTAGAGTGAAATTTTGGAATTGTTCTGAAAAACACCAATTTTAGATGAATAGTGAAACCACTAAGTGGTAGTTAAAAAACCGATTTTTCATTTAAATGAAACATTACCACTTCTGTGATTTGATTTTCAAAAATCCGACATACATGGTTTTCATTAGAATGTAAAATGTGGTTCAATGGGAATAAAATAGTTTTTTGGTGAATAATAACTTTTGAGTTTAATTAATCGCAATTAAAGGTAATTAGTGAAATTTAAGGTAAAAATGATATTATAAAAATATGAAAATACCTTTAAACTTGTCCAACCCCTATTGGATGTTTCGTGGCCGACAAAGACAATCCATGGGTCAACTTGGGGACCCCATGGAGCCACTTTGGTAGGAAAATGACATAAATAACTTTTATTTAAAGTTAAAATAAAAATGTCACAAACATAAGTTGTTTTACTAAAACAATTTTTAAATGAGGTTATACAAGTCATATTTTTTACTATAAATATTCATTAGAAAGATAAAATGATTTCCTACATCATGATATTTTTTTTATAATTTTTAGACATTAAATAAATTAAATTATTTATGACACCATGATGATACAACGATTACCTCATTAATTAACGATTTAAATAAAATGAAAAGATAATCCAAGGCTTAAACATGTCAAAACCCTATTTGATGAGTATATTTCGAACCCTTATCACCTTATCCTCGAATTATATAAGTGTGGGACCTTTAAAATCCGAAACTCATTATATAATAAAGTAACATTTCATTACTTTCCAATAGTGCCCCTCCTCTCAACTTATAGAAGGCCCCCACCACTACCACGTTACTCACACTTTCAAAGCCTTTTGGCTCGGCCAACCTCTGCCCAAATACTCTCCCAACATCCCTCTCTTACTCCTAGAAGCCTCAATTTGGGCAGAATTCTTCCCAAGGAATCCTTTCACTCAAATCAAAAGAGTTACCCGATTTTAAGGTAATGTCTTCTCTTATGTTATTTTGTTTTATTTTTCTTATACAACCCCTTAAACTCTTTTTATTCCTTTATTTTGTAACAACACCAGTATATAAAATATACTAGGATGTTTTTATGATAAATATTTGGTTTACAATTACACACACCTTCATCTAATGGTTAAAGAACATACTGTTTCTGTGTGTGGCGAAATACTGCCTCATTAAACGATGATTGTTCAATATTCTTTTAACACCTATAATGGTGGCCATTTTGATGACAATATTTTCATATATGATATATATATTATGTTTATGTTTTCCTTATGCTTCTTTATTTCTCATTTGTGGCACACTTTATGATTTCCATTATGGGTAAACGTGATAATTTCATTTTAGGAAGTGCGGACTACCGCCCCCTCAAAGTGATTTGAATCGTTAATGCCATATGTGGGATGAATAAAGGATGGAGTAAATGTTATTATACATTATATTATACTGGAATTATATTATAACTTTATATAATTATAACTTCATTCCATTAAATATGAAACATAAATGAAAGTAGCGTTCATGCGTACGTACGGCTTACCATCTCCATGAACGGTGTATTTCATTTCTTACCTCTAAATGTTATCTAATATTATAAATGAATGTATATACTGGATATATATGATATATATGATATCTAAATCATGAATATAATTATGGATATAATGGATATTTCACCACATGAATAACTTGTAATTATAAGAAGTTTATTTTTGACTCAAGTACCAAAGATCGACAAAATGACCGTTATTAACTTAAATAATTACATAATGTTCATAACATGGTAATAAGTGATATAAAAGGAATAATGAACATGAAAAATGTTCTTAAGTAAATTTAAATTAACTCTAGTTTATTATTCAGGAGGTTAAAGAATGATCGAGTCAAGTCGGACACGAGGTAAGGGAATTTCTTAACCCAATTTCCATTCATTTGGTTAATATCCTACTTTCAAATTATGTTATGATATTATTATTTCATATCTTGTATTTGTAATTTCTTTATGTGTGCTTATAGTGAATACACATAATATATCTATTTTATTTTAAAAATGATCTTTGTATGGGACTTCGTCTCAATCTCCTTTCATTGAGGCATATTTTGTTTTATACAAAACCTTCTTTTACCGTTGTATAAACCCCTTTGACTTTTACGTTTATCCAAAAGGAATCTTTTTTATATGAACCGTTTTACTAAATGAAAAAAGGGAATGTTTTTGTCGTACATATGCGGTGACAGTGACTTCACCGCCGTCGTGACCATTATTTGAGTTTCGGCTTCCTCTACAAGCCATAGATTTTTTAAATGAAAAAGAAATACAAAGTTTTAATTTTCTTTAATTTTGGTATTGAAAATGGTTTTGAAAGTGTTTTTATTACATCAATGTGTTGTATTGATATCTTGTGATTGAAATGTGGAGTTTTTATGTTTCCTTTATGTATGTTTTACGTGATACGATTATGTTATGGTTTATGATATGTTTAAACCTATTCATATGAGGAATGCATTGGACTTAATAAGTGATGGGTGGAGCCTGCTATAGCTCCTCGATGCATCGGTAGGTCTCATGAGACAAACTAGTGTCTTGGCATGAGGCCTTGACAAAATCTTATTTGTGGTCTTGGCACGAGGCCTTGACTACATGGTTATGATAGTCTGACATTATGCTTTCCATCATTATGAAAATGGTTATTGATATTGCATGGGATTATTCGACTAGTAGAATATCCATGTGAGTAAGTAAATGGAATTATTTAATTTTATTTTTGCCATATCATGCTGAAGTTCAAGTTTAAAAAGGCTTTTGTTTTAGTTATACATTTCCTTAAATGTTAATGTTTATTTATGAAAGCTTCCGCAATATTGTTATCCTTAATGAGCATCTGAGCTCACCCCTTTTAATGTTTTAATATTTTCCAGGATGTGAAGAAGTATTTTATGAATGACCTGCAGGGATAGTCAGAAGAGGATATGAGTGTGGACTATGGAGACATTGTTATTGTAGTTTCTTACTTTATGATGTAATGTAACATTTATGAATGTATCTAGTGTTTCCAAGGCTACTAAACTAATCGGTCTTTCGAGACTTGATCGTTTGTGATCATGCCAATGTTACGCAGTAATGCACCGACTCTGGGTAGCTGGGGCCGGGGTGTTACAGTTGGTATCAGAGGAAGTTTAGTACTATGCTTGGAAGCTAGATTTAGATAAACTCTGATTAGAACACATAGCCTAAAGATAGACTTTGAGGATTAGTATAGAAGAACTTCCTAGAATTTTGGTATTATAGAGATTTTGTGAGTTTTCCGAGCAATACATCCCTGTCTGGATACGAGTAGGTAGAGGTGGATCTGGCATAGATGTACCTAGGGGTAAAACCTGAAAACACCTCTTTGAGCTAGACTCGAACGGGAACTGGTGCACGACAACGGGCCTTGCTGCACTCTTGGTTACGACACTCCCGGGGGATATGCTTAGGATAATTCTCATTTTCTTTACAAACCACTATGAAGGGTTATGAGTATATACTTCCTCAAAGAAAACATTTTTATGATTATGGATTATATCCATAAGTAGTTCAATTTATGATAAGTATTTTACAAGTATGTAATTATGTATTTTGATTAATAAACTAATATATTGTATGCCATTGTTTAGAAATGGCGCATAGTGGAAGGAATGGAAACCGTATCAATGCACGCACTCCATGTAGGGATTGCCCTCCTGCTCAAGATAATTATTGTGGATCTAGAGATACAACTGGTGCTGATAAACATATTACCATACTGGGACAACTCACTCAGGTTATCAATAATAATCTTACTCGTATGGAACACCCTGATCCGCAATGTGGAGGATCAATGTTAGACCGCTTCATGAGGAAACAACCACAAACATTTAATGGGGGTGCAAATCCATTAGTAGCTGAGCAATGGATAAACTCATTAGAGAAAATATTTCACGCCTTGGGGAGTAGCGAAAGGGAGAAGGTTGTCATGGCAGTCTACTGCCTCACTGGAGATGTCGATCAATGGTGGTCGCTGATTCAAAACACAAAGGAAGATGATGAAGTATCAAATATTGAATGGAGAGAGTTCAAAGATCTTTTCTTAGAAAAACACTTTCCACATGACCATCGAGTAGATATGGAAAGGAAATTTATGAGTCTGAGACAAAAGGAGGATGAGAATGTCGCAAAGTATGAGGCTAACTTTACAAGGTTAGCGAGGCATGCACAGGATTATATACGTAACCCAAGAAGTAAGATTGATCATTTCTTTGATGGGTTAAAACCATTTCTCCGTCGATCTTTAGTATCACAATCTTTCTCAACATACGAGGATATAGTCTCGTGTGCTATCAAGACAGAAAATGAATTCTCTAAGTCTTATGACAACAAAGTAAAGCAAGAGAAGAAGAGAACGGTGGAACAAGAGACAGATAAAGGGAAAAAGGGAAAGAAGGATTTTCCATTATGTGATAATTTTGTGAAGAATCACCTTGGTACTTTCCTAAAAGGAATGGGAGTTGGTTACAAATATGGAGAAAAAGGTCACCAGGCTCGTGATTGCATGGGAATGAAAGAGGCTATCAAAGTTGAATGCTACAATTATAGGGAATTGGGGCATTATGCAAATGAATTTCCTAAGCGTCAGGGAAACTTACCTCAGAAAAGGCCAAGGGATCAAGGACAATCTTATGTTGTTACTACAGTTGAAGTTGAATAATTAATATATTTGTGTTTTTGGAATCAAGGATTATATTCTGGTTATAAGAATAATGTGATATATAAGGATTTTACTGCAGTACTTGTTGTTTTCATTAAAGTTTTAATAAGATGAAGGTAATCATATTTTTAGTATGTGACAAAAAGAGAAGCATTAATTTGATTGGGGAATCTGATGTTACAATTGATTTTGGAATTTATAGACCTTTTAGAGAAAGTCTGGACATAGGTAAT
The DNA here is from genome assembly GCA_963277665.1 of Viscum album. Classification (NCBI taxonomy): domain Eukaryota; kingdom Viridiplantae; phylum Streptophyta; class Magnoliopsida; order Santalales; family Viscaceae; genus Viscum; species Viscum album. Next base: position 359,586,116 of record OY728131.1, read on the forward strand.
TTGGATAACTATAAAGGTTGTAATGGATTAAGTTAACTTTGGATAGTATTATTTAAGGTTAAAATATTTATGAAGATTATTTTTGGAATATTGTAATACTATAGTTTTAGGAAAAGGACAACCTGCAGGGTGGGCCATAACCCGTCGCCTCGAACAAAGCTGCAGGAATTGAACCCACAACCATAGTGCGACAGGCCTTTATTACCTACCACTAGCCTATAGGAAGTCCCTAGTTATTAGAAAATAGTTTTCCTAATCTAAATGGTATGTGGTAATATTTATAACCTTATACAATTAGGATAAATAGAATATTTTTGAGTTATGTTACCATTTGGAGTGAAAGATGGGTTTGTGGTAAAAATTTATTAATGAATGAAAGTCTACACGACAAGTAATTATATTTCCTTACATTCTTAGTAAATCTCTTAAATAAATTCCTCAACTTTATGAAAGGTAACTTAAAACAAAAACGTTGCCGGTTAACTTTTCCAACTGGGGATTCAATGAACGTTTAACCAATCACAAGTTTGTGATTTTCTTATGGTTAACTTTCTCCTAATCCAGTTTTCTACAACTCTCCATCAGATCTTGATGGTTTTTTTTCTTCCATATCCATATTTTCATAGAATCCTATTATGGGCTATCTCGGGTGACCTTTGTGCTTATCTTGCTTTCTTTTAATGTTATATTCTTATTAACCCTATTTCCGATGTGGGTTTTCCACAAAGGTATTCTCTATTTCCAACCTTTTATTTTCAAATAAAAATTTCAAATTGCGAGGACGCAATTTATTGAAGGAGGGGAGAATGTAACACCCCGAGCTTCCATGGTACGCCTCTGTTTCAATAATGCAATAGCTTGCATGGTACGCAAGTTCGAGACTCTAACACACACCACAACCAATCAAAGTAGCCGTTATGAATAGTAATACCCACTTTTTGAAATTATATATGTTTTATATTTCAAAATGGACTTCATTTTTGGATTCAGAATATTGGAATTAGCCTATGTTGAATTTTTGGTATTTTTCTAAGAACTTCCAATTTTTTATGAATAGTGAAAAATACTTAAAAACAAATTTTTTAATAAAAATAATTTATAGTGATAAATTATACTATTGAGTGGTTTTAAAGTATAATTAGAATATATTTTTACCATTTTATCCAATGAGGGTCATTATGAATTAATTTCACTTTGAAATTGGACATAAACAATTGTCAATCTTTTGATATATATTATTTCTTAAAAACACGCCATTTGTTGTGACAGCAGGAATTAATTATGAAATTAATTAATGCAACTTATATGTTTGTAATTTTGTAAAATAGGAACAATTTTTTTTAATTCGGAATATCAATTATATCTTAGGGTGAAATTTTGGCATTGTTCTGAAAAACATCAATTTTAGATGAATAGTGAAACCACTAAGTGGTAGTTAAAAAACTGATTTTTCATTTAAATGAAACAATACCACTTCTGTGATTTGATTTTCAAAAACTCGACATACATGGTTGTCATTAGGAAGTAAAATGTGGTTCAATGGGATTAAAATAATTTTTTGATGATTAGTAACTTTTAAGTTTAATTAATCGCAATTAAAGGTAATTAGTGAAATTTAAGGTAAAAATGATATTATAAAAATATGAAAATACCTTCACACTTGTCCTAACCCTATTGGATGTGTAATGGCCGACCAAGACAATCCATGGGTCATCTTGGGGACCCCATGGAGCCACTTTGGTAGGAAAATGACATAAATAACTTTTATTTAAAGTTAAAATAAAAATGTTACAAACATAAGTTGTTTTACTAAAAAAAAAATTAAATGGGGTTATACAAGTCATACTTTTTACTATAAATATTCATTATAAATCTAAAAACATTTCCTACATAATGATATTTTTTTATAATTTTTAGACATTAAATAACATAAATTATTTATGACACCATGATGATGCAGCGATTACCTCATTAATTAACGATTTAAATAAAATGAAAAGATAATCCAAGGCTTACACTTGTCAAAAACCTATTCGATGAGTAGATTTCGAACCCTTATCACCTTATCCTCTAATTATATAAGTCTGGGACCTTTAAAATATGAAACTCATTATATAATAAAGTAACATTTCATTACTTTCCAAGAGTGCCCCTCCTCTCCACTTATAAAAGGCCCCCACCACTACCACCTTAATCACACATTCAAAGCCTTTTGGCTCGTCCAACCTCTTCCCAAATACTCTCCCAACTTACCTATCTTACTCCTAGAAGCATAAATATGGGCAGAATTCTTCCCAAGTAAGCCTTTCGCTCAAATCAAAAGAGTTACCCGATTTTAAGGTAATGTCTTCTCTTATGTTATTTTTTTATTTTGCTTATCCAACCCCTTAAACTCTTTAATTCCTTTCTTTTGTAACAAAAAAAGTATCTAAAATATACTAGGATGTTGTTATGATATGGATTTGGTTTACACTTACACACACCTTCGTCTAACGGTTAAAGAACATATTGATTCTGTGTGTGGCGAAATACTGCCTCACGAAACGATGATTGTTCAATATTCTTTTAAAACCACTAATGGTGGCCATTTTGATGACACTATTTTCATATATGATATATATATTATGTTTATGTTTTCTTTATGCTTCTGTATTTTTCATTTGTTGCATACTTTATGATTTCCATTATGGGTAAACGCGATAATTTCATTTTAGGAAGTGCGGTCTACCGCCCCCTCAAAGTGATTTGAGTCGTTAATGCGATATGTGGGATGTATAAAGGATGGAGTAAATGGTATTATAAATTATATTATACTGGAATTATATTATACCTTTATATAATTATAACTTCATTCCATTAAATACGAAACAGAAATGAAAGTAGCGTTCATGCGTACGTACGGCTTGCCGTCTCCATGAACGGTGCATTTCATTTCTTACCTCTAAATGTTATGTAATATTATAAATGAATGCATATACTGGATATATATGATATATATGATATCTACATCATGAATATAATTCTGGATATAATGGATATTTCACCACATGAACAACTTGTAATTATAAGAAGTTTATTTTTGACTCAAGTACCAAAGATCGACAAAATGGCCGTTATTAACTTAAATAATTACTTAATGTTCATAACATGGTAATAAGTGATATAAAAGGAATAATGAACATGAAAAAGGTTCTTAAGTAAATAGAAATTAACTCTAGTTTATTATTCATGAGGTTAAATAACGATCGAGTCATGTCGGACACGAGGTAAGGGAATTTCTTAACCCCATTTCCATTCTTTGGGTTAATCTCCTACTTTCAAATTATGTTATGATATTATTATGTCATATCTTGTATTTGTACTTTCTTTATGTGTACTTATATTTAATACACATAATATATCTATTTTATTTTAAAAATGATCTTTGTATGGGACTTCGTCTCAATCTCCTTTCATTGAGGCATATTTTGTTTTATACAAAATCTTCTTTTATACGGTGTATAAACCACTTTGACTTTTACGTTTATCCAAAAGGAATCTTTTTTATACGAAGCATTTTACTAAATGACAAAAGGGAATGTTTTTGTCGTACGTATGTGGCGACAACAACTTCTCCACTGCCGTGACCATTATTTGGGTTTTGGCTTCCTCTACAAGCCATAACATTCTTAAATGAAAAATAAATACAAACTTTTAACTTTCTTTAATTTTGGTATTGAAAATGGTTTTGAAAGTGTTTTTATTACATCAATGTGTTGTATTGATATATTATGATTGAAATGTGGAAATGTTATGTTTCCTTTATGTATGTTTTAGGTGATACGATTATGTTATGGTTTATGATATGTTTAAACCTATTCATATGAGGAATGCATTGGACTTAATAAGTGACTGGTGGAGCCCGCTATAGATCCTCGATGCATCGATAGGTCTAATGAGACAAACTAGTGTCTTGGCACGAGGCCTTGACAAAATCTTATTTGTGGTCTTGGCACGAGGCCTTGACTACGTGGTTATGATAGTCTGGCATTATGCATTCCATCATTATGAAATTGGTTATTGATATTGCATGGGATTATTCGACTAGTAGAATATCCATGTGAGTAAGTAAATGGAATTATTTAATTTTATTTTTTCCATATCATGCTGAAGTTCAAGTTTAAAAAGGCTTTTGTTTTAGTTATACATTGCCTTAAATGTTAATTTTTATTTATGAAAGCTTCCGCAATATTGTTATCCTTACTGAGCATCTGAGATCACCCCTTTAAATGTTTTAATATTTTCCAGGTTGTGAAGAAGTATCTTATGAATGACCTGTAGGGATAGTCATAAGAGGTTATGAGTGTGGACTATGGAGACTTTGTTATTGTAGTTTTTCACTTTATGATATAATGTAACATTTATGAATGTATCTAGTGTTTCCAAGGCTACTAAACTAATCTGTCATTCGAGACTTGATCTTTTGTGATCATGCCAATGTTACGCAATAATGCACCGACTATGGGTAGCTGGGGTCGGGGCGTTACAATTTAATAATGTTTCCCTATTATGAATTTCTCATATTGAAACTGATGATCACCTAGGTGTATTACTCTTTATTCTTGACTAAATATTTTTTACTATATTTCTTCATCATTCTGATTTATTTCTTGAGATTTTTGTTTTACAAAATATGTGGAAAAAGTTTTGATATGTGCTGATACTACACTACTACAACTTGGAATTTTATCAGCACTAAAAACTGATAATAATAGTTATAGAAAAGCACTGTTAATGCAGAAATAGATAAAGGGGGGGTTCCCCTTTATCAGCACTCTAAAAAGCGATGATAAAGGTGGAGTTTATCAGTGTTTTTCGGAGCACTGCTAAAGGAGACCCCACCTTTATCTATGCCAGCATTAGCAGCACTTTTCAAGCGCTGCTAAAGGGGTTCCTTTATCAGCGCTATCTTGAGCCCTGATAATGGGGCCCTTTATCAGTGCTCTTTTAGGTCTGTTAAAGGTTTCCTTTATCATCGCTCAAAAAAGCACTGATAAAGGCACCTTCCCCTACACCTGCACAACCATCACCTGCACACCTTCACACCAGCACAAACTAGCACCTACACACCTGCACAAAATAGCACCTGCACACCTACACAAAATAGCACCCGCACACAATATTTTGACAAATAATGCTATACACATATACATAACATCATGAATACAAAAAACACACTGCTATATACATTTCAAACAATGTTTTACATGTTTATAATTACAATTATCCAACAACAGTTATAAAAATTAATGTTTCATCCTTTGATATCTGTGATCCTCTCCCAAAAATTATCGTCCACGGTATTTGTTGTTGAACAAAGCATCTGAACTCAAGGAAAAAAATTCACCTATATAAGAAAAAAAATATTTTGTTAGTAATATAATAATGAAATAAATTAAAATATTAATATAAAAGAATTAATTAATATGGAAATGTGAAACTAAAATATGGAAGTGATAAAATCAAATGTTTTCATTCTGATAACAATGAAAGGAAATAATGTAAAATCAATAAATTTTTGGATGATTTATCTCATTTAATAAATATTGATTATTTATCTAATGAAAAGCTTTACCGGTCACACCGTGCATTGGAATGAGGTGAATTTGATTCGTACACATCACAAATTACTCATGTATCATTCTACTAAAGTATTAAAACAATATGAAAATGTTTTCTTGGTTTGTCGTATGTCACTTGTGTTGTTTTCTAAAGTTTATGTCAATTTAAAACTAATATTAGACACTTTTAGCCATACCGGTCACACTGTGCATCAGATTAAAATGAGGTTGATTCATACACATCAAAAATGACCCTTTTATCATTGTATTAAATTATAAAAACAATACTAATGCATTTGATCAGTTTTCTATATGTAACTTGTAATTTTTTCTAAAGATAATATCAATTTCAAACTGATATCAGACAATTTTAGCCATACCGGTCACACCGTGTGTCAGATTGATGTGCGGTCGATTTTTACACCTCAAAAATGACTCATGGATCATTGTACTAATGTATCAAAACAATAAGAATGATTTTTCTTAGTTTTTCATATGTCACTTTTGTTGTTTTCTAAAGATAATGTCAATTTCAGACGGATATCAGACAATTTTAGTCATACCAGTCACACCGTGTGTCGGATTGAGGTTCGGTCAATTCATACATGTCACAAATGACTTATGGATGGTTTTACTAAAGTATCAAAACAATCCGTACATGTTTGATCAGAATTCCATATGTCAGCAGTGTTGTTTTCTAAAGTTAATGTAAATTTGAAACTGATATCAGACATTTTTAGCCATACCGGTCACACCGTGCGTCAGATTGAGGTGCGGTCAAATCTTACATGTCACAAATGACTCATGGATCATTTTACTAAAGTATCAACACAATCCTAATGCATTTTCTCAGTATTCGGTATGTTAGTAGTGTTTTTTTCTAAAGTTAATGTCAATTTCAAACTGATATCAGAAACTTTTAGCCATACCGGTCACACAGTGCGTCAGATTGAGGTGAAATTGATTTTTACATGTCAAAAATGACCCATGGATCTTTTTCCTAATGTATCAAAACAATCCGAATGTGTTTTCTTGGTTTTCAATATGTCACCTATGTTGTTTTCTAAAGTTAATGTCAATTTGAAACTGATATCAGACACTTTTAGCCATATCGGTCACACCATGCATTGTATTAAGGTTTAGTTGATTCTTACATGTCACAAATGACTCATGGAGCGTTTTCCTAAAGTATCAAAACAATCCTACGGTGTTATATTGGTATGTCATATGTCACTTGTGTTGTTTACTAAAGTTAATGTCAATTTGAAACTGATATCATACACTTTTAGCCATACCGGTCGTATCGTTCGTCGGATTGAGGTGTGGTTGATTTTTACACGTCAAAAAATGACTCATGGATCGTTTTCCTAAAGTATCAAAACAATCCAAATGCATTTTCTTTGTTTTACATATGTTAGTAGTGTTATTTTCTAAAGTTAATGTCAATTTGAAACTTATATCAGACTCTTCTAGCCATATCCGTCACACCGTGCATCGGATTGAGGTGTGGTTGATTTTTACATGTCAAAAATGACTCATGGATTGTTCTACTAAAGTATCAAAACAATCCGAATGCATTTTCTCGGTTTTCCGTATGTCACTTGTGTTGTTTTATAAAGTTAATGTCAATTTGAAACTGATATCATACACTTTTAGCCATACCGGTCACACCGTGCATCATATTGAGGTACATTTGATTTTTACACGTCAAAATGACTCATGGATCATTTTACTAAAGTATCAAAACAATACAAACGTGTTTGGTCAGTTTTTCGTATGTCACTTGTGTTGTTTTCTAAAGTTAATGTCAATTTCAAACTGATATTAGACACTTTTAGCCATACCTGTCACACCGTGCATCAGATTGAGGAGTGGTTGATTCATACACCTCAAAAATGACTCATGGATCGTTTTCCTAAATTATCAAAACAATCTGAATGCGTTTTCTCAGTTTTCCGTATGTCACTTGTGTTGTTTTCTATAGTTAATGTGAATTTCAAACTAATATCATACACTTTTAGCCATACCGGTCACACTGTACGTCAGATTGAGGTGCAATCAATTCGTACATGTTAGAAATGACTCATGGATCATTGTCCTAAAGTATCAAAACAATCTGAACGCATTTTCATGGTTTCCCGTATGTTAGTAGTATTGTTTTCTAAAGTTCATGTCAATTTGAAACTGATATCAGACACTTTTAGCCATACCGGTCACACCATGCATCAGATTGAGGTGCGGTTGATTCGTAAATGTCCAAAATGACTCATGGATCATTTTCCTAAAGTATCAAAACAATTAGAATGTTTTTTCTTGGTTTTCTGTATGTCAGTTGTGTTATTTTCTAAAGTTAATGTCAATTTGAAACTGATATCAGATACTTTTAACCATACTTGTCACACCATGCATCAGATTGAGGTGTGGTTCATTCTTACACGTCAAAAATGACTCATGGATTTTTTACTAAAGTATCAAAATAATCCGAAGGCATTTTCTCAGTTTTTCATAAGTCACTTGTGTTGTTTTCTAAAGATAATGTCAATTTCAAACTGATATCAGACACTTTTATCTATACCAGTCACACCGTGCATCATATTGAGGTGCGGTCAATATGTACACCTCAAAAATGACTCATGGATTGTTTTCCCAAATTATCAAAACAATCTGAATGTGTTTTCTCAATTTTCCGTATGTCAGTAGTGTTGTTTTCCAAAGTTAATGTGAATTTCAAACTGATATCAGAAACTTTTAGCCATACCGGTCACACCGTGCATCGGATTATGGTTCGGTTGATTCTGACACATCAAAAATGACTCATGGATCATTTTCCTAATGTATCTAAACAATACAAACACGTTTTATAGGTTTTCGGTATGTCACTTGTGTTGTTTTCTAAAGTTAATGCCAATTTCAAACTGATATCAGACACCTTTAGCGATACCGGTCACACCGTGCGTCGGATTGAGGTGTCGTTGACTCGTAAACGTCAAAAATTACTCATGGATATTTTTTATAAAGTATCAAAACAATCCTAATGTGTTTTATCGGTATTACGTATGTCAGTAGTGTTGTTTCCTAAAGTTAATGTCAATTTGAAACTGTCATCAGACACTTTTAGCCTTACCGGTCACACCATGCGTCATATCGTGGTGCAGTCAATTCGTATACATCACAAATGACTGATGGATCGTTTTCCTAAAGTATCAATACAATCCGAACACGTTTTCTCAGTATTCTGTATGTCAGTAGTGTTGTTTTCTAAAGTTTATGTCAATTTGAAACTGATATCAGACACATTTAGCCATACCGGTCACACCGTGTGTCGAATTGAGGTGTGGTTGATTTTTACATGTCAAAAATGACTCATGGATTGTTTTCCTAAAGTATAAGAACTATTAGAACGTGTTTTCTTGGTTTTCCGTATGTCACTTGTGTTGTTTTCTATAGTTAATGTCAATTTGAAACAGATATCAGACACTTTTAGCCATACCAGTCACACTGTGCACTGTATTAAGGTGTATTTTATTTTTACACCTCAAAAATGACTCATGGATAGCTTTACTAAAGTATCAAAACAATCCAAACCTATTTTCTTGGTTTTATGTATGTCACTTGTGTTGTTTTCTAAAGTTAATGTCAATTTAAAACTGATATCAGACACTTTTAGCCATACCGATCACACCTTGTGTCAGATTGAGGTTCGGTTAATTTGTACACATCAAAAATGACTCATGGATAGTTTTCCTAATGTATCAAAACAATCTGAACACATTTTCTCAGTTTTACATATGTCACTTGTGTTATTTTCTAAAGTTAATGTCAATTTGAAACTGATATCGTATACTTTTAGCCATATCGGTCACACCGTGCATCAGATTGAAGTGGGGTTGATTCATACACGTCAAAAATGACTCATGGGTCATTTTATTAAAGTATCAAAACAATACGAACACGTTTTCTTGGTTTTTCGTATGTCACTTGTGTTGTTTTCTAAAGTTAATGTCAATTTCAAACTAATATCAGACACTTTTATCCATACTGGTCTCACCGTGCATTATATTGAGGTAAGGTAGATTCATAAACCTCAAAAATTAATCATGGATCATTTTACTAAATTATCAAAACAATCTGAACGCATTTTCTTGGTTTTCCATATGCTAGTAGTTTTGTTTTCTAAAGTTAATGTCAATTTCAAACTGATATCAGACACTTTTACCTATATCGGTCACACTGTGCGTCAGATTGAGGTGAGGTTGATTCGTTCACCTCACAAATGACTCATGGATCATTTTACTAATGTATCAAAACAATCTGAATGCGTTTTCTTGGTTTTTCATATGTCACTTGCATTGTTTTCTAAAGTTAATGTCAATTTCAAACTAATATCAGACACTTTTATATATACCAGTCACACCGTGCATCGGATTGAGGTTCAGATGATTTTTACATGTCAAAAATGAGTCATGGATAATTTTCCTAAAGTATCACAACAATCCGAATGTGTTTTCTCAGTTTTCCGTAAGTCACTTGTGTGGTATTCTAAAGTTAATGTCAATTTGAAACCGATATCAGACACTTTTAACCATACCGGTCACACCGTTAGTCGGATTGAGATTCGGTAGATTCTTACACCTCACAAATGACTCATGGATCATTTTACTAAAGTATCAAAATAATCCAAACGTGTTTTCTCGGTTTTTCGTATGTCACTTGTGTTGTTTTCTAAAGTTAATGACAATTTCAAACTGATATCAGACACTTTTAGCCATACCAGTCACACCATGCATCAGATTGAGGTGAGGTCAATTTTTACATGTCAAAAATGACTCATGGATCATTTTCCTAAAGTATCAAAACAATCTGAATGCATTTTCTCCATTTTCCATATGTCATTAGTTCATAAGAGTCTCTCATTAAGTTATTCTTTACTAGAAACTCAAATCATTTCTAAAACCATTTTTCATAATCTAAGGATATGCAACATAAGAAAGGGTGATAATAGATGATCAATAAGTGTAAAAAAGGGAGATTTCAATGATCATATAAAGATAATATAAGTAATAGGAATTCACCTTCATTGTCCTATTTGTTTACATTCTTCCATGAGGTACGCTGACCATTTGTTTCTAAACCCATATATATCATCTTCTGAATAGTAAGTTTTGTGACTTTCATAGTAGTACTAAAAAAATATAAATACACAAAGGATTAATAAATATTTTAAATGAACTAGTAATTATTTTCAAAAATACCTCTTTAGGGATGATAGTTTGTTCATGAAATATGATCTCTTTCATAAATTTACAAATATAATAACTACAGTCATTTCCGTTTGTTTGTTTCATACACTATAGAAACATCGAGAAAAATAAGTAATCTATTTTGATATGTATTTGGATAGTGCAATATAATTATATATACCATGATAATTAACTATTTGTATATCTCGTGCGCCTTGTCGTCCTTAGACCCTGGATTTATTCCAGCCTTTAGAAGATATTCATACACTGCCCTATCATAATAGAATCCTCATTAAAAGATAATATAAATTATATAACTAGATATTTAGTTCTAAAATGTTTGATCTAGTGTATTACAAATTTAGAATCGCCATCATGTGTGGTCGGTTTGTTGGATATCCATGCAGTGAATCCAGAAAATAAATCTTTGGAGTATCCAAATTGACTACAATGAGCATCCAATACTATCTAAGAACACAAAAAGTAATAAGTAATGATAGAAATGAAAATATAATTGATATGATTAAAATGTAGAGTTTTACCCCTACAACGTCGGTATTAAAGAGAGCCTGCCAGCCATAATTTTTCATTGAAACGTTCTGAGCAGGTTTTACATTAATTTAGCCTGAAATTTTGAATCTATTTCTTTTTGTTGGGTAGACATGGTGTGAGGACTAACGAGTCCAAATTTGTATTCACAGGAAAATCCCTTCAATTGTTTTTCATATATACTCCTGTGAAAAAAATGAAATTTATTTTTCCATAATTATCATAGTATATCAGCTTCTGTAAAATCAAATCATGAAAACATACCTTATGTATACATTTATAATTAAGGTACCTAGCCAGTCATATGTGATGATTTCAGCTACAACATAAACACTAATGAAATCTAATGTTTCCTCTCCGTACATATCTTTTTCACAAAAAACTGTGTGATTATTTATGCCTTTCATTTTCGTATCAACATGAGATTGCAATGATATTAAATGTGGATATAGAACAGGCAGGGTGAAGGTGCCCTCAGTAGATCATTTTGATTAGTTGGTTGAGCCTTTTGAGCCATTATTTTGTTATATCTCCTTCCTTTTTTCCATCCACAATAACATTCATCGGTTCAACCATTTTTTAATTAAATGTTAAAGGTTCTTCTTGAAAAATGAATTGGAAATGAATACCTCCTGGTCGACAAGTTTTTTTACAAGAGTCGACAACCAAGAAACGAATGTTCCAACAAATTTTTCCACCGTAAGAATGACTTCATCGTCATTTTTCATGGGTAGCTCAACGATCGGCTCATGAGCTACATTAATCGAAAGTTTTCCATGACTGGTTGGAAGTGGTCAAGAGTGTAGCGTGTTGTAAGAACATGATTCTTAGTTTTGAGGTACGAGCTTTTTCTTTTATCTTTTCCTTAAGTGTTTTTTAGAAAATATGGAAAATGGGGAAGAAATCCCAAATTTTGAAAGTACACGCCATGTACTTTTTCCACACTCCATGTACTTTTGGCCGTGTGGGATGAGTACAGAGGGCATGTACCCATGTCGGCAATGAAGGGTGTAGGAACCGACTACAAGCCGTGTAGTGGTCCCTTACACACTGTGTAGTTAGTCGGTAGGCTAATAGTAAGGTGGTGGCTAGCTATTCGACAGAACACACTGTGTACTTAGGGATACACGCCGTTTAGTCACGTCGACAGATGAACAGTGCCACGCTGGCGGGTAGCCGCCAGAGGAACAGTTAAAAAATGGGAAGTACACGCCGTGTACTCAGAAGTACATGCCGTGTAATTTTTTTTCACTTAAAATGGTCAGTAGACTACCCTGTTCACAGGGAAGGCTTAGAATGAGAAGAGATCTTAGGAGGGATGGCCTAATCTTCAGAGATCCGCCAGTCATTGGACGGGAATCTGTTTTTGCCTCGGATGGTCTTGTTGGAAACGCGCGGGTAAGACCTCCACTCTTCTTTCACAGTTCTTGCCAATTCTTCCCCTGACGGGAGTTATTTATGTTTAAATGGAGTTTCTTCTACTTCATATCTGCATCGTTCTTGGGCGTTTCTAGAATCTATGTTCACGTATATCATTCGTTGGCGTATAAGGTAGGTGGCTTGGTGTTTATTTTCCAACTGTAATGCGTTTTTTGTGTTTTTGAGCTACGAACCCATATTTGGGGTGTCGTCTGGCTGAGGTCGTGGATATTTTAAATACCTAGAATTGAATAGGTAATTAATTGTGATAAAAAAATGTTGTTTGTGATCGTTCTTGGATCTAGGACCACCCCAGGGGTGCGTTCCTTTGTTTAGCTATTTGGCCAGGATACCCGAGGGTATGCCTTTTAAAGTAATGATTATAGAATTTCCTTGAGAGGAATTACTTGTGAATGTTTATTTACATGTTGGGAATGGCCCGGTTACTTGCGCCTGAGGGCAGTGTTTTACTTAACCCATGGGCATTGTTTTTCTTAGCCCGAGGGCAGTTGTTATCCTAGCTTGAGGGCAACTTCTTTCGTGCCTATGGGCAGTTGATTCTGTGCCTGTGGGCGACACTTACTACGCCCGAGGGAAATATCCATGTGCCTGTGGGAAGATTCTTGTGTTGGGTTCTCTTTACCTAAGGGTAGGGGTTTACATGTATGAGGACATTAGTTGTTTACTTAGAATATTCACTGTGGTGATATTTAAATTAAAGGATTAAATGGATATTAAAATGGAAATATAATTGATTAAGTTAGTTACTTTGTAGTACTACTTACTTTATTTAATTTTACTACTGCACACTATTGTTGCATGTTTTACATACAGTTGAGCCTGGGCCTTTGGTGGGTGCCTAATGAGATATATTTCTCACACCCTGTTTGTTTCACGCTTTTCCACCCAAACAGGTTATGTTTCTGCAGGTGTAGATAAGGGCAACGGTCCTTTTACAGGTATTTGATTGCAGCTGAGGTGTATGAGAGCATGGGACCAAGCATTGGCTCGCGATGCCGCTGGATGTTCTATTTTTCTTTCCTGTACTTGTACTTTAGTTGTATTGTATTTTATTGTCGTGTAACATGTTCTGTCTGTTTTCATATAATTGAGGCATGTTGCATCATTTTATATACTGGTTGGTTATATCTAATGCAGTTGTTTATTTCAGTTGTGTATGGTTTACTGCTTCTGCTATTGCTGTATGTTTTATTTTATTCCGCTGCACTACACTTTGAAAAATGAGGCCATAGTTTCCCCACTATCAGACCTGGGCCCGCTCTACTAGTCGGCATCCTCTGGCATTTGGGGAAATGTGCTTGAGGTCACGTGGCGAACCGTGTTCAGGCACCTGTGGAGTGGTACTCGGAACTGGGACATTACAAAGTGGTATCATAGGGGTTCTTTTCTTTGACTTACTGTTTGGAGCCTTAGTCAGGGATAGAACGGAACGGTAGTTAGTAATAAGCTGTGATCGGACCTAGCTAACCCGTGTTTAGGGAAAATCCAATTTACCACGTATTGCAATTTTAATAATTTTTCAATTTACAGTTGATTTGATTTCACCAAAGGGTGATGCACTTGTATTGTGTTGTTTATATGTTATTCATGGGTTCTATTTATTTGCAACCCAATGAGATAATGGTATGACGTCTCATTCATCATTTAGACACATGCTAGAAATCACATTCCATGTATAGTTTCCATCCAATGTGGGTGCATTAGAAATTGCATGTTGTTGTGATAGTTGTTGTGCTAGAAAATCATGCTGTTGTGATAGCTGCTTGATAAATACCTGCTATTTGATAGAGTATTATTGTGTGATCTTGTTTATCGAATGGACGCCAAACATTGGTTTTTGGGGAGTATGGGCCCCCATTTACCGGTATTTGGTGGATCATTGACTCTTTATTATGTTATATCACAGATAAGATGTCAAACTTTGATTCGTGGGGAGTATGGGCCCTCATGGGTCGGAATTTGACACTTAGGTGTTGTTTTTCAGTGTTTTCTGGGTTCCAGGGAAGTTTCTGAGGCATACTGTCTAGAAATTCCAGTATACATGTCGTGTAGTACCTTAAACACACCATGTATCTTCTTCTATTCAGGAACAAAAATGAACTTTTTGAGTCACGCCGTGTACCCAGAGTACACGCCGTGTAGTCTCTACCCGGGTCACAAACCATGTGGGTGGCGACACGGGGAAGGGAAGATCTTGGGGGGAACATTCCGTGTACCGGATGTACGCGCCGTGTAGTGTTGACCTGGAGACCCGGCCATGTAACTAACAAACATGGGCCGATGTAGTCATTTCTGGAACATGCTGTGTCAATGAAGAACCCGACGTGTGGTGCGACTTGGGGACTCAGCCGTGTAACTAACAACACAGGTCGGTGTAATCCCCTCGTGTACACGCCGTGTGTATATTGAACATGCCGTGTAGTTGGATCCATGTATCCTTCCGTGTAACTAACAACACGGTTCAGCGAAGCTCGTCTAGTACACGTTGTATACCTGTGGGACACGCCGTTTATTCTTGTCTGAGGACAGACCGTGTGGACTTAGTTGTGTGGTTGGGAAGATGGAGTAGTGTACACGCCGTGATCGGGTGTAACACGCCGTGTAGTATCAATCCGAGTAGTCGACCGTGTCACACACAACACGGGTAGTTGGAAATAACACCATACACGCCGTGTAGATAATATACACGTCGTGTAGTTTTGTTCAGATGGGAGACATGTGGCTTAGCCGTGTCAAAGGACCCGAGAATGGGAGGGGAAGTCTAGTACACATTTTTTAGTTCTTATACACGCTGTGTAGTCTTGTTTTTTAATTCTTGAGATTCCTTCTTCCTCTTGTTTCCTTGTGGTTTCTTCATTTTCGGTCTTGGTAATCTTGAATCTAAGGCATGTTTTTGACATTGTAGTGTCATTCCGCCTAGACAACCGTGAGTTGTTCGCCAGGAGAGCGGCAATGAGTATACTCCAGAGATGGTGGTCCATGGGCTACCAGTTGATCCTCCAGCAGAGCCAGATGCGGTGCCAACTGTTAAACCGGACACAGGCACGGAGGTGTAGTTCCGTGAAGGCTTATTGCGGTTTATGCAGACCTTTCAAGGAGCAACACCGGCTGCCACCTCTATGGATGAGATGACTCATATCTTCCAGCAGTAGCATCAACCTACGTTCTCAAGGGATGGCGGACCATAGGCTGTGAAGTCTTGGATGAGATCGATGTAGACTACTTTCGAGCATCTTGAGATGCCTCCAGGGCGGAGGGTCAAGATCACAACGTATATGCTGCGTGATTCCGCCACGAGGTGGTGGGATGTTACCACCTAGTCAGTGCATCATAGAGACATGGAATGGGAATATTTTCAGGCAGTCTTTTATGACTTCTTATTCCCAGAGATGCTAAGGGAAGATAGAGCTTGAGATTTCATGAATCTGCAGTAGGGAGCTATGTCGGGGATGGACTATTCTGCTCGTTTTACCGAGATTCAGCGTTTTACACCTGTTCTAGAGGGCGATAAGATGTTGAGAGCCAGGGGATTTGAGGATGGTCTTCGGTATGACATCCTGGCGCTGGTGAATGTTTTCAGGTTTCCTTTAGTACATGCTATTGTGAACCATGCGCTGATTACATAGAGGAACCTGCGGGAATCTAGTGGTGTGGTCCAGGGCGGTTCAGCACCAGTTACTGTTACTATTTCTGCTGGAAAGAGGAAGAGAAAGATGGACATATCTAAGGGTGGTAGTACCAGTCAGAAGAATGCTTCAGGTGGGCAGGACTTGTGCTACCAGTGTGGTAGAGAGGGGCACAAGAGGCCATAGTTTCTGTGAGACCTAGTGGAGTGCTGAGATTGCGGCAAGATGGGTCATCTGCAAAACTTTTGCAGGGCGTTTCCACTGATGGCTAGTGAGAGGGGTTCTGTGAAGACTCCACAAGTGGGAGCAGGACCAATGGATTATTACCAGTCAGGGAACTGGAATAATTCAGGGCGTGCAGGCAGAGATGGTGGTTGTGGCTGTGGTAGCCAGACACCAAGATCTCAGAAGCAGCAGGGTGGGACAACTCAGGGTAGTCGGGCTGTGTCACAGGGCCGCGGCACTAGGAAGACATATGTGGTGCAACAAACCCAGCATGAGCAGGATCCCGTACCTTCTACAGTCAAAGGTACTATTCTAGGTGCTTCTGTTTTCTCTTCAGTGCTTTTCAATACGAGTGCTACACATAGTTTCATATATGTACCCGTAGTGGAGATCCTTGGGATCTGTGTTTTTACTTCTTATGATATCATGATGATAGACACTACGTTGGGGACTAGGAAGGCTGGTGATCAGTGCAAGGAGTGCCCCCTTGAGGTTGGTGGGTGTCACTTTCGTTAGGATCTCTATGTCTTAGAGATGATGAGCTATGAATTCATTCTCAGGATGGACTGGTTGGTTCCCTTTTGAGCCTTTGTAGACTGCTATCATCACAGGGTGAGTTTCACGTCACCAGGGGTAGAGAGTTTCTATACAAGAGAGAATGGGATATTCAGGCGAGTCGAGCTAGACAAGAGCATCATGGGCAAGGTGGAGTCACAGCCCATATTGCAAGTTTATATCTGGATGACCGGGGGACTTGTCAGATGGATTTCCCTCCAGTGGTTGATCGTTTTAGGGATGTCTTCCCGGACGACTTTTTAAGTCTTCCTCCAGAGCATGAGGTTGATTTCTCTATTGAGCTTGTTCCAGGGGCAGCACCGGTGTCCATTCCTCCTTATAGGATGGCTACAACTGAGTTACAGGAGCTCAAGAGGTAGTTAGAGGAGTTGTAGGAAAAGGGTTTCATCTGACCCAGTACTTCTCCTTGGGGTTCTCTGGTCCTTTTTACGAAGAAGGCGGATGGTATCCTCAGACTCTGTGTGGATTATCGGAAGATAAACCAGCTGACGGTCAAGAAATGATATCCCTTAACAGGGATTGATGATCTTTTTTATCAACGTTGTAGAGAACGAGTGTTCTCAAAGATTGAATTGAGATCAGGATATCATCAGTTGCACGTTAGACCATCTGATATACCTCTCATAGCTTTCAGGAGTAGGTATGGTCTATAAGAGTATACGGTTATGTCGTTTGGACTCACAAACGTGCCATCAGTTTTCATGGCTCTGATGAATCATGTGTTCCATCCTTCTATGGATTCTTTTGTGGTAGTATTTGTGGATGACATCTTGGTGTACTCTCACACTCAACACGACCATCCCACCCATCTTGAGATCGTATTGAGTACACTGGGAGAGAATAATATATATGCTAATCCCTCAAAGTGCCACTTTTGGATGGACCAAATTCACTTCCTAGGTTACATCATCTCAGAGGTAGGAGTTTCAATAGACCCAGAGAAGGTGAGAGCAGTAGTTTCCTTGGAGCATCTTAAGAACATGTTTGAGATACAGAGTTTCTTGGGGCTGGATGGTTACTACCGATGCTTCATACAGTACTTATCCCACATAGTAGCACCGTTTATGGGTTTTACTAAGAAGGGTGTGAAGTTCGTTTGGTCAGAAGCTTGCGAGACAGCCTTTCAGGACCTGAAAGGAAGATTGAAGTCATCACCGATCCTGATACTCCCAGATCAGGGGAAGATCTATACAATTTACTATGATGCATCTTGTATTGGGCTGGGAGTAGTGTTGATGCAGGGTGAATGATTTGTTGTGTATGGGTCTCGGTAGTTGAGGACACATGAAAGGAATTACCTGACACATGATCTCGAGTTAGCTATAGTTGTTCATGTGTTGCGCTGTTGGAGTCACTATCTATTGGGAGAACATTTTGTGGTTTTCACCAACCAAAAAAGTCTCAAGTATATCTTTACTCAACGTGACTTCAATATGAGGCAGCGAAGGTGGGTCGAATACCTTCAGTCTTTCGATTTTGAGCTTTCATATACACCTGTTAAAGGTAATGCAGTAGCTGATGCACTGGGTAGGAAGACTCAGATAATGGCTGTGTAGGAGGCCAGTGACGAGTGGAAGCTCATGGGCTTCTTCTATGAGATGCCTCTAGAGGTGAACGGCAGTCAGGGGAAGACTTATCTTTCATCTTTAGCTGTGACTTCTACCCTCTTGGATAGAGTGACTATGGGACAACTATTTGATTCAGAAGGCCTAGTTCTACGTGAGTCAGTGGCAAGTGAGAACCCTCCTTCCTATTGGACGATAAGCGATGATGAGGTTCTACATTTCCATGGACGAGTGTGGGTTCCATGGGATATACGCAAGGAGCTGATGCGGGAGTTTCATGATTTAGCTTGGGCAGTTCATCCCGGGGTTACCAAGATGTACCGTGATTTGAGATGTCAGTACTGGTGGCCGGGTATGAAGAGAGATGTAGCTAGTTTTATTACAAAGTGTTCCACCTGTCAGCAGGTGGAGGAGGAGCATCAGAGGGAAGCCGGAAAATTACAGTAGTTACCCATTCCAGAGTGGAAATGGGATGATGTTGCGATGGATTTCGTGATTGGATTGCTGAGGTCACCTTGAGTCAATGTTGTCGTGTGGGTTGTTGTGGACAGACTCACTAAGGTAGCTCACTTCTTGCCGATCATGGAGACCTTCGGTGTTGACGAGCTCGAAAGGTTGTATATCCGAGAGATCATACATCTTCATGGGGTCCCTCGTTCTATCATTGTAAATAGGGACGCCGGTTTTATGTCTCGTTTCTGGAAGAGTTTTCAGAGGGCACTGGGTACACAGGTGCTCTTGAGCATGGCTTACCACCCTCAGACCGATGGCCAGTCAGAGCGTACGATATAGGTTCTTGAGGACATACTCCGTGCATGCGTCCTAGAATTTGGGGTCTCTTGGGAGAAGCACATACCACTAGTCTAGTTTGCGTATAATAACAGTTTCCAGGGAACTATTGAGATGGAACCATATGAGGCATTATATGGTAGGCCATGCCGATAACCTTTGTCCTGGTTATAGGTAGATGAGGCAGCTTTAATGGGACCACGTCTCATGCAAGAGACATCTGATCAAGTCTAGTTGATTCAGAAGCAGATGGCTACTGCACAGTCTCATCAGAAATATTATGCTGATTCCCGTAGATGACCCTTGGAGTTCGTTGTCGGGGATCAAGTTTTCTTGTGTGTTTCTCCGATGCTGGGACATTGGTGGATCAGGAGACAGGGTAAACTTTCACCAAGGTTTGTGGGACCATTTTAGATTCTGGGGAGAGTCGGGCCGGTTGCTTATCGGTTGCAGTTACCACAGAGGTACCGAGCCATGCACGACGTCTTCCATGCCTCTCAGTTGCACCGCTATCATTCAGACCCATCTCACATCTTTCAGCCCGAGGACGTTGATCTTGAGTTAGATGCGTCCTTTGAGGAGCATCCAATTCGTATCGTTGACAGGAGCACGAAGTTTCTCCAAGGCCGGTCAGTTCCTCTCGTACGGGTGTTATGGCATCATGGCCGAGTGCAGGACGAAACCTGGGAGTGAGAGACCGATGTACATGCTCAATGGCCAGAGTTGTTCAGGGATTTATCTTTGCCACCCTTGGAAGGGAAATCGGGGACGAATTGCTTTAAGGGGGTAAATTTTAAGAACGCGGTTCTTAGTTTTGAGGCATGAGCTTCTTCTTTCTCTTTTCCTTAGGTGTTTTTGAGAAAATATGGAAAATGGGGAAAAAATCCCAAATTTTGAAAGTACAGGCCATGTACTTTTTCCACACACCGTGTACTTTTGGCCGTGTGGGATGAGTACACAGGGCGTGTACCCATGTCGGAAATGAAGGGTGTAGGAAGCGACTACACGCCGTTTAGTTAGTCGGTAGGAAAATAGTAAGGCGGTGGCTAGATGTTCGACAGAACACACCGTGTACTCAGGGAGACACGCCGTGTAGTCATGTCGATAGATGAACAATGCCATGCTGGTGAGAATACACTAGAGGAACATTTAAAAAATGGTAAGTACACATCATGTACTCGAAAGTACACACCGTGTACTCAGGGAGACACGCCGTGTAGTCACGTCGATAGATGAACAATGCCATGCTGGAGAGAATCCACTAGAGGAACAGTTAAAAAAATGGTAAGTACACATCGTGTACTCGGAAGTACACACCGTGTACTTTATTTTTTTCGCTTAAAATGGGCAGTAGCCTCCCCTATTCATAGGGAAGGCTTAGAATAGGATGAGAGATCGGGTGGGATGGCCGAATCTTCGGAGATCTGTCAGGCATTCGTCGGGAATCCGTTTCCGCCTCAAACGATCTCGTTGAAACCGCGCGGGTAATCCCTCCACTCTCGTTTCACCGTTCTTGCCAATTCTTCCCCTAACAGGAGTTATTTACATTTAAACAGAGTTTCTTCTACTTCATATCTACGCCGTTCTTGGGAATTTCTGGAATCGAAGTTCACATATATCGTTCGTTGGCGTATAAGGTAGGTGGCTTGGTGTTTATTTTCTAACTATCGTGCATTTTGTGTGTTCTTGATCTACGAACCCATATTTGGGGTGTCGTGTGGCTGAGGCTGTGGCTATTTTAAATACCTAAAATTTAATAGTAAATTAATTGTGATAACAAAATGCTTTTTGGGATCATTCTTGGATCTAGGACCACCACAGGGGTGTGTTCCTCTGTTTAGCCGTTTGGCCAGGATACCCGAGGGTATGCCTTTAAAAGTAATGATTGTAGAATTGCCTTGAGAAGAAATGCTTGTGAATGTTTATTTACATGTTGGGAATGTACCAGTTACATGCGACTGAGGCAGTGTTTTACTTAGACCATGGGCGTTGTTTTGCTTAGCCCGAGGGCAGTTGTTATCCTAGCCTGAGGGAAACTTATTCCGTTCTTGTGGGTAGTTGATTTTGTGCCTGTGGGCGACACTTACTACGCCCGAGGGAAATATCCGTGTCCCTATGGGCAGATTCTTGTGTTGGATACTCTCTACCTGAGGGTAGGGGTTTACGTGTCTGAGGACATTATCTGTTTACTTAGAATATTCAGTGTGGTGATATTTTAAATTAAATGATTAAATGGATATTAAAATGGAAATATAATTGGTTAAGTTAGATACATTGTAGTACTGATTACATTATTGAATTTTACTACTTCAAACTATTGTTGCATGTTTACACATAGTTGAGAATGGGCATTTGGTGGGTGCCTACTAAGATATATTTCTCACGCCCTATTTGGGTCACACTTTTCGGCCCAAAAAGATTACGTTTCTGCAGGTGTAGAAAAGGGTAAGGGTCCTTATACAGGTATTTGATTGCTGCTGAGGAGTAGGAGAGCATGGGACCAAGCGTTGGCTCGCGATGCCGCTCGTTGTTCTGTTTTTCTTTCATGTACTTGTACTTCAGTTGTATTTTACTGTATTGTTGTGTAACATGTTCTGGCTGTTTTCATAGAATTGAGGCATGTTGAATCGTTTTATATACTAGTTGGTTATATCTAATGCAATTATTTATTTTAGTTGTGTATGGTTTACAGCTTCCGCTGTTGCTGTATGTTTTATTTCATTCCGCTGCGCTACACTTTGACAAATGAGGGCATAGTTTCCCTGCTATCAGACCTGGGCCCTCACTTCTAGTTGGCATCCTCTGGCATTTTGGGAAATGCTTTTGAGGTCACGTGGTGAACCGGGTTCAGGCACCCGTGGAGTGGTACCCGGAACCGGGACGTTACACGTGTCATTCTGCATATTGAACACCGTAGCCCTCGCTACAAGGCGATGGGTGAGAGTTGACCGATATAAATCACAGTCATTTTCACCCTGTAGAATATCATTACAAGAAATGTATCAATGTCTATGTGATTCACATTTCACAGAAACAAAAATTAGAACATTGATTACCTTAGTTAAGTCAGGTTTTTGATGGGAATGGATCGCTTCAAAGCTGGTGGGGGGTGTGGCGGTTTGTTCTTGAGTTGTTTCTTCTCTTCGCCTCTCCCCCATCAATGTTTCTAGCAACTCTCCCTGTCTTTGGAATTTGTATTCAAGGGTAGCTAGTCTATATCTCAATATTTTCATTTCTTTAGTTTGTTCCTCCTCTTTTTTTCTGAAAATATGTCTGGGGTGTCACCCCAAAACCCGCATCTCTGACGCGGCCATACTGTTCTAGCTGTTTCTAGGCCGCTGAAAGTATGTCTGCATCCGGTGCGGGTGTTGTTGATTTCTGTGACTATTTAAAATATAAAATATGGGAAAATAAGTAATCATCCTGATGTAATAGTGATTTAAAGCAAAAATAAATTATATTATGTCATACTTACACATGTTTCCCGCACTTTATGTGTGTTTTCATCTACCAGTTTCCCCTCTTTATTAACCCGAGCCTCCTTCTATAGAACATAGCATGGTATGAAAGTGGATTAGGATTTTGATTCATCAATCTACATATAAGTATAGAAACATGGTTACCGTGTTTCTTTTAGTCACATAAAAGTAATACAGTACTTTTAAAATATGTACCAATTGTTTTTCAATTGAAGTGTACCTCAGCCTTGCTTTATAGTAGGGGTATGATGGTTTTTCTTCCCTTTCATTATTTTTAACACTCAGTTTCTGTTTCATAAATTAAAAACTATCAATCAAAGTGATGAATACAAGAAACGTTAAACAATGTGTTACCAAACACAATGTACCTGAAAGGTATTCTCTGCACGACTACTGGAAAATGCATCCCATGCTCCTTGGGATATAAAGTGTGCATAAAGAGGAGGTGGGTGCGGCTTGATTTTCCCTTTTGTATCTTGCAGATGAAATTTTGTTAAAATAGTGTGAAAGCCTCTATGAACCCTTCCTTCTAGTCTTAATACTTATTCTTTGTGCGAGTCATCTACTATAAATGTACTCTGCAAGAGATGATGTAGAGTTAGTCAATATTTCAGTATTTAATTTTATTTTATTTTAATAAATTAAATAAATGATATTGTAATGTTACCATAATCTCTTCCCACATTAATGTTTTCAGCCCGCTGACAACATGGTGCCATGACTCTATATTAATAGGCACGCATTGCCGAGTGATGATTCCAATGTAGCTACTAAACCTGGCTTTGTTGGGGTTTACATACTGGTCTTGCTTATTCCATCCCACCTCATATTTGATGCTTTTTTCTTTAGCCTTATGGATTTTTTCTAAAATTGTCAACCTATGGCGCACTTGTTTATTTGTGCCACCAGGGTTTCATTGCCTACCATTTCCTCGGTTTCTGGATCATCATTATGTTCCTATGAAGCGCTAGCATCGACACCGGGACCAACAACAACAAGTTGAGAAAACTGTTGTACCTCAAAAGTGGGACCAAAAGCAACAGGTTGAGAAACCTGTTGTACCTCAGTAGTGGGATCAGCTGCAACAGTTTGAGAGACGTGTTGTACCTCTGTAGTGGGACCAGCTGCAATAGGTTGAGAAACCTGTTGTGTCTCTGGATTGGGTTCACTAGTAGGTGCATAAGTCATTATCTACAGAAGTGGTTTAACATTTAATTTAGATCACATAAAAGTAGCAACGAACAAATAATAATATAATGTAACACAATCTAGATTACAATAAAAAATAACCTGATTATTGAACTCTTTTTTTTAAAGATGATGGGATTTGACCCCTCTATAGACAATCTATATCCCTTCATTGTGGTCTCCTCTGACATACAAAATGTCGTCTACATTGGGACCACTACAAAATGATTGTGAAGTCGCAATGAAAGGGTCATCCTCCGTTGAATTTTCATCTGACCCTTCAGTTGTTTTGGTCGATAACAGAACAATTGACCATTTTTGGTTTGCGGGATCTGGAACATAAAATACATGCACTGCGTGTGATGCCGTTATAAACCATTCGTCTTTCTCCCCTTCCTTACTGAAATCAAATTTCACGAATCTCAATTCATCTATTTTAACAGAACTCCTATTCTCAAACCACTTGCATTGAAAAATTTGAACTTGGAATTCTGTATAATCCAACTCCCATATTTGTTTGATGATGCCAAATTATGACATATTCGCATAAATTGGATTTTTTTCCTTAGCTTCGAAAACATGCATCGCTTCAGCCACAAGTGTAACCCCACTATTCTTCATGGTACTGTCTTCATCATGTTCATTAGTATATAATGTATAACCATTAACTACATAAGCATTGTAAGATAATACATACATACTTGGTCCTCCGGCTAGCCATTGAAGTTGGTCTAAAATTGACTCTGGATTTTCATATGACTTCTTAAAAATATGGTTCTAAAACCATCCAATAAAATGTCAATTATGTGTATTTGATATCCATTTTTCAGGCCTAGATGGATTCAAATGCCTAAGAATTTCTTTGTGGGTTTCAACATATGGGTCAATGTCTAAATTATTACGTAAAACATAAAGGTGGGCCTGCTCCTGATCTGTAATATTGATTCTAACAACCTGTCTTCCAAAAATTCCTTCACCCTCAAGCCGCCCAGTGTGACGAGATTTCGGTAGGACAATGATTTCCACACCAGACTGGTATTCAATACATAATTCAACAACTTCCACAACAATATATCACTCTGCAATACAACCCTCTGGTCGACTTTGATTTTTGACACACCCTTTCAAAATTTTCATATACCATTCAATGGGGTACATCCATCTGTAAAGTACAAGACCACATAGTTGAATCTCTCTCACCAAGTGGACCATCAAATGAACTATCATATCAAAAAATGAATGCAGGTAGAACATTTATAATTAATATAATATGATGGAAATTTCTCTTTCCATAGTTGGCAACTTCGCCGGGTCTATAACTTTGCTACATATAGATTTGAATAAGAAACACAGTTTTGTTAATGTATGGAGGACATTATTAGAAAAAATGCAACGTAAAGCAATAGGAATGACATCTTGCATCAAAACATGGAACTCATGCGATTTCAGACCTTTTATCTTCAAATCGCTCATTGACATGAGGTTCCTGATATTTGAAGAATACCCCTCTGGAACCATTACGTCATTCAAGAAGTTTCAAAACTGATATCTCTCCTGCCTGGAAAGAGTGTAAATAGTTGGAGGAAGAAATTTTCATTTTACACTCTTCACTGGTGCCAACTCTTCTCATATTCTCATCTCAACCATGTCCAACCTAGCCTTAATTCCATATTTTTTTTGCTAGGTGTATTTAGAAATGTGCCGATGACACTATTAGATACATTTTTTTCTACATGAATAACATCAAGAAAATATCTGACATTTAGATAATTCCAGAATGGTAATTCAAAAAAAAAACTGATCTCTTTTTCCAATCGATTTTTGTACGGTTTTTCTAAGCTGGTTACCAAATGTAGTGTCCAAATTTTTAACTTTCTCAAACAATTGATCGCATGTTAGTGGAGATAGTGTTGTACGTTCTTCTGAACTTCCCTCAAATGATGTCGTCCAAGATCGGTACTTATGTCGTCAGGGTAGAAATCTGTGATGTCCTAGAAACACAGTTTTTGATGAATGTTTCAACCTAATTGATTGTGTACCTTGTTCGCAAATGGTACAACCTTGAGTTTCTTTAATTCTATATCCTGAAAAATTTCCATAAGCAGGGAAGTCATTTATCATCCCGTGCAACATGGCTCTCAAAGTGAAATCTTCTTTTTTGTAAGCATCATACAATGTAACACCTGAATCCCACAATAATTTCAAATCCACAATCAATGGATCTAAATAAACATCAATATAATTAACCAGTTGTTTTGGTCCTGATATAAGCATATATAACATGATGTATTTTATTTTCATGCATAACCATAAAGGTAAGTTATAATTTTCCAACATAACTGGCCGTGTACTGTGACTGTTGCTTTGAAAACCAAAAGGATTCACTCCATCTGTAGATAAAAAAAGATGAAGGTTTCTCGACTCATTTCCAAATTCCGGATACTCATGATCAATTCACTTCCACTAAGGAGAGTCTGTCGGGTGACGTAGTATCCCATCTTTAATTCTTGTTTCTGCATGGCATGTCAATTGTCCTACAGTCTCCTCACTTCCATATAGGTGCCTAAACCTTGTAATGATTGGAAAGTACCATACAACTTCAGTAAGAATGGATTCATCTTTCTTGTATCGAGAAGCACCACACTTTGGGAATTCTTTAAGTGATTTGTGGTCCTTGCAAAACTGTATACAATCATTTAGGCAGGCGTGTATTCTTTCAGAGATCATACCCATCGATCATAGCATTCGTTTGGCGTCGTATGTTTGTCTCGGGAGCTCATTATCTTCTGGGAGGATGTCATTCAAGAGAGCAAGTAGTTCTGTAAAATAGGCATCACTCCACCCATTGTCTTTTTTCAAATTATACAGAATCAGTATTGCTGACAGTGCTATATATTTAGTGAAACCATCATACAATGGTGTCTTTCCATAACTTTTTAACTTCTCAAACAATTTTGGGCAATCACTAAGTTCATCTTCGACGGTCCTTGTCATTTCCTCAATACGATCTTCATCTTAATTCACATCTGTAATCACATCCTCCATACAGTCATCTTTATTTTTCAAACTTGTAATCATATTAGATGATCCATAAAATGCAGTGTTATCCCAGCCACGACCTACATTTGTTGTTTCCCCATGTTTATTCTAACATGTATAACTCTGACCTATTCCGTGACAGATCAAGTGTTCTTCCAACTCCTTTGGACTAATTTGATTTGAATAAAAAAACATAAACATGGACAAAGGATTTGAGAAGGGTCATATGCATGATCTTTTTCAAACTTGATAAACTCTTTCACACCTTCTTTATACTCTTTTGTCAACCGATTGGAATTCATCAATTCTTTATTTATATTCATCCTATTTGAAATCCAAAGGATGGGTATATAGGTTAGGGGAGAAGGAATATGTGTATAATTTAGATAAAAAAACTAGATACATAAAAAATGGTGGGGGTGTGCTCATTAATAGAAAATCTTGGGTGGTTCTTAGGATTCATCCATTCTCTTCCTCTCTTCAATCCCCCTTGATGAGGAGTGGTTCTTGAGAGTTTTTTATAGTGTGTTAGTGAGTTCTTCCCTCATACATCCTCCATTACTATTATCCTTTATTTACCTATGATTTGGGATGATTTGAACTAGGATTTGTGTGAGGATTTCACTATATCATCTTCAAATCAATTCAAATGATGTTGATTTTGTTTTTATTGGCTATAGGTTATCCTTGTATGATTAACACACCATGTTTTGTGTGGTTTAGTTGGTGTTGTGTTTCCCAGTGAGTTTTTAAAAGATTATTCCAAATTTTATTAAAGTAAATAATTAATTATAAGTTTATATAATTAATTATATAGGAATTATGCCTTGATATTGGGTCTCAATAATTGGTACAAGATTAGATAAGGCATGTATAGTCTTGGTTGAGGATGAGTTGATCTTGGTGAGGGGGTTACTCCACTTTTTGAGGTAGGTGGACCCTATAATACAAAACCATGTTCTAATTCATGCATTATTGTGCATTCATGCATGAGTATATGTGTTCTAGTGAAAGGGATAAAAATCAAGAACAACCAAGGTAAATAAATATGGTTTTTTGATCCACCAATAGATAGAGTGATGGTTCTATTGAATGTTTGTGATTTTGTGATCATCCAGAGATTATGTCTCCATGGAGGTGAGGTTTCTAGTTGTTTTTATGAGAGTATTGGGTTTGGTATGATATTTTTATAGCCTAGTTAGGTTTTCTAAGGCTATTTGAGTAGGTATTAGAGTCTTAGGCCTAAAGAAGATGGATAATATAGTTTTATATATCACATATGATGGGGAACACCCTATTAAGGACATATAAGAGTCATGGTGTGTGTGATGAGAAGAATATTCCATATAGGGATTGGTGAAGTGTGACATAGAGGATTTCCTCCATATAATTGGATTAAGAGATCTCCAAAGGGAGATATGATATGGTACCTAAGTGAGGGTCATCGTAATAGTCTGGATGACTTAGCATAGGGTATCCAAGGATCTTAGTGTGAGTTTCTTAGGATGGTTATTATTTAGTTTTAATGGGTTTTAATGTGGGAATTAGAAAATGATATAGACTAGACTATTGAGGATTAGATCAAGTATAGCATGTGGGTTGGGACATTACCATGTTGAGATGAGTGCGTGTTGGTATCAATGTGTAGAGATGGGTTAGGTTTTTAGAACACAGTAGATTACCTTATAGGTGTAATTAGAATGTTGATAGGTTGGGAATAATTTTCAGGTATAACCAAGATGGTTTTAAGGATATTATTATGCAAGGCTAAATGGATGGTGATTTTTATCATTTATGGTCAGACCAACTAAGAGATTGGGACTTCATATGACTTTAACCTAGTTGAAGTAAGATCATCCATGGGGACCACCTATTGATGATGTGGTTTAGCTAGTACAAGAGGTCGGCTATCTAGATACCCTCCTTAGATTACTATTTATATGTTTTGTGGCATGAGACAAGATGTATGGACTTTATTTAAGTGATAAGGTGTTGGAAGGATCCTACTTTGAGTGAGAAGGAATTGGTCAAAGGGTATTGGTGTGTGACTTCCATGTGATCCACCTATTTATGGTGCATTTTGACTTATGATAGAGGTTGGATATTGTGATTCCCTCCTTAGAACATTTTTTGTATGATAATATGATGTGATATATAGAAATGGGGATCACTTAGTATTCGTTTGGAGTAGTTTTCTGAGAGGTTGTCTATAGAGATTCCCTCCTCAAATTTTTTTATGTGATGTGATGGGGAGAATCACCGTAAGTGAGAGGGGAGTAGCTACTATGTTGTGGAATTAAAGGATATGTGAATCACATCCAATGTGAGAGGTTGGTGGCACAGTTATGTTATAAGAAAGGATGTGATATTTAAATTTGTATATGACCCAACCCAGAGAATAACGTACAATATAGAACATACTAAAAATATGTATCATCCCGTTGGCATGCCTCACCTGATGACATTAATTCACCAACACAGACGGTTCAAACCCTACTTGGCCTAACTATGGTGTAGTATCCAAAATCAGAAAAATATCCATACTAAGGTCCACTAGACGGAGTGAAATACTAATCTAGTGTAACAACATTTCATAAAAAAAACTCTCTCTATTCAGGTTTCTATCACAAAGCTATAGTGGGGAGAGCTAATCATGATCAAAGAAGTAACCAACCACATATACACGTGTACCACACACAAGCATCACACACAAGAATCATGCCAAATCATAATTAATCTCAATATTGACAATAAATGAAAACATAATTAATTCATTAAAATTCAATTTTACTCACCTTAAAGAGGAGTAACCGGTAGCGGAGGAGGAGGAGGCATCGACAATGGAGGCAACAGAGGTAGTAGAGTCATTAGAGGCAACACGGAGGCAGCGCAGAGGCAGCAGAGGCAGCTCGGAGGTAGTGGAGGTAGCAGAGGTAGTAGAGTCGGCAGAGGAGGAGGAGGAGGAGTAGGAGGAGGCCCCGGTGGAGGAGGAGGAGGAGGAGGAGGCCCCGGTGGAGGTGGAGGAGGAGGAGGCCACAGTGGTGGAGGAGGAGGGGGAGGATCTACGGTGGAGGAGGAGGAGTAGGAGGAGTCGTGATGGAGGAGGAGGAGGAGCCGTGGTAGAGGAGGAGGAGGAGAAGTAGGTTCCAGAGGAGGAGGAGGATGAGGCAGCCGCAGAGGAGGAGGAGGAGAAGGAGGTAGCGGCAGAGAGGAGGCAGTGGCAGAGAGGAGGCAATGGTGCAGGGTAGGGGTTCTGCGAAAGCTTGAAAGGGTGTGGGGAGGAGGAGGAGGACCATGTGGATTTTATCAATCCCCCATGGACCTTTATCAGTGCTAGTAAAAAGTGCTGATAAAGTGGGTCTTTATCAGCGCTAAAATGAAAAGCGCTGATAAAGGGTGACTTTATCAGTGCTTTTCATTCTAGCGCTGATAAATACCGACTTTATCAGCGCTAATAAAAGCGCTGGTAAATGTATAAATTTAATAATTTTTTATATTATTATATATTTATATAAAATGATATTTATGATAAATATATATATATTTATTAATAATTATAACTCTAAATAAATATATCTTTATTTATACTAATAAAATTATTTGAAAGGTATATTTATATATATATCATTGAAAATATAATATAATATTTATTTATTTTCTAAATATATTGTAATTTTAATTATAAGTGTACATATTTTAGAAAATATATATTATATGGGTAACATAATGAATTATAAATCAATGACACATCAACGTGATATGTAATTATAATTTATAAATGAACATTATTCATGAACATATATATATACGTATGATATATTCAATGACCACAATTCATTGGAAAACACATATATATTCAATAATTTTAATTATACATATATATTAAAAGGTATTATATATTTATAAATAAAACAAATAAATTAAATATAAACAAATATAATAAATATATATATTAAATATATTGAATTAATAAATCTAATAAATATAATGAATTAATAAATCTAATAAATCTTATAAATCTAATAAATATATTTATTATTAATATTATAATTATTTAATTATATATATATGTGTGTGTGTCTATTGTTATTACATGTGTTTTTTATTTAATGTATACAATAAAAATTATCAGCGGTAAGAAAAGTGCTGATAAATGTAACCTTTATCAGCACTAAGAAAAGCGCTGATAAAGGGATATTTAAAGCGCTGATAAATGTACCCTTTATCAGTGCTACAAAAAGCGCTAATAAAGGGTACACCTTTATCATCTATTGTTTTATCACTAATAAACGATACATTTATGAGTGCTTTTTTAGCGCTGATAAAGTTCTAACCCTTTATCAGCGCTTTTCCATTAACGCTGATAAAGGCAGGCGCCTGCCTTGCCCAGTTTTTTGGTAGTTCTATCTGTAAGATTCTTCAACTCCATCATCATTACTATTTGATCAATATTTATTTTTCTCAACATTTTCAATGATGATTATAATTCTTTAATAACATTAATCTCCAATGATTCCATATCATCTAATTCAGATTCTACTATCTTATTAAGAAAACTTATTTTGTTTCCATTAAACTCATTCTTTCCTCCTAAGTATTTATTTTGTTTCTTAGATGCTTTTCTAAATTTCTTCCCATTAATTTTTTCATTATAATGATCTTCTAATTCATAAAATTTATTTTTGGGTAAATTCATAGAAAAATTACTGATTCCACCACACTCAAAACATTATAGAGGACGTTTTATTCCATACTTTCTTCTTCCTCTATGATAGTTCTTACATATAAGATACATGATTGTTTTCCATTTGACTGATCATCCTATAAATCATTATAATCACAAGGATTAGTAACTTCATCATCTAGAATTTACATTTTTATTATATATTCAAAATCCATTTCATATTTCATATTTTCTTTTGAACTTTGGAGATTTTATAATTTCATAAGAAATCATAAACTTATGAATTTCATTAAGATATAAATTATATTTATCTTCTAGAGAATAAATTTTAGAATCAAATAGTTATGCAATGTTTCTCATGAGCTTCATAACAATATTAGAATATTTCAAGATATCTATGAAACCTTTAGTGTTGTAAAAAAATCATTTACTCTGGTGAAGTATTCATAAATAGTTTCTTTATCTATTATTATTATGTCTTCAAACTTTCTATTCTATATTTCTATCATTTCTTACTTCTCTTTAGCATTACCTTTGAAAATAATTTTTATTTTGTCCCATATAATATTTTCTAATTTGAGACCCATTATATTTATTTATAAATTTTATGACATAGATGCTAGAATTACATTTCTATATTTTAGATAAACTTAAATATTTCTCTAGACAATAAAATTAATTAGGGTATCTTTCTCAATGGGTGGAAGCCCAATTGAAGTAGTGTCAATAACTTCTAGGACAAGACACATGAGATATAGAATTATCTTATTTTTTCAACCGTAATAAATTTTTCAATAAAATTTAGTAATTTCTATGTGGTTGAAGGAATTGATATTTTCTATGATAAGGATTTAATAGGGGAACGTTCACTCTAATACAAATTGATGTAATAATGGATCATAGAATAACTAAGAGGGGGTTGAATCCATAGTTTCATTTTTACAAATTTAATCTTTAGGAAACATATCCCATGTAACTGGTTTGAGTTTCTTCCTTATCAAATTTTAGTAAACTAAATTTCATGTATAAATAGAATACTAAACTATGAAGACATGATTTACAAGGTTCAATATCATTATGAGAAACTACATCATTTCCATTTCCTCTCCAATTGGTCTATAGAAATTAAAATTTATAAATAAGTGAATAAATATTTTTCCAAATCCCATTAGAAACATTATATCTCCCAATAGTAATGATTATATTGAATAATGTTTGTTTACAAATTTTTCTTTCAAAAATTTTAGCCAAAAAATGTATCTTTGTTCAAACTGCTCCACCAACAGTTTTTCTAAAAAATCAGCCCGATATTCCCTCTTTCTGATTACTCTATATGGTAAACTCCAACCTGGGTACCTATGTCTGGTATCCTCCATCTGATGCACCACTTCTAGAAATATTCCAAATCCAATATTTTTTTCTATTTAATTAACAAACTCCACACCTTTTTGAAACTCTGTTCAATTACTCAATCTGATCATCCACATACTGATTAAACCATGTCTAGTAATCTAAGCAATATTTATTATTAGCTTCTGATTGAATCCACAATTTATTAACATCTTTTTAAATAATATATTCAAAACATCATCTTTTTGTATCACTCAAAACAGTAACAATGTATGATATACAATTAATTTCTATTTATAGGTTCTCCCAAAATAGTAATGGTGGGAAACTAAAATATTTTCCCACCCACCCAAATTCAAAGATCTGAATTTATTGAAAATTTGAACTTAATTTGAATGCATCTCAATTATCCTCATCTCTTTGGGAGTCTTCTTAATTATTTACATTTTCACATGAACTTTTGAATTCTCAACCTCATTGGAATAATAAATTTTCAAATGAACTTTCCAAAATTTGATAGTCTGGAACATCTTAGTCTGAATTTTTTTTCATGATTCTAGTTATCTTAACCCAATTTAAATAAATAATTACTATTTCTATTGATCCATTGTAAAATATAAAAAAATTTAATTATTTCTTACAGTGATAATCCAAGTCAACTGAAAATGGATGACATCACTGATTAAAATTTTAAAGACTCATGAAATTTAAAATGAATTATTGGTTACAACTTATATATGTTTCAAACATTA
This sequence comes from Viscum album, assembly GCA_963277665.1. Classification (NCBI taxonomy): domain Eukaryota; kingdom Viridiplantae; phylum Streptophyta; class Magnoliopsida; order Santalales; family Viscaceae; genus Viscum; species Viscum album. The sequence continues at coordinate 359,620,218 of OY728131.1, forward strand.
ATCTTCTTTCACTATCTCATCATACTATTAATCTTCTTTTTAGTATGATCAAACTTTGTCTGATAGAACTCTGCACCTGATAACTTATTGGTGTCAAAAACTAGTGTTATGAATCGATATCAAAATATCATTAGATGGATCAGTGTCAAAAGATCATTTGATGGATCTAAATCAAACAATTTCATTTTTCAAAATGGAATGAACTCAACAACCACAACACTTCTAGTTTTTATAAAAAAATATTTGTCTAATTTTCTGTGTCTGATTCCTTTGATAAAAAATTCCCTTTGTAAAAATTCAGAAACTAACTCTTTTATGGTCATATTTTTATAATATATTTGGCTGGCAATTTTTTCTTCTACTTTTTACATCTAATAATTTTCATCTAAAAGTAAACTCAAACATTTATATCTTTCAATCAACCTCTTTATCCAGTGAACATCTATGGTTAAGAAACTTCAAACATCTTCATATTTTGGGTTGAAATGAAAGATGATATCATCCTTTTTATTTTATAAAATAGTTAAATATGAAATATCAAGACTCTTCATATTTAATTAAAATTTGCAACACCCTAATAACTCAAAACATAGAAATCATAAATCTAAACATTATAACAAAAGAAATAATTATTTGTGTCTGATCAGGTGTGTCTGATGAACCACATCTAATAAAAAAAGTCATTTCATCAAACATCATTAAATTTATTCTTTTAGTCTTATGAAAAATTCTATATCTGGTGGTTCTCATTCCAATGATGTTCATCCAAAAAGTAAACATTGGAAACTCTAAATACTAACACATCTCTTTCCATTAAAAAATTTAGCTCATATCATGATTTATTAATGATATTTTATGAATTTTAAAGAATAGAAAATTATATTTTTACATGTTTTGGAAATTTCAATAACTTCCCAAAATTCCTAACCATTTACTTTACTACCATGACAAAATTTGATTATCCAACAAAATCTTTGTCTGATTATTATTATCTTTGTACAAAATTCATACTTTAAAATAAAAAATGAAAATTGTTGAAAAATGTTTGATGTGTAGTATGATGGATTTTCCAATAGAAAACGTTTCAAAAAAACTTTCTTCATCTGGAGTTTCAACATATTCTCAACAAATAGGTTATAAAATTTCAGCAACACTTTTTCACCTGATTTACAAAATCATTTTTCTAAAAAGTTAGTTATCAGAAAAAAAATTATAAAGACAAAAAAAAATCAAAAAGGATATTTAGATATACCATGTGTTCAAATAAAAGTTATCATCACTCTAGAACCATGGGAATAATTATACATTCTTGTCATGCATTCATAGGCACACCCATAACCGATAGAGTCAGGTGTCTGAAAGATCATTCCTTTCAATACAAAATTCATATCATGAGTACTAATAGTTATGGTTATCTACACTCAAATTATGTAATTCAACTCTCAAGATTGTTCCATTATCCTTCCCAAGGTTATTCACATGCGTAGGAATTTTTTTGAAATGAAATTATCTCCTCATGAAATAACCTTGACTTCCCTTCACATGAACACATTCTAACTTGGGTTACTCCTATGTAGTATGAATTCCCAAACAACTAATAACCAATTTCATGTCTCCAATATGACAAGGTCTTACACATGACTCACAATAATATCTCACTAACTATCACAACTACTATAACATCATATTGGAACATCTCTATAACATGACATGATGAATTCACCCTTAGACTAGCCACATAAAAGGTCCCAAGATTCCTTGTTTAGTTAAACATAATTTTATTGGGTGCTACCTAGAAAAAATTATGTAGGCTATTGTGAGAACCTTAATTAACTAGAGTACCCAATGGATACTTGAACAAGATTAATTTTTAATGAAATTAAAATATGATAAATACCCAACAAGGTATAATATACCACCCATAAAAAGAGGTATTTTATCGTCACTGTCATTATTAGCATTGCCCAGGTGCACCCCACTATTGTATCACATGACCCTATAGCACATGAAGACATGAATAGGGTTTCAGCTAAATAGAATGTTATCAAGAACCCATTCATGAAAATCCAATAAAAGTTGTTAACACTAAAAGAATTGAGTCTTCAGTCATTAGTATATTTATACACAAGAAATATATATGTCATGTGAATCCTATGTGCCAAATATGATTCATGAGACACCTATGTCCCATAAAAACAAGATTTAGATTCATATAAAATCACAAAACTCAAAATCCATGGGCGTCACATGAGGTGAACTAATATAACCACAACAAAAAAACTCAGATCAATAATATTATATGCTGGTAACCTAGAATTCCCTCGTAAAATGTGTTTACGATGAACTAACTGAGTTTAAACACATGATTTGATGTATTCCTATATCATTTTTCTACCAAATCCCCAAATCAGGAAAATAAGATACCTATGATATGATTTTGTAACACCCCATCCTGAATCATCGAGTCCGATCTGAAGTGTCGCATGATCTCATTCACTCTTAATCGTATTGCAAAGTCTGCTGACAAGTAGCAAGGGTCTAAAGTGGAATCATGGGGAGAAAATACACTCAATAAAAGTGAAAAATAATAGGTAAATAATAAAACATGTAATAATATACAATCAGTGTATGTGGAAACCAATAACCATACAAATAATTAATTAATGCAAAAACAACACACTCAAATGATCATACCCAAATACAAGGACACTGATCACCCACCTGGATGATCATATATAAAATAAAAAGATTCTTTGCACCCAAATATAAGACACAACTCACCACAATTTCTATACTTGTAGTGATATATCCAACTCAACATTCTACCTAGTTCTCAACCCAACCTATACGTTCAACAAGTGAGGTATTCTTAGGTACCCATGTTCCATGGCCGCCCAAGCAGCATGTGAGTACAACTCATTAGGGAACCACCAATGCGGTCCAGTGCCTAAATGGTAAAATTCAGTCTAAGTGGATGTGATAAGATCAATAGAAATAAAACATACAATACATAAACTACACAATAAAAACATATAATCATTAATGCACAATTAAGAAACAAATACCCATTTTTCGAGTGGTTGTGTGGTAACCAATCCACCACAAACCCTACTCATACCTACATTAGCTCCATATTGAATGTAAATCAATAAAATATCTAACACATCCCTTCCACTCAATGGGATAACCTAAAAACATGTATGAAACATACATAGTAATGGGATAACCTATATAAATGCAAACCAAATTTCTGAAACTTCCCCCTACAAGGGATAGTCCACATGGATAATCCTGCATGCTCAAATGCATAAGATATAAGAATGGAATATGCAATAAATAGATACAATATGACTTATCAAACATCATTTCATATCTTGTAAGATTCATAACCATCCCAAATACACATGTGATAATACATCAAGTAATGGTATCATGGGACTATAGACACATCACATGTGCTCAGACATCAAGTATAGGTCTCACGGGCTACACACACATTCTTCATGTGATCAAACATAAAGTATAGTTCTCATAAGGCTACACATACACAACTCATGTGATTAAACTTAAAACAAAGGACTCATAGTTTACACACACACCACATGAGATCAAACCTCAAACATAGGTCTCATGGGCTACACCTGAACACACATGTGGTAAAAATAAAATAGGGGTTTCATAGGCTACTCATGCACACACATGTGATCAACATCAGACATGGATATCATGGGATACCCATGAAAACATATTCTATAAAACATCTATATGGTCTTATATAACACAAAAAAATACCAAATAGGGTCATTATAATCTATGTAACTCTTTAGTGATCAATCATTGTCCATCTGTGGTCGACATCAATCTAGTGCACAAGGGTTCATCATGTCCCTTGTAATTTTTTTCACTTAAATTTGGCATGGTTCCTTCAATTAGTTAATAACTATATATCATTAAATAATTTTGAAGTACGTGAAGTTCATAAAAGAATTACAATGTAAGGGTGTTTTATAGAAGTTTCAAACCTCATATAACATAACAAATAGAAAAAATTGATAATACCATAGGGTAGAGTATATGGGATAACATGTATTAACATAGGGCAAAATCTCATCCAAGAAAGCCCTAATATATTGTTTTATTCATCAAAGTGAATTTAGTTTCCATTAATTACCACAAGTTTTTAACTCATACACGAGCATTCCAAATGAATTATTTTTAAATAAATTATAATTAATTAAAATTATTGTAAGAAAAATTATTACCAAAGGAAAAAATGAATAACTTCCAAAAGACTCACTAAATATCATCACATAGAATGAACTATGATAGATCACCTATGTATGGTTCATAAAACTATTATGAAATTATTTAAAGAAAAATACCTATCACATAAAGAAAAAAATCGAATTTAATATAATTAAATATAAATATTTATAATGATTGAACCATGCGACATGCCTTAGATAAAATTTCATCCAATATAGTTCAGTCCAATATAGGTACACTCCTGAAGTAATAGTATGAACAATCCCTAATTAAATTTCTTGATATGATGGTTGGTTCAATTAAAATAAACCAAAAATCATAGAATAGATCACCAAGATACAAACATTTAGTGAAACTCCCACCATAAACATGTGTTCAATATCATGGGACATCCTCTATCTATGAATATCCAAAGCCCCATTGTTCTAAAATAATTACACCAATATCTGATGGAATTGTTATCCAATTCATTAATTGGGTTATTAAAAAAGATCAATCGATTATCAATATGATCAAGAAAGAGATGATTTGAAAAAAATTAGACACTAAACGATCTCAAGACCTATGACTTACCAAGGGGAATCATCTATGAAGAGAGACCCAACGATCCACCCCCACACGAGAAAGAAAGAATTGAGAATAATAAAGAACATAGGATATCACCTAGATTCACTAATGTTTTTCATCTAGATCCACCCCGCATCAAGTGGATCTCATGGAGGGAGGTGGTGAAAAGAAAAATGTTAAATTACCGTAAAAAATAAAATCAAGGAATTATAATTTTGAGGTAGATTAATACCCAAAATTACATTTCTTAAGTGATTCCCCAAATAACTCTATTAGCCTCCTAGTATATGATAATTGGATATCTAGTGAGTCATGATGGGTATTTGGTCTACTATCCACCCTACCCACAACTTGGTGGTATTAGTAGCAATATTGTTTACTCTAGGATTCCTCTAGTGATTAACCCGGGTATGATCCACCCACCAAGATTCCTTTCCTTTATAAAAATACCTCATTAATCTATTTACACAATAATTATCTCATTTCAGCACAAATTTCTCAAAATAATCTATCCACAAGATAAAAAAACTAAAATTTCCTTCAAAATTCTTAACCTTTAATGGCGTGGGTCATTTTTGACACCCTTGATTTTAGTGAGTATGTTAATGTAAGTTTATACCTACATTAAGTGATGTTTTTTATCATTTTTATGGTTAATATGTGGGTCTTTTTTTGTTGGAGGTGTTTGGAATCTTAAAAATTAGTTTTGGAGATTTTCGGTTAAAACGGACAATGCCATGCCCTAGTGTGAGCCTTTATGAACCTGGTGTCCTCGGGTGTAAAATGGAAAAAGGGGTAAAATTGGAATGTCCAATCCATAGTGATCACATAAGGTAGATGTGGGATATCATTTGGGTGACCTCACCATGAGCATAGTGAGGGAAAAATAAAACTTTTTGGGGTCATGTTCAAGAACTAGCTATTTTGAGTTAGCAGCGTCAAACCACCATAGTGTGGTGTAGTATATTATAGAATACATTTTGGTAGGTGAGATGGATTTAAAACTCCCAAAAAATTTTCCTTATTCTTTTTATTTTGACTCATTGAAAGGGGAAAAACATGTGTTTTAAATTCGGGCTCTTTATTGTAGTTTTATTCAATTCTTATCTATATTATTCAATTCAAAATTCCCCAGCTGGATGATTCTTTCACTTCAGAATAATTTTAGATACTTGTTGTATGAACATAAAGTCTAGAGTCAAACCATCTTACAACAACAATTTATTCCTTTTTTAATTCCATTAATACCCATCACTTTTCACTTTCTTTCCAAAAAAATTGATCCTTGAAGATGAAGGTCATCCTTGTTGAATTATAACTAGAGAAGCTTCATTTATTCTCTTTTATTCATCATTCCTTGTATAATTAATTTTATCTATTCTAATAGAATTCGGAATTTTTCATTATAGGGTGATGAATGTTATGTATGCTTTAGGTTTATCCCTCAACTTGACTCAATGAATTTCATTTTATATCCTTTATGATGCCTTATTATAATCCATTCTAAGAACTCTTAGCATGTGAGCTCATCTCAGTTGGGGAGTGAACAAAGTTTGGTTGGTGACATCTGAAGAAAAAAATGAATAAGTCATCGACACACTTGAGTCAGGTAGACTTCATCGTAATTTTTTGTTTATACAAGTTTATGGTATGATTGTTTGGTTACACTTATATTTGACGTTCGGTCATATGAGGTGTGAGTTTTTTGAACTTAAGACCTATGTTTGATGTTTGATCAATTTAGGTGTGCTTTTGTAGTCCATGATACTTATGGTTGATATGTTATCACATGAAGCATGTGTGTGTATTCCCTACAGACCTATTCTTGATGTTTTCTCATATGTAGATTTGTATTGTCTTTGAGTCTTTCTTGATATGATGTGATGTTTAATCACTCATCTTGTATTTATTATTACATTTTTTGTTCTTGTATCTTCTATAGTTGAGAATATAGTTTGATCCATATTGAATATCCCTTGAAGGGGATGTGTTAAACATTTGGTCATCATTTATATGGGTTATCTCTTTAATGGGGATGTTTTTGAAATGTTTTTGGACTATCTAAACTAGGGGGGTTTGTAAAGATGTTGGTTAACATTACCTCTAATATGGAGCTTAAGTAGGTAGAGTAAGTCCCTTAGGGCCCAACATATATGTAATTGTTGTTTGATATAAATTTTTATTATTTTTGTTTTCTTTCCTTCAAGGAATGCACCAGTATATATATTTCACATGTGTTAAGAGCATGTTTGTGGTGTCCAGTTGGTTTCATACTCACACCCTACTTGGGCATCTCGGTACACATAAAAATTTCTTGACTAGGGATCAGGTGAAGGGAAATGGTCCTAAAGTGGGTGGGTTAGAAGGACTTGTAGGAGGATGTGGGAGTCTCCAGGGACTTTAGGTCATTAAAGGCCTTCGGTCCATAGGGAATTCAGGTCACCTAGACCATGGAGTAGCCCAGTTCACACAGAACAAGCCCCGGAAGAGAATCAGAGCAACATGAGTAGCATCCACCAGATGCAGAGCTAATCAGATTAGAATAATGAAAGGGTATGGCAGCCGCCATCATGAACAGACACCATGCAGCTTTGTATGGGGAAATGCTAGCCGATTAGCAATGCAAGGTGGGGAGATAGGTGACCAATGAAGTAGAAAGATGGGGAGGGGCAGTTCAAGTGGGTTGGGCCTACGATTCATGTATTGGGCATGGTATGCCTCTGGGCCTTCGGGTCATGTATTGCGAGTTTGTCAGTCCTTGTGTCTTGGGCCTACGGGTCATGTACGGGTTCCCCTTAAACCCTTAAATGGGGGATTATCCATAATAAAAATAAAAATAAAGTCCTTCGGGACATTTGGTCTATTTGGGCCATCAAGCTTTGATATCTGCTACTATATATACTTCATTACATTTATCCCATAATTTGAGCCATTGTTTGTAGGGATCATTTTCTTCATTTTGGGTTGTGTGACTGATATTCCATACTATTATTACCTGATTTTATACTTCAAGTGTATGTTTCTACTCAGAGTTTCATTTTTTCCTTACTTAGTGGTTACTATTGTTATTTCTTTTACTGGATACTATGATGATTATTTGATATCAATGACATAGTCACCCCATGATGTCCCAAATATCCCTCACCACTAACTAGTAAGATATTTTGTATGAGGATACATGCATGAGGTCATGTGGCATCCTAGCTTAGAACTGGTGATTCCTCTTGGGGTGTTAGAAAATGACATCATATCCATATTCACTTACTTGTTTCTTTCCTTACTATTATTTTTAATAGGGTAGAAAAAATATTTAATGGTTGTGACTCAAGTAGGTTAACTTTTTCGATGTCTGGAAATCATTTCATAGTAGACCTCCATGTTTCCATGGAAATGGAAATTGATGTTTTTATTGTTAAATGTTACCATTCATTTAATTCACCTTTGGTGACAAACATGATGTTGGTATACTGATTTATGGGATTTGGTATATGTTCATTCATCATGTATAGCCATATGGGATCACATTCCATATGATTATTTATTGTATTAGATAGAGCCCAAAAAATTAAAATGTTTGTTAAAATTTATGATATGTGATTTTGGTGCATTATTATGTGAATTATTTTATTTTATTATGATTATTATGTGATCTAGGGTACATATATGGTTTTTACTAACATGTAGGTACAAGATTATTGTATTGGGCCATAGGTAGGTTTTAGAGGGTGTTACCTTTTATGTGTATCCTTTTAGGATAAATATTGTCATAAACCATTTTTTTGTGATTGTGATATATTATTGGTTTTATTTGTTAATTTTTTGGACATTTGTAATGGTCTATTCATAATTTGTTTAAATTTATTCCTCATAAACATCTTGTGTATCCGGTTAGGGAAGCTGTCCAGAATTCTTCCACTCAGGAGAAAGTTCTAGCTGCACCTCTCATTGCGTTAGTGGATGTAGTTGAGCATCTTATTGAGGTTCCTATAGAAGCTCAAGCTGTCAAACAAATCCATTTAGGGCTCTTATAAATAGTACCTGTTTGGGGTGGAGGATCCCATAGGGGTTGCTCAATGATGGTTGATTATGCTCATGAATTCCATCTCCAATATCCCTCAATGCTCCAGGGAACTAGAGGCCACCAAGATGCTGATGAATGGATACGAATAATCAATATGATCATTGATTTTGGGGATTGATTGAAAATTATCTTTTTTGATTTTAAAATAAAATACTTTAAGCATGGTATATAGAATCAAAGTAGCCAAAATGAAATTCAAAATCCAAAAGATTCACATCATTCAATGATACCTCCAGCCATGATAATTACAAATTCCATGTTCATGTCATGTTGCCTACCCCCAAACGTCGGAGATGATTGGAGACCTCCATTTCATCTTCATACCGAATAAAACCAGAGGAAACCCAAACACCAGTACAAACAAGCTCACCACATCAGAATGCTCATCACAATTCCATCAGCCATCTTAACCAATCATTAACAAAACCACTCCATAAACACAAAATGGGTCTATCACTGAACATAAATCAAGTAGATCAACCTCCTTATAAGAAACATCAATCCTTCACAAATTACATGAGAAAAAAATCAGAAAAAAACTGAATCATACCATTAACAATGCCAAAACCACATCTGAATGACTCCCTCTTCAAAGAGGAAGAGAAACCTGAACGTCGATGATGAAGAAAAATAGAACACATCACGAGAGGAGAACTGTAGGCCATCAAACCTAACATCCCAAAACATCTGAGAATCCACCACTCTAAATCTGACCAAGAGAGGATCCGAGGGACATTAATTTAGGGTATAGAAATGAATGTAAGAGGATTCCAAACAATGAAATCTCGACAAAGCTAGAGAGGCATAGATGTAAATCTTGTGAGCTTTAGGATTTGGGGAACTACTTGACAATGGTGGGAAGTTATGATTTTGGATGGTAGATGTGGAGATAATACATCAGTGACCTTAAATGATAACTTCTTCAAAGATTTTTTTCCTGATTCACTAAAGGAAGATCGTGCTCAAGATTTCTTGGAGCTTCAATAGGGGATGATTCCATTATCTTCCTATTCAACATGATTCACTGAGTTGATTTTATTTTTCTACAATTATGGATAGGGAATAGACACAAAAATACAGGATGTTAAAGATATTCCTTCATCTAGAAATGAGACTCTAGGTTAGGAACTTTGAGCTGAAAACCTATACAGAAATGCATTGCAAGGATCTAATAATTGAGAAGGGAATTGAGGAAGATAGATTTTTAGGTCTTAATCAAGTTCCCAATGGAAATAATAGTGTTTTATCCAAAATAGTCATAGTTTCTTATTTTTTAAATAAGAAAAAGAATTTAGAAGATAGATGTCAGGGTAGCAGTGTATAGTAAGAGAAGAGTATAGGTTCATCAACTCCCTATATGGGAGATAAAAATTCTTGGTGCTATAACTGTGGGTAGAAAAGACACTATCTCTAGTACTATCTTTTTTCTATTAATAATTTTTACTGGTGTGGAAATATTGGCCACATAAATTAGTTTTATATGAAGGATTTTTGGATGTTTTTAGCATGGTTAGGCCATGAATCATTAGCCTCGTGGCCATTATGTAGTTAATTCTAGTAGGGTTTATGCACCTGATCATTCAAAAGATATTAGCAGAGAGGGGGCTTTAATAGTTTGATGAATTTTCTAGATTTCATCTAAACTATCTATTGCTTCTTTTTTGATAATGTAACATACCATTAATTCATATCTACTCATGTGGTTATTGGTTTAGACTTACAGGTTATGTTATCCTATGAGTTATTTTATATTGATTTTCCTTTGGGAAAGAAAGTGGATAATCTTCATATCTCTCCATAATAATTTAGGGTGATTACTAGATTTGATTCTGTGTAGAGATTCATAATTCTAGATATTTTTGGTTTTAATGTGATCTATACAATAGACTAGTAGACCAACTACCATTCACATGTCAATTTTTTTTGAGATGAGTGAATTTTACATCCCCTTAAGGGGAGAAGTTTGTGTTGATCAATGAACGGGACATCAAAGTAGATAATGTGGGACCATACATAAGTCATAGAGAATCCATTTTAGCATATTTGGCTGCTATGGTCCTTATAATGTATGATTTAGTGTCTCTCTCATATCTTCCTCCCATTGTGAACAAATTTCGTGATGTATTTCTAGAATATTTCTTAGGGTTACCTTTAGGAAACAGAGTTATGTTTGAGATCAAAATCATCCCAGGAGTGAAACCTTTATCAATTCCCCCATATAATATGGAATTTAAATGTTCAAATAGATAATGGTATAACTTGATGATCTTTAGGCTAAAGGCTTCATCAGAATGAGTACTTCCCCTTGGGGTGCTCCAATGTTTTTCTCTAAGAAGCTGGAACACCGTCTTTGTCTTTGTGTAAACTAAACAAAATTGAACCAAATCACTATGAAAAATAGATATATATTACCAATTATTGATGAAATGTTTTATTAACTAAGAGTATCTCATTGTTTTTAAAATATTAATCTCTATTCTAGCTACCATCATCTTTGGATAAGATAGGAAGGCATACCGAAGACAACATTTAAGAAAAGGTATGGGTTGCATTAGTATCTTGTTATTCCCTTAGGACTAAAGAATTATTGAAAAGTTTCTATGCCACTCATAAATAAGATCATTCACCCATACATTGAATCATCCATTGTTGTATTTGTTGATGGAATCCTAAAATATTCCAAGACATTGGAATCATATGACAAACACCTTGAGATCATATTGTGTATCCTCTAAACACATAAACTTTATGAAATGTTATCAAAGTGTCAATTTTTTATCCATGTGGATCATTTTCATGGTCACATGGTTTCTTAATAAATAATATATATTGATCCAGAGAATGTAGAAGTAGTTATTTCTTGGTAATGGACTAGAAATGTGTTCGGGATTCAGAGTTTCCATGGTTTTTCTGAGTGAAAAAAGAAGGTTAATTAATGACTTTTCTCACTAAGAAGTGTCTATCACCATGATTACTAAAAAGGTATCCAAGGGTTAGTGGAATATCTATTGTGAAGATTTATTATTACAATTAAAGAGAATAATAACTTTGACTATGATTATGATTCTTTCTGAGCCCCAAGTTGGGTATGTTGAGTTTTGTAACACATATACTGTTAGATTGGGAGTAGTTTTTATATAGAATGAGAACATAGTCACTTATGGGTATAATTATATGTGACCCTATGAGTGGGACTACTCTACTCATGACTTAGAGTTGGATATTGTGGATTATTCATTGAAATATTGGTAAAACAACCTCTTTAGTGAGAGTTTTTTCATATACCTAGACCACAAGAGTATGTACTGTATTTTATCACAGAGAGACTTAAATATTTATCAATGTAAATGGGAATAATAATTGTAAATGATAAAATACAATATTTTTTATTCTTCTAGAAAATGTAATTTCATTAGATATTATCATTGTAGGGAGACACAAGAAGTCTGATGGTGATTGTTTGAAGAAGGGGGGAAGTTAATGGCTTTGCTCGTAGACTGGCATGTGGGTGTAATGGAGGATAAATGGTATTTGACATGTGAACCCCTATTGGTCACTTCCTCATTGGTTAAACAAGTTAATTATAGTCAAGGTTTTCATCTATAGTCTATCATTATGTGCAAGATTTTATAGGCAAATAGTTCCATTCCATGGTGGACCTTAGATGATCATAGTTTACTTCTTGTTCAGGGTAGAGTTATGAATTCTTATTCTATGAGGGAAGAGAAGATAATGGACACCATCAGAATATAATGGATTTTTCATCTAGGGTTAACCATGATGTATAATAATATCCAACAAAAATTCTAGTGTCCTAACATGAAACAATACATTCTAGGCTTTGTCTCCCATTTTTTGACTTGTTAGAGGATCAAGGAAAAGCATCAATGACCTGTTGGATTAGTTCAACCACTTCAAAAACTGGTGTGTTAGTGATATTAGGTAATTATAGACTATATAATAGGATTTCATAATACCTTAATAATTCAAGATATAGTATTGGTTGTAGTGAATTGGTTGACTAAGGTGGATCATTTCTTGCTGATTACGGAGATTAACTCTACGGATGAGCTTGGAAATATTTATGTTTGGAAATATAGTTTATCTATATAGAGTGACTTTTAGTGTTATTTATGATGTATAATATAGTTATTGTTACATGTGAGCTGACCTAGCTTCAATGATGGAATCTCCGTGATGACCTAGCTTCAATGAAGGAATCACCATCTCCCCCTCCCAATCAGATGAGGGAGTTACTTCTCCCTCATTTCCCTCGATGCGTCCTTGAAACTTCACCCCTTTCTCCATTACTGAGTTCCATCCACACTTTTTAGAGATTCCAATTGGTCTGAAAGTTATAGATTTTTATCGTGGTTCACCCATTCTTTATCTTGTGCCTTCTAAGTTTTATAATGCTTCAGACTTTTTCAAGTTGACTCTAGTGGATCGGTTTCTTCATCCGCTTCCTTCAGTTGAAGTGTTTGACCGATTTTTCTTCAAAGCATGGGACCTACAAAATCATGAAATCATTGGACTTATTGATCAAAGGAACATTATGATTCATTTTTGGTCAATGGAGGACCTCATAAGCACCTAGTCCAAAGCCCCAAAAAGATGTGATGACTCTTATTTCTTTCTCCTTCGGTGGAATTTTGATTTCCACATGCGACGGGATAATCCAATCATGGAGATCGGGATAAGTCTCCATAGCCTTCTTCTTCCATTTCAGAATCCTTTTATTTTTCGAGTTGTTGGGAATATGGATGGTCTTTATTTGTGCTCTGAGAGTAGAATTGAAGTGGTGTGTCACCCCATTTGTCCTCGTATATGTGTGGAGGTTTATGTATCCAAACCTTCGGTTGATTGGGTCTGGATTACCAATAGTCAAGAGTTCCGGTGGAGTAAATTTGTTAAGTTTGAGTCATGGTTTAATTTTTATAGCTCCTACTATAGGTTGGGTCACCTTGATCTGGTATGTTGTATTAGACCATCGAGCAAAACGGTGAAAAAGTTAATGATTAATGATTCTATTTCGCATGATGATGCAATGGAACATATAAATCTGAATGAGAAAGAAGTCACAGATAACCATCTACAAGAGGATCCTAATTTGATCTCTAAATATCATGTAATGGTTTTCTTAGACAGTGGTGAGATTGGAAAGACAGGTTGGTTAAAACCTTGTCTGGTGGTGCCTCCCGAGCCAAGGGTCCAGGGGGTGTTTGACAGACTGAAGCGGGATCTGAATATTGGCCCTTCTATAAATGATAATGTAATTATTGGTGTGGCTAATAGAACTCTATGGGAATAAAGGGATGAGTATTTGATTGTTGATCCCTCAATGATGGTTGGTCTTCAAAAAGAAGGGGTTATCTCTAAGGTTGTTAACTATTTGGAAAACCCTCCCTCTCAACTAAAATCTACAGTTGATCAGAATGTGGAGAAAGAGGCTCCCTCTGAGTCAGTGGAACATGAAGTTGGTCATGAGACTCCGTGTGTAGGTGGTTCTAATGGAAAGGGAACCTCGGTTGGGAAGGAAAGGACTTTGACCATGGTTCTGACTACAATACAGTTCACAGTGCTGGAAAATGAGGATCCACCTTTGGATCAACATGCCTCTCAACTGGTTGTGGAGACTAGATCACGTGGAAATAAAATTATCAATGGGTAGTAGATGAGTGTGGAGGTTCTGTTTACTACTCATGTTGTTGATATTATTGATTATAAGAAATCAGGTGATTACCATGATGACGGGGAACATCATCAAGTGTTGACTTTGGTTGATCCAAATAGACAGACTCAGTTGTTGGGCAATGGATTTGTGCAGTCAACAAATATGGGCATGCCTTTGTCAACACCAAGGGGTGAAGAGTACGATGATGGTTTGCAGAATGTGCACACCTCAACTAAAAGGGGGAATTTCTCAGATGCTGATAAAGAGAATTTTAGTTATGATTCAAAGGTGGTGAGTGTGACAAGGTTTTATATTTTTCTATTGTCATGAGTGGCGGACATATGGCGAATGATAACTTGGGAACAGCCTCTTCTTTACCAAAGAGAATACCCCAGAAAGACTACTCCTACAAGGCAAGAATGGTGGTAATTGGGTCCAATTATAAGGCTGCAAAGAAGACTGTTGCTGATATAAAGTGTGGGTGTGCTTGCAAGAAATCTTCCAAATACCAACACACATCTGAGCAGTTAGAACGCAAGGAGAAATATATCTATCTCTTAAAACATTAAAATTAAAAATCTGGTCGGGAATTGGTTGATGCTGGTGTAGCCTCTGATTATTCTTATGGTGAGGATTTTGATTACTTTGACATGTAACTACACTTTCTCTATTCTCTGCTTTTTTCCCCCTGTTTTCTGTTCTGAAACTTTTATTTTATTAATGATTCTAGAGGATTTGGCTTTATTCCTAGTATTATTCCTTCCTTTATATGATATATAACACAAATTCTTATCATGGTTTTATAAAGTATTGCATAAAGTGGTGGAAACTTAGTTGCAGATGAGTATGGATTATCACCCCTAGACTGATAGGAAGTCAGAGGGAATGATACAAACCTTATATGATATTATTTTATCATATGTTCTAGATTTTTTAGAAGTTTGAGATGATAATTGGGATCTAATAGATTTATCCTAGAATAATTGTTTTAGGACTTTAGTTTAGATGGATCCATTTGAGGCTTTGTACGTATGACCATGTAGTTTAACACTATGTTGACATGAGGTGGGTGAATCTCCAATTGTTGAGCCTAGTATGGTACAAGATACCACAGAGTAGGAGTAGATAATTCATAAGTGACTCATTTTTACTTAGAGGATACAATGATAATATTTAGACAAGATAATATGGCCCTTTTTTATTTCTATTGGTGTCATGGTTTTCTTGCGTGCTTCCTCTCAACAAGGGAATATGCATTCGAGGAAGTAAGGGAAGATGGCACCACGGTATGTTGGGTCATTGTGATCTTAGAAAACATTATGATAATGTCATATTAGTGGGATCTCCCCCCATAAAATTGACTCATACATGATGTTTTCCACATTTATTAGATTCATAGGTACTTGACCGAGCCTGCATATATGTTTGACTATGAGGATATTGATTTAGAACCGAATGCATATTTTCTAGAGCATCCCATTTAGATTATTGAGTAAAGTGAGAATGTGTTGTGCTGGAGTATTATTTCTCTTATTTAGGTTTTATGGAATTATGGGTATATGTAGGAGGAAATGTGGGAGAAATAGTGTGACATTTAGGCGTAGTAACCAAAGCTACCTTAGAATACCTCTTGAGAGACTTCTTGAGGATGATAATTCGTTAGAGGGGAATATTTGAAACACCCTCATTTTTAGTGGGTTTTCTAATTTATGTTATAAAATTTATTATGTTATTTTTTGTAACACCCCAAGATTTCATAATGCATTATCTCATTAATGTAATTCAATACCTTGCGCTACACACAACACCAAGTTCGAACGCACCACAACTTACCAAACTAGCCGTTCAAAAAGAGGTTATGAATAGTATTAACTGAATTTTGATTCTTATATACTCTATATAATTTTAACATCCATATTATGTGTTTCCTAGATATAATATAAGAACAAATTAATTTTTTGTAGATAAATAAGTATTTTTCAAAAATATGCAATTTTACCACCTTTTAATGGAAAACCCTTTCTAAAACAAATATTTAACACTTTTATATATTAAATTTTAGGAAATTAAATTCTTGTTTAGAAAAATACATAAAAATTTAGTCCGGATAATTTTTTTTACTTTTCTGATAACTTTCATATTTTGATGAATAGTGAAAAATACTATATTTTAATTGAAAACAACTTTTTTAATCAAAATATTTATAGTGTTAAATTATGAATTTTAATGGTTTTTAAGTATAAATAGATTATATTTTTATCATTTAATAAAATTTAGGTCATTATAAGTAATTTCACATTTTAATTTGACATAAACACATGTCAATATTTTGATAGTTTTTACTTTTTTGAAAGCCGCTTTTTGGTTTTGACAATGGGAATTAATTTTAAATTAATTAATGAAACTTCTATATTTTGAATTTGGTAAAATAGAATTCATTTTTTAATTTGGAATATCATATTTATCTTAGGGTTCAGTTTTTGTATTTTTCTAAAAACATTCAATTTTTGATGAATAGTGGAAAACACTACGATATTGTTTAAAACCAACTTTTTATTTAAATAATTATTTATTTAATTTTAATTTATTTTAATTCAAAATTAATATATAATACCAATATAAGTTCAATATAATTCATTGGTTTCATTTTATAATAAAATTAGATGTATAAATTTTTATTGAACATTTTACCGTCTTTTACCCACCTTCTAGGAGAATTTACAAATTTTCATAAATCATAATTTTATCACTTTTTTGAGTTGAATTTTCAAAATATGAGAGGAATGGTTTACATCAATAAGTAAAATTTGGTTCAATAAGATGAAAATAATTTTTGGTGAATAGTAACTTTTGACTTTTATTTACCACACTTAAAAGTAAATAGGGTAATTAAAAGTAAAAATGATATTATAATTTCCGTTACACATGTCCTAATTGTATCAGATAAGTGTTATTAGACTAGAAACAAACTTAAGAATAAAATATGATCCTTTTGGTCCACTAGTTTTAGATTAGGGAATTTATTATTATATTATTTAAAGAAGAGTTAAAATTGTTAAATTAAAAGTTTAATAACTAAAACACTTTTAATATAGGGTAACACATAAGATAAATACATCTATAAATATTAATTTGAAATATAAAAAGATTTAAAACATTATTCTATTTTATTTATAATTTTTAGACATTAAATAATTAAATTTATTTATGACACAATGATGATGCAGTAATTACCTTATTAATGAAAGAATCAAATAAATGAGTTTATAAATATTAAAATAAATATAATTTCAAAGTTTTTATGACATCCACGAATTTTATAGGTGAATATGACATGTTATGGTTGATTCAATGTATCTTTTTTGATGTAATCAAGTTGTGACGACTTTCACAAAAACCAAACACTAAATAGTGTCAAAATTGACATAAATGATTCTTTAAAAAAATATTATATTATTATATTATATAATAATCCTAAAAATATATGGTTCATCCAAAGGGCTTAAATAATATTATATATTTCATTAATGAAACACTTGATTTTCCCTTGGATGTTTAGAGTAATTTTATTAACCATATAGTGTAAGAATACAAGAAGTCACAGTAAAAGTTAAACTATTTAAATTAGAGCTAAATCTAAAAGATAAGGATAATACGATGATCTAAACCTATCTAAAACATATTGGTTGAGTGGTTTTTTACCCATACCCACCTTATCCTAGAAAATAAATCATTTAGGAGCCATTATCAACCGAAAATTATATTATTATAAAATAATATTTCAAGCTTTTCCTAAAGTGACCCCCACCCCTCTTATAAAAAGGGCACTCCCCCTTCTCTAAAAATCACACCTCCAAAGACATTAGGCTCAGCCAAACCCTGCCAAAATATCCTCCCAACTTTCCCCAATTCAACCTAGAGTCCTTAAAGTGATCAAAAATCCAACCTAAGGATCCCTTTTGATCAACTCAAAAGGAAACACCCGAAGAAGAGGTAATAATTTCACCACCCTCTTTCAAGTTCTTTTCTTCTTCAAATTTCTCTTTATTTGTTATTTCCATACCAAAATAACAAATCCAGTACCTTCAATTTACTGTGATGTTTTTATAAATATGGTACAACCAAATTCATTATTCTATCCATCCTATGAATGATAATGTCACCATGCGTGCGTACGTACGACTTACCATCTCCCCGCCGTGGTGTAATGTGTTATTCAACACTATGTTATTTGGATGGATATAATGATGATTAATATGTATATAAATAATTAAAATATAATTCTAATGTCTCTTTAAAATTAATATACCATCCAATTCCACATCATTTAATCATTAAAAAATGACATTGTCGCTCGTGTGTACGTACGTCTTACCCTCTCCACTAGGCGATGAGATTCATTTCCACATTCACCATTCAACGATGATTATAAAAATATATATTATTAATAAGTATTTAATATATTACATAATAATGATACTGAATATATATATATATATTTACTTACATATATCTTATTCACTTACTTCCATTCAATATGTATTGAAAATGGAAACAACATTTATGAGTACGTACGACCTACCATCTCCATAAACAGTGTTTTCCATTTCATATATCCATCAAAAATACATATTTATATTCTAAATATATATGATATATAAATCATGTGTTATATTCTGGAAGTATTTAAATCATGATCTAAATGATACAATCAAGAATAACAAGTTAAAACACGTACGATAAAGAAATCAATTATTACTCAAAATGTAAATTTTACATGGAAATCATTATTAAATGGGTAGTATAAAGTCATAAATGAATAATTAATGATATAATAAATATGAATATAGTTCTTGTATATTTTAATAAAATACTATGGTCATTATACAAGAGTTTAAACATACCCTCGACCAAAGGAAAGTGCAAGGTAAGGGTTAATTCTACAATCTCTTCATTATCCAAGGTTGTTTTTACGTGAGTATCTACTGGGAACTCTTTATCATCCACATCCATGTTTCATAAAAATATTTTCAAAAGGAATGTTTTAAGGTTTTATGGAAGGGATTCTTTAACTATATCAACATTTTTAAATGGTTTAAATATTTATTCTTCTAAATCATTCTCATTAATGTCCATGTTTTCAAAATGGTTTTTAAGGATTTATTTATATGGACATGAATGTTTTTAAAATGTTAATTCCTTTCAAAAGTTTCAAAGTGGTATGGGACACTTTGATTAAAAAATGTCTTTAAATATCTTCCTTTATAAATTGTGTGAATTTTAAATGTTTTCATGAAAGAGGGATATTTATCTCAAAGAGTTTTACAAATAATTTTCATCTATGTCAACATACTTTGATAGATTTTAAACATGTTTGATGTTGATTTATCATGATACAAATATTACATATCATATTTAAAGTTTTGTGATATGTTTGACTGTAGATGTGTCATTTTTATACCATTAATGGTTTATGGATAATGTATTGACATTTCGTATGCTAGTTTTAACATGAATGTTTATGTTATGTTTAAACTTATTCATATGAGGAATGCATTGGACTTAGTAAGTGACGAGTGGAGCCCGCTATAGCTCCTCGATGCATCGGTATGTCTAATGAGACAAACTAGTGTCTTAGCACAAGGCCTTGAAAAATATTTTTTTTAGTCTTGGCATGAGGCCTTGTCTATGTGGTTATGAAGTCTGGTATTATGCATTCCATCATTTTGAAATTGGCTATGGATATTTCATGTGATTATTCAGTTATTAGAATATCCATGTGAATAAGTTAATGGAATTATTTGATTTATATTTTCCATATTATTCTGATGTTTAAGTTTAAAAGGCTTTTGTTTTAGTTTTATACATTACCTTAAATGTCTATTCTTATTTTTGAAAGATTCCGCTATATTGTTATCCTTACTGAGTGTTTGAGCTCACCACTTTCTTATGTTTTATTTTCCCATCATTCAAAGAAGTGTATTATGATTGATAAGTAGGGTTAAGCTAGGGGATTAATGGTGTTCTCAAAGGATCATTTATGTTGTATTTTATTTTTTAA
The DNA here is from genome assembly GCA_963277665.1 of Viscum album. NCBI lineage: Eukaryota > Viridiplantae > Streptophyta > Magnoliopsida > Santalales > Viscaceae > Viscum > Viscum album. Next base: position 359,640,867 of record OY728131.1, read on the forward strand.
TGTGTAATGTAACATTCATGTATGTAATCTATTTTCCAAGGTTGCTAAACTGATCAGTCTTTCAGGACATGATTCCTTGTAATCATGCCAATGTATTAAAATAATGCACCGACTCTGGGCTTCCAGGGGTGTTATAGTTGTTATCAGAGGAAGTTTAACAATAACCTTGGAAACTAGATTTATAAAACTCTGATTAGAGAACATTACCCTAAGTTGGACTTTGAGGATTAGTATAGAAGAACTTCCTAGAATATTGGAAATTTGGATATTTTGTGTATTTTCCAAGAAATAAATACCTATATGGATACAAGTAGGTAGAGGCAGCTCTGGAACAGATCTACCTAGGAGTGAAAACTCTGACAAGGAGTTTTGGGCTTGACCTGGGATATCTTGGTACACAACAATGGGCCGTTCTGCACTCTTGGTTACGACGCTCCTGGGGGATATGTTTAGGATAATTCACATTTTTATTACAATCCATTATAAAGGATTTAGGAGTAAATATTTTCTCAAAGAAAACATTTTATGATTATTGATTATATTCATAATCTTTTCAATTTATGTTAGGCATTTTACATGTTTGGAATTATGAAATGCGATTAATAAAACTAACATAGTGTTTTCCATTGTTTAGAAATGGTGCCCAATAGATGGAATGAGTACTCTAACAATACACATGATCCAAAGAGTAATAAGGATCATATCTTTCATGGTATTAAGATAAAATTTAGAAAGGAAATAGTCTCCCATGTATTATCAACATATGAAGAATTAGTATCATGTTTTAATAAGATAAGTAAATAATTTCCTTAGTCCTATGACTTTTAAGGGAATCCAAAGAAGAAAATTATGGTAGAGAGAAAGTTGGATAAAGGGAATAAGGGATAGAATGATTTCCCCATATGTGATAACTGTGGAAAGACTCGCCTTGGTAAATTCTTGAAGGGAATGAGAGTTTGTTATAAGTGTAGAGAAAAAGGACACTGAATATGTGATTTCCATGGTATGAAAAAGGTTTCAAATGTACAATGCTTCATCTGCAAGGAGTTGGGACACTACATGAATCAATTTTGAAATCATCAGAGTATACCACAAATGATGTTGTTAGATAATAATCAAGTTATGATATTACCACAGATGAAGAGTAATGACTAATGTTCTTATGTTGATATTAAATAATTATGTGATTTGAGTATTTTATCAACCATGTACTGGTTATGATAATTATGTAGTATCTATGGATTGTACTATAGTACAATTTCATCAAGGATTTGAGATTGTGTGGTACCAAGAAAAGTGACTGAATAGCCAATTAAACTTTTTAAAAAATACAAGGTTGAAGGAAAGATAAATGTTTAATATAGTCCTAATACTAAGGTATTGATTTTTGAATAATAGATCATTGATTTGGATAAATTATATTGGATATTATTGATATCCTTGGAACTGATTAACGGTTTGTTTATTCAATCATTGTTGGAATTTAAAACATTTTTTGATATAAGGAGTATATCCAGTGTTCTATAAGGAATAAAGGAGCATGAATGTAATCAATATGGTTTTATGGTAATTCAAGGTGTTACTGTGTTTTAAAAGAATGTATGATGAAGGTATTCACAAGTTATTACGTGGCAAAAATAATCTTCATTGTGTTTACCTTCTATATAAAATTTGAACTATGAATTTGGAAAGAAGTATTTTGGATAAGGCTAAAGGTTGAAATAAATAAATTTTGACATTGGATACTATTGTAAGGTTAAATCTTTTCTTAATATTATTTTTTTGTATTTTTATAAAAAGAACAACCCAGAGGTTGGGCGACAACCCATCGAGTATGGAAACGCTGTGAGACTTGAACCCGTAACCGAATGGCGACAAGGGTGCATCACCTACCACTGGACTACTTGATGTCCTGGTTTGTATAATGTAGTGTTTTAAATAGTCTAAAAAATTAATTATAAATTAATTATTATTGTAACTATATACGATTAGGATAAAAAAATATTTTTGAATTCTGTTATATTTTAGAGTGAAAGATGAGTTTGTGGTATGAATTAGTTGAAGGATGAAACAATACATGTCTTGTATATATTTTTTCTTATTATATGAAGAAATTAATTCTTAAACTTTAGGGAAGATATCTTAAAAAAAATGTGTTATCCTAATACCTTATGTTTTGTTGAACTGATAATATTTTAAATCATCAAAGATCGATCGCATTGAGGCCCTCAATTGTACATTTGTTTGGGATTGATGACCTCAATCAATACCTATAAACATTTACATTTTTCCTTCAATTATGTGTCTTTAATTTCCACCAATTTTCCCCAAATCAAGATCAAAATTTGGTTGTGACTTTTTCATTTCCCTTTTCCTCTTATTAAGACTAAATTTTATTAACCCAATTTCTGATGTGGGTTTTCGACAAAGGTATTTTTCTATTTTTAACCTTTTATTTTTGAATAATAATTTCAAATTACGAGGACATAATTTATTGAAGGAGGGGAGAATGTAACACCCCAAGATTTCCTAGTATGTTATCTTATTAAAGTAATTCAATAGCTTGCGCTACACACAACACCAAGTTCTAGTGCACCACAACTTACCAAACTAGCTGTTAAAAAAGAAGATAGGAATAGTATTAACTTCATTTTGAATCTTATATACTCTATATAATTTCAATATCCATATTATTTGTTTCATAGACATATTATAAGAACAAATTCATTTTTTTAGATAAAAGAAGTATTTTTCAAAAAAATGCAATTTTACAACCTTTTAATGAAGAACCCTTTTTAAAACCAATATTTGAAACTTTTATATATTAAATTTAATGAAATTAAATTATTCTTTAGAAGCATGACATAAAAATTTAGTTTGGATAAATTTTTGGTACTTTTCTAATAACTTTCATATTTTGAGGAATAGTGAAAAATAATATGTTTTAATTGAAAACAACTTTTTTAATAGAATTAATTTATAGTGTTAGATTATGAATTTGAATCATTTTGAAGTATAATTATATTATTTTTTTTATCATTTAATACATTATAGGTCATTATAAGTAATTTCAAAATTAACTTTGACATAAACACGTGTTAATCTTTTGATAATTTTTACTTTTTAAAAACCCGCTTTTTGGTTTGGACAACATGAATTAACACTAAATTAATTAATGAAAATTCTATGTTTTGAATTTTGTAAAATATAATTAATTTTTGAATTTGGAATTATAAAATTATCTTAGGGTGCAGTTTTGATATTTTTCTGAAAACATTCAAATTTTGATGAATAGTGAAATACACTGCATTATTGTTTAAAACCAAATTTTTATTTAAATAATTATTTATATTATTTATATTTATTTTAAGTCAAAATATACATATAATACCTATATAAGTTCAATTTAAATCATTGGATTCATTTTATAATAAAATTAGATTTATAAATTTTTATTGAACTTTTTACTGTCTTTTACCAACCTTCTAGGAGCATTTGAAAATTTGCATAAAACATAATTTTACCATTTTTTTGAGTTGAATTTCAAAAATCTGATAGATAAGATTGAAATAATTAAGTAAAATTTGGTTCAATAAGATGAAAATAATTTTATGTGAATAGTAACTTTTGCCTTTTATTTACCACGGTTAAAAATAAATAGGGTAATTAAAGGTTAAAATGGTATTATAATTACACTAAAACATGTGCTAATTGTATTGGATAAGTTTAATCCGACCAGAAATAACCTTAGGAATAAAATATGATCCTTTTGGTAAACATGGATTAGATTATAAATTTTATTATTATTTTATTTAAAAAAGAGTTAAAAGTGTTAAATTCAATGTTTAATAACTAAACCAATTTTAATATAGAGTTACACATAAGATAAACTCTACTATAAATATTAATTATAAATATAGAAAGAGTTCCTAAAATACGGTATTTTATTTATAATTTTTATACATTAAATATGTAATTTATTTGTGACACAATGATGATGCTGTAATTACCTTATTAATGAAACAATCAAATAAATGGTATTATATATATTAAAATAAATATAATTTAAAGGTTTTCATGACATAAATGAATTTTTTAGGTGAATATGACATGTTAGGGTTGATTCAATGTATTCTTTTATAAGTAATCATGTTTTTCTGACCTTCACAAAAACCAAATTCTAAATAGTGTAAAAATTGACATAAATGAGTTTTTAAAACAAATATTATATTGTTAAATTATATAATATTTCTAAAAATCTAAGGTTTGTCCAAAGGGATTAAATAATATTATATATTTCATTAATTAACCAATTTAGGTTCTCCTGGAATTTTAGATTAATTTTATTAACCATATAGTGTAAGAATACAAGAATACACGGTAAAAGTTAAACTACTTAACTAGGAGTTAAATCTAAAAGATAAGGTTAATGTGGTGACCTAAACCTTTCTAAAACCTATTGGTTGAGTGGTTTTTGACCCATCAATACCCTATCCTAGAAATAAATCATTTTTTATCCATTATAAATCGAAAATGATTTTATTATAAAATAATATTTCAAGCTTTTCCTAAACTGACCCTCACCCCTCTTATGAAAAGCACATATCCCCTTATCTGAAAATCACACCTCCAAATCCATTTGTCTCGGTCAAACCCCACCCCAATATCCTCCCAACTTCTCCCACGTCAACCTAGAGTCCTTAAATTGATCATAATTCCAATATAAGGGGAAAGTTTGATCAACTCAAAAGGAAACACCTGAAGAAGAGGTAATAATTTCACCACCCTCTTCTAAGTTCTTTTCTTCTTCCACTTTATCTTTCTTTGTTATTTCCATACCAAAATAATAAATCCAGTACCTTCTATATACTGTGTTGTTATTATAAATATGGTACAACCATATTCATTATTTTATCCATCCTATGAATGATAATGTCACCATTCGTGCGTACGTACTGCTTACTGTCTCCACGTCGTGGTGTAATTTGTTATTCCACACTATGTTATTTGGAAGGATATAATGATGAGTAATATGTACATAAATAATGAAAATAACATTGTAATGTATCTGTAAAATTAATATACCTTCAAATTCCACACCTTTTAATCATTAAGAAAATGACATTGTCGCTCGTGTGTACGTACGGCTTACCGTCTCCACGACCCGATGAGATTCATTTCAACATTCACCATTAAACAATGATTATAAAAATATATATTATTAATAAGTATGAAATATATTAAATAATAATTAAATTGAATATATATATATATATACTTACATATATCTTATTCACATACTTCCATTCAATACGATATGAAAATGGAAACAACATTTATGTGTACGTATGGCCTACTATCTCCATAAATGGTGTTTTACATTTCATATATCTATCTACTATACATATTTATATTCTAAATATATATGATATATAAATCATGTGTTATATTATGGAATTATGTATATCATGATCTAAATGATATGATCAAGAATAACAAGTTATAACACGTACCATAAAGAAAGTGATTATTATTCGAAATGTTAATTTAACATGGAAATCATTATTAAATGGGTAGTATAAAGTCATAAATGAATAATTTATGATATAATAAATATGAATATGGTTTTGTTAAAATTTAATAACATACTATGGTCATTATACATGAGGTTAAACGTACCCTCGACAAAAGAAAAGTTCATGGTAAGGGTTAATTCAACAATCTGTTCATTATCTGAGGTTGTTTTTATGTGATTATATACTGGGAACTCTTTATCATCCACATCCATGTTTCATAAAAATATTTTCAAATGGAATATTTTAAGGTTTTATGGAAGGGTCTCTCTTACTATATCATCATTTTAATTAGTTTAAATATTTATTCTTCTAAATCATTCTCATTAATGTACATGTTTTCAAAATGGGTTTTAATGATTTATTTATATGGACATGAAAGTTTTTAAAATGTTAATTCCTTTCAAAAGATTCAAAGTGTTATGGGACACTTTGATTAAAAAAATTCTTTAAATTTTTCCTTTCTAAATTGTGTGACTTTTAAATGTTTTCATGAAAAATGGATTTTTCTCTCAAAGAGTTTTCCAAATAATTTTCATCTATGGCAATATTCATTGGTGGATTTTAAACATGTTTGATGTTGATTTATTATAATACAAATATTCCAAATTGTATTTAAGGTTTTGATATATGTTTGACTGTGGATGTGTTATTTTTATACCATTCATGGTTTATGGATAATGTATTGACATTTCGTATGCTAGTTTTAATATGAATGATTTTTTTATGCTTAAACCTTTTCATATAAAGAATGAATTGAACTTAGTAAGTTACAGGTGGAGTCTGCTTTAGCTCCTTGGTGCATCATTAGTTCTCTTGAGAAAAAATAGTGTCTTGGCACAAGGCCTTGACAAAATCTTATTTGTAGTCTTGGAACGAGGCCTTGACTATGTGGTTATGAAGTATGGAATTATGAATTCCATCATTATGAAATTAGATATGGATATAGCATGTGATTATTCGACTAGTAGAATATCCATGTGAATAATAAAATGGGATTTTTTGATTTATCCTTGCCATATTATGCTGATGTTTAAGTTTAAAAGGCTTTTTTTTATTTTTATACATTGCCTTACATGTTTATGATTATTTTTGAATGTTTCCATTGTATTAATATCCTTCCTGAGCGTTTGAGCTCACCCATTTCATATGTTTTATTTTCCCTGGATTTCAAGAAGTGTATTATGATTGATTAGAATGGTTAAGCTTGGGTATTAATGACATTATCAAAAGATAAATTATGTTGTGTTTTATTTTCTAATATGTAATGTAACGTTAATGTATGTAATCTATTTTCCAAGACTTCTAAATTGATCAGTCTTTCGGGACATGATTTCTTGTAATCATGCCAATTTATTAAAATAATGCACCAACTCTGGGATTCTGGGGCCAGGAAGTTACATTCTTAAGCCTTATAATGGTTAAGACTTATTTATGTATTTTTTTAGATATTTTTTAAAGAATAAAATATGGGTTTGGAGGTTTTTGATGAAAAATGACCAACACCACACCCTAGTGTAAGCTGTTTTCACCTTGGTGTGATTCAGAGTAATACTGGAAAAGGAGGGAAATTGGTGTGTCCATGGTCTGGTGCTTGGTGAATGGTCCTATAGTTCATGACTGTGGTGAACTCACCATGGATTTGGTATATGTTTTGGTGATGTAAAATAACTTAATTTGAGGGGACACATCAAAGTACCATCTATTTCAGGATGGCATGGTCAAACCACCCCAGTATAGTGTAGTTCATGGGGCATGACATTTTTTCAGTCATGTTTTATTAGGAACACCTAAAATTTATTCATTCATCTTTATATTATTGTCTTTTCAAATGGTAATCATGTGTGGTTTAAATGTGTCATCTTTAATGTGGGATTTATTTGATTATTACCTCTTTTAAATGATTTTATGCTACGCTATTTAATGATTCATTTGATGTGGTTGAATTCTAAATACTTGTTGGATGAGACTAGGGTGTGAGTTTGACCATTCTTGCAACATTATTTTTTACCTTGTTTAATTTTTTTCTCAATATATTTGATTGGTCTTTTAAGAAAATTTTCTACTTGGAAATTGAAGGTTTTCCTTGTTAAATTGGAACCATGGAAACCTCAATTCATCTCAATTATTCATCATTATTTGTATGATGAATTTTCTACATTCTAACCAAATTCATAATCTACAATTTTTAGGTGTTGAATGTTGGGTAATTGATATATCAACCCCTTATCTTGAGTCCTTCTTGAATCTCATTCTATAACCTTTGTTATTCTTTAATGGAATCAATTCAAGGATATCTTGGTGTGAAATCCCATATCAATTGGTGAGAGAACATGGTTCAAGTGATGAAAACCTTGGAAAACATTTACATTGATGTTTAGAATCTTGAGGTATGTGGTACTTATTATTATAACATGTTTATATGGGTTCTTGGAATTATTTTTGGGTGATACATATGTTTGATGTTTGATCTCACGAGGTGTGTGTAGACCATGAGACCTAGGTTTGATGTTTGATCACATGAGGTGTGTGTGTGTGTGTGTGGTCTGTGAGTATTATGTTTTATCACATAATGTGTGTGTGTGTGGCCTTAAGAGACTCATTCTTCATGTTTACTCACATGTGGATTTTTATTGGCTGTGAATATGGATTGATATGATGTGATGTCTGATCTGTCATCTTGTATCTATTATTTAAGGTGTTATTCTTCTGCTATCTACTATTGAGTGTGTATGTTGATCCATATAGAATATCCACCAAAGGGGTTGTTTCAGAAATTTGGTCGGCAAGTATATGAGATATTTATTCATGTGGCGGTGTTAGACATGTTTTTGTCCTATCCCCTTGAGGGAGATGTGTGAGGTGGCTAGATGGAATATATTTTGGCACAGATCTAAAGTAGGTATATCTAGTCTCTTAGGGTATGACGTATATGTTCTAATTTTGTGATATACATTTTTTATTATCTATAGTTTATTAGATTCATGTAATGAACCCTTGTATCTATTTCACTTAAGTTATGGGCCCATTAGTGGTTCCCTACTGGGTTTCATAATCAAACCCTACTCATGTAACATGGCACACATGTAGATTTTATGACTAGGGATTCGGTGAAAAGGTAGGGCCCTATAATGGGTAGTTGAGCAAGACTAATAGGTGGATTCAAGCATTGAAGTGTGGAATTTGATCTTGAATGTCAATTAATATTTATACTTAGTTAATTTTATCTCATAATTTGATCCATTGCTTGTGGGAATCATTTTCTTCATTTTGGGTTGTGTGAATAACATTCCATAATATTATTACATGGGTTGATACTTCATGTGTGTGTTGATACTCTGATATTAATTTATTACATTATTGGGGCAATTTTTATAGTTATCACTTCCATCATATACTCTGATGAATATCTATTACCAAGTGTATAGTCTCCCCATGATGTCCCTCTTGGCCCTTAACACTAGTTGACAACCTGTTGCATATGGTGAGGCTTTCATGCGGTCATGTGGCATCCAAAAGTGAACCCAAGGGTTCAATTAAGAGTGTTAAATTTTTAAAAAAAAATTCATCATAGGATTTTAAAACTATCATTGAATCACCCCTCAATTAAACACACAATACAATTAAAAATGGAAGTGAGTTACATTAAGAAAAAATCGTTAATTATTTCTAGCATATTTTTTATTGAAAACATGGTTAGCATTACCACTTCTATATTTTCCATAGGAAATACTCATTATTATCCTACATCCCTATTATTTTAAGAAAGGGTAAATTCCTTCAATTCAATGATAATCAATTAGAGAATATTTTTTCAGTATCTAGTAAATATGTATAGTAGTCTGGAAAATTTGTAGCAGTAATATCATAGGTCGATGTAACAAAACAATTCTTAGTGGATAAAAAATAATTACTAAATTATCACATATAATAACACATAATCATGTGAAATAAATATTGTGCACTTACCATTTTTAATTCATCATTCTAGTTATTATTTTACTTTTTTTAATTCATTTTAATTAACTATTGAAAGAAAAAGTTTGATAATCCACTGATTTTTACGAAATAAAAGAGATACTTGAATCTCCTACCTCGCTGCAAGGCTTGATGGATCGTTGTGTAAGGACCATACGAGAATATATATGTTCAAAATAATATGAATATATGATGAGAACCCCTAGAAATATATAACCACTATGATGTCCAGGACAATTTTAATGTGCTTGAAAAACTGAAGAAGTGATTCCAGATGACTGAATTCATGCAAACAAGAAGATAAGTTGAAATTGGAAGGGAGGTCAGGTTCACCATAAAATAATATTTCATGCTTCAAAGAAGGATTTATTTATCTATTATTTTTAAGAAAGGTTTTTATTTTGGATCATGATTTTTTTATCACAACCGAACACATAAATTCTCTGAAATATCACACGTTAGACCCATAAGGGAAAAGAGGCTTCTATAAAACCAAATTAAAATACCAATTTTTTTTTAAAAAAAAATGCACATTTTAATCATGGAATTTTTTTCCACTAAGGATTATAATGGGTACACATTCCTATATGAACCGATAAAATTATTTTTAGGTATAGTTTATTTGGGTTCAGGTAGGGTTCATGTTTCAAATTTAATTTTAGATTATTATGCAACATTCCGAAACTGTAGTGATGATGGATATATAGTGCAGCAATATACCACCACTATGGGGAGAGGGAGTTATTGTAGATCAATGATTTTAACAAGACTTATAAATCCCCTAATGAAAAATTATTACTTCAATTTTGGACTTTATATACACATAAAAAACATCCCATCACCAAAAAAACTTCACATAAGGATTCATAAACCTACGCACACCCTCTTAACAACAACAAGTCATTCCCCTTATGTTATAGGTTGCCTTTGCATCCTGTTGTATGCACTATGTTACCATTAATTATGTTTAAATTTATTTAAAACAAATTATTATAATTTTTTAAAATTGATATGGATTGGGGTTTGCGTACCCTCAAATTAATAGGAACCTGATAAATTTTAATCTCTATTGGGTTTTACAATTAATAAAAATATAATGTTATTCTTTTCCCAATGTTAAAACCCCCCATGGGGAATTTGATTCTCTATTTATTTTTCACACTAAAACATATGTGGAATTTCCATTTGTGAACAAAAATATTTTTTACTCTTTATATTTTAGATTTTTACTTTCAAAAAATGAAAATATTTCATTCTCATAATTTGAAAAAACTATCTATTTAAAATAATATTTTGTAACAAAATTTATATAGAAATACATTTGAAATGTAGTTCTATAATTTGAAAAAAATTATACATAGTATATGAAATACTATTTGAAATCATAATACAAGATTTCCCTATTTTATTATTTAATCAATTATTTCACTTTTTTTAATGTAATAATTTTGTTCTATTTTAAAAGCATTTTGTAAATTCGTTCTTATCCCATTTCTCATTTTATCTTAAAATATATGTTTTTTAATTTTTTATGTAAAATGTATACTTTTCCCAGTATAATTTTTAATATATTATGAAATATGAATGTTTATATTTTATAATGATAGTAATTGTGAGGACTCCTTGGTTCCCAAAAAAACTACTTGTTCTCAAACTGTTGGTTTCCTTATCCTTTGGAATTCGAGATTTTGGATTAAATATTTTAGTGATTAAACATAATCATTTGATCAAATCCCATGTAATATCTATATGTTGAGATATGTTAATGAAATTGTAGGGACCCAAATCTTGACATAAATGTACATTACATTACATTTGCGGAATACTTAGTACATAACAAAAACACACACACAAGGACTGTAATAGTTTAGTGTCTTTGGAAACTCGGAATATAATCTTCTAATCGTGGTGAAAGATCATCAACATCTCCCATAAAGATCTTCTTTTTTTACCTAAAACCATTGTTTATATCCTGGGTAAAAGAAAACATAAATGGGTGAGCTCAAATTCTTAGTAAGGGTAAAGAAAAGAAATATCAATCACATCATATCCATAAGAACATAACATTTTGGAAATCTTAACCTGCAAAAGAGATCATAATATCATAACATGGGATAAATCATTTTAGTGAAATGTAATCCCAATAATAATAACATAAAACATGGAACTTTGTGGAATACACACATAATCATAGAGAATCATTTCTTATTAGTCAAGACTCATTGCCAAGTATATCTTAGTGGACAAAGTCCATTTCAGAACCGAGTTCACTCCTCGTTTCAGTCCTGTTTCACTGAACCGGTTTAACCTGGCTTCCAGCCATGTCTATGTCATGAGATATAAAATCTTTACCCAATGCATTGGAGGGAGAAATAGGTCTCACCCATCTCATAATGATACCATTCTTATGTGTGCCACAAAATCATAAACCATACATCATAGCATAACCCATGTAATAAAAATGGGAATCTTAAACATCGGGACAACATAAAACAATTCATATAAGATAAAGGAATTCATAAAAATAATTCCATCACAACATAATAAAATAAATTTAATAATTGGGATAGAAACATAACCCTTTATTATCTTATATGGAAAATAATTTGGATAAAACACTTGAACTCCATTCTTAAGGAAAATATCCTTTCTACTTCAAAAACACTTTTCCTTTCTTAACATGTCATACAATTCTAAACTAAAGGAAGTTGATTAAAAATATACTTTAAAACTTATAAAGGAATATTCTTGGAAATAATGTTTTAAAAATACATTCATTCCACATATGTTAAAAAAACATTCTTCTCGTACTTTTGTCGGAAAAGTCAAAAAGTACCTCGTACGAAAAACGACAAAAGATTCCTTTCATATATTTTACTAAAAACTCACCGAAGGGTAAAATTGGATTTTAAACAATTTTTGGTGGATGGAAATAATATTTCATATTGAGGAAACATGGATGTGGATGATAAAATACACCCCAGTAAATACCAAAGTATAAACAATCTCGGATAAAAAGAAGATTGTGATATTTTTCCTTACCCTAGGTCTGATTTGATTCGTAAGTGTCCGAACCTCCTGTATAATGATTTAAATAATGTCATTTACTTATTCCAGAATCATACTCATTGTTATGATATCATATATGGTTCACTTATGGCTTTATATTACCCGTTCTTTTTTAAATTCCATGTTAAAGTGTGTTTTGGGTAAAATCGTTTCATTTGTCGTTCGTGTTTTGACTTGTAATTATTCATATGATTACTTAGATCATGATTAATTAATTTCAGAATATAAAAAATTATTTATATATAATATATATTCAGAATATATATATATATAATAGATCAGTAAATGGAAAGAAATACACCGTTCATGGAGACGGTAGACTGTACGTACGCATGAACGCTGTTTTCTTTTCCTTATTGAGTTGAATGGAATTAAGTAGATGACATACATATATATACACATAAATAAAGTATCATTATTATGTTATATATTTCATTATTACTTATTATATATACTTTATAATCATTCATGAATGGTTAACGTGGATAATTAGTCTCATCGCATCGTGGAGACGGTAGTCCGTACGTACACACGAGCGATGATATCGTTCTCATGATCGTGTAATTGTATTGGAGTGTATGTATACTATTTCAGAATCAATATCACTTTACAATAATTATATATAGTTATTATTTACACCATTATACCCATCCAAGTAAGGTGGTGGTGGAAAATAGATTACACCACGCCGTGGAGACGGTATTCCGTACGTACGCACGCGCGGTGATTTTGTTTTCCGTAGGATGGATAGATGGTGAAATAAGGTTGTTTCATACTATTAATAACATATCAGTATATTATTGATACTGATGTTATTACTTCATAATGAAACAACCCAAGAAGAAGAAGTGGAAGAAGAAATAAAGTTGAAAGAATTGGTAACGGACATTACCTCTTCTTTGAAGCGCCTCTTTGAGATCTCCTTTTAGGGCACTAAAATTGGTCTTTGAGGAAGACCCGAACCTCTAGGATGTTGCTAGGGAAATTGAGAAAATAATATTTCAGGTTTTTTCTGATCTTGAAGGCTCAAAGTGGTGTGAGGAAGAGCGGGAGGAGGTTCCCTTTTATAAGGGAGGAGAGGGGCACCTTTGGAATAACTAAAATTATTATTTTATTATAAATAAAAATTCGGTTTTAAATAGCTAAAAATTGATTTATTTAGAAGCTGAGGTGGGTATGGGTCGAAATAATCTCATCCAATAGAATTTAGACAAGTTTAGGTTCCTTTTTTAACCTTATCATTTATATTTAACTTTAAGTTAGATAATTTTACTTTTACCGTGTCTTTTTGTATTCTTACACTATAAGGTTAATAAACATACAATAACAAGCCAAACGAACCCCAAGTTGTTTATTATTAATATATATAACCATATCTATGTCATTTGTCCGATCCTTATATTCTTAGGAATAAAATAACAATTAATAATATAATATTTGTTTTAAAAACTATTTTATGTCAATTTTGACACTATTTAGTAATTTATTTTTATGAAACTAATAACAGACAAATTAGTTCTAAAAACGTTAATTATATCAATAATAACAAGTAATTTTAACCTATAAAATTAGTGGAATTTATAAAAAGACTCAAATTACATTTATTTTAGTATTTATAACATCAATTATGTCAATATTTCATTAATAAGATAATTAATGCATCATTTTTTTGTCATAAATAAATTAATTATTTAATGTCTAAAAATTACAAATAAAATACCATTATGTAGGAAATCTTTTTATCTTTCTAATGAATATTTATAGTCGAATTTATCTTATGTATAACCCTATATTACAAATGATATACTTATTAAACTTTGATTTTAACTATTTTAACGCTTCTTTAAATAAATTAATAATAAATGTCCTAATGTAATCCAAGTGGGCCTAAATGGTCATATTTTATTCTTAAGGTTGTTTTTGGTCGAATTAAATTTATCCAATAGAATTACGACATGTGTTAGGGTAATAATAATATCATTTTTACCCTTAATTACCCTATTTACTTTTAACCGTGGTAAAAAAAGTAAAAGGTTACTATTCACCAAAAATTATTTTCATCTCATTGAACCACATTTTACTTACTAACATCAACCGTGTCTCTTGGATTTTCGAAATTCCACTCACAGAAGCGGTAAAATTACGTTTTATGAAAAATTCATTTTTTTAACTACCACTTAGTGGTTTCACTATTCATCAAAAAATGAAAGTTTCCAGAAAAATACCAAAAATTAGGCCTAAGATATATTTGATATTATGAACTGAAAAATTATGTCTATTTTACCAAATTAAAAACATATAAGTTGCATTACTTAATTTAAAAATTAATTCTCATCGTCAAAACAAATAGCGTGTTCTTAAGAGATAATAACTATCAAAAGATTGACATTTGTTTATGTCTGGTTTAAATGTGAAATTACATCCAATGACCAACATTGTATTAAATTGTAAAAATATATTCTAAATATAATTTAAAACCACTAAAATTAATAATTTATCACTATTAATTATTTCGATTAAAAAGGTTGTTTTTAATTAAAATTTAGTAATTTTCACAATTCATCAGAAAATGAAAGTTATCCGAAAAGTACCAAAATTTCACCCTAATCTAATTTTGATATTCCGAATCCAAAAATGAAGTCTATTTTGAAATATAAAATTTACAAAATTTCAAAAAGTGGTTATTACTATTCATAACGGCTAGTTTTAATAATATTTTAATAGCATATCATTGTTTAGCGAAACTCGGTATTGCGTACAACACACGCTATCGTGGAAGGTCGCGCTTGCGTGTAATGCAATCCAATTCAGGGATGCATGTTTTGCAAGAATCCTTCGTTGTTTCGTATAACATAATCCAACCATATTTCATTTATACATTGAATATATATAAATATATATATATACTCATTGTTGCGTAGAATAACTATTATCAAAATTGTGTGTAACACGATCCAAGAATAGTGTTGAGTATACTGCAAGCTAATACGGTGTTGCATATAACGCAAGGTAATCTTGGTGTAGCATAAAACACAAGATATTATTGAAATTAAAAGAATATTTTTCAAAAAATCTCGGGGTGTCACATTCTACTCCCCTTAAAATGAATTTCGCCCTCGAAATTCACCGAGGTTATAAATGGTTTACAACTCGAAATTTTGTTTAATAGAAACCCACATCGTAAAAAGGAATACCCAAACATGGCTTTAAAAACTAAAGTATTAAATGAAATGGTTACCCAAATTAACTCATCACAGGGTTTCCACGTAGGAGAACATAGGTGAAAAAATGGATATGGAAGAAAAATATAACCATCATGTTCTGATGGAGAGTGGTAGAGAACATGGCTATGAAATAGCCAACAATCACAAAGCCATAGATTTGCGATGATCTAAGGTACCATCTGATTCATCACATATAAGGGCACTAGGACAACATTTTTGGTTTTCAAGATCATTTCCCTAAAGTTGGTGAATTAAAAGAAATACTTACATGATTTTGGTACAATTTCACTGTTGTTCGTGCTTTGAACAATTTCCAATTCATCTCTTAAAGAAATGAAGTTGAATTTATTATTCATGAAGTGTTAATAGATCATGTGATAGAATGATGGGTCATTCCATCTGTTTCAAACAAAAGGTTAGCAAAAGTTAGCAAATATACATAAGTCCATCTATGGTGAGGGTAATCGTATACGATTCCAAAAATGAACTTATACTTCATATATCATACCGCGTAATAAAATAAAACTAGTTTCTACTAACCAGGGACTTCCTGTAGGCCATTGGTAGGCGATAAAGTCCAGTCACACTTCGGTTGTTGGTTCGATTCCCACAGCCTTGTCTGATGTGATGGGTTGTCGCCCGTCCTGCAGGTTGTCCTTTTTATAAAGCTATATTACAATAACATCCCATCAATAATATCGAAAAAAATTCTATCCTAACTTATGTCCAACATAATCCATTCCAATCTTTAGGCTTATCTAAACTACTTCGGTCCAAGCTCATAGTATAAAGAAAATGATTATTTGAAATGTCAAATAGCAATCACGTGAATTCCGTCATTTATCCCCCATATATCATAAGATATATCTTGTTGGTCAAATTAAAAACATGTGAATACCTTAATCATGTATTCTCTTGAAGAATGAATACCCATTAATTGAACCATAGTGAAAACATGAATGCAGTCAAAAGTTAACTCTTTCCACATTCCAAAATCCAAAAATTCTATATACTCAAACCATGATATAACCTTCTCCTTATATCGGTCATGAGCTCATGAATACGGTCAAACATTTCATTTTCTCGTTTTCCTTTCATTATGCGCATATCATCTTTTTTTCCAAAAATATCTCAATCACATTCTATGGTTACCGGTACCATTGAAAACCACAATAGACCAATACATTAATATTCCAATATTCCACGATACTATATACAACATTATTTTGGAATCCCATTACATAAACACTTAATCATTCCACCACATCGTTGTCATATTCAACATCGCCAATAGTGATCTCATGTGACGTCCATTTTTCATTTGCCTTAAGTGGTTTCTCATGTCGATCATCAACAACCCTTGGATTAGGGCATTTATTAGCATAATTCCCCATTTCCTTGAACTTGAAGCATTGAAGTGTTGGGGGTGCGTTCTCTGTAGTCTTTTCTTTATTCACATCATTAGAAACCCTTTTTCCATTACTTTGACACTCAGCTGCTCGATGACCTTCTTTTCCACACTTAAAACATTTTCTAGTCCCTTTAAGACAATCTCCACCATGCTTCTTTCCACACATTGAGCATAAGGAAACATTCATCTTCTTTTCACCATTATTCTGAGATTTCTCCTTGATCTCCATCTTTAGTTTCTTGTCAAAACTATGAGATGGATAAGTAACACCAACTTCCATTTCTACCTTGATAGTACAACGGACAATTTCTTCATAGCTACTGAAGTCTCTTATAGCTAATTCCCTTCTAATATTTGGTTTTAATCCACTGAAGAATCGATCAAATTTACTTTCAGGTTGGATGATAAATCCCCTTGCAAGCCTTGTAAAATTCACTTCGTATATACCAACAGATTCATCATCCTTTTGCATTAGTTCAAGAAAGACCTTCTCCATCTTTGTTCGAAGAATACGAGGGAAGTACTTATTGAAAAATAAGTTCTTGAACTCGTCCCATTCCATGGACTCAATTTCATCTCTTGGCCTCGTATTCTTGATAAGATTCCACCATTGATCAGCATCACCTTCCAAACAATACACTGCTAAGATGAATTTTTCATGTTTAGAACATTGAAGAACTGAAAATACCTTTTCAGTAGTACTGATCCATTGTTCAGCAACAAGTGGATCAGAAGACCCAAAGAAAGAAGGTGGATGTTGCCTCATGAAGGACTCAACAGAATATTGTTCCCTTCTCTGCTCATTTGGAAGTCCAGAATGATTCATAGCTTGTGTAAGTATAGAAATATGATTTTTCACTCCATGTCCCATAACATTTGTTTGTTCAGGAGGACAATCATTGCATTATCCATTACATTGATCAACACAGTTACTTCGAGTTCCAGCCATCGTCTAAAACCCAAAAAGAATAGTGTGAGAGGTAAAAATCACACTAGGGAAAACAATATAATAAAGGGGGAGTACCTTCAATATCTAACATCTTAGGTTTAATTCTACGATGGTTAGCGCAATTCTAGGACTATAACATATACTTAACCTTAGGGACATCCCTAGACATACCTTAGAAATATCTCTAGGGATCTCACTAATGTTCCCGCATCCTAGTTTCCAAAGGTTGACTAAAAATTTCCCCTGATACCAACTGTAGGGAACCAAAGCTTGACGTACATGGACATTACATTACTTTTTCAGAATACTTAGTACATAACAAAAACACACACACAAGGACCGTAATAGTTTAGTGTCTTTGGAAACTCGGAATATAATCTTCTAATCGTGGTGAAAGATCTCCAACATCTCCCATAAAGATCTTCTTTTTTTATACCTAAAACCTTTATTTATATCCTGGGGAAAATAAAACATAAAAGGGTGAGCTGAAATGCTCAGTAAGGTCAAACAAAAGAAATATCAATCACAACATATTCATAAGAACATAACATTTTGGAAATCTTAACCTGCAAAAGAGATCATAATATCATAACATGGGATAAATCATAGTAGTGAAATGTAATCCCAATAATCATAACATGAAACATGAAACTTTGTGGAATACACACATAATCATAGAGAATCATTTCTTATTAGTCAAGACTCATTTCCAAGACTATCTTAGTGGACAAAGTCTATTTCTGAACCGAGTTCACTCCTCGTTTCAGTCCTGTTTCATTGAACCGGTTTAACCTATCGTTCCATCCATGTCTATCTCAGGAGATATAAAATCTTTACCCAATGCATTGGAGGGAGATATAGGTCCCACCCATCTCATAATGAAACCATTCATATGTGTGCCATAAAATCATAAACCATACATCATAGCATAACCCATGTAATATAAATGGGAATCTTAAACATCGGGACATCATAAAACAATTCATATAAGATAAAGGAATTAATAAAAATAATTCCATCACAACATAATAAAATCAATGTAATAATAATGATAGAAACAGAACCTTTTATTATCTTAGATGGAAAATAATTTTGATAAAACACTTGAACTCCATTCTTGAGGAAAATATCCTTTCTAATTCAAAAACACTTTTCCTTTCTTAACATTACATACAATTATAAACTAAAGGAATTTGATTAAAAATAGACTTGAAAACTTGTAAAGTAAGCTTCTTGGAAATAATTTTTTAAAAATCCATACATGCCGTATAAGTTAAAAAAACATTCTTCTCATACTTTTGTCGGAAACGTCAAAAAGTACCTCATACGAAAAATAACAAAAGATTCCTTTCATATCTTTTACTAAAAACTCACCGAAGGGTAAAATTTGATTTTAAAAAATTTTAGGTGGATGGAAATAATATTACATGTTGAGGAAACATGGATGTGGATGATAAAATACACCCCAGTAAATACCAAAGTATAAACAATCTTGGATAAAAATGAGATTGTGATATTTTCCCTTACCTTAGATCCAATTTTCATCGTAAGTGTCTGAACCTCCTGTAAAATGATTTAAATAATGTCATTGACTTATTAAATAATCATACTCAATGTTATGATATCATATATGGTTCACTTATGGCTTTATATTACCCGTACATTTTTAAATTCCATGTTAAAGGGCGTTTTGGGTAAAATCGTTTCATTTTTCATCCGTGTTTTGACTTGTAATTATTCATATGATTACTTAGATCATGATTACTTAATTCCAGAATATAAAACATGATTTATATATAATATATATTTAGAATATATATATATAATAGATCAGTAAATGGAAAGAAATACACCGTTCATGGAGACGGTAGACCGTACGTACGCATGAACGCTGTTTTCTTTTCCTTATTGAGTTGAATGGAATTAAGTAGATGACATACATATATATACACATAAATCGAGTATAATTATTATGTAATATATTTCATGATTACTTATTATATATACTTTATAATCATTCATGAATGGTTAACGCGGAGAATGAATCTCATCGCGTCGTGGAGACGGTAGTCTGTACGTACGCACGAGCGATGATATCATTCTCATGATCATGGAATTATATTCAAGTGTATGTATACTATTTCAGAATCAATATCACTTTAATATAATCATATATAGTTATTATGTACACCATTATACCCATCCAAGTAAGGTGGTGGTGGAAAATAGTTTACACCACGGCGTGGAGACGGTATTTTGTACGTACGCACGCGCGGTGATTTATTTTTCCGTAGGATGGATAGATGGTGAAATAAGGTTTTTTCATACTTATAATAACATATCAGTATATTATTGATACTGATGTTATTACTTCATAATGAAACAACCTAATAAGAATAAGTGGAAGAAGAAATAAAGTTGAAAGAATTGGTAACGGACATTACCTCTTCTTTGAAGCGCCTCTTTGAGATCTCCTTTTAGGGAACTAAAATTGGTCTTTGAGGAAGACCAGAACCTCTAGGATGTTTATAGGGAAGTTGAGAAGAGAATTATGTAGGGGTTGGCCGATCTAGAAGGCTCAATGTGGTGTGAGGAAGAGAGGGAGGAGGTGCCCTTTTATAAGGGAGGAGAGGGGCACCTTTGGAATAACTCAAAATATTATTTTATTATGAAGCCAAATTCGGTTCTAAATAGCTCCAAATTGATTTATTTCTAAGATAAGGTGGGGATGGGTCGAAATCCTCTCATCCAATAGAATTTAGACAAGTTTAGGTTCCTATTTTAACCTTATCATTTATATTTAACTTTAAGAAAGATAATTTTACTTTTACCGTGTCTTATTGTGTTCTTACACTATAAGTTTAATAAACTTACTATTACCAGCCAAACGAACCCCAAGTTGTTTATTATTAATATATATAACCTTATATAAGTCTTATTTCCGAAACATAGAGTTTTAGGAATAAAATAACAATTAATAATATAATATTTGTTTTAAAAACTATTTTATGTCAATTTTGACACTATTTAGTAATTGATTTTTTTGAAAATCATAACAGACTGATTAGTTCAAAAAACATTAATTATATCAATACTAAAATGTCATATTAACCTAGAAAATTAGTGGAATTAATAAAAAGTCTCAAATTACATTTATTTTGGTATTTATAACATCAATTATGTCAATATTTTATTAATAAGATTATTACTGTATCATCATTGTGTCATAAATAAATTAAATTATTTATTGTCTAAAAATTACAAATAAAATACCCTTATGTAGGAAAGATTTTTATCTTTCTAATTAATATTTATAGTCGAATTT
This sequence comes from Viscum album, assembly GCA_963277665.1. Lineage (NCBI taxonomy): Eukaryota > Viridiplantae > Streptophyta > Magnoliopsida > Santalales > Viscaceae > Viscum > Viscum album. Next base: position 359,662,396 of record OY728131.1, read on the forward strand.
ATCTTATGTATAACCCTATATTAAAAATGATATACTTATTAAAATTTGATTTTAACTATTTTAACCCTTCTTTAAATAAATTAATAATAAATGTCATAATCTATTCCCAGTGGGCCTAAATGGTCATATTTTATTCCTAAGGTTGTTTTTGGTCGAATTACACTTATAAAATAGAATTAGGACATGTGTTAGGGTAATAATAATATCATTGTTACCCTTAATTACCCTATTTACTTTTAACCGTGATAAAAAAAGTAAAAAGTTACTATTCACAAAAAATTATTTCTATTTCATTGAACCACATTTTACATACTGACATCAACTGTGTCTCTCGTATTTTTGAAATCCCACTCTCAGAAGCGGTAAAATTAAGTTTTATGAAAAATTCATTTTTTTCACTACTACTTAGTGGTTTCACTATTCATCAAAAAATGAAAGTTTTCAGAAAAATACCAAAAATTAGGCCTAAGCTATATTTGATATTATGAACTGAAAAATGATGTCTATTTTACCAAATTCAAAACATATCAGTTTCATTACTTAATTTAAAAATTAATTCCCGTTGTCAAAACAAATAGAGTGTTCTTAAGAGATAATAACTATCAAAAAATTGACATTTGTTTATGTCTGGTTTAAATGTGAAATTACATCCAATGACCAACATTGTATTAAATTGAAAAAATATATTCTAAATATAATTTAAAACCACTCAAATTAATAATTTATCACTATTAATTATTTCGATTAAAAATGTTGTTTTTAATTAAAATTTAGTAATTTTCTCTATTCATCAGAAACTGAAAGTTATCCGAAAAGTACCACAATTTCACCCTAAGCTAATTTCGATATTCCGAATCCAGAAATGAATTCCATTTTGAAAAATAAAATTTACAAAATTTCAAAAATTGGTTAGTACTATTCATAACAACTAGTTTTAATAATATTTTAATAGCATATCATTGTTTAGCGAAACTCGGTATTGCGTACAACACACGCTATCGCGGAAGGTCGCACTTGCATGTAATGCAAGCCAAGTCAGGGTTGTGTGTTGTGAAAGAATCCTTCGTTGTTTCGTATAACATAATCCAACAATATTTTATTTATACATGGAATATATATATATCTATATACTCAATGTTGCGTAGAATAACTATTATCAAAATTGTGTATAACACGATCCAAGAATAGTGTTGCGTATACTGCAAGCTAATACGGTGTTGAGTATAGCGCAAGGTAATCTTGGTGTAGCATACAACATAAGAAATTAATGAAATTAAAAGAATATTTTTCATAAAATCTTGGGGTGTTACATTCTACCTCCCTTAAAATAAATTTCGCCCTCGAAATTCGTCGAGGTTATAAATGGTTTACTACTCGAAAGTTTGTTTAATAGAAACCCACATCGTAAAAAGGAATACCCAAACATGGCTTTAAAAACTAAAGTATGAAATGTAACGGTTACCCAAATTAACTCATCACTGAGTTTCCACGTAGGAGAACATAGGTGAAAATATGGATATGGAAGAAAAATCTAACCATCAAGTTCTGATGGAGAGTGGTAGAGAACATGGCTATGAAATAGCCTACACTCACAAAGACATAGATTTGCGATGATCTATGGTACCATCAGATTCATCAGATATAAGGGCACAAGGACAACATTTTTGGTTTTCAAGATCATTTCCCTAAAGTTAGTGAATTAAAAGAAATACTTACATGATTTTGGTACAATTTCACGGTTGTTCGTGCTTTGAACAATTTCCACTTCATCTCTTAATGAAATGAAGTTGAATTTGTTATTCATGAAGTGTTAATAGATCATGTGATAGAATGATGGGTCATTCCATCTGTTTCAAACAGAAGGTTAGCAAAAGTTATCAAATATACATAAGTCCATCTATGGTGAGGTTAATCGTATACGATTCCAAAAATGAACTTATACTTCATATATCATACCGCGTAATAAAATAAAACTAGTTTCTACTAACTAGGGACTTCCTTAGGCCAGTGGTAGGCGATAAAGGCCAGTCGTACTTCGATTGTGGGTTCGATTCCCACAGCCTTGTCCGACGCGATGGGTTGTCGCCCGTCCTGCAGGTTTTCCTTTTTCTAAAGCTATATTACTATAACATCCCATAAATAATATCGAAAAAAGTTCTATCCTAACTTATGTCCAACATAATCCATTCCAACATTTAGGCTTATCTAAAATACTTCGGTCCAAGCTCATAGTATAAAGAAAATGATTACTTGAAATGTCACATAACAATCACGTGAATGCCATCATTTATCCCCCATATATCATAAGGTATATCATTTTGGTCAAATTAAAAACATGTGAATACCTTAATCATGTATTCTCTTGAAGAATGAATACCCATTAGTTGAACCATAGTGAAAACATGAATGCAGTCAAAAGCTAACTCTTTCCACATACCAAAATCCAAAAATTCTATATACTCAAACCATGATATAACCTTCTCCTTATATCAGTCATGAGATCATGAATACGGTCAAACATTTCATTTTCTCGTTTTCCTTTCATTATGTGCATATCATCTTTTTTTCCAAAAATATATCAATCACATTCTATGGTTACCAGTACCATTGAAAACCACAATAGACCAATACATAAATATTCCAATATTCCACAATACTATATACAACATTGTTTTTGAATCCCATTACATAAACACTTAATCATTCCACCACATTGTTGTCATATTCAACATCGCCAATAGTGATCGCAAGTGACTTTCCTTTGTCCTTTTCCTTAAGTGGTTTCTCATGTCGATCATCACTAACCCTTGGATTATGGAATTTTTTAGCATAATACCCCATTTCCTTGCACTTGAAGCATTGAAGTGTTGGTGGTGCGTTCTCTGCAGTCTTTTCTTTATTCATATCATTAGAAACCCTTTTTCCATTACTTCGACACTCAGCTGCTCGATGACCTTATTTTCCACACTTAAAACATTTTCTAGACCCTTAAAGACAATCTCCACCATGCTTCTTTCCACACTTTGAGCACAAGGAAACATTCATCTTCTTTTTACCATTATTCTGAGATTTCTCCTTGCACTCCATCTTTAGTTTCTTGTCAAAACTATGAGATGGATAAGTAACACCAACTTCCATTTCTACCTTGATAGCACAATGCGCAATTTCTTCATAACTACTGAAGTCTCTTATAGCTAATGCCCTTCGAAGATTTGGTTTTAAGCCACTGAAGAATCGATCAACTTTACTTTCATGTTGGATGATAAATCCAGATGCATACCTTGCAAGCCTTGTAAAATTCGCTTCGTATATACCAACAGATTCATCATCCTTTTTCTTTAGTTCGAGAAACTCCTTGTCCATCTTTGTTCGAAGAATACGAGGGAAGTACTTATTGAAAAATAAGTTCTTGAACTCGTCCCATTCCATGGACTCAATTTCATCTCTTGGCCTCGTATTCTTTATAAGATTCCACCATTGATCAGCATCACCTTCCAAATGATACACTGCTAAGATGACTTTATCAGGTTCAGAACATTGAATAACTGAAAATATCTTTTCAGTAGTACTGATCCATTGTTCAGAAACAAGTGGACCAGAAGACCCACTGAAAGAATGTGGACGTTGCCTCATGAAGGACTAAACAGAATATTGTTCCCTTCTCTGCTCATTTGGAGGTCCAGAATAATTCATAGCTTCTGTAAGTATAGCAATAATATTTTTCACTCCATCTCCCATAACATTTTTTTGTTCAGGAGGACAATCATTGCATTGTCCATTACATTGATCAACACCGTTCCTTCGGGTTCCAGCCATCGTCTAAGACCCAAAAAGAATAGTGTGAGAGGTAAAAATCACACTAGGGAAAACAATATAATAAAGGGGGAGTACCTTCAATATCTAACATCTTAGGTTTAATTATAAGATGGTTAGTGAAATTCTAGGACTATAACCTATACTTAAACTTAGGGACATCCCTAGACATACCTTAGAAATATCTCTAGGGATCTCACTAAAGTTCTCGCATCCTAGTTTCCAAAGGTTGACTAAAACTTTCCTCTGATACAAACTGTAGGGACCCAAAGCTTGACGTGCATGGACATTACATTACTTTTGCAGAATACTTATTACATAACAAAAACTCACACACAAGGACCGTAATAGTTTAGTGTCTTTGGAAACTCAGAATATAATCTTCTAATAGTGGTGAAAGATCTTCAACATCTCCCATAAAGATCATCTTTTTTTATACCTAAAACCTTTCTTTATATCCTGGGGAAAAGAAAACATAAAAGGGTGAGCTCAAATTATCAGTAAGGGTAAACAAAAGAAATATCAATCACATCATTTTCATAAGAACATAACATTTTGGAAATCTTAACCTGCAAAAGAGATCATAATATCATAACATGGGATAAATAATAGTAGTGAAATGTAATCCCAATAACCATAACTTAAAACATGAAACATTGTGGAATACACACATAATCATAGAGAATAATTTCTTATTAGTCAAGACTCATTTCGAAGACTATCTTAGTGGACAAATTCCATTTCTGAACCGAGTTCACTCCTCATTTCAGTCCTGTTTCACTGAAGCAGTTTAACCTGCCGTTCCAGCCATGTCTATCTCATTAGATATAAAATCTTTACCCAATGCATTGGAGGGAGATATAGGTCACACCCATCTCATAATGATACCATTCTTATGTGTGCCACAAAATCATAAACCATACAACATAGCATAACCGATGTAATAAAAATGGGAATCTTAAACATCGGGACATCATAAAACAATTCATATAAGATAAAGGAATTCATAAAAATAATTCCATCACAACAAAATCAAATCAATGTAATAATAGGGATAGAAACAGAACCCTTTATTATCTTATATGGAAAATAATTTTGATAAAACACTTGAACTCCATTCTTGAGGAAAATATCCTTTCTACTTCAAAAACACTTTTCCTTTCATAACATGTCATACAATTCTAAATTAAAGGAAGTTGATTAAAAACTAGACATGAAAACTTTTAAAGGAATAATCTTGGAAATAATGTTTTAAAAATACATTCATGCCGTATAAGTTAAAAAAACATTCTTCTCGAACTTTTTTCTGAAAAGTCAAAAAGTACCTCGTACGAAAAATGACAAAAGATTCCTTTCATATCTTTTACTAAAAACTCACCGAAGGGTAAAATTGGATTTTAAACAATTTTAGGTGGATGGAAATAATATTACATATTGAGGAAACATGGATGTGGATGATAAAATACACCCCATTAAATACCAAAGTATAAACAATCTCAGATAAAAATGAGATTGTGATATTTTCACTTACCTTAGGTCCGATTTGCTTCGTAAGTGTCCGAACCTCCTGTATAACGATTTAAATAATGTCATTGAATTATTCTAGAATCATACACATTGTTATGATATCATATATGGTTCACTTATTTCTTTATATTACCCGTTCTTTTTTAAATTCCATGTTAAAGAGCATTTTGGGTAAAAGCGTTTCATTTGTCGTCCGTGTTTTGACTTGTAATTATTCATATGATTACTTAGATGATGATTACTTAATTCCAGAATATAAAATATGATTTATTTATAATATATATTCAGAATATATATATATATATATAATAAATCAGTAAATGGAAAGAAATACACCGTTCATGGAGACGGTAGACCGTACGTACGCATGAACGCTGTTTTTTTTCCTTATTGAGTGGAATGGAATTAAGTTGATGACATAAATATATATAGACATAAATCCAGTATCATTATTATTTCATATATTTCATGATAACTTATTATATATACTTTATAATCATTCATGAATGGTTAACATGGAGAATGAATCTCATTGCGTCGTGGAGACGGTAGTCCGTACGTACGCACGAGCGATGATATCGTTCTCATGATCATGGAATTGTATTGGAGTGTATGTATACTATTTCAGAATCAATATCACTTTACAATAATCATATATATTTATTATGTACACCATTATACCCATCCAAGTAAGGTGGTGGTGGAAAATAGATTACACCATGGCGTGGAGACGGTATTCCGTACGTACGCACGCGCGGTGATTTCATTTTCTGTAGGATTGATAGATGGTGAAATAAGGTTGTTTCATACTTATAATAACATATCAGTATATGATTGATGCTGATGTTATTACTTCATAATGAAACATCCTAAGAAGAATAAGTGGAAGAAGAAATAAAGTTGAAAGAATTGGTAACGGACATTACCTCTTCTTTGAAGCGCCTCTTTGAGATCTCCTTTCAGGGCACTAAAATTGGTTTTTGAGGAAGACCAGAAACTCTAAGATGTTTCCAGGGAATTGGAGAAGAGAATTGAGTAGGGGTTGGCCGAGCTTGAAGGCTCAAAGTGGTGTGAGGAAGAGAGGGAGGAGGTGCCCTATTATAAGGGAGGAGAGGGGCACCTTTGGAATAACAAAAAATATTATTTTATTATATAGCCAAATTCGGTTTTAAATAGCTCCAAATTGATTTATTTCTAAGCTAAGGTGGGGATGGGTCTCAATACGCTCATCCAATAGAATTTAGACAAGTTTAAGTTCCTATTTTAACCTTATCATTTATATTTGACTTTAAGTTAGATAATTTTACTTTTACCGTGTCTTTTTGTGTTCTTACACTATAAGGTTAATAAACATACTATAACAAGCCAAACGAACCCCAAATTGTTTATTAGTAATATATATAACCTTATATAAGTCATGTTTCCAAACCTTAGAGTTTTATGAATAAAATAACAATTAATAATATACAATTTGTTTTAAAAACTATTTTATGTCAATTTTGACACTATTTAGTAATTGATTTTTCTGAAAATCATAACAGACTTATTAGTTAAAAAAACATTAAATATATCAATACTAACATGTCATATTAACCTAGAAAATTAGTGGAATTCATAAAAAGTCTCAAATTACATTTATTTTGGTATTTATAACATCAATTATGTCAATATTTCATTAATAAGATAATTTCTACATCATCATTGTGTCATAAATAAATTAAATTATTTAATGTCCAAAAATTACAAATAAAATACCCTTATGTAGGAAAGATTTTTATCTTTATAATTAATATTTATAGTTGAATTTATCTTACGTATAACCCTATATTAAAAATGATATACTTATTAAACTTTGATTTAAATTATTTTAACCCTTCTTTAAATAAATTAATAATAAATGTCCTAATCTAATCCAATTGGGCCTAAATGGTCATATTTTATTCCTAAGGTTGTTTTTGGTCGAATTACACTTATCCAATAGAATTAGGACATGTGTTAGGGTAATAATAATATCATTTTGACCCTTAATCACCCTATTTATTTTTAACCGTGGTAAAAAAGTAAAAAGTTACTATTCACCAAAAATTATTTTCATCTCATTGAACCACATTTTACTTGCTGACATCAATCGTGTCTCTCGGATTTTTGAAATTCCACTCACAGAAGCGGTAAAATTAAGTTTCATGAAAAATTCATTTTTTTAACTACCACTTAGTGGTTTCACTATTCATCAAAAAATGAAAGTTTCCAGAAAAATACCAAAAATTAGGCCTAATCTATATTTGATATTATAAACTAAAAAATGATGTATATTTTACCAAATTCAAAACATATCAGTTGCATTACTTAATTTAAAAATTAATTCCCGTCGTCAAAACAAATAGCGTGTTCTTAAGAGATAATAACTATCAAAAGATTGACATTTGTTTATGTCTGGTTTAAATGTGAAATTACATCCAATGACCAACATTGTATTAAATTGTAAAAATATATTCTAAATATACTTTAAAACCACTCAAATTAATAATTTATCACTATTAATTATTTCGATTAAAAAGGTTGTTTTTAATTAAAATTTAGTAATTTTCACTATTCATCAGAAAATGAAAGTTATCCGAAAAGTACCAAAATTTCGCCCTAAGCTAATTTCGATATTATGAATCCAAAAATGAAGTCCATTTTAAAAAATAAAATTACAAAATTTCAAAAAGTGGTTATTACTATTCATAACGGCTAGTTTTAATAATATTTTAATAGCATATCATTGTTTAGCGAAACTCGGTATTGCGTACAACACACGCTATCGCGAAAGGTCTTGCTTGCGTGTAATGCAAGCCAAGTCAGGGTTGCGTGTTGTGCAAGAATCCTTCATTGTTTCGTATAACATAATCCAACCATATTTCATTTATACATTGAATATATATATATATATATATACTGAATGTTGCGTAGAATATCTGTTATCAAAATTGTGTGTAACACGATACAAGAATAGTGTTACGTATACTGCAAGCTAATACGGTGTTGCGTATAGCGCAAGGTAATCTTGGTGTAGCATACAACCCAAGACATTACTGAAATTAAAAGAATATTTTTCATAAAATCTTGGGGTGTTACAGAAATGATGATGGATTTCCCCCCCATATTTTTTCTCTACTTCTCTTGTATATTTATTTGCATAAATTTTATTGTTCATCACAATCATATGAATATTCTACGAACATTTCATCAATGACACACATCACCTATGATCAATCAATTATTCGTGGTTTCAAAATTTATTTGGGTTTCAATCAAAATTCATTCAATTTAATAATATGATATCATCAAAACCATCATATTTTCATTGTGCATCATGTAAACACTATCATTTATATATGATAATTCTTATATAAAAATTTATTCATCATTTTTTTAAATTATTCTTTTAGCATACATCTGCACATGCACATAGAATACACTCATTTTAAGATCTTTATAAAAAGTTCAATCATATTTTCTTTTTCCCCTATTGATAACATTTGAAAATATATAAATTATAAAGACACAAAATATTCCATGTTATTTTTTAATTATATGGGAATTTTACGATTCCTTGAAAATTGACGGCGCGTGATTCCATGGCCCGGAGTGCCCGGAATGAATTTGTCAACTTTTTTTCGGGTACGTTCAGTAAACGTAGGAGCGGGTTTTTTTAACATTTTAACTAGTGCCCGGAATTGAAATTTGAGGTCACTTTTGAAATCGTAGTGCCGATATTCGAGTAAGGGGACCTTCACCTTGACTGCAGTAGGTCGACGATGAAAGATAGAATTTGGGTTTTTCGTGAAAGAATAAAATAAAAAAAAATTGTGTAGAATTTTATATTATTTGCAACTCCCATGTGGATGTTGAGAGGTGGGGACCACTAGAACTAAACCTCCCATGTGAGGTTATGGAGGTGGTCACCACCAAAATTAACCTCCTATGTGGGTCATAGTGGTGGGGACCACCTGAGACTAAAACCCCCTTGAACTCCCTTCTTTATGGGAGAAAACCCTCTTGAATTCCCCCACATTATTTGTACCACCCCCCTAATTAATTATACCAACTCATCAATTAATTAATTAAGATAATTTGAAATTATTCCAACAAGCATAATAGATAACTTGTTCTATTGTGTGGGATACTTTTCATTTTGGTGGAATTGAGAGGAAAGGGTTAGAAATAGTAGAACATCAAAGAACACATCCTCCAATGAAGAGAATCTCCAATGAAGAATGTCGACACATGACTTTGAATTCTTCTTCAAGACTTCCTCCAATGGTGGACATATTCGGCAATAAAGAACCACCTCCATCGAATAGCATTTATCGGAATAATGAGCTTGGGATCAGAGGTGTGTGGTGGACGCGACGAACGTCGACAACTTCGACTTCTATCATCAACATCAACAGTCAAATGAGGTAAGGGTTTATTTGTCTATAAATATATATTCCCATTTTCTTCCCTTCTAAAACAAGGAATGCAGATCAACTCTCTAACTAGTTAATCAACAGATGTTTTCGTTTTTGGGTTTGGGAATAATCATTGCAGAAGGGTTTGATGTTCTACATTCATGTTTTTATTGAACCGATTGCTACCGCCCTAACATGGAGGCTGTGGGCCAAAAAACCATGGCCCGAACCCTCCGCCATTATTTATGAATTTTTGTTGTGTTCTTTGTGATGGTGACAGTGACCAGTGATGACGGTTGGCACCGGTGGAACTCGAGAACCATGACGAATGCGACGAATGAAGGGAGGCCGGTCAAGCCAGCCACCACCGACGACATGATGCCCCGCCACCCCATGACCTCCACTGTCCACGACCGCCCCACCCCGTTCCCTCTGCCATCTGCGACCACTGCCGCCCCATGGCCTCCACCGCCCCTCGGCCTCCACCATATGTGGCCAGCGCCACCCCATGGCCACACCGCCCCGCAGGCTCACCGCCCCGCGGCCTCCACGCCGCTTCCCAGGACGGGCCACTAGGCCGGACGAACCCAGCGCTGATGGGGACGGACCCAGCGGGTTGATCTCGGTCGACCTGAACTAGGTCGACCTAGGTCAGGTCGGGCTGGGTCGGTATGACCGGGTAAGACCGGACCCAAACCCATTTCGACCCTATACTCTCTTTTGGCCATAACTTTGGCATGGGGCGTCCGTTTGACAAACCGTCAATAATGCTATAAATCTTGGAGCGAGATGGCCCCTTTGGTAACCCCACTAGATATTTGGATAATGTTGGGTAAATTTTCAGGTTGGATCGAACACGAATCTAACCAGGTCTTCAGTACTAAAAGGCTAATAACTTAGAGACCAGACATCCAATTGACGCACCATCTGTTGTGTTGAGACACATATGATGTGGTGGTCCTTTGAGATACTTCTTCATGGGACTTCGTGGAAGTTGGATTATCAAACAATGGATTTTGTATTGGATAAACCTGGAGACAAGCGAGCCTAGTGCGGGAACCCAGTAGCTGGCTGTGACATGAAGAATGAAGAGTGATCTTATATGGGTTAGAACGAAGCAATCATGTGTGGGTCAACACCTAGAGATCCTATGTGGGTTAGCACCGAGGGATCCTGTGTGGGTCATCACCAAGCGATCCAGTGTGGGTCAGCACCGAGTGATCCTGTGTGGGTCAGCTCCGACTGATCCTGTTTGGGTCAGCAATAGAGCCTCTTAGCAGAGTAAGATGATTCAGTAGTTACTTCTAATCATCTATACTTCTGTTCTTATGTTATACCTGGTGTGCGCTATGTTTGTACTAGTGTGGTACTTTTCCATCGTGGTAATACCTTGGTGGTATTCTTCTGTGTGGTGTACCTATGTGGTACTTGCCTTTTTCGTATTCCTTCCTTTGTGAAACAGTTGAGCTTTGGGCTTTTGAGTTGGACTCTAGGATTCCTCAGGACTGAGATGGGTATACTTTATAACTTAGGTATATGTATGGGCATATACCTAAGTAGGTTTAACAGTTGACTTTAGGCTTTGTGGTTTATCCTTTGTGTAATTTGTGAGACCTTGAGGGTCTCGGGGTCCCTACTGTGTATCGTTATACTCACCCCTGTACGGTCTATGCCCGCACCCTGTTGTGTTTGGTGCTGACGACGTACATCGCTGAATGTGGACGAGAGTACCAGGACTGGAGGTGGCTCGGAGGTGGACGTTAAATGAGGTGAACCACAGAGACGGTCGTTCGTGAGATGTACCTATCCTTCATGTAGGATTCGTGGTGGACGATCCAGGAGATTCTTTTCACCTATTAGTTTACTTGTACTTTTTGTTTCTTGTATTTTTCAATTGGGATTAGATTCTGGACCCTTTAACTTACTGCACTCACTTTGTTACTATACATCTTTCTTGAGTTCGTATCATGTTGTGTGCTTGGTTGTGTGTGTTTACAGTTTATAAAGGCAATGCATTCCCGGTTTTGGGGAATATTACTTCGGTGCTAGTCGCCAGCCCGTAGGCTATGGAAGGTGGGCTTGGGGTAGTCACGACACGGGCCTTGGTGGATGGGTCATTACAAATTGGTATCAATGGAGTCGTTTCAACCGTAGAAAATAGGACTCTGGTCTTTCTTTTTAAACTGCAATAGTGTTATGTGTATTGAGTGTGGTTATTAGTTAAGGGAATCCAGTTTTGGTGCGGCGACTGACGTATCCATACACTAGTACCCTGACTTCTGATTTCCAAGTTAGTGCATGAAAACACTGATTTCATTTGTGTTTTTAAGAGTTTTATTTGTGATCTCTTCGCCTTGAAGATGTGGTGACACTATATTATGGGTGAGTGTTTTACAGTCTAATCAGATCAAAATAGTCTCATATATATCTTCTATCAGAAGGAATTGAACTTGAGACAGTGAAGTTGGCTTGAGTTCCTCCACGACTATGAATTTGAGATAGTCTATAATCCTAGGAAGGGGAATATTTTAGCAGACACACTCAGCAAGAGATCTAGTATACAACTACTAGGTGTGGCGACAGAGTAGCTGGCCACTTTGTAAACATCTTTTGTGGATCAAGATGGAGAAGTTTTCTTTCAGTCTCTTGTAGTCACTCCCCCACATCATCAGTGAGTTAGGGAGGCACAGCGTGGGGACACTGACTGTGAGGCTCGACGTGCTCAGATATCTCAAGATAGGCACCTGATGGATTTTATAAAGGTGGGGAGCACGTCATCCTCTTCAGAGGATGTACTATGGTCCTAGTGTAACTTTAGGAGGAATGGTTGAGGGAGTTTCACACATCCCCTCTAGCGGTACATCTAGGAGTGGTGAAGATGTACCAGGACCTCCGACGACAACATTGGTGGTCGGGAATGAAGAAGGCAGTAGCAGAGTTTGTCTCTCGATACCTCACTAGTCAGCATGTGATGGCGAAGAATCATGTACCAGCAGGCTTAGTTTAGCCTTTAGAGGTCCCAGAGTATAAGTGAGATGGGATATCCAAGGACATCGTGACGTGACCTCCATGTACATCTAGAGGTCATGACTCGATTTGGGTGATCATCGACTGACTCACCAAGTTATCCCACTTCCTACCGATCAGAGAGAAGGGTTCAGTAAAGATCTTGGGATGCCACTATGTATAAGATATTGTGCGGCTAAATGGATTAACCTTTATGATTGTATCCAATCGTGATGCGCATTTTACTTCCCAGCTATAGAAGCGGTTGCAGGAGGCTTTCGGGACACAACTTCATTTCAGCACCACCTTCCATCCCCAGGCAGATGGCCAGACTGAGCGAACCGTACAGACCCTCAAGGACATACTACATGCTTGCGTCTTCGACATTTTTCATAGCTGGAAGGATCACTCACCGTTGGTGGAGTTCTCATACAACAATAGCTATCACTCCACCATTTAGATGGCACCTTTTGAGGTGTTATACGGGTGACCTTTGAGATCACCTTTGTCCTGGACTGACCCATGGGAGTCAGCACTCGTGGGACCAAAGATGGCACATGCTACCACAGAGAAGGTGCAGATAATCCAAAAGTGGATGAAGATTGCATAAAGTAAGAAGAAGTTTTATGCCGGTAGGAGACAGAGACCTCTAGAGTCTGAGGATGATGACCATGTCTTTCTACGGGTCTCACCTCGACGAGGTTTGTGGAGATTTGGCCGAGGTGTAAAGTTATCTCTGAGGTTCATTAGACCCTTCCAGGTCCTCAGCAATGTTGGAGAGGTGGCTTACCAATTATCGCTTTTACCTCAGTTGCAACGGGTGCATGACGTCTTCCACGTATCCCAGCTGAGGAGATACGTGAACGACCCTTCTCATATCATCGACCACAGAGAGTTGGACATCGATGATGGGGCGACTTTTACGGAGGTTCTAGTGGAGATTTAAGATTGATAGGAGTGGGTCCTTCTTGGGTGGTCTATACCTCTATTGCGTCTTCGTTGGCAGCACAGAAACCTCCAAAAGAGCACATGGGAGCGGGAGGCTCAGATACGTGCTCAGTACCCCCACTTGTTTTCCTAGTTTGTGATGTGGCTTTGGGGACATAAAAACCTGAGGTGGGGATAATGTAAATACCTAGAAATTCCATGTAATTTTTTTAATTATTTGGGAATTTTTCAAGTCCGCGAAAATTGACGGCGCGTGATTCTGAGGCCCAGAATGAATTTCAGAACTTTTTTTCAAGTACATTCAGAAAACATACGAGCAGGTTTTTGTAACTTTTGAACTGGTGCTCGGAATTGAAATTTGAGGGCACTAATGAACACGAAACACTGGTATTCACTTAAGGGTACCTTCACCTCGACCTTAGTAGACCGAGGGTGAAAGATAGAATTTGTGTTTTTTCAGGAAAGAATAAAATAAAATAAAATTCTGTGAAATTTTATTTTACTTGGAACTCCCTTGTGGATTTTGAGAGGTGGGGACCACCAGAACATAACCTCCCATGCAAGGTTATGGAATTGAGGACCACCAGAATTAACCTCTTATGTGGGTTATGGTGGTGGGGACCATCCGAGACTAAATCCCCTTTGAACTCCCCTCTTTATGGGAGAAAAACCACTTGAACTCCCCCACTTTATTTGTTCCACCCCCTAAATTAATTATACCAACTTATCAATTAATTAATTAATATAATTTGAAATTATTCCAACAAAAATAATAGAAAACTTGTTTTATTATGTGGGATGCTTCTCATTTGGTGGAATTGAGAGGAATGGGTTGGCAAGAGGAGAACTTTGAAGAACAATTCCTCCAATGAAGAGCTTCTCCAACGAAGAACACTGACGGACGACTTCGACTTCTTCCCCAAGACATACTCCAATGGTGGAAATCTTCAGCAATAAATAACCACGTCCATCGAAGAGAATTTATCCAATGAACAAGCTTAGGATCAGAGGTGTGTGGTGGGCACGACGAACGTCGACAACTTCGACTTCTCTCATCGATGTCAATAATCAAACAAGGTAGGGGTTTATCATTGTATGAATATATATTCCCATGTTCATCCCTTATAAAACATGGAACACAGATCAACTCTCTAACTAGTTGATCCCCATATGTTTTTTTTCCGATTTTGGGAATAATAATTGTGGAAGGGTTTGATGTTCTACTTTCAAGTTTTTGTTGTACCGCTTGCTACTGCTCTAACGCAGAGGGTGCGAGCCAAAAAAACATAGCCCGACCCCTATGCCATTCTTCATGAATGGTTGTTGTGTTCTTCGCGATGGTGACGGTGACCGATGCCGACGGTTGGCACTGATGGAACTCGAGAACCGTGACAAAGGTGACAGACGAAGGGTGGCTAGTCAAGCAGGCTGCTGACGAAGGCACGATGCCCCGCCGCCCCGCAACCTTCGCCGTTTGTGGCCACGACCATCTGCAGCGGCCGCCGCCCAATGGCCTCCCCCGTCTGTGGCCTCTACCGTCCGCAGCCACCCCCGCCCCGTGGCCTCGCCGCCCCGTGGACCTCCGCACCGCCCCGCGGTCCTCTCGACCACCCCGCGGCCCTCCGCGCTACTGCCCAGGCCAGGCCACCCAGCACATGCTAGGACGGACCCATCGCGGGCTGGGCCAGACCCAGCGATTCAGGCCGGGTCGACCTGAACCCGGTCGGACCGGACACAGACCAATTTCGACCCTATACTCTCCTTCGACCATAACTTTGGCACCAGTTGTCCGTTTGAAAAATATTCAATGACACTATAAATCTTGGAGCAAGACGGTCAATTTGGTATACCCCACTAGATATTTGGATAAAGTTGGGGAAATGGTCGGGTTGGATCCAACACGAATCCAATCGAGCCCTCATGACTAAAAGACTAATAAATCACAGACCGAGTGTCCGATTGATGCACCATCTGTTGCATTGAGACTCTTAGGACGTGCTGGTACTTTGAGATACTTCTTCGTGGGAATTATTGGCTGTTGGAGTATCGACCAGTTGCTTGTGTAGAGGATACTCCTGGAGACAAGCGAGCTTAGTGCGGGAACCCAGTAGCTGGCTGGAATGTGAAGAATGAAGAGCAATCCTGTGTGGGTCAGCATCGAGAAATCCATTGTGGGTCAGTACCTAGAAATACTGTATGGGTGAGCATTGAGCGATCCTGTGTGGGTTAGAACCTAGATATCCTATGTGGCTCATCACCTAGTGATCATATGGGGGTCAACACCTAGAGATCCTATTTGGGTCAACACCGAGTGATCCTGTGTGGGTCAGCACCGAGCGATCCTGTGTGGGACAGTAATAGAGCCTCTTAACAGAGTAAGATGATTCAATAGTTACATCTAATCATCTATACTACTGTACTTAAGTTATACCTAGTGTGAGATTATTCAGTACCTGTGTGGTACTTTTCCTTCGTGGTAATACCTTGGTGGAATTCTTTTGTGTGGCGTACCTATGTGGTACTTTCCTTTGTGGTATTCCTTCCTTTGTGGAATAGTTGAGCTTTAGGATTTTGAGTTAGACTCTGGGTTTCTTCATGATTGAGATGGGTGAACTTGATAACTTAGGTATATGTATGGGGATATACCTAATTTGGATTGACGGTTGACTTCATGCTTTGTGGTTTATCCTTTCTGGATTTTGTGAGACCTTGAGGGTCTCGGGGTTCCTACTGAGTATCGTTATACTCAACTCTGTATGGGCTATGACCGCACCCTGTTATGTTTGGTGGAGACGACAGACAATACTGACTAAGGATGAGAGTACTAGGACTGAAGGTGTCTCGGAGGTGGATGTTAGATGAGGCGAACCGCAGAGACGACCATTCATGAGATGTACCTACCCTTCAGGTAGGATTCCTGGTGTATTATCTAGGAGATTATTTTCAAGTATTAGTTTACTTGTACTTTCAGTTTCATATACTTTCCAGTTGGGCTTGTATTCTGGCCCCTTTTACTTACTGTACTCACTATGTTATTATACAGTTTTCTGGAGTTCATATCCTGTTGTGTTCTTGGTTGCATGTGTTTATAGGTTATAAAGGCAATACCTTCCCGGTTTTAGGGAATACACATTTGGTGCTAGTCGCAAGCCCATAGTCTATGGAAGGCGGTCTTTGGGTAGTCATGGCACGAGCCTTGGGGGATGGGTCGTGACATGAATTATTTTGTTTATATATTTTCATGATAAAAATAATGAGATCTTAAAGAAATTTAATGACTTAAGACTGCTAAAATTCTATTTCATTCCCTAAATTCAATGTAATTGGTTAATAAATAACATAAATGATATCGATAAAACTTCATTTATCAAATAAAATAATGAAAAATTTCCACCAAAAGTGGCTGAATGATGGATAAGATGTACAAGTCATACATTGAAGTACTGAAGTAATTTTACTAATAATTTCCTGATAATTAGGGAAACATAAGAAAATTTGAAATATACTATCTCTTTGTACAACCTAAAGGTTTAAAAATTTATTATGATGTTTACAATATAATACCATAAAAGATATTTATTTTATTAGTACACACCCATAAAAGTAGGATGAAAATTCTAAATTTAATATTCATGTTATTTCATTGGAGAAACTATAAAACCCAAAAAGAATTTATTTTTTTCCTAGAATTGAAAGAAAATATTTATTGTAAAATATTTATTTCATTCTCTAAAGTCAATAAAAATATACATGATTTTATTTTAAAAAATCACATGTTGAAGATGATGTTTTGCGAATGATCATTATACTATTTTTTGTTTATAAAAAATTATAAAAATATAACCATAAAAGGTTTTTTGATTAAAATAAACATTTAAATAGATCAATGAATTTTAATAATGAATATAATATAATGTATCCTTTAAGGATGATATGAAAATAGTTTCCTTAAAATTATATTAAAAGATATGTTTGTTTTAAATTATTTATTTGGTTGCACAAATATCGAATAAAGACATTATTATTTATCACTTGTTTATAATTTATTAATATCATATTATGTAATTTTGTCAATATTATCCTTTGAAGTGGATATTATTAATCTTATATTTCATATATGAGATAATATAATTACATAAAAATTATAATCTAATAAATTTTATGAAAATTATTTTACCACCATAAGTGGTTAAAAAATAGTAATCCTGATAAATGGATTTAGTAATTAATTCATTCCAAGATGTAAATGTTGTTTTAGTATTTCTATTTCATTCAATGAAGAGAATTAAATTATTCAAGAAAATATTGATTTTATTTTTGTTACACATACATGGAATTTTATCATGAATATTTTAGAGTTGAAGAAATTTGAACAAATTATTTCTATTTCATTTGGTAACATGAATATTGTTTTTGAATTATAAATTTTGATGGAGATGTGGTTTGTGGTTTGAATCGAGAAGATTATTTAACATTTTTTTATCACTATTACATTCACTATCTTCAAAATAAATGTGGTCTCCTCTCCTCATAATATGTGTTGTAAATTAATAATTGGCTAAGAAGTTGAAAAAATTACAATAATCTTCTTGGCGATGAGCCTAAATAGTTATAACTATATTATGAATTCATCAACCAAAAAATGGAAATTATAATTAAAAATATGAGTATACGTATTGAAATATCCTAAAGATCTTATATACATCAATACTAAAGAAAAACATTTATAAAAATTATTATCATTACAATCATTAAAATAGGTTATATTTGAATAAATATATGACCATGTAAGTACATTTACCAATAGTGGGAATCAATTAACAGATATATATGATAGAAAATATATTCCCATATGGTATTACAAATTCTTAAGGTTTTATTATATACTAAGTATCAATGAGATATGTCAATGGTATTATTGAAAATGAATATCATATGGAGAAATTAGATTATGTTGGTACCTCTTTATTTAATAGGCATTCATAAAAAGTTATTATAAGTAATATTTTATGAAAAATAAATTCAATAATGGTAAAATATATGTTTAGTGATCCTAAGTCTTTAAATATATGACAAAATGTTATAGTTCATATTGGATCAATAATAATTAATGATATTGATTCAAGTATAAATGATCATAAATTTTTTGATAACATAGTAGACATCCATCAGGGGGAGAATGATGAAATTATTTAATGGAAGTATCTCTATTTAAATATAAAAGAATTCATTCTCATTATATTATTATGAATTCCCATGTATAATAGTTTACCATGAGTTTCTAATTATTAAGTAACAAATTATTGGGGTAAATTATTTATATCAATTAGAGCTATTTTTGAAATGAATTTCGAATATATTTATAAAGATAAAATTATGAAGTATATATGGGTGTTCCCACCTACCATGTGATCAGTTGAAATAATATTTGAAAGAATTATATATTAAATGATCATGTGTGTTATTAGTTATTGGTGAGTATACATTACTTTTTAGGCAATATGATTAAAATAAATTTTGAGAATTACATACTATAAACAAAATGATCATGCAGAACCATTGAAAAGATGATCCCAACACTCACATGAGTTTAAACTATTAAAAATCAATAGTCAAATTATACACATCATAAGTGTGGTTGAACTGATTATATTTAATCATTGTTCATCCTGAGTAGAAATCAATAAATCTAGTTTCCCTTGAGTAGGAAAATGAATATATTGACAAAATTATATCTTTTTAAATAGTTTCTGTGAAGTGAAATTGGAACCAGAAAAATTATGATATCTTATTCAATGATTTGATAATATTTTTGAATTTATAAGTGGTTTCAAAAATCAGAAATAAAAATGGTTTTTGATAGATTTCTACATTAGTATAAATGGAAAAAAGTATTAAAGGAACTTATCTTATATGTAATATATAAAGTTTTTCATTTATTATAAAAAGTATAAAGACTGCTAAATACCAGTAAGATTATTATAAGAAATATTCTTCTTTTTATATTTAGATATTTATATATTTTTAGATTATTTCGAATTAATGTTTAAATTGTTTATTGATTATAAAGTCTATATATGAATCCATAAAGGGTTCTAAATTCCAGATGCATATTCAAAACTATGAAAGATTCAACCAATGTGATAAATTATGAAGTGAATTGAATAATATGTATTTCATGTATCCATATTTTGATAATAATGAAAATAAAATTTAATTTATTATATCATGGTTTGTATGACTTCTAAAAATATAACTTATCCCAATAGTTTCAAACCATTGGGATAGTATATCCCCATGGTTTCAGAAACTATTGTTATGTGGGCTAAAGGGATTGAGCTATACCAACTGTTTATAGTGAATAATTGGTATAGGGTGGTTAGGATTTCATGTTACCAATAGTTCATGATATACCATTTGGATATCTCTATCCCAAAGGTTTACAGTGACCAATAGTTCATTTTGAACCATTGGAATAGAGGTGTACCGGTGGTTTTATAACCATTGGTATAGAACCCCCCCCACTCAACTCACCAACCAACAACATCCACACTTCCCCCTACATGCCCACTGCACCTATAGGAACCTTTAATAAAAACTTCAAAACAAAACACTGAAAATACTCAAACCAAAAGAACATTTCACATGCAATGAAAAATACCTTCAATCAAAACAAAACATAGGAAATAATGAAACTAAATTCCCACTGCACCTGAAATCAAAATATAAAACCTATTATGAAACATAATATCCTCATCCAGCAATGAAATCAATAGAACATCCTCACCACATAGATCCTACAATACAACCAATAGAGAATCCTAAAATAGAAACAAACCAATAAAAACAATTGTAATAGAGGAAATAAATTGTTTCATTTAACCAATGATAAAGAACATAAAAAAATATCACATATACTCATTCAAACCAAATCATCAAATAGAAAATGTCATAAATATATGTAAAAAATGTTACAAATTATTATTTCCCTCATCACCATCACTATTATAACTATCATCCTCAGCCTCATCCTTATCCTCATCCTCACCCCACCCTCTTCCTCACATTTATACCTACCCTCTTCCTCTCCATCAACCCTTCCCTATTCCTTCTAATCATCATTGCCATCACCATCACCAGAAACATCATCATCCTGACCAACACTATGACAACTGCTCAGTACACTATATAACGTTCACATCCTTGACATATATGCATCATAAGCAATGACAATATTTGGTAAAAGTGATGGAAAAAATACTTCCATCAATTTCATAATTTTATTGTTGGTCATTTGAGCCAATTATTCTACCACTATGGCCCTTTTTCTAGTATTCTCTTCCCTAGAATCATCCTATGCTACCCGTTCCCACTCGGTGTTAATAGAACCTTCACCCGAAGTGGCCCCATACCTTATCAGTACAACACTCTTCCCATGTTGGTAGCATACTCTTCCACAGTCATCATCTCCCAAAACATGATGTAAGTGATCATTTGGGATAAATATTTCAGGTTCCTGAGCATCAAGGACCTCCAAAGTAGTATATTTAAAATATAAAGAGACTATTAAGTTAGAAAATAAATATCATCAATTGAAATCAACAAAGTAAAAATTAATATTTTCTTCTTTTTTTTGTTGGTTTACCATGCTTCCATGTTTTTTCTTACTACTCGAGCAAAATAGTTTTTCCTGAGTCACACATCATTTAATATTTAAAACCTACCTTTGCAATGAAAATGTAAATTAGTACAATGAGATGAATCAAGATAATATTAAAATTCTCTCTATAATTTATCCAATATAATGTTTCATAGACATCAATTCTATATATGTAAAGTATATTGAAGAAATAAAATCCCAATATGTTCATGAAGGGATATTATAGGTGGAATAACCCACTAAAAGTCCAAAATTAAATCAACACACAATTAAAAATTAACTTGATGTAAATGCCACTAAAATTTCAGATTGGAAGAACATTACTCTAACTGAAATTAAAGAAACAATTTAGCCATGAAATAAGTAGAAAATTTGTTTGAATTTAGTGTATTTGTTTTAAAAGAGACATATACAATTTTAGATATCTTATTTTAACCATTTCGATACAAAAGGATGTGGTTCATTTTTGGGTTAGATAATTTTTTTTAGTTATGTCAATTTATCTCCCTTCACTTGTTTTTTGTTTAATAAATTTTAATTTTTTTTCAATTAGATTCATATAATTTTTGGGTGGGTTAGGACTATTTGGGTGGGGTTATCAATTTTCCTATAAGGTTAGTTAATATTTTTTTGGTTAACTTTTATCTTGTTCTTTAAATATAATTTAGTTAACTTATATTTAGTTTATTTAATTTTGAGTTTATTTGATTTAATTAAATTTACATTAGTTCTATTCATTCAGATTTTATACTAGTTGGGTTTGGATAATTTTGGTAAATTATATTTTGGTTCATTTGATATATCATTAGCCTATTCCATTATATTTTGTTAATTTTGATTTTTTTGGTTTATGTTTATTAAAATAATTTTTTTAGTTTATTTTAGATTGATTCATCGAGATAAAATTCAAATCATTTTATCCCCATTTATAACATGATTATGTTTTTTAATGTTTTATTTGAGTTGGTTTCAATTTAATTAATTTCAATATGATATGTTTGATTTAGTTCAATAATAATCTAATTTAGTGAGGTCAATCTTGTTTATTTTTATTCCAATTTATCATCTTCTCTTATATTTGATTCAATTTTTTAATATTTGTTTTATTTAGTTTAATTTATTTTGGATACTGCTGGATGAGGTCATTTTAGTTTAATTTACTAACTATTATCTCTGTCGGATCCATTTCATCTCATTTTAGTTCATTTTTTATCTTATATTCAATTTTCGTTAGTGAATTTTTGGTTTCATTTGAATAAATTGTCTTAGGATATATTTAGTTCAATTACAATCAGGTCTATTTAGTTTAGTTAGATTTGGTATAGGTTATCTCATACATGTTTGGTCTGGTTTATTTCTATTTTTTACTTGGTTTTGATCTGTTGAGTGGAATATAATCTTTAATAAAAAAAGAATAATTACACTTTATAATCAATGAAATATTAATTTATTCTCCCATTAAAAGGAAAATAATTTTTTAAATGTAACATTAAATTATAATTGTTATCTTATATGATTACCATTTAATACCTTATATTTATTTTATATTAAATACTTTAATATGGATATATTGAATATGAGAAAATAGAAATCTAATCAATATCCCCTTACTATCCAGTTTCCATTTCCCTTGAATTTCATGATTTTATCATGATTGAAGTGTTTATATTCCTTCAAAGTTTTTTTATGGTTCATTTTTAAAGGGTTGTCATTACAGTGACATAAAATTCATAAATTTATCTAAGAAAACAATAGAGAAATTATTAATCTGCATGTATACAATGATTAAAAATACTAAATTCATTCCTGGAGTTAAAAAACAGCACAAAACATGCATTTCTACACTTAATTTTAAAATTAATCCATTATGTAATTTCTTCATTGAATACTAATTTATTACTATCTTTAACTCATCCATATTTTATCTTCATCACCTCATCAATGAGATGAACCTCTTCCTCAAAAAAATCATTGGACTCTTTATGAAACATGATATTGATTTTTTATGATCTTTTGGAAGAGAGTATGATTGTGTGAATGAATTTTTATAGAATGAATATTTTTAGGATCCTTTTAGATTTCAGGTTTCTATGTTATAATCTTGAGATTTGTAATGCATTCTTCATGTAAGAATAATAACATGTAAGATATGTATTTCTCATAAGATATATAGAGTTCGTAAGATTTGTTTTATTATTTTTATATATATTAGTTTTGTTTAAGATGATACATTCCATAATATTTAGAATGAAAATTATATGTACTATTCTCATAATATATTCTTACTTCATTTGATATCTCACTTTATTGAAAATATGATGAAGAGTAAATTTATTTCAGATGATGCTCACATGTTGTTCTTTTGTGAACTAACAATCATAATGAGATTGTGACTCATTGTGATTTTTGATAAACATACATCATCAAACTCAATTTAATTCTATGTAAACTTTAAATTAAAGGTTACCATCCCTCAATAATATTTTCATTGTCATAGTTCCATGAAAAAATAATGTTGTCGAAAATAATTTCAATTGATTATTTTATTGTGATTAAAATTATGTGATATTTAAATTATCCCATGATGATACAAAGTGTCATGATTTTTAATGACGAACACAATCCAATTTATAATAGATTTGATATGATAATTCAAAATATATAATCATCTACTAATTCAAATAAACATCAATATTGAATATAGATGTATTATTTCAAATAATATTCATGAAGTATATTGTGAATATAAAACATACAAAAGATAAAGAATAAATTAACGAGAAAACGAGAACCCAATACTTATGATTCCAAGAATACTTCTTGGTATATATTGAGAAGAACTAACAATATTCATAAACTCTTGTTCTTCCATGAATTTGGATAAGATTACTGACACACTAATTATTATGTTGGAGTGAGAAAGGAAAACTGATCCAAGCAACAGTATGATATATGGATGTAATGAATTGATGATAAAAAGTCCAATAGTCATATATAAAAATAGATATAAGCTGAAGATGTATTCAAAGGTGGAATTTTGGAAGTCCCTTTGAATAAAAATAAGGAGGAAAGTATAAATACTCTATTTGGTTATGGTCATAAGAATTTTAGGAGATATATTAAACTAGATGGAGATTGTATAAAGAACCTTTCAAGAGGTGGCTTCTATAATCACTAGAAACTATAAATTTCAAGATATTTTCCATTATGCTTTTTAAGAGGTAGTCTTTTCTTGTACATTGTGTTTTATAGTGGAAAAAATACATCTTGAGACTCAACTTGAATATAGTGAGTAGTATGATTTCAAGGAACAACCTTGTAAATCCTAATGTTGCGTATTTTAATAGATCTTCTTTTATATGAGAAAGGGTGGGATGAAAAGAATGAGTGGATAAATGTATTACATGTCCACAAAATTTTATTAAAAGAAAAATTTATTGAAATAAAAGGGATCACTAATTCACTCTATCCCATTATTTGTTATCTCATAAGACATGTGCACTATAAGTTGTATCAAAACCAAGTTCCTATTATAAATTTATAACCTTTATTGAAGAATTTAGGATGCTTTATTTAAGATGAAAAAATATAAGTGAGTAAATGAATTAGATAAATGTTTCAAAGGATAGTAAGGATTACAGTGGTATGTTTTTATCTATCAAGTTTGTTAAGAGTGGTCCTTTTGATAGAACCAATTCAATCTGTGGTGAGTATGACGAGGATAATACTATTAAGATAGTTCAATAAATATACATAAATGTAGATAAATATCTAAATAAATTTCACATTAAAGTGTTAAATATATTTTATATTATATCAAGGGGATTCATGATGAGAACAAAAAACTATCAAATGAGGGAAAAGATATTGAAAATGATTTAGACAAGTATATTTAAAATAGTAAGGCCCTTAGAAAACTTGTTGAAGGTAAAGAAAATTTTGGGTCCCTTTGTAATAAAAATATTTCTAAAATATAAAAATAATTAAACTGGATTTTTTTTAGAATGTAATATCTAAAATAATGTTTTTCTAAGTTATTCATGAATTATAAATAATATAATAAACCTTATTAAATGTAAAAGATTATCAAATAAGGGTTAAGTAAAAACAGATAATGAGATCATTTTAACTTCATTCAAGAATTAATAAATATTGTAATGTGATTTCAAATTTCTAAATATGATATACATTTAAATTCATTAATAATAACTCATTCATGATATTAACTATAGAAATCTTATTCACCTGTATTTCATTGTATTGTAGACAAAACTAGATCTCCACCTTCATCAATTTTCATATTTTTCTATGAAGATTAGTTTCTTCAATTGTTTAATTTAGGGTCTACACTTATAATCTATCCAATATGATTTTCTTTTTGTAAAGGTAATTTTTAAGATTATTTCCCACTATATTATCAAGATATATAAAAAATTAATTACATCTAAGTAAATGAGTGTTTTACTTACTTCATCTCAAGGTTCGACATCCTAGTCCTCCCCAAAGTGTTGAGGTATTTCTTAGCATCTTTATTTTATTTTTTCCTAATGTTTTTAAAAAATTAATAATAAAAAAGAAATTATTACTGAAAATCATGGTAATTTTCATTTAAAAACCTCAAATTTGATTAATAATGTGAACTTGGTACTCATACAATGAGTAATATTTTCCCAATATTATTCCACTCGATAATCATCCATGATAGGCGTTTCTTCTAAATCCATGCCAACTTTATCATGTCAACCACTATATAATGCATTCTTATATCCTTTCCAGAGCTCACCTAATTCTATAATATGTTCTGGCCTCACAACCTCGCTATTGGGAAAATTAAAAATAATATAAAACCAAAAATTTAATTCATATAAATATAATAATAATAAAACATTAAATACAATTAATTGTTTTAACCATATTTCAACCTCAACATTATCCTTTATTTAATTTTTTTGGAGTCTCCAAGATAGTGGATGGGTAGGAATGATGTTAGAGTGTTTGGAAAGACTCAACAAAAACTCCAACATTCCCATCCAATTTTTCCAATATTTATTGTCTCTATTTTACTCCACCAGCTATGTGCGGTGGTTACACACCACACACATGTGTGTATGTCCACACGTCTAATAATTATATCCAACTGTTAATGAAGAGAAAAAAATTTATATCAATACATTATATAAATAAAATAAATTATGATAAAATTATTAATATTGTTCTATAAATATACTTGAGGTAGTCTGGTCAGTGGGCTTCATTGGATCCACAAGAACTAAAAGAACATCAACCTGTATAGATATAGTGGATCCAAGTGTATGCTCTACAAGGTCATAAGGGTTCATAGAAATATTCAAATAAGTATAAATGTCATAGACTGAGAGAGAAGGATGTATGTGAAAAAGAAGACGGCACAGATGGCTATTAAAATGCATAATAAGGATGCAGAGTAGGAATCACCATCAGATATAGAAAAGAGAGGTATGGATTCTCAGATGAAAATTGAGGTGCAATCATGTGTGGACTAAATATCCCAGGTGTCTGTAACGACACCTTAGGATTATAAAGGGCGGTATATGGTATGTTATTGGGAGAGACAAGGTGGATCAGTTATTATGACTAGAGCACTTAGCTATAGTACCCCCCCTTGAATCTCCAGCCTGAGCACTGGAACCACTCGGATGGTCAGTGAATAACTGACGCCTTGGTGGTGTATCCAGATTAATATTAAAAAAAATTAACCTCATGACAATACATGTTATTGATATATATTGTTGAAATAAAACACTAACAATGTGCAATAGAGGAGGGGTTCCTATCTCACTCCTTAAAAGATTGTTGTCTGTCTTGTTTTTTCTTCAGAGATCTTGATTTTTTTCATTTTTATTATTTGAAAACAAATATGGAATTAATTAATATATATAATTAATGTGTAACTAAAATAATAAATAAGATTCATCATGAATTAATTAATGAATAACACTTACCAAACCAAATTAAGTATACACAATGATATAACAAAAAAAATTTATATATATTGGGAATAATATCCAAACATAAGACAAATTTTAGAAAAAATAATATGTTCAAATTATCATGTTTAGCATGGGTATGATATAGTTTTTTTATATTTTAAATTTGATCCAATTCAATTTTGGTTAGGTCATTTGTTTCATTCTGGTCAATTTATTAGCTCATTTGTCCATTTTTATTTGTCAAGGTTAATTGGTTTGTTTTTGTCATTTGATGAGGTCATATTTTCATTTTTATTTATCATAGGTAAGTTATTTCATATTTTGGGTTTGGTTATTCTTACATTTTTTGTTATTTCATAATTTTAATTGGTTTTTATTTTCACATCATTTGTTTAATTTTTCCAATTCAATTCATCTTTTTTCTTTTACAATTTAATAATTATGGATTTTTTGGTTTGGTAGGTTTAAATACAGTGCAATTAAATATTAGAAAATGAGACTCAAAGAAAAAAATATTAAATATTGAAAATTCACATGATTTTCTAGTTGGATAAAAAATATTTTTAATCAATAGTAAATAAATTTGTATAGCACCAACCTCAACAACCCAAATAGATCTAAACCAAAAGAACTGAGAACATAGATGTATGATTTTATATATATCCAACCACAACTTCAAGTTCACAATTAACTATTAAAATTTAAGTATTAAATATATCATAAATAATAAATGGATTAGGTCTAATGGGATTAGGGATGGTTTCAATTCCATCATCACCATCATCAAAAATATTTCTTGGGGTTACTTCAACAATGACGCCAAATTCATGTCAAAGAAGATCTTTGATATAATTTTTTTTTCTCCATTGATGAAAATAAATATGGTGCATCACTA
The DNA here is from genome assembly GCA_963277665.1 of Viscum album. Lineage (NCBI taxonomy): Eukaryota > Viridiplantae > Streptophyta > Magnoliopsida > Santalales > Viscaceae > Viscum > Viscum album. The sequence continues at coordinate 359,690,650 of OY728131.1, forward strand.
GTAAGAGTGTAATTTATGTCAATAACTCAAAATCCAAAATCGTGAATAAATTTTCCATGCCTTGTCATCAAATAAAACCACTAACATTTCATTAGAGCGACAAGACCATGAGAGTAATAATCTGATATTATTATTTCCTCAATGACTCCAAAAAAATACACTTCTAAATCAAGTTCTACTATTTTATACACTAGCATAATATTCTGTTGGGGAATTTAACACAACACCATCATGTTGTGTTCTCATTATCATTTTTTTAGTGATAATAAATATGTACCCATTGATCACAATTGATTTTCATTCACAAACCACAAAATTTGGACCAAAATCTAAAGCTCTCATTTCCTCAGAGATAGAGCCAGCAAAAAGACTCAATACCTAAAATATAATTAATATTAAACTTAATTAAATATTTATTTTATTTATTTATTACAATAATATTTGTATATTCAATTTCAAATTAGAATAAAACTATTTTCTATGAAAAGTAAATCTTCTTCTAAATGATAAAGGATGATTCTTTCTGTTTATAATTTTTTTATCTTCCCTACTGAAAGATATATAAATAGTTTAATATATATTTAAAATTACATGATTCGAAATATGATACTGATTTTAAATTAACTTACTTGATATAGTCATCGAACAAATCATTGTTAAACAAAATTGTGTGATGTGTTATCTCCTACTCTTTAAAGCATAACGTTGTCAATGTATATGATCTATGAATTCCCCCTGTTTGGGGAAGTCATGGAAAAATGGGTTCAATTTTCTCAGACTATTCATATTCATTTCTCATTGGTTTATTTTGTCTCGTAGTTAAATCAGGATAATAAAATGAACAAAAATATATACATTCTTGAGCCAAGTAACCTTTGACAATAGAACCTTTGGGATGGTTTTTATTCTAAACATAAGACTTCAATGTGAAGATGTTTGTTTCAATTGGATGCATCCAATTAAAATAAAAAAATCCTCTGAGATGTATTTGGGTTAGAAGATGGATAGTAAGATGAAAAATGCATGTGAAAAATTATGGAGGAAATATTTTTCCCTAACTCACACAAAATTAATGGTCCCTCTGCCAACATTTTTTTTCAAGAAAGACTTCGAAAATTTGTTAGCACAATGATCTATAAATAAATTTCACAACCAAACTAATGACACCCTTACATTATTGTACATAAGATGAAGGTTTTCTTTTGGATTCAACTCGTGAAGAAATGATGTGATATTCATGAGTCTTGAATGATTTCAACTTCAAATCTCTTATGTTGACTCATTTTGATATGTTTCCTGAACATCCATTAGGATATTTAATAGTCCCTATTACTTATAAATTTTTTTTCCTATGGGTTTAGTCACATAATAAGATCACGAAACATTCCATTTATTTTCACGGATATACACAGTATGCAATTCTATTCTGATGCCCTAATCCAACAAGTCACACCGATATCGTAAATCATCTTTTGTCATTCCATTTACATATAGAATAATTGAAAGAAACATTTTAGATATATTATTCTCAATTTGATTTATGTCTAAGAAATGACATAAAAAATTGTTTCACCATTAAGGGAACTCAAATAAAATACTCTTCTTCTTCAAATTGTAATAGGTTTTAGTGGAAACATTATTCCTCTTTCTTGATTTTATCTAACCCCTCCCAAATGAAAAGATGGAATATATTAATTCATTAAGAACATCAATTATGGACATATGCTAAGGTGGAATGTCAGTCTCCATGGTAATTTCAAATCTTTGATGATTATTACTATATGGATGGTCCATTAACAAAAATTTTCAATGTTCTATAAAATTGAAACTACAATGATATTTCAATCTTTTGGATCATGTATTATTTATATAAATTAGACAAGGTTGTTTTCCCTTAATTATCCATCCAAATATTATTTCATATGTATTAAAATCAACGATCATCCATATAAGTACATCAAGAATCTGAAATATGTATTTTGAACATGCATATTAGGTGCGTACACACACATTCCAAAGATATTTCAACTCTTTTGTTAAAGGATGCATGTATGCATCTATATCATTATTGGGATCAAAAAGTCCATATATGAGTATCCTCATGAAAGTGAAAGGTTTGATTATACACATACCTAGAGGAAGGTTATAAATGTGTATGAAAATAGGCCATGTGTTGTGCGAATTAATCATCTTTCCAAAATAATTAAAGAAACACATGAAAGTCCTAGACTCACATTACACATGTTAGCTACAAAATCAAGTTATCGAGCATCAAATAACTTCAATGAAAATCTATATGTATGGTGAACCAAAACATCGTTATTCTTCTTTCTCTCTGTATCATGCCATCACATTTTTATTGATATTTCATCATACATGAAAAATATTATCATGTTTGGGGATCAAAGGAAAGTTCCACATTACTTTCTATGGAACACAAGATGTTATTACATCATCTTTTTTTCATCCATCAGGATATACCAAATTTTAAACACTCATTCCATTAAAAATTTTCCTCCTTTAATAAGCTACTTTATTTCCGGAAAACGTTAAAAAATTGAAAATCCATATCCCTCAACTAACTTCCTTACTATATTGTGGTTTGGGGGAATATCTTCATTATCTGGAAGAAATTCCTTCAAAAAGGTAAGAATTTAATCTATGGAATTATTATAAATACCATATACAGTTTTCCTATGAAACGATTGGATAAAAAAATCCATCTTCTTTATTTAACCACATTGCTGATATACTGGAGTTGTGGTAGCATAATTAAATTTTTATATCCAATCAACAACATCATTTTCATTAGATGCATCATTTGTGCTGATATCAAAGTCTTATTGGGCCTACATCTCTTCCTTATCATGATGACGAATAAATGGAAAATGGACATTAAAAAAATTATCCAATCTATTCCTCTCTTATAGATCACGAGCATTTTGAGAGTCAATTTTCTCCTAGTTGTGATACCAAACAAAGTATTTTTTTTAAACCATATCTATTTATATGGTAGAAAACTTCTTCATGGATCAACCAAGGTCTTACAACACAAGTATAACATGGGAAATGTATGTCACTAATATCTAAATCATTTTAAAATGAAAAATCTGAAAATCTATACACATGTTTTAAAAATTGCTTAAGATTACATCTGTTTCATAAATTAAACTTCTATCCACCCCATAAAAAAATTATTTGGAATTTTATAGAAATAACTAAATAATGATGATTCTCAATTGAAAATATATTTTAGGAAATGATAAATCTTCAATTTATATAAAACCATATTTGAGATGCTAGAATACATGAGAATCATAATATAAAAGAAAACAAAATACTAAATATATAACAAAAAACTTTAAATAAAAAACCATGATATTGAATTCCACTATATCAATGTGTAATAATGTGCCAAATACATCAAGGTTCAATGATTTAATTATGAAAATTTTCCTTATATAATATAAATAACTAGTGGAGTTATTTAAATGATATTTAATTTAGTGAATAAATTTATGAGGCATTAAGGACCTTCATATAGGTTCCTTAGTGACTGTGCCCTTCAATTTGGTCTTGTTTAAGTTCATTTGATTCAGTTTTGTTTTGTTTTGTTCAATTAATATTCATTAGGTTCATTTAAATTCATTTTTAGTTGTGTTAGGTATGTTTTTATTGATTTGGACTAGTTTCATTCAGTTGGGGTTGTGTATCTTTTGTTCAAATGCATATGGATTTGTTCAATTTCATTTGTTTCAATTTGGAATAGTTTTATTCAGAGTGGGTTAGTTTGGTTCATATCTGTTCTATTTAATTTAGTACAAATCAATTCTCTTTGGTTTGGTTTGGTGTTTCTTGATATGGTTTGATTCAAAATTTTAAAACATGGTTCTATTAATTTGGTTTGTTTTGTTTGTTTATGATTAGTGAAAATTGGGTAGATATTTAAACTAGAAGTATTCTTGAGGGTTGATGTGTCATTTGTATTAAGTGTAATAGATACATTAAGGTTTAGAGGAAATAATCTAGAAGATCAAGTGATTCACATCTATAATATATACCCTAGGTTTAGGTTATCATTAAATAATTTATTCAACTATATATCTTGATAATAGTCTCAATAGAATCTATAGTTTTCATTCAATCACCATTATCACATTCATAATTTTGAGATAAGAGAGTCAATCAATACCACATTTAAATTATCTCAATCTAAATCATATATCATATAACCTTCATATAATTTACAAGTTGATACCATCATCTAATATCCTCTCACTATGTATTTGGAAAAGGATGTCATAAATAACTGTAAACAAATATTATAACATGTTGTAACATTGATTATCACACCATGTTGGTTGTTATGTAAGCATATAACTTTAGAGATCCGTGCTTCATTTCAGTATAAAACATTTTTTCACACTACATTAAGTTATGAATTACAATAAATAAATATCATATAATAATAATAACATTCCATATAAGACTACTTATAGAGAGACCACATCATAAGAGTATATTCCACACCATAACCTATTTAATGTATGAATAATATGGATTTCTTGATGATTTGATACACCACGAAGGGAGAGACTATGTTATAACTATTCTTAAATAAGATTATAAAAAGTATATGTAAGAGTGAAACTCAATATAAATATTCATTAATATTAATAAAATCAATGTATATAAGAGTAATTGGTTGAGTATCACACTACAATGATGTATATTTCACTATGAAAAGAAGGTATTTCTGTAGTGAAGATCCCATGAAAAAATTGTGTGGTTTTGTAATGTGATGGTGGATTAGATCAGTCCACACAATATTTATGTGATACATTGAGAGGAGTAAAAATTGGCCACATTTTTAAATTCTATTTATGTTGTGAGGATAAAATCATTGTAATAATTTAATGAAACCAATGAGGAATCTAAAATAAAATTCCATAATGAAACTAGAGTACCACACTACAACTGTTCCATATTTTATAGAGATATGAGAATTCATTAGTCTGAAATGATATATCTGTATTTAGTAAATCATATATTTACAGTTGATAATGTTTCACTATTAAATCTCACAATAGAATCTTAAATAATTTATATAGAAATTATTATAAAAATGTAATATTAATTCACAGAAGACTCCACTTTAAGTGTAAATAAATGGTTATAAAATATAAATTTCATTTTAATATTGTATGCTACCCATATGCATGCATTTTTTAAAACTATAGTATATAATAAAAATAATCAATTCCTATGGAATGAATATTTGATAGATGCAAGAATATTTAAATTACTTATTGTAGAGAATAAATATTATGTACAATTTATAACTGTTAGTATAATATATAGAGTGTTCCTTCATATAGTGTAGTTTACAGATAAATATGAAGACTATGAGTATAAAATAACACATAAAACTATACTTTACAAGTATAATTAATTTCACTAAAATCATATATTAGACTCTACTAATCTAAACCCTTACTAGGGAAGTGGGATTACAGTAAGCTATTCTTTTATAGAAACCAAAATCAGATCTGGTGAAACTACATAGGGGGGAAACTAAATGACAGATCTAGAACATAGTAATTTGATATTTATGAAAAACCAAGTGAAAGTATATTCTTGATGTTGGGACACTACAGGTGGGGAAGAAGATAGAGCACTCTAAGAGCTCACTTTCGGTAGAAATTAGTGGTGGGGAGAACACAACTTTGAGGTCTGGACTAGATCTTCATATAGATCCATATGGGAGTGCTTCTAGTGCTCGGGATGGGAGTGTTATGCTGTCCTATTGGGATTTCTATTCAGGGTCATTATGGGTGGAGAGGAAGACTCAGGATTTGATATGGATGGGAGAAGGGGAGGAGCACCCGTTGTGTGATTTTAGGGAAGTCCTATGCCAACAGATTTAAAAAAAACTGTTGGCATAGTTAAGTTATCTTAATGATTTTTTAAAAACCTTTGGGATGACCTACACTAAAATACACTGTCCTAATAGTTATTTCAAACTGTTGGGATAGGTCCGTGGGTATACAGATGATTTCTAGTAGTGTATGAATCATTGTATTCATCATTTTATGAAGCTATTTTAAAAAGAAACAAAACTATAGAATATTTTTCTGAAAGAAATGAATTATTTTATAATAAAATTATAATGAATATACATGTATTTTGAAATATTCATCTAGAATATGAAATCATACATTTTAGGATGATTTTACATTATCTTGAAAATATCCTTAACCATTAAATGTCTTACATCTGAGATTGATATATTTCATACACGAGGGGCTCATAAAGAACTTACTTATCCTGGATGGATTGAATATAAATGCACTATCATGAACCAACCTGATTTGACCCTGATCCAATCACCTGAGTTCATCTGTGGCATGGCCCGAAGGGTATTTCCAATCCTATGATCTTTAAATGAGTGTCAAGTATCAATGGAGAAATAAGAGAGAACTATTTATCACAATAATAAATTAATAAAAAGAATATAGAAAACATAAATAAGTATCCGAACATGAAAAAATAAATAATTTTTTGAACTGAACTTATTTTACACAAGAATATAAAAAATACAATAACTGGACAACAATACCAAACAAAAACAGATGACCAAAACTTCTCCATGTGACCCTAATGGTCACTCTCTGATACCAAGAACAACCATCACCCACAACGATCGATACCAATCTGAACCTACACCACCAAAATATAAAAACAATAAAGAACTATAGGTTTGAGTATTAAAACTCAGTAGGAATTTCTGAACAATATACTCCCATTGAAAATACTTTAACATAAAAGAAACATCAACTTCAAGTTTGAAATACAATATAAAAATGTATGATTTACTACCCATCTACCAATTCAAAAAAATCATGGTCCATTTACCTTTTTCATTTATAAAACCAAGTACTTTTTATAAGAAATATTAACATTTTCAAGGAGAAATTGGTGCTTTCATTTCACAATCGAGATAAGAAAGTGAAAGACATTTCTAAGAGAATACATTTTCCACAAGCCTTTTAAAACCAATTCATAACTTTAAAAATAATTTTAACACACATGAGAGTGCCATAATAATTACACTATAAGGAAAATGGAAATAATTACACGAAAGTAACCAACCAAACATGCAGGTCAATCATCCACCATAAGTAACCAAGTCCCACTAGACATGGAAGTAACCTAGGTGCATGTGAATAATCCAAAAAAATAATATACATCATGACTCATCCTATAAAGCATGTCTCACTTGATGAAATAAAATAATACCACACACTCAACCACACCCTAACTAGTATAGATCGAGGGGTATAATCCCATAAAAATAATAACCTAATATCCCATATTACAGGACACTAGCTAGTGTATAACCTAACTACTGCATCAATCGTTCTCAGATAATTCAATAGTTATGCTAGGTTCTTCATGTCAAGAGTATATAAGAGGGTGATCCAACCAATTCTAACTGAGCATCCAATCACATACACATATATAATAACTCTAACAATAGGCATCACCTGAGTCACTCCAAGGATCATTCTATTTCCATAAAACTCGTAGATCACAATGAGTCCATTCCAAGGATATCCCATTTTACAAAATATAAAAGTATCATGAGGATTCCACTGAGAGTACATCCCATCCATTTAATATAAGTAGGGACAGAATATTATCCAAGGAGGGTTTTCATAATAATCATTTTTAAAAATTTCATCAAAGTGCCAAATAGGCCTCAAGCTTATTTAACAAAATAAATACCTTTTAAGGAACCAAATCACCAATTTAAAAAGGTGTAAACAAACAATTTTCCATTTCACATTCAATTTATAAATCTCTTTTAAACATTAACATCACAATTTCAATCAAAATATATTTTTATAAACATTCCAAATGGGCCACCAACCACCACTACATGCCAATCCATTTTAAAAGGTAAAATACACCTTTCCTTTAAATCCAAAAAACGTTAAAATACAATTTGAAGAACCAAAATCATAGTTTCCAATATCAAAAATGCATTTACAAAAATAAAACATTCTCTTGATGTCACAAAAAACCTGAAAAATACAACCTAGCATTTAATCAAACATTTAGTGTGAAATATTTAACAAAACAATGTTATTCATCCAATAAAATAGATAAACCACTATTTGGAATAGAAAAAATTCATTTCAGAGATCACACATTGTTCTTTATCATATAGGGGATGTGTGAAATGCATGAAATCAAAAATTCATAAATTAAAAAAGTAATTACAAAGGGAAACCTACCTCAATATAACAACGTTTCAACAACACGCACCCAAAACCATATCATGAAGGTTAAAAAAACTAGGATCTACCAAGATGAACCCTAAACAAGAAAAAACTCAAATATAAATCAATTTTAAACATGAAACCTAAGTCCAAATGACATTAGAAGAAGAAAAACTCAAGAGAAAAAGGAGGAAAGAGGAAGAGGGAGAAGAGAGGAGATTATTACATTGGGTGATCTAGCCCCAAACATGAATAATCACCTTAAATACACAAAAAGGGAAGTAGTAAATGGTTGGACAAAAAGGGGGAGACACCCCTAGGGTCGCACTAACTAAAGGGAGGAGAGGGGAGGCATTTTGGGTTTAAAAACCGAGTGGTTCATTCATAAAAATTCTTAAATTTTTAGATAGAGGAAGCTCGCATGGTTTGGCAGCATGGTTTACCAAGCCATTTTCCAACTATATGCCCCTCGCTAGACACACAGGGCACCCTGTATGGTTTGGTCACATGGTTTACAAACCATACTCCAGCCATTCCAAATTTTAGTATCCCAAAAAGTCACATGGAATCATGGTTTCTAGGGCCACGCCGCATAATTTATCACACTATGCACCAACCATTCATCGGCCACTACCATGCCAAAAAACTCAACTTTTCACCATGAACTCATGGAAAAACTTAGGGAAAACCTCAGGGTCAAAAATAGATAAAGAAAAAATGTAAATTTGAAACCCCATCACCCCTAGAACTCTAGAAAAAAACTGATATCCAGCAATGAACTAGGAAAAAGGGTGAAAAGAAAAATCTGGGTGTGACAATTCTCCCTACCATTAACGCTTTCCACCCATGGAAAGCCACAATATATTCCAATTGACTGATAAAAGTCTAAGGATTTACATAACAGCATAATCCAACCTCTTAAACAAAGAATAAATTAATTTCATCTCATAAGAACTTATGCATCTATCCTGAAACAAAACAACAACTGAAACCACTTCATGAGATACATTGAGAAGACTTGAGCCACAACCTATCAGACTACCTCTGAAATTAAGTTTCATTCCCCACACAGGATTCCAAAATTGACTCCCCACCATTATAAAAAAAACTAACACTTATCAAATATAAGAAAATTCTCAATGAGACCCATGGTGGGTCTCCCCACCATTAAGAACCTTGTATCTTGAATTGATAACACATGCTAATACAAAAAACCCAACATGATCCAACATAAGAACATTCCTACACAGACCATAAATCCCACTACAAGGGCCTCCCAACAAGATAACCTCCAAACCAAAACAGATCCACAAAGGGTAACTTACAATGATAAAGAAAAATAAAATGAGAATTCTCATACTCTCACACCCAACAGTGGAGAGAAAAATTGAACCAAAGTTCCTGACACCTCTGTGGGTCTCCCCACCATTATAAAACTAGTAGCTTGAACTAATAACAAAAGACAATACGGAAAACCCAACATGATCTAGCATTAGAACATTCCAACAACGACCAAAAACCCCCACAAATGGGTCCCAATAGGATAACCTCCAAACCAAAACTGATCCCAAAATGGGAAATTTAAATGCAAAGGAAAAATACAATGAGAATTATCAAATAGTCTCACCCTAATAGTGGAGACAAAATTTGAACCAAATTTCCACACACCTTCAGAGATCTCTTGATTGAGTGAAAATCTTCACTCCAGGGACTATGGATAGAGCCCTAATGTTTGAAGTATCTATTGTGATGTAATTAGGATATAATAAATGAAACTCACTTATTTAAACAAGAACATTCCCCTAAATAAGGACTTATAGAATGCACACGCCGAACACAACACCAATTAGAACAAAAATCCAGAGTCTCCAAAAGGAAAATAGACTTTCATTGAAATAAGAGTTTTCAAGAGATCCTCAACATCCCATTACATTAAAAATAAAAAAGAACACCACTAGGGGTAACCACCAGAATAAAAGGAAATACTATAATAGATAGAGACTTTAAACTGAGACCAAAAATCACTATACTCCTATGAACTAGTTCCACATCACTTACTGGTAACACCCTAACAAAATCATTGCAAGCTGCCTAGATTCCCATAAATATGGCAGGTTCTTGGAGCACTTGGGTAGGATAGCATCTTATGACCTCTCCTACTACACTGATGGCACGCTTGGATACCATGACCAGAAGAATATGATGAAAGATCACGAGGCCTTTTAATTCTAAAACCAGCTCAAACATCACCTGAGTGATTCCCCATTCTCCTATTGAAATTTCCTTCACCAGTTCTAGGAACTAAAGTACGGAAGACTACCTCAAGAACTCTCACCATCACAGCTTCAACAAAAATACCATTCCTCACCACATTAACAAACAAAGTTATATTGATCTCATAAACCATCAAATATAGACCAGGATGAAGCATACTCTCAAAATCCTGAGCATTTGAGGAATTTTCCTTAACATACCTCAGATCAAATGGAATAAGATCTAAAAAGCTATCAAATAACTCTAACACTGACCCATTTTCTTTCTATAAACAACACATATTTATTACCTTCCTTACCATCTTCGTCTCAGAGAAGTACAGTAAAATGAAAAAAGACTTGAATAATCCCTCGGTGAGATCTTCCCAAGCATTTTTTTAATCTACCAACAGCCACTAATTCTAGGCTGGTCCTTCAAGAATAAAGATAGAAAAATTAACCTTTAACAACTCAAGAAATTCAATTAAGCTGAAGATCCTTTTAATTTTATGTGTTCACTCTTTTGCTTCAAGAGGTTCTACAGAGCCATAAATGATAGATGTATTTAACCTTCTATAATAAAGATCAAAATTCTTTGGTTGATCAACAGAAAATTTTACTAATGAGGAACCACCCATAGCTACACTTCGAATATCTATTGAATATTTATATGGTAAAACACTAACAAATAATAAATCTAATAGATAAATCAAAAAAAATCATCAGTAAGAGTTCTCAAACTCAAGCCACATCATAGGAAACATTTCCAAAACATAGAAGAAACATTCCATAAAATCATTGGCCATAAAAACATTACAACTTTCCAGTTAAAACATGTTTGAATGAAAAAAAGCTATGTGTTTTTTACCCCCCACACTAGTATTACTTTGTGTCTCACTCACATGCACATTCTCATGCCACTCTAGGCACTCAAAAACCATTCTAATCTGAGCACCCATCTGCCCATATCATCATCCAACCACTTACCACACATATCCCTACTTATGAGAACCCATGTAAATACCAATGTTCAAAAAAAGATATTCCATTTTCCAAATAAAAATTCCACCCACATTTTCAGAATCTCCGTCCATTTCCCATTTTAAAAAACACAAAAATTTTCAAAAGCTCACTACCTACCAAGTTCAAACCCATTTCAAATACTACATTTTAAACCATTTCAAAATATATATCCCAAGAATTTCCTTCCAAAATCAAATTAATTTTATTCAAAAAACTTTTTAGCAGCTCAACTAAACTCACTCTACCAAAATGATTTGAGTAAAAAATCATTCTTTTTAATTAAAAAATTAATGAAAAATCACTTTAAGAATTTTGTTTTTATTTCTAAACAAACAATTTCTACAAACTATGGGTGTTTATTTTAAAAAATCAGTCTTGGACAACTCATTACATTTACTAAAAAACACTTGATAAAAAGAATGATTTCTCTAATTCCCTCTTTAAAAATGATTTTGAAAACTTATTTTCTATTTTCCCAAAATATAGGTCTTCTAAGGGATACTACTCTGATACAATTTTTTCATGAACCAACTAGGTCTAACCATAAACCTGTCACCCGAGTTGATCTGTGGTATGTCATAAAGGGTTTTACCAATCCCCACAAGCTGGAAATTAGTACCGAGCATCAACCGAGATACAAGATGGAATTATTTCTCTCAATAATAAATAAATAAACAAATTGAAAAAAAAAAGAAAAACTAGAAACCCAATATGAAAAAATAAATATTTTTTTAGAACTGAATGTCTTCTACAATGAATATAAAAAATAAAATAACTAAAAAACATTACCATGTTAAACTAGATGGCCATAATCTCTCCACATGACCCCAAGGGTCACTCTTAGATACTAAGAATAACTGCCACCCATGAAAATCGATGCCAAGATGAAAAAACACCAAATTATAAAAAATAAAATAACTATTTGAATGATTATAAAAGCTCAGTAGGTGTGACCAAAGAATATATTCCCAATTCACTTCATTTAAATTGAAAGATACATCAAATTCAAGTTTGAATTACAATATATAAATTAATTCTTTTCTATACATTTTCTAATTCAAAAAAATCGTGGTCTATTTCTCTTTTTCATTTACAGAACTAAGTTATTTTCCATTAAAGAAACATTAACATTTATAAGGGGGGAGTGATGTTTTCATTTCACAACCAGTATAAGGGAGTGAAATACATTTATAAGAGAAGAAATTTTCCACAAAACATTGAAAACCAATTCATCACTTTCCAAATTATTATATCAAACATGAGAGTACCAAAATAATTAAAATTTAAGGGAAATGGAAATAAGCACATGAGTGTAACCAACTAAACATAAATTTTAATCTTCCACCGCAAGTAACCATGTTCCAATAGACATGGGTGTATCCAAGGTTCTCATGAATAATCCAGAACATAATATACATCTTGAATCATCCTATAAACAACTCTTCACTCGATGACATCAAATACGCCCACATTCTCAACCACACTATAGCTGGTATAGATCGATCGGTACAACCTCTTAGTAATAATAACATAATATTCCTCTTCTATGGGCCACTATCTAGTGAATAACCTATCTAATTTAGAAATCATTCTCATAAAATTCAATAGATAGGTCAGGTTCTCCATGTCAATAGTATAGAAGAGGGTAAGTAAATTGATGCTAACTAAGCATCCAATCGAATAAACATATGTAAATAACTCAAATAACAAGCATCACCTGAGTCACTCTATGGATCAATATCATTCCATATAACTCATAGATCACAAGCAGTCCACAGTGAGGATCAATCATTTTCACACAACATAAATTAATCATGGGTATTCAACTAGGAGAACATCCCATCCATTTAATCTAAATAGGGAAAGAGGATTGTCCAAGGAGGGTTTTTACAGTAATGATATTTACCACTTTCATAAAAGTTCAAATGGGCCTCAAGATCGTTTCACAAAAACATTATTTATAAAGGAACCAAGTCACCGTTTAAAATAGGTTTTGACACACCATTTTCTATTTCACAATAATTTTAAAAATATCATTCAAATATTCACATCTCACTTTAAAAACCAAATATGTTTTTTATAAAAATGTTAAACACGGCATTAACCACTGCTACATGCCAAACCATTCTTAAATGGTCAAATACACCTTTCCGTTAAATCAAAAACCAATTTAAACTCCCATTTAAGGAACCCAAATCATCATTTCAAATATCAAAAATGTATTTAAAAATCCAAACCATTCGATAGATGTCACCAAACACATGAAAATTACAACCAGGCATTTAATTGAACACTTAGTGTGAAATATTTAACAAAACAATTTCTTTCATCACATAACATGGGAGAAACCACTATTTTTCACACCAAACAAGCATTTCAAAGATCGAACCTAATTATTTAGCATATAAGGGACGTGAGAAAAGCATGAAATCATATATTCTTAAATTAAAAAGGAATTTGAAAATGGAATCCTACCTTAATCTCATGACGCTTCAACAATGCACACCTGGAACAACAAAACGAAGGTTCTAAGAACCAATATCTACCAAGATGAACCCTAAACCCGAAAACAAAACCCAACATAAATCAATATGAAACACGATCCCTACATTACAGAGACCATATGAGAGTAAACCCTAAAGAGAAAATGGAGGAAACAAGAAGATGGAGAAGATAAGAGAGGATTACCATGAGGGATATAGACCAAAACTTGAAGAATCACATTAGATATACACCAAGGGATGGAGGAGATGATTGGAGAGCAAGGGGAGACACCCCAAGGTTTGAACGAACCAAAGGGAGGATAGGGGAGGTGTTGTGTGTTAATAATTCTTTGTGGTATACTTGTAAATTCAAAAAATATATCTTGGAAGCTCACATGGTTTTGCTAAATGGTTTACCAAACCATGCGCCAACTATTCACCCCTCATCGAACACACAAGGAACCCTGCATGGTTTGGCTGCATGGTTTACAAACCATGCACCAACTATTCTAAACACCATTGTCCCAAAAAGTCAACTGATTTCATGGTTACCTAAGTTGATATGCACTGTTTATCAAACTATACACAAGCCACTTGAAAACCCAAAAAACTCAATGTTTCACCAAGAACTCCTAAAAAATCGAGGAACAACAATATGATCAAAAATATACAAAGAAACACATATAATTTGAAACCATGTCACAACTAGAACTCAAAAGAAAAACTAAGATCCAACAATGAGCCAAGAAAAAGGGTGAAAAGAAAAATCTGGGTGTGACATACACATTTTTTAACCCTGAAGGAAATTAATGTACATGTGTATATATAAATTTCAAATTACAATAAATCATACTATGATGCAAGGTAATGTTAACCTATATTCATTTAATTATATTGGGTATGAATTATTCCAAAATTTAAAAAAAATGTTATGGTTTTGAATTGATCATGGACAATATATGAGTTAAATGTAGTGATGACCATTATAAGTGGGAGATGTAATTGTTGTACTCTTTTTACCTTATTCAAGTTTTTTCCATTTGGGTTTCTTGATAATGTTTTTAATGATGCAACACTATAAGGACTTGATGTTATTAAATAATTTTTCCCCAATCAAGGGATTTTCCCTTGAAGGGTTATTCCTTGATGAGGGATTTAATGAGGCAATCATACATCATACCAGATATCCAAGAAAATATTGTATATAATTATACATAATTTTAATTAATGGAAAATGTTGGCCTTTTCCATGAGTCATAATTTTCAATGAGACAGTTAAATATTACTATGGTCTTCCTCTCACTTCTTGAAGACATAATTAAATAATAATATTAATTTATTTTTTGAATACATAATTGAATGATATCATCAGGGGGAGTTGGGAATGATTCACAATTTTTACCTTTATCATGTTTTTTCGACTATGTTTTTCTAGTAAGTTTTTAAGGAGGCAATATGGTATGAAATCCAATTACATTGGCTTCACTTATTTTTCCCGCAAGGTGTTTTAAGTGGAGATTATATAACATTCCATGAAATTATGTCATCCAAAGGATATTGGTACAAAATATTAATGCATGTATATCATAATTATAATAATGTGACTTTTTGGTTCTCAAAAAATACTTCATATTTCCAAACCTTTGGTTTCACTATCCAATGGAATTCTAGTCATTGGATTAGGTATTGTAGGGATTAATCTCAACCATTGGATTGAATCCCATGTACTCCATATATATGGTGATATATAATGAAATAGTGATGAATTTTGTCCTCCTATACTTTGTCTCTACTTCTCTTATCTATTTATTTACATAAATTTTGTTATTCAAATCATGATATGAATATTTGATGCATGTTTTTTCAATGATATGAATCATCTATAATTGATCATTTATTATAAATTTTGAAATTCCACATGTTTTTAATCAGTGTTCAATCAATTTCACCACATAATAAAATATATATAATAATGTAATATATATATATATGTAATATATTTTATATGCATAAGATTATTGAATTATAAAAAACAAATCATAAAATAAAAATGATATGTAATAGATAGATAAAACATAATATATATATATATATATAGACACACAAACAATTAATAATATAATATATTTTCATAAGTTATTTTAAAATTTATATGAAATAAAGTATCTGATGTGTAAGAAAATATTTTTTATACATAGTATATTTTTCTATACTTGAGGTTTTTGACATTGTCAAAAACCTTCACATAAATTTTTTAATCCATGTAACATATTTTTCAAGAATAAATCTATACATAAGAAATATATTTCTCATTAATGGTTTTAAATTCATATGTAACATATTGCACTCAATAGAAATTTGGAAAACAAAATTAATCACAAAAATTAGAAAACTAATTAAATTAAAAATAAATCTTCCCAAAACCTCTAAATCTACTAGAAAAATATCCATAGACTCTCTCAATTTTCTGAATATAAAAGAGTGTGAGAAAATTTAGGCCCTTATAATGCATTTTATGTTTCTATAGGTAGCGAGGAAATCATGGTTACGTTTATAGTTATTTTACTCTGTACAATAAACATATATTATTTTAATTATACTAAAAACATTATTTTTTACCTTTAGATATTTTATCTATATTATATTTAACTTTGGTATGGGGGTTATCAATGGTTTATTTTGATCAATATTCACTAAACTCATATGAATTGGGAGCATTCATTTTTTGTTGTGGCTTTAGTTGTATATATTTTCCCATACATTTTTTTCAATTATAATATATTAAGTATGGATGAAGTGGTTTGAATATTCATTCAATGGATTTAATGAATAAATGAAAATGGTAAGGAATGTATGTTGAAACATTGAATATGGAAAACACATTTCATTAAAGAAAAAATATCAAGAATGATAATATAAAGGGATGAGATCCCCTTCTGTATGAAGGCCTTCTCAATCACTCTTCCTCCTAAAACATAAATTATCACTTGGTGTAGGTGATATTACCTCTTTCTTATTTTGGGATCCTCAAGAAACATTTTGGGATCATTAAACATGTGTAATCCCTATGAGGCAATGATATTTTGTTTTCTTCTTTCATGTATTCATCAAACATGTGTCAATGAATAAACGAAATATTAAGCACACAAAGTATGCATGTTATATTCTTTATTTAAATTGAAAATATTGATTCTTTTGATGATTTATCTTCCAAATATGAGTTTTCATCAAATACTTTGTTCATATGATAAACTTGTAAAGTCCATCAGTAGTATTAGAGTCATATTCCTCATCAAATCAATAAGTTTATTTGATTGTTAATTATAGAACAGGTTTTATGAAATCATAACTAGTTTTAACACTCTTGACATTAGGTTATAAGATAATTTAATTTTTGAAAGCATCATTCGATGATATATTAAATAGTTAACGCAATGTGTAGTAGAAGATAAGCCTTATGTTAAGTAGTTATCGTAGTCTATGTCACCACTGTGGGGAAACAAACACTATAGGGAAAAATGAATTTTATGGAGGATTTTTAGAAGAGGTATTAAAAACACCAGGTAAATAAAAAATGGAATATTTTAGTCACAATACTTTAAAAAAAGCCTCTAAATTTTACTTTATATTTTTTTTAAATTTTTCTAGTGGCTATTTTTGAAAAAACCCAACCAAATAATTTTTTTTATTCTTTTATTTTAGCGATGCTTTTTAAAAACCATCCCTAAATTATTGAAAAATTTCTAAATATTTAATAATTATTACTTATTTTTAATTATTATATATAAATTACAATCATTTATTTATTTATTTTTACCATTTTTATTAATTATTATGTTTTAAGTTAAATTATTTATAATTATTAATTATTAATTAATTGAAACTTAAATTAATTATTGTATATGTTTAAAATCTAACATCAACGTCAAACGACCATAACTTTTGATCTGAGTGCTTGTTTTAGCCACACAACCAACCAAATAAAAACTTATGAAATGAACTATAATGATGTTAGATAATAATTTAGTAATAACTAATCAAATAAAATTTATTACTATTTAAAAAGATGTTGAAAATCAAACATCAACTTCAAATGACTGTAATTTTTTATCCGGGGGTCTATTTAGGATCTACCACATATATTATCAAAGCATGTGATAGGTTATACAATTTTTTTGTTAGGGGGAGCCTAGGTCATTGTTTTTCCAAGGTAAAAATAGGCCTATAAGGCCTCCAAAATTGAGATTTTTTCAGATGCATGATCTTTGAACATTTTATGTGATATTAGCTACGTTAAAGAGTGTATTCATATACTTGTTGGGTCATCTATGATTTTATTTCATGAATTTACATTCCTATTGATTTTATGGTGTTGAAATTGTTGAATATTTCTCTGTAGTAGTGATTTATTATTATATATAATTTTTTTATTTCTATCCATTTATGTATATTTAATTATAATTTAAATGTATTTAACAATATTTATTTAAAATTATATATAGTTGTATCTATACATAGATATTTATATGTTTTTATGAATATTTATCTTTATTTATATACATTTATAAATATTTATATGTTTTTATTTTTATGTATTTTTACATACTATGTAGGTATATATATATATTAACATAAAATTATATATATGTGTGCACTTATATATATTTATGTAATACAAATGTGTTTATATATATATATATATGTAAATATAATTATATGTATATATATAGGTATATTTATATCCATTTATGTATATTAACATACATTGATTTATATTTTTATATATATAATGTATGTATATATATTTATATGTATTATTTTAGTTGGTTTGTGTGTATCTCCATGCTTGTATTTATATATATTTATGTGAGATTATTTATATATATATGTTATATATTTTATAACATATATAAAACATTATTTAAATAAATTTATATGTAATTATATATATAATTACAATTTACAATTTATTATTTATTATTTATTAAATATTCATTTATTATTTATTACTAATTAATTAATAATAAATTATATGTATGTTAATTATTTATAACTTATTTATTATATATAGATTTATTATTTAATATTTATTTATTATTAAATTAGAATTAAATTACTACTCATTTATTTAATATATACATTATACAATTATATATTATATATTATTAATTTATTAAATTTCTAATTATTAATTATTATTAATTTATTATTAACATATTATTTATTATGTATTTATTATGCATTTATTATCTATTTATTATGTATTTATTATTTATTATTTAATTATTATTTATTTATTCACTACATATTTATTTTATATTGATTTATTATTTATTTATAACTTATAACTTATATATTTATTTTTTACTCATTTTAATTTATTATATATAATTCATAATTTATTATTAATTTAATGTTTACATATTTATTATTAATTTTTTATTAATTTTTTATAAATATATTGTTAATATATTACGAAGGTATTGTTTAATATTTATTTATTTTACAGTCATTAGTTATTATTTATTTATAATATATTGATATATTGATTTGTTATTGATTTATTATTGATTATTTATTTATTATACATTTATTTTTTATTTTTTAATTATTTTTTTTATGTTGGGGTTGAAAACTCTTGTTTGTTGAAACAAAGGATATAACCTCTTTTTTTAGTAGAGGCCCCATTACATGGATTGTAGGCCTAGTGGGCATTAAATCCCATTACAATACCCCGAAGACCCATATTTTTGGCTCAAAGGCCCTTTAGTGAATATTATTGCTACAGTACTCGGGTTGCAATATTATCAACACTAGTACTTCCACTGCTAAAGTACAACACATTTATAGTGTCGCCAATGCAACAGTTCCACTGCTGTTACAATTCCACTACTACTACAATACTGCTATTGTTCTGCTACAATGCTCCTACACTAACCTGTGCCCAAAGTGTTTTGAACCTCATCCTTATTGTATTATTACAAGTTGTTTACCACTAAGTCATACCCCAACTATATTTATTATTAATTTAATATTTCTTCGATAATTATTTTCTATTTATTCCATATTTATTTAGTATTATTTATTATTTATTTGTTAGTATTTATTATTTATTTATTATTATTTATTATATATTATAAATAAATAAATATATATATATACATAAATACATTAAAAAAATAAATAATATATATATATTATATAAATAATAAATAATACTCATAAATAATAATAAACATAAAATAAATAAAAAATAAAAAATATGTAAATAATAAATAACAATCAATGAGAAATAAATAAATAATAAATAAATAATAAATAATAATAAATAATAATAAATAATAATAAATATGAAATAAATATATGTGTAATTATTTAAATATGAAATAAATTAATAATTAATTATTTAAATATGATACAATTAAATAAATAAATATATATATATATATATGAAATAAAATAAATAATTAATATTTAAGGAAATAAAAAATTAATACAATTAAGAAAACCACTATTAAACATTCATCCATGATTCTAAAAAACCTCCAAGAAATGTGTCCCAACACCGTATTTAACAACAGTTTTGGAAAACCACTGTGAAACGATATGACAAAAAAATCGCTGCTAAATTCATTTTTTTCCACAATTAAAGTATTGAAGATTCCGGTTACTTAGAAATTGTTTCTAAATAATAAAATCTTATATTATGGAATATTTAAAGAAATTATAGAAGTGTTTTATAAATTAGGAATAAAATTTTTTATGTTTAATTAATTAATTTTTTAAAAACAAATTTGTAATAAATATTCCACTAACAATAATTTTTTTTTATTTTGAATAATTTTTTATCTCTCAAATATATATTGTTTATAGAGTATCTATATATTATAGTAAAATGTATTTCAGGAACAGTTTAATTTATATATTGTATAAATTAATTAATTATAAATCATTAATAATTAATTATGAAATGTTTTTGAAAAATTTATTTAATAAAATATTCCAAACACTAAACGCTAATATTTCAATTACCTTTTACCAAATTATATGGCATGTCTTCTGATCTAGAAATAAAAATTTTCTTTAAAAATCATAATGGTGATTTATAAAAGATTATAAATCATATAAACAAGGTCAAAATATAATGTAATTTATTTAAAAAATTATGAATTAGTCATAATTAATTAATTTCAATTATTCAAATTAAAAGGGGCCTTATTTGAGATATTATTTAGAAAATGCTAAAAGTGTTTTGCTGATTGATACGATCAAAGGTTTAAATAATTCTAAATATATTATATATAGATCATGTAAAATGTTTACATAATAGAAACTGAATTATAAAATGTCTATAATTTATAATAATATCATATATTCAAATATAAATGCCACATAATGCGTTTTACAAAAATAAATTATTGTTTAATTGGTATAAAAGTGTTTATATTCATGATTATGGAGTGTTTCTAATGTACTAGAAAATTTAAAAAATATTTATCATTATCTTTTATTTAAAAATTATTCTTGAATTGTTATCTAATATTTTTATAAAATTTACATAATGTTTATTTATTTTTTTAATTCCATTTATATTCATGTTTAAGTAAATTGATTATGAAATATTGATGTTGTATATGAAAAATTATTTGATAAATAGCTTTTAGGAGATAGAGCAATGTATTACATGCTACGTACGACTCCATAAAATTTAGTTTCATATCTACCTCAACCATAGATTGAATTTAGTATGTGGGCCTAGCTTGTATATATTAAGGTTTATAATTATTATGAATTAAATTAAATCTTGAGTTACGTATGCCTCTGTAGAGAGACATTGAATCATAGATCCCCTGTCCTCAAGGCTTATTCATTTTCTTTAAAAGTGGGGGTTGACTATCTATGGTTCCAAGAATATTATATATGTGGATATGTATTAATATGTTTGTCTTATATATTTGAGTGAGTAACATAAATTGAGCATTGTGTAAAGAGTTACACATCAATGTGATGTTGACTCATTAATTTGGTGGATGGAATATGGACTTCAAAACTAAATTTTTAGAACCATATGAAAGATAAAGGGATATAAATTGAGAAAATAATGATTATAGAAGTTATAATAGTTAAAAATTTAATATGAACCAGGTTTATATTAAATTGGTGAGATTTTAAACCCCCTTAAAAAATATGTGTGAGATTTCATCTAAAATAGTACTTGTAAAAACCTTTATCATCAAACAAGGTAGGTCATGCCAAATTTAAGTGACCCTAGATTATCCTTTGTAAGGTGAGAAAGTTATGAGTAACTATGAATTATCTTATTTTGTAGGTCATACGAAAGTATAGTTCCCCTTGATTGTCCATTGTTATATTATTCTTAGCATTTTATTTGTGTTACACTATCTAGGAGACCCTAATAGGATTATATTATCAAAGGAATAAAATTTTGAATTATCCATATGATGAATATGAACAAACTCTTGTCCATTCAACTAATTGAGAGTCACTACAATTGTGATTTAGATGAATTTCTATCAAAATAACTATGTGGTGAGAGAAAATCCAAAAAATACTCATTCCTTTGGGAAATATGGATTATAGATCACTAAATATATATGATGTATATGGGAATTTGTTATCATATTTCAAGCATATATTTTTAAAATATAATTTCATTAATTTGTGAATTTAATTGATTATTATAACCCACTTTTATTTAATTAATATTAATTTTGGAAATTAACATTTAAAAAGTGTTTTTGGAAAATAAAAGAAATAGAACTATTTATAAATTATTATTAAAGTGATTTTACCAAGGGAAAATAATTTATTTTAGGTTTAAATATTTTTATTTACACAATCCATGAGTAAGATTCATGTACATTCTAAGGAGAACCAGATATAATCAAAGAAATCATGCAGTAGGTTAGTGCCAAGCATTGGTGCCTCAAAGAAGAGGGTATATCCCATGTCGGTTAATGGCATGAGGGAACCAAGGCTGGTCAGCCCCGACGGGGAAATTTTACTCATATAACCATAATAAAAAAAATCTTAAGTAGGGTAATTGGGCAACTATTTCCCAAAGTTACCTAAATTATATATGGGAAGAAGTAAAAATAACAGAATTTTCGGAAATAGTTTCCTCATGCATAGGAAAGTTGGGGTATATTCGTAAATAGTTTCCCAATGACCCTATTTAGGGAATTTGTTTTTTTATTCTGGTTATAGGATGAAAATTTCCCCCCGATGGTGCTCCTCAGGAAGAGCTATACAACGTTCACATATAATAAGTGGATCCAACATAATGTTCAATATGATGTGGTATGATTTGCATCAGAAACTATTCATAACTTCCCCAATCATCATCATATTGGGATCTTTCACATGCCTTATCCCTTGCATATATTTCTTTCACTGTAGATTCTTGCTCCATGCTGTAGACCCACCATAACCAATGCTGAAGAATCTCAGACCTTGATGAATTGGTGGTGATCTAGATGTTACTATGTCATAGTTCATTACCTTGTACCAATTAGTGTTTATACGAATGAAGGCATCATGACTTGTATGGATCTATTTTCATTTTATTCTTCTACAATGTAGAGGAGGTTCAAAATTAACCAGTATTGTCAACATGGTTATATTCTATTTTATTTTTTAGTGGTGTTATTATAGAATTCATGAGTTGGATTCAAAAAATAATTCCTTAAGTCTTCTATTAATTTCTTAACACTTTTATTATAGTCTAATTGATCATTACCTTCTCAACAATTCATATTTTATTAATTGATGATTCACAATCAATCATGAGTGACTAAATTTTGTAGGGGAGGGTGGAATTGCTGAAGAGAATTTGTATATAATGATTATAATTCTTCTATATAGGTGATAAATTCTTATTATTTAGTATTTCATTAAGATTATTCTAAATCATATTACCTAGTTTCCTAGATATATTGAGGGTGTCTAGGAGGTGAAACCCAATGTGATAAATGGGTGTGAGGGACAGAGTGTCGACTTAAATTCTTCCTTTTCTTTTTAGATTTATTGCAATGAATCATTTTTTATTATAGATATCCTCAACCAACACTACTATAGAAACCCTTTTTAATATCCCTAGAAAAAGGCATTAGTAATGCTAAAAAGTTCTGTTAACATAAGGGTGGTTAAAAGGGGGTCCCTTTTATCAGCGCTAAAAAAAGAGTAGATAAAAGGGGTCTTTTATCAATGCTTTATTAGCCTTAATAAAAGACCCATTTTATCAGCGTTAAAATAAAAGCATTGATAAGGGTTAATTTTTTTGAAATATATATATTTAAAAAGTTAGAGGTGACCACCCTTTTACCTTCATTATTCACCCCCTAATAATGCTAGTCATTTCACCCCTTTAACAGTGTTAGGAAAAAAATCACCCACCTAGATTCCCCTGCCTTCATTTGGATTTTGTCCCAAGACCTCTCCGCTACATGCTTGAACCTTTACAACTCCTTCATGATGCTTGGTTCTCCATTTTATGATATACCTATTAATTTATATATATATATATATATATATATCTTGTTATATTTTTTATCTATATATTTATTCAAGTATTAATATATATTTATATGATCATTTTTATATACATTTATAAAATACTTTTTCGTGTGTGTGTTTATTAATAAATAAATAAATAAATACATGCATGCATATATACAACATATACAAATATATTATATATGTGTGTTTTTTTTATTATATTTATACATTAATTTATTAATTTATATATATTTTATATTAATATTTGTATACATATATTTCAATATATAAATAATATATATCAGTTTCTTAATACAGACACACAAAAATATATTGACACACACACACACACATTATATAGGTATATAAATATTCATTTATTTTTATTTTTATTAAAATGTATATTATTTTTTACTTAGATATGGTTTATATATTTATAAATATATTTAATATGTGAATAATTTTACATATTTATTTACAAATTTATTTTTTTTATGGGTAAATAAATAAAATATGTACATTTCTGTATATAATTAATTATAAATAACAATACATTATAAAAAATAACAGATTTTGAATGTCTTAATATCCTTATCAGTTTTACAATTGAAAATAAATTGTGTCGCTTCCTAAAAATATAAGAAGACCCCCTTAAACGTAGTTGAAATTTCATTGAATGTTAAAATTTTGGGGTACCCTGACTAAATATCTATTTTGGAGACCTTATGGGCCTTTTGGCCTAAAAAAAATACTGGGGTCCCCTTGGTTTTCAGGGCATAGATCCCATCACAATATTCGATTTGATATGTTGTAGAGCTAAAATGAACACCCTGATTAAATGTTATGACCTTTTGAATTTGAGTTACATTATCAAATTATTTTGGATCTTTTATTATTTTATTTGTTTTTTATCTTCAAATTTCTATTAAATGAGTATTACTCAAGAATAAGTACAAAATTATTAAATAAATTTTTTAATTATTTTATAATCCATTTTCACTAAATATTTTATATATTGTGTAAATGAATATTTATCCTTGTCTAAAAAACATTTAAAAAATATATATTATATTTATATGAATATGAATATATTTATATATTAATATATTATTTTTAATAATTTTTATTTGAAATATACCATTTATCAGTGCTTGTACGAAAGTTTTGATAAAGTGGGGTCCTTATCTGCGCATCTAAAAAAGGGTTGATATAGGGTCTGCTTTTAATAGCGCTAAAAAAAGTGCTCATAAAGGGGGACCTTTATCAGTTCAAAAAAAAAGTACTGATAAAGGGGTACATTTAAATGAACTTTTTCTAAGCACTGTTAAAAGTACCTTTTATCAGACCTTTTTTAGCACTGATAATGGTCCCCTCTTTGTTATTGTTTTTTAGAACTATTAATTTGTGGTACAATGAAAACCTGTTTCTATGGTAGTGAAAAGGGATTAGTATAACTAGGTAATTTTAGTTTGAGATGGCTAGGCAGAGCTAAATACCTCAATATGTCATAAGGATAATAATATGAATTATTTCAGAAGGGAAGTTGAGATTTTTTAGATTATGAAATACAATCCATGAATTTAATTTCCATCTCTTCATCCTTCACTGACCTATTTCATGTTCATTATTTCAATTCACAATTATATTTTATTATTATTAATTATTCAATGAAAATTCATTTATTTTTTGATACTAATTGTCTTTTTACTCATGGGATCATACACATATCTAGCATATCCTATACTACTTTTTAGGGGTTTTAGTTATTTGTGGTTTGATATTTTAAAATTGTAATCTGATTTGAGACTATATGAAGTAATGAAACCAACAATCTCAACCATGTTTTTTTACTAATATCAAGTAATAGGTTTATTACTTTAATTCAATTTTCAAAAAATATTTTTCCCTCTAAATTTTATTTTTTTTCTTCTAATTTTAGAGTCGTATTTATTTTTGTATTCATTTTATGCTCTTGGTATTTTTGGTTGTGATGGTAGGTATAAATTGTATATTGATCAAGAAATTAAAATTTACTATTGGAGACATAGATCATGCACACCAAATTGATAAAATAAAATAAAAGATTCAATGGAGAAGTTTATAGGGCCCAAAACCATACATGAAAAATAAAGAGACAATACTCTTAATCCTTGAATTAGAATTTGAGGAGGATATTCAATATTTGAAAAAAATAGTAAATGAGATTGAGGAATCATGTGAATAGATGTCCATGGAGAATCCAAGCTCAAGGGAGTACTTGAGGAGATGTCTGAGAGTGTTTATAAGTACAATGTAGAATCCAAGGTTAATCTTGTGTCCAAAGATGAAATTGTTTCTTTAGAACATACCCAAACCACTATAAGATCAAAGAAATATGAAAAAGTAGAATAATCACAAGGAGAACCATAAAAGGAGGCCCTTAAGACTACCATCATATGGAAAAAATGATAGAACTGGTTGAGGATTAGTACATTGAGAATGCTCATAATTTCAATGAATAATAACCGCCACCACCGGTGTTAGATCAATTAGAAGTAGGAATAAAATGGGATTTTTTAAAGTCTGGATAGACTAAGAGTTATTTTCATATGATTAAAACTATCTAAATTTTCGTTATCCCCTAAAATTGAATAATAATAATAATAATATGAAAAATAAGAAAAAGAGGAGGAGTTGGCTGCTGAACTTAAGGAGGTCATGGAAAATTTTTGAACAAAAGAAGCTAATAATAAAAGAGAATGAGATGTTTTATCAGGTATATACTACCAATGATTTTTTTAATCATTAGGGTTTTCCGCTACATGGTTTTCACTTTAATAAATTTATAATTTGAAATCAGTGAGGAGAAAATAGAGAGTTACACCAAATGAAATATAATGACATAATTTCATAAATATGAGATGGTTTGTTCTATATGATACCCCCAACACATGATCCAATAAGGTATGGTCGAGATAAATGACTATAACCACATATATTTTTGGGTGTAAACCTAATTTCTTTTTATTTAATTTATTTTTAGGAATGTAGTTTTTATTTTAGCAATCCCTTTAAGTATGTTATGTCTATACACTTTATTATTTTTGAATGAGGTTATTCATGAGGAAAGTTATTTTTTCTTTATATTATTAATTTCCACATCCCCTATATTTTATAATTTCAATTTTGAATTTTAACTGAAAAATTTCATCCCTCCTTATCCTTTTTTCTATACATTTGATATATGATACAAAAAATAGTAATCCCATGATTCCATGCTTTATGTTTCATAATTCGTGAAATCAAAATATGAATATATATGGGGGTGAGTGATTAGAGATAATCATAGGCACATGGATTTGACGAATCATGATTTCTCAAGGATAGTTAATTAATATAAATGAAATTTCCCTTCCATTTTCATGATTTAAATTTCTAAATTTCATATTACTTAGTTTTTTTATTATTATTCATGAAATGAGTGATTCTACTAATAATATGTTTTCCAATTTTAAGAGGATTCAAAAATAATTTTTTATACTATTTCTCATACCTAATTTCTTGAGAGATAGTTGGGACATGTAGTACTACAAGAAATTACATTGGTATCTTATGAAATCTACAATTTAATAAATCTATATTTTAAAATTAATGGGGAATTTTTTTAATGATACCTCATACATGAGACCAAATATGGAAATGGATATTTATTTTAGGCCATAGAATCTGTGAATGATGTTTTTAGGGAATATCCACATTATAATCCTTTTTTATCCTTCCTTACCATTAATCATTAAAATTCTCAGGATATTAAAAGGATTAAGTGTGTAAGAGAGGGTGTACATAGAAGAAGGGATTTTTCACATTATTGAGAACATGTGAGGTGTTGTTTTCATAGGGTTTGGTAAAATGTTCAAGATTTCCATTAATTATGTTTTCATTATTTACCCCTCTTTAAAAACTAATAATAAAAAGAAAAAAGAAAAAATTTAAAAACATAAGAAAAAACGTGTTGTGTATGGGAGGGTAAAAAATAAATATTACATGACTGAGGATATTATTATAAATATTTCAAATTGTTTCATGATTCAATTATGTGGGTTTGGCTAAGGTATGTGATATTTATACTAAGTATAATTTAAAAAAATAAAAAAGTGGAAAAATATGGTATTTTATTCATTATTATTTCATTGTGTTGGAACGTTTACATTGATTTTGGGGAATGAGGAGATGTAAAATTGAAGAGAATATTTCTATTGAACTTCACATATTGTTTATAAGTTAAGGTTTTTAAGAGTTAACTACAGAAAAGGGGGAGTAGCGGTAGTTATTTTTTGGACTACTGGTGGTCTAAACCACCACCTATTAGTATTCTGACAGATTCAAAAAACACCACGTATTGTATGGTCGTTGGTCATTTAGCAACAGTTTCAATAATTTTGTGGTAGTTTTACTATGTGTCATTTTTTTATTATTCAACATTGGTTTCTATTTCATTTAGTAGTGGATTTTTTATAAAAATAATATCTGAGATAAATATTTAAAAAATGTAACGAATGGATACTTATATGTTCAATGGAAGTTTTTTTTAGCATTTGTTAATCCTATCCCCTAGTAACAATATTTGATTTAATATATTTAGTGGAATATTCTAAAAATCACATCTAAATCATATTTTTTTAAATATTTATTAAAAACAATAAATTTAAAAAAAGTGACATGCAATAAAATAAAACATGAATATATGATAAACCATCACCCATACGTCGTATATCCATAACAAATATACAAACATCCACAATCATCATAACCACAATCTTTATCAACCCATAAATTTTCAACCAATACATTAGTCTACCCCCATTGCATCCATGTCCTGACCCATATAAATCCACATCATGACCTCCACTACATCTATCTTCCTCCACTCCATCTCATCAACTGAAAATGACCACATAATCTCATCAATTGTAATAGCAATGAAAACAAAAATAAAAACTAAACACAATAAATCATAATTATATTAGAATAATTGATAAAATTTTAAAAAAACACCAAAACAAAGAACCCTCAAGACTGTCTTCTGAAAACTTTCATGAATCAGAAGGTTTAATATCCTACCTACTACCAGAATCTACCACCTATAATGAAAACTAGAATATTTATGAAAAGAAATGCGAAGAAGAAAATACGGAATATATTTAGAATATTTCATATATATTTTTTTAATTTTTTTAATCAATAGAATAAATTTTAACATAAAATAAATAATATATAATGGAAAACACTTTAAAAACATAAAAATATGTAATTATGATAAGATTAAATGCTTGAACCTCAAAATAGATAAGTAAATATTCTAATTTATTTTTAAAGTGATGTGCGGTGTTTTTGAAATTTACTTAATAAATAAATTTTATAGGCATCGATATCAAAAAATTACCTACATTTCAAAAATAACATCGAAATGGTTTTCCAATTATTTTATGTTAATGTGTGGTCATTTTCTATGGTTTTGATCATTCCACACACATTTTAGTGTTTTAAAACACTAAAAATGCATTTTACATCCATAAAGGTAAAACTGTCACTCAAAATGACATGTGGTTAGTTCGTGCATTTCAAAATTAAATATATGGTTATTGTACCCTAATTTCAGGGTAATCTGACATCGTTTTATTAGTTTTTAACCCCCCTGAAACTTATTATTAAAGGTTTATATACCTTTAAGAAGAGTTTAATGAGTCATTCTGACAACACAGCATGTTGGAATGATGTGTTGTCTATGATTAGATATAAAAAACAATATAGCGGTGGTTTTTTTTGTTGATTTTATGTCAATATGTTGTTGTTTTCTATGGGTTTGACTGTCCGATGCATGATTTATTGTTTTAAAACACTAAAAACACTTTTATAGGAATAACGGTAAAAATGTCATTCATAATGACGTACAATTAGTTCATATATTTCAAAATTAAGTATACAGACATTTTCCACCTATTTAGGAAAATATGACATTATTTTCCTAGTTTTTACTCCTCAACAATTGTTTTTAAAGGTTTGTGTACCTTTAAAGAAGGGGTTACTAAGTGATTCTGACCACACCGCATGTCTGATTGATGTGTTCTCTACTTGTACACAAAAAAAAATTATTGAACGGTAGTTTTACATTGATTTTTCATCAATTTGAGGTCTTTTTATATGGTTTTGACCATTCCATGCACGTTTTAGTGTTTGAAAATGCTAAAAACCAATTTACGACCATAATAGTCAAACCTTCATTCATAATGTCATGTTGTTAGTTTCTAAATTTCACAATTAAATATAATGTCTTTTTCCATTAATTTCAAGCCAATCCAACCTCGTTTTCCTATCTTTGACCCCTAACACTTGTTTTTAATGGTTTTTATACCTTTAAAAACTTGTTAATGAGTCATTTCAACCACACTAATGGTCAGATTGATGTGTTTTCTATGCACACATATCAAAAATTACTCGAAAGTGGGTTTTTAATGGTTTGACATTTATATGCGGTCATTTTCTATGGTGTTGACCATTCCACGCATGTTTTAAAGTTTTAAAACACTAAAAACGTGTTTATAAGAATAATGGTCAAACCGATATTCGGAATGGAGTGCTATCAGTTCCTACATTTTAAAATGAAATATATGGAAATTTTCCCCTAATATCAGACCAATATGATGTAGTTTTCCTAATTTTGACCCACTGACAGTTGTTTTTAATGGATTTTGAACCTTTAAGAAGTGGTTATTAAGTCATTCTGACCACACCACACTTTGGATTGACATGTTACCTACACATACACATATATAATAACATAAATGTGGTTTACCAATTATTTCACGTTAATATGAGGTCATTTTATATAGTTTTGACTGCTCCATTCATGTTTTAGTTTTTTAAAACACTAAAAACATGATTACGACCATAATGGTCAAACCATCATTCAGAATGATGTTCCGTCAGTTTCTTGATAAAAAAATTAAATATGAAATCATTTTCACGTGATTTTGGGGAAATATTGCACTATTTTCCTAGTTTTGACCACCCGATGCATGTATTTAGAACATTTATATCTTTTAAAATTTCCTATTGAGTAATTTTGAGAACACCACACATTGAATGAATGTTTTATTTTCTTGTACTTGTCACAAATAATTAAAAGTGTATTTACCATGATTTAATGTCAATAAGAGGTCATTTTTTATTTTTTTAATCATTAAACATGCGTTTTTGTGTTTCAAAACACTAAAAACATAGTTATGCACATCACAAGAAAAATAGTAACTCGGATTGATTTGATGTCGATTCAAACATTTCATAAATAAATATGCGATTATTGTCCTATGATAAATTTTTTAGTCATTAAATATTTTTTTTAAATTATAATTGTATAATTAATATATTATTAATAAAATTAATGATTTACTACACACTTCCCAGTGGTGTACTGTTTCACACCCTATCTAGTCACAACACTTATCATTCCCTATCCAGTCACACCACACCTCGTGCCCGGTCCACCTTATACATTCACTAGATTCTCTAAGCCAAGGAAATGGGTGCTTGAAGTTGTTAATAGAGGTTCACTACAAACAATTCTGGTCTATGTGGCAGTTTTTTTATTATTGATGATGGTTTAAACTTCCAACACATTGTTTAGTGGCTATTAAGTAAATTTTCATCGTGTTTATAGTCAACAGTAATTTAGAAGATATTTCTATTGTTGAGTGATTATTTTTATATGTGATGTTTCTTGGTACTCAGTGGTGAGTTTTTATTCACTTAAGGACTGATTTTTAACAAAAAAACAAAAACAATAACACAGGGGAGTTAATGGGAATTCTCGACATCTCTCAAGTAAGCTTCCCAATAATCTTCCCATAGATTCCGAAAACATTTCCATATCGCTAGTAATATCGGGTACAATAGAATCACTATGATCCACAAAAGATAAAGTTAGTGGTGGTGTTATCTGAAATGCTGATCTGCTAAGATCCTAAATATTTTTTATCAGCATTCCTACATTTCAAATGGTTAAGGTATATTAAATGTATAAAAAATAAAAAACATAAAGTTTTTTACAAAAAAAAGAGAAAAACTAGAATAATGTATATATGTAAAAAACATGTATCAATGAGAAATTGTAATATATTTTCATTATCAATTTATAAATTCAATTATCTTCATATTAATTATCTTCATTGTTATCACCCTCCATTTCTATGAGTTCTTCATTTTCACCCACTATTTCAAGTTCCACTGAATCAATATTTCTAGGAAAAAACTATTCAATGCTTTTTGGTTAATGAGGTTCACTTTCACAAATCACCAACAGATCTTCCTATCATACATCATATAAGTATATATAATTTAATTTCACAGAAAAATTACAACATTTATGTATTTGAACATCCACATTATAAACAATCTTCTTTTTTAAAATCCAAGATAAATGGATCATGTTCTACACTCCCATCGGTATCCATCCGATGATAGAAGATTATAGAAGTAAAATTTAATGAATATTTCATAATACCCCTATCAACACTGACCCACAGGAATTTGAGTAAGACATCCAAAAATTGACCATGATAGTTTAATTTAATTATATCATTCAGCTTCCAATAGTATCCCACCGATGAAAATGCAAATACACCACTATTATGAGTTTCCAAGTCTTCTTTGTGATAAATTTTCAAAAACATGATGCCATTAATATTATAGGCATTGAATCTCTTAGCCTTCCTTAGAGGACCTCAAGCCAAAAAAATTCATTATTTCTACTCGATTGTCAATATTCATTATCTCTAAAAATATATATAAGATGTTACTTTTAAGATAGAAAAAATAAGTACACATCAACAATATGAACATGAGTATATACTTACATGATCGGAGAACCATTTGATAAGCTTATTAAAAACATATTTTGTTAATTTCACATAATTTAGACCTCGAACCCTTAGTCGCATCTTCGTTTGAAGTCTCAATTCTTCAATAAATGGATATTTAATAACACTATTTAGTAGAAAATATCTATGTTCTTATAGAAACACCAATTCAGTCAATGTAAAATTTCACCCTGGTCCAATTGGTCATCCCATTGTTGGAAATACTGAAAACTGATTTTCAGAATGAGAATTAGCGTAGATGTCATCATCAAATCCCACATGATTGAATCTCATCTCATTCCCATTAAAATACGTATAGTAGAAGTTCAAGCACTCTTCAGCTCTGTAAAGATTAGAAATATATCCTTCTGGTTGAGATTTATTCCTCACATATGATTTCAAATGACCTAAGTACGTGATGGGAAAAATAACAAACATATTAAAAAATATATGGAATTATTTGATAAAACTGAATTAACCAATGAAAAAAAATAAAAGCACCTCTCTATTGGATACATCCGTCAATAGTGTATCAGTCCACCAAGTTTATCTTCTTTAACCAAATGAATAGTCAAATGAATCCTAATTGTGAAGAATAAAGGGGGAAATAATATCTCTAAATGACATAGTGTCAAAAAAAATCTTTCATAATGTTTATCAGTCTCGTTTTGATTTCAAAAAATTCCACAAAGATCTTGGAAAAAGGTACAAAACTCAACTAGAATCACAGTTACATTTTCAGCTAAAGTATTAGGAAAAGGCAATGACAACAAATGCTCCATCAGAATATGTGAGTCATGTATTTTAAATCCATGTATCTTTCGATGTTTTAAGTCAATACACCATGATATGTTACTTAAATATCCATCGATACTTTTACATTCTTTAAAGATTGAAGGAATAAATATTTATAATTATTTTTCATTGTAAAAATGGTCCATGGATACTTGTCATTATAATTTTCCCAAAAACCATGATTTATATTCATTGACATCAAATACATGCGATCATTAAAGTGATACTTCGACTTGCCCTACTCATTAAGAACTATAAAAATTACATTATCACATATGTTCTTATCAATATTAATTATATCAAGATCATGAAATATCAAATTAATCTCCCAATAAGGAAGTCTGAGAAATATAATATTTTTATTACATTGTTTTGTTCTATCTTATTTGGATACTATACCTCAAACCCGTTTTCACCTTCTTTAAATTGACGAAATTTTCCAAATTCTTCATTGACATTCATTAATTGTCCCATGATTTCTGAACCATAGAACACCTTTGATGACTTTATCATTTTAATATCTAAATTTAATAATGAATTGTTAGAACTAAATTTATAAAAATCATCAAGAAATTTATGTGACAAATAAAACCCCATTTTCTTCTATGAGGTAATCATTGAGGTTCAAGATCAATATTACAAACTAGGAAAATCAAACTAGAATGAGTCTTCTAACCATATAAATTACCAATCCTAGGAATTTAACTAATTATAAAAATTAAAGTAGCATGAATTTTGAATAGTTGTCTCATTGATGCATCATATGTTTCCACAACATCATCCCATAATTCTCGCAATTCATTGATTAGAGGTTGAAGATATATATCTATGTCATTTAGAGACATTTTCTTTCTCAGCATAATAATTGATGTAATGAAAGGATTATTCTTCATATATATCCATGGAGGTAAATAAAAAGGTATCAAAATAACTGAGAAAATGATCTAATTAGTACAAAAAGTACCAAAGTGTTAAAACCATCATAAGCCAATCCCAAGTCTACATTCCTAGGATTTAAAGAAAAATATGGATTTAGAGAATCAAGCATATTCCATGATGTTGAATCTTTTGGATTTCTTATTAGGACATAATTACTATCATGAGCATGCCACTTCATGTCGCATGTAGTCTTAGACGACATGAATAATCATTTCAAGCATAGTTTCAGAGGAAAATAATTCACTACCTTTTTAAGAGTTTCTTCATCTATTTATCCCTGGGGTATCATTGATTTTTACTCTCATTGGTTTTCATTTATTTCCATTTTCTTGAATGAAATATTTTACATTATTCTTAATCAAAATATTTTCCCCAGTAAAGCATGAAATCATTATGGCATGCATGTATCTTGGTATAATCAAGTCTAAGACTGTCGATGACTTTCTTCATCTCATATAATGATGCAGTGATATTAGTTTCACTAAATGCATCATGAAACTATAAAATCATGGAAATTTATAGTTTAATAATTCCAAAAAAATCTTGATATGATACAACTTCAGAAAAAAAAAACATTGAATGGTTAGCACACACTTCATATAGTTCTTGTTGTCCATCTTCAACTAATTCATAAAAATCATTTGTTTCACTATATTTCTAAGAGATATCTACCTAATCAGTATCAACAAAAGATTATATTGATCTATTAAAATCTTGGACATTGTATTATGGAAAAACAAATGATTCACTTACAAATTTTGAATTGAATTCTCCTCTATCAGGTCATTTTATATTTCTTTGACAATATTTTCATTATTTTTGATTTCTGTAACAATTTATTCACCATTCCAAATCCAATATACACATCGAGAATTAATCATTGTCAAAATTAAATGGACATATACTTCATTTCAATTAAACCATCTCTTGAATTTAAAACCAGGACACGTAAATTTTATTCTAGCATCCACTGATCGGTTCACAAGTGCATAATCTAAAAATTCTTCCAATCCCATGGTATACTAAGGTGTATTTTAGGGTAAATTAGTCTAACTTTTATCCATATATTCTGGATTTTATTCTCCCTATACATTCAACTATAAATATATAATAGTTTAATCAAACAAGTAAATTCAATATTAATGAAGAATCTATATGGGTTAGAGTAAGACTCAAAATCATGGTATTTGATGTTAGATACATGCTTGAAACAATTAATATTTAATGATGGAATTGTGGAAAACAACATCCACTTTAATGATGATAAAGATGTATAATTTTTTTATTTTTTTATATGTGGAAGATATTAATTTTATGGGTGAAAAGGATAATGGTGTATTCAACCTTAGTGTTGTAACTAATGAGGGTTCATTCTACTTAAAAATTAGCTACATTGATCAATATTGGAACCATTTCCAATTGTATAACTAAGACTAAGATTACCCCTTTAAAAATATGAATGAAAAGTATACTTTATTTGGATATCACATACTATTGGATGGATAAAATTGATAAAAATAGAATTTTTAGATGTTTATATGTGCTTAAACTTTTTTCAGGCATTTAAGGTCCTTTTATATGTGAATCTAAATTTCTAGAAAAACTACCTATAGCTTCCCATGTTATAAAATAGAGGCCACACATCAATTATCACACTATAATATAGTTAACCATTCAACATATCAGCTCACCCCCACCTCTATAAACACTTTCAAAAACAACCTCTTCTCTTTTATTGTGAAGAATAATCAATATGAAAACCACATTGGGAAAACAACATGCTAATAGCTTTTCCACTTCCAAAATATATCAAAGTGCATGGTATATGGTTAAATTTTAAGAGAATTATTGAAATGTTCCAACTATAAAGTCAAATACACATTGAGAAACCTCTTTATAAAATTTCCTTTGAAAACTCAGATAATCAATCATCCTAATGTCACTATATTTGTGGTAACCCAAAATTGGTTCTTAAAAATCCATCCACACCCTTAGAAGTCACGAGTTCTGATAAAAAACGTTTTTACGAAACAAAAAATATTTTAATGTCATGAAATCACAAAAAAAATATATTATACTATTTTATAAAATGTTAGGTGTGCCTGGTTGTTGAAAAATAAATTTAAAATACATGTTTAAATATAAAAAACCATCATAATCAATGTAAAACAAGTAAAAATTTGTTTTCCTTTCAAATAGTTTTATATACACATGTAACAATTTTACTAGGAATCTATAATCCATATTAAAGAGGCAGTAAATTGTTGTTATTAATTTATTGAACTATAAAATAGAAAAAACCAACCTTTGATCTGCCACTTCCACAACGTGTGCCACTAAATCACCACAACAAGGCCAATGAATCCATAATAGGCTAGGAGGAGGGGAACTGATCTTGGGATATGGAGGTTTAAGGGATGGGAGGTCCACATTTCCTCACATAATGGGAACAACTAGGGGAAATAGGTTGGAGAGGGGGTTTTGTATCACCTCATGGAAGTGGGAGGTGAGAGGGGGGGTAACGAGGGTCGGTGTTTCCACTGAGGATGAAAGAGGGAGGGAAGTGTGGGGGTTTCATGTCACTTTTAGGGAGAGGGAGGTCATAGGGTAATGGGGTTGGGGTCATGTGGGGAGCGAGTGAGGATAGGGTTCGGGGTCAGGTCACACAGAGGGAGCAGGGGTGGGGGAGGAAATAAGATTTTTTTTTTAAAATTTCATGAAAGTTCAATGGAAATTTCCAGTAATTATTAAAATAAAAAAATATGGTGGTGGTTTGATTAATCCACCAATATATTATTTTTTAAAACTGAATTTATTTCATGTCCATTAATAAAACTACCACTAATAAAGCACCACCAACCAGTAATTATTTTTGTAGTGATAAAACATTGTTTTTTAGACTATTATTTTCAAATAATTTCCTACCTACTTAAAGACTCATAGTTATTTGATCATAAATGCCAAGTCATCATGATTAATTGTGGTATTTATCTTTATGGGATGTTTATTTGAGATTTTACATAAGAATATGGATAGTATTATGTATTTGAGGTATAATAAATACTCCATTGAAATGTTTCCTTGAGTGGTGTGTGAAAAAATTCAAACAGTGCTACATCACAACATGGTATGATTAGTAATAATTAATTATGAATCCTAAATGAAATTAAGGAGAATAACTATCAATTTCAAATGGGAAAATTAAAATACATAATTGATGAGTTTCATTATAAATGAAGAGTTTAATTGATATTATTATGTGAATCTCAAATAGTTTACTCTCCCCTTTTGCTAATTTTTTAATTATGTTACTTTAAAATTTGAATAGTCATAGCATGGGCCTCCTTTGGAATTTGAGTTGAGATTTTTTCTATATGATAAGCATAGTTTTTTTTTGTTTTTTGCGTATTGGGATCCCGACGATAGCACATTCGAGGTGTTGGCCTGTGCGCATAGTGCACATACTGGCATACCGATGGGGCTTTCTCAAAGACTTCAGACAGAGCGAAGGGTGGATTTCTGGGATGGACTAGTGAGGCATTTTTCATTACAGGGATCTCGGGATGGAAATGATGGGATGGGTTATGATCTTGGTGCATGGAGGTGTTGGCTGCTGATAAGTAAGGATAAAGATAGGGCCACAAGTAGTAGAAGGCATGTTGCGAGTGGGTAAATAGACAGATGGTATTCCCTTTTAGGTTGTAATTTCTGTTGTGGGTTTATGGAAATTTTTATTTTCTGGTTTTATGGGATGATATATGTGGATCTTCTGATATATTTTTTGGGTGGAATTGTTCTTCCACATATGATTTGGCGGTGTTTTATGCACCATGAATTTGTTTGTTTATGTGTACATTTTTTTACATTAATAAAATTTAGGCCTGAGTTCACTAGATACGTGAAAACTTTTAATAATTAGCTATTATATAATTAATAATTATATTACTAATTAATTAATTGATTATATAATTAATAATTAATAATTATATTACTAATTACCTAATTAACAAATTAATAATTATATAATTAATGATTAATAATTATAATTAATAATTTTGTTACTAATTAACAAATTAATTATTATATAATTAATAACTATATTAAAAACTAACTAACTAATTAATATATAATTACTAATTACTAATTATTAATTATAGTAAATAATTATATTATTAATTAACTACTTAATTATTAACTAATTAATTAGTAATTAATTAATAATTATAATACTAATGAACTTATTAATCATTAATTAATTAATTTAATAAGTATTACAAAGATTCATGAGGTAGACAAGCCTGTTCCCAAAATATTATAATATATTGGTAATTCTGCACTAGGAATGGAGAACCTAAATCCCACATCAGATATACAGAATGATTTCCTTAGGCAATCCCTCTTATAAAAAGGATCCCTATGTGAGGGTTTCTATCGTAATTTTAGGCTACTATAGTGGCAGTAATGTGGGATATTAAATATAAGATACATTATTCTTAAAAAATTATATATATACACACACATTTTTTTATAAAATATTGAGGTGTAATGACCTCTTTATTGAAACAAAAAAACATCCAGTGAAGAGTACAATGCAGAACTTTGTGGTACATCAAAAACAGAAGAAAAAAAGATTACCATGTTCTAGAGTGGGTGCTCATGCAGTGGAAAAAAAGGTTCCCACCTTTACCACAGGGGGTGTCAACCCCTTCTCCTAGTCCTTGCATGAGTCCACACACTACCTTCATCATCCGATGGTTCTTCCACAGTAATGAAAGTCATGATAGAAATAGAAGGATCATCTTTATTTGATCCAACTTCTTTAATATTGGGAGTGAGCAGATTAAATAGGTTAAAAATGATTACATTAAAAAGTACCTTCTTAAGAATAGATGAGAGGTTCTGCATGGATATCAACCCTTCATTTAATGAGGAGGATTTAGGATTGTCAAACTTCTTACGTTCCACATCATCTATGTTGATGTTACTCAAGGTCATCATGGTGGAGTGGACCTTATGTTGACTCATACTGCATTCATCAGGTAATCCCGTAGGGGGTCTAGTTGACAGAGGTTCAATCTGCAGTGAAGGGTGGTATTTCCCTAGATTGGGATTAGCGTTGCAACAAGTGTCCTTAGTAGCACAAACTAGGACCTTAGAACCAACTGATTCCTATGCGTTGGAATGTCAGTAATCTCTGAACTTAACCATCTTTGAGGTCACAACATCTATCACTTTCTTACCATTTCTCCATTTTAGAGCATGCATCTCTGGCCTAACTCTATCACCAACAATTCCTTGTGCTGAGATCTCCCTCTCCATTTGGCTATCCTCCAAGTCTAATTCATTTCCTTCACCTTCCATTCATTTGACTAGAGTGTCCTTGAATTAAAGGACTCTTTCAGATTATTTAATACCTTCAGTAATATCAGCCCAATTATCCTTTCTTGTTCCATCCAATTGAGGGGTGAAAGCAAGTTCATCATCCTATAGAAAAATATGAGTTGCAGTATGTCCACGATTTTGCAACTCAGACCGAGCCATCCCAACCTAGTAATATTAAAAACGAGAAATTCAACTAGTAGGAACATGAGGTTCACCTAGGTATTTTTTCAAATGTGAATCATTCCATTGGGAGGGTTTGAGGCTCTCATTTCTTCTACATTGAGATTCATCATTCCGTTTCAACATTCATTTGGCACACTTCATGCTTGAGCGACAGTTGGAACTGGAGTGTCCTATCATGCATCACACTTCACAAAATGGAGGAAATTTTTCATAGACAATTCTAAAGTTGATTTAACCTTTAGATGTTGAGAGAATCACCTTATCAATGAATTTAGATCCTAAATCAATTTCAACTAATATTCTAGAAAAATGTCCAAATCTATCATTCTTAGTGGCTAGGTCCATTCAGATTGAAATGCCTATTATGGAGGTAATGTCAAATTGAATCTCAAAGTTTCATAAAACCCAATTTAATCCCTAAATCATGATCCATACCTGAGAAAAAGTTTCCTTAAAATAATAATGGCTAAAATTTAGGTTCTATTCATAAATCGTAATAGTTCCTAGTTTGAGGTTTACTGACCTAAAACCCCATGCTCAACCTTTCCGTTCAATAGAAGGGAATAACAAATGGAAGAATCCAATCCCCAACGAGACACAATTAAAATCATCGAAAC
This sequence comes from Viscum album, assembly GCA_963277665.1. Lineage (NCBI taxonomy): Eukaryota > Viridiplantae > Streptophyta > Magnoliopsida > Santalales > Viscaceae > Viscum > Viscum album. Next base: position 359,732,021 of record OY728131.1, read on the forward strand.
CCCAAATCTTAGATAGATGAGCAACATGTTTAGAAATTTTCTAGGGTTTCAAACACTTGTATAAAGAAATTCAAGTGATGAAAGAGTTATTACAGAGTTCTAACCTTTGTGGGATCACCCCATCCAAAGAAAATAAATGTGCCGCGGAACCCTTTCTAGCAATATGTTGTGCAATTTGATTTTCTAGGAAGACAAAAGAGCCAATAGGAAATCCCAGGTAAAGGAGAACATGTAACTATTATTCATAAGTCTGAACATAATTTGTGTCCTTCAAGACCAGGGGAGTACATAGATGTTGAGAGTCATAGGATAAGATACAGGGGATGATGCCTTTTGACTTAACCTAAAGGCAACAACACCCATGCCGCCTTTCATTCAAATTTTTGATTTTTTTGACCTAGCCACATTAAAAAAAATTCATATAAAAAACTTCACCACGCACATTATCATAAGTTTGTTTTTGGGGAGATATATTGATATAACCACCTGTAAATTTTCATTCTATGTAAGGATGTTTAGATGAGATACAAAATAAGAGGTATGCGATTAGAGATACATTTATTGATATTAAACAGATACATATAGATATATGCTAGGTTGATCCTCTATCATGGATAGATCATGATATTTTCAAAGAGATATTAATGGAGGATTTCACATGGAGTTGTATGCCAACTCAAATTACTAAAGATGAGGTGAAAAGATATAATAGATAAACTAAGATTCCATGAGATATAGAAAGAGATATATGTAAATTTTAGGCTATAATTAAGAGTTACTATTCTAGATTTGAAGGGATTGATAATTGAGGGAATCTAGAGTTCCTACTCTAAAAATAATAGTGGATAGAGGATGCTCAACATAAACCACAAAAGGATGCATAGTTATTTTTTGTTTTCATTTTGTTTTTCTTTATTTAATTTTTGAATTCATGCAATGGTTTCAAAAAATAATTGATGTAATTATCAAATTAATTAATCAACACTTTTTTCTAGTCTAACTGATCTATTACATTATATATAACTTATAGATTATTAATTGTCGATTCAAAATCGATCAAGAGTAACTAGGTGTTATAAGGGAGGGTAGAATTTTTGAATAGTAAGTGTGTGTAATTATTAGAATTCTTCTAGGGTTTTTAGATTTTCCTATTTTTTATTATTCCAACAATAGTATTCTAAATCATATTTTCTAGTATCCTAGAGAGAGAGAGAGAGTGGATATGGGATGGAACCCAATGTGATAGAGGGGAGTGGGTGAGAAAGAGAATACTAAAATATTCCTTTCACTTTTAATATTGAACCTAATGCATCTTGTTTGGTTATGTATCACCTCCACCAAAGGGATAAATGGGTATAAGTGTATTTATTTTTATCCATCCAAGAAATGATAAATACCCATAGAGGTCTCAAAAATATTTATATAAATTATTTCATGAGTGAAGATGTGTTGGATTAGATTCTTAAAACAATACATATATTTAATTCCATTCTCTTCATCGTTCACTTACCTAGTATATGTTTTTAATTGTAATCCACACTTCTAGTTTTGTTTAGATTTTTATTTGTTGAGGAGTCCTTTATATTGGCTTATTAGTTGTCCTTCTACTTATGGGTTTAACCTTGGGACTTGCATATCCTATACTAATTATTACAGGTTCTAGTAATTGTTGGTTTCATGTTTTCAAATTTTAAACTAACTTCAGACCATAGGATGTAACGACACCTATAACCCAGATAAGGTATCATTTTACTATGAAAAATATTATTAAAATTCATTTTTGAAAATATATAAAACATAATACTCACCCACTGATATATCTTTGTTGTAGATTATTGGATACTTCATGATAATCTTATTGAGATAACATATTGGAATGATCGATAAAATAGTTAAGGATTAGTATCTAGAGTTGAGAAGTTTTCTCTAGGAGAATAACCCAGAGCTTCTAAATGTGAATGTTATAGAAATAAATTTATTGAATTTACACTCATTGGCATTATATATTGGATGTGAAACAAAATTGTATGCTAAAAAATATTGACATTTAAATATGATGGAATTGATAAAGGATGAATCGGATTTTCATGTCAGTAATGGTAAATGTGTTACTAAATTATAGATTATCACTTATGATATTATTTTACCAAACATTAATTTTATGATTAAAGAAATTTTACAATGTTCCCACTAAGAATATAAATATTTTTATTTTTATTTTTTTTCAGGAAAGTTAGTATTTTTATTCACTATTAAGAACAACAGTTGTTCTATACATAAGAATGAAATGTTTTTTGGGATTGAGAATATAAAAAATAGTTTATATATTATTGAGATGGATATTTTTTTATGACATTCATTATAATAAGGTTGCAGTTAATTTTAATCTCTAATACCTTTTTTATTATCTCCCTAGATATATAAATGATAAACACATTCAAAGAATCCATAGAGACACATTGTTGGAATCATTCAATTATGAATCATTTGATATGGAAGAATCCTATTTATTAAGTAAAATAACAAAGATAACTTTTATTATAAATGGTTAAATGCCTATTAGACTATAAGATATCATACATAGTGATGTTTAAAGGCCAAATAGTACTTGGTTACTTGTTAGTTTTAGGTACTTCATTACCCTTATCAATTATTTTTTTCAGTATAGTTATGTGTCTTTGATGAAACATAGGTATGAAAACATTTAAAAATTTAACGAGTTTCATAAAAAAGTATGAAACCAACTTGTAAAAGAACAAAGATTCTATGATTAGATAGGTGTGGGAAATATATAGGTAAGGAATTAATAAATCATATTAGAAATAATGGAATTGTTTTACAACTCACTAGTCATGGAGAAATATAATGGAATGGTGTGTATGAGAGAAAGAATCATACCATATTAGACATGATTCAATTAATGATGAGTCTATGTGAATATTTTTACAAAAATATGTGTGTGTCTTTCATTTGGTGGCTTGATTGTGGGGGGTTCAATATTCTGAAAAATAATTCGCATTGGGCTCACCATTTGTTAATCTTTCACGGAAATAACCAATAGTTTGTGAATTCATAATTGGTTATGAACCTACTTTCCAAAGGCAGGTGGCTAGTTGTGGTTTTAGGTCCAATGGAACTTCAAAACACACATTGGTCAAGAGGATGTGAGGTCGATCTCATCACACCATTTTGGGGGGATTTTTTTTGACATCAGGACTCCCTAATTTATTTATGATATGCTTGAGATTCATTTTGAAATCATTATATAGGATCAATTACCATAAAAATGATCATAGGTTAAGTATATTTATATACTGAGAGAAGGGAGGACTTGTTGGTGAATCCATCTATATATCTTAGGTTCTTCATCCATTTCCATTTTGTGGGTAGCTTCATATATATTGAAGTCATATAACTAGGAACTCTAGAATTTTTTGTTATCCATGGGGGGTGGTTAATATTTTGAGAATGGGATTGAGCCATTATGAGGCATCCTACACACCATGTTTTTTATAAGGAATCAAAACCCATGTAGTTATCTAAGCCCAAGAATTTTAATTTCATACAGAAATGAAATATATAGAACAACTATGGAACTAGATATTTGAGGTCATACCTTAAGGAGTCTTCCTACATATCTTGGTTATGGTAGGAATCAGAGTTATCATAGTTCGTTCATTCCCTTGGTACATTCCCAAAGGTAGATACCCTTTTATGGGGGGTAATTGTATCATTCCAAAAATAGAGGATCACACACCGAGGTTTCCCTAGTTGGTGGAGATTCATGATTCCAATGATGTGCACAATGGAACTTCATAAGATAGTTGAACTATACATTATGTGAGAAAAAATGGTTATAAATTATTCTAACTAATTTCATATGGGTGAGAGGATTACATGATGGGATATCACATTAGATTCTTAATGTAGAGATTGGGCCTTTAGATGGCATCTTATATATCCTATTTTTGGAAATAATTAGATTCGCTGTAGTTCAGTTGGCTTCTTAGTCCACTGATGGATGTGGTAGAATTATCAGCCCATGGAAATGATTGGGTCTTAATTATTGAAATGTCAGAGAGATGGAATGAATTATACACTAAGGTAGATTCCTATTTTTGTTTGGTATTAGACCTTAGGAAGGAATCATACATATCCTGGTTGTGGATGGTATTAGAGTTATCATAGTTCAATGAGTTATGGCTTTTTCACTAAGGATACCCTCATATGAATGATGTATCATATTATACCACTGATCAGAGCTTACACACTATGGTCCCCCTGATCCTAATATAATATTTTGAGGTGAATGATATGATTTTTTCAACTTTCTAATCCCATGTGATCTATGCTCAGTTTCATAAATAAGGCATGATAAATAATAAGTCTAATTGCATGTTTTGTGGAGGACTTATGTGCTATGACTTTTCTACTACTGTTTTAATTTGGATCTATGGACTTAGGATGGAATCCTATATATCCTAATAATAGTATAAAATAGATTCATCATAGTTAAATTGGTCGGGTCTTACACACTGATGTTCCCATTATAGGTAGGGCCTATCATATTATGCGCTTATTAGGGCTTACACACCGAGGTTTCCATGTATGGAGGAGGGATAAGGTTGTCATGTTCTAGGATTCTTGATTGACCTAGCCTTCTTGTCTTTATGGAATGTGTTGATTTTATTACCATCATGTATTGATTATCTTCTTGACATGTCAGAGGATGTATGAGTGACATCTCGAATGAAAATTGCATGATCAAGTTGGCTTGTCGATGAGACGTCCCATAATCTTGATGACATGTCTTGAGGTTGTCACATGAGAAATATTAGCTTGTACAGAGGGCATTACAAGACCTGGATGGATGATCCTAGAATCCATCACATGATTTTTCATAACATACATAGAGGGGATCACATTATCCGGATGACTAACCAAGGTTTCATTTTTAATGCTATTTGATGTGCATGGAGGGCATCATGATGGTAAATGAGACATGTTTGTAGGTTGATGAATGATCCATGTTGACATGTCTGGGTGTCATCATGAATAGTGAATGAAATGTCCAACGGATGTTTTAAGATCTAGATGACATGCCCTAAGGGCGGGAAAAGGTCTATCTATCTATCTAGAGGATGTTACGAGATCCAATTGACATGCCCTGTGGATATTGTGAGACATAGATGATATGTACTGATGTCGCCATATGGTTTGGCTGACATGTCTAGGGACATTGTAATGGTTGGATGGTGAGACAGTAGGGTTTCATGTGATGTGGGTGGCTCGACTGAGGGCCTCAATGTGACTTACATTGACATGTCCATGGGACATCACACGATCTAAATAGTATACCAAAAGAGTGTTGCCTGACCTGGGTGACATGTCCTAGAGCTTTTTTATGACTTGTGTGGTTTATGAAAAGCAAATGGGGATCAACATATATGTTCTTTTCATATTCATATCATCTTTTAGTCTTTCTTCTAGCCATTTATTGCATATTCCTTTTATTTTTTCAGTATTAGATTGTTTTAAGCCTCAGATGTTTTAGAAAATATGTGGGATATACTTCTTATAACCCTCAAAAAGCCCTTAGAAAGATCATTGAGTGGTCATGTGAAGTACCTTTTCATTCTTCATGATCACTCTGGTTGTTCTCTAGATATCACATGATGAAAAATATTCCTAGTAACATGATAAAAAATTCTAAGAAATCCACAATAATTACTAGGTGTACCAGTGCAAGCTTTCAAGGGATTTTTTTCATTATAGGGTGGGAAATTTATATTCCCGAAACCCTATATATTAACTAATTTATTTGGTGTGTATCAAAAAAATATAGGCTGGAGTCAGTAGAGAGATTTCATGTCATGAGATATTGTTAGGTCTTACTATAGGTCATTCCGAGAGAGTCACATGGTTTTCAGTGATAATGATATCATCCTATCAATGCATCACTTATTGGATTATGACCAATTAATGGGGTATTAAAAATCATTTAGAAATTTTAAGGGTATTTTTTATTATAATTTCAACATGTATAATTACTTTTTCAAGATCAAGATTCTTACTGAAAGGATTTTGAGTGATCATTGATGACTTGTCCGAAATATTCTACAAGATAAGGATGGCCTTCTAGGGGTTATTTTTGAGATTAAACCATCATTTTGAGTTGTATTGTGAGGTCGTGCAAGTGTGTCTCATGAGTTTTATGACCGCAAGAGCCTCCCTCCTTTTCCCTTTTATTTTATCATTTATTTTACTTGGAATTTTCTGTTTTCGAGTTTTCTTGAGTGTTGTTAAACAAAATCACTCTCCCAAACAGTGATGATTTATGTGACCAACAAAAGGACTTGCGGTGATGCATGACCAGTTCATGGATAAACTCTTCTACTTATTTTTGGAGCAAAAGGGTGGGCGCAAGACTGTCTGGACATGTTCTAAGCCCTTTTGTGTGATGGGGAGACATGCCAGAAGGCTCTTTTTGGACTAGGAAGACATATCACTAGGGCTTCCATAGTGTCTTATAGGCTTCATGTGTAAATAACATGTGTGTTATGACCACATGAGGCACTCTCATTTCCATTTTTTATTTCCTTTTTTTTATTTTACAAAGGTTGGGGGCCTCGTGAGGTTGTATGAGTGTTTTCAAATAACAAAACTCTACCAATCAGTGATTCATCACATAAAATTTATGATGGAAAGGGGCACCCTCCTTTTGGATATTTTCCTCATAATATCAAATTACATTTAAATGGTTTGAAAGAATCCCACCACATGACAATTACTATGACATGTGGGTGCTCGTTTGGAAGCTGAGGCATATTCACGGACTATCTGGGGCATGTAATGCACATGATCATGTCCACCTTCCTCTTCTTTTTCTATGCGATAAAAATAATACACATATTAATGTATTTCTTCCTTTGTGAATTTTTTGATTCTCATTTGGTAGGAATGAAAAAATTCCCACCCCTAATAAGAAACATCTATTATAAGGCCCCAGCCTTAAACCTTACTTAATCTTGAGTTATTACAAGATTACACATTGAGGATCTTTTCAGGTTTAGAGTTTTAGAAATTAGATCATGAAACTTGCATTACATTCCACATTTAAACAAAGTGGTTACATAAAAGACAGTATTCATTCTTCCCATCTACAGAAACATATTTAAAATGAAACATGGATTCTTTCTTGACACATCCTCGACACTATCATCACATCATGTACCTTTCCCTTGACCTGTGATAAACATTTCAAAAACTTGGGATGAGCATAAAAAGCTCAGTAAGGGTTATAAAAATATGGAAAGGAAACATGAGTTCATATATACATAATAATGAAATCATACATTACCCATAAAATATAGGCATATCAAATCATGAATAAATCATAGAAAACATAAGACATAAAGGTAACTTGAGGCATTCATAACATTCTTACGTAGGGAGTAACCCTCTTGGTTACGTTTGGAATACCCATCACAGTATATTCCCTAAATCTCTTCGGAGAATCCTTAACGTTTCACTCCTTCGTGTTACCCAATGCATTGGAGAGCTATATCGGGCTCACCCGCCCTTAGTTTATCACGGAACCACCCGTTCTTCATAACAATGCCCAAGAACCATAACATAATCGTATCACATAAAACATGAATAAAGGAAACATAACATTTCCACATTTCAATCACAATATAACATTTTAGGATATTGAAATAATGAATCCATTCAAAAAGAAACCATTTCCAAAAACATTTAAAAAAATTTAATAAAGAGATTTTTGAATCGAAGTGTCCCATACCACCTTGAAGCTTTTAACATTTTAAACAATTAATATCCATATAAATAAATCCTTAAAACCATTTTGAAAACATGGATATTAATAAGAACAAATAATTAAAACATTTAAAACGATATTTTGGTTAAAGGGGTTTTACCAAAATTAGATACACTTGAATACAATAATCGAGGAATAAAATTTAGTCAGAACATTATAATATCATGAGAAAAAAAGGATTCATGATATAATACTCCAAATTATAGTATATACACCATATAAGAGTGAATTGGTTCATAACAACAATGAACCCTCAATAGAAATGTCAAATGTGATGAAATCCCTTTTAAAGAAGGTATCCTTAAATTAAGGACAAATCAATCTCAAAAATATGTGTGAAAAATATAAATACACCCAATATAAGTGGATATTAATTGTAAAACAATAAAAGGCCATTCACACATATTCAATGGATGACATATTAAATGACTACATGTTGAACCCAAATAAATCGAAATTGGGTTAAAAAGTTCCCTTGACAGCCTAACGACATCACATCAAAATGAGTTGATGAGAGATAAAAAGTGTATCTCATCACTTGGACATAAAATTTACATCAATAAGGATATATGAGAAAACATCCCAACATAACAATATGTAAATTAAAAGACCCAACAGAAGAAGTCTTTTAAAAAAAAGAGGAGGGTGAAAGGTTCCCTTACCGACTTGGGTATCTTTCAAAACATACACCCCATGAAAGAAGGACAATAGATCAGTGATTTAAATACTCATAAACGAAAGTATATTACACAAAGAGTAGAATAATGGGAAGTACATACACCACTCAATGTAATTTGTGGCAAATGTAGCATAAATCTCATGGGAATAAAAGTGAGATGAAAAAATCCCTTACGAAAACTCGGCAGCCTAACGGCGCCACATAAAAACTTCCAAAAATGGATTGATGAGAGAGAATAGGGTCTCTAATCACATGTACATAAAAATTACAGTAAGTGTAATATATAATAACATCCCAATAACAAGAGAGATGATCTTTATAGGTAATGACATAAAAGAGTGTACTTAAAAAGAAAGAGAGGAGTAAGATCCCTTACCTCGGGTCCGACTTGACTCGATCGTTCTTTAATCTCCTGAATAATAAACTTGAGTTAATTTCTACTTCCTTAAGAACCTTTTTCAAGTTCATTATTACTTTTATACCACTTATTACCATGTCATAAACATTATGTAATCATTTAAGTTAATAATACTGGTTTTGCCGATATTTTGTTCGTAAGTCGAAAGTGGACTTCTTACAATTACATGTTGTTCGTGTGGCCAAATGTTTATTATATCCAGAATTGTATTCATTATGTAGATATCATATATGTAATATATATCCAGTACATTCATGCATTTATAACATTACATAATCATTTAGAGGTAAGAAATGAAATGCACCGTTCATGGAGACGGTAAGTCGTACGTACGCATGAACGCTACTTCCATTTCTATTTCGTATTTTATAGAATCGAATAATAATGATATAAAGGTATATAATAATTACAGTATAATATCATATATAATATCATATTTCCATCCTTTATACATCCCACATATGGTATTTAACGAATCAAATCACTTTGAGGGGGCGGTAGTCCGCACTTCCTTAAATGAAGATACCGCGTATACCCATAATGGAAGCCATAATGGTAAGACAAAAATGAAAAATACAGAAGCATAAATAAAACATATACATATTATATATCATATATAAAAATAGTGACATCATAATGGCCACATTTGAAGGTGTTAAATGAGTATTGAACAATCATCGTTTCGGGAGGCAGAATTTCACCATCCATGGAAACCGTATGTTCTTTAACCATTTGATGTAGTTGTGTGAGAGTGTATCTCGAATAAATCTTATAACAACATCCTAGTATATTTAAGATACTAGTTTTGTTACAAAAGAAGTAAATAAAAAGAGTTTAGGGGGCTGGAGAAGCAAAATAAAACAAATGAACATGAGAGAATGAATTACCTTTAAAAGTGTAAGTCCTTTTGATTTGAGCCTAAAGGCTTCCTTTTAAAGGCTTATTCCCAAAGGGGATCCTCTAGGATGAGGAGAGGGATGTGTAGAGAGTAAATGGTCAGGGTTTGGCCGATCCAAAGGCTTGATGAGTGTGTGAAATGAGGTAGAGGTGGAGGCCGTTTATAAGAGGAGAGGAGGGGTACTTTTGGGAAGTAAAGAAATATTACTTTATTTGAAAATGTGTTTCGGTTTCAAAAGGTCCCACATTGATATAATTCGTGTATAAGGTGATACGGCTTCGAAATCCACTCATCCAATAAGTTTTGGACATGTGTAGTTCATGGATTTTACATTATCTTTCCATTTTATTTAAATCGTCAAATAATGATGTCATCGCTGCATCATTATTATGTCATAAATAATTTAATTTATTTAATGTTTAAAAATTATAAAAAAAATACTATGATGTAGGAAATATTTTTATCTTTCCAATGAATATTTATAATCAAAAAGTTGACTACCATAACCCAACTTAAAAATTGTTTTAGTAAAACATATCATGTTTGTGTCAATTTTACTTTTACATTAAATAAAAATATATTATTGTCATTTTCCAACTAAAGTGGCTCCATGGGGTCCCCAAGTTGGCCCATGGCTTGTCTGGATCGGCCATGACTCACCCAATAGGTGTAGGACAAGTGTCATGGTGTTTTCACATTCTTATAATATCATTTTTACCTTAAACTACACTAATTACCACTAATCGCGATTAAAAACTTAATAAGTTACTATTCACCAAAAAATTATTTTTATTTCATTGAACCACATTTTACTTCTTAATGACAACCATGTATGTCGGATTTTTGAAAATCAAAACACAATGATGGAAAAATTTCATTTAAACGGAAAACCAGTTTTTATAAGTACCACTTAGTGGTTTCACTATTCATAAAAAATTGAAGTTTTTCAGAAAAATCCCAAAAATTCACCCTAAGATATATTTGATATTCTGAATTCAAAAATGAAGTCCGTTTTACAAAATTCAAAACATATAAGTCACATTAATTAATTTAATAATTAATTCCCGTTGTCATGACAAATAGCATGTTTTTATGAAACAATAAGTATCAAAAGATTGACACTAGTTTAAGTCCGATTTCAAAGTGAAATTGATTCCAACGACCACTATTGGATTTAATGGTAAAAATATTTTCTAATTTAACTTTAAAACCAATTCAAAATATTATCTAATCATATAAATAAATTAATTTAAAAAGTGGTTTTGAATTAAAATACTACATTTTACATTATTCATTAAAAAAAAGAACTTTATCGGAAAGATACCAAAAATTTACACAATGTAAATTTTGATGTCCCGATTCTTAATAAGAGTTTTATTTGGTCCAAAATAATTTTTAAGAGTGAACAAAACTCTATTTAATGACGGTTCTCCATCAAAAGGTGATAAGTGAACCTTTAGTGAAAACTAGGGCATATACGCCTAAAATTGAATTCTTTCCGTATTTTAAGCCTTTATCTTTTATTGTATAAATGTAAAAACATTTAATAACATATATAATCATATTTTAGTTATTTCTATCCATTCCCGCCATTACAACGGCTACATGTTAACTACCATTTAAAATAATATTATTTTATTATTAGAGTGCGACATAAGATTCCCAAGAAACTCTCGTTGCGTGTTGGGTACGCCATCGAGCATAACGTCCCCTTTAAAGTCATATTAATATTTTATTCACAAACATGGATAAATATGAAAATTTCATATTCTTTATTTACCTGGGGTGTTACATCCTTCCCCCCTTTTGGGAATTGCGTCCTCGCAATTTTAAAATTGCGCTTGGAAACATCCTTGAACGTCCTACATCGGAACAAGAGTCGGAAAAACAATCAATTTAAAATAAAGAAAGATAAGCACAGAGGTCACCCGAGTTAACCCATACTAGGATTCTAAGTATGAAAATATGGACATGGAGGAGAAAACATAGGGTCATGTTCCGATGGAGAGTGATAGAAAACATGTTTAGGAGAAAGTTAACAATAAGAAAATCACAAACTTGTGATGGGTTAAACGGTGTTGGGTTCCCCAGTAGGAAAAGTTAATAGACAACATTTTTGTTTTAAGTTACTTTTTATTAAGGAATTTATTCATAAGGAAGCATAATCACTTATCATGTTGACTTTCAACTTTTACTAGATTCCTTAGTCAATCTCATATTTTTTCCAAAAGACGAGTATTTAGGAAGACTTGTTCACATTAAGAGTACTATAATCAACTTCCAGAGAATCACCTAATCCAAAAAGGAGAACTATATACATCCCATGTCTTTAGACATTAACCAAAACCAAAACCAAAAAGGCTAGAACAAGATCAGATAATCCAGAAAAGGATAACCCCTTATAAAAAGAAAATCTATTCTTAATCTCCAAAATTTGTCCAACAAAACCCAAAGTTCAACGAGGACCATCCGATAAATAATTTGTCCATAAAGTTCTTCAAAGTAAACAAATATAAGATTGAAACCCAAATATTTGAAGGATATATTCACATAGTCTTCCAAGTTAAATCGTAACATTTATCTCCAAATAACATTAGTCGCTCCTAAAGTCTTGCATTGAAAAGTAATTATCCTAATCACATATCCTCCATGATAGGTTAATCATTTTCATAAATAACCCAAAATCAACTTACTCTTAATTCATAAAATCATATAACTATAAAGAATCAGTCAAACTAACCAGGGACTTCACGTAGTCCAGTGGTAGGCGATAAATACAAGTCGCACATTGGTTGTGGGTTCGATTCCCGCAGCATTGTCCGACGCGACGGGTTGTCACACGGTCTGCGTGTTGTCCTTTTTCCAAAACTATATAATTCTCAAATCATTACCCAAAAAGGGATAAAATCATCAAAAATAACCATAACATAATTTAACCTCAATTTTATCTCATGCCTTTCACTTCAATCATAACATATGGTAACCCATAATTACGTCAAAAGTAAGGATCATATAAACCCTAATGGTTACCTTAATAATTATTACCTGAATTTCCACATCGGGTTGGCCATCTCGTACATGATTCATTAGAGAACTCACCACGGTTGAAGTGGTTGATCATGACTCCATGATATTTGTTTTAGAACAACCACGAGTTTCCTCATTGAATCCTCCATTTTATCTAGTATCTTAATCATAGAACCACCACAGTTTCCTTCAAACCTGTTGTCTCTTTGGTGCCTGCTAGATCCATCCATCCACTAAAAAATAGAAATGTCAGTGTGAGTATATCAACAAAACCATAATGTACTAATGAGTAAGATAAACACTAAGATATACTTACTCATTCACTTTATCTAAAACTAGGACTCTTTCTGAAATCCTAACCATTATGGTAATGTCACTTATGCTTAAAGAATACCCTAACCTCTAAAGTTATCTAAACCGACCTTTGATACCAACTATAAGGCCCCAGCCTTAAACCTTAATTAATCTTGAGTTATTACAAGATTACACATTGAGGATCTTTTCAGGTTTAGAGTTTTAGAGAATTAGATCATGAAACTTGCATTACACTCCAAATTTAAACAAAGTGGTTACATAAAAGACAGTATTCATTCTTCCCATCAATAGAAACATATTTAAAATGAAACATGGATTATTTCTTGACACATCCTCGACACTATCATCACATCATGTACCTTTCCCTTGACCTATGATAAACATTTCAAAAACTTGGGATGAGCATAAACAGCTCAGTAAGGGTTATAAAAATATGGAAAGGAAACATGAGTTCATATATACATAATAATGAAATCATATTTTACCCATAAAATATAGGCATATCAAATCATGAATAAATCATAGAAAACATAAGACATAAAAGTAACTTGAGGTATTCATAACATTCTTACGTAGGGAGTAACCCTCTTGGTTACGTTTGGAATACCTATCACAGTATATTCCCTAAATCTCATCGGAGAAACCTTAACGTTTCACTCCTTCGCGTTACCCAATGCATTGGAGAGTTATATCGGGCTCACCCGCCCTTAGTTTATCACGGAACCACCCGTTCTTCATAACAATGCCCAAGAACCATAACATAATCGTATCACATAAAACATGAATAAAGGAAACATAACATTTCCACATTTCAATCACAATATAACATTTTAGGATATTGAAATAATGAATCCATTCAAAAAGAAACCATTTCCAAAAACATTTAAAAAAATTTAATAAAGAGATTTTTGAATCGAAGTGTCCCATACCACCTTGAAGATTTTAACATTTTAAACCATTAATATACATATAAATAAATCCTTAAAACCATTTTGAAAACATGGATATTAATAAGAACATATAATTAAAACATTTAAAATGATATTTTGGTTAAAGGGGTTTTACCAAAATTAGAGACACTTGAATACAATAATCAAGGAATAACATTTAGTCATAACTTTATAATATCATGAGAATAAAAGGATTCATGATATAACACTCCAAAGGATAGTATATACACCATATAAGAGTGAATTGGTGCATAACAACAATGAACCCTCAATAGAAATGTCAAATGTGATGAAATCCCTTATAAAGAAGGTATCCTTAAATTAAGGACAAATCAATCTCAAAAATATGTGTGACAAATATAAATACACCCAATATAAGTGGATATTAATTGTAAAACTATAAAAGGTCATTCACACATATTCAATGGATAACATATTCAATGACTACATGTTGAACCCAAAGAAATCGAAATTGGGTTAAAAAGTTCCCTTGACAGCCTAACGACATCCCATCAAAATGAGTTGATGAGAGATAAAAAGTGTATCTCATCACTTGGACATAAAATTTACATCAATAAGGATATATGATAAAACATCCCATCATAACAATATGTAAATTAAAAGACCCAATAGAAGAAGTCTTTTAAAAAAAAGAGGAGGGTGAAGGGTTCCCTTACCGACTTGGGTATCTTTCAAAACATACACCCCATGAAAGAAGGAAAATAGATAATTGATGTAAATACTCATAAACGAAAGTATATTACACAAAGAGTAGAATAATGGGAAGTACATACACCACTCAATGTAATTTGTGTAAAATGTAGCATAAATCTAACGGGAATAAAAGTGAGATGAAAAAATCCCTTACGAAAACTCGGCAGCCTAATGGCGCCACATAAAAACTTCCAAAAATGGATTGATGAGAGAGAATAGGTTCTCTCATCACATGTACATAAAAATTATAGTAATTGTAATATATAATAACATCCCAATAACAAGAGAGATGATATTTAGAGGGAATGACATAAAAGAGTGTACTTAAAAAGAAAGAGAGGAGTAAGATCCCTTACCTCGGGTCAGACTTGACTCGATCGTTCTTTAATATCCTGAATAATAAACTTGAGTTAATTTATACTTCATTAAGAACCTTTTTCAAGTTCATTATTACTTTTATACCACTTATTACCATGTCATAAACATTATGTAATCATTTAAGTTAATAATATTGGTTTTGCCGATATTTGGTTCTTAAGTCGAAAGTGGACTTCTTACAATTACATGTTGTTCGTGTGGCCAAATGTTTATTATATCCAGAATTGTATTCATTATGTAGATATCATATATTTCATATATATCCAGTACATTCATGCATTTATAACATTACATAATCATTTAGAGGTATGAAATGAAATGCACCGTTCATAGAGACGGTAAGTCGTACGTACGCCTGAACGCTACTTCCATTTCTATTTCGTATTTTATAGAATGGAATAATAATGATATAAAGGTATATTATAATTACAGTATATTATCATATATAATATCATATTTCCATCCTTTATACATCCCACATATGGTATTTAACGAATCAAATCACTTTGAGGGGGCGGTAGTCCGCACTTCCTTAAATGCAGATATCGTGTATACCCATAATGGAAGCCATAATGGTAAGACAAAAATGAAAAATAAAGATGCATAAATAAAACATAAACATATTATATATCATATATAAAAATATTGACATCATAATGGCCACCTTTGAAGGTGTTAAATGAGTATTGAACAATCATCGTTTCGGGAGGCAGAATTTCACCATCCACGGAAACCGTATGTTCTTTAACCATTTGATGTAGTTGTGTGAGAGTGTAGCTCGAATAAATCTTATAAAAACATCCTAGTATATTGAATATACTGGTGTTGTTACAAAAGAATTAAATAAAAAGAGTTTAGGGGGTTGGAGAAGCAAAATAAAACAAATGAACTTGAGAGAATGAATTACCTTTAAAAGTGTAACTCCTTTTGATTTGAGCCTAAAGGCTTCCTTTTAAAGGCTTATGCCCAAAGGGGATCCTCTAGGATGAGGATAGGGATGTGGAGAGAGTAAATGGGCAGGGTTTGGCCGAGCCAAAGGCTTGAGGATTGTGTGAAATGAGGTAGAGGTGGGGGCCTTTTATAAGAGGAGAGGAGGGGTACTTTTGGAATGTAAAGAAATATTACTTTATTTGAAAATGTGTTTCGGTTTCAAAAGGTCCCACATTGATATAATTCGTGGATAAGGTGATACGTCTTCGAAATCCACTCATCCAATAAGTTTTGGACATGTGTAGTTCATAGATTTTACATTATCTTTCCATTTTATTTAAATCGTCAAATAATGATGTCATCGCTGCATCATTATTATGTCATAAATAATTTAATTTATTTAATGTCTAAAAATTATAAAAAAAATACTATGATGTAGGAAATATTTTTATATTTCCAATGAATATTTATAATCATAAATATGACTTCTATAACCCCACTTAAATTTTTTTTAGTAAAACATATCATGTTTGTGTCAATTTTACTTTTACATTAAATAAAAATATATTATTGTCATTTTCCAACTAAAGTGGCTCAATGGGGTCCCCAAGTTGGCCCATGGCTTGTCTGGGTCGGCCATGACTCACCCAATAGGTGTAGGACAAGTGTCATGGTGTTTTCACATTCTTATAATATCATTTTTACCTTAAACTACACTAATTACCACTAATCGCGATTAAAAACTTAATAAGTTACTATTCACCAAAAAATTATTTTTATCTCATTGAACCACATTTTACTTCTTAATGACAACCATGTATGTCGGATTTTTGAAAATCAAAACACAATGATGGAAAAATTTTCATTTAAACGGAAAATCAGTTTTTATAAGTACCACTTAGTGGTTTCACTATTCATCAAAAATTGAAGTTTTTCAGAAAAATCCCAAAAATTCACCCTAAGCTATATTTGATATTCTGAATTCAAAAATGAATTCCGTTTTACAAAATTCAAAACATATAAGTCACATTAATTATTTTAATAATTAATTCCCATTGTCATGACAAATAGCGTGTTTTTATGAAACAATAAGTATCAAAAGATTGACACTAGTTTAAGTCCGATTTCAAAGTGAAATTGATTCCAACGACCACTATTGGATTTAATGGTAAAAATATTTTCTAATTTCACTTTAAAACCAATTCAAAATTTTATCTAATCATATAAATAAATTATATTAAAAAGTGGTTTTCAATTAAAATACTACATTTTACACTATTCATTAAAAAAAAGAACTCTATCGGAAAGATACCAAAAATTTACACAAAGTAAATTTTGATGTCCCGATTCTTAATAAGAGTTTTATTTTGTCCAAAAGAATTTTTAAGAGTGAAAAAAACTATATTTAATGACGGTTCTCCATCAAAAGGTGATAAGTGAACCTTTAGTGAAAACTAGGGCATATACGCCTACAATTGAATTCTTTCCGTATTTTAAGCCTTTATCTTTTATTGTATAAATGTAAAAACATTTAATAACATATATAATCATATTTTAGTTATTTCTATCCATTCCCGCCATTACAACGGCTACATGTTAACTACCATTTAAAATAATATTATTTTATTATTAGAGTGCAACATAAGATTCCCAAGAAACTCTCGTTGCGTGTTGGGTACGCCATCGAGCATAGTGTCCCCTTTAAAGTCATATTAATATTTTATTCACAAACATGGATAAATATGAAAATGTCATATTATTTATTTACCTGGGGTGTTACATCTATAGGGGCAAGAGCTGAATTCTGTGGTATGTAAATTCCCACCTGAGGCTTTCATGTTGTCGCCAATCAGTTTCTTAGGAGATATTTGATCTGCTAGGAGATTTTTGGTACTCTGAGGATTTCCCTATAAATAGGATAGAAAAGGGTATTCATTCACCAGCTACTCAACTCTTTAGAGCTCATATTCCCTACTTTCGTCATGTGATTTCATCGCAAGACATTACCATAATAACCCATTTTGAGACCTCACTATGAGCCCATGTTTCAAGAACCACTTCATAAGACATCCTTTTCACATGAACCTAATTGAATTAATCCATGGAATTATCTTTTGATAATTTTTTTAACTTTGGCCATGGGGATGGATGATCATTTTGATTGTTTTACAGGATCTGCTAACTGAATAGAATGATCCTTTGAATATTATATGGCTCGTGTGACCTTTTAAAGGTTATCCGATTGTAAGTATTATAAGGGTTCATGCAGTTGTGTGACACAATGAGGTTTTATGCAATACAAGAAATATTCTGGAGTTAGGATATTTTTGATCCCTTTATGTGATTTGAGAATCTATTTTATGATTAATCCGATGAACATAATCCTACCTATTTTATGCCATTCCTTTGACAAATTTATTTATTTATTTGTAATATACTACTTAATTTTGTTAAGATGGATTCTGACTCTCTTTATCGATCCTCTACTATGTCTAATAAATGGGCTATGATTGAAAGAAACTGAAATACTTACCCTTGATATTGTGTTAACTCTTAAAATGATATTTTGAAATGGTTTTTTCAATCTGAGCTTAAAATTTATCCTTTATCACACTAGCTTCTCATATACAGGTTCATCTTGTTGGAAAATGTTTCCATTCACCCTTTGGACTTCAATTTTATATCTTTCTGGGTGTCAACATCTCTTTACTCTATATAGATGAAAATTTCCAAGGATGAAAGAATGGTCATGGTTCAATCTGAGAGGTAGTCTTATATATTGGAAAACTCTCCCTTGGGTCCAAACGACTACGATTGCACTCATCATCCCATCACTCAAAGATACCTAAGTATATTAGTCTCTTCTCTAAACAATCTGGGAAGTGGATGGAGTTTGAAATGGTATCTCCATTATAGTTGTAAATTTTTTGATGAATGGGAATGTCCATTCTGTGTCAGGAAAAGCTTTTTAGAGTTCACTGACCAGTTATATTTTTCCCATAATTATGAAGCAATAGGGATTTACCAATATATTCTCTATTCTTAGCCTAATATTCTTCAAGAACTAGTCAAACATTATTTTCCTAGCACTAACTAATTTCATATGTCCCATGGTGATGTGTTAATCAGCCCTTGGGATATTAACCAACTGGTTGGGATATCCCCTCTTAGAGAGATGTACAATGAGTTCCTTCCTGCTGCATAATTTTGGGATGAACCTTTGTGGAATACATTCATAGAAAGGGACGTGAAACTAATTTTGGAATAAAATTTATGAATGTATATGAATATGTGATCATTTTTCTCTTTCAATGATTGGAGTAACATTTTCTTTTGTCACATCGAAGCTAGGAAAACAGTTATATGAACCCATAATCACCCTTCCTGGTAAGTTCATGATAGTTCCAACTCATATTAGGGAATTATGGAATCTATGTATCACACTTCATGATGATTTAAAGTGAATCTATAGATCTCTCCATGCCTAAGGCTAGTGGGATTCATGGCCATGTTCCCGAACGAGTGGATTTTCCCAGCCGGGGGCACATGTTCTGGAATGATGTTTAGTAGATTAGTAATGAAAGTGAAACTAGTGGAGGTATAATTCCTTAATATTGTAGTGCCAACCCTTTAACGCCTTTTCCAACTCTTAGGAAACATTCAAAAATTAATAATCCCCTATAGGATCAGTGGTCCTTTCCAGTTTTTATTTTTCTGGATAAGAGAGAGTTTCCATTTCTACGAATACTATAATGCCACCAGGATCGTCGATTCCCTTTCTCATCCTATATTTCTAAATATATATGATGTCAAGGCTATGTCACTAGGCTTTGAAAATGTTACCAATGTGTTGATTCAATATGATTACTTTGATTTCACCACTTATCTATCATATTTTATTCCAATCATTAATAATGTAATTGGATCTCTTGAAATAAGGTCCTACATTATATCCCATCCGGACAGGGTTCTTGTAGCTATGATGTTTGTGTTGATCGTCTGTAAGAAATATACACCTTATCAGTTTTCACGTTAGTTCAACATCACCCAAAGCGTATCCCCACTCTATTCAGTTGGTGTGTGAGGATAGAGACACCCTGAGATCATTCTCCAGTTTTAGATGATGTTGGTGCATGAAGACACGGATGTAGAGATCACAATTTTATCTTATGACGCTCCTTTATTTATTAATTCATATTATACCTAGGATTTGGTAGAAGAATATCTTGGTTGTGTGCAAATATGACAAGTTATTTATGTGTACAAGACATTTTTCTCACCAACCCCTCTATACATGGTATCGATGGAGTTAATTCTAGACTTAAGTGAGACTTTGAGGAAGCACCCTTATCCTTGCAATGGCCATTCCAATAGTGGGACTGAATATATTGAGGAAATCAGCTATTCGTCACAAGAAAAGAGTGATGACTCTATTGAGAGGAGGATATATGGATTCTCCTCTCCTGTTTCTATACAAGCTCAATTGGCTATTCCTCATTTTTTTCTTTCCCATCAGTCACAAAAGCTTAAAAAATGATGCAAGATGATCTAGTAGAAGATTACCACAAAGATTACTGAGACTTTATTGGACATATTTAATGACCAAGGGGAATTAATTAATCACCTATTTAACAACTTGGATAATATGGTTTTGATTGACAACCACCATATGAAATCATGAGACAAATTATCTGGATTTGGAAATATTTGGCCACAAATGATAGGGTCTTTCATGATCTTGAAGTTGAGGATCACCTAACCGAACATATGAAGGAGGCATTGGAGGAACTAGATCAGAGTTTCCATTTTATATTTAAATTACAAGCCCAGATAGATTCTTGGACTATGAAAATATGGTTATTTGAGGAAATCATAAATTTTTTTGGTTTTTTCCTTTCAAATTCATCATCCCCATTATCAAATTATAAAAATAGAGTTCAGTAGATAACTACTTTAGTTGAGTCTCTCCATATTAGGGAATAAGAATAAGTGGTGGGGCAAGCAACACTTCAACGTTAAATTGATGCTTCTAACAAAAATCTTGCGGAAATTGGTAGCTCAACTGATCTAATATTACTGTAGTTCGATCATTGATATAAACTATTTTTGTGAGATTCTTGGAGAGACTCTAAAATGTGGATATTGTTTATATAGTACGCTATCAATGAATGGATTTTCAAACCTTTCATATTGATATCCAGTTTCTATTTCATTCATGATGTGCATGAATTTTTTCTGATATGATTTTATATTAATCACCAACAATACCTATAATTTCTATAGTATCAAGTATACCTGAATGATGTGATTTGAATTTTGAAATTATCATAAATTATTATTGATAAATGATCACAAACACCCACTAACATGGGATATTTCATTGATATGTCTATCTTGAGATAACATGATTCTCAAAAGAATAATTTGGGTAGTATGTTTATTCTGGAGGGAGAGTTTTCAATATATTTATGAAGCTGATATGCTTGGTAAGTGTATCATGATTTTCCAAGGCCATATAGTGGGCGTTAAAAGTTCTTCCATTATTGCAGAATAATTCATTAATGTGATATAGTTTATGGTATTTTGGATAGTACCTTATATTGTTATATTTTATGGTCTTTTAGATGAGACCTTATATCACTATAGTTTAGGGTCTTTTTGCTCAGACCTTCTACAGATATTGTTTAGGGTATTTTAGCTCAGTACTTAGGATGTCATGTATGTTAAAGTCCTACCACTAGGAATTGATCGATGATAATGAAATATGGTAAAGACATTCCAGTAATGACCCAAAATACCCTAGAGTGTTGAGTTATGTCATGGTGTGGTTGAGGCCCACGCGGATTAGATCTCCTTTCCTATAATGAGGATGTGCCTCTAGTTGGTAGGTCAAACCCCTTATGTATCGGTAAAACATTCAAACAGAGGTGTCTCTACTCTTTTCAAAAGTTCTTGGATGCTTTATGATGGGAATATTGGTTGAGGGATAAATAATAGTGATACTAGTTCCAATGGTATATTTAGATTTTGGGTTATATAATTCATAACCCAAATGTTTGAATCAGTGAATATGGTATGGGGAAGACATTTTAGGGATGAGCCATAACACCCTGAGGTTCTAGATTCAGCCACAGTGTTTCCAAGGGTCCCAAGGATTGATGTTCCTTTCTTGAAAAGATGATAAGACTTTATTTGGTAGGTAAAATACCTTATGTGTTGATAGTACGGTTATATAAAAATGATCTCTACTATTTTCTAATGGTTAAGAGAGATTTGTGAATACATAAACACCCAAAAGATGACGTTGGGGTGGGGGAAAATCTATCCATGAAGGGTTATGTAACCCTAGTACAGTTCAAATCTTAATTATAAAGATCGATCCCTATTCCCTATGGTTTCTAATCACAAGGTGTGGGCCATCAATTATTTAGGAATTGAGTGTCAAATTTTTCTTTGAGAAAGGGTAAATAAATGGTGACTTAACATCGAGGATGTAGAATATTCTTGAATATTATGGTTAAGGGAATTATAAATTAGGGTCCAAAGTGATTAGGTCATAAGGATGGTGTGGGAAAATCGTGCCATAAATGACCTACAGCACCATCGGGAGCCAGGTTATATCATGGTGATGTCTAGCTCATAAGAAAAATAATTAACTTTATATTGGGCCATGATGTCTATGGTTGGTAACTCTAATCCCTTATGCATCAACACTAAAACTATGTAGAGAGATATATTTTCCATTATAAGTGATATGAGAGGTTTTCAATGACCCAAGTCACTTAAATCATGAAGTGAGATTTATGTAATATGTATGATTCAAGAAGGATTCGAGCAACATTAATGTGGTGTCACTACCTTGAAAACATATTCTCTTAGTAAGTAGACTTGAAAAATTATTACTCTAACATTTTACTAAACTAAGGGTACAATGATCATAATAAGTATTTTAATAGGGACTTAAAGTGGACCCTGTGAGCTTTATTCAATATTTAAGTGTACACTGATTTTTTCCTAAACTCTGGAGATGAATATTTTAGTGAGCAAAGACTTAATTTTTTCCAAGGATTCCCTTTGTGGGTTTTCAAAATGATAATTTTTTGTCTTATTCTTTCGTAGTTTAGGGGCTGGTGATTTGGACCATTATGGGATAGAGTTTAAAGTCATACAGTTTTGACCAAAGTTTGCAAAGATTAAGGTCATGACACACATAGACCAAATTTTGGGGATGATACACAAGATCCCAATTAGGATAACCAGTGTCAAGAAAACTTGAACATCCTTATGAGTGGGATATGGAATAGTTGTAAATTACAGCTTGAGGTTCTCTAGTCATTTGAAATGGTATGGGGAAATCATACTGGGGATGGCCCAGAACACCCTATAGTGCTGAGTTATGCCACAGTCATATCAAGATCACAAGGATTGGAAGGCCCTCCTTACAATGCCCAGATTTCTCTGGTTGGTATGTCTATTCCCTTATGCATCAATAATAGAAAAAACAGAGATATCAGTTTTCATTTACAAGGGATATGAATTTTTTAAAGAAACTTGAGGTTATTGAGACATGAAGAGTTATTTATGAATTGAGGTACATGAAAGATAGTAGAAACACCCCACACTCTGGCTGAATGGGGTATGGCTCTTATGACACTTTGATAAATGATGAAAATGGATGATGGTATACATTTTTTAACATCATATAGAAAGGTAAATAAGTTATTCCATGAATTTTAACATCATTCAATAAGGACATTTTTGTTTTGTAGTTTCAATGTCATGTGACCAGACGTTTTCCTTATAGTTTAACATCATGCGGTAGGTATGTGGGAAATAACATGAAACATTATACATGATATATTATATTCACAAGTAGGCCTCATGAATATCTGACTCATATGTATGAAATATATTCTTATATTGATCACCCCCTATACAGTTGGGGTGAATATTTATTATCGTTTGTTGTAGCGGGGCACGTGTTTGGGGATCTGGGAATTAGTATATATCATGTGATGATTGGAATCAAGAAACAAATAGTTAATAATTTGAAAAGCCTATATTTAGGTATAACCCATACACTAAGGTGGGAAGTTTTTCCATCTATTATTGTAGTTGGTCCTAGGATTACATATCTAGGTGTGACCACATATCCTGTGATTATAAGAATCAAGTCACATGTAGTTCTCAGGGAACCATATAGTTTAACATCATAGAGCAAGGATGTTGGTTTCCTAAAAATAAAAATAGATATTATTTCTAGACCCAATGAGGAAAATCGAGGTGTCACTACATATCCGACAGTAATATGAATCAATCCACACATAGTTCTTGAAACATAATCTTCTCTTGAAATTCTGACTTATATACTTGCAGAGGGAATTTTTATGTTTATTTTTTGTGTCTAGAACTAAATATAGAGGTTCAAGGTTCACTATGTATCCTTTTATGTAAGTAATCAAGTCATATTTAGTTCTTAAATAGAGGTTTGGTTGGATACTAACACCAACAACATTGGTCCTCTCAGGAAAGGTCCACAGGAATGTTCAGTTTTTTGTTGTGAAGGGGAAATCAACCATGCAGTTTAATATCATGCGGTGAGGACTCACATTATTCATTTTAAGGTATTTATTTTACAACCCTGATGATCCTATCATTATTTTTATGCCTTATTATTATGGGGAATACCTTAATGAATTTCCTAAGCTCACATGAGTTATGTTCAATGTGAGAAAAAAGGAATAGAAGGAGATCCTCTCAGCATCCAGTGGCAATTAGGATTAGAAATGGGAAATCCTTATCTTGCAGTGGCTGGGCCAAGATATTAGATTTAGTAATTCCTTTCTATTTCATTGAAATGAGAATCAATCAATACATATACCAAGAAAACTTTTGAAGTTTAATTTCATGTAGAAAGGACATCAGTCATGCAGTTTAACATCTTATGATAAGGATGTGCATAAGGGAGGTAACACTATTGATGGGCCTAAAAAATAGAGGTTTTGGAATCACTACATATCCTGTGATTATAAGAATCCAACCACCTGTAGTTATTATAAGGATAGAGTCTATATATGGATCTGACTCTCACATGTGGATGGAGGCATTTCATCCCTATTTTTCATAGTTCATAGTGCATGTGCATTGAGTCATTAATGAGATGGTGATTCCTGTGTAGTTCAATTTTATACAGTGATGAAATATTTCGTTCTATTTAATGTCATTTAGTGAGGAAATTTTTCATATGGTTTAACTTCATGTTTTAAATATGTTAGATGTTATAAAGTTTAATCCTTTCTTCTAGGACATGAGATGTTGTGTAGTTTAACATCTTGCTGCCTAGAAAATATAGTATAGTTTAATGGCAGGAAACTAGGATGAGAGGTTCTTGATGATATCTATTCAAAGTATTTATTGAGAAAAATTTCATTGGATGGTGGGTGTGAATCATTCCCCATCCATTGTGGCTAGTGAGTAAGTTCCATCATGATAGACCTTATATATGATATATGGCCCTTCAAATTTGGGTTCCATCTTTGGAGGGAACTTACCTTGTATCATTGGGATTCTAAGAGCTAACACTAGTTCTCATTATAGTATTTAATGAATATAAACATTCTTATTACAAGCTCGTGATGGACATCAAGGTTGTGTAATGCACAGAACATGTTCTCATCAAGTAGCTCTAATTACAGCGTCTTTTGAGATCACTTTTCATCCAAGAGTTTTCCACAAATGGATATTCAGAGTAAAGGAAGAAATATTCTATGAGTAACACTACCTTAGTCCCATACTCCAATGATTATTGAGTTTCTTGTGTAGTAATACACATGGTGTTACAGTAGGCCCATGAAGCATGGAGGAAATTTTCCAGCCATGAATTCTTATGATTGTTAAACATCTTCTAGAGTATATATGACACAGTCTTATTAATGGCCTCTTTCTATCAATTTTCCACTAAGTGATAGAAAAATGAGATAGACGCGATGTTGTACTCTTGGTACAATGTCCTCAACTCTATAGAATAGAAGTTGTTGTCATTGTATGTCAATATTGTGTGAGGCATTATAAACCTTTTGATTATATGGGACTTTGTGAATTTGATGATATTATTCACCCTAACATCCTTGAGGGGAATTTCCTCATCCCATTTAAAAAATAAACCTGTACCAGTTAGGATGTACTTGTACTACTTAACCGTGGTTGTGGGATTTGACCACAAAACAACAATTACCCAAATGGAAAATGGCCATGAATATTTCTCTATATATAGAAATTATGTGGGTTAATGGATGGATTTTTCATGGATTTTTAATGCATGAATTTTGTTGGTGAATTCAACATAGTCATGTATTATGTTGTTCCTATAATAATCCAACCTTTTGATTTAGTGGGATATATTGGTCCCATACTAATAAGAACCACATGAGACTACATTGAATTATTCCATGATGTGGTGAATCTCACTTTCTACTATGAATTTAAAGAGGATTCCATCAAATAACCTCTTGTTGAGGGACTTTTTTTTACTTGGGTCATCCTTATGGGTATTGTTTGATGCATGACACTGAATTTGTTCCCTTCTGGCTCAGTCTGTCGAGAGAGTCCTTTTTTGGAGATAACTGGTTATGGGATCTATCCTTCTAGGGGTGGATATTGGTCCATAATTCTATAGGGCCATCTTGACCTGATTTATTTCTTCTATATTGCATACAATTATCGATGAGACCATTATTTGTTGCATGATACAAGAATATTGCTTCCTCCTAATCAGGATTGGACATGAATATGGCTATATTAGACAATTCAACAACACATGCATTCTATAATGGGGGAATATGATTCAATGTGGTATCAAAAGGTAACTCTTCCATTAGTACCCTAAAGTAGCTAGTGAGAAGGTCTAGTTCTTCCTTTTTGATAAAATATTCTCCACTGATCTTCTTCCACACTAGTTACAAATCCCCTTTTATATTTAGGTAGCATATTTTTAGTTGTAAGGCTAGTTCCAATACAATTATGAGGGATTTGGTATTGTACCTTATTATTTGTGTTGCCTTCATATAATGAGAATGTTTAGTAAAAAAATATTTTTTCTAGAGAAACAAATATTATCCCTAGACCAACCCGATTAAGCTTCGGATTTTCTATCCTTCTTTCGATAGGAGTTCGAGAGGAGCCAAAATAGTACATATTCCATGTCCAAGAGTATCATGGCCATAAACCCCCCCCCCCCCTCATATTGGAGCTTGGTTTCCACTGGTTTATTCTTTAGGGTGGGATGTTCCATGAGGAAATCATATAGGGATTTCCTTTTCATTGACTTTTACAAAACGAACTGGATGTTATATTCTTGTAGAATGACCACCCATTAGGCCAAACACCCAGATATCATGAAGCAGCCAAGGATGTACTTGAGATGATAAATATGAGGGACTAGATGGACATAATGGTTCTAAAAGTAATTCAATAGCTTTTACACTTCAAAGATGAGTGGAAGAAAGTTCTTCCTAAAATCAATGTATCGGGTCCCAATAATTATCATTGTTTGGATGAGGCTATAAAGATAGTTCTCACTCCCCGCATCATTCTTATGTGTGAAATGAATACCCAATGAGTGTTCTATGTGAGATACATATAATATGAGTTTCCTCCTTCCACTAGAGGCATCCGAATCGGTGGGTGCAGAAGATACTTCTTGAGACTTTCAAAGGATTCTTAATAGTCCCCATTCCATTGGTAGGTTATTCCCTTCTTCATTATTCTATTAAAAGAGAGATATTTTCCAGATACATTGGCTATGAATATCTAAATGTAGGCAAGGTGACCTTGGTTTCCCCACATTTCTTTGAGATTTAAGGAGGGTGACATTGCTAAAATTGCACAAGTATTCTTTTGGATGACCTCGATGCCACAGTTGTGTACCAAAATACCATGTAACATACCTGATGTTACCCTAAACATGTATTTTAGCATATTTATCTTTAGACTATGCTTCCAAATCTTATCAAAGACTGTTTGAAGATCCATGAATTGATTACATCACTATCAATATTTGAAAACTAGTTAATCAACATAAAATTCAGCTATCCTTCTCAGTAATGAATTGAATATGTGATGAATTGTGCGTTGATAAGTGGCGCTAGAGTTCATTAATCCAAAAGGATTGACATTATAGAAAATGATCCCTTAAGGGACTTTTTGGGAAGTGGATTCCTCATATTTAGGGGCTATCTTTATTTTTTTGTACCCTGACTACCCATCAATGAAAGAAAGTTGTTGGAATCCATTAGTTTCATTGATCAAGAGTTCTATGATTATAATGGTAAATCATACATTGGGTAGTACCGATTAAGTTATCCAAAATCGATACAAACCCTAATATGACTATCCTTTTTCTTCAAGAGGACATTATTGGAAATCCATCACGGTTTTTTCTATTCTCAGACAAATATTCCTTTGAAAAATTTCATAAATTACACCTCTACATTGGTGGAATAAGAGGGGCGCATTCTCTTGGATGTCTTCCTGAAGCCTTAATGCTCATCAGGTAAGCTGAGATAGTTTATAGCCACATCGGTATTTATGTAACACCCCAAGCTTCCACGGTACACTTCTCTTTGAATAATACAGTAGCGTCTGTTGTACGCAACTTCAAGTTCTAACACACACCACAACTAATCAAAGTAGCCGTTATGAATATTAATAACCACTTTTTAAAATTATATAAATTTTATATTTCAAAATGGACTTCATTTTTGTATTCGTCATATCGAAATTATCCAAAGTTTAATTTTTTGTAATTTTCTGAGACCATCCAATTTTAATGAATAGTGAAAAATACTTAAAAACAACTTTTTTAATCAAAGAATTTTATAGTGATAAATTAGACTATTGAGTGGTTTTAAAGTATAATTAGAATATATTTTTACTATTTTATCCAATGGTTATCATTAGAATTAATTTCACTTTGAAATTGGACATAATTAATGGTCAATCTTTTGATATATATTGTTTCTTAAAAACACACTATTTGTTGTGACAACGGGAATTAATTATAAAATTAATTAATGCAACCTATATTTTTGGAATTTTTTAAAATATACATCATTTTTGATTCGGAATATCAATTATATCTTAGGGTGAAATTTTGGCATTGTTCTGAAAAACTTCAATTTTTGATGAATAGTAAAACCACTAAGTGGTAGTTAAAAAACTGTTTTTCGTTTAAATGAAACATTACCACTTCTGTGATTTGATTTTCAAAAATCAGATATACATGGTTGTAATTAGTAAGTAAAATTTGGTTCAATGGGATTAAAATAATTTTTTGGTGAATAGTAACTTTTAAGTTTAATTAATCGCGATTAAAGGTAATTAGTGAAATTTAAGGTAAAAATGATATTATAAAAATATGATAATACCTTTACACTTGTCCTACCCCTATTGGATGTGTCATGGCCGACCAAGACAATCCATGGGTCAACTTGGGGACCCCATGGAGCCACTTTTGTAGGAAAATAACATAAATAACTCTTATTTAAAGTTAAAATAAAAATGCCACAAACATAAGTTGTTTTACTAAAACAATTTTTAAATGTGGTTATAAAAGTAATATTTTTGACTATAAATATTCATTAGAAGTATAAAAATATTTCCTACATCATGATAGTTTTTTGTATAATTTTTAGACATTAAATAAATTAAATTATTTATGACACCATGATGATGCAACGATTACCTCATTAATTAATGATTTAAATAAATTTAAAAGATAATGTAAACTCTAAGAATTACACTTGTACAAAGCATATTGGATGAGAATATTTCGAACCCTTATCACCTTATCCTCGAATTATATAAGTTTGGGACCTTTAGAATCCGAAAAGCATTGTATAATAAAGTAACATTTTATTACTTTCCAAGAATGCCCCTCCTCTCCACTTATAAAAGGCCCCCACCACTACCACCTTACACACACTTTCAAAGCCTTTTGGCACGGCCAAACTCTGCCCAAAAACTCTCCAAACTTCCCTCCCTTACTCCTAGAAGCATCACCTTGGGCAGAAGTCTTCCCAAGGAAGTCTTTCGTTCAAATAAAAAGAGTTACCCGATTTTAAGGTAATGGCTTCTCTTATGTTGTTTTGTTTTTCTTCACCAACCCCTTAAAGTCTTTTTATTACTTTCTTTTGTAACAAAACCAGTATCCTAAATATACTAGGATGTTGTTATAATGATTATTCAAGCTACACTTACACACACCTACATCTAATGGTTAAAGAACATACAGTTTCTGTGGATGTCGAATTTCTGCCTCACGAAATGATGATTGTTCAACACTCATAAAACACCTTCAAAGGTGGCCATTAAGATGTCACTCTATTTATAAATGATATATAATATGTTTATGTTTTACTTAAGGTTCTGTATTTTTCATTTATGTCATACCATTATTGTTTCCCTTAGGGGTAAACGTGATATTTTCATTTTAGGAAATGCGGACTACCGCCCCCTCAAAGTGATTTGAATCGTTAATACCATATGTGGGATGTATAAAGAATGGAGTAAATGATATTATATATGATATTATAATGGAATTATAATATACCTTTATATCATTATGATTTTATTAAATATGAAATAGAAATGAAAGTATCGTTCATGCGTACGTACAGCTTACCGTCTCCATGAACGGTGCATTTCATTTCTTACCTCTAAATGTTATGGAATATTATAAATGCATATATATACTGGATATATATGAGATATATGATATCTATATCATTAATATAATTCTGGATATAATGGATATATCACCACATGAACAACTTTTAATTATAAGAATTTTATTTTTGACTCAAGCACCTAAGATCGACAAAATGACCGTTATTAACTTAAATAATTACATAATGTTTATAACATGGTAATAAGTGATATAAAAGGGAAAATGAACTTGAAAAATGTTCTTAAGAAATTATAAATTATCTCTAGTTTATTATTCAGGAGGTTAAAGAACGGTCGAGTCAAGACAGGATGCAAGGTAAGGGAACTTCTTAACCCAATTTCCATTCTTTGGGTTAATTTCCAACTTTCAAATTATGTCATGATATTATTATGTCCTATCTTGTATTTTTACTTTCTTTATGTGTACATATAGTGAATACACATAATAGATCTATTTTATTTTAAAAATGATCTTTGTAAGGACTTCGTCTCAATCTCCTTTCATTGAGGAATATATGGTTTTATACACAACTTTCCTTTATACGGTGTTTAAACCCCTTTGACTTTTACGTTTATTCAAAAGGAATATTTTTATATGAAGTGTTTTAATAAATGACAAAAAGGAATGATTTTCTTGTCATACGTATGCGGCGACAACGAATTCTCCGCCGCCATGGCCATTATTTGGGTTTCGGTTTTCTCTACAAGCCATAATTTTTTTAAAAAGAAAAATAAATACCATATTTTGCTTTTCTTTTATTTTGGTATTCAAAATGGTTTTGATAATGTTTTTATTACATCAATGTGTTGTATTGATATCTTGTGATTGAAGTGTGGGATTCTTATGTTTCCTTTATGCATGTTTTATGTGATACAATTATGTTATGATTTATGATATGTTTAAACCTATACATATGAGGAATGCATTGGACTTAATAAGTGACGGGTGGAGCCCGCTATAGCTGCTCGATGCATCGGTAGGTCTCATGAGACAAACTAGTGTCTTGGCACGAGGCCTTGACAAAATATTATTTGTGGTCTTGGCACGAGGCCTTGGCTACGTTGTTATGATAGTCTGGCATTATGCATTCCATCATTATGAAAGTGTTTATAGATATTTCATGTGATTATTCGACTAGTAGAATATCCATGTGAGTAAGTAAATGGAATTATTTAATTTTATTTTTTCCATATTTTGCTGGAGTTAAAGTTTAAAAAGGATTTTGTTTTAGTTATACATTGCCTTAAATGTTAATGTTTATTTTCAAAAGCTTCCGCAATATTTTTATCCTTACTGAGCATCTGAGCTCACCCCTTTCAATGTTTTAATATTTTCCAAGATGTGAAGAAGTATTTTATGAATGACCTGCAGGGATAGTCAGAAAGGGATATGAGTGTGGACTATGAAGACAATGTTATTGTAGTTTTTTTTACTTTATGATGTAATGAAAGACTAATGAATGTATCTAGTGTTTCCAAGGCTACTAAAATAATCGGTCTTTCGAGACTTGATCATTTGTGATCATGCCAATGTTATGAAGTAATGCACCTACTCTGGGTAGCTGGGGTCGGGGAGTTACAGTTGGTATCAGAGGCAGTTTAGTACTAACCTTGGAAGATTGATTT
Organism: Viscum album; assembly: GCA_963277665.1. Lineage (NCBI taxonomy): Eukaryota > Viridiplantae > Streptophyta > Magnoliopsida > Santalales > Viscaceae > Viscum > Viscum album. The sequence continues at coordinate 359,764,520 of OY728131.1, forward strand.
AGATAAACTCTGATTAGAGCACATAGCCTGAAGATAGACTTTGAGGATTAGTATAGAAGAACTTCATAGAATTTTGGTATTGTAGAGATGTTGTGTGTTTTCCGAGCAATACATCCATGTCTGGATATGAGCAGGTAGAGGCGGCTCTGGCACAGATGTACCTAGGGGTAAAACCCGAAAACACTGCTTTGAGCTAGACTCGAACGGGAACTGGTGCACGACAATGGGCCTTGCTGCACTCTTGGTTACGACACTCCCGGGGGATATGCTTTGGATAATTCACATTTTCTTTACAAACCACTATGAAGGGTTATGAGTATATACTTCCTCAAAGAAAACATTTTTATGGATTATATCCATAAATAGTTCAATTTATGTTAAGTATCTTACAAGTATGGAATTATGTATTTTGATTCATAAACTAATATAGTTTCTGCCATTGTTTAGAAATGGCACCTAGTGGAAGGAATGGAAACCGTATCAATGCACGCACTCCATGTAGGGATTGCCCTCCTGCTCAAGATAATTATTGTGGAGCTGGAGATAAAACTGGTACTGATCAACTTATTACCATACTGGGACAACTCACTCAGGTTATGAATAATAACCTTACTCGTATGGACCACCCTGATCCTCAACGTGGAGGATCAATGTTAGACCGCTTCATGAGGAAACAACCACTAACATTTAATGGGGGTAAAAATCCATTAGTAGCTGAGCAATGGATAAACTCCTTAGAGAAAACATTCCACGCCTTGGGGAGTAGCGAAAGGGAGAAGGTTGTCATGGCAGTCTACCGCCTCACTAGAGATTCCGATCAGTGGTGGTCGCTGATTCAAAACACAAAGGAAGATGATGACGTATCGAATATGGAATGGAGGGATTTCAAAGAGCTTTTCATAGAAAAATACTTTCCACATGACCATCGAGTAGATAAGGAAAGGAAATTTCTGAGTCTGAGGCAGAAGGAGGATGAGAATGTCGCAAAGTATGAGTCTAACTATACAAGGATAGCGAGGCATGCTGCAGATTGTATACGTAACCCGAGAAGTAAGATTGATCATTTATTTGATGGGTTAAAACCATATCTCCGTCGAGCTTTAGTATCACAATCTTTCTCAACATATGAAGATATAGTCTCGTGTGCTATCAAGACGGAAAATGAATTCTCTATGTCTTATTACTTTAATGCAAAGCAAGAAAAGAAGAGATCTTCTGATCAATCTGGAAATGGAAATAAGGGGAAGAAGGGAAGAGTTGAATATCAGTCCTGCAGTAAATGTGGAAAGAAACACCCCTGTACTTGCTTGAAGGGAATGAGGGACTGTTACAAGTGTGGTGAAAAAGGCCACCAAGATCATGATTGAAAGGGAAAGAATGTTGATGTCAATGTGGAATGTTATAATTGTAGAGAGATGGGAAATTATGCAAATGAATGTCCTAAGCGTCAGGGGAACTTACCTCAGAAGAGGCCAAGGGATCAAGGCCAAGCTTATGCTATCACTACTGCTGAGGTTGAAGCTCTGAAAGACGTGGTGGCAGGTAATTTAATGGTTTCCTCAAGTTTAGAAAATGCATTATTTGATTCTAGATCATCACATTGTTTCATATCTTCCCAGTTTTCTAAGAAAATTAGATATTTCAAATTTGATTTAACAAGAGAATTGTCAGTCAAAACTCCTAAGGGAAGTATTATTGCAACAAAGTTTTGTGAATCAGTCCCCATTAGAGCACATAACTGTTCATTATCCGCTGATCTCATTGTCATAACTATGATTGAGTTTGATATAATCCTAGGTATGGATTGGATTTCAGACTATGATGCAAGGATTTATTGTAAGAATAAGGAGGTTACTATTTTTGATGTTGATGATAAGGAACACCTTATTTTTAGAGCAGAATCGTCACCACCTAATTCTTATTTAGATCCACCCCCAGTAGCTCAACTAAATTCAATTATTGGGGAGGAAGAGAATGAAATAACTGAGGGAGAGGGAAGTAATGTTCAAATAAAGGATGTACCTATTGTGAAAGAATATGAAGATGTGTTTCCAGAAGATTTACCTGGCCATCCTCCAGAACGAGAAGTTGAGTTTTCCATTGATTTAATTCCTGGATCAAGGCCTATATCAAACACCCCTTATAGGATGGCCACCGTGGAATTAGTTGAACTAAAGAAACAACTAGAAAAATTGATTAATAAGGGATTTATTTGTCGTAGTGTTTCTCCATGGGGAGCCCCTGTCCTTTTTGTTAAGAAGAAAGATGGATCTATGAGGTTGTGCGTTGACTATAGGGAGATCAATGCTATAACAATAAAGAAAAAGTATCCCCTACCTCGCATTGATGATTTATTTGACCAATTGCATGGAGCTCAATACTTTTCAAGGATTGACCTTCGATCTGGATACCATCAGTTGTGTGTGAAGAAGGAAGACATTCTGAAGACAGCATTTCGAACAAGGTACGGGCATTACGAGTTTACAGTAATGCCTTTTGGATTGACTAATGCACCTTCTGTATTCATGGATCTAATGAATAGAGTTTTCAAGGAATATCTAGATGATTTTGTGGTGGTATATATTGATGACATCTTGGTGTACTCCAAAAGCTATGAAGATCATGAAAATCACTTGCGCATTATCTTGAAGACTCTTAGATGGAATGAATTATATGGGAAGTTTAGCAAGTGTGAATTCTGGGTTCAGGAGATTTCTTTTCTTGGCCACATTGTCTCTAAGGATGGAATTTCTGTTGATCCTTACAAGACCAAGGCAATCCAAGAATGGCCAGCACCGACGAGTATAACTGAGGTACGCATCTTTATTGGTTTTGTAGGTTACTATCGACGTTTTGTCCAGAATTTTGCCCGATTGGCTGACCCATTGACGAAGCTCACACGTAAAGGGGTTAAATTTTTCTGGACAAAAGAGTGTGAAGAATGTTTTGATGAACTGAAGAGAAGATTAGTAAATGCTCCTATATTGAATCTACCATCAGGGAATCATAGGTTCGTTATTTATAGTGATGCATCAATGAAAGGACTTGGTTGTGTCCTTATGAAGAATAATAGGGTTATTGCCTATACATCACGACAGTTATAAATTCATGAGCAGAACTATCCTACTCATGATCTCGAGTTAGCTGCTGTAATCTTTTCCCTAGAGATATGGAGACATTATCTCTATGGTGAAAAATGTGAGATATATACCGATCACAAGAGTTTGAAATATATTTTCTCACAAAAAGAACTCAACATGAGGCAAAGACGATGGCCTGAACTACTAAAGTATTATGATTGCACGATACACTACAACCCAGGGAACGCACATATGGTTGCAGATGCTTTGAGTAGAAAAGATCATGGAGTTTTGAACATGATGAGAGTGGAAAGGGATCCTATTTTCATGGATCTAGTAAAGATGGATATGGGAATCACCATGGAGGGTGAAACATCAAAACTTTTTCAGATGGTTGCCAAACCATATTTACTAGAAAGGATAAAGAGTTCTCAGTCCGATGATAATGTGTTGAAAAAGAAGATTAAAGCTGTGAAAGATGGGTGGTTGAGTGACTTTGTTTATGAAGATGGAATTTTGAAATTTGGGAGGAGACTTTGTGTTCCCGATATACCTAATTTAAAGAGGGAATTGTTGGATGATGCTCATAGTTCCAATTTCTCTATACACCCTGGGAGCACTAAAATATATAGAGATTTAAAGGGAAATTTTTGGTGGGACCACATGAAAAGGGAGATTGCCGATTTTGTGTCAAGATGTATGGTTTGCCGACTAGTGAAAGCTAGAAGGCAACATCCAGGTGGAGTATTGCAACCTCTTCCCATACCTGAGTGGAAGTGGGATAATATTACGATGGACTTTGTCATGGGACTACCAAATACCCCTATAAGAAATGACGCAATATGGGTCATTGTTGATCGTCTCACCAAGTCAGCACATTTTCTTTCTATAAGGTCAGATCTGCCACATGAACTTCTAGCAAGACTATATATTAATGAAGTTGTAAGACATCATGGAGTACCCCTGTCGATTGTCTCGGATCGTGATCCCAGCATTACATCAAGATTTTGGAAATGTCTTCAGAAGGCCTTGGATCCTGAACTTCGTTTGAGCACTGCTTACCACCCTCAAACAGACGGACAATCAGAAAGAACTATTAAAACCTTAGAAGACATGTTGAGATCATGATCACTTGACTTTAAAGGAATGTGGGATTGATATTTACCTCTGGTATAATTTTGTTATAACAATAGCTTCCATTCAAGTATTCAGATGGCACCATATGAAGAGTTATACGGAAAGAGATGTCACACACCAACCTGTTGGGATGACATTGGTGAAAGAAAACTTGTAAGCCTAGAACTGGTGGAGGAAACAATGGAAAAGGTGAAGGTAATCCAAAACCACATCAAAGCAGCTCAAAGTAGGCAGAAGAGATATGCTGACAATCGAAGGAAGGATTTGGAGTTTCAGGCAGGAGATCATGTTTTCTTGAAGGTATCACCATGGAAGGGAGTTATACGTTTCTATAAGAAGAGTAAATTGAGTCCCAGGTACATCGGACCCTTCGAAATTCTAGAACGAATTGGGGCTGTAGCTTACCGTTTGGCAATGCCGCCAAGTCTCTCCAAAGTTCATGATGTATTCCACGTATCACTGTTGAGAAAATACATGCCTGGCCCAACGCATGTACTCACCTATGAGGAATTAGAACTGGAACTCGATCTGTCTTATTTTGAAGAGCCCGTCAGGATTCTTGATACAAGAGAACAAGTGCTGAGAAGCCGGATGACTCGTCTGGTAAAAGTTCTATGGAGAAACCATAAGATGGAGGAGGCAACGTGGGAACCAGAGGAACATATGATGAAGAATCACCTGAGTCTTTTTATACAGTGATATTATATGAAATTTTTAGGATGAAATTATTTGAAGGAGGGGAGAATGTAACACCCCAAGCTTCCACGGTACACTTCTCTTCGAATAATACAGTAGCGTGTGTTGTACGCAACTTCGAGTTCTAACACACACCACAAATAATCAAATTAGCCATTATGAATATTAATACCCAATTTTTAAAATTATATAAATTTTATATTTCAAAATGGACTTCATTTTTGTATTCGTAATATCGAAATTATCCAAAGTTGAATTTTTGTAATTTTCTGAGAACTTCCAATTTTTATGAATAGTGAAAAATACTTAAAAAAAACTTTTTTAATCAAAGTATTTTATAGGGATAAATTATACTATTTAGTGGTTTTAAAGTATAATTAGAATATATTTTTACTATTTTATCCAGTCGTGATCATTAGAATTAATTTCACTTTGAAATTGGACACAAACAATGGTCAATCTTTTAATATATATTGTTTCTTAAAAACACGCTATTTGTTGTGACAGTGGGAATTAATTATAAAATTAATTAATGCAACTAATATGTTTGGAATTTTGTAAAATAGTCATCATTTTTGGATTCGGAATATCAATTATAGCTTAGGGTGAAATTTTGGCATTGTTCTGAAAAACTTCAATTTTTGATTAATAGTGAAACCACTAAGTGGTAGTTAAAAAACAGATTTTTCATTTAAATGAAACATTACCACTTCTGTGATTTGATTTTAAAAAATCCGACATACATGGTTTTCATTAGGAAGTAAAATGTGGTTCAATGGGATTAAAATAATTTTTGGTGAATAGTAACATTCAAGTTTAATTAATCGCGATTAAAGGTAATTAGTAAACTTTAAGGTAAAAATGGTATTATAAAAATATGAAAATACATTTACACTTGTCCTAACCCTATTTGATGTGTAATTTACGACCAAGACAATCCATTTGTCAACTTGGGGACCCCATGGAGCCACTTTGGTAGGAAAATGACATAAATAACTTTTATTTAAAGTTAAAATAAAAATGTCACAAACATAAGTTGTTTTACTAAAACAATTCTTAAATGGGGTTATAAAAGTAATATTTTTGACTATAAATATTCATTAGAAAGATAAGAAGATTTCCTACATTATGATAGTTTTTTTATAATTTTTATACATTAAATAAATTAAATTATTTATGACACCATGATGATGCAGCGATTACCTCATTAATTAATGATTTGAATAAAATGAAAAGATAATGTAAAATCTAAGCATTAAACTTGTACAAAGCCTATTGGATGAGAATATTTTTAACCCTTATCACCTTATCCTCGAATTATATAAGTGTGGGACCTTTAGAATCCGAAAATCATTGTATAATAAAGTAACATTTTATTACTTTCCAAGAATGCCCCTCCTCTCCACTTATAAAAGGCCCCCACCACTACCACCTTACTCACACTTTCAAAGCCTTTTGTCTCGGCCAACCTCTGCCCAAATACTCGCCCAACTTCCCTCCCTTACTCCTATAAGACTCACCTTGGGAATAAGTCTTCCCAAGGATGCCTTTGGTTCAAATCGAAAAAGTTAACCGATTTTAAGGTAATGTCTTCTCTTATGTTGTTTTGTTTTGCTTCTCCAACCCCTTAAACTCTTTTTATTCCTTTCTTTTGTAACAAAACCAGTATCCTAAATATACTAGGATGTTGTTATAATGAGTATTCGAGCTACAATTACACACACCTACATCTAATGGTTAAAGAACATATGGTTTCTGTGGATGGTGAATTTCTGCCTCACGAAATGATGATTGTTCAACACTCATAAAACACCTTCAAAGGTGGCCATTAAGATGTCACTATATTTATAAATGATATATAATATGTTTATGTTTTACTTAAGGTTCTTTATTTTTCATTTATGTCATACCTTTATTGTTTCCATTATGGGTAAACATGATATTTTCATTTTAGGAAGTGCGGACTATCGCCCCCTCAAAGTGATTTGAATCGTTAATACCATATGTGGGATTTATAAAGGATGGAGTAAATGATATTATATATTATATTATACTGTAATTATATTATACCTTTATATCATTATTATTTCCTTAAATACGAAATAGAAATGAAAGTAGCGTTCATGCGTACGTACGGATTACCGTCTCCATGAACGGTGCATTTCATTTCTTACCTCTAAACATTATGTAATATTATAAATGCATGTATATAGTAGATATATATGAGATATATTATATCTATATCATTAATATAATTCTAGATATAATGGATATATCACCACATGAACAACTTGTAATTATAAGAATTTTATTTTTGACTCAAGTACCTAAGATCGACAAAATGACAGTTATTAACTTAAATAATTACATAATGTTCATAACATGGTAATAAGTGATATAAAAGGGATAATGAAATTGAAAAATTTTCTTAAGAAATTATAAATTAAATCTAGTTTATTATTCAGGAGTTTAAAGAACGGTCGAGTCAAGTCAGGACGCAAGGAAAGGGAACTTCTTAACCCAATTACCATTCTTTGGGTTAATCTCCTACTTTCAAATTATGTCATGATATTATAATGTCCTATCTTGTATTTGTACTTTATTTATGTGTAATTATAGAGAATAAACATAATATATATATTTTATTTAAAAAATGATCTTTATAAGGACTTCGTCTTAATCTCCTTTCATTGTGGTATATTTGTTTTTATACACAACATTCCTTTATACGGTGTATAACACCCTTTGACTTTTACGTTTATTCAAAAGGAATCTTTTTATATGAAGTGTTTTACTAAACGAAAAAAAGGAATGTTTTTCTTGTCGTACGTATACGGCGACAAAGAATTCTCCGCCGCCATGGCCATTATTTGGGTTTCGGCTTCCTCTACAAGCCATAATTTTTTAAAAAAAGAAAAATACATACCATGTTTTACTTTTCTTTTATTTTGGTATTGAAAATGGTTTTGATAAAGTTTTTATTACATCAATGTGTTGTATTGATATCTTTTGATTGAAGTGTGGGAATCTTATGTTTCCTTTATGCATGTTTTATGTGATACAATTATGTTATGGTTTATGATATGTTTAAACCTGTTCATATGAGGAATGCATTGGACTTAATAAGTGACGGGTGGAGCCCGCTATAGCTCCTCGATGAATCGGTAGGTCTCATGAGACAAACTAGTGTCTTGGAACGAGGCCTTGACAAAATCTTATTTGTGGTCTTGGCACGAGGCCTTGGCTATGTGGTTATGATAGTCTGACATTATGCATTCCATCATTATGAAAGTGGTTATAGATATTGCATGTGATTATTCGACTAGTAGAATAACCATGTGAGTAAGTAAATGGCATTATTTAATTTTATTTTTTCAATATTATGCCGGAGTTAATGTTTAAAAAGGCTTTTGTTTTAGTTATACATTGCCTTAAATGTTAATGTTTATTTTCGAAAGCTTCCGCAATATTATTATCCTTACTGAGCATCTGAGCTCACCCCTTTCAATGTTTTAATATTTTCCAGGATGTGAAGAAGTATTTTATGAATGACCTGCAGGGATAGTCAGAAAGGGATATGAGTGTGGACTATGAAGACCATGTTATTGTAGATTTTTTTACTTTATGATGTAATAAAAGACTAATTAATGTATCTAGTGTTTCCAAGGCTACTAAACTAATCGGTCTTTCGAGACTTGATCATTTGTGATCATGCCAATGTTACGAAGTAATGCACCGACTCTGGGTAGCTGGGGTCGGGGCGTTACAATTTAGGCCAGAAATTTCTTTATAGTTCAAAACAAACACAAATCAATGGTTGTTTAGAAATGAAATAAACATATATTTCTCATCGAGTGGAAAAGTGGCACTAATCATTGTGGTCGAAATCCCTTCTTATATTCCTATATTTACCCACATGAGCTAATTAATGGCGGTGGAGACACCTTCCTCGAATGAAGTAGGGGCATTTCTGAGGTCATCCTCTTCTTCTTCAACATTTTAGTCTCTACTGATATTCTCATATAGAGGTAGTAATACTGGGGAATCTCTATAACTATCGAGGTGAGAGAGGTCGGGATCACATACATTATCAACCCCTACTACTTGTGTCATTACATAGAGATTCCAAAGCTAATTGACTTTTATAATGTTGTTGGGAATATGAGGGACTTGGGCATTTGGGACAAGTTGTATAGCCACACCTAGATTTCTGGGGAGAACATAGTCATTGTCAAGAATACTTTAGGGATTTTAAAGGGAGGTCCCTAATACGTTGGGGGATAAAACCTGTAACTCATCATCCAAAAATGGTTATTTGCCTCCCCTTTCGAAGAATCCTGCTTCAGCATATGTGGCCTTACAAGTCTCAAAGGGGGAACTGTCACCATGAAGTATGCCAACTATTCCATCTTTAGGGTATTTCAGAAATTGATGGAATATTGTGTGTACCCCCATGTGGATAAGGATCCATGTCCTTATGAGTAAAAAAGTTTATCTAGTTTCTTGTTGGATAACTATAAACTTAGCATTATATGCGGGATCTCTAAACTGAGCTATGATTTTGATATTCTTAAGATGTCTTTGCTCACTCTTATCATAACCTTGGATGGACATTTTTGTGGGATATAAATCCCCTATTCTATATACAAAATTTCAATGGGTTAAAATTAGTATGAGGTTGATCCTAAAGCCATTTTTAACTATACCCCTTATAATGTTGACATTATCTAGTATTATTGAAACATATAGGGTTTTGATGTGTCCCTAGATGAACTCTTTCTAATTATTCTCTATAAATGATGTGGATAAATTATATTCTACAGTCATATTCTCCATGCGATAGACCTAGGTTTTAGCCACTTCTATTTCTAATTATTTTAGGCTTAGGAGGGATTTCATGAGTTCCTCTCTATGTTATTTTTAATGATGGAGTGCATCGAGGGTTGAGAGATTCACTAAGAAACCACCACCTATTTCAGAGTTTCATTATTTTGTTTCAGAGGTTAGCGCTTCCCTGGGTGGGGTTTCTCCTAGACAAATGGATCAGGAATTGAGGCATTTGAGGTGGAAAGGCCGAGTGAATGTGCAGAAGTCATGGGAGCATCCACTGCAAGTGGAGTGGGTAGTTCTGGAAGTCCCTGTTTCCTGGGATGATCGGATAATCACACCCCTGATAGGTGGTCAAGAAAGATGACTGGGTGTGGATGACTTCTAGAGGGTTCTAAGACACCTCCATGTCATTGTTGGTATTGATGGAGCACTTTACATAGTTTTCATATATATATATGTATGTTTTATGTGTGGACATGACCAAAATATTGGGCCCAACCGTGATCATGTTATCCCCTAAATTGTCGGTTCCTGTGCATGAACCCTCATGTTCCCTATTTTGGTGAAGAGAAATCATACTCAGAGGCATATTCATCATAGGATAATGGATCTACCATGTGTATCACATTGAAAGAACCATAGATGATATCTTCGTATGATGATGGTTCCGTTTGGTGGGGTGGTTCCCATGCTTCGGATGTTATAAGGAAGAAAATTAAAAGATTAATATCTTGCAATGGAGCAGAATGAGACACCTTGTATTCTGTTTCTTCCTACCTATGATGGCCACACCCACTTTTGGGAGACATGTATGATGTCACCTTCATGGGTGTTGGAGCTATTGTGGGTATGTTCATTTTTTCTCTTAGGTTGTAATGATCTTGATCAACTATTTTAGAAGTCATCTAGTTGTTCAACTTATGCCCACACCTAGTCAGAACTCATTTCTAATCACATTATTCTTTATAATAGGGGATGATAATATAGGCCACCTACTCTTAGGAGTTATCTAAAACCAGATAGCTAGAATCAACCATGTATTTAAGGACATATTATATGAAGAATTAGTCCTAGATATTATGTACCAGCCTTCTATGGAAAGGGAAATAGTCAGGATAGTCAATGAGGATGACCACATTGGGCTTCCTAGCCTCTGGTATCTTGAACAGGCTATTGTCCTTGGATTCCAAGATATAATTTGGGACTTTTTAATTTTAGAAGGAGTATGATTTATTCATCCTTTCCTCAAATACAAGGTGGTCCTGATTTCTCTATTCTTATAGAATTCGGATATTCTATTGTTGTTTCTACTCGACATGAGTTTTTGGGATGTTCGTGACCTGTATAGGTGTTTAGATGGGAAATTCTACTGATTTTGGAGTGACAGTTGAAACGTCTAATTTTCTTTTGCTTTTTCTCTTGTGTTGAGTTTCATGAACCTGTCTGGTTCAACCCTGAACTAGTCACCTAATTAATCTGTGAAAAGGCTTGAAGGGAGTTCCCGATACCCAAAAGTTGGAAACTAGTTCTAGGAATCTAAATAAAGAAGTTGGGAATGATTTAGCCAATAAAAAAATAAAATAAAAATAAAAAAATATCTATAGAAAAAATAAAACTAAACTCTAACAGTGGAATGAAAATAAAACTACACATGGACCACCATGTGACCTCATGAGTCACCTCCAACCATAAGATCACAATTTATCCATGAGAGAACCAAAGAGGGAAGCAACACCAGAAGCTAAAAACAAATATAAGCTATAGGTGTGATTATTAAAACTCAACAAGCATGACCAAATAAACTATTATCTATCCCATACCTTTAGAAAGAACACCCAGTCATGATATTTTGAAAATATGACCATATAAAATAATCTTTTCCCATTCCTTTAAAATCCAAATCACAAGCTTACGTTTTTATGAAAACCCATTATCTTTCTATCACATTTCTAAAATAGCTTCCATGTGAGCATAGACATTTCCAAATGAAAACTAAATAATTTAGATTAAATCCTGGTTTTCATAATAGATAAAGTATGCATTATTAAGATGAAAATAAAATTTTATCACAAGTATCATGTCACAAGAGATCACCATGAGATAACCTTATAGGTAACTAGCACACGTGGGACCCTATAATCCTCATATCTAAGTGAAACGTGGTATAGAAGCCACAACCAACAATATTATCATGCACATGCTTTTAGGAGGGAACTTCTAAAGGGCCTAGTGGTCTCTGATCATCATCATAATTTAGTTAGTGTTGTAATTTTCAATCCTACTAGATGAATCTAACCCAATCCACTTCCGAGTCAACTTGCGTAATAGTACTAGTCCACCACCTAGATTCCTAGGTGTCCCATGTTCTATATTTCAAATGGTGATGATTATTTATCAAACTAACATACACTAACATATCATTTTATTTAAACAAAACCCATACAACCTCCCACCATTAATATCCCACCTTGATCACATCACCTTTTTACGTCACCCAATAATGCATGGTCCTTTTTCACTAGGCACATATCACAAATCACACATTTAACATAGACATCATTTTTTTCTAAAACAACTGGAATGCCTTAAGAGGGGTTTTCCATTTTTAAAAACCATTATTAATGTTCAAATGATCCTCATTTCTTTAATATAAATATCTCTCCTTTAGAAAAAATGTTCTCCCAACACTTTTATGGTCAAAAACCATTTTGAATCCCAATTAAACAACAATGAAACCATACTTTTAAAAACAAACATGAAACCATACATAATTCAAATAAAACCATTTAAGAAATAAAATTCACCATTTGACCTCAAATTTATTCCAAAACCCATGCACTTTTCCATATTACCAAGAATAGAAATTTCACCTCTTTAAAATCACACACCAACCATTTTTAACTAAAGTCAAATTTCACATCTATTTTACACATACAAACAATAATTGGAAATACCCATTACAAAGTTAGAACCATTTAGGAATAAAATTATAAATAAATATCATTTAGAAACAAATTATCATTATAAATACATTACACTTTTAGAACAAGGTTGAAAGCATATTTCAACAATAAAAAACCATGTTGGAAGCTCAGATAATTCATGTAAAACAAATGTAAAACCATTTCTTAGAACCAAAACTAGATTTCATAACATATATATACTACACAAATATAAAAAATATTTTTAAATAAATCAATCATTTATAGATTTATACATAATGGGTTGGGTATATGGAAACTATATCAGACATGATTATTTTTCATTAAGACCATTCTCACTGACCCTTTGCACATACACCCACATGCATTGACACACACACACAGAGAGATATATATATATATATCACAAGATTTATTTCACATATTTTCCTCTACATGAGGGAATATGTAAAAAAGGGAATATATATATATATATTCCTGACCAATGAGTTAGAATGTAGTCAATCTAAACTCTCATAGCATGAAACCACATAAATGAGATCCAACACACTCTAGAAAAATTACCGGTAAGTCAAAAACCATAAAACCATTAAATTAACATTCAACCAATATGAAATAACTTGAAAACCATATCAAAATTAATAGCGGGTGGACTAAAATGGTCTTAAACTCCTTACCTTCAGTGGGAAACATTGAGAGAAGCCTAAAGTCTCCCCGAGAGACCCGTTGTACACCCTAAAAACAAGAGAAACAAAAAATCGGCTCTCCGAAAACCCTAGGGTTCGACCCATCTTTGTAGGGAGATGAGGAAGAGGAAAAATATCCAACCATGGGAGGAGATAAGTGTATATGTCTTTATTCGAAGGACCAAGTGACTTTCATGATTAAACCAGTGGATATCGCTATAGAAAGAGAGGGCCGAGAGGGAGGGGAGGAACACATCATAGAGGGAGGGGAGTATCACCTCACATGATGCACAAGGGTGAAGAAGTGGTGAAAATGTGAAAAAAATAAAGGGAAAAGAAAATAAAAATAAAATAAAAACATTTTCATAAAAATATTAATAATAATTATAATTAACTTAATAATATTATTATTGTTATTAAGACTTTTTCTTTCTATTTTTATTTTATATTTATCTCATTTTAATTTTTTTATTTTTTGATCACTGGGAAGGTCACACGGTTTAGCAACACTATCTTCAAGACTGTGTGCCAACCGTGTACACCGTACTAGAGGTAAAGGGTACATGCACGGACATACCACATGGTTTGAGAAGCCATGAGACAACCATGAAACTCATCTCTGTCATTGAAAAATGCCATTTCACATGCTCACCGAAAGGTTTAATAGACCATGCACATGCCGTACACAACACCACTATGGCACCTGGGAACTTGGATGTGCACCACACAATTACTAAAAATTGTGTGAGCTAACCATGCAACAACTAAAATGATTCCAAAAAAATAAAATTTGATCCAAAAACTCTTAACACTGAAAAAGAAAGGCTGGAAAATAAATACATAATTAATATAATTTAAATTCTAAAGTCGGGGTGTGACATTTCTCTCCACCAAAAATACTTTCTTCCCCCAGAAAAATGAGGAATCAAACTTGAGCTCATAACTGAACAAGGACAACAAAACCAAGAACTCGGTGTGAACTTTCACTCATATAGTCTCAACCAACCATCTCTAATATATACCAAAAATAGAAGAAGCATGAAGAAACATAGAGGGTTCTCCCCACCATAAGAATCTGATTAGCAAGATCAAAATTGAGACTCTCAACACATGGTAACTGTAGAATTACCAACACGAACCAAAGTGGATACCCATAACATAGACCAAAAACTCCCACACAAAGCCACTAACATAGACATTGGGAACTCCCAATCCAAAGCAGAAACCCCTGATACATAAGTAAAACATTCTCAAGAGCTCAAACCAAATAGAGAATTGAACCACCAATCGTCATTTACAAAATAAACAACAACCTCCAAAACAATCCCGACCTAAAACAATGCTACAAAAAAGGGGAAACCACACAAGAGATACATCATTTCAAGGGTTTTCTTCCATAAGGAACAACCAAAACCATAATGGTTTACAAAGTTACAAGGTCACCAAGACTTTCACAACCAAAACAGAACTTACATGAACCAACAAAACTACAATAGAGGAACATTCAAAGTAGATAATACTATAACAAGGAAATAATACATCTACTCATTTTAAAAGAAAATGGAAACTTAAATTACAATGAAAATAAAACATAGAAACTTAAAATATCTCTATGCTAGAACTTGAGAAAATTGTTGGACCAATGCCCCCACACCCTATGATTCCTAACTATTTGAAAATATTCACTCAGAGACATATGGTTGGATATCCAATGTTTGAAGCATATGCTTCCCTATAGTAAAGGGATGATGATTAGAAACTAAAACTTAATCTTTAGGTAGCAATACTTACAGAACACCCTTCAAATGAACCAAGAAATGAAAATGAATGAAACAACTTTTTATAAGCCACTATGAATGATACCTTCTTCTATTTTTCAGCTAACAATGGTGGGTGAAAAGCCAAAAATATTCAAGTGTGGTACAAAGTAAGGAATGTCTCTTAAACCACCACTAAATTTAGATTTTGGGTAGATCCATCAATGGGAATAATCATAGAAACAATTATTCATAATTTACTAAAAATCTATAACTATATCAGTTTTGAAAAGTTCAAACCACTAGACGAAGACCAAAACTGATTATCAAAACATACCTTCACCAAAACATAGAGGAATACATCCTAGAATCCGACCATCCACTCCTTACCTATAAATTTACAAGGCATACACAAAAACAAGAGGCACGAAACCGAATCAAATGGGATCATAAACCAAAATTCCACACTTCAATTACAAACAAAAACCCAAAAAAATCACCATTATGACCGCAATTTAGAATTTCAAAACCAAGATCAAAAAAAAGGATTCTAAACACAAAAAGCAAATACTAAACCACTGCTCACTTACTTTTCAAAAAACTTAAATTTCCCTTTTATAAAACCATTTTCAGCAAGAAAAATAACTTAAATACCCACCATTGGTATTCCATGAAGTCTCATATATATATATATATATATATATATATATTGATGTGGTAGCTCAAGAACCCATCCAAACATACCACTAATTTTTCACTTTCCACATACATACATCCATATATGTGACCATTTATAGAAATATGAAGGTTTAATTCAAAAAATTTCTCATTTCTAAAATAGTTCATTCAAACTAAAGTAGAAAATCCCAATCAATTTTAAGATTCCCCTTATTAATAAAGAAACACATACCCGAATTCTTATGTAACTTTGATTTCACATTCCAAAAAGTTTTTTCAAAATCTCAAAACAATTTCCAAAACACCTTCTATTTCCCATTGAAATCCCGCATCTTGTTAAAAGAAAACAAATTATGGGAATCATTTCAATTTGAAAACAAGTTTTCCACTCCAAATACCATCTTACTTATTGAAAAAGGATTTCCTAAAAATTATTTTCATTTTTTAAATCCACTCATGCCAACCAAAACTAAACCCAAAACTAAATCACATCAAAACATAAATAATAAGTAACTGGTGGCTATGCCTAACCCCATAACATGGATTAGTAGACCATTATTTGAGTGAGCATCAACCACAATAAGCATCTTGGACTATGCACTCGATATTTAAATTGGTCACTACCCCCATACAAGCCTGTTGCGTAGAACAAGATCACTCCCAATGTCATCCCTTATCTAAAAATAACAAACAAAAGAAAAACATAAATCCCGGAGTACCCCCAGCAACTCGAGGCTCGGAATGGGAAAGGGTTCATGATGTCATTCCCATACCCACATCTCAAGTCCAAACAATAATAATCATCAAGCTAACTAACACCCCAAATAATAGGGGCATGCTCTAATACCTTTTTTCACAAATCATCTTAGGATAACCCTAAATTGGTCACCCAATATGATCCACGACAAGGGATGAAGGATATTCCTGATCCCCATGGGATGGAAACTAGTGTGAAGCATAAAAATAAAGTAGTTGGGAATGATTTGGCCCGTAATAAATAAAAAATAAAAAAATATCTCTAAAACAATAAAGCAAAAAACTATTAGTGGAAACAAAATAAAAATGAACACGTACATCCATGTGATGTCATGAGTCACTTCCAACCTTAATATATCACTTTCTCCAAAAGTGAACCAAAATGGGATGCAACACCAGAATCTAAAAACAAAAATAATCTATAGGTGAGAGTATTAAAACTCATTAGGCATGCCAAAATAAACTATTCCTTATAGCATACCTTTAAAAATAAAACCAAGTCATTCTGGTTTAAAAATACAACCATATAAAATATGTTTTTTCTATTCCTTTAAAATTTAAATCATGAGCATCCATTTTCATGAAAAAGCCATTATATTTCTATCAAATTTCAAAAATAGTTTTGATTAAAGCATATGAATTTTCAAATTAAAGAATGAAATTTTGATTACAATATAGTTTTTATAATATAGAAAAAGTATGAAGAGACTGAAAAAGAAAATTTTATCAAAAGTACCATGTCACAAGAGAGCACCATGGTGAATCTTTATAGGTAAAAAGCATAAGTGAAACCCTAGTAACCTCGTTTCTTAGTGAAACATGGTACATAATCCATAACCAACAACTTTCTCATGCAAGATCCACTATGAGGGAACATCAAAAGTACCTAGTGGTATCAAATCATCATAATAATTTATTTAGTGTTTTAATCTTCAATCCTTCTAGATGAATCTGGGAAAAGACACTTCAGAGTTAACTAGCATACTAGTCCTAATAAACCAACCTAGATTCACATGTTTTCCATGTGCTATATTCCAAATGGTGGTCAGTTTTTATTGAACTAATATACATGAACATATCATTTTCTTAACTCAAAATCAATACAACCTCACACCCCTAATATAATTCATTGAGTGCATACCTCTTTTTACGTCACACAACAATGCACAAGCCATTTTCACTAGCCACATTTTACAAATCACACTTTTGACATAAAAAAAATTATTTCTAAAACAATGGGGACTGAATTAAGAGGTATTTTCCATTTTTACAAACTATTATTAAAGTGAAAAATATTCCTCATTACATTACAAGGAATATCATCCCTATAGAAACCATGTTCATCTATCAATTTTAATTTCTAAAACCATTTATAATCCCAATTAAACAAAGAAGGAAATAAACATATTAAAACTAACATGGAACCATACCTAAGTCAAAGAACCCCATTTAATAAATTCAATTCACTATATAACCTCAAATTATGACAAAAACCCATGCACTTTTCAAACCTACCAAAAAATGAAATTTCACCTCTTTAAAGTTACACACTAACAGATTTTAATTCATTTCAACATTCACATCTATTTAACACAAAAAAAACTTTAGAAATAACCATTACACACTCAAACCCATTTAGGAATCCAAATTAAAATAATTACCATTTAGAACCAATTTATCTGTAGAAATAAATAAATTAATATTTAAATTCATTTATCATAAACAACTTACTAGGTGATAAAAAATAATCAAGGAGGCCGATAAATGTGACGAACAAGCACGCCTCGAATGAAAATGTCTAAACCACCGTGGGGGAGAGATCCAAATATTATAGACTCCATGAGAAGATAATTATAACAACCCAGCTCTTTATTATACACTTAAACATGATTTATACCATAAACATGTACCTAAGACAACTCTGAGGATCGAGAGGTCTAATGTCTTGGGAAATTAGGGGCATTTCCTAAAAACATAAAAAATGAAATACAACAAATTTGTTTCAAACTTATATTACATGACCAACTGATTTCTACATACTTAACACTGCATGAGATAACATGAGGACATACATAGGAAAGGGGTGATCAATAAAGCCTAGTAAGAGAGTAAAAAGGCATAAAATGAAGAAAAAAAATATATTTCAGGAAATAGGGATATCAATACATCATAAGTGAAAAATGAACACAAAGGCATGATATATCATGATTATCTTAACATGGAAATGTGCAATGACATACAACATGATATTAGCATGAACCAAGGATCATCGCACATGGATTATCATTAGTAAACCCTCATTGCTCATGAATTAGCATCATTAAACCCTAATTTCACATGGATTATCATGATTAAGCCCTCATTTCACATGGAGTATCACGACACTAAACATTAGCCAATGCATTGGAGTGCTATCAGGGCACACCCTTCATAAACTCTTCATTTCATGCATAAGTGTGCCAAATGGATCATATAACAAGCAATCATTCAAAATAATAAGTTATTACAAGATTAAGTAATGTGGAATACATACGGGTAAGTACCATTCAATAAGTATATGTGTATAAAGGTGAATACCATTAATAGAGAAATGGGTATTGTATTCACTACACAATGATTTTGTCTTGGAAAATCACGGTGTAATTTTGGTAGCATAACCTCGTCATATGGAAATTCATAAGTTAGGTTGATGAGAGAAAAAGGGTTCCATAATAATTTATACATGAAATAGATAGTAAGGGGACCATGGAACATAATATACCAACCTATGAAATGAGATTTAGATGCATAATATGGGAGAAATACTTGAATGGAAATAATAAGAGAGAAATCCATTACGAAAGTTTGGCATGGTAACATGTGTATACATAAGGCATTAATGAAAGAGAAAGGGGTTTATAATCATTCAAAAATAAGGGGGAAAGTATGGGGGAGGTGAAATATCATACCCCAACCTTTTTAATTGAAAGTATAAGGGTATTACAACATAAAGAAAGTTGGATAAAAATAAGAAAGGATAGAATCCCTTACTTGTGTGCCTTAAAGAGCCTGAAGAGGGGATTATTGAGAGATTAAGGAGCCTTGTGTAACATCTTAAATCCAGATACTACTAATAGGTTCCCCATACCCAGTTGGCCAGATGGCCTAAAGAACATTTCCCCAAATTCTAGTGGCTTCCAACTAGCAGTGAGGACCTAGGGTGTGATAGTGGGGAAAATATACCCTCATTGACACTGCAGAATAGATAATAACAAATAGTAAAAGTAGTAAACAATATGAAACCGGAGTACAAAATTGAAAACTGAAAGATAAAGTTAACCAGAAGTCATATAATATCAAAATGATGTAGCATGTCACATGTTTGAATAAAATAGTGAAAACATGATACACTACAATCAATTAAAATTAAATAACAAAGTATGGTAAAACAAAATGAAACTTAGAAGCATCACAAGCCTTGTCTTGGTACCATGCTCTCCTTCTCCTAAGAAATAATCAAGTACCTAAAAAAGGGAGTTTCCCCTATCGACACATGCAACAATATATTCTGTTCGATCCCAAAAACATGGCCCAAATAGGGTGTGAGAAATAAATCACAATAGGAAACCACCAAAGGTTTGTTCCAATCTATTAGTGAGTATATGAAGCAGTAGTGTACATTGAAATGTAGTAACTAGAAAGTACTCAAAAGTAAACAATATTACAATTCTTGTTTTCTATTTTAATTTAATAATCAATTCAACATTTTTCCCACATAAAAGACCTCACCCAAAGGAACAACCAATCCTACCAATAGGCAAAACAATCTCGCCTGTAGGCATAAAAAATCTCACCTGCAGGCATAACAAATCTCGCCTGCAGGCATAACAAATCCAACAGGGGAAAGCCCTTATCTCAGTATTCCATCATATTAAACAACAAATGAAATCATTACATTATTACATGGTTATAAAGAAGAAAAATAACTTGGTGAAAATTTAATTAACCAACTCATTTCAAATAACTCACGATAGGGAAAAAAGAGTCATAACCACAGTTATCCTAACCCAGAAGACCCAACCTATCTAAGGGAAATGCACCTGCAGGGTGGATATTAATAAAAAAATAGTTCTTTCATTCTTCAATTCATATAATTAATCATCTAAACATCTTTAGGCATTAACATTGGTCAACGTCTCAACCAAGATACACCCCAAATGTCGGTGTGTGGCACGACACATATAAACAACATGAAATTAAGAAATTAGGATTACAAAACCTACCTAATCATAGTATAAATCTCATCATCTAGACTGGACTTATGATTCAAGATAGAATGGTATAGACCGATACGATTCAAATGAAACTTACATGAATTGAATCAGAGTCCGAACAAAGATTTCGGAGAAGGGTGATGTTCTGATGGTGCTTGATCTTCAACCCAGTTATCCCTCTGTCCATTCTGCAAAAAGAGGATCTTATACCAATTTTAAGTGAGACAACACATATACACTGCATGTAATACCATATACACGGTGTGTACCTCATTTTCCTATTCATTTGGTGGCCTCTTTCCACTGACTTACTTCCCAGGACCTATCGACATGACTACATGGTGTGTACATTGAAGTACACAGTGTGTAATTAGTTTTCCTCCTTTTCTAGTCGACATGCTCACACATCATGTATTCCCATCATACACAACCAAACTAAATGGCGTGTACATTGAATTACATGGCATGTAACCCTGAATCAGCCTTTATGATAGTATGATTCCAATAATTGTCTAGTTTTCCACTATTTTCTCAAAAACAACTCAAAGGAAAAGAATAAAAGAAAATTTTACCTCAAAGTAAGAACCTAGTTCTTAAAAACTTCCCATATTAAAGAAATTATTCCCTGAATTTCCTTTACATGGGTTGCGAATAAATATTCAAGAATAACTCTAGCCATTGAGCACGTTTGACTGCCTCTCTTTCCCAAGTCTCATCTTGTACTAAGTCGTGCTGCCTTAGCACCCGTATGAGAGGAAGTGAATGACCTCAGAGAACCTTCATACTGTTGTCAACTATATGAATCAGATGCTCCTCAAATGATTCATCAACCTGAATCTCAACCTCCTTAGGTTGAAAAACGTGAGACATGTCTAAATGATAGAGGAGTATATGAGATACATGGAAGACATCGCACATGGCTCAGTACCTATGAGGTAACTATAGTTGATAGGAAATCGACACAAATTTATCCAGAATCTCAAAAATTCCAACATATCTTGGTGAAATTTTAGCTTATCTCTTTATCCTCTTATGTCCCAACCTCAGTGCGACTCCATCCCTAACCTCAAACTCTAAAGGTATTCTAGAGTGATCAGCGTAAGATTTATGACGAGACTACGCAGTAGCCATCTGCTTCTGGATCAAGTGGACCTCCTCAGTAGTCTTCTGGACAAGACAAGGTCCCATCATAGATTCCTCTCATGCCTCCAGCCAACATTTGGGTGATCAGCATGGCCTCCCGTATAAGGCCTCATATGGCACTATATGAATAGTATTTTGGAAGATATTATTATAGGATAACTCAACCAGGGTTATATGCTTCTCCCAAGATCCCCCAAAGTCTATGACACATTCACACAATATGTCCTCTAGAACTTGTATCGTACGCTTTGACTAGAGATTAGTCTTAGGGTGGTATGTTGTGCTCAAAAGCACCTGTGTACCCTGCACCCTTTGAAAAATATGCCAGAAACAAGACGTAATGCAGGCGTCCCTATATGAAATGATAGAACAAGGAACACCCGGAAGTCGTCCCAACTCTCGAATATACAACTTTCCAATATCAACAACACCAAAGGTCTCCTTCATCGATAAGACATGGGAGACCATCGTATTCCTATCAACTACGACCCAAAAAACATCATTGAATGTAAGAGACATTGGAAACCCCATCACACAATCCATCACAACATCATCCCACTTCTACTCATGAATGAGTAGCTACTATAAAAGTATAGCTACCACTAATTTTCTGCCTTCACCTGCTGACATTTGAAACAACTTTTAACAAAACCAGATACTTCTTACTTTATACCCAGCCACCAGTACTGACGGCACAATTCATGGTACATATTAGTGACCCCGATATGGACTGCCCAAGATGAAGCATGAAACTCTTGCATTATCTCCTTTTATATATCCCATGGAACCCACACACGTCCATGGATACGTATAACTTCATCATCACCTATCGTCTATCCAGAAGGAGGGTCCCCACCTTCCACACTCTTCCGGAGGACTATGCCTTCCAAATCTTATAGCTGACTCATCCTCACTCGGTCTAGTAGGGTAGAGGTAACTTCGAAATATGAAATATATGTTTTCCACTTACTTCTGTGCCCCTAAAAATGCATCTTAGAGAACAAGTCCATAAGATTCCACTCACCACTGCCTCCTACACTGCCTACATCTGGGTTCTCCTGCTCAGTGTGTCATCCACTGCATTTCCTTTGGCAGACATATAGGAAAGCTCAAAATCAAATGACTAAAGGTATTACACCCAGCTTTGCTGTCTAAAATTTAAATCACAGAGAGTAAAAATATATTTGAGACCTTTGTGGTCCATTTACACCACAAAATGTTCTCCAAATAAATAATGTCTCCAAAAATGAAAAACATGAACAAGCATAGCCAACTCGAGATCATGCACTGGGTAATTCCTCTCATGTGGCCCCAACTGTCGAGACCCATACACAACAACTTGATCTCCCTGCATAAGAACCACTCCCAACCCAATACCTGATGCATCACAGTATACAGTGTGACTCCTGTCTGGCTCTGGCAATACCAGTATCAACGCTGAAGTCAAACATCCCTTCAACTCATGAAAGGTTTCATCATAAGAATCAAACCACTATAACTTCATACATTTCATAGTCAAGCCCATCATCATCACTGTTAAGTGTGATAACTCTTGTAAAAAATGCTTGTAGTAACCAGCTATCCTCAAGAAACTTCACACCTCAAAAACAATCTTGGGATACTCTTGGGTAACTACTACTATTTCCTTCTCTAGGTCCATTGATACTGCAGTTCCTGAGATGATGTGACCCAGGAAGTGAATCTGATCCATCCAGAATTGGAACTTTGCAAGCATAGAATATAACTGATGCTCTATCACAGTATTCAAAATTATCTCAAGATGTTTGGAATGGTCGTGTCGATTGTGAGAATACACAAAAATATCATCCACGAAAACCACCACAAAAAAATATAGGTAAGGATGGAACACTCAGTTCATCAATGCCTTGAAAACTATTGGCGCGTTCGTGAGACCAAACATCATAACAATGTACTCATAGAGACCATATCTGCTACGAAAGGTTTTACGAGATATGTCTATTGATCGAACACGTACCTGGTGATATCATGAACTTAGGTCAATCTTTGAGAACACTTGATATCTTCAAAGTTGATAAAAAATTTCATATATCAATGTAAATGGATATCAGTTTTTAACCGTCAACTGGTTCTGTTTCTGATATTACATGCATAGACTAAGGGTATAATCTGCCTTCTTTTTGAAAATGACCAGTGAACCCCAAAGAGAAGTACTAGGTTGGATAAAACACTTAGATTTTAGATCTTCGAATTGCCTCTTGAGCTCTGGAAACTCCGTTGTATCCATCCTGTAAGGAGGAATGGATACCTATGAAACTCCTAGAACTAGCTCAATAGCGAAATCAACCTCGCTAACCAGAGGTAATCCTAAGAAGTAATTTGGGAAAAATTACCCAAAAATATCCACTACTGGAGGGAAAACTGCTAGACATGTTCCCTGGTCATCCAGAAATAAACTTGCAATCTGGTCTGTCATTCCACCCAACCCACGATGCTCAGGTCCAGCTCTGCTCTCCTAGACATCCCATTCACCCTTATGTAGAAACTCTCTGCCCTATAATAAAATTAAACTCACCCTATGGTGATATAAATCAATAAAGGATCGAAAAAAAACCTACCAGACTATTCCGAGAATGAAATCAAAGCCTATCATATCTAAGACATAGATGTTCTATAGAAAGTGACACCCACCAATATCAAGGGGGAACACCATAAACTAATGAACACCTGTATTTATAATTCCTAATGAAGTGTATAACATCATAAAATAATAAGTAGTATAGACAAAGAGCCCAAGGATTTACACAATGGCTACAGATATAAAACTATGTTTAACACCAGTATTAAAAAGTGAAAAAGGTAAAATAGAGGCAACTATAACAGTACCTCTGACAGTAGAAGGTCTGGGATCCCTCTCCTACTAGTTCTGTTTCACTTCATAAGTCTAACCTATACCATGGACATAAGACACTGATTGGATACCCTTAGTTCATCCACCCTATTGTCATTGGGATCCTATGGTCTAGATACCCTGGCCACGACCACCTCTTTAACCTGAGTAGCCTGACGTATTCCACTTCCCTGATTGGCGAGAAGCTGTTGACCCCACTCCTGAATGTGTTGAAAATACAGAACCTATCTCACTAGTTTCTCATGGAAACTTCAAAGAGTAATGCTGTAGGTGGCCCATCCTATTGCATGATTGGCACTCGACAAGGTCCATTGAGCACTGTGGTCTCATGTGTCCGTGTCTGCCACACTGGTAGCACTTCACCTAGATACCATAAGAAAAGTTCTGACTGCTCATATCCCTATGAGAAATCTCTATACGATGCTTCTTTCTCTGATTGAAATAGTTCCAGATCTCAATGTCGAACCGCCCTGGCTCACACCCCCATATTTCTTTAGTTTGCACTCATTAATCAGCACCTGAATCACAATAGCAGAGACAAGAGGAAACATGAAGATATTCACCTATGATCAGATGTCAAAACTGATACCATCCTCAAATAATCTAGGTTTAGACCCATCATCAACCATCAGAATAGGTGCAAATCGCTAAAGCTCAGTAAATCAGGCAGAATAATCCATAACCGATAGTGTGACCTACTCCAGGTGCATGAACTCTGGGGCTCGATTGGCCCTCAGCGTCTTGGGGAAATAATAATCATAGAAGGCCACCTAAAAGTCTCCCCATGTCATATTTCGATGGCGCCCTTCCTGAGTGATAACATCCCACCATCTCTTGCCTGAATCACTCATAATGTATGTCGTGAGCTTGACCCTCCTCTCTAGATGCATCTCCAGATGCTCTAAGATAGTCAACATCGATTCCAACCATGATTCCTCTGCCTATGGTGCACCATTCCCCTGAAAGAGTAAGCAGATGCTGCTGTTGAAATATACACGTCTACTCTTCCATAGATGTGGCAGTCTACAGTACTCCCAGAAAGGTCTTCATGAACCACACAAAGCCTTCACAAAACTATGCATCTTCACCTATGTTAGGTATAACATTTGGTGCCATAGGTGGAACAACTGGAGGATCCATCGGTATCCCGTGGCCTACCATTTCTGGAGTATGATCATCACCACTGTCCTGGCGTAAAAATCATGGTTGTCGTGCCGGAATACATCTACAATGTTTAAGAACATTATTTAGTTCACACTGATTTTAATGGTTTTCCATTCAAAAATTACCAAAACAAAACAAGTGCAAACCCTAAAATTTTTTCAAAAAGAAACTAAATAGCGTGTAATACCATATACACGGTGTGCACCCTTAGCATCTTACATTGTCATGTTCTACCACCGGTCTGGTGTGTAACAACCCCACATACATGATGTGTTCCTCATGTACATGACATGTACACATGTCTATCCTCCTGGCCCTGTACTCCAACATGGACAGGTCCACACGGGTTCTTCTTGGGTGGACTACACAATGTGTATAAGAAATACATGATGTGTTCTAATCCAAACTCCACAGCTCATGTTGTCTATCTCACGGTCCATTACATGGTCAGATATTACATGACATGTACAACTGGTACACAACGTGTTCTTCCTAAATACATATAACACCTTCTTCCCCAAATAAAAAGAACACACCACATGTTAGGCTAATCTATATTCCGTGAATAATAGGTTTTTCTAGAAATAAACTCGATATTCCCATGAAATCCCATATTCTATAGACGAACCAACCAGTTGGATACCAAATTCTGATCCGTGAGGGCCTATACTACCTATGAATCAAATTTTGGCACCCAGTAAGAGTATATCATAGCATAATTCTATACTAAAAGCTGAATCATGATCCAAAAAATTTCAATCCAAGAGGGCCCATACACCTGAGAGATTAATGTTTAGCAGTGAAAAATTGGACGGATGTTAGAGATTAATGTTTAGAATTCATTAAATTCGAACCATATCATGTACCAATACACCTATCACAAAATCAGGCATATCTATTAAGATACTATCACAATGGAATGCATCTCTAGAATGATATATATCACAACAACATGCAATATCTAATGCATCCTAAATGGCATCACATGATCCATGGAATGTGATCCTAATAATTGTCTATATGATGCATGAGATGGAATACACTCATCTCATTGGGCTACAAAAAAATAGAACCACAATAATACCAATAAAAATAGTATAAAACAAGTGTGTCACCCAATGGTGAAATCGAATCAATTGTAATAGCTCAAAATCTGAAAGCACAATTTAATTCGAGGTGATTTGGATTTTCCCTGTACATAGGGTAGCTACTCCCGAGCACAACTAATTACTAAATTCCATAACCTTTACGTCATTTCCAAATGGTAAAACAAACTTGAAAAGAACCCCTTTGATACCACTTTGTAACATCCTAGATCTGGATGCCACTAATAGGTTCCCATACCCAGTTGGTCATATGGCACCAAGCGCATTTCCTCGAACACTAGAGGTTGCCGACCAGCGGCGAGGGGCTGGGGTGTGATAGTTGGGAAACTATACCCTCATTGAAAGAGTATAACAGAGTCGAATAAATAATAACATATATCGGAAGTAGTAAAAAACATGAAACTGGAGTAAACAAGTGAAAACTGAATGATAATGTTAACCATAAGGCATATAATATCAAAATGATATAGCATGTCACATGTTCTAAGAAATAGATAAAACAGGATACACTAAAATTAAGTACAATACAATACCAATGTACGGTAATACAAAATAAAACTCAGCAGCATCACAAGCCTTATCTTGGTCCCATGATCTTCTTCTCCTAAGCATCAATCATGTACCTGAAAAAGGGGCATTTCCCCTATCGACACCTGCAGCAATATAGTCTGTTTGAGCCCAAAAACATATCCCAAATAGGGTGTGAGAAATAAATCCTAGTAGGCAACCACCAAATGGTTCTAACAATATGTGATTGAGTATATGAATCATTAGTGTACAAGTAAATGATGTAACTAGAATGTACTCAAAAGTAAACAATATTACAAGTCTTGTTTTCCATTTTCATTTAGTTATCAATTCAAAATCTTTCCCACAATTAAGACCTCACCCGCAGGTACAACCAATCCTCACCCATAAGAATAACACACATCCTCGCTCGTAGGCACATCCAATCCTACCCACATGCATAACAATCTCACCCGAAAGCATAACAAATCTCACCTGCAATCATAAAACAATATCGCCCACAGGCTTAACAAAACAAACCGGGGCAAGACCTTATCTCAGTATTCCAACATATTAAACAACACATGAAATCTTTACATTATTACCTGGTTAGAAAGAAGAAACTTACCATGTTAAACGTTTAATTAACCAAATCATTTAAAATAACCCATAATAGGGAAAATAGAGGAATAACCATGGTTATCCTAAGCCAGAAAGGCCCAACAACGGTTATCCAAGGGAAACACACTTGCGGGGTGGACCTTAACCAAACAAATTTTTCCTTGATTCTTCAATTCAAATACATAATCACCTAAAAAAATTTATGCATTAACATGGGTCAAAGTCTCAACCAAGCTACACCCCAAATGTGGGCACGTGGCACAATGAAAAATACAAACAACATGACATTAAGCATTTAGCACAAGGCCACCTACCTTGTCATAGTATAACTCTCCTCATCTATCCTTGAAATCCAATTCAAGATTGAATTTTATAGATCAATATGGTTCAAACTCAACTGACGATGATCGAATCGGAGTCTGGACGATGATTTGGGAGAAGGTTGAAGTTCTTGCGGTGCTTGTTCTTCAACCTAGTGAGCCCTCTATCCATAATGCCGAAAAGAGGGGATTCTACCCATTTTAAGTGATAAAACACATATACACAGCATGTAAATCATTTTACTATCCATTTGGCGGCCGTTTCCACCAGCTTACCTCCAAATACCTACCAGTATGACTACTTGGCGTGTACTTAGAAGTACACGACGTGTAGTTGGTTTTTCCTCCTGTTCTGTTTGACATGATCTCACACCATGTATTCCCATCATACAGGGCCAAAATACATGGAGATTTCATATAATTACATGGTGTGTAACCATGAATCATCCTGTGTGATAGTATTATTCCAATATTTGTCTAGTTTCCCCTAGTTTTCTCAAAAACAACTCAGAGGAAAAGAATAAAAGAAAATTGTACCTCAAAGTAGGAACTGGGTTCTCACACCTTGTGAGGATCATAGAGAGTGGAGGGAATAGTAGGTATGTGATCCAAGTATATTGAGTGAATAAAATTGGGATCTTGGGTGGTTTTATATAGGAAATGATTGGGGAATTCTCTAAAATTTCACAAACTTAGGTTTTGGAATCTATATATTTAAATATTAAAAAACACAACCTTCCCATGGGTTTTTTCACACGATTTTTTCCAAAGTGGAGTGTATAGAATTATTTTATAAGGCCAATGCCTGAACATATTAAAATATTATCCTTTATTATGTTGAGGTGAGTCACATTATTAAATATATGAATTTAAAATAATAAAGTATATTAGACATTTTGTAGGATTCACTACGTCTTTATAAAATAAGTAAAACAAATTCTAAAACCACATTATTTTAATGGGAA
This sequence comes from Viscum album, assembly GCA_963277665.1. NCBI lineage: Eukaryota > Viridiplantae > Streptophyta > Magnoliopsida > Santalales > Viscaceae > Viscum > Viscum album. The sequence goes on from OY728131.1 coordinate 359,794,051, forward strand.
AACATATATTAGGCTGATAATACCAATTATAATATTTATTACCTTAATTTGGGGTCATTATGATGTCATAAAAAAACATATTTTATTTATAAAGTATTTACTTTTTTATCCCAAAATTCAACTTACTAAAAAAATTATGAAAAATTCACTGTTGGATAATTTCAACAGCATGATTCCAAAAATAATATTCATTTTATCTAAATAATTTTTTATATATGGGAATTTTCACTTTTAAAATGAAAACCGACATTTATTAAAAATTCACAGGTTTTGACAAAAACAATTTTCAAACCTTAATAAGAATTGTATTTGAATTCATAAAAATTATATAATAATTTATTATTCATAAAATTAATTTTATAATAATATTTTATAAAAATATTAGTATTTAAAAAAATTATTAATTCCTTATTATAAATTCTTCAAAATTAAATTTCTTATTTTATTGTAAAAAATAAAACTCTTATCAAACTGATTACCTAATTATTTATAGATAAATAAATGATATAATAATCATTTTTAAGAATATTTTTTATAATATTATCAATAAAAATAATATTTTATTATAATGTATATATTTATCAAAAAGTAACATTTTTACTTGAAATGAAAATTTATCAAATTCATCACTTTTTAATAAATAATATTTCCACAAAGGAATTGATGGAATAATACTTTTATCTATAAAAAAGGATTAAACAAAAAGTAACTAATACCTTATTACATAAGCCCTTATAAAACCTGTATAAGACCTATGGGTAAGGTGTGCGATGGTGAAAAGCTCTTAGGGAGGCTCAGATAACATCGCCCAAGGTGATAATCTTTATTAACTTGAACTTCTCCCATAGGTGATTCCGTTCAAGATTAACATATTAAAGCTCAATTTTAGATTGGTTAAGAGAAAAGACCAGTGATGATACCGCCTTTCCGAGCTCTGATTAATGAGCTTCATACAACCAGGGTTTAGTGGATGAGGCCATACTCTCCTTTGTCTGTGTCGAAAGGATTATTTTTAAAAACCATAAATTTATATCGATCACGTGATCACTATGAAATGACTATATTATCAACTTTACTGATACTTAATGGTCATTTAAACCCAATAATAATAAAAAGAATAAAAAATAGTGCATGTGTTTTCTATAAGACATTAAAAGAAAGTGAATTTTATTCATAAAATATCAGGTCATTACAAAATTCCAAATTTACTCATGAAATTTAATTTTACAACACTAAAATGGATGAGGGTAACTCTACCTCATCACTTACTATGATTCCAAAATTGCTTATCCAAACTTGTGGTTTCACCACAACACCTTGATGAGGGACATCGTCTTATTTTATACAAACTTTTCTCTACAATCTAAGATCATCACCAGATTCTTTTCATAGTATAGGTCATTATCCAATGGTACCACCTTTGTATTGAGTACATGTGATGGGTCAGGTGTGTACTTACTCAAGAGTGACACATGGAATACATCATGTACTTTAGAGAGGTTCAGTGGGTGTTCTAGTTGATATACAATTGCTCTAATGCAATCAAGTATCTCAAAAGGGATGATGTACCTTTGAATAATATTTCCCTTCTTTCCAAATCTCATAACTCTCATCCATGGTGATATGCAGAGGAATACCATGTCTCCAACACCAAAATCTAGGTCTCATTGATGATTATCAGCATAGATCTTTTTTTGAATCTGGGTAGCTTTAATGTGATACTAGATGGTATTAACCTTATCCACCATTTAATCAACCATTTATAGAATTAGAAGTTTTCACTCCCCAACTCCATCCCAACATGCTAATGTTCTGCACCGCTTCCCCTAAATGGATTCATAAGGAGCCATTTATATTCTTGAGTGGAAACTATTTTTGTAAGAGAACTCAAACAGAGGAAATGTTGATCCCATCCTCCTTTTAAGTCCATTGAACATGCTCTCAACATGTCCTCAAGTGTTTGGATAGTCTGACCAGATTGGATATCATTTTGAGGATGAAAAGTCGTACTAAAGTTCATATTAGTATTTAGAGTATATTGGAGACTCTTCTAGAACATAGAGTTAAATCATGGATCTAGATCTGATACAATCAATAGTGGTACTCCATGCAACCTTAAAACTTCTCTGATGTATATCAATGCCATTTTATCCAATGAGAAATGCTCTCAAATTCAAATGAAGTTTGTAGTCTTTGTAAGACGATCCAAAACAAACCAGATAACATTGTTTCTTTTATATGTCTTTGGAAGTATGGTAACAAAGTCCATGGTGATGTTCTCCCATTTCCATATTGGTATGGGTAATGGTTGAATCATCTCCTTAGACTTATGCCTCTCATCATTTACTTTCTGACATACTAGGCACTTTGATGTATACTCATCAATATCCTTCATCATGTGATCCCACCAATAATGTTGTCAGATATCTCGATACATCTTTGTGTTTCCTGGGTGAATGGATAAATTAGAACTATGTGCATCATCTAAATGTTTTTCCTTTAAATATGGATTTGATGGAAGACATAGTCATGGCCCAAATCACAAAATTATTTCTTTATTACCATTGACCTTTGAGGATTTCCATTTTTTGATAGATTCCATTTTCTTATGAATTCCCACATCAACCTTTTGAGAATCCTTTAACCTTTCCAAAAGAGATGTTTGATTCTGAAAGGATTGATGAAGTTCCCTTATTTAGGATTCCTATGTCCATATTCATAAAATCCAAGAAGATTGTATCATTTTCAATTATCATCAATGATAGAATCCCTCAGTCCTTTCTACTTAGAGCATCTTCTACCTTTTTCGCATTCCCAGGGTAGTATGGGATTGAGGAGTCATTGTATTTTATTACCTCTAACCATCTTCATTGGCGCATATTCAACTCTTTCTCTGTGAATATATACTTGATGATTTTGTGACCAATATATATTTCACACTTCTCTCCAAAGAAGTAATTTCATCAAAATTTCAAAGCGAATATTACTATATAAAACTCCACATCATGTGTTGGATAGTTCTTCTCATAAACTTTTAATTTCCATGAATCATAGGTAATGAATTTATCATTTTGGATAAACACACAACCCATTCCCTTTTTGAAAGCATCAATTAATAACACAAAACGTTCTCCACTTGTGGGTAGTGTGAGAACATGCGTGGTGATAAGCCTCCTTTTCAAATCCATAAAGAACTCTTCACATTTACCACTCCAAGAAAACTTGAATCCCTTCCGAGTTATCTTGTTAAGAGGGTTTGAAAACTATGAGACATTTCTCACAAATTGGTGATAATATATAGCTAACTCATGTAAGTTACAGATGTCTATCACATATGTTGGCCTCGACTATCCCTCAATTGCATTTGTCTTAGAGGGATACATAGATATCCAATTTCATGTGATGATATTCCAAGAAAATGGGACTTCTTTCAACCAGAACTCACACTTTCTATACTTTTCATATAGCTTCTACATTCACAAGGTCTCTAGTACAATGTTTTTATTCCTCTCAAGCTCTTATTAGGTTTTAGAGTATATTAAAATATCTTCTAAAACGAATACCAATTTTTTTTTGAGGTAATCTCTAAATAAACTATTCATCAACTCTATGAGGATTGTTGTAGAATTAGTGAGTCCTAAAGGAATTACTATGAATTCATAGTACTCATACCTTGTATGAAAAGTTGCCTTGGGGATGTCCTCCTTCTTCTCCCTTACGTGGTAATATCCCGACTATAGATCCACCATGGAGAACTACTATGATCTATATAGCTAATTAAACTAGTCATAAATCCGGGTTAAAGGCTACTTGTTCTTTATCATGATTTTGTTGAGCTCATGAAAATCAATGAAAAGTCGAATTGACCCATCCTTATTTTTGGAAAAGAGGACTGGTTCACCCCATGGTGAAGCACTTGAGTGTATAAAGCCTTTATCAAGATTCATTTTTAGTTGTTTCTTTATCTCTTCAAGCTCTACAAAATCCATTCTATAAGGATTATTAGATATTTTAAATTCTCTAGTTATGAGATCAATTGAGAATTCATCATCTCTTATTAGAGGAAGACCAGAAAATTCATTGGGAAACACATTATTGAAATCCTTCTCAATAGGCATGTATTTGAGGATAGTTCCTTCCGTATGGTCAATCATCTGAGCAAGATATGTGTGCTTATAGGGCATTAATATCCACGCTTGAGATTTTTGTGCTAAATAAGATTAATCCTCCTCCTTACACTTGTTTTGAATCTGGGGTCAATTATCAATATGGAGAGTAATTTCCCTTTCATAGCAATTTATATTGGTTCTATATAGGGAAATCCAGTCCATGCCATGAATTGCATCAAATTCTAATAGATGGAGTATGAAGAGGTTCACTGGGAAGTTCAATATACAAATTGTGATAGGGGAAGAATTATATTCACGAGATGAATAATTTTCCCATTTGATTTTCTCACCTACATCTCCAATTCCATGATTTGTGGTGGTATTTGGATTGTTCTACTAAACTATTTGGATATAAAAGAATGAGTAGAACCAGAATCAAAAAGTACAATTACTGTCCTTTAATGAATAACGAGTTTACCTATCACCACTTCATTTTCAGAGTTCACTTTAGTAGTCATGATGGAAAAATCTATCCCTTTATGCCTTTTAGGTTCTTGGTTGCCTCCGAAAAACCTTATATTAGGGCACTAGTTTGCAATGTGCCCTGGTTTTTTATAGTTTTAGAAACCAACAATGCATTGAGGGTTGAACAGAGCGTTGATTTCCTCTGTCACAGTAGCCTATTTTTCCTGTCTGTAGTTAATAGATAGGTTTCCTTATCTTATACAACTAAATAATTTACTCATCCCCTTCAGGAAATATCCAGGGTGCTTCTTTCCACACCATTGGTAAGTGGGGTACTAGTATTTCTTATCACAATTGGATTTATCCATCAAACCACTAGAATTAAGGTCTGGTTTCCAATTCTTATCCCCATGATGCCCCTGATATTTTTCGATCTCCATTTTTACTTTGAGGGTGCATAAGACAATTTACTCATAGTTATCAAAGTCATGGACCGTTATGGATTTTTGTAGGCTAGGTTTTATCCTAATAATAAAGTTGTCAACCATTCATTCAGGGGTAACAATAACGAAAAAGGTATATCATGAAATCCTTGTGAAGTTTTCCATGTACGCTCTGATGGATTATTCGTCTTTTTTCTTAAGGGAAAGGAAGTCCCTTTCCATCTTAAGTCTGATGGTGTGAGGAAAATATTTATTGTAAAACATTTTCTAAAAATCCTTCCATTCCAATGCCTATATATCTTTATCAGGATTTGTATTTTTTTCATCAATGTCCACAATTGATCAACTTCACCATCCATATGATAAGCTTCCATAAGAACCTTCTCTTTTTCAGAACATTGATGGATGGAGAAGATCTTCTCAATGGAGTTGATCCATTGTTCAGTGATTAAGGCATCAAATGATCTATTAAAAGTATGAGGCCTTTGTCTCATGAAGCTCTTGATTATGGCCTGATCATTCTGGGGGGGGGGGGGGGGTTGGACATTCCTCTTGACCCATGTTCCAATTCAAACCATGTGTTAACTGAGAGAGTATTGTGACAATGTTTGTGATTCCCTCACCCATCAGATTGGGCATCTCATTAGAATAATCATCACATTGATCTTCGCATCAGTTGTTATCTCGAGTCCTCCTATTACCGATAATTGTCAAGAATAAAAGGAATGTTAGGGGTAAGTTTTTTTATAACATAAAGGGGAATCCAATGAAGAAAACAATAACTTATAAATTACATTGTGTTCCTTATCTTATGAATTTATAGGCTTCAATCTATTTTATTCATGATCTACTTCCCAACATATATTCTTAGGGTCATTTTTTTATGATCGTAATAATGGTTCATACGAAGCTTATGAACTTACCAAATAATATCCCATAGTAGTGTAAAACCAAAAGTGCATCAAGGCTTTTTGTCAAGCACCAGTTCCCATTCGAGTCTATCTCAATACAGTGTTTTCGGGTTTTACCCTTAGATACATATGTGCCAAAGCCACCTCTACTTGTCTGTATCCAGACATGGATATGTTTTCTTGATAAACCAATTACTCTATACTCAAAAAAATTTATGTATTATTTTCATATACATTGTCTTATCCCTAAGGAATTCACTAGAGTTTTATAACCCTAATCTCAAAAATAACTAAACCTATCCTTATATAACAACTATAACAACCATGCTATTTATTACACACTTAAACATGATTTACTACATAAAATTATACTTAGTAGAACTATGAGGATAGAGAAGTATATTGCCTTGGGAAATTAGGGGAATTACATAAAAACTTAAAATATGAAATATGACTTCTTTATTTCAAACTTCTTTGACACGAACAAATCATTCCTTTGTACTTAACACTGTATGGGACAAACTGTGGACAAACATAAGAAAAAGGTGAGCTATAAAGCTCAATAAGGGAGTAAAAAGGCATAAAATGCCGAATAAAATATATTTTAATAAATAGGAATATCAATTTATTATAAGAGAAACATGGACATAAAGGCATGATGTGGCTAGATTATCATAACATAGAAATGTGACAACGACATACACCATGATATTAGCATGAACCAAGGCTCATTGCACATGGATTAGCATGAGTAAACCCTAATTGCACATGAATTAACATGAGTAAACCCTCATTTTACATAGATTATAATGATTACACCCTCATTGAACATGGAATATCATGACACTAAACATTACCCAATACACTAGAGCACTATTAGGGCACACCCTTCATAAACATTTCATTCCATGCATAAGTGTACCACATGGATCATATAACATGGAATCATTCAACATAATAAGTTATTACATGATTTTTTAATGTGTAATACATAAATGTTAGTACCAATAAATAATTATATGTGCATAAAGGTGAATACCTTTTATAGAGAAATTGGTATGGTATTCACTACACTGTGATTTTGGCTTAGAAAATCACGATGCAATTTCAGAAACATAACGTCATCATATAGAAGTTAATAAATTGGGTTGATGAGAGAAAAAAATGTCCCCTAATAATTTATAAATAAAATAGACCATAAGGAGATCATCAAAAATAATATCCCAATACATGAAATGTAATTTAGATACATAATATGGGAGAAATACTTGAATGGAAATGAGAAGATAGAAATATCTTGTAGAATTTCATCATTGTAACATGTGTATATGGAAGGAATTAATGAGCTATAAAGGGTTAAATAATCATTTAAACATAATGAGGGTAGTATGGGGAAGGTGAAAAATCATTCCTGAATTTTTTTAATTTAATGTACAAGGGTATTAAAACATAAAGAAACTTGGATAAAAATGAGAAAGGAAGGAATCTCTTACTTGAGTGTGTGACTTCAAGAGCTTTAAGAGGGGAATATTGAGAGCTTGGGGTGACTTGGGAGGATTATATAGATATTATTTCTGAGAATGTACATGTTCCAAGTATTTTGAGTGGAGATAATTAGAAGCTTGGTTCAGTTTATATAAGAAATGAGAGGGAAATTCTTTAATATTTCACTAACTTAGGTTTTGGAATCTATATAATTAAATATTCGAAACCACAACCTTCCCAAGGATTTTTCCCATGTTTTTTCCAAAGTGGAGTTGAAAACATTATTTTATAAGGAAAATGGGAAAACATATTAAAATATTATCCTTTCTTATGCAGAGGTGAGTCACATTATTAAAGAAATTAATTTAAAACCATAAAGTATATTATACATTTTGGAGGATTCACTAAGTCTTTATAAAATAAGTAAAACAAATCTAAAATCACAATATTTTAATGGGAAAACATATATTGGTCCGATAATACCCATTATAGTATTTATTACATCATTTTTGGTCATTATGATGTCATAAAACACATATTTTATTTATATGGTATATAATTTTTAACCCAAAAATTTGATTGTCTCATAAAATTATGAAACATTCACTATTAAATAATTTCAATATCCTAGTTCCATAAATAATATTAATTTTTTCTAAATAATTATCAAAATATTTTAATTTTTACTTTTAAAATGAAAACTGACATTTATTGAAAATTCATGAGTTTTGAAAAAAATAGTTTCAAACCTTAATAAAAATTGCATTTCACTTCATAAAAATTATATGCTCATTTATTATTCATAAAACTAATTTGATAATAATATTTTATTAAAATGTTAATTATTTTAAAAATTCATTAATTCTTTAAAAATACATTTTCTATTTTATCGTAAAAAATATCAATCTTATCAAACTAATTAACTAATCATTTTTTGATAAGGAACTTATATAATCATCATTTATAAATATTTTTTTATAATATTATTAATAAAAAAAATATTTTAATATAATGTATATATTTCCAAAAAGTACGAATTTTACCTGAAAAGGCAATTTATCAAATTCATCACTTTTTAAGAAAGACTATTTTCATAAATGAATTGATGGAATAAGAATTTTATTTATAAAAAGGGATTACACTACAAGTAACAAATACCTTATTACATAACCCCTTATAAAACCCACATTATACCTAATAGTATGGTGTCTGATGGTGACATACTCTTGGGGCGGCTCGAATAACATCGTGTGGGTGGTAATCTATAATAACATGAAAGTATCACGAAGGTGATTACATTAAATATTAATGTGTTGAAGATTGGCTTGGGATTTATCAAGAGTGAAGCCCAGTGACACTAACTCCTTTCCGAGCTCCAAAAAATGAGCTTTGTATGGCTCGAGTCTACTGGTTGAGGTCATTCTCTCCATTGTCTGTGTTGAAAGGAATCTTTTTAAAAAACATAAAATTATATCAGTCATGTGACCACTGTTTAACTACTATATTATCAATGATAATGATACTTAACATTCATTAAACCCAATAATAATTAAAATAATAAAAAATAGTGCATGATTTTTCTATAAACATTAAAATAAATGGAATTGTAATCATAAAAGATCAGGTCGTTGCAAAAATTTTGGGAGGCATTTGAAACCAAAAAATCAATGACACTATTTCCTTGCACCATGTTTGAGAATGCTCGACACAAATGGGGAGAAATATTTTTCATTTAAGATGAAATAATTTTATAGAAATAAATCAATTATGGAATTCAAAATAAATGTTTAGGCATAAGGAACCTGCCTCAAACATGCCTTCTTTTTTATGACGACCATTCGAACTGACCCTTCACACTTAAACACACATGAATATATATATATACCCAAGTTAAATTTCACATATTCCTTTATCCATGATGGAATATGTACAAATAGGGAATATATATATAAATATGCCATACCTATATGTTCATATGTAAGTGCTCTCGACTTACACAGCTCGAAACCCCATCAAAGAGATTCAAAGAAATCTAAAAAACAACCAACAACCCAAAAACCACAAAACTCATATATTTAAACTATACGAAAGAAAAATATTTGAAAACCCTTTCCAAAATTAATGGTGGACTAACTGAAATGATCTGGAACACCTCGCGTTTAGCAGCGGATGATGAGAAACACATTATATCGAACTGAGAGACTCGTCACATGCCATTAAAACAATAATAACCTCAAAAATGGCTCTATATAAACCCCAGGGTTTAGTTGAGCTAGGTAGGGTGATGAGGAAGAGGAAAAATGACCAACAATGGGAGGAGATGAGGTTAGAAGGTCTTACCTCAAAGGACTGAGGGAGATTCATGATGAAACTGGTTTACATTTCTTGAGAAAGAGATGACCAAGTGGGAGGTGAGGCATGGACCATAGATGGAGGGGAGGAGAACCTCATGCGATGCACATGGGGGGAGAAGAGGGTAAGAAGGGAAAATAAATGAAGATAAAAAAGAAAATAAAAATAACATAAAAACAAAAAAACAAAAAACTTAATAATTTTAATTATAATTAACATAAAAATAATAATAATAATTACAACAACATTAAATATATTTTTTATCTTTATTTTATTTTATTTTATTTTTTTGAACACCGGGCATGCCACACGGTTTGGCCGCATGGTCTTCCAGACTGTGCACCAATCATGAACAACCAATTAGAGGGAAGGTGTATAAACATAGGATGCCCACATGGTTTTAGAATCTGTGTTCCAACCTCACAACTCATCCTTTTCATTTGACAGATCCATTCTGCATTCTCATCGAACGATTTAATAGACCGCGCTTAAGTTGTACGCTACACCACTACCCCACCAAGGCACCTGAATGGGCACTACACTATTACTACTAACCATATAGGAAAATCATTCAATATCTAAAATTCTTAAAATATTAAAATTCAACCCTCCAACTACCGAAACTCAAAATATAGGCTGAAAAATAAATAGATAATTTAGATAATTTAAATTCCAAAGTCGGAGTGTGACATTGAGGGAGTGAGTTGATATTTTTATCATTTTCCTTGAATAACATATTTCAATAACCATTTTGTTTTTGTGAATTCAAGGAACCCACCTGGTTACTTCATTGGGATCTAAGGCATTTTCATCTCATCTATAATATTTTCATTGTAGAGTTTCGGTAATTTCTCATGTGAGAGACAGATGCTGAGTGAATAAGTTAAACCTTTCTATATGGCTATGAATCTAGACACCCTATAATTTTCATGTTGTTTTTAGTTCATCAGGTAAAAAAATTTCATTTTCCTCAACATGGAGCTAACTGATGAAGCAATTGATGACTAAGGTCTTTCCTTACTGCAAAGAACCCTAATTCAAGACTACTATGACAAAAAATGCAGACCATGTCACAGTCTTCACACAAAAAATAAGCTTTGTTACCTCATGATGATATTCAGGGCACAACATTGTGTAAAATTCTATTTGGGGTAGCATGCATCATCAAATGTGGAGACGGTAGGATTTCCAAAAATGGGTGGGGGAAGCATATTATCCACCAACTCAGGGTATAGATTCCCCTTAGGTTGTATAGGTGCGTGTTGTCCATCCATGACCTCTATTTGAGTTGTTAGGCCCTCAATTATGTTAAAAAACTATGGGGGTAACATTTTCTAAGCCACCTATCATATACAAGAAGAGGTTAGGGGTCGATGAGGTGTCCACACCTTTATCTCCTTTTGATTATTTATTTCTTATAAGACTTAATGATCGCCTTATAAAGGGTGAGATTTTCACCACAATAGAGGGAAGTCATGATCATTTTGACTTCATCAATTATGTATATTGGATACCTTGATCCGGATCCAGCTTGACAATCAGATACCACTAATTCTATTGGATTTTCTCTTTCCAAATTTATAAGAGGATGGATATTTTTCCCATTCTAAATAGGGTAAACAATCGGAATATTGCTACTGAGTTGTTCCTCATTGAATTTTTTGAGAGTTTCTATCTAATTATCATATTGTGATAATGGTTCCTCCAGGGAACGAACCTCAACTCTTTTAGGTGGTGATTGGGAGGTAGCCACACTTTCCCCTTCATCTTTGGTATTGTTCCTCTATAGAGGGGGAATCATGATATTTATAGGTACTAGATTATAGAACCCTATTTGGTTTTGGGTGCATGTATCCTTAGTTAGTGCATCCAAATCACCTTACTCTAGGGGTATATTTTCCGTATTGTGGCCCTCTAAATTTTCATCTTGATCCACCATATGAATTGTGTTGAAAATGATGATATTTAAATATGTGTATTAGGAAATGGTTTTTATTCCATTAAATTCTGCACAACAGAATAATTATGTATTTCCTTCATTGGGGATGTTACTAGAACCCCTAGCCATATTGGGACGTTTGTGCTTACAACCCCAACAATGTTTGATTAACTTCACCAAACAATCCTCTTTTTTTGTCCTATGAGTAATGAACCTGATGTAATTTTCCATCATGATAGTCGAACGGGACCTGAATAGTAGAGGTCTGGCTTATGGTGGGAGGAAGGTATGGGATTCCAACTATCGAGATCTACCTCCCAACCTGAAGAAGACTGATTCTATCTTTGGTGATGATGATGATGATGAAAATTCCCCCAACCCTACAGGATGGGAGATATCTGGGGTCACAATTGGAATTGATTGATCATATTGTCGAGGGTCTAATGATTCTAGTCAAGGATTTAGTGATTTATGGGATTAACATTGAGATATAAATTCCCCTAGACAAATAGTATGGGGTTGATCTGGAATCACTATTGATTTCCCTATGACATTTTTATGGGATTTTAAACATGGTGATGGTGATTGAGATAAAATTCTCCCAACCCTTAGGCTAGGGTTTTCTTGCAACTACTGATGATATATCTTGAATCATATTGGTTATTGACAATTTTAAGGGTGTAGGTGGTGGTAGGTATTCCCCCAACCATATGAGTTTGGTTCTCTCCTAGATGGAATCTGTGGCAGCTGATACTATATGTTATATGATGTGGAGTATATATTATCATGCAGGATTTGGGTGAAATGATATCCTATGATGTGATTCATTATTTATAGGAATTTTTTTAGTAGGTGGAAACTTCATATTCAGTATCTTAAATTAATTCCCATTCCTTTGAGGGGAATACATTAAAGATCTTACAATTATCCTCTCCCTATGATCATGATTTCTGGGTATCATTGAAGAGGGGATATTCTATTGTAGTGACTAACTTTATCAGGAATTACACAATCCGAAAATTTCAAAAGAGGCTTTGACATTATAGGAAATTTTATATAAATGGTTCTGTTGTTTTGGGGACATAGTGAAGTTTAATGATCTATATTTTTCCAATCTTTAGATACACATTTCTGGTGATTCTCTGGAAATTAATCGCCACAGAGTTGTTGTGGTGTAGAGACAATCATTGTGTAGGCATTTTTCATGCACGTACTTTTATGGATTCTGGGATATAGAAAAGGTGTCCATATCCAACTAACAACATAATGTATTGATGAAATAAAAGTGATAATATTATCCTAGAAATGGTATATTTATATCCTTCAGTCGGTGATGAGTATCACATGTATTTTAGAGTAGATAAGGAAAGTAATTATTTTCTATATCATCTCAGATCACATAGTTTAAAGTAGAGATGGTATAAAACCTGGTGGGTAGGTTGTGTCTAGATGATGATATCTATATGTCAATGTCTGCCTCCTATTCATAAATAATTACATGATTCCATTTGACCAGACCATAGAAGATTCTTCTTGGGGTTTCTTGCTGACCAGAGTTGACTACTTCTAGATGTTGATGGGGGAACCATATGCGGTTGACCTTGATTTTTCTAGAACCTCTCTACAATAAGACATTTGAGTTTTTAACACCTCTTTTTACAAATGTTCCTAGGAAATGGGACTATTTCCATGTCTTTGGGATATATCATTGTGGATAGGTTGACCACTAAGGATGTCAGAAGTATAGTTCTTGTAATCCATCTACATACTATAATGAAGAGAAAAATAATGGTAATGAATATCTTATTCTTTTTTTAAGAGTTGAAATACCCTTTAAGGGTTTATAATGTGTCTCAAAAAATCCCAAGGACACTATCATTTAGATAATTATGGATATGAACCTTATTCTGCATCATGGATGGAATTTTTTGACCTACCTTCTAGAGCTTTGTAGGGATATGATCCTACTGTATGATGGTTTCCAGAACATGTCGATAAACTTCTAGTGTGGTGTGGGTATGAGCCTAATGCTGAGAATATGATTGAATATTATAATGATATGCCTCATTATTGATAGGAATATGATCCATTCCGAATTAATGTTCCATTGTCACTTCATGAGCCTTATTCAAAATTGGAGTATGAGCCCGATCCCGAGCCTTGGAATATGTCATTGATATTTTGTGGTTGGGAAATGAGCTTTACCTGAGGCATGTGTTGCTGTCACTTAGTGGTCCCCAGTTGGAACAAGAATATGGTCCCAATTAGAATATTCATTCCCTATTGGAATATGCCTACGTACCTCTAGATTGGGAGAATGGTTGTGAGCCTTCTCATGTATTGTCATGGAATGATGCTGGTGAATTCTTTAATTGGAAGAAGTATGAATATGAAACATGATTCCATGATCTGATGGCATATTCTAGGAATATTCACTGATAGGAATAAAAGCTTGCCCCAAGGCATGTCCCATTCTCACTTTGTTAGACCCAGCTAGAACATGGATTTGAGCCCAATCCTAGTCCATTATAGTATTTCACTAGTCTTATTATATATGAATACAAGCCTTTAGAAAGGCATTTTCTGCTTTCACTTGGTGATCCTCAACCATAATGGGGATTGAAACCTGATCTTGGGCCTTTGGAATATGACACCATAATTTTTTAATAGGTATATCCCCCTTTACAAAAGCATGTTTCACTCTCACTAGGCGAGTCTTAGTTATAATGGGAATATGGTCTCGGTCTGACACCTCATCATTTACCAGAGTATACCGATAATTCTATTGGATGGTATAAAGAATGTACTATTTATCCAGACAAACCACTTATTCATAATGATTAGAGTTTTTAGCTTCCCTAACTATAGAGATTGGAATATGAATCTTTCCCTATATCTGTACCAGGGATGGAGTATTCTAGTGGAGTTCTTCAGCTAAATCTAAAAAGTAATGGTATATTAGAAAAGTATGTGCAGGGATATAAACCTTCACATTTTATATCCCCACTATATACTGGATGATAACATCGATTGAATTTAGGATATGAGCCCACTTTTATCCTCCTTGTTCCACCAGAATATTTTGATGGGCTTCATACTTAGGGGTAGGGATATGTGCCTCCCCAATGCCTGCTATAGGAATATGCCCATAGACTTGTTCCAAGCTAGTAAGTATATGAGTCTGATCATTGATTACTACTATAATTTGATGGAAGACATCATCAGCGGGTGTTGAGATATGAGACGACTCACTGTTATCCAGAGACTTCCTCACACGATGTGTCTTCATTGTTTCCCATGTAGGGGTATCAAAGGTGGAAGTGTGTTGGGTGGTACCCTCCGCAGAATATTGAAGGGTATCAGTGGGATGGTGTTGGTGATGAAAATTGATAGGAACCATCCTTGGAGACTCCTGGACTGGAAGGGTGTCATATTTCACTCCCTAGTCCCCCTTTATTATATATTAAAGGTAATGATTTCTGGGTTCTGGGGATATGATCTCTAAGGAGTTCGTTGTGGCAATGAGGGACACTAGCTTAAATATAGCTTTCCTTGGAAAATGTGGATTTTTTGGTTTCATTACATGGATAACCTCATGAATATATTCAAGTGTCTGGATTATACCACTTTGATGGTATTACCCAACCATTATGTTCACCACCTAATGTGGAATCTTTCAGACATGTGAGATCATTTTTCACCCATAGGGGTGGCAGCTATATATGATTTTCCAGAACGATTTCGTGATGAAGAAATTTTATCAGATCAGGATACCATTGATTAGTGATGTGTCTTCTTTAATGTATAAATAAGTAAAAAGTTCATGTGTTTGTTAAATATCATAGGCATGATGCACACTCAATCAAATATCTATGGTTAACACAATTTTTATATTATTCTTGATCATTTCATTATGCTCGTGTGGACTTTTCAAAGAAAGTATTGACTTATTTCATGGAAACCTTGGTTATAGAGGATCAAATATAAAATCTATTTTAGGATTGTAATATTTTTTTTATATTATAAGAAAGTGTCCTAGCATATGGAAAACTGACCATCCTACTATTTGAGGGTTTTATGTTGGGCTAATCATTATTGTTTTCATGAATTATGAAAATAAAAATATCCCGACGTATTATTAACCAATCATTATTTTATTTGAGATATTTCATGTTAGGTTCAAAATAATTTGTATATTATGTAGAAAAAAATTGACCAACTCATGACCATTTGATCATCTATATATTTTAAAGATTCATGTCAGGATCACTATTTTTGTTTCTATAGAAAGATGTGGGTGGATTTCATCCAGTTGCCTAGTTTGGGGGGTTCAATGTTATGCACAATCATTCCGATTAGGATCAAAATTTTTTAATGTTTCACAAAAACTCCAAACCGTTCTTCCATCCATAAATTTTTATGGACCTTATTTACAAAGGAATGCAGTCAGTTTGGGTTTTAGACACAATGGTGCTTATGAACACACATTGGTTGAGAGGATGGGAGGTTGAGCTCTTGACACCCTTTTGGGGGGAATTTTTTCCTACTAATGGACTCTCTTATATATTTAAGATATTTATGAGAGTCTCTTTTTAATCATGATACAAGACCAATTACCCAAACAGAATGATCAAAGGTTAAGTCCCATTATATACCTTGAGAATGGAGGTTTTATTGGTGAATCCATCTATATGTATCTGATCTAATTCATCAATTTTCCATTGGTGGGTTGCTACTTATATAATGAATCCTTATAACCAAGTAGTCTGGATGTTTTTGTTATTTTGGGAGGTAGTTAATATTTAAAGGATGGGATTGAGTCATTATGAGGTGTCCTACATATCTTGTTTTGTATTAGGAATCAAAATCCACATAGTTCCATAAACCCATGTAGATTAATGTCATATGAAAATGACATGTATGGGGGAACTAGGGCACGAGATATATGATCTCAAACCTCAAGGAGGTGTCTCACACATCCTATTTATTGTAGAAATCAGATTTTATGTAGTTTTTTCATGCCCTTGTGACATTCTCTAAGGTAGATACCCTTTTATGTTTGGTAATTATATCATTCAACTAATTGGTGCATACACACCGAGTTTTTCCTAGTAATAAGAGATTCATGGTACCAATGATGTTCTCATTTTACCTCCCTAATCCAATATGAGCTATGATCTGTGTGAAAACAAGTGGTAAAAAGTTATCAGATTAATTACATATGGGTGTTAGGATTACAAGCTGGGATGGACCATTGGATTCTTAATGTATATATTGGGACTTTGGAAGGAATCCTATCTATCAATGTTAAGGAAAGAATCATATTCATTGTAGATTTTTTGACTACTCATTCCACTGATTGATGAGGTGGATGGATCAACCAATGGGAATGATGGGGTCCCAATGGTAGATATGTTAGAGACATGGAGGGGATTACACACTAAGGTTTATTCCCATTTGAGTTCAGGATTGGGCCATAGGATGGTGTCATAGATATCCTGGTTATGGAAGGAATCAGAGTTCTCATAGTTCAATGTTTTGGGGATTACACACTGAGGTTTCCATCAGATACAGAACATATCTTATTATACCACTGATCAAGGCTTACACACTGAGGATTCCCTTATCTTTATAGAATCTTGTGACATGAATGATATGATTATTTATACTTCCTAATCCCATGTGATCTATTCTTGGAGTGAGAACTAAGGTATGGAAAATAATTAGTCTCATTTATTATGGGTGCATAACTTATGTGTTGGGACTACCCAACTTATGTTTTAATATGGACCTCAGGCCTAGGAACGCGTACTATGTATCTAGGTTATAGTAGGAATAAGAGTCATCACAGTTCAATTGGCCAGGGCTTAAACACTGATGTTTCCCTTATAGGAGGTAGATATCATATTATGCCACTTATTAGGTCATACACACTACGCTTTACCTATATGAAGGCTAGAAATGGTTTTCAAGTCCAAGGATGCCTAATTGACCTGGAATACTTAGCTTCCTGACATCAGTTGATTTTTTTCCCGAAATGCCTTGAGTTTATGCTTGACATGTCTAAGGATGGCTTCCTGACATATCCAAAGACAATCACATGAAATAGTTGTATTGTCAATGGGACATCACATAACCTAGATTACATGTCTATAGGATATCACATGACCAATGTTGACATTTTTAGAGGACATTTTAACCCATTTCTATCTAATATTGGAATCCATCACATCATCTCAAATGACATACTTTGAGGGAATCACATGATCAAACTGTCTTTTCTTGGTGTCATCATGAAACCTAGATGACATGAATGGTGGGTGTCTGATAAAAAAAATTATTGACTATTTTATTGATAATAAATGATATAATTTCCTCATATTGTGTGAAATATGTTCAATTATGGAATATTTGTGATTAGATCATTCATTTAAAAATTTTATGAAAATTCTAGTTTTACCCTTTTAAAATTCATTGTAGTGTTTTGAACAAAAATATTTTTCTGTAAATTATTTTGACTTAAAATTTTTTAACTGTGCTTCTGACTTAATTATATACACAGTATATTTAGAACATGGGAGATGGATTGTGAATTTGAGTGGTATAAATGGATCATGAATTCAAATATGGGATGTATTCACCATATTGGATATCAATTCGGTGTTTGGGTTGTATCTTATATATCCGAGCTTGGATGGGGCCCAAATGTTGTGGAACTATTTGGGACACAATTCCTCACAAATAATTCTACTAGAAGTCCATCCAATCCATGAATTTTGGAAATCAAATATACAGTGAATCTTGAAAAAGAATATTTGGCCAAATTTTCATTTCACACTTAAAAAAATTATATAACCCTAGACCAACCATACTCTATTTAAAGGGTTTTTTCACTCATTTGGAGTGTTGGATGAAGTGTTGGGAAGGTGTGGCCAAATGTGTGGTTCTTGGGAACACCTCAAAACTCTTGAAAAAAGTAAGGCCTTGAGAAAAGATCTCTTTCAAGAAGGATCTCCTCTCCCACCTCCACTTTGTATTTATTTTATTTCGTGCTTGTATCTTGAATTTTTCATCAATTAATATTTTGTGTTCCTATTTTTTCATTTTATTATTTTTCTTATTGGTCTGGAATGTATGAGTGGAGACAAAATTTGGGGTTCCTATTTCAATCCATTTCTTATGAAAATATATCTCCATGATGACAAATATGCACATAGAAGAGTGATTTCATTTGCAGTTGATCTAATACGCACTCCTTTAATTTATTTATTTTGAATTCATAAATATACCATAATTTATAAATTGTGATCAATTAAATATGTTTTAATTTCTATGTTACTCAATCGAATTTCACTTGACCATGTTGTCAGGCTTGTTTAAAGTGCCTGAGTGAAACCTCAATCGCAAAATCAAATCAACTTGAGATTGAATTGTATGCTTCAAGTCTCATCACTAAGAACAATTAATTCTAAAATATAGGAAGGATATGATGCCCTAATTTACCATTGACAATAATTTTTCATTTGGAACACAATCAAAGCTGGGTGTAGTGATTGGAAGTCCTGAAGTTGACTGAAGGCTCATTTTTTAATATTTTTGGTCGTGTTGATTTTCATAGGTTTCAAGGGTTGAAAATGTTAGGGGATTAAAATTCAATTAATTATAATAATATCGGATAAGGATAAATGAATTATTAAGGGGGGAGATTATATTGACCACGTCTTCTCATATAAATGTTTTTAAAGAAATTGTGTCTTTGATTGTTCCATCTCATTTTCTTATTTAGTGTATTTTACGAAAGTCACAAAACCAAACCCCCTATCTTGTGTTTCATTTGTTTTAAATTATTCCATTTTTTTTCTTCAAGTCTATTAAGAGTTTTTTAATTCACTTCCTCTTTGAGAGAATGACCTAGGTCAACCACTATGTTATACTTAGTTAAATCACAAAAAGTTTTGAGAGCATGTGCGACATTTCTCATCAAATTGGTGTTGTAGCTGGGGAGGAATGTTTTTTATTAAACCAATTTTAGGTAAGTTATTTATTCTTATTTTTTTTGTTTCTCTTCTTCTCCTCCCTTTTATTTTTAATTCTTTCTGCACCACCTCTTTTTTTCAGATCATCAATTGAAACTTCATTTAATGATATTAGTTTCCAATTCTTTTTTTATCTATTTTTCTATGATTTATGAAAAGATCCCATATTGAGGATCTCCTTGATCTAAAACCCGAGATTGAGTAGAACATTAGGGATAAAATTAGACAATCTCAATCTACAGGATGTGTCGACATTTACCCAACTGGGGAATTCTTCCACTCTAAGAATTTTGAAATTTGAAACTCTTAAAAAACAAAGATAAAACTAAATAAAATGGCTGAAAATAACAAAAATGAACTCAATAGTACTATTAGAGAGTTGGGTGAACCTAATATTAATTATCAACCTACACACATTTCATATCCAACTCTCGAATAATACATTGAACTAAATTATGGGTTAATTCGCCTTCTTCCAAAATTTCATGGCTTATCTGGTGAGGATCCAAACAAACATTTAAAATAAATCAAGGTGGTATGATCAACAATGAAACCAATAAATGTCTCTGAAGATATAATGAAACTTAGAGAATTTCCATTCTCACGTGATGGAACTGCTAAGGATTGGATGTATTATATACAACCTGAAGATGTAACATATTGGAATGATTTGAGATGTCCTGTATTGTAGATATTTTTTCCAGCATCAAGGACCACTTCCATTTGAAAGGTGATCTTAGGGATCAAGAAATCACATGGGGAGTCAATGTATGAGTATTGGGAGAGATTCAGGAAGCTGTGTGCAAGCCTCATGCATCACCAAATCAATGAGATACTCTTTATCCATTACTTCTATGAAGGACTCAAACCTATGTAGAGAAGCATGGTGGATGTCTTGGATGGAGGGGAATTGACTGAAAAAACACCAGCATCCCCACATGCATTGATTAACAATATAGCACAAAACACTAAAAAATCTGGCGCTTGAGGTACCCCACACATTAGAGGAGTACATCAGGTAAGTCTATCTTCTCTTGAAATTTATTTTATTGATACCAAGTTGGAAGAATTTAAAAATATGGTGTGCCAGATTACTTTGGAAAAAAAGACATCCCAACCCCATCCTTCAAGGCCTTGTGGAATTTTCACTAAGACAGTCCATTCAATTGATTGTTTCTCCCAACTACAAGAAACATAAGATTGTGCAACAGTATTTTCTGGGAGACCATATCAGCAGCAACAACAACCATATCCTCAAAAGAAGTTTTATTACTTTTCTCCAATATACAACCTAGGGTGAAAGGATCAATAAAACATGATGTATTCCTCTAGACCACAACAAAGGCCCCCCTTTCAACAAAACTTCTAACAGTCTCCACCTTACCAACAGGGTTTCCAGCAACCCCAAAGTTGATTTGAATCTCAAGTATCAACAAGTTAACAACAAGGGAATCCCACTACCAAGTTTAGATTCTAACATTGATGTAATTTTAAAACAAATTTTTCTTAATCAACAAAATAAGCTATAGATTCAAGGTGTGGAGTTAAGAGAGTTGAAGAATCAAATGATCCAGATTTCCACTTCCTTTCATGAACTGGTAAGTAATAATTCTACAAATCTACCATCCCAACCTACTCTAAATCCAAAGGGGAATGTTAGTTCCATCACATTCATAAACATGAAGCAAACAGCTGATGATTCTCCACCTACCATTCCACCAAGAATTACCTCAACTTTGAAGAAGCCCCATTCAATTACAAATGATGAGGATCCCACATAGAAACAAAAAGGTAAGAAAAAGATCAATGATGTTTCTCCTAAAACCCATCCCTTTCCAAAAATGGTTGTACAAACCAAGACGATGGATAAGGAGATGAAACAAATAATGAGGTTTTGGACACATTCATGTGTGTGGAGATAAACATCCCCACTATTGATGCCATCAATAAAATCCCAAGGTATACGAAATTCTAATTTGGAAATCATACCAATCGAAGAAGGATTAATGGAAATAAGAGGATCAATCTTGGAATGAATGTGGTTGCACTCATTACACCAACTCTAGAAATTCCAAAAAAGTGAAAGGATCTAGGGACATTCAACATCCCATGAACCATAGATGATTTAAACTTTTATGATGCTTTCTGTGATTTATTATCTTTTATAAATGTGATTCCTCGCCATGTATTCTCTTATTTATAGGTTGATGAGTTGAAGCCGAAAAGAGTAGTGGTGAAGATAGCGAATATGGCTACAGAATATCCAATGGGATTCCTTGAGAATGTACTTATTCGAGTAAGAGATATGATCTTTAAAATATATTTCTAAATTCATAACATAGATCATGATCATGCATGTTCTTGTGCTCCAATTATCTTAGGTATCACCTTCCTCAAAACTGAAAAAAATCACAAATGTCCATGAGGGTACAATTTCTATGGATTTTGGGGATGAAGTTGTGATATTTAATATTATGGATTACATGAATTACCCCTCAGAGGACCATTATTCTTCTGTTATCTCCTATTTTGAAACCCCAAGTAAAAACCCCATGTATTTTCATTGTCCTATGCTTAAGGAGATTATTAGTATTGGTTGTAGTTTGATGTCTAAGAGTAATTCAACAACAATTTCTAATGAATAAAACTCTCTTATAATTGATTTTGAAATGTATGTATATTCTGATTTTGATAATGTTCACTCTGATTATGACTTGGATGTTGAATATGCTGATGATTTTGATGCATTATTCTCTAATTTTGATGATGATGATTTTGGTAATAATGTTCATTGTGAACATATTTAAGTTCCTTCAATGTCTCTGTCCATACTGCACCTCCCTTCATTGGAACTCAATCCATTTCCACATAATCTCAAATAATAATACATATTAAGTGGTGAGAAATTACCTGTTATAAGTTCTAACAATCTCTCTATTTAACATGAAGAAAAACTTTTGAATATTTTGAGGGAGAACATTAAGGAATTCAGGTGGACCTTGGATGACATATCAGGTATTAGACCCTACATTTTTATGCATAGTATTATTTTGGAGGATGGGGGTAAACCGGTTAGGCATCCAAAAAGGAGACTTAATCCAACTCTTTTGGAAGTAGTCAAAAAAGAAGTTGAAAAATTACTCAATATAGGTATAATTTATCCAATTTCAGATTCTTTGCGGGTAAGCCAAATTCAGGTTGTGCCTATAAAAAGTGGTGTTATAGTTTAAAAAAAATGATAAAGATGAGTCAGTTCTAATGAGGGTGCAAAAAAGTTGGTGAGTGTGTATTGATTATAGGAAACTATATCAATCCACTCACAAGGACCATTTCCCCCAACCATTTATTGATCAAATTCTTGAATGACTAGCTGGGAAGACACATTGTTATTTATTAGATGGATTTTACGGATATTTTTAGGTTCCTATAGCTCTATAAGATCAGGATAAGACAAAATTCACTTGTCCCTTCACCACAATTTCCTATCGGAGGATGCCATTTGGACTTTGCAACGCCCCAAGCACCTTCCAGAGATGCATGGTGAGTATTTTTTTCTGATTGTATTTAGACCCGAATAGTGGTATTTATGGATTATTTTACAGTGTATGGATCCTTCTTTGATGAATTTTTAAATAGTTTGGGAAAGGTGTTGAATCGTTGTATTGAAAAGAATCTAGTTTTTAACTTTGAAAAGTGTCATTTAATGGTAGACCATTGAATTGTCTTACAGAATGTAGTATCAAAACATGGGATAGAGGTTCATAGATGTAAGGTTGATAATATTTCTTCCTTAACCTATCCTTCATGTGTGCGTGATTTTAGATATTTCCTAGGGAATGTAGGATTTTATCGATACTTCATCAAACATTTTAGTAATATTTCTCCTCCTATGTCATTATTACTTCAAAAGGATTATGATTTTGTGTTTGATGATTTATTCAAGGTAGCATTTGATAATCTGAAGAAGTGTATAACCACTCCACCAATCATACAACCCCCTTGGTGGGAGATTCCTTTTGAGCTTATGTGTGATGCCTCCATCTTTGGGGTTGGAGCTATATTATCATTGAAGGTGGAAGGACATTCACATGTGATTGCCTATGAATCAAGGACATTGTATTCATCCCAATCAAACTACACTACCATAGAAAAGATGTTTCTTGCAATCATATTTTTTTAGATAAATTCTGTTCATATTTATTGGGCTCTAAAGTAGTTTTTTTTCTGACCATGCATCTCTGAGGTAACTTTTGAAGGAGCCAGATGCAAAGACCAAAATTATCCGATTGATTCTCCTTCATCAATAATGTGATATTGAAATAAAGGATAATAAGGGGTCATAAAACATGGTGGCGGACCACATGAGTAGGCTTACTCACACACTAGAGGATGACAACTTGGACTAGGATCCACTTTGGGACACGTTCCCAAATGAGTATATTTATTCCATATCAGGTACACATCCTTAGTATGATGATTTATTTAACCACCTTGTTGCCTCTAAAATCCTTGAAAATTTAATGAAACGTCAATTTAAAAAGTTAAAAAGGGAGTCTCGGTATTATTTTTGGGATGATCCTTATCTCTGGTGCATGTGTAGTGATCAAGTTATTAAAAGGTGTGTTCCTGGTCATGAGCTTGAGTCTGTTATGCAATTCTATCATACGATTTATTATAGTGGACACTTTGGACCCCAATAAATATCTAGGAATGTTTGGGACTCTGGATTATACTGGCCTAGCTTATTCCATGATGCACATGTGTTTTACAATTAATGCTCATGTTGTCAACACACTAGAAACATTTCTAGGGGACATGAGATGCCTCAACAACCCGTATTATTATATGTTATTTTTGATGTATGGGGAATTTATTTTATGGGTTGTTTTCCTAGTTCTTCAGGTTTCCTACATATTTTGTTTATTGTTGATTATGTGAGAAAATGGTTGGAGGCAAAGGCCACCAGGACTGATGATTCTGAGGTTGTAATGGACGTTTTCAAGACTCAAATTTTCTTCAGGTTAGGAGTTCCAAAGTCCATCCTTAGTGACTAAGGGATACAATTTTGTAATTGGAGTTCGGATTCCCACATCTAGAAGTATGGGGTGACACAGAAAACATCTACACCATAACACCCTCAAACAAAATTTCTAGGCTATGGTTTCAAATTGGGAGTTGAAATTTTATTCAATAAAACCATGTATCCAAATATGAAATATTAGGGAAATCACTTGGATGATGCACTTTGGGATTATAGGACGACATACAAAACTCCCATCGGTATGTCCCCATTTCGGATTGTTTTTGGGAAATCTTGTCATCTCCCGGTGGAAGTTCAGCATCGGGCTTATTGGGATATAAATAAATGAAACATGTATTTTTCGCAAGCTGGAATCTAAAGGGAGCTTCAAATTCAAGATATTGAAGAGATTTTATTGTCTTCATATGAGAACTCAAGGCTCTATAATGAAAGAACAAAATCATCTCATGATATAATGATCCAACAAATGGAGTTTCTTGTTGGAGAGAAAGTCATTCTCTATAGTTCACAGCTGAAGCTAATGCCTGGTAAGTTGCATTCTAGATGGTTAGGTCCTTATATTGTATGTAATGTTTTTCCTTATGGTTTATTAGAGATCGCACAGGAGGACACTAAAAGAAGAATTATAGTCAACGAGTAACGTTTGAGGAAATACATAGAGGGACTTCCTACTAATGCAATGTATTTCATCACACTGCATGACCCCATCATCACATGAGCATATCAGTCTATTCCTAAACCTTTCACTTTTATATTATTGTCCAATTTAAAATTATTCTTTTCACATGATCAGGTCATCTCATAGGTTCACATTGAGGACAATACAATATTTTTAGTGTTGGGGAGTGGACCAAATTTGTTGGTAGATATTTAGGATTTTCATTTTTGTGTTTGGTTTGTATTTTATATTATGTTTTGGGTAACAATTCAAAAAAAACCAAAAAAAACCAACAAATCGATAAAAATAAATATATCATGTAACATTCTCATGTGGAAGATATGGAAAATAAATTTTTTTAAAAATCTTTTGTATAATTATAAGAATGAGTAAGATATCATCATAAAGGGTTGTTTTTTATAAAAATTGAATTTTTCGATGATATGAATTGTTGTGTCATTATAAAACATTTTAGATTTTGACATCATTATTTGTGATATTTTTTCATGGTAAATTGTGTCATTGATTTCTCCATATAAATTTTCACTAAAAAAATACTTTTGAAATTTTTCCTACTCAATTGAATGTATAGTGAAGTTTGGTAAAAATATTTGTTGGTTGATACACACATTCGTTTCTCTTCTGATCAGTTTCATTACTGTACCAAATTGACCTATGTGTGTGTACCTGTTATTCGACTATTTTACGCCCTCAAAAAAATATGGGTTGTGTCTTGGACAAGTCAAAACCCACTATTCATCGACCATTGAACATGTTATAAGTATTACAATTAGTGTCGTGGGGAGATCAAACATGGGTTAAGAGTTGATTATGATATTTTTTCAAATTAAAACTTAAAAAAAACAAAAAATAATAAATGAGGGGAGTGAAGAAATATACAACATATGGGGATATCTAGGTCGAGAGCTTAATGATTGACTTTTGGGAATGCTTAGGTGAGTGGGTCTTGAAATTCGATTATAAAGGAATGCAGAAAAGGTTTGGTGAATTAAACCATGTAAGAAAAATTTCTTTACAGACCAAAATATACTGAATAAAGGTTGTATTTCTGAGGTTGGAATGGTTTTCACAAACACACATGTGGAGAATTAGTGGCATGGTGGACCCATGACTCGTTTTGCTATGATTAGTGTAATGAATCTCACTAGATTTTGTTTTGACACAATTTATGAGAAAATAACTTTAAAATATATTGATATTGACTCTTGTTGGGATTATTACTTTTCCTACATTTCCACTGTGGATTGATAAATATGAACATGCACATCTTGTAACAATTTTCTCGAATACATGATATGAGGTTTTTCCCAGGAATGAAAAACGGTAAGTGTGGGGAGTTGATAAAAAAATTTATTGATTATTTTATTGATAATAATTGAGATAATTTCATCACATTGTGCTAAATAAGTTCAATTATGGAATATTTTTTATTAGATCATTCATTTGCAAATTTGATGAAAATTGCAGTTTTACCCATTTAAAATTTATTGTAGTTTTTCAAACATAGCTATTTGTATGTAAATTATTTTGACTTAATTTTTTTTAACTGTATTCCTGATAAAATTATAATCAAATTATATTTAGAACATAAGAGCTTGATTATGCATTTGAGTGGTCTAAATGGGTCATAAATTTAATGTTGGACTGGATTCACCATATTGGATATCACTTCAATGTTTTGGCCATATCATCTACATTTGAGCTTGGATGGCCCCCAAATTTTGAGGAAAGATCTTGCACATTATTCCGCACAGATCATCATTCTATAAAACAAGACCATTCTCACGTTTTTTTAGGACAACTATATGGTGTAACTTAGAATAAAATATTTGGCCAAATTTTCATTTCACACTTAAAAATGTCATGTAACCCTAGCCCTCCTATAATATATTTAAATGGGGTTTTTTACCCTTTGAGATTGTTGGTAGAGGCTTTTATAAGGTTTTTTAAAAAGGTTTGTTATTGGGAACACCTCACAACTCTTGGATGAAGTAAGTCCTTGTGAAAACATCTCTTCCAAGAAGGCTCTCCTCTCCCACCTCCACTTTGTATTTCTTTGTTTTCATTCTTTTATATTTAATTTTTCTTCAATTAATATTATGTGTATATATATTTTAATTTTATTAGTTTTCTTCTTGGGCTAGAATCTATGATTGTATATGAAATTGGGTGTTACCCTTTCAATCCATTGCTTATGGAAAATGTCTCCATGATGATAACTTTTCCCATAGAAGAGTGATTTCGTTTGTAGTTGATCTAATCCGTACAAACATTATTTATTTATTTTTATTCCATAAACATAACAAAATTCATTTATTTTGATTAATTAATTGATTTTTAATTTCTATGTTACTCGATCGACTTTCACTTGACCACGTGGTTAGGCTTGTGTAAAGCGTGTTAGTGAAACCTCAATCATGAAATAAAATAAACATGAGATTGAATTGTAGTGTTCAAGTATCATACATAAGCACAATTAATTCTAAAATCTAGGTAGGATATGCTTCCCTAATTTACCATGGACCATAATTTGTATTTTGGATCACAATAAATGTAGGGTCCTATAATTGGATGTAAAGAAACACAAAGCTTCAATAGTAGTAGTTCTTGAGCACAAATAGAACCTGGAAAAACTAAGGGATTTATGCTGTAATGTTAAAATGCATGGATCCATGAATGCACTTTCGATCAACTTACATATCTTGATCTTTTGGAAAAAAATAAGGTCTCGTTGGATTTGATAAGCGCGGGTGATCAGTTCATCACTTCGAAAGCCGCGAAGGGTTTAGAGTACTTCTTTGTTTCCTTTGTGTATGGTAACTATGATGCTCAAGTTAGGAAGATTATGTGGATTGATCTAGATTTCTTCGATCAGGAGGATCTTCTGCGGCTTGTGGTGGGGGAAATCATCATTATCCTTGACCCTATGGAGAAGAAAGGTAGGGGTGGATTCCCTCAATAGGCTAGCTTGAATTTTGAGAACATTATGGAAAACTCAGGCCTTCTCAACCTGAGGTACTTGGGATCACTATACACTTAGTGCAAAAACCAGAAGGGAGGCAAGCGTAGCTGGATTAGGATCGACAGGTGTCTGGGTAATAACAATTCTATCAACATGTTTCCTAATTCTAAGGCACATCATCTTGTTTGTGGTATTTCAGACCACTCTCCTCTTTTGTTTTCTCTACCTCCTAGGAAGGATTTCCCATAGCATTTTAGGTTTTATCACCAGCGGTCTCAAAGCCATGGTAACCAAATGATCATGAGGAAGGTATGGGGTGAGCCATCCATGGGAATACCTTGGTTGCACTTCACAATAAACTACGAAAACTGAATCTCAGGATCAAGGAGTGGGCCAGCGGGCTCCCTCAATTTTACCAAGACATGGAGCCATTAAAAAAGAGCATCAAGGATTTGGAATCCATCCTAAAAGAGGCATGGAGAGAATCTTTCTTTGAAGAGTTAGTTTCCAAAAGGCCTGCTGGTCAGAGCTGATCCTTAAACAAAAGATACTAGATCTAGAGAGATCCCAGGTTAGATGGTTGCATAAGGGGGATAAAAAACAACATCTTTTTACACATGCATTAATGAAAGGATTCACATGATCAAACACAATATTTAAATTGAGGATGACACTTACATTGAGAATAGAGAAATTGTTTGGAGCATGGAACTTTATTTCTTTAGGGATCTCCTTGTGGGTCCTAACCTGAGGATAGCTAGTGGATACCCATGTGGCAATGCGGCTCTTTGGGAGGTGATTCCCACAATGGTTTCTAGCTTGGACAATGAGTTCTTGGAGGAGATTCCAGAGGAAGATTAAATTCACATGGTGATGATGAAACTAAATCCTAAAAGTGAACCCAGACTAGATAGCTTCCCAGTATCATTTTACATAGGTATTTGGGATGTAGTAAAGAGGGATGTAATCGAGGAGATTCAGGATTATTTCCGTGAAGGGAGTCTACCGTGGGTATATTGTGCTACCTCTATGGTTCTCATCCTGAAGATGAAGGACCCTTCATCTCTATCGCACTATAAACAGGTGAGGCTTTGTAAATTTCCCTACAAGATACTTGCGATTATGATTATTCATAGGTTTTCCCAACTCCTCCCACAATGTATATCAACTGAAGAACATGGGTTCATTCGCGGGCATTCTATATAAGGAGCTATCGTTGTTTCCTAGGAGATTATTCAAGACGTTAAATTGAAGACCCATAGTTCTAATCTAGAGATCAAATTGGACATGAAAAATTCTTATGATCAGATCGATTGGAGTTTTATCAATATATTTATCACATCTATTGGGTTCTCGATCAAGGAGGTGGACCTCCTCTTCTGGAGTTTCAGTTCTCCATGGTTATCTATAACTTTATGGGGGAAGAGTCATAGTATTTTTAAGGCTATGAGGGGCCTTCTGCTAGTAGACCCGATCTCTCCCAGTCTCTTTATCCTGGATCAACATTCACTAAGTATTCTTATTGACAGAGTATTATCAAATGGAGATATCCTTCCCTTTAGAAGAAAGATGGACATTCCATCGATCTCTCACTCGATGTTTGTGGATGATACGATCATCTTCTAGAATGGAGGCATGGGTTCTATTCAAGTAATCAAAAGAATTATGGATGAGTACTTCTCTTAGAGTGGGAAAGTTATCAATAGATCAAAGACCAATTTATTCATCTCCCACAAGTGTGATCGAAGGCGGGTTTCCTCACTCTGCAACCGCCTTGACATGCGGCGTGGAGTTTTCCCCATGGAGTACCTAGGCTCACCTTTTTCTCAAGGTAGGATTCTAGTTCATGACTTTGATCAAATTTTGAATATGATCGTGAGACACATCCTGAACTAGAATAACTTCTTCCTTTTATATGGAGGCCGCATTACCTTGGCCAATAACATCATGTCTGCAATCCCAGTTCATGTGATGGATTCTTCCTATGTGTTTCATGGTGTTATCAAAATTATTTATAAGGTGATTTGTAGTATTATTTGGGATGAAAAGTTATAAGTAAAGATTCATTAGGTCTCGTGGGATAGGATGATGTGCCCTATTCACGACAGAGGGATCAATGTGTAGGGTCTTCAGAGCATGATTCATTGCATGCATGCTAAGATTTCATGGGAGATTCTTGAGGAACACAATATATAATGAAAGACCATGCCTATGATTTGAAGAGGCTATGGGGAGGTTGGGAGGGAGTACAATTTTCCTTCTGGTCGATCATCTTTCCTCTATTTCAAACTCTCCAACAGAACTCCCGTTGGCTAGTTGGTATCAGGGATATCTCATTCTATAACTGCAATTGGGTGGGATCAGTTCATGGTGACCCTAGTGGTTTGGCTCCGCTTATCTCGATGAAGTAAATGAGTCTCTATCCCAGCTTTAGAAAGGCTATCCTAGATGGGGAAAAATAGGGCCTCCTCGATTCCATCGTGTTCAACTTGGAGCGAGAAAAATGTGTGTTTACTCCTTCTTTTTTGAATATCTCCTTCTATAGATATTTCTATAGGATGGTCTCTATGAATAACCTTTAGGATAAAAGTAATGGAGTGTTGTGGTGAAATAAAACTCTAGCAAAGTATAATTTTATCATGGCGTATCAGGAATCTGGCCTTAACCATAGATGAGAACATCAAGAAAGGATGCTCCTTTTCTGGTCATATGGTTTCAGGGAATGATGGATTCGGGTATAGAACATATGGAACGAACAAGGATATTCAATGCTGGATGATGGTTTCTGTGGCATTCCAGGAACTAGGCACAATTTGAGGTTCATAGTTCTTCAGTGTGGTCCATCATCGTGAGGAACTGATTCCTTCTGGTGGATATGGTTTCTCTCAACTCAAACTGAAAGGGGGCTCCTTCATTAAGATTTTTTCAGGCCAGGGGCTCGACCTCATCTTCGTATCTTGACCATCTTCAGGGGTGATATTTTTTCTAGCATACTTCCATTAGAGGCCTGAAATTGAATTCGGATGGGTTGTGCTTGATGGGTCATATGAGTATAGGGGGAGTCGTTCGTGGTCCAGGGGGGAATGTTGCTTTATCCTACTCTTCGTTCTATGGAAGTGGGACCTCTATTCAGGATGAGGCCAATGAGATGTTTACTAGGCTCAACCTATACATTTATAAGAGCCTTGACATTACCCAGGCAGAGACTGAATCTATGATCCTTCATGATTCCCTACTCAGTAGAGGTTATTCTCCCTAGACTATTGAATACATTGTTCACAAATGCAGAGCTCTGTTGGGAGACTACATTCGTGTAACTCATACTTGGTGAGAGGGGAATTGGGTTGCGGATCATTTGGACTATTTGGAAGACCACACTTCCATTAGTACTACTCTTCTCACTAATAATAGCCTAAAACCTAAGTGTGTGATTTTAGTTAGAGGGGATGCCCTCAACCTAAATTATTTCATCCCCCTTATCTTTGGTTCCTTATTGTACTCTCTTTTTGAATATAAATATAATTTAGATGGGTGGATTGTTCCATCTCATTCTATTGTTTAGTGTATTGTACGAAAATCACAAAACCAAACCCCCCATCATGTGTTTCATTTGTTTTCACTTATACCCTTTTTTATTGTTTTCTTCAAGCCTATTATGGTTTTTTAATTCACTTCCTCCTTGATAGAATGACCTAGGTCACCCACTATGCTACACTTAGTTAAATCACAAAATTTATTGAGAGTGTGTACAGAAACGCTCATGAGTTTCATGAGAGTTAATGTGACTTGTCTTGAGGGTGATGCAAGATCCAGGATGACATGTATGGATGTCATCTCAAGAGTTAGAATAAATGTCTAGGGTATGTCTCCAGATCCAGATGACATACCTGATGGGTTTCAAAAGGTATGGATGGATTTTTCCATGGATGCCACAAGAGACATTTGACATTCCTTGGTGAAATTTCAAGACATAGATAATATGTATGAATGTAAACATATGATTTGGTTACATGCCTAGGGACATTTTGAGGTCTAGATGGTGAGTCTCGAAGGTTTTTTGAGACCTAGGTGGCATTCCCAAGGGGAAACATGTGACTTTCTCTAATAATTCCATAGGACATTGCATGATCCAAATAATATACCAAAGGAGCATTATATGACATGGGTGACGTGTCCTTGTGTTGTCACATGACCTGGGTGATTCATGAAAAGTGCATGGGGATCAAAATATATGTTCTTACCATATGTCTCACATTTTTTCTTCATTGTTCCAAAATTTTATTGCATATGCCTTATAATTGTTTATCGTTATATTGTTTTACATCTCCCGTGTTTTAGAAAATATGTGGGATTACCTTCGTAAACCCACAAAAAGACCATCACGGGATATATGAGTGATCATGAAAAGTCACTATGAATTCTATATTATCACTCCATTTTTCTATGGATCATAAATAATTAAAAACTTTCTCATTCATTGGATAGTCCACTCAGATAAATCTTCTCTGATTCCTGGGTGCGTTGACATGAGGTTCCAAGGAAGCTATCTTTTTTGATGTTGGGGTGGGGTATTTATAGGCACCCACCATGGTTATTCTATACTTTTCATATTGTGCATCACATAAATCCATCCTAGACTCAGTGGAGGGATTTTATGTCATGTGTTTTCATGAGGTATTTCCATAGGTCATTCTGGGGTCATTTAATGATTTTCAGCAATCTTAATATCATCCCGTTAATGAACCATTTATTGTATGATGTAAAATTAATGGGGTATTTATTAATCATGAAGACATTCCAAGGGTCTTCATTATTCTCAAGAATATATTTTTAATGAATTTAGTGAGATTAGGATGCCTACTAAAAGGATTTTATGTGATCTTTGATACATTTTATGGGTTATTCCATGAGACAAGGATGACATTCAATGAGGACTTTATGAGATTAAAATGGCTTTTAATGGGTATTGTGAGGTCGTTATGGTTCATCACATGATATCTATGACCTCATTATGCTCTTTCCTTTTTAAATTTTATTTCCTTGTTTATTTTACAAGGACTTTGGGGTTTCATGAGTTTTCTTGAGTGTTGTCCAGGACAAGAACTCTCCTCACTGGTGATGCATCGTGTGACCAACAAAAGGTCTTGTGGTGATGAATGATCACTTCATGGATAATCCCATATATTTATTTTGGATCCAAAAGTGGGAGAGAGACTTCCTGGTCTTGTCGGAAGCCTTTTGCGTGATGGGGGTGACATGCCAGGAGGCTCTGGCATGAGCAGGCGAACATGTCAATGGGGCTTCCTCAGTATCTCATGAGTTTCATGGGAATGTCACATGATTTTTACAATGAAAAGGAGATCTATTATTTCCTATTTTTATTTACATTATTTATTATACAAAGTATGGGGATCTCCAGTGGTTGTATGAGTGTTATTGAAGATAAACAGTCCACTTATCAGTGATGCATCACACGACATTTGCGATCACAAGAGGATATCACCTTTTGAATTTTTTCCTCCTTTTTTCTAAGTTTCCAAAATGTTTATGAGGTGCCTACCACATGAAAATTCCCATGACCTAGGGGTTCTTGTCATGTAGTCATTGCGTATTCATTAACTGTGTAGGAAACCTTTTCAAGAGAAGAATGACACGTTAAAGGAGATCCAATGGATCTTCCATAGGCTAAGAGCTACTTGAAACCATCCACATGAACTTCCGTAGATCATGCAATCATGTGTCTCTTGGATTTTCATTTAATCCGCATGATTTTGTCCATCTTTATTTTCCTTTTCTTTCAGGGGAAAATAGTATCAATATTCTATTATTTCTTCCATTTTGAAATTTCTGATGCTCATTTAGTGGGAGTCAATAGCGAAATTTCTATTTAATTTTGGGGTTATTCCCTAGAGACTATTTCATTATAACAAAAATTAATTTAATCTAATGTATTCATAAATAAACCATGGGATATATAGACTTGGAATAATCCCAATATTCTTATATAATTATTTGGGGTTGTGTAGCAGACATAAGATGTTTAGATTCAAATAAACTCAACCCTAAGTAAAATAAATTCTTATGTTTTGGTTGTCCAAATGAATCTTATTGATATTTATTCTATAATCATATTAAACACAGTGATTTTTTTGAACCAAACTAGTATTTCCATTAAGAAGGATTCCATTAGTTGAGAAGTAAGTGGGAGGAAATTTGAATATTGAGATGTTCAATACCAAAAAAAATGAAGCATTAAAGAAATATATGTTGAGCCAGTACCACAAAAAGTTATTGAAGAAGAACCAACTCAAGTTACATAAGAAACTCAATTGATAATCATGCTTCATCATGACCTCAATAGATATTATTTTTTCATTGAAAATGATGAACAATAAATAATAATAAGATATGAACATAATTCCAACTAGGATCCCATTTGAGAGTTCTAATTATGAGACACTGTTAAATGTAATGGAACTTGAAATGGAATCTATGTACACTAAGAATGTTTGGTGGATACCCCTAAAAGGGTAGGCATATAGGGTGATAGTGGGGTTTTCAGAATAAAACTAACATGGATGGTAGAGTGTTTACCTATAAATCATTCTTGGTCAAAATCTATTACAAAAAAATCATGATATTTACTAAGAATAAACATTTTCTTTAGATCAGATGATAAAGAACATTCCGTTTTTTATTTCCATAACATCTCATTTTGATTATGAGATATATCAAATGGATGCCAAAACTTCTTTCCTAAAATGGAATTTAGTCGTGTACATGTATATGATATAGCCTAAATATTTTGAAGTTACCAAATAATTGGCTATGATATGAAAGTTATAAGGTCATTTTATTGATAGAATAAAGCTTTTTGAATATTGTAAAATCTAATTTAACGATACAATCAAATAGTTTGGTTTCATAAAAAACACAAATTATTCTTGTTTATACAAGAATGTCAGTGGGAGTATTTTAGTGTTTATAATATTTTATGTATATAACATACTCCATATCATAAATTGTCTAAAAACTTTTTACATAATAAATATTTGGTTGGGAAATCACTTCATGATGAAAGACGTGGTTTAGTACTAGTTATGATGATCTATAGAGATAAATCAAGGAGGATACTAGGACTTAGGAAGGACACGAAAATTTAAAAGAGGGATAATTTTTTTTATCATGGAGAACTCCAATAAGGTATCTTTACCATTTTTTCATGACATGACTTTTAAAAAGATATAGTGTCCCCTTAAGGAGTGAAAAGGGACAGATTGAATTACCTATGAATTTTCCATAAGATCTATCATGTATTCCATGTTGGGTACTAGTCCTAATGTAACCCATGATCTCAGAATAATTAATATATACCAATCCAATATTCATGAGAGTTACAATAATATTTTAAAGAAAATTCCTAAGTACATTAGAAATACTATGGATGTGCTTGTGATATGTAAAGGAGAAGAGGATATCTATGTAAAATCTTAGAAAAATGTGAATTTTTCAATCTAATAAAGATGATATGAAATATTAAAATTGATTCCTTTTTCCCTAATAAATGGAGATACCAGTTGTAAGAGTTCCAAATTTCACTTTAGCAGACTCGATAATAGAAGAAGAATGTATCATTGTATCATATGCTGACAAGTAATCTATTTGGATAAAAACTTTCATCAATGAACATTGAGTGGATCCTAGTGTTGAGGGAGTGATATAGATTTAACATGAAAATAATGGAGATATTTATTAGGATGTGTAACACCAATCTCATTATAGGACCAAACAAATCCTTCACAAATATCATATCATACATGATATTGTTGAGAGGGGTGATGTATGGATCTGATGGGTGGATACAGAGGATAATGCAGAATATCTTTTAATTTCCCGAAATTCCATGTATTTTTTTTAAATTATATGAGATTATTCAGACACCATGCACTGAGATAATGTGCGATTTTAAGACTCGGTGATCCCAGAATGGTCCATTGAAAAATGTTAGGTTTTAAATAACGTGCTTGAGAGGTTTTACTAAAAGAGTGGAATAACTCTTATACAGGTGTCTAGATTAGAAATATCAGGGCAACATTGAATTCAGGATGGTGGGTTTACCGTAGGCATTACTTAATTTTAGTCGGCACAGGCCTCTAGTGAGAAAACCTGAAAATAGCATAACCGTAAATAAAATAATTAAATATTTTTTTTAATCCTTATTACTCATGAATGGTGACTCGAGTTGAAAATATGAAACCATTGTTGAGCTCGTGAAGGTGTGCTTTCCTTAGGCAGATCCTAACATTGGATGGTGCGAGCTGACAGTTGAAAGTTGTTTTTGGTCGTAAATAAAATAATTGAATAAATATTATTTTATTTAGAAATCATTATAACTCATGAATGGTGACGCAGAATAAAAATATGAGAGTACCATTGGGCACGTGAGGGTGTGATTCCCTTAGGTAGAGCCTAAGATCATCCAGTGCGGGCCGACAGTGAAATTTGGTTTTTGGAATGTAACCGTAAATAAAATAATTTAAATAAAAAGAATAATTTTATTTTTGAATCCTAATAACTCACATTTGGTAACTCAGATTAAAAATATGATACCATCATTGAGTTTTTTAATGATATGTTCTCCTTAAGACGGGCCTAACCTCAACCGACGCGGGTCGAGGGAAAAAGTTAATTTTCAGACATTTTATAAAAAAATAAAATAAACTTAAAAAGTATATTTGAAATTGTTTTGCAACAATACAGTGACAAGCTGTCTATTTATTTCCATAAATGTAGCCTCGTAATGATGCTGCAACAGAAAATAAGAGAAATGTTGTTTCATAATTGAAACAATGTAATGACGGTTACATAGAGTAATATAATTGCTGCAAAACATTCACTCCATTTAATGGGATAACATGAATTAGAGATAAGAGATGGGGCTTGAAAATCACTCTGAATATCTAGAGGATCATCGTTGAAAAATGACGAATGAAAAATGATGATCACCATCGACTTTGATCACTCCCCCTCCTATTTGAGAGATATCACCCTCGATGATGGATCAAGGACTTTCACGGATGGATCTCCTTCAGAGACGAATCCTTACTCTGATCGAACCAATTCTCATAGTAGGGGTTTTATTCTTCTCTTTGTGAATTGCTTTTCCCCATTCTTTCTTTTAAATGAAGAATGCGGGTTAATTCAAGAACAAGTTAACCAGAGGATCGATCATTCATACAGGAGGGATAATGATGTGGGATACAAAGAGGATATCTATCTCAGTTATTATTCCTCCGTTTTTGGTTCTTCATGATCCTGCTAACAAGAATGTATATGGGGATAAACAAACAAAGACTCAAATAATTCTTCAGGTGTTCATGTTTGTGACTCCTTCCTCTCTCCTCTTCTTGCATTCATCGTGGTGTAATGAATTTGGCGGTGATGTCATCTGCTATACATACAGGACCTTATAAGAACATCTCTGCATCGTCCCACGACATCAGTGAGAGGCTACGGTAGTAGGATGCGATGACGACACATGGAAAAGTCACAAGGCTGATGCAACCAACCACGACGGTGGCACCGGGCGTGGTGTTAGCAGGATCCATTGGCACCAAGGTCAGCAGCAGGCGGGAGGCGGCACCCCCTGATGGTGCGTTGAGGCGGCGGAGGCCAATTCTAGTTTGGGCTGCGGTGGTGGAGACATGCATCACCGTCTTTTAATAGTGAACCTACAGACTGATCCGCAGGTGATCTGTAATGCGGTCCATTGACTGCATATGGGTGGAGGCCAGTTTCAACTAGATGCGTGACATGGAGACGGACGTAGCTACGCCGTGTTCAGATGGGGTTGAACCAGTCCGACAATTATATGGGATGTTAAGCGGCCCAATTTGGAAAATCCAGCCCCTCTGTGTGGACCAGGCTGAAAGAATAAATGGGGTCGTTGGGCGGCCTGGACTGGATAAGAACTAGCCAGCCATCAAGGGCTAGACCGAATGGAAAACCAGGTAGCTAAGCGGTTCGGTGGGGTAGTATTGGTCCGACCAAGTTGGATCAGGGAAGAGATTGCGGACCGGTTCACTGAGCGACCAAACGGGCTGGACCCATGACCGAACCTGTCTGGGTCTCGCAATGCATAATGGGCCAGGCCAGACCAGGTCAGGTCATCCAAAAAGTTTCGGGTCATGCGGGACCCCTGGGTTGGGTTGGTCTGGTCAGTCTAACCAAGTCGGACTGGGACCAGATGCAACCAGACCCTATTTACTAAAATACTAATATCTTTCATATCGGGCATCCAATTGATGCTCCACATGTGGCATTGGTACCCTTGTGACAAGACGGTCCTCTGAGTATACTTTATGTGAGTTTTTGTGGAGTAGATGTATGGTCAGTGGGTTGAGGAGTAGAATCTCCCGGAGTCAAGAGAACTAGAGAGCGAGAATCCTACAGCTGGATGTGACACAAATTACCTGACAAGCGGGACCTCGATGGACTAGTAGCAAAGTATACCTCAGTGGTACAGGATCCAAGAAAACCTACATGGTCCAATAGAAGAACATACCATAGTGGTCCAACAGTCGAGTGGACCTCAATGGTCCAACAAACAAGAGAACCTCAGTGGTCCAACAGATGAGTGGAACTCACTAGTCTTGCAGACAAGAAACCCTTAGTGGTCCAGCATACGAATAGACCTCAGTGGTATATAAGATGAGCATAGCTCAATGGTTGAGTAGATGAGTATACCTCAGTGGTCCCATAGAGAAGAATACCTCCGTGGTCTACCAGACGAGCAGACATCAATGGTCTAACAACTGAGTGGAACATAGCGGTCCAACAGTTGAGTGGACCTCATTGGTCCAATAGATGAGAGGACCTCAATGTTCCACCAGACGAGCAAACCTTACTGGCCCCACAGATGAGCAGACCTAAGTGGTCCAGCAACTGAGTGAAACTTAGTGGTGCAGACTATAGTGGTCCAGCAGCCGAGTGGAACTCAATGGTACAACAGACGAGCGGACCTCAGTGGTCATGCAGCCAACCGAAACTCATTGGTCTAGTAGCTAATCATACCTCAGTAGAAAATTAGGTATGAGTCCCTTAGTAGTACAAGATGATATAGATTTATGACTGATAATATTATCTTCTATACTTGTGTTATACCTAGTGTGATTTTCCTTTTCTTTGTGGTCTTCATGGGTGGTCTTGCTGTGTGATTTTTTTGTGTGGTCTTGTTGCGTGATCTAACTATATGGTCTTGATTTGGGGTATTTCCTTTACGGTTTGGGGTCATTACATAGTATTGTGTTACCCATCCCTGCACGGGCTTCTTCCGCACATGTCGTGTCTCGTGTAGGCGATCGATGCTTCGACAGAGACATTTGTGGTCTGGGACCAAGTGGTGCTAAGTGAGATAGGACAGATGGGCGTAGTACTAAGGCTATAAGCATATACCCATCACCTACCCTTCAAGTAGGGTCTCAAGTGGATGAACCATGGTATTTTTAATTTCTTTTGTGGTTTTGGGATTTTATTCTGGCCCCTTTGTTCTTTAATTTTTTATTGTACTCTCAGTAGTTGCTTTAGTGATAGTTGTGGATTACATTGTGTTCTCTTTCCTTAGTTCGATCTTTGTGCATGTTTATAGAAATAATGGAAACTGCCTTCAATTTTTGTGATATTCCTACTTGGTGCTAGTCGTTATCCCCGAGCTAGTGGAAGGCAGACTTGGGGTAGTCACAACATGGGCCTGGGCGAAGGGTATTGATAAAGTGGTTTCAAAGGAGGTCAGTTCTACTAGAAGAACTAAGAGTCTATAAAAGTTTTTATGGGGAAACTATTTTAATTTTTTTGGGTTTGGATTACATGATAGAGAGTCCAATTTTGGTGCGAAGACTGACATATCCATACACCAAGACCCTAAATTCTGATTTCCGACTCGGTACCTGAAATCACTGGTTCCATGAATCTTTGAATATTTTCTCATGATCTTTCTGAGTCATAGTCAGATCACCATGTATAATCTATTAATCACGATTCATATTGATACCCTTTAGGATTCCTCCATGTAGACAACCAACCATGATTTCAGTGTGTGACCATGAGGATGGTCCACAGAGTGATGAGGCTTCGGTGGAGGGACTGTTGCCCGAGATGGTACCTTCATGAAGTGTAGTAGATATACCACCACCTATTGGTCAGAAGTTACTACTGGTGCTACCAGTAAAGGACACACATAGTCTTAGTGCCTTACACGAGTTTCAATGATAGAGACCCCTATGGTTTCTAGGTAAGACGAACTCACAGGTGGATTCTAAGTGGCTTGAAGTGGTGACCTTGTTCTCCATCTAGTCAGGGCACCATTGATCATATGGTGGTCCTTGTAGTGAGCCTTCTACGTGGCTCAGTAGGGTGATGTTGTGTTTTAGATTACCTGACCTTCTGATGAGGTGAATTTTCTATGGTCAGAGCTTGGGAAAAATTCCCCGAGAAGTGGATATTTCCATAAAAATATAAGGGTTATGCCTGCCCAAGAGAGTTTATAGCTTTGGAAGGATGAAAAGTCAGTAGATATGTATTCATCAGGGAATACAGACCTTTCTAGTTACTCAATAAATATGATATGACCAGTGATTCAGGGCTCGGACCTCTGAGTGAGATGTGTTTAGGGACATTTGAGACACCACTATTACTCTGTTCATTCCTACATAAGCTAGGGTACTATAGAGAACCTTTGTGGTTGAAAGTACTTTGGCCGAGTAGATACAACCAGTGGATGTCAGTAGTAGGAAACAAGGGATCCAATGTCAGTCTTAGAAACATTGATGTGTGATACATTCTTGGATGAGGTCCCATGTTAGGGGATCTACAGATCCAGGCTCATAGGGTGAGTCCAGTCATCCTAGAAAGAGGTATTTCTTTTCAAGAGATGAAAAAGGAAATATATATAGAGATTTTCCATCCCATCGTGCTTATAGTTAAATGACGGGTGGGCCACCTGAGTAGAGATAGTGACAAGAAAAGATTAATCTGTAGGGCGAAAAAAATGGAAGTGGAGTTGGGAGAGAAGAAGGGGGTGTTATACATTTCAACATGTTATAACCACCACCCCAATATGGTCCACACCGAGCTTAGGGATCTTGAGGATATGGTAAAGGGGTAGTTACACGTGGCCATCCTTACCCACGTGTCAGTAGATGTTTTGAGTTTCCAGTTCCTATCAGTAGTAGAAGAGTACAGGGATGCCATTCTAGAAGTTGTTTCCCGGATTACCTCCCCACATGGAGATGGAATTCTACATCATTCTTCACCC
The DNA here is from genome assembly GCA_963277665.1 of Viscum album. NCBI lineage: Eukaryota > Viridiplantae > Streptophyta > Magnoliopsida > Santalales > Viscaceae > Viscum > Viscum album. The sequence goes on from OY728131.1 coordinate 359,835,785, forward strand.
TATGATGGCACTGATGTCAATATCGATATGTCAGATGGATTTCATAGATCATCGTTAGATAAGAGTGTAGGTGGGAGACTTACAGAGGAAGGTCTTAGTAAGACCCAATTTTCAAGTTCATATGTGGATTATTATCCCCTTTAACCAAAAGGCCATAGAGAACGAGTATCCACTACCAAAGGGATGATGAATGCAATTGATTAGTTAAAAGGGGTGTCCTTTCGCATGGATGGAAAGGTTCCCATAGGCTTTTCATAATTTAAGATATAGTTTGATGAGCACCCTTATCTTGAGTTGGTAGTGGTAGTATTCACATAGAAGATGTGGCGAAACTACCTTATGGGAGAATGATTCATCATATACTCTGACCATAAGAGTCTCCAGTATATATTTTCTCAAAAGGATCTAAATATGAGACAATGATGTTGGCTAGAGTTCCTCTAGGTATATGAATTTGAGATAGTCTATACTCTTGGGAAGGGGAACTTGGTGATAGATGCTCTCAGTAGAAGATTGAGTTCAAAACTACTAAGCGAGGCCTCCGATCAGTTGTGCTAACTTTATATATCCTTTGTGGATACATAGGAGACAACTTTTCTTCAATAGATTATAGTTTTCCCTCCACTCTTACAATGATTCTGGGAGGCGCAACTCGGAAATTCCAACTGTGAGACTACACATTCCCAGATGCCCACATGGTATGACCCTGATGGATATTGAAAAAGGTGGGGAGAACGTTATCCTTTTCAAGGGACACACCATAGTATCATTGGTGTTGTGGGGGGAGGTGTTGAGGGAGTTCCATAAATCCACATTTGAGGTACATCCATGTGTTGTGAAGATGTACCAGGACCTCTTATATCAGTATTGGTGGCTAGGGATGAAGAAGGTACTGGCAGAGTTTGTCTCAAAATTCCTCACTTGTTAGCAAGTGAATACTGAGCACCGGGTTCAAGCAGCTTTGACACAACCCTTCGAGGTACCGGAGTGGAAGTGTGATGGGATATAGATGGACTTCATGAAGGGATAACCACATACATCAAGGGTAAACAATACCATATGGGTGATCATAGAATGAATCACCAAGTCAACCCTCTTCCTACCCATTTGAGAGAAGGGTTCAGTAGAGTACTTGTGATTCTTTCACGTGTAGGAGATAGTTCGACTCCATAGATTCCCATCTACGATAGTCTCAGAATGTGATACACCATTTATATCCAGATTGTGAAAGGGATTACATGAGGAGTTTGGGACTCATCTATGCTTGAGAAAAACCTTTCGCCCACATACAGATGGTCATATGGAGATGACCATTCATACCATGGAGTACATGTTTCGGGTTTTCATTCTTGATTTTGGTCATAGTTGGGTGGACCATCAACTATTGGTAGAGTTTTCATACAAGAATATCTACCACTCCACCATTGGCATGGAACTATTCAAGTCACTATACTGATGACCATAGATGTCCATGTTATGCTAGACAGACCCAGTGGAGTTAGCACTCATGAGTCCATAGATGGTATAAGCTACAACCGAGAAGGTGCAGGTCATCCAAGAGCAGATGACGACTATAGAGTGCTGACAGAAGTCCTATGTTGATAGACGATGACGTCCCTTGGAGTTAAAGGAGGGAGACCACGTATTCTTATGGGCCTCTCCTAGATGAGGGGTACATAGATTTTTCAAGGCTGGCAAGTTATCTCTGAGGGTCATCAGGCCTTTCCTGATACTACATAGAGTGGGCGAGGTGGCATACCGCTTGGATCTACTTCCATAGCTAGAGAGGGTGCATGATGTATCCCACATATCCTAGTTGATAAGATACGTGCATGACCCTTCTCACGTCATCGACCATGGTGAGATGGATATTGACGACATGGTGACATTTACAGAGTACATGAGGGAGATAGAGGATCGACACGAGAAAATCCTTCGTTGATGGTTGATTCCTATGGTGTATGTTTGTTGGTAGCCCATAAATCTCCAAGAGAGCACATGGGAGCGGGAGGCTTAGTGTAGAGACCCAAAGCTTGACGTACATGGATATTACATTACATTAGCGGAATATGTAATACATAACAAAAACATACACACAAGGACCATAATAGCTTAGTGTCTTTGGAAACATGGAACGTAATCTTCTAATCGTGGTGAAAGATCTTCAACATCTCCCATAAAGATATTACCCTTTTTTTTCTTACCTAAAACCTTTATTTATATCCTGGGGAAAAGAAAACATAAAAAGGGTGAGCTCAAATGCTCAGTAAGGTTAAGCATGGATAAAATAAAACATACCATATACATTTGAACTTAAAAACATGAACATAATGTTTAAACATCAAAAGCTTGAGCAATGACATAAAACATGGAAGTACGTAAGGCATAGATCATAAAGAAACAATAAGAATGATAAAATAGAATGGGAATAAAACATGTAATTGTGGAAACCATTAAGAACATGATATGATTTACATATTAGCCAAGGCATTGCTGCCAAGACCATCTTAGTGGACAAAGTCCCTTTCTGAATCGAGTTCACTCCTCGTTACAGTCCTGTATTACTGAACCGGTTTAACTTTCTGTTCCAGCCATGTCTATCTCATGAGATATAAATCTTTACCGAATGCATTGGAGGGAGATATAGGTCCCATCCATCTCATAATGAAATCATTCTTACTTTTTCCACAAAATAAACATACATCATTCATAATAACCCAACGAATAAAATGGGTTTCATAAACAACATCCCATCATCACATAATCCATATAAAAGTAATGGATATCATAATAATAAAAGTGAAACAATCTAAATCATAGAGACATTATACTTGAAACATACACATATGAAATAATGTCATCTTAGATAGAAAAATGGTTTTGATAAAACATTTGAAATGAATTCTTGAGGAAAATATCCTTTCTTCTTCAAAATCATTTTTTTTCACAAAATGTCATGCAATTTTAAAAGAAAAGGATTGTTTTGAAAATAGTCATGAAATATTTTCGAGGAATCTTCATGAAAATAAGGCTTTATAAAACAGTAAAAATCTGTTCGTGTCGTATAAGTTAAAAAAAACATTATTCTCATACTTTTGTCAGAAAAGTCAAAAATTACCTCATAATAGAAGATTCCATACATACCATGTATTAAAATTAAAAAATGGGTAAAAAGGACATTAATCATATATAAAAACACTTTTATAAAATATGGACATGGTTGATAGAAATAACCCCAGTAAATACTTACGAATAAGCAATCTCGGATAAAAATGAGATTTGTAAAATTATCCCTTACCTTATGTCCGATATGCTTCGTATGTATCCGAAAATCCTGTATAATGATTTAAATAATTTTATTGACTTATTACAGAATCATATTCATTGTTATGATATCATATATGGTTTACTTAAGACTTTATATTACCCGTTCTTTTGTAAATTCCATGTTAAAGACTGTTTTGGGTAAAATCGTTTCATTTGTCATCCGTGTTTTGACTTGTAATTATTCATATGATTACATAGATCATGATTAATTAATTATATAATATAAACATGATTTATATATAATATATATTCAGAATATACATATATATAATAGATCGATAAATGGAAAGAAATACACCGTTCATGGAGACGGTAGGTCGTACGTACGCATGAACGCTGTTTTCGTTTCCTTATTGAGTTGAATGGAATTTAGTAGATGACATACATATACATAAATTCAGTAGCTTTATAATGTCATATATTTCATTATTATTTCTTATATATACTTTATAATAATTCTTAAATGGTTAACATGGGGAATGAATCTCATCGCGTCGCGGAGACGGTAGTCCGTACATACGCACGAGCGATGATATCGTTTCCATAATTATTGAATTGAATTGGAGTACATGATACAATATATCAGAATAATTATGATGGTATAATAACTATATGTAGTTATTATTTATACCATTATACTCATCCATGTAAGGTGGTGTTGGAAAAACAGATTACACCACGGCGTGGAGACGATATTCCGTACGTACGCACACGCGGTGATTTTGTTTTCCGTAGGATTGATAGATGGTGAAATAGGGTTGTTTCATACATATAATAACATATAATTATATGAGTGATACTGATGTTAATTACTTCATAATGAAACATCTAAAGAATAAGAAGTAGAAGAAGAAATAAAGTTGAAAGAATCGGTAACAGACATTACCTCTTCTTTGAAGAACCTCTTTGAGACCTCCACTCAGGGCAATAAAATTGGTCTTTGAAGAAGACCAGGACCTCTATGATGATTCTAGGGAAGTGGAGAAGAGAATTTGGCAGGGTTTGGCCGATCCTGAAGGCTCAAATTGGTGTGAGGAAGGGAGGGAGGAGGTTCCCTTTTATAAGGGAGGAGAGGGGCACCTTTGGAAATCATAAAAATATTAATTTATAATAAATCTAACCCCACTTAAAAAACCTCCAAAATGACTCATATTAGAATATTAGATGATATAGGTTTGTAATATCATCAAACAATAAATGTTAGACATGTTAGTAATTCATTTTAAACATTATGAACTTGATTTATCCTTACTTAATCAATTTAATTTTATTTGTGGTAATAACATTCTAAATTTTAAATTATAACAAATAATTACTTATTTGTTGTGAATTTCCCATAATTGGATATTTTATAAAATTTTAGACCATATAAATTTAAATTTATAATTTGTAATTATTTGTTGGGATTTTTAAACAATTTTATAATATGTTATTTTTATAAACAACAATAGTGTCAATTTTGACACTATTCATTTATATGAATTTAAATAAAATATATTCCGAAGATATGTTCGAACTAAAAGCTTTAATAGATTCATAAAAGGCCATATGTATCTATAATATTAGTGGATCACATTAAATAGTTCATATAATATTTATTTTATTATTTTTAAAACCATTTATTTGGTTTATCTCTTAATAAAATAATTACTACAACATTTTTGTATAATTATTTAATATACTTATTTATTTTATAAAAATTAAAAATAAAATCCTATGATGAAGATAAATCTAATAAAAATCACAATAATACATTTACTCGAATTTATCATCTTAAAATCACAATATTTAAATTGTTATATTTATTAAATTACGAAGGTGACAACTTTGGCATCATTTAAAATAAAATAATATAAGTGTCATAATCACATTTATAAGACTTAAAAAGGTTATATATTAGGTAATTGTATGATTATGGTATATATATACTCTACCAATAAGGTTTGGTTAGGTTTTTGGGCCTTTTAATGGGTATTATTATTTCAATAAAAACTATATTACTGATTTTTCACTTAATAAATAATTTCTGCATCATTAATGTATCACCATTAATGATAATTATTTAATCCCTAAAAATTCAAAATAAATTATCATGATGTAGATAATTTTATTAAATTTTTTTAGACTATTCATGTTTTAAGTTTTATGATGTTTTATCACTAAATTAAAATTATTATACTTATAAGATTTAAGAGAGTGACATGTTGTCACTTTCTTTGGTTTTAATAATAATTAAATTATTTTCATGGTCAAAAGTCCATAAAATGAATCTAATACGACCCTTAGGTGATATGGGTCTACTTTTATCCATATAATAGAATTTTGGCACGTGTTAGGGTGATTTTATAATATTATATTTACCCTTAATTACCCGATTTACCTTTAACTATGGTAAATAAAATTTACCGTTGTTACTATTCATAAAGCCCAAAAATAAAAAGTAGACTATTAATATAATTTGGACCCACTGATTTCAAATATAGAATCCATTTTTCAAAATTCAATACACAGAAGTTGCAGAAATAAAATTAAAATTAATCCCATTGTCGAAAGAAAACGAGTTTTTGTTTAAAACATTGCAAAAGACTGAATTTATTTAACCTACGAATTCCAGGTAAAATCAATTTTAATGACATACATTGTATTAAATGGTAAAAATATATTCTATTTATACTTTAAACCCATTAAATATTATAATTTAACCATATAAATTATTGCGATGAAAAATGTTGTTTTTAATTAAAATAGAGCGTGTTTTTACTATTCATTAAAATATGAAAGTTACCAGAATAATATGAAAAATTTATCCAAAATGAATTTTTATTTCTTGATTCCAAAGAAGAATTTTATTTTGTCAAATTGAACTTATAAACATGTCAAAAACTAGATTTAAATTGGGTACTCCATCAAAAGGAGGAAAAACTGCATTTTTTTAAAAATACTTATTTTACCCGAAAAATTTATTTTGTTCTTATACCATGTTCTAGAAAATGTGTAAGATGAATAATAATGTTATAAAATTCAAAATTTAGTTAATACTATTCATAACAGCTAGTTCATAATAATATTATAATAATATATCGTTGTTTTGTAAAACCTGGTATTGCGTACAACACACGCTATCGAGGAAGGTCGTGATTACGTGTAATGCAAGCCAAGTCAGGGTTGCGTGTTGTTCAAGAATCCTTCGTTGTTTCGTATAACAGAATCCAACCATATTTCATTTATACATTTAATATATATATATATATATACTCAATGTTGCATAGAATAACTATTATCAAAATTGTGTGTAACACGATCCAAGAATAGTGTTGCGTATACTGCAAGCTAGTACGGTGTTGCGTATAGCGCAAGGTAATGAAATGAAAAGTATATTTTTCATAAAATCTCGGGGTGTTACATTCTACCCCCCTTAAAATGAATTTCTCCCTCGAAATTCGTCGGGGTTATAAATTTTTTACTACTCAAAATTTTGTTTAATAGAAACCCACATCGTAAAAAGGAATACCAAAACATGGCTTTAAAAACTAAAGTATGAAATGTAACAGTTACCCAAATTAACTCATCACTGGGTTTCCACATTGGAGAACATAGGTGAAAATATGGATATGGAATAAAAATCTAACCATCAAGTTCTAATGGAGAGTGGTAGAGAACATGGATATGAAATAGCCAATAATCACAAAGCCATATATTTGTGATGATCTAAGGTACCATCTGATTCATCAGATATAACGGAACTAGGAAAACATTTTTGGTTTCCAAGATCATTTCCCTAAAGATTATGAAATTGGAAATAGAATAAATAATTTCGTGATTTTGGTATAGTCTTACCGTTTTTCGTTCTTTGGACAATTTCCACTTCATCTCTTAAATAAATGAAGTTGAATTTGTCATTTGTGAAGTGTTAGTAGCTCTTGTGATAGAATGATGGGTCATTCCATCTGTCTCAAACAAAAAGTTATAAAATTTATCAAAAATACATAAGTCCATCTAAAGTGAGATTAATCATATATGGTTCCTAAAATGGACTTATACTTCATATATCATACTGCTTAATATAATAAAACTAGTTTCTACTAAACAGGGACTTCCTGTAGGCCAGTGGTAGGCAATAAAGGCCAGTCGCACTTCAGTTGTGTGTTCGATTCCCACAGCCTTGTCCGACGCGATGGGCTATCGCCCGTTCTGCAGGTTTTCCTTCTTCTAAAACTACATTACTATAACATCCCATAAATAATATCAAAAAAGTTCTATCCTTAAACAATACTAACTTATGTCCAACATAATCCATTCCAATCTTTCGGCTTAACTAAAATACATCTGTCCAAGCTCATAGTATAAAGAAATCAATTACTTGAAATTTCATCAACCAAGCATGTGAATACCATTATTTATCCCCCATATATCGTGTTGGTCACATTCCAATCATGTGAATACCTTAATCATGTATTCTCTTGAAAAAATTAATACCCATTAAACCTTAGTAATTATTTTCTTACAGAATTATTATAATGTTATTATTAAATTTACCATGGTTATGATATAGTTTTATAGCGTAATTCATGTCGGAGTTTGAACCATCCCAAACAAGAACACAAAATAACTCAATGGGTGAGTGTGGTTAAGAAATTGTATAATATCATTGTAAAAAAATGATGATGTTATCTAGATGATTTTACCTCAGTGAATCATATTTTATGTGGTTTTTATAATAATGAAAATAAAGATAAAATATAAAATAATGTTAATTCATGGATGTTGTTGTCCGCAAAATGAACAATTGACATTATTATTTTTATTAATGGACTGAAAGAAAGAAATAAGTGTTATTACATTAATATAATTAAAATTTAGTATAATAATTACACTAATGTAATTATATTACTATTATGATGATTGTTTTTCAAGGAAAATATTAAAAAGAAATGGATAAGGATTAAGTAATACTCACTTTGGGACCTTTAACTTTCTTTTGAAAGAATCATTGGAAATAACGGATTTGGGATAACATATATTAACCAGGATATATAATAAGTGTAATGGAGTTATAAGGGAGTAACATTTATTAGGTTTTCAAGTAAATTTCTAATGTAATTTAGAGCATTGAAAGTGTGTAAATGGTCCACTTTTATAAGTGAATAAAATGGTACTTTTGTGAATACCCTTTACTTTTCAATGATATCATCATAATATTAAAGGTTAAATGTTTAAAAAGGTTATTAATAATGGACTTCACAGTTAGTAAATGTCAGGAAAACATTAACTATAATATTTTTACACATGTTTTAGACATGTTTTTAGTCATTTACCAATAATTTTTTTACATTTTATCCTTTTAATTTTCACATAGGTATCTATTTTTTAACAAAGTTATTTATGTTGTAATAAAAATATAAAATAACCCATACCTGAAAATTTTGTTTTGGAAAACCAAAATTTAATCTCCATTTAATATAATTAAATATCTATATATGATTAAATTATCTTTTAAATCTGAAAATTTTATATATAAATTTTTTTGTAAAAAATAATGGTTTAACAATTACCAATTAAATTTATGTTAATATAATTATATAAGAATTTGAAAAGTATATTATATTTAGTATTTAAAATATTATAATTTAATTTATTATATAAAAGTTATAAAATATTAATAATACAATTCTGTGAAAATAATTTTACCACCATTTTCACAGCAATTAACTACAATCTTAGTAATCTAATTTTAAAGAAGACGAGGGATGGTATATTGTAGGGGAATTCGAAAAATATATTTATAATATAGTGAATGTTATGTGGCATTAATTATAGTTTTATTAATGGAGGATGAGGTGGGATACATAATAAGACGTGGGCTAACACCGATGGGTGATGCCAATGGATTTTCTAGATGTTAGTGGGATAAGAGGTGGTGGTATAGGTGTAAGAGTGTTCATAGATGTAAGGACTAGGAACCTATGTTTAAATACCAAAAGAATAGTTTTAATGGGCATAAAAATCTTAAGGAGTAATCTACGCTATGATCAAGGGCCATTGGGAATGGAGTTTGGGCTTTAAGCAATAAGGACTTTGGGCCACAAAAATATGCAGTAAATTAGGTTGAAAGGGTTCTTGAAAAATACCTGTGTAGAGAGATGAGGATTGAACCACTAGGGTCTTGGGGTGTGTGAGTTAGTTTTTTCTTGTAATCTAACAACTAGTAATGAGTTGAAATTTCATAAATATGATAGTTTTTAACAAAGTCTGTATCTCATAATTCAGAGAAAAGGCAATTATTTTTGAAAAATCTGAAAAATTATCCATAGGATAATATTAAAAAACATAATTTTATAATGAATTTTATTTCATAAAATTAAAAATAAATAATTTATAAATTTGTGTTTAAAATATGGAATATGAAAAATGATATTTTATAGATAAATATGCATACATTTTCATTAAAAATGAAAATAAAAAATGCATAAAATAATTATGATAAATGTATTGTTATTTAAAAAATTACTTAGTAATATAATTTGAATTTATTTTTACAGATCCCATATAAATATAAATATAATATATAATCATAACGTATGCTCGGTGGGAATCAAGGGTTTTGATTCTACAATCATAGATCTCATGGAAATTTATAAAAGTTTTAATTTCCCTCACATATGATTTCTCTCATACTATAGTTGTTCAAGTTTAGTTTGGTCTTGGTATATGTAAAATCATCGTGAAACTAATCCCTTTCCAAGAATAGAAAAATTATCTTCATAAGGGAGACTTCAAATACTCAATTCCATTTCATTATATTTTCTTTATATATTTCAAAATATGGTTACATAATTTTATTCCTTCTAATTTTACAACTATATTATAATGTTAAAATTTAATTTTAACATTTTATAATTTCATTTTATTTTAGTTTTGTGTTTAGAACAACATATTAACACAATATTTATTTAAGAAAAATATTAAGTGAAATTTAAGGATGTTTTAATTAATGGTAAAGACTTGAAAAAGGTAATTTTATGGTCTCAATTTCAAGCCATGAGGATACCTAATTTCTATGATGTTTGGGAGGGCTAGATTCCTATTAAATCTTCTGATAAACTTTTCGAGGTGTACAAATTTCAGGAAGACCACACTATCTTATAATATCAACCTATATGTACATTTATAACTGTTGGGTCTAATCCCTTGTGGATGATATTGGTGAAATAAAATGACTCCCCTTAAGGGTTAGGATTATTAGTATTAGTGATAATAATTTTGTGATTTTTAGGTTTTTTATTGTTTTTTGTACTCATTGTTAGTATATAACCCCCCCCCCCCACATGTTCTAGTGGTAAGGACTGAGTACCTATATATAAAAAATAGTGGTTCTAATCCCAACTATAATTTGTTTAATGATACATTAATAATTACTCTAGTGGATCAATAAATGGAACTTTTATGGAAACACTGTTATAGTTATTAAAGTGGGAACTATAGTAGTGATGTTATGTAAATTCCATAAATTTTGGGCATGAAGGCTCCCTTTCATGGGATTTGGGTACTAATGGACATCTAGACTTGTTTTAGAGGCCTTATGGTCCAATTATAAGGCCTTTAGGCATCGTTTAATATAATTTTTAAATTAGAGGGGGTTGTCCCTTTAGTGGGGTTTGTGTCTTTGTCTAATAACATCCTATAAGATGTGTGTTTTCCTTATATATATGGCCTTTAATATTTAGTGTATGTAATTTTATTTAGGTATTTGTAGGGTTTACCTAGGGGTGGTTCAAACCCCTTTTAAGGTGGGTGGTGCTCAATTCCAATTAATAGGGTATGTGTGTTGTTTGTAATGCTTATACCCTTAAATAAATATATAGATTATTATTATTTTAATTATTATTTTAATTATTATTTTAATTATTATTACCCACCCACATCATGGGTGAGTGGTACGAGATAGGGTATTTTTTTCATGACTCCCCTGGGTTCATGTCCTAGGGGGAATTCATTTATCTTGTGTCATGTTTCATAAGGGAGGTTATAATATATTTGTATTATTGTTATTATTTATAATATTTAAATGAGGAAGATGGGCACGGGGGTAGGTTGTGTGACAAAAGGCGGGGAGGGGGTATCTCTATCACTCCCTTCATCTTCTTCTCTATTCCATCAATGGATCGTAAGATGTTGTAACTAAAACAAACCCAACTACATTAACGCGTTGTTGGTTTCTAATTTATAATATTGTCATAAGAAACATGGGATCACATCACCATTTATCGATCAATTTATTTGTCTTAAAGAACTACATACATAAATTATTCCCATTTTAAATTGAAAATAAATTATAAAAAATTGTAATAGTAATTATTTGGAATCCTTGAAGAATATTCAAATATTCCTTCTTAATATTCTGGGGAAAGGGAAAAATTGATGTTGATCTCAAACGTTCAATAAGTGCTTCATACATTGAAATCTATTTGGATTAATATAACAAATCTAACGTTTTACACAAATTATTACATGATTTTAAGCATAATTAACCAATAAATACAAACCAAAGGTCGTAAAGTATAGTGTGTTTGGAAGATTAGGTTCATAAAACTGAAAACATAGAATTAAACATATTTATATTAATCATCCACTATGAGCTCCTAACTTCCCTTTAGCTCTTACACAAGAATATGATAACCTTATAAATATATATACAAAACAAATTTGATAAAAACCCTAGTAAGGGAATAAACATATGAATAAAACAAAAAACATGGGTTTGAAGGCATAACATGATAACATAAATAGGAATGGAACATTTATAAACATATGGAATCATAACACATATAAAATGGTATAATTTAATCATGGAAACATATGAATGTGGAAGAAACATATAACATTACATAAACATGAGTCAATGCTATCTTCCAAGACTATATCACATGGTGGAGGAAGACCCATAAAGAAATAAGGTTTACTCTTTGTAGCAACATGACGACTCATGAGTCTAAAAAATACACAATGCAATAGATCTATATCTGGGAACACCCATCATAAAAAGTTCATATATATTTGTTCCACATGAATAATCAAGCATAATTAATAAGCATAGGGGTTACCCATGGCATGAAATGGGAATCATAATCATATCATAGGGAATTGCTAAAGGGAATATCATAATTATATCCATGAATGAATGGATTTAAATAATACTAGAAATTAATAAAGGAAAATATTCATAGATCATGACAAATGAGGTATAAATGAAGTGAAAACATTTAAAAATAGTGTTTAGTAAACTTTATAAATGATCCTCTTCGGTGTAGTTTAAGGGAATGTAATAACGAGTCGTTAAAACAGGCAAATGAATAATTGTTAGTGTGAGACAAAAAAGAAAAAATATTGTTTTACATGATAAAATGAGTGATTTTAGAAAAAAAAATGGTTGATTAAAATAGATTATAGATTGTACTTTAAAATGGGTATGAAATTTGGAAGTTCTATTAAATCAGGCTTGCCTATCAAGAGGAATTGAAAAGGAACCTTATAAAACATGTATTTACCCATAATGTAAAGAATAATTGAGCTAGGTACATATGTTTATATTATAAAAATATAATTTTAGAGGATTACATAATAATAATTAATAATTAAAATCAGAGTAAATAGAGAGAAAGCATAATCTGATTGAAAAAATGGGGGTTCAGATAGAATCCTTTACCTTATGCACACACATGTTCTATAGCTGTACTTAATGTCTTGGATAATAAAATTAAATCCATTAATTAATTATTTAAGACACTATTCTACACAAATTAGATTTATTATAATTTTATTATGTTAATTTATGATTTTTTTATTAGTTATAAGATTCAATTTCATTATTCATGGAGCGTTTGTTTTCATGTGTTTATGGATCGGTTTTTTTGTATACAAGTATAGAAATTCATGTATTCTGGGAATTTTTCTCTAAAATTAAAATTATAAGTTATTTATGAATTTATTTAAGTTTATATGATCTTATATATCATTTATTTATATTGTATTATGATGGTATATTAAATAAAGCATCAATGAAGATGATTTAATTTATTTTGGTGGTTTTTACGACCATCATTAACTTATATTTTTTATAATATCCTGTTTATATTTTGGTTATAGAACATTATATAACTTAAAATATTTATAATAAAATATTATTTGACCATAATAATTATTTGTTAACCATACATGAAGGTTGTAATAGAAAATAAAAATGCATCATCCATGATGATGGTAAATAGACACATCACGGACAATATTTTCATTTTTATAAAAAAAGGAAGATGAGAAGGGTTTTGATGATGGATATTATAATAAAATTATAGTATATAAAAGATAATAGAGTTATAATTCATTTATTTATATATGAGGTAATGTTAAAATGAAAAATTAAATAATTTAAAATAATTTAAAAGGGAACGAAAAAAGATTTTACCTCTTGAAATTATTCTCCATGAGAGCCTCCTTAAGGAATATTGGTTTGGTCTGTTTTTTAGATCAGAATAGCCTAGAAATGGGGGAATGACTTGGGAAGAGTATTTAGTAGAATTTGGTCAATCTTCAAGTCTTAGGCGTGAGGAGAAAAGGTGGTGAGTGTGGAATTTATAGAGTGTGAGAGGGGGTTTTTGATTTTAATATTCATTATTTTATTATTTTGACTCAAGACTATCAATAGTGGTGAAATTTATCAATAAATTAATTAAATAATGAAGTATATTTCATGATTATGGGATCACATCATCTATAAATCATCCATGGCTAAAAAATTCATGTATTTATCTAATGTAGTAAATTTTTATATTTCAATATTCATAAACAAATTATCTATTTTAGAAAAATAATAAAAATTAAACCTAACTTTTTCATAAATGTGTAGAATTAAAATATGGATTCTATTTTATGATAATAATTTTCTAAATATTAGAAAGTTAATTTTTATATAAAATAATCATTTACTCCAAAAATACAGATTATAATATTATAACTCATTTTATGACACTTTCAAAAATTAATTAGGGCCTCATAAAATTATCTACTAATCATAAGAAACAAAAATTAATTTATAAATCTATTTTATGAAAATAAATTTTATTTGAATCGTTATATTAATTACAAAATTGTAAATAAAATTTACATTTCTCAAAAATACCAATATTTATTTTATAATTTTTAATACATTTATTTACATATTTATGATAAAAATAAATTATATTTTGATTTATAAGATGCCTAAATTTTATTCATACTTTCGTAGGTGGGGTTACTATTCTATGGGACGGTTTACTATTCCAAATAGACACATTACTTTTCCAATGGTCAAGTTACAATTCCATTATAATAGGTTCCTTAATTATATAATTACAAATTATTTAATTTACAATCTATTAAAATAATGTTTCAATTTGGTTTTATTTGTGATGTGTGTGTTTTATACTATATATCATAATTATAATAAGGGAAAATTTGACATATAAAATTATTGGTTATCACATTCTTCCCCCCTTATGAAATTTCACCCTCAAAATATTGTTTTACATCCTATAGTGAAAACAATTAAGGGTACTTATCCGTCATCACTTCCTATTTTTCCCATGTTTTCTCTTTAAAGTAATTGTTCTACCATAATACTTTGACTAGGTGAGTAGTTTGGTTGTGTAGAACATTATCACTATGGTCCACGTTCTTCACCATTTTCTATTTATATGATAGGTTGTTCTTAAATTGTACCACCATTGGATATTGTATATGTTAGGGATATGATATTTACTTCCTCAAGAAGGATGATTGTAATTCATAGAGAAACTTAGACATGGTAGGTGGAAGTGCTAGTCGATAGGCCAAAAATCCGACCTGATCAAGAATCACTGTGGGGTTGATTTACCTGGGAATAATCTTTCCTTTCCCCCAAAATCTCATGATCCTCTTCTATGGTGATATGTTAAAGAATAACATGTCTCTAATATTAAACATTGTTTCTGATCAACGATTTTTTTCCATATTTCTTCAATCGACTATGGGCTTTCATGATGTGTTTTTGAATGGTTTTCACCTTTTATACCTTTTCTTTGACAATTTCAGGTCCTAGAATCTTACGTTCACCAACTTCACCCCAAAATTGTAGTGTTATTCATCTTTTACTATAAATGGATTCATATGGAGACATTTAGATTCTTGAGTGGAAAATTTTGTTATAAGAGAACTTGACAAGTGGTATATGTTGGTCCTATCCTCCTTTGATCTCCCTAAAACATGATCTCAATAAACCTTATAGTGTCTAAATATTCTACTCAGACTGTCCATTAGTTTGTAAATGATATGTGGTACTAAAATTCAGCTTAGTTTTATAGCATGTCAGATAATTTTCCAAAACATGTTGGAGAATCTCGAATCATGATTAGATACAATCGGCAGCGGTACCAAATGAATCCTTACTACTTTTATGATGTATATACTTGAATACTGATCTATTAAGAAGTCCTCTAAAATTATGATAATGTGAGAAGTCTTTGTAAGATGACCCATAATAACACATATTGCATTGTTTCCTCTGGATGTCTTTAGATGTCTTGAGGAAATGTCTATGGTGATGTTTTTCTATTTCCATTTGGGTATGGGTAATGGTTTCATAATACCATTAGATTTTTTCCTTTCATCCTTCACTTTCATACATACCAGGCACTTTGATTTATACTAAGCGATCTACTTATTTATATTGTCCCACCAGTAGTGATCACATAGATCTCGATACATCTTTGTTCTTCTTATGGAAATATAGAAAGTTGAGATCTATGATTCAATCTAAAGATCTCTATTAATATCTAGATTTGATGGTTCATATAGTTTTTACCCAAATATTATGACTCCTTCATCATCAATTTTGAAGTATAAGGATTTCCCATTTTAGATAGCTTCCATCTTTTTTATGAACATCCTCATCATTTATTTGAGAATCCATTATTTTTTCATAAAGGATGGTTAAGAAATAATTTGAGAAATAATTTTGGATTTCCCTTCATTAATGATTCCCATGTCCATCCTTTATAGGAAAAAGAATATTGAATCATTCTCAATTACCATCATTGATAATGTTTCATGGTCCTTTCTCTTGAGAGCATCCACCACTTTATTTTCATTATAAAGATGGTAGTGTATTTAGAAGTTGTAACCCTTGACGATATTTAACCACCATTGTTGGTGAATATTAAGCTCCATTTATTTGAATATATATTTTTGGATCTTATGATCTGTATATATCTCACATTTCTCCCCATTGAGATAATGTCGCCAAATTTTTAATGTGAAGCTAAAAACCGCCAACTCCAGAACATACATGGGATAGTTTTTTTGATGAATTTTCTACTACCTGGAGGAGTAAAATATTACTTTATCCTTTTTCAACAATAGAAAAACTAATCCTTATTTTAATAAATCGATGTATACCATAAAGAGTTCCCAACATGTGAGAAGTGTGAGTACTAGCATGGTGATGAACATCATTTCAACTATTTGAAGTAGTCTCCACATTCAATGGTATAGATATTGAAGCATAATTGTATACTAAAAACTATTCCCACTTATCATAAGTCTGATTAATAGTACAGTGAAAATATCTTTTCAATTATTTGAAACAATCTTCACATTCACTAGTCTAGATAAACATTAATTCAAATAGATTTATCTTGGTTAACAGGTTCGACAATCATGAAATGTTCTTAACAAATCATATGCAATACCCATCTAGACAATGGAATCGATGGATCACCATTTTAGATGTTGTCATGGGCCACTATTATATTGCCTTATTCTTATAAGGGTCCACATATATTCCACTATTGGTGATAACATGCCTCAAGAATGATACTTCCACCATCCATAACTCACATTTACTATACCTTTAATAGAGATTCTCCCATTACATGTTCTTTAACATAATATTTAAATTCTCCTCGTGTTCTGCCTTTCTCTTGGTTTAAATCATAATATCATAAATAAATACTACCAAATTATTTTTGAGATAATCTATAAAGTCACCATTCACTAATTCCATGAAATTGTTGTAGCAATAGTGAATCTGAAAGGTATCATTATAAACAAATAGTGTCTATAACTTGTTTTAAAGGAATTTTTGGGAATATCCTCCTTATTTTCATTTAATTTTTTTATATCCCAACCGAAGTTCCACCTTAGAGAAGTACATGGCCCCACATAGCTGATCAAACAAGTCATCTGTCCATGGAAGGGGATATACATTATTTTTCATGATTTTTTTGGCTCAAATAATTAATGTAGAGGCAAATTGATCCATCATTCTTCTTAATTAAGAGGACCAACACACCCCATGGTGAAGCGCTCGGTTATATAAAAACCTTGTGAAAATTCTCTTGTAACTTATAGTTATGTTCGACTATTTCAATGGTATCCATTTTTAAGGTGTCTTTAATATAAGAAGATATTGATGAATAAATTCAGTTAAGAACTCAACCTATCTATCAGGAGGAAGGCCAAGAAATTATTTGGGTAAAACATCAGTGTATTCCCTCACAATGGTCACGTATTTGAGCATGATTCTCTCCTATATGATTTCTCATAATAAAATAATATTGAAACATAAGATGATGATTCTAAATGAGATTTATCCTCATCCGTAAAAAATTAGTATTGGGGGATGCCTCAACATGTAAAGAGTGATCTTCCATTCTTGAATGTTTTTGTTGGCTTTATGTAAATATATCCAATCCATTCCCAATATATAATCAACCTTCACCAAAGTTTGTATGACATGATTTTTTGGGAGGTTTAGTCCACAAACATTAACCAGGGAGGAGTTATATACTTTGGATGAAATAATTTCCCCATTTTATGTTCTCATAGATAACTCAACCTCAATATTTTGAGGTGGTGTTTCAATAGTTCTAATAAACTTTCAAGATGTGAAAGAATGCATAGAATTAGAATCAAATAGTAAATTTTCTATTATATAATGAATAACCAGCATACTTATGATCACATCATTATCAGGATCCACCTCAATAATAGTTATAACATATTCCCTTCCTTTCTACTCTATAGATTATTATTGTCTACATATAATAACCCTTGGCTTAGTTTATTGTCTTGCATAATACCTACATTGTACTACATATTGAATGTTGATATGATCCTTTATCTCTTCTTCTACATTTATGGGATTCCTCATATCTCTTTCACAAATATTATCCAAATTACCCACTCTTCCACATTTGAATCATCTCTTGGTTCCCTTTATATAGTCCCTAGGATGATTCTTCCCACACCTTTGACACATGGAATATTTACTTTTCTTTCTATCATGGGATTTATCTGTGATCCTACCATATTTACCTCAATTTTACATTTTTCCCCTCTGGTCCGATGATACCACTAAAAGTATCTGATCTCTATTTCAACTTAAATAAAAATGGATAGTCTCCTCATAGATATCTAAGTCTCGAATCACCGATGCTTTTCATATACATGGATTTTGACATCTAGATAAGAGATACTCCTTTATTTCAGTGTTCATTAATAACCCTGAGGCATATCGTGCAAGACTTGAAATGTTTTCATCACACACCCTGATAGAATCATCATCCTTTTTGTTTATTCTAATGAACTCCCTTTCTATCTTAATATGGAGAGTTCGGAGAAAATATTTATGGAAAAATATTTTCTTGAATTCCTCCAAAACCCTAGAATCAATTTCCTCCTTGGAATTTGTGTTTTTGATTAGTTTCTACCACTGATCAGCTTCCTTATCAAAATTATAGACCAACAACATGAAATTATCTTCTTTTGAGCACTAGGGAACATAGAATATCTTCTTAATGGAGTTAATCCATGGTTCATTGATGATGGGGTTATATGATCCACTAATTATATGAGTCCATTGTCACATAAATGATTCCAAAAATACATTCCCCTTATTATGAAAAGGAGGGAGTTCCACGTAATTCATTTTATTATTCATAACTTGATCCAGTTTAGAATGTACTATCATGAACTTTTGAGCTCCCATTCCCATTATATGTGGGCATTTCATTAGTGTGATCGTCACATTTCTTATCGAATAGACTATTGGAATGAGTTATCCTTTTACTATCCATTAATTAAAAAAAATAAAGTACAATTATGGTGGTTTCAATATTTATATAATAATAAAATAAAAAGGAAATGTTGATCATAGAAGGATATACCTATAAATAGAAAGTGTATCCAATATTGTGATTCCCTAAGTATCAATCTAGGTAATCCATGGTGATAGAATTATCCCTAGGGTTCTTACTATAGTTTTATATTCCTAATCTCTAAACATAATAATATCATGCTCTGATACAAACCATAATAACCCTAAACTTTTAGAAATATTATTACATGATTATAAGGATAATTAACCATCCAATACAAACCAAGTATCGTAATGTCTATGGTATTTATAAGATTAGGAACATAATACTAGAAACGTGAAGTAAAGAATATTTATATTAATCATCCATAATGAGATCCAAAATTCCATTGAGATATAACTTCTGAATTTGATAACTTGGGGAATACATAGACAGAAGGGATGGGTTAAAAATCCTAGTAAGGGAATAAACATAGAAATATATAATAGCACATGTGATAGAAGGCATAACATGATGAAATTAAAAGGTATGAAACATGGATAAACATATGGATACATAGCATATAGAACATATGATTATGTAATAATTGAAACACGGTATTGTGGATGAAACATATAACAGGAATTAAGCATGGGTTAAGGCTACTTTCCAAGACTATATCACATGGTGGACAAAGTCCCATAAAGGAATAAAGGTTTATCCCTATCCCAACATGATGTATGGTGAGACTAAAAAATTTCCAATGAATTGGATAACTATCTAAGAAGAAGAATCATTATTGTTTCATGCATATTTTTTTCCCATTCAGAATAAAACATGAGGAATAAGCATATGGGTTACCCATGGGAAGAAACGGGTATCATAATCATGTCATAAGATATAACTGAAGGGAATATCATAACGATGTCCATGATCAAGGGAATTTAAATCATTCATGGAAATCAATAAAGGATTATAGTCATATATCATGATAAATTATGTTCAATTGAAGTGAAAAAAGTATAAATATTTTTTAAGAAACATTAGAAATGAGGCACTTTGGTGAAATTTGAGGGAAAATATTAATGATACATTAAACAGAAAAAAGTGTTATTGTTTGTATAAAACCCGGAATGAAAAATGGAATATTTTCATGATAAAATTATTTATTTTATAAAAAATGGAATCTTAAAATAGATTATTGAGTGTACTTGAAATTGGGTATGAAACTTGAAATTTCTTTTTAAACGGACTTGCTTATCGGGAGGAATTGAAAAGGGAAACTTATAAAACATGTATTTTCCCATGAAAGAATGAATAATTGAGCTTGTTAAATATGTTTGAAACATGAAAACAGAATGTAGGAGGAGTTAATAAGAATAATTAAGAATTACATTGGGGTAATGAGAGAGAAATCATAACTTGAAAGAAAAATAGTGGTTCGTAGAGAATCTCTTAACTTAGGTTAGAAAGTGTTTCGTACTTGTAATTAATTTCCTATATAATCAAATTAAATGCATTAATTAATTAATTAAAAACTATTATATAGGTATTTTATTTATTATAATTTTATTCTATACATTTATGTTCTTTTTTAGGAGTTATAATAGAAAATTTCATCATTCCGGGTGTGTTTGTTTTTTGGGTTTTCCTGAACAGTTCTCTTGTATACTAGTATCAAAGTTCATGTAAAATGTGAATAATTCTCTAGAATTGAAATTATAAATTATTAATGAAATTTTATAATTTTAAATTATCTTATATACTATTTGGTTATATGGTATGAGGATGATTCATTAGATAAAATGTTAATGAAAATAATTTAACTTATTTTGGTGGTTTTTATAGCCATCATGAATGTATATCATTTTTTTAATATCATGTGTCTATATTGGTTCAAAAACGTTATAAAACATATAATATGTATAATAAAATCATACTTAACTAAAATAATGGTTTTATGAATATCCTTGAGGGTAGTAATAGAAAATGAAAATGCACCATATGCGATGGAGGTAAATCGACACATCACGAACAATGTTTTCATTTTTAGAATAAAAGGGAGAGGATAATGTGTTTGATGATAGATATTCAATTAAAATGCGTAAATTATAGTATATATATAAGATAATGTATTTATAAATAATTTTTGTATAGAGGAGTTAAGGATAGGATAAGAAAATAAAATAAATTAAATTAAACTAAAAGTTAACGAAAGAAGATTTTACCTATGGTATTTCAGCTACTTGAGAACCTCATTAAAGCACTTGGATTTGGCCTTTTTTTATAAAATAATCTCCTAGACATAAGGAGTGGAATGTGAAATTGATTATTCATAATTTTTACAAGCATCAAGGATTTGGAGGTCTTAGGAGAATATTTGGTGAGTGTTGGAATTTACATGGGAGGAGAGAGGTGTTTTTGATTATCATATTCATTATTTTATTATTTTGGATCAAGAATATCAATAGTGTTGAAACGTATCACTAAATAAGTCAAATAATTAATGAAAGTTCTAAAATATGGGATTACATCATTTTTAGATCATCCATGACTAAAAATTCTTATATTTATCTTATATCGTAAATTATCATATTTCAATATTCACCAAGAATTCAACTATTTTGAAAAATCCCAAAAAATCAACCTAACCATTTTTTAATGTGTTGAATTCAAAAATGTACTCCATTTTATGAAAACAATTTTCAAAATATGAGAAATTTAATTTTTAAATAAAATCATTATTTAATTGAAAAATACTAATTTTAATATTATAATCGATATTATAACAGTTTTGAAAATTAATTAAGGTATCATAAAATTATCTTATAATAATAAGAGAAAAAATTATTAATTTATGAATCTATTTTATGAAATTATTTTTTTATATAATAAATTAATTATAATATTTTATATAAACATTTTTATTTCAAAAAAATATCAATACATAATTTATCATCTTTAAAAATATATTTACTTATTCCATGATATAAATATAATATATTTTCATTTATAAGATCCCTAAATTTTATTTATACTTTCATAGGTGAGGTTACTATTATATTGATCAGTTTACTATTCCTAATGGCACAATAAAATTCCAACCATCAAGTTACTATTCAATTTGTATAGGTTCCATAATTCTATAAACAACACTTATGAAATGAATGTTTTTATTAGGTTCTCTATGTGATGTTGGTGTTTTATACTATATAACATAATTATAATAAGGGAATATTCAATTGAAAATATTTGTGTTTGTTACAAGTAAAAATAGAATAATTAATATGACAAGTTAGAGAACTGAAAATAGATGCCATTTAATCAATAAATTGAGCAAGAAAGTAATCGATGTATAATATCAATGTAGTAATCTCGTAAATAATAACAACATAGTTCAAAATGAAGTAAATACACAATGTTAGACATCATGATTAAGGCCTTGTGCCAAGATACTTAAACAATTGTGTATTTTACACCAAAAAATATTTAATAAGGCTATCAACATATTTTTTCTCATTAGACCCTTTTATACATCAAGGGATTTTATATAAATGTCCCCCACCTATAACTACATTTCCAATGCATTCCTAATATGTTTAATGATAAATTTAATTCATAAATAATATCTCTTGTCAAAACATAACCATATCGAGTAACGAATAAAAAATATTAATATTTAAATAGGCAATAAAATAAATGTTATATAGTTAGGAAAACACCATATGTATAAATTATATAAAATTTGATAAATAAAAAACCATATGAATAAATTCTATAAGGTTTATTAAATAATAATATCCTTGATATGAAGAAAATGGATATAGAAGAAAAACATTCATGGTCAAGATGATAAATATGACCTTATTTTCTTCAAAAGGTTTATTTTCTATACTCTTGTACTAGAGAGGGGAAAAGTTAAAAGTAAACTTGAAAATTCGTTAAACACCTAGAGGATAATAATATATTTGGGGTTTATTAAGGATAGTTTTTATATTCTTTCAGTGAAAATATAACCAATCCCAAAAATGAGATTGTAAAAATAAAATCATAAATATTTAGAAACTTTTGAATTGTAACACCTTAAAAGAATAAACATGAATTAAATATTTAAATATCAGGAATCAATAGTGATTCATGTAAAATATAAAAAACAAAGTATATAAAACAGAAGAAGAAAAATATTGGTTCATAATAAAAATATATATCTCAACGAACTAGAAATTAAGCCGAAATATCCTTACAAAGTTCATATAATTAGAGTAATAAGTAATAAATGAAGATATTACATGTAATAAATATAAATCCATCTAAATTAATTGTAAATACAAAAATAAAATAATTATAGGTTGTTAGACACACAATCTTGGCTTAATATATGCATTGATGAAGTAATATAACCCAATAAAAGAAATTGAGTTATGAAACCACTTAACATGAGTCTAACTCACCACATATATACTTTTTCTCTGGTATAATAAATGTATAATAAATTTATTACTTTCATAAGATCTATTTTCTGGTGTATCACATTATTATTATCTTTTTTATTTCATTTATTACCATGCCTTATAAATTTATAGAATCAGTAATGTTCATGTCAGATGTTTTCAAGACGTCGAGTTCACAATCATAAAATAACTTTGGTAGGCTAACTGTGGTCAAAGGTGTAATGATTCCATTATATAAATAATTTTTTATCATGAAATAATTATCATTTTTATTAATTAAATATAATATTATTATCATCCGTGAATGGAAGTTATGAAAGATTAATAAATTCGCATCGTGGAGGTTGTAGTCCACACATACACACAAGCGACATTACCATTTTTTAATGGGTGTAATGGTTTAGTATTATATTATATTTATATAATCATAATTATTTAATTATATATATATATATATATTAAATCCTTTATAATAACCAACCATGAAACAAGATGATCAAAAATGAAATATACTTCTACATAGCGACGATATGCAGTTGTATGCGTGATTGATGTTTTCGTTTTCCATTGGAAGAAAAATAGGAGAATATAGTTTATACCACTGGAATTAAAAAATTTATATAGATGGAACATATTGATGTTATTATATTATCATGGTTATAGGGGATTTTAAGGAGTTAGAAGAGGGAATTAAATTAAAAGACTCGATTAATGTTTATAAC
The DNA here is from genome assembly GCA_963277665.1 of Viscum album. Taxonomy (NCBI): domain Eukaryota; kingdom Viridiplantae; phylum Streptophyta; class Magnoliopsida; order Santalales; family Viscaceae; genus Viscum; species Viscum album. Next base: position 359,860,430 of record OY728131.1, read on the forward strand.
TCTTCCTTAAAAATAAACTGATGTAATACACCTTTAGCTTTATAGGTTAGTCATTTGATGAGAAAAAATTATACATTTCATGTGGATTAAGGATGGTAATGTAAATTTTTATATCATGGTCAATATACAGGTTTAAATAAATGGGAATAATAAAGGAGGTGTTGTTTCCTTATATAATAGAGGATAGGTCGACCATTGGAATTACTTAAAGTATTAAATAAATATAAACTAATTTTCATTTTTAAGTGGAAATAAATTGATATATTTAGAATATAAGGTGAATATAAATCTCTAAAATAACATTTTAAACCTTATCTTTTTGTTTAAATCCCTCCTTTACCCTTGTTATCATTAACCATGTTGACCTTGTTCAATACTAAAAGATTATAAATTTACTAAAAATGTAACAATTGGGGAAAATTACCAAGAGATTAAATTTTAAAAAATATCACATATCCCTTATACTCTTTCAATGTTTTTATGAGAATTAAATAATTTTATAATATTTTATTTAACATAAAATAACATTTATGTCATTTTAATAACTATTCAAATACCTTGACATTAAATAAATCAACACTGGTATGGAGGTATAATATAAAATATTTAACAATTAATTATAAATTTTTATTGACAACAAAATTCATGTCAAACCATAATTAATCTACAAAATATTACTTTTTATGTTTTTAAAATCATTTATATTGATATTTCTACTACTTTCAAAAACACCGTGTCAGGGTTGTGTATTCATTTAAGGTAATTATACTATCACTAAAAATAAAAAATTAATAATGGTAAAAAAATGATTAATTATTTTTAAAATTAACTTTTATATTCAATAAAAACATTTTCTTATCCCTATGTAACATATATATATATGAATTAATGTCAAGTGAGAGGAATTTTTTATTTATCAATATCTTAAATTAATATAAATGTCATCATAAAAAAAATCCTTTTGAAATTACATATATTATAACGAATGATGGATATTGTCAAATTACTTAATACAATGTAATTATGGGATGCATAGGATATAATTATAAATCCTTATACCATTATTTGTAACTTTAATCACCTGATTTACCCTTTTCTGTGGTGAAAAGTTTTTACCATGGTTATTATTCATAATGAGAAAAAATAAAAGAGTATATTTTAAAAAAATTGAACTAATTATTTTTAATATTTAATTTAATTTTAAATATTGAATTTTTATAAGTGGAAAAAAGAAATTTTAATATAAATGCGTAAAACACAAAAAATTGTTTTTCAAATCACATTTTTAAGCATAAAAATTAACTTATACCAAAATAAATTATAATTTTAATTCATCGATAATTATTTATATTAGTTTAAATAAAATTAATCTATTTTACTTTAAAACCAAATCCAAAATAAAATTTGTCTTTTAATTTAAATTATTTAAAAAAGGAAATGTTGTTTCCCATAAATCAGTATTTTTCACTTTTCACTAAAGAGTAAATCTTTTCAAAATAATCTAAAAATTTCAACTTAAGATAATTTTAATAATACGATTTCAAAAAATTTATAACTTTTATAAAATAAATGCTCTAAAATATTAAAAAAATTATTATAATATTCAGTCACAATGAGGAATACATATTTTTTTGAAAACATGTTTGTGAAGCATATGATGACTTTATTAAAAATTGAGCTCTTATTTATTAAGATTTAATAGATAAATTTTTTTATTCACTAGGACCTTTATGTTGATATTTTATAATATCTTTACTCTGATTAATACCTACCAATTCAAAGACTTGGTTATAATAATCATATTTGAATAATATTATTTCACTATTTGGGTAATCTTTGTATTGTATGCGCTACAAACTGTCGAATGAAGTGTTACTTTTTAAAGAAAATATAAACTAAAATCTTGGTGTATTAAAATCTCCCCTCCATAAAGATATTTTATCATTGAAACATTAATTCATTTTTTATAAACTAAATATAACATATTAAAAAGAACATATATATATTTTATTATGAACTTTAATTTCTAGATCATGACCAGGAAAAATATTATGCCTGTATCACTATAAGACTCATACTTGAAAATTATGTTTTCTAAAAATGCACCTTAGTATTTGAGTGTTAAATTGCACAAAAGAATTGATATATTTATCTTATTTTTTCTTATGTTACATAAATTCAATTAAAATTGGGATAAAAAATAATATAAAGTTTACTTACATGATTTATTCCCATTATATAATTATAATTTCATAATTTTATTTGCATCATCATGATCATGATGAATTATTCATTCCCAAATAACTAAAATAAAGTTCTTATTGTCTATATAATCCAGAAAAATGATGAAACATTACCCGTCCTATCTAAAACTCTAATGTATATCACAAACTAATGTAATTACAAATATAAATACACCTTCATATGAGGAAATACTAATTTAATCTCCAAATCCCCACCAATGACACCCAAAAATCAATATAAATCATTCTATAAGTATCAAACCTTAAAACACCGAAAAATTATTACTGACCAAGTTGAAAACCCAAAAATACAAAAGATTTGAATATATATTCTTTGGAGATCAATTTAAAATTTATTTCCAACCAAAGATAATCAACCATAAATTCATTTAAAAGAATTCATATTCCAAATCATATAATCTAAAAATATGCTAATATTTTCCATAAATATCCTAAATTACCATAGAACCACAATAAAATCAGGTATGCTTCTAAAATATAATACAACATTTTTTCTTCAAATAATATCTCATCTTAGCCAGAAATATTTCCTTCCTAATTAATAATATAATGATCCAAATATTGTGAACTTATTCAAAAATAAAATAATCCACATTTTTACTAAATCCCTTTTTAACGCATGGTTGTCTATATATTAAAACACATATTTCCAAAATGTAATAACCCTTTTATCCAAATTAATATTTTAAAACCAAATATCATATTAAACCAAAAGGTTATCAATACATTTTAACTTATGTGAACAAAATTTAAAATTATTCTTCCTCAAATAAAAATTTCACTAAAAAATCTAAACCAATGGGTTTTATTTACTTAAATATATTTAAAAATATCTTTAATCATCTTAATTTATCATCACATAAAACATAAAAAGGGGTATTTATGCCTTTAAACTTATAATCCACAAAAAACTTATAAATTCATTGAATATTAGGGTTATCAGATATTACCTTAAAAAATATAGGTTTCCATATATTCTATGCTCTCATCCTTCATAATGTTTCATAATGAAAATGTAAACTAACCAAACATATCCCTCAGAAGTGTCTAGACTGATGTGCAGTCATTGGGCCAATCATCCTACACCAATGGAAACCAAGTTAATAACCAATCCACTCCTTTTAGTGTTTTTACCAGTAGGTGAATCTATGCCACAACCAAATCCATTTGTAAGTATCCTAACATATATATATATTCATGGAAACCATACAATCTCTACTTTACCAAAGCTTAATGATATTACCCTATACATTGACATATCCCAAGATTCTATAACAGGGTTATATTCCCCAATATATGATTTCATAAATATAGTTCACATGGATTTTACAAAACACTCTATAAGTAAAAATGTAACATACCCAACCCTAATAACCCATAGTTTGTGCCTACTTTATTATATTTGATTAAGATACAATAGATCACAACACCATCTACCAATCAATTTAGTTGACATAAAGAACTAGATATTCTCATGATTCAAATTTTACTCTATAATGAAATTGTAAAAAATATTGAAACTAAATATTCTACATATTTGAATCTCATTCTATGATTCCTTATTCATATGTTGGAATAATGAAAATAAAGTGAGGGTGAAATCAAACACTTAGTATGGGTTGAAAAAATCATAAGATATCATGATTAAATAAGGTATAATCATTATGGAAAGGTATATAACTGAAAAATCAATTTTTCCCTAATATTAGAAAAAAATGAATCCATGGATAAGATCAATGAAGTAATATATTTGATAAAATAATTGAAGTTAAAATGATGAAAATGTATAATATTATTCATCTTGATCAAGGACTTGTACCAATATACTTTTAATTATGTGTAGGTATATTCCAAAACCTATTTAATAAGTCTAATCAACTAGTTTGTCTCATGAGACCCACTGATGCACCAATGGAATGTCCTTAAACTGGCCCCTCATGAAACGTCAAGTATAATACATTCCTCATATATTAAATGATCATTTTAATTCATAAAGATTATTTATTATCCAAAAATATTTATATTGAGTAAAGAATATAGGATATCAAGATTTTTATAGTAAATTAAATAACTTTAATAATAAAATAATTTATGCAAAAATGGAATATAGTTTGGGAAATAAGAATATCCATGATATAGATAATATTGTTATGGATGAAAAATATTCCTGATCAAGAAGATAAATAAGACCAAATTTTCTTATAAACATTTATTTTTATGATTCCACTGCCAATGAGGGGAAATTTTGAAATTAAACATCAAAATTCCATAAATATCTTTACGAGAATAATATATATTGGTTTTATAAATGATATATTATAAGATTCATTGAATTGTAATATAAGTAACCAAAAAATAAGATTATAAAAATAAATCCATACCTATTTGGTAACTATTGAGCTGTAACGCCTTGAAAGAGTAAACATTACCTGAAACTTTACATACCGTGAATTAATATATATTCATGTTAAATATAATAATGATGTATTATATACACCATATAAAATTAGATATGTAAATAATATAAATAATACCTTAATGAAGTGTAAATTGAGATGAAAACTCCATACAAAGATCTTATCATTGGTGTAATAATTAATCAATGAAGTGATTGTGTATAATTAATGTAAATACATATAAATTTTTTTAATAAAAAATAAAATAATCATATTTTATTAAAAATATAATCATTTCGTATCATAGACAATGAATAAATACTATTACCCAATGAAAAAGAAATTGAGTTAGGAAGAACCTTACCTCGAGTCTGACTCAACATGTAAAAACTTTATATCATGTATAATATACATATATTAATTTTATTACTTACTTCAGAAAATTCATAAGAAATTTATATTATTTTTATCTGTTTATTTTATTTATTACTATTGCTTATATATTTATTTAAACATTTAAGTTTATTCCAGATATTTTGGGGACTTTAAATTCATAATCATATAACTTTGTTAGGTTGAACATGGTGAACTTGGTCATGGTTCCATAATCTATAAAATTTTAATCATTAAATAATTATATTTTTTACATTTAATACAATTTTATAATTATCCATGAAATGAATAAATGAAAAATTAATGATACCACTAAGTTGAGTTGGTAGTCCACATGTACGCATGAATGACATTATCATTTTATAATGGGTGGAATGGTCAGAATGTAAATAATATATTATATTAAAAAATAATAATTATTTCACTATTATCATATATATTTATTAAATCCATCAGAATAACCAACTACGAAATATGGTTGTGAAAAATTAATTACACCGCAATGTGGGGATGGTAGGTCATATGAATGCATGAGAAATGTTTTTGTTTTATATGGTATGATAAGGAGATGAATAGTTGTTTTTCCACCAGAATAATTACATTTTAGTATATGAAATATACTGATTTTATTATATTATCGTGGTTATTGAATATTTTAGGGAGGTATAATTGAAAATAAAATAAAAATGCTGGATTAAAAGTTATACCCAATCTTCAGAAAACCACATTTTCCTCACACCTTATGCCTTATAGGGTAGTCCTTTGGACGAAATAGAGGCTCTAGGTCATGGGGAGGAATCTTTCTAAGGTGTTTTTGTATTTTTGGGTTGAGATACATGCCTAATTAATATTTAATCAAAAGGTAAATATTAGCACACTTATGGTTAAGGGATAAATTTTTAATCCGTATCCCATCCCACTTGTCATATTTAAATATTTTTATGTCATTTATAAAATATTATTTGATATAAAATATTTTTAAAGTCATTTTAAGACCTATTCACATATTTTGAATTTAAAGACATCAAGATAGGTATGGAATTCAAATAATAAATTCTTCATGAAAAATAATAGATTTTTATTAACCATGAAATTAATTTTAAACCATAATTAATTCATGTAATATTACTTTAAATTTTTTTTATTATAATTTACTATTATTTTACTACTTTGTACATAAGAATTATGTCAACGTTTTATAAGAATTAAATGAAATTATACAATCAATAAAATTTTTAAATAAATTATTATAATAAAAACAGATTAATTTTGTTCAAAATAAAATTTAATGTTAATTCATAACATCTTATTACCCCTATGTTGACATATAAGATAAATTAAATTCTAGAGGGTGCCATTTTATACATATATTTTTCTTAAAATAATATAATTTTCACTATCAAAAGAAAATGGATTTAAAATTCTACATATTATAATTTGGAATGAATATGGTTGAATTCCTAAAATGAAATGAAATGAATTAATGTTTTGAATATATTTTTAAACCCTTATCACACTATTTCTAACCTTAATTACCCAATTTATAGTTTACCAGGTTGAAAAATATTTACCATGGTTACTATTCATAATGACAAAAAATAAAATGGAAAACAATAATAAATTTGAACCTCATGATTCAAAATATGGAATCCATCATTCAAAATTAAATTTCTCGAAGTAGAAGAAATTATGTTTAATAAAAATGCATAAAACACAATTAAAATAGTTTAAAAAAAATTGTGTTTAAAGTATAAAAATGATCTTATAAAAAAATAAAATATAATTTTTATTACTATGTAATTATTTATATTAAAGTGAATAAATTGGATAATATGTTAAATTAAATCCAAATAAAAAATTTAATTCAACTTTTAAATGAAAATATTGAATGAAAATAAATGGCAGTTTTTTAAAAATTAACCTTTTCACTATTTACTAAAACATAAATGTTTTCAAAAAAATTAAAAAAATCACCCTAATATAATTTTGTTATGATGATTTAAAAATATATATCTATTTATCAAATAAAAATTCAAAAATTGGAATTTTTTATAATATTTTCTCTCCAAATGAAATATCAACAATTTTTTTTGAGATAACATCTTTTTGAAGCAGAAAATGACTCTACAAAAAATTGACTTCTTATTTCTTACGAATTAATAAAAAAATTATTTATTTGGACCAATATATATATATATATGTACATATATTTCACAATTTTGTTAATCATATTCATAAATTTAAATTTAATTACTACTTTATAATAATCATATTTAATTTATATTATTCTCAAAGATGATTAAGTTTAGTGTTTTTTTATTCTAAGGAACATAGTGTTATTTAAAAAAAATATTGATGTATTAATGGAATGATTTTTTTATATATCATTGGTTTTTTTAACAATGATAAATGGTTTTTTATATTCTCATCGAATGAAAGGTTTCAATTATGAAAACTTATTGTACATGTTATGATCGTCATGTGAAGTTTATCACCATAATAATTAGACATTTATTTCATGTTTTAAATGTGTCTTTATGTTAAAGGATCATGAGGATGAACATATCAAACCAAAACTAGTAACTAATGTTTCTATAAATTTATAAATATATTTATGTAGCGTGAGAGTTCTGCCATAGTTAATCCATCATGGTTGTTCAATTATTAGAAAACTCAGTGAAATTTTTTACCAGGGAGAAAGTATGAGAATTTCCATAACCCATTATTTAAGAGGTACCTCCCTTGATCAGTGATCAAAATGATAGAGGAAAATTGGTATGAGATTATTTTGTTTAGATATAGTTTATAGTTTATTTTTAGGCACATGTTGGGTTTTGGTTGGATTAGGAATTCTGGGGTAACAATGCTAGTGGTATTAGAGTTCTATCTGATATTATAGAGAACCCAATCAAGTTTAAGTGACTGATGTATTCATATTCACATATTCTAATTTTTTTAAAACTAATTTGTGTACTTAGATTATTTATTATAAGTATATATATATTGTTACAAACAATGTATAGTGATTGGGGACTGATATATGTGCACGTTTATTTTGTGATAGGGGACATATTTTTTATGGATAGTTGAGAAATTAAAATGATAGATTTGAAAATTACATATTTGTTTCTCTATGAAGATTTAGTGGTACGTAAAATAATGTTATGAAAATTATTTTTATTATAATATGTTGTCATGTGAAAAATATCTATATGGAACCATATATTTAGAATGATTGGGTAAATTCAAATTAGTTTTCCACTCATTATCGATCAAAAGGGTGATGTGGTCTTCATCTATGGACCCAAGTAAAAAATTACTCGACCTATTACCATACTAAGGATTGATATTACAGTATAGGCTAATAAAATTTATGCGATGAGGCATGGTATGAGATTTATTACTTGGTACTACGTTCATAGCAGGTGATTCTAAAACCAAATTGTAGATCCATAAATGGATAAGCATAATAAGATATTTTTCCCTGATAACGATAATTGTATTTGTGTGAAATGTTTTCATGGTGTTTTTATTTCATGGTTATAGAGTATGAAATGAATGATGATTATTCAGTGTCCAAAGATGTGACTATTGACTTGATGATTAATGTTATAATATTTTCAACTTTACTTTATTCTCAATTTTGACGATGGATATATTACTTTTATTATTTTATTGATGACCTATTTTTGAGGGGTATATAACATACCTTTTCATAAAGGGATTTTCAGTTTTTTTTGGGTTCTAAGTTATGATATTAATATGATTATTCCTTATAATAATTCATTTATGGATGAGATAAAATAATTATATCAATTATCAATTTTCCTCAAGTTGTTATAATAGACTATTTAAATTAATATCATTTCGGTGGTGTATAGATTGAGATTATTATTCCAACCATTTTAATATTATTTCATTTATTTATATAAAAATTGATTTTTGCGGGAGTCTTAGATCAATATATATATTATCATTCTTTTAATGACAACATAACCATTGGGTAGTTATATATCAGATATTTTAACTAACCCTATCTGAAGAGTGTTCCCTTGATGTTTGAAAATTATGGGTTCAAACTATCATGATGTCATTATCTGTGATTTATGTATCTAGAAATGTAAGACTTTTTTACATTGGTATATTTGTTTGTAAGGATTTATTTACGAAATACCCTATATTTTTCCATTATATGGGATTGAATTTGTAGATTATTTTTTTCAATCATCATTAGGGTCACTGGCTTGTTAATGTTCCTTCTTTTGGTTTGAATAATACCATTTGTGTTCATTGGGGTGACCATGACCTTATTAAATTTTAAAAATGGTAGTATGAGTTTCTAATAAGCTACATTATTAATGATATTCGGAATATGAGTGTGATTCTATGGTAAGGATATTTTCCAATCATTCTAGAGGTTTTCTTTATATTCAATTCCTTAAGAAAAAGAAAAAAATCCAAATGTGTTTTCTTGAGATTTATGATATATAAAGAGATTATAAAATTTAGCATTAGAATTTTATAATTCTCTAGGAATTGTGTTGTGTTGAGTTATATATGTTGGAATTGATGATTTAGTTGATATAAAAGAATGAATGGTTTCAAAATTAGTGGAGTATTTATAAGGATGGTATGATGAGATTTAAACATCATCGACATTAAATGATCACTATCTTAGTTTATCTTGAAAAACGAAATTGAGCATAGGTATCATAGAAGTAGATGAACCCATTTGATGATGATAAATCATCTTATAATAGATATAGTAAAAATTATTTTCCTATGTAAATATAGAGTTTTCTATTTTTCATTTTTTAGTGATGAGGTACCTAACATGATCATATATGTTGAGGTAAAATCCAAAATATGTTTTCCTTGAAATGGTTAGAAAGAGAAACATTATCCCTTGGATATAAATAGTTTTCTTATTAAGTTAATTTAATTCAGTTTTAAATTAATATTACACCTAATTAGTTTTACACCCTGATGTTATAATATTGTACCACAAGTTTTGATGATGAATTTTAAGGCAGGTTTAGTTTAAATGGGTTCTTATGTCTAATGTGAATAAAAAAATTTGAAGAAGTATATATGAAATTATTGGGTAATGTGGTGGTGAAAAAATAGTCAAAGTGATTATTTATTATTATTTTATTAATCATAGTACAAAATTAAAAAATTATATATCATTTTTTTTATAAATTTTTGTCAGCTAAATAACCTTATTAACTTTCTTCATCCATACTTGTACATATTTTTTTCAAAATGTTATTTTTCATGAAACCATATTTAGAAACTTTATTACAAGAGGGTATGGATGGTACCACTTTATTCACATATTCTTTAGAAAGATCATTGAAAAAATTAATGATTTTATTATCACACATTGGAGGTATTTTAACCATACAATTATCTAATAATAATTGAGTAGAAGTAACAATTTTATCATTCTTATGTGAAGTGTCAATATGTATATTCTCATGATTGTCCAACTAAACATCAAATTCTCAAAATTTCATATTCATGATTATTTTTTATCTTGAATTATAATCATCTTCTCTTCATAAGCCTTATTCATTCTTTCAACATCCCCTAAAACAACTTAACTTTAATTTGTAACAAAGTGTCAAGTTCTTTGATATTATTAATTTTTTCCCATTTTAAATCTTTAATATCAATGAGATTCTTTTTTAATTTTCTTCAAGTTCAAATTTATTTTTTTCTAGAGTCTTATGGACTCCATATTTATCTACAAATTCATTGAGAAATTTTGAGGAACATATTTCATGTTTCCTCTTTGTTTATTCAAATAATCCAACAAGTTTGGAGATCATTAAACATTTTATAATTTTTAATTATAAATATTTCTCCATACAATCTGATTCATCTTCAATATGGGTAATTTCTTCCTATATGATTTGAATGAATCTATAAATAAGAGACACTATTTCTGTGGAAAGACATTGAATAATATCTATTATTCTATCAAATGATATATCTGGAGAAGTTATAGATCGATCATTATCACCAATTATTATAGAAACTTCTTCTTGATGATAGTTTGTATAAGAATGCTCATATTCATTATGATTTCTAGAGATATTAATATTTTTTTCTGCTTGGTAGAAACATGAGTCACCTTCTATTCACTTTCTAATCTTGATTTAATTTTTTTGATGGAATGACATTGAGAATATTCTAATTCCACTTTTTTATATATGAGGAAATTCTCCTTCAAATTTAATTTCCCTATATTTCTCCAATTCATCTTAGTCTTGGAATAAATAGAAATTTACTCATAGGTAACTGAATCTTCAAAAACACTAAACTTCATTATTATCATAAGAATGAAACTCAAATTTTTAAAAGATAATAAGTTCAATGTATAGAATCCCAATGACGTGATATTTTCTCTAATACTAATTGGGACTAAAAATCTAGGATATACCCAACACTAGGAGGGGGTGTTGAATCGATTTTTGGAACATTTTAAACAATTATATATTTTTGTCACTTTACTTCTTAGACCTGATAGGATCTTGATTCTATGATTTTCTTTTCATTATCACATGCAAGTATATGAAACCTAATAAATGGTGGCTCATGATATTTTTACATGGTTCAATACTCAACAAGAGTATAATTTCCATGGTATGGATTGGGAATAATCCAATACCACAAAACCACTTGAAATTAATCCTTGAAACATGGTTAAAACTATTAGGTTATAACCATTCACATATGTTGGAATATACTTAATTGAAAATTCTTATTTTATAGCTCATGAATTGTTCTTTATTCTACCTATGAAGACAATGTTCAACTTTTTGTTTATGTTAATTTCTAAAACTAATATTTTCTTCCACTATATGAGACTTATGTTGGATGATGTACTGCTACTTTTTTCTTCAGTATACACTTATTCACTTGTTACTTTCACTTATATGGGAAAAGCATTTCCTTCTTCAACATAAAAACATGAAATATGATAAATATTCTTTTTCTTTTTCACCCTATCCATCTGATAGAAATTGATAAAAACGTCTTTTTTAGTATCATATTGAACGTTTATTCTTACATCTAGTACATTGAATGTCTGGTATTGATAAAATCACAAAACATCTTTAAGATTATCAAAAAAAAAATATCAAATCAGCATTGTCACAATTATTTTTTCAATAGTCATAATGATATGAATGTGTAGTAGACTATTCATCTAAGAAATATAATTTGAACCAAATGATAATCATCTAAATAAATATTTTCTAGTCACATATTTTTCTTATGATATTCTATACACAACAATTTATAATATTATAGTAGTTTAAAATTTTCTTTTCATTGATACATAATAATATCAATTGAGTGTTGTATTGATTATAACCTATTATTCATTTTTGAATTCTTAACTTTATTTATTTAAAATCACATCATGTATAAATTAGGATTCATGTGTTATGAGTAAACCATGGCACACACATATATAAATTCATTCCATTTTTACATGTTCATTAATTATCTTCTTCTTCAATGCTTCTTGGGATATGTTGTATTTAGATTCAGTTTTCATTAAATGGTTTAGGTATATGAAACACAATATGTTTCATGAAATTATTATGGATGCACATCCATGTATTCCATACATGCATTAATTGTCTCCCTAATGGAGGTTGTTGAAATTATATCAAGCAATTATATTTTAGGTTATTCATATAAGTGATTAGTGTAGAACTGTTTCTTCCACCACACAAGACAAGACACCTTTATGTAGAACCCTAATATAATAATGAGTTCATGTACTCATACTAAAGTAGTATATATATTTTACTTCTTCTTGTAACTCTCAATTTTTCTTTGAACAAATGAGAGTTCACATTTCATCTTCTTCCATGAAAGGTAAGGCTCACGAGATATCTCTTTCTTCATAAAAAAATTAGTGTAGAATGTTCTTCATATAGATGAATATAATGTAGAAATATTTTCTTATTTTCATAGCCTATGTGTCTTTCTAATCTTCCATATTTTCATAAATTATATATGATTGAATTACCTATTTTAAAATAATGAGTGTTCATGGATAAATCTTGACCAATAATAAAAAATATTGGCATTTGGGATTTTTTAATTATAAGAGGATCATTGCCTATCTTGTGTTCATTAACCAAATGTAATAGCTACAAAATATACTATTTTGAGTCTCCATAAATCATTCAATGTCTTAACCTTTTTAATTCACCTCATACTTATGAATTTTTTCAAGGAACCTATACTGGAAAAAATAGAGTCCCTTATTACCTGAGTTTGGGTTTCACCTCATGGTGAATTTATTATGTGTATGGTTGATAATCACATACATCAACACATCATCATATAATGTCCAAATTTATGTCTTGATTCATTAGTGGATCCATCTTCAAGATAATTATATTTATTCATAACATAGAATACTGATGACCTCAAATTTTTAAGTCTATAGAATCTCTTAATTTCATTATATTCTATCCACAGTGTTAATGTGATTAGTTTTATTTACCCCTCATTGAAACATAACGATCCTATAAAACATATGATTCTTCAATGAGTTAAAGGTATAATATGAAGTCAGTTTTATTGGTCATTATAGATCAATCCCATCTGATGGCCAGGGTTCTGTCTGTATTTTTTAAAAAAAGAGGAACATTAACTCATGGAAATCCTATATCACATCGATCATTTATTTGAACTATCTCTCCAATATAGACTATTTTATTCTCACTGCAACTTTGATCTAGAAATGAGGTCAAAATATGGAACACCATCATACATGCCATGCATAGGATGCACCTCACCTGTGTTGTCCCACCAGGGAACCTCCATGTGTACACACCATGTGGGCTCCATCCTACCTATGAACATACACCCCATGTGTCCTAAATCATCATTTTTATACCACCATGGATTATTGAGTGTAGACCCTACCCACCTAAGTAGTGTATGTAGGGTACCTTTGGCTGGTTAGGTGTTTGGATTTAATTTTTTAGTAAATACCAACTAAAAGAATTTTCTAATTAAAGAAAGTACTTTACATATCCATTATAAGTCTCACTAAATTACATTCCACTTAAATTCCTTCACATGTTTACAACCCATCATGAAAAATAACTTTTTTCATGGTGTTTATTAATTCATTATCTTATTTAAATGATATTCAGTAAATTATTATTCATGTAAATTTATATTTTAATACACTTCAAATAATCTCCTCAAGCAAACAAAGGATTTCATGACTTTAATCTATTCTTATTCTCCACCTTTTAGAATATAAATTTTAAAAAGATCATAATTGTTGTAAAAAATGTGTCACTATTGACACATTTATTTGACTTGAATACAAGTTCAACTATCATTATATTTTTAAACATAAAGTATTCAATATAACCTTATTAAGATATTTAGTATTGATTACTATCTTTTTCATCCATTTATCTAAGCCACACTGACTGTGTTATCAATCTGGGATATCTTGGATACTTCATATCCAACACCTTCAATCATTATAACTTGTTAAATATATTGAAATCCATGGAATATTTATATTTCATTGACCATTATTTAAAAATAGTGAAAATCATTTAAAACAAATACTAATCATACACAAAGAGGCATATTTAGTGAGATTGATGTAGTAGTGGGTGGTAAATATAGGAAATATGGTTGTATGAGGAATTTATGATGTGGATATAATATTCACTACATGGATAATAATTTACTTCTTAAATCTGGGATCATGGACCAAAAGGTTTCATGGTGGAATTCAGTGGTTTTTCATAAAAATAATCCATGTAAATAATTAGTGCTTTATGAAATGATTCTATTTTTTGGTTTTAGGGATGGTGTGAATTAATTTTTAGTGGATTCTTAACCCGTGTAATTCACAAAATAAGTTAGACTTTCTAACCATTAATGTGTATTTTACCAGTTAGGCTATATGTTAGGGATCCCTTTGGTTTTCTATTATTTTTTCCTCTATCAAACCCTAAAGGAATAGAAGGTATTTTTTAAAGTCATTTTATTCCAATTCGATCATATTCAAACCTTTTATTCTAGAGACTAGTCATTAGAAATCTAAGGCAAGTTTACCTCTTTCCATAAACAGTTATATCTTTTTTCACCTCTATCACTATGTTATGGAAAAACATTATCGCATTATTTATCAGATGATTCTAATGTGTTTTTCTTGATCTAATCATTGTGGTTCCTTTTTTATGATCAACATTAGAGTTTCATTCTTCGACATTATTTTGTGCAGTGATTATCAATTATATTCTTTATAATAGGGCATATGTTACCTCTATCTTCAATTTAATTTGAAATTCTGATTTTATCATGATTTAATCCTTTGGGTATTGGTGGAATTAACCTATTAAATATAATAACACATAATTTAATAGAATAATTATGTTTACATTTGGGTTTATGATCAATTTTTCTATTATAATTTTTGATACCTCATGTTTTTCTAAGATAGTGTTCTATCTTTATGATGTGTTCATTGTTGTTATTAACATGGTTTTGATTTCATTTAAATTTTATAAACAATATTTGAACAAATAATAATGATGAAATATTTATAGAAAGAGTCATTTAAATTAATTTTTCCTCATTTATGTTCTATGTGGAATATGTAATTAATGTTAAACACAGTTTTATGTTGTTTAATTTCTTCTAATAACAAATGATTCATTGGTTTTTCATCACTGAAAAACTATTCATAACAAACTTTTTAATTCAAGATAGAACATGAATTAGTTGTTTACTAAATAAAAATTCTTTAAGACTGAGTGATCCAATTCTTATTATGGAAGTCTTGTGTAGCTTGGTCCTATAGCATTAGTACCATTTCATGTGTGTGTAAAAAAACACACATACATCTCCAATCCCAAAATGATAAAATGTATAACATTAGGTAAAAAACGCATGCATACACTAAGATACCAACCATAGAGTAAGGCAATAGGAAACTGGAAAGTAAACTTGTTCAGAATACTAGCCCACTAAAATAAATAATCTACTAGAGTGAATTCAAAAGTTCTTGAAACTCATCTGCAGAAAACCCTACATGAAGGGTTAGTGTAGGATAGCTGTCTAAATCCCTAGGAGCATTCTTCATCTATCTGATCACTCTAGAAACCACCTAGTGCTTATCCACCCAGAACTCCATCACATCATTGATCGTCTACACAAGACATGGCACATATGGGAAAATCTTTTGCAGGGGTGAGTAAAACAACACTTAGTAGGACACCCCGTAACTACAATGGAATAAAACTAAGAAATAAAAATTTACACCACAAAGGGAATACTACAAGTGAATAGTACATTCAACTCTTTACTGGTATATTTCTATAATACATACACCAAATATATCCAGGTATACTCATAGCCATCCTCAATGTAAATAGGTTAGTCCCAACCAATCATTAGCCATAGGATTCTAATCGAGGCATACTCATTTTGGGAGAACTCACTCCTCTATATATGATGTCAACAGAGGCTCTTGCAAAGAGTTACCACTAATTTTGGCCTCTCCCAAAGAGAATATACTAATCAAATATCATGTTATATAGAGAGGGGATCCTTCCCAGAGAATACCGACAAGCTAGTCTGTATTAGCCGATAATATAGGGGAACCTTCTCAGAGAATACGGATAATCCTACAAATATGGCTCATAATTTAGAGGATTCTTATCAAAGATTACCAAAAAACCTATAGATACATACCACTAGAGAGAGGACTAATTCCATGCACTCATAGGTCATTCCAATTCTCACAAAACTCCACCTGTGGTGATAGAGGATTTATCTAGTCTCAAGGAGGGACACCACAACTCTATATGGTACTCGACCTATAGAGGGGTCTACTATCAAGTGATTTGGATGTAATTTCAAAATAGACCCCCTAGTAAATAACATGTGGAAACTCTATACCTATTTTCATCCAGAATAAGAAATCACCAAGCTATCTCAAAAGGAACTCCTTGTCACAAGGGTCCCAATGCCGCATATGGAACATCAAACAGACCTTCCGTTTGAATGTTACAATAATTTTAGTAAAAAAGTCAGACTCGGTCTGACCTGTAGGTCAGACCGAGTCTCGTCGACTGACCCAACCCACCCACTAGGCCCGATATAGCCAAGACTAATAGCTCGTTGTACCAAGCCTGCTAGACAGCTGGAGCGGCCTATTACATCCAGCCTGGCCCGCTGCATGGGCCGACCCCCTTCTCCCGCATGCGACCAACCCAGACACATGTTCCTAGTCAACATAGTGCCACCCTAGTCAATGCGGATGGACACCAAGTCCTAAGCCCCCCCTAATCATCCACCTCCATCGTCTACACATGGACCTTGCCACATTCGTGGCTCCTCATTGACGCGTACCTAGTCACCGCTCGTAGCCTCTACCCACGTGGGCTCCCACATGGTCCATCATGGACCATGTTCCACCTCCACTGCAAGATGCCCCACCACTGGCCCATCCTCCTTGTGCTACACCTTGACCACCCCCACCAATATGCTACTGGATTCACCACCATCCACCCTGCCAATGGACCATTCTTCATCATGTGGTCCTCCTGAATAAGCCCGGGCCACTACTCTGGTTTCTGCCATGCGCCACTGCCTTACACTGCCAAAACCCCTACCTCAGATTATTTTCACCATGACTTTTCTATCTCACCCATGTGGTCCTTTTGAGGTGTTATATCCACAGTCTTAAATCATTATTCCATAGATCGAATGTGAAAAGATCCTCTGATCATATTTCTTGAAGAAAAATGATTGCATAAGGATTGGGGGAATGATATAAATGAATAAAAATCCCAGAGAATTAATCTTGTCATTATTATTTTCATCCTATAACCGTTCATGTTATAATGAAGAGAGAAGAGAGAAAAAAATCAAATTTCTAAATATAAATGTTCCTGATAATAAACCCACATAAATCATCCATCCCATAAGAATGATCAAACTGTGGATCAACTTGTTTTTGGGTTAGTCCATGTTCATTATTGAGTTATAGAAGTGGGGGAAATTATCACAAAGAAACAATGAAATTCCTCGAGGTTTAGATTTATCATTTAAGAAGAAAAATTTCATTGTCATTATCAACGAGATCCTCCACTCTGCTAGTGAAATAATTCAAAATCTACTCGATTGGTTGTCTCTATTCATCGAGAGGGTTTCCTTCCATGTATCAGACGAATATCATGGCAATGGTGATAACCCTAAATTCCCTGTCAATTTTTTGTTTAAATGGAAAACAAATGATGCTTCAAATATAATATTTTTATTAATATATTTTAATGGTGTTTATGTCTGAAAACTATCTTTCAAATATGGACCATGCCAGTCGATGTTAGGCCTCACCTAAGGAATAGTCATTGCTCCAAATACAATAGTGCCCTTGGTTTTATGATATGTTCAACTGTTTAGATGTTATTCCAGTTTTTATGTAAAACTGCTCGTGCAGTTTATTAAAAACATAACATATTTCAATGAATTGTTTCGTGGATACAATTCCTTGGAATCACATGCCATTTTAGCACATGGTCTCAGAATTTTCCTAATTAAATTATAAAAATAAATCTAGTCAAAAATTCGAGTCATTAAATATTCCCACCATAGGGATTTACAACCCTAAAAGCCCAAAAAAGGGATACTCAACAAAAATATGAGGTTACTAAGCAGAAATATGATCCAACATCTCTTATGTGCTCTCTTAGATATTCTCGAGCTACCACTGAATGTGAACTAGAGAAATCGACCTCCCATGAAGGATCATCTCTTGTAGATCATCGATCTCCACCATGTACTCCACAAATTTCAACCATCATCAATGTCCAGATGACCCCAATTGACGACATGTGATGAATCATGCACTTACCTCCTCAACTCTAAAAGATGGAATACATCGTGCACCTAGTGCAACATTGGGGGTAGATTTAGGTGGTATGACACCTCGACAACTAAACAAAATCTGAAAAGGTTCGATGTATCTCGGAGATAAATTTCTACCCCATCAAAATATCTTCATTCCTTGTTGAGTTGAGAACTGAACGAACACATGTTATCCCTCCTAAAAATCCCTAGGCTTCCATATACTATCATCATATGACTTCTTCTATCTTTTTTCAGTCTTCATCCATTCCCGGATGATCTTCACCTTTTCAGTGGTATCCTGCACCAAATCTACACCCATAAGTGCTGAATCTCTTAGGTCTGTCCAGTAGAGTGGTGACCAAAATGGTCACCCATACATGTCCTCGAATAGTTCCATACCATTGGTCTAGTGGTAGATATTTTTTTATGAAAACTCCACCAATGGTAGGTGATACTCCCAATTACGGCCAAAATCTAGGATGAAAGCACACATTATGTCCTCCATAACATGAATGGTCATCTCTGTATGGCCATCCATATAGGGATGAAATATCATGATCCAGTGTAACTGAGTCCTAATCTCCTCCTACAATCCCTTCCATAACCAAGATTTGAAACGAGCACCATGATTTGAAATGATCACTTATTAAAATTTATGAAGCTAAACTATCTCTTACACATAGAAGCATCCCAATATATCTATTTAACCCTACTCCAAAATTTGTAGGAATTGAGAAGACATGATGAGTCATTAAACGATCACCCATATGGATTCATGTCCCCTGGACATGTGTGGTAAACCTATTATGAATTCCATCGATATCCCATCCCACATCCACTCTATAACCTCAAGGATTTAGGTCAATCCTGCAGGAACCTGGTGCTCATCCTTCACTTGATGACATGTGATGCATCGAGAAACAAACTCTACCACTATCTTCTTCATCCCTAGCCACCATAACTAACGTAGGAGGTCCTAGTACATCTTTTCCATAGTTGGATGTACCACTAAAGGGGATGTGTGGAACTCCCTCAGAACCTCCTCCCACAATTCCACTGGTACAAATGTGTTCTATATGAAAAGAAAAACATGCTCCCTAACTATAAAATATTAATATGTGGGCATGACCTATGGATAAATGAGCATGTCATGTCTTGCAGTTGATATCCCTTAGTTGCACCTCCTTGACTCACTATAAGAGTTAAGGGTTGACAACCATTGATTGGAGGTAAGATACTCTATGTCCATCCACAGAATATATCTACAACATGACCAAATTATCTGATTCCTCACTCAGGAATTGAAAAATTGATTTCTTACTGAGAGCGTCTTCCACCATGTATCCCTTCCCAGGAATATATAATTTCTCAAAGTCGTAGTCTTGGAGGAACTCCATCCATCACCTCTATCTCAAGTTCGTATCCTTCTAGGAGAAGATATACTTGAAATGCTTCTGATCAGAGTGGACAGTAAACCGCTCTACCATCAGGTAGTGTCTCCACATATTCAATACAAAGACTACTGCTACAAGCTCAAGATCATGCTTCATTTAGTTCTGCACATGATATATCAACTAGAACAAACCATAAGAAATCACCGATTGACCTTGAATCAATACACAACTAAGCTCGGTCCCCGATTCATCATAGGAAACTACATACCTGACACCCTCCTATGTCAAACTCAATATGGGAGCACTCGCTATCCTCTACCTCAGCTCCAAAAAGCACAACGGGCATTTCCATGTCCACACGAAGGGCTTCCCCTTCAATTTCATAGCCATCAAGGGTTCTTCTACCCCAGAAAAATCAGGAAAAAACCTCCAATTGTACCCATAAAACCCAATAAAATTTTCACCACGGTAACACTCTTGTGTGGATCCTAAACAAGCACTGCCTCAATTTCCACTGGATCCACTGCAACTCCAGCCTCGAAAATGGTGTATCTAAGAATGTAGATCTCTCGAATCCAGAACTAACAGTTCAAGATCTTCCCATGAAGTTGGTGCTCCCAGAGTGTGCCTTGGACCATCCTCAAGTGTATCATGTTCTCCTCCTCAGACACCGTGTACACTAGGATGGCATCAATTATGACCACACAAACTAGTCTATGTATGGCTAGAAGATCCTATTCATGAGTCCCATGAACACTATTGGGGTGTTCTCCACACCAAATGGAATCACAATGTACTTGTGGTGGTCGTACCAACATCTAATGTCTGTTTTCGGTACATCCTCATACCATACACAAAGTTAGTGATAGCCAGTTTAGAGTTCAATATTTGATAAATAACATTCTCCCTTTAGCTAATCAAATAGGTCATTGATCCTTGATATGGTGTACTTGTTCTTCATGGTCACATGATTCAGGCACTAGAAGTCCAAAAATAACCTCAAGCTCCCTTCTCCCTTATTTGAAAACAAAACTGGGGCCACCCAAGGTAAAACATTGGGTCTCACGATGCCCTTCTTATGCAGGTCCTCCAACCACACCCTCGGCTCACAATGCTCTATGGGAGCCATCCGATATGAATAGGTAGATATCAATGTCATTATAGGTTATAAATCAATGAAAAAGTCTATCTCCCATACAGGGAGGTAATCCAAGGACCTCCTCAAGAAAGACATCCTCATACTCCACCACCACAATAGGAAACTAAGGACACCTATCATTTACAACATGAAGGGTGGGGCTTTCCAACTGGTGAGTAATCGGCTACACACTCTTATGAGTTAGTCCATAATGCACTACATACGATTTCTTTTCACTAATAAAGTAAAACCTAGTCCCATTACCACATATAAATTACACTCTATGCCTAAAACAATCAATCTGAGCAGGGATTGTAGATAATAATTCCATACTGAGAATGAAGTCGTATGGCATTAACTCTACTACCAATACATCCCAACTGAAACAATCACCTCCAAGAATAATCTCACACTGTCAGAACCGGTTTTCGATCGTTGAATCCCCTCCCATAGGTGTCCTTAAAATTAAGGGTGAGACAATGGTTCGACAAGAATCTCCGAGCCTGAAAAAGGTCCATGGGATGAAAGGAATGACTGGAACCTATGTATATCAAAACTATATTTAGGGTGGAAATGTCATAGATCATACCTCCAATCATATCTAGATAACTGAGGCCATAATCTTCCATCACCTACAGTTATCCACATCCCTATCCACGAGATCCCTGAGTCTGGTGTATACCACCTGGGTGTGGTGGTGGTAGTAAGTCAAACCTCCACCCACCTCATACTTCTCTACCTGATCTTCTTTCACATCTGCTACCATACATACAACCCTTCTCATTCCCCATCTTATGCCCCAGTGGTCCCATAACATCTCACAATTTTTCATACGTCGAGTCGGGCAATATCATGCCATATGTCTCCCACTGCAACAAGTGTATCACGGAATGTCCTACGGCTGACTTCATCCACCTCAGGAGCTTTACACCGCTGACCCGATATACTGGGGTTATCTTTTAATGTTCCTGGAACACTTCTAGCCCTAAAACCACAATCGGCTACCTACTATCGAAGACTCAGCGACCTGATGCGTGCTGGTAGCTCCCACTATTGGTGTCTGGTCTACTAGAATCTCTCCACTAGAATATCCCTCTCGAGTACCCCGGAATTTGTAGGAATTATAAGGGATATCATGGATTCCATGATCTCCCAGCTTATTTTATTCTTAAATGTTTAATCTCTGAAGAACGGGTCTCACACCATATACGTGGAGTATCAAGAAAGATTAGTAAACCTTGCCAAGAACACCACCACAATCTGACTTCCCTAATGCAGATGGAGGATCTCCAGGATTCAAACATATCGCAACACAGCTAGAAAAAACACCCCCGTAAAGAGATGATCAATGTCTACCTAAGAGAGAGTTTCCTCATCATGTTTTTGGGTCACTGAGCTCTGCCATCATCCCACTGAGCCTCGAATAAGATACACAGTTTGGACTAAGATCTAGTCAGAAGGTATCCTCATAAGACCAAAGACACATGAAACTACTTACAACATATCCTCAACTACATAGTGGTTTGTCTCACACAAACTATTAGGATGTCACTACATATAGAACTCATGAAACAAACATAGAATGAGGGAATCCTCAATCAGTAGAACTGGGAGTTACTACTACTTGAAGGGTGGTGGTATTGCTTGTAAACCACTTGGAAGTGCTATATATGGTACATGGAGTATCTATAGTAGGTGTACATATACTGATGCCTCGTTTCTAGGAGGATCATCCTCTTGATCATGTAATAGAATCCTAGCTGGCTGTTTCCATGGAGGCATCCTATAATGAAACAAGATGTACCACAGTCAGTAGATTATAACTGGTGAGCATACTCAAGAAGAACATTAGAACACACTTAAAATCATATAAGTTTCATGTACCATTTATTTGCCTATAACTAGTATTTTCATGTACTGAGTCGAAAAGTAGGTGTACAGAATCATGGTGTATGGATACATCGACCACCACACCAACACTGGATTCCCTATCCTAAAATATGAACTTGAAACACTCTACACAATTTCCCAAAACCAACCTCACAGACTCCCAGTCCTTAAGTAGAACTGACCCCTTTGATACACCTTTTTCACGACCCATCCCGTAGGGTCCTGTGCCACGACTACCCCAATCATGCCTCTGATTGGATGGGGTCTGGTTACTAGTACCGAGTTGTCATATCCCAGAAATGAGTGGTATTTTCCTAAGTACCAACACACACACACACACACACATATCCATGCCCAAAATGATGAAATGTAAAAACACTATGTAAAAAATTCATGCATACACTAACATACCAACCAAAGATTACAGTAGTAGGAAACCGGAATGTATATAGGGCATAAATACAAGCCCACCAAAAGAAGGAGTCCACCAAAGTGAATGTACAAGTTCCTAAAACTCATCTATAGAAAACCATACCTGAAGGGTAGGTGTAAGAAATAGATCTAAAACTATAGTATCACACCTCTTCTGTAAGATCACTCTAAGAACCACCTAGTCCTTATCCACCCAAAAATCCATCACAACATTGATGGTCTTCACAATACATGAGACGTGTTGTAAAATCTCGTTCAGGGGTGAGTAAATCAATACTCAGTAGGACACTCTGTAACCTCAAATAAATACCACTAAGAAATAAAAAATGTACACCACAATGGGAATACTATAAGTGAATTTTATATTCATCTCTACAAAGTTATATATCGGTAAAATATATAAAAAAATATATCCATGTATAATCACAGTCATCAACAAATTAAAGAGGTAAGTCACAAGTAATCATAAACCAAAATATTCTTCTTAAGGCATACTCGTTCCAAGAGTGAACTCAATCCCCAATCCATAATGTATTCAAAGACTCTTGTAAAGAGGTATACTAATTTGGGCCCTTCTAAAGAGAATACACTCGTCAATGATCATGTGATACAGAGAGGAGATCCATCTCATAGAATACCAAAAACCCTTTATGGATTAGCCCACAATGTAGAGAAATTTTTGTAGAGAATACAGAAAAACCTACTAATGTGGCTCATAACATAGAGGATTTTCCTCATAGAATACTATAAACCCTATAGATATGGGCCACAGAATGAAAGACTAATAACCTGTGCCCAGAGGGAATTTCAATTCCTAAAAAACTCCACTTGAGGTGGTAGAGGATCGCTCCAGTCCCATTGAGGGATATGACAACTCTATTCGAGGCTCGATCTCTAGAAGGGACTATTATCCAATGAAGTGGAAATAATTTCATACTAAAACCTCAAGGAAATAACCAAGGAAAACTCTCAACCTATTTTAGTCCAAAATAAAAACCCACAAATCCATATCAAAAGGACCACCTTTTTGAGAGGGTCCCAACACCACAGACAGCTTATCAAATAGACCTATGTTAGAATGTTACATTCATTTTAGTGAAAAAGTATAACCCATGTCCAGTCTAGGCCCAACCTGGTATGACCCACCATATCGACCCTATCTAGTTGACCAACCTCGCCCTTTCTGGTCGACCGAACCATCTTGGCCTACTGGGCCCGGTCCGTCCCGGCCTGCAGGACCACTAGACCCATCCTGGTGGGCTGCTGGAGCGGCCTGGTCTATCCAACTTGGCCCGCTTCGTGGGCCTCCCCCTTCTGCTACAAGATACTGACTCAACCAAGTGCATTGAGGAAATGACCCACCACCTAGGTTAATACATAGGGCCACTGGGTCCCCAACCTCTATTGCCAAAGGATCCATACAGACCTATCTGCCTATATGGATCCTCGCCAATACGTCCCTGGTCACTGCCTAGGGACTCCACTACCAAAGGATCCCACATGATCTAGCATAAACTTCATTCTGCCTCCACCATTGGCCACCCAACTGGAGGCTTTTCCTCATCGTGCTCCACCTGGACCAGTCCCCACTAGGGAGCTATTGGCTCCACCACCGTCCGGCCCACCAATGGCCTGTTGTTCGCCACACACTTCACCTAAAATAGCTGTGGTAGCTGCTCTAATCGCCACCATGAACCACCTCCTTGTGATTCCCCAAGCCACTACCTCAAACAATTTTGGTGACTCCTACAACGTCGCACCTCTATGGTGTTGTTGTAGTGTCAGATCCTCGATCTTAGATCATTACACCATAGATCGAATGTGTGGAGATCCTTCGATCATATTTCATAAATAATTAGAAATGTAGAAAGATTGGGGGAAAGAGATAAATGCACAAAAATTCCCAAAGAATGGATCTTTTACTTGTTCATGCTAGCATCCATCTATTCACGTTTGAATGAAGAACGAGGAGGGTATAAATAAAATTTATAAAGATAATCATTCCCAAAAATTAACCTACATAAATTATCAATACTATAAGAATCATCGCACCACAGATCAACATGTTCATGTTTTGGTCTACATTTGTCATTGAATTTCATAAACGGAGAAAATATCACAATGAAATAATGCCCTACCTTGAGGTTCTGATTGATCTTTGATGAAGAGAGATTTTTTTGAAATCATTCTATAGATACTCTACTCCGCTCGCACAACAATTCATCATCTGCTCAATCTATCATCACCATTCATCGAGAGGGTTTCCTTCCACATCTCATAAGAATATCAGGGCTATAGTGATAACCCTGAATTCATTGTAAAAATATTTTTTAAAAATAAAACCAACATTGTATCAACTAAAATATTTTTATTAAAATATTTTAATGATGTTCACATCCAAAAACTAACTTTCACATCTGTCCTGCACTAGTCAATGTTAGGAGTTTCCTAAAGTAAATTCATTTTTTTTGAATGAAACCGTTCCCTTGGATTTATGACACAGGTATCAATTTAGATGTTATTCCAGTTTTTAAGAAAAACCACTTGCATAATTTATTAAAAACTTAACATATTCCAATGAATTGATCCAGGAACAACGAGCATCAAAATAACATGCCGACTTAGTGCCTAGTCTCATAATTTTTACAATTAATTTATAAAAATAAAATAGGAGAGAAATCAGAGACATTGCAATATTTTGATTTTTTATACCCTTATGTGATTTCTTTCCTTGTTGAGAAATGGGATGGTGGCTTAGGGATATTAGAATAATGATGTTTTGATGGATGAGATGGGAGCTTAGGGTGCACTAAATCTTGATGATGGTGATGGAGGGGAAATATTTTTATACATAGTGGTGCAGGACACTAGGGAACTTGGGGGAGTTCATAGCAAGGATTTGTCATCATTTATTATTCTTAATTTGTTCTTTCTATGCGGATAGTGGGATAAATATTCTTTTTTGTTGGGTTCTGAATTCTCAATATAGTAAAACTCTATACACTGTAAGTGAATCTTTAAAGTTATAGATTAGTCTGGGTCCTAGAGTACCTATGTAATTTATAAATGAAAAATGAATAAATAATTTACCCTAGGGATAAGATGTTTTTGATGAAATTCATGATACTATAAGTGGAATAATAGTGGTGTGAAAGGCACCAGTCTTAAGAATATTAAAAGTTTAATCATTGAAATTTTATAATGGAATAATGTTAATTTATAGATGATTAATTAATTAATAATGAACATTGTTCTTGTATGCTATTTTGATATATATCCTTTACAAGTCGAATCTAGGGGTCTCAAATGATGATAGTGGAAAATGAGTTTAAGGATATGTAGTTTCCCTTAGTTTGGTTGTTTATGACTTATATTCTATATTATTTGGGTTTATATTATACCCCATAAACATTGGTAGGGAAAACAAAATCTAAATATTTTTGGAGGTGTTTTTTCCAACAATTAGGATGGTGAGGGAATATATGACTGACTTATCCTTCTCCCTATACTCCCTATGAATATAGATATGAGTTCAAATATCATAAGATATAATGGAATACAGTATATGGTGTGGTTCTACCTGGGCTGTGAATGATCATGAATTTACTATAAATTTATGTGTGGGTTTCATGTATTTGGGTGTAGTATATACTTATATTCGATCGTGGTAGATATAGCTTCCCACTGGTGTATATGCATTTACAGTGATGGATTGAGGCATAATGCATTTAAAATAGATGTAGTTTAATATAGATATACAATTATTTTTAGGTTGGATGGTGATAATGATGAGATGGATATATTGATTGATGAAAACATGAGATTTTGGGCCTTGTGTGAGACTATGGTAGCTAGGGTTGAGGCCCGACTCTCATTAGGGATGACTTGCGTATGGAAGGTATGAGCACATGATGTGTAGAATTGGGAAATGGCAGCAAAAAACTACTGAATAAGTGGAAGGTTGGTAACTTTATATATATATATATATATATGATTTTAATATAATAAAATTTATTTATATGTGTTACTTGGTGAGTGAGGAATGGTGATAATGGGAAACTGGTATTACCTATTTAGGTGATGAGTTAATTTCATTCAGTTATTCCCAAGGATTTAGTGTGATTTTTTCACATTTTATATGATAGGTTTCATGGAGGATCCTACTAAGTATACATTTTATTGTCACCCTACAAATATATAAATTGATTTTTAGGCTATCAAAAGTAGGCTAGTGATCGGGTTAGATGTTACTATATTGGAGGTGTTGTTCAGCAGCTAATTTTTTTTTCTGGAGTTTATGTCCCTTTCTTAGTTGTAATTTTCAATACTTTTATTTTTTTATTCAATTGTTCTAGTCATCAATAACATTACATTTATAGTGATTTCTTTCTTTATTTATGTATGGTGTTTGTTTTTTTATTCATATCTTATAGATTATTCCATAAAATTTATAGAGGGTAATTATAGTGACCCAAGATCTTCATACTTAAATATTATATCTTTTTAGTAGAATATTTAATACATAACATTATGATCTATTACATAACCATAAAGCTTTCATATTTTTATAGACTATATTCATAATCATCTTATTTATATATATTCTTCATAATCTTTCATAATTTCCTTCTCACTGTCTACCCTTCTTGACATACCCTGAATAAAACCATTCTTTATAACACTGGGAAAAGAAACAAATAAATGATGATCTCAAATGCTCAGTAAGGGTAAAAATGATTGATATCAATCGATGATCATATGGAAAAATGCATAAGCATAAGGGTAAGGGGTTATGACCTTAACATACTAATTTCAAACCCAATATATCATATATCATAAACATGACTCATGGAATAAAAATTATCAATTCAAAATAAATGAATCATAAGAGTGATAAATCATTATATATCAATTATGAACCATAAGTTATATCAAAATCATAATAACATGTCATAAGATTGTGGTACCATCATCAGTATATAAACAATATAATATTTCAAGGTTATCTATTGAGACAATAAAATCATATTAGATCCAGAATCCACACTTGTTTCTGATATCATAATAGATTATGCATCATAACATGTTTCCCATAGTGGAAAAATATAGTGAACCTCACTTTTCATGCATTATCATTATATAAAATTTGAAGAGTACTTGAAACATTATACAAAATAACACCCAAATACCATACTAGGATAGTGCCTTTAGAAACATGGAAACATGAAAACTGGTATATAAGTGAGCTGTATTATCTCCGACTAGTTTCTTCTTCACTATCACCCTTCTTAGACACATAAAAAATAATACATAGATTCATAACCGAGGGATGAAAACATAAAAATTGGTGATATGATATGCTCCTTAAGGGTAAACAAGGGAGACATGTAAGCATAAACATGAGCATAGGGGTATGAAAATGTGATCCTAGAAATAGAAGATCATACCCAGCATATCAAATATAATAAACATGAATCATGGAATAAATATTGGTAGTTAATAAGACATGAATCATAATTAAATAAATAACATAATACATGAAATACTAACATAGTAATAAAACATGGGATTATGGAAGACACACAAGAATATAATATGATTTCCACAGTTTCCAAGTCATTTTTTCCAAGACCATTATAGTAATATGAGTTCACTCCCCATACCATCTCAGTAGTCATGGTTTACTTTCATATCCATCTTAGTGACACGAGTTCACTCCTCATACCACCTTGGTAGTCATGTATTACTCCCATGGACATCTTAGTATCCAAGGCTCAATCCCAAGTCTATCTTGGTCAATCTCATGAGATATAAATCTTTACCTAATTAATTGGATGGAGATATAGGTCCCACCAATCTCATTATTAAATCATACATACATGTGACACAAATCAAAAACAATTATATCCTAAACCATGAATGGGTATCATAAAAATGATATCATATCATAACATGTGGAAAAAAGATACTGGTTTCATAATCATTTCATCAATTTCATAACCCATGAAGGAGAAATAGATTTCAAAAACATATAACCTTTGAAATAGAAAAATTTTCATAAGGCAGATGATGTTAATAATATTTCCATTCATATAAAGAATATGAATGAAACCTTTAGATCATATCATATAATGGCATGAGTAACATCAATAAATGTCATCTTATATAGAAAATAATTTTAAAATATATTCTAAAAATGTTTTTTAGGAAAATATCATTTCTTCTTTGAAAATTTATTTTTAATAAATAAAACCATTTGAAAATCATTTTTTTAGAAAATACCAAGAAAACATATAAAGAAGATTTGAAAACATTTTGAAAAACCTTTTCCTAAAAAAAATATAAAATAATATTTATAACATTTTATAAACCTTCTTATTTTAAAACATATAAAATAAGGTTCAAAATATTTTAATACCCATTTTCTTTCAAAATATTTTGAAAAATTACAAGTATATCTTGGGATCATTTTGAAAAAAAAATTAATTGAAAATAACATTGAAAACATATAAATAATGATTTAAAAGGTTTTGAAAACATTTTCACATGAAGACTTATTAAATATGCTTGAGAATTTTTTGAAAACAATTTATTTAAAAATCTTTAAAAACTTATTAATAAGGCTTGAGAATATTATGAAACCCATTTTCCATGAAAAATAATAAAAGAGGCTTGAAAACATTTTGACAACCATTTGTTTAAAAAAAATTAAAAATAACATTCATAATAATTATCCTTTGAAACATGAAAAGGATGATTCCCAAAAATGATGGTGGGTAAATCTAACCATGTCATACAACGTAAAAAGAAAATTCCTTTTTCCATAGTAAAAAATGTAGAAAAATGACTTGTTCAGAAAATGATAAGAAGATTCCTTTGAATAAATATGTAAAATAAAAATATTAAAAAAATATTTTAATTATTATATGAGAATATTATAATATTCTTGGAAAATGTTTTATTAGAAACCATGGTTTTTAAGGAACATAGATTTCTGACCGAGTATAGGGTAAAGTTGGGCTTTCTTAAAAACAATTTCATAAATATATTATGTTCCAATGAGTAGAAAAATGGCATTAATAAATTAATAAATCATTAGTAACCAAAGTAGAATAAAATTTATTAATTTTATTAAGATATATATTATAATATATCATCAATTGAATCATAAACATAATCAATCTCGAAAAGTGATGAGATTGTTTCAATAAACTCTGACCACTTGGCAACATTGAACCACACTCCCCATGAATGAAAATGTAATTACATGATGATTAAAATAAAATTAAAGTAACTAGACTCATGATATAACATTTAAATGGAAGTATATATAAATTATGAAAAAATATAGGTGCATAATATTGAATGTGTCTCAAGGAAGAAAAATTAAGACAAAAGTACTTTACTGATTTGGTAACTTTTGAAACATAAGTCCCATGATACAAAGATCATAAAATGGATATGTAAATTCCCATAATTTTAATTATAATAATCACAAAATA
The DNA here is from genome assembly GCA_963277665.1 of Viscum album. NCBI lineage: Eukaryota > Viridiplantae > Streptophyta > Magnoliopsida > Santalales > Viscaceae > Viscum > Viscum album. The sequence goes on from OY728131.1 coordinate 359,891,759, forward strand.
CATACATGGTCAGTATAAACACTACTCAAAAGGAATGCGTGCTGAATAATGAATTTATCTTGCATAAATAAAAAGTGAGATGGTATCCCCTTACCTTATGTATTGACTCTAATTATACTCGTTCAAACCATCTGTATAATAAATATTATATATATATATATATTACATAAATATATTCTTCTATGTAATACCATATATGTTTTTATAATGACATTATATTACCCTCTTGTTAACAATCAAATGATAAGGTTTCACTTCGGGTAATATCAGCTTTCTTCTTCAGATGTGTCTTAATCTGTTATATATTTCTTCCATACACATATATCATGATTAAAGAATGTAAAAAATTATATAAAAATTATTTTTATTCAATATATTTTTATTTTATTAATCTATATAATATTGAAGTAAGAAACAGAATACACCATTTATGGAGATGGAAGGTCATACGTACGCATAAACACTATTTCTGTTTGATTTTCATGTTGAAAGAAAGAAATTAAATGACATAGATTTATATATATTTTTTATATAATTATTATAGTATATTTATTATATTATAAATATCAAATATATTCACTAAACACATCCTTAATATAGTCCATGTAGTGTATGGAAGAATCACATCACTTTGAGGGGGTGGTAGTCCACACTTTTCTAAAAAACATTCATATTTAAACCAAATGGAAAGTAAAAAAGATATGTGTTTTAAAAAGAATATTAAATATTAAATACATAATAAATATTATATATGACATATATAAATAGATTTTCAATCATGATGTCTACCAGGATAGGTATTAAAGGAAAAATGAACATTCGTCATTTAGTGAGGCGTCAGTTCATTATACACGTAAACATTGTGTTAATTACACATTAGAAATCCTAGTATATTGAAGATACTATAATTTTTATAAAATAATGTAATAAAGTGAGTGTTGATTGTGGATAAATAAAATAAAATAAAGGATATTTGGAGAATAAGTTTCCTGTTAATTGGTTAACTCTTTTGGGTTTGTGCCAAATGGCTTTCTTAGATTTACTTCTGCCCAAGGGGAGGCTTCAAAAAGGAAGGGAGTAATTTTGGGAAGTGTTTTGGGTAGATCATGACTGATCCTAGGTGTTTTGATAGGTTAGAAGAAGATATATAGGTTTTTTCCTTTTATACAAAAAGGAAAGGACACACTTGGTATTATTTAAAATAAGTGAGGTGTACCCAGAATTTTACCTAAAAAAGACATAAAAAACAAAAAAACTCAAAATTCGAAAGATAATGGAAAAATAATGGACATAAAATGGGTTTTTCACAAGTTTCCAGTTCGTTTCATCACTTAAATTTAAGGTTTAGTACATTATTAACCTAATATTTCTCGTAACCGTTGTAATTAATTTAAATGACTTTCACTATTACATTTAGTAAAAAAAAATTAACATTATTAGACATTATAAATTATTCTAATTACAAATATTGACTAATGTTTTAAAAAATTTAATTACATAAGTGACTGAAATTAATTTAGAATAAATCCCTCTAATGGGATGATAGTACATGTTTTTAATGTAAAAATAACTAAAAGTTTTCTTTGTTTTTGTATACAATTTAAATTTGAAATTGGTTCCAATGACCTAAAATCAATTAATTGAAAAATATTATCTAGTTAAACTTTTAAACAAATTTAAAATATAATTTTACTTTATAAATTATTTAAATGAAAAGATAGTTTTGAATTAAACTTTAAATTTTTTAAATATTCCTTAAAAATGAACCCCTATAGAAAAATACAAAAAATGTATCCAAAAATAATTTTTATGTTTCTATTTTAAAAATGAAGTTAATTTTGACATATTTAATTTATAAAATCACCAATATTTGGATTTAAAATGGTTTCTCAGTTAAGAGGCATTAAAAACACCATTATAAAAATTATAGGGGTTTACACATAAAATTGGGTTTGTTCTTATCTTATGTTTATAAAATCTTATAGATAAATAAAAAATTTAATTGATTGAATATATAAAATATATATTAAATTTATATCACTCAATAATTGTGATTAATTTATTTTTTTAGGGTAAAACAACTTTGTGTCCATAAAAATAATAATATTTCCCTTTACATTGAATCTCTTTTCATATTCATTTCTAATTAGTTAGTAACCTATAAATTAATCTTAAATTTGTGTAATCCATATATTTTCATAAATTTGTTAATACTATTCACAAAATCTAATTTAATGGCTATGTTATATCTTATTATATTAATTAATAACAACATGATATATTATTATAAGGTAAAACTTGGTCTTGCATGTTATGTAAGCCATAGTGGAAAATCATTGTTACATGTAATAAAATAAAACCTCAGTGTTATATCTAGAGATATCAAATATTTATGTTGTGTGTAGTGAATGATTGACTTGGTGTTCTATATAACTTAATCCAAACATAGTGCTTTAATATAAAATTAACTATTTTTCGTGTTGTGTGAAATGAAAAATATTAAAAAGGTTAAATTAATTCAAAAAGAATAATTCACAAAATCTTTGGGTTTTAAATTTACCCCCCTTAAAATTAATTTCCCCATCAAAATTTATCTTTTTTACTGAATTTTCAATACTTGAATGTTTCATTCATAGAAAGCCACAACATAAAAAATTAATACTAGAAGTTTCCTAAAAAAGGGAAAGTTAGAACCATTACAATTACCCAAATTAATATATTACTGGGTTTCTTCAAAGGATAACATATGTTGGGAGTGAATATTGTTCATGGTGTAAGAACATAAATATTTTTAAGGAGTTATTAAGATCCTCAATCAAAAACAATTTAATGATCAACAAAAGTTGGGGGCCTCAAAGTAAAAAAATATTTAATGATTTAAAAGGCCAATGATTCAACAGAAATTAAGGTATAAGGACAACACATTTTCATGATCATTACCCTAATATTGAGTAATATTTTTTCTACCATGAATAGAAGGAAATATACTTACTTAATATATTTCAATAAGAAAAATTTATTTCTTTAGTTCTGCTTTTACCTATTTATAATTCATCCATTACATTAAGAAATGTATGTCCATAAATTAACTTTGATTCCAGAAGTACTAAAATAAACTTTTAGTAGATCATAAGGCCCATAAAAGAATAAAAATTATAAATATTTGTCTCCAACTATTCTTCAAAATAAAAATGGTCAATAAATTAATCTATAAACATAAAAAGTAACTATACTAGTTCATCATTAATATTTATTCAACAAAAATAATCACACATTAACCAGGACATCACATAGGCAAGTGGTAAGCATGAAACCATTATCGTCATTCAGTAATGGGTTCAATACAAACTCTATGCATAAATACTTCTTTCGAAGTTTAACTTAAAATTTTCTTTAATGGTTAACCTTATAAATTTTTAAAAGATGAACATCCAAAAATTGAGAACAAATATCATGAAATATACATTACATTGACCCCCAGTATATCATAATGAAGATCTTGGTTTTCACATTCCTAACATGTAAATACCCTTATCGTATATTCTCTTGAAACATATTAATAACCTGAATTACCATAAATACTTATAAAAACATGAATTATTTTATATTCCACAGATTACTTGATATATTACATTAATCCAATAAGTTATAAACTTCATCCATGAATGTATAATCTACTTAACAATAAGTCCTTAATTATTTTCAAGGTAATAAATACTGTGAAATTTATATATATCCAATATATCTTTATCCAAAAAAACATTATCGTAATTTAAGGAACTTATTGAGTGTTACCTTTCCCTTAATAAAGTGCTTTCCATCAATATCATCTCCCCATTAAATAACTTTTCTATTCCATCTAAACCATTCACCTCATTCTTGTAAATCCGTAGAGATAAAAATAAACTAAAAAATACGTATATATTTCACCATTCATAATTCTTGAATCAAAATATATATAAACTTTTATTATTCCAATTAATCCTTATGAAATTAACAAGAAAACCTCATCTGATTAATCAGTACCACTTTACTTTCACATTTCATTTGTAGTCAACTCATTATCCACAATGCAACCATTACTCGCACCAAATTTTTGTTTCCCTTCACGATATTTCATCTTGGTACATTGAGTTTCATAATTAACTTTTACTCCACACATATAACCTTTAACCTTTAATGATTTCATAGGGAGGACAATATTCTCATCCATTTCTTTAACCAAGCTCTTCATTTTTCCCTTATAGTTACTTTATTTGTTTCCTTTTCCATAGTGAAAAAAACTTCTTGTTACTCTAAGACATACACAAAAATTATTATTTCAACATTACTGACATAACAGAAACCAAATCTTCTTTCCTCCATGGTATTCATTTCCTGAACTATCATCGAACTCCTTATTTATCTTCCTTGGTGAGTCCTAGAGTTTGTTAAGGTACATGTTTTTAATCATGTTCCATGAAAACTGATTAGGAATGAACACAACATATTTCACTCCAGTGATCTTCCCACTTGATTTATCATCAGAAAATCATCCATCACACTCAACATTAATCCAATTACATATGGTTCCCAACATTGACTAAAACTATAATCAGAGTGTGATCATTACTAATCATAGTAGAAAACCACGTTGGTATGAGGATAATTACTTATTATGTGTCGAAATAGTAAAAAATTCTTTAATAAATGACACCCTAGGTTCATACTAGGTTATTCATGGCCAACTTATATTTAAATATTTTATGATGGTTCATGCAGAATTTAATAATTCCAAAATAATACCCCCTAATAGTGTCCAAACAGCTGTGCAGCAAGGCCTATTATCGTGTACCATATTTCCCTGAGTCCGGTCCAGAACATATTTTTGGAGTTATTACCACTTTGTACATCTATTATAGAGATATATACACTTTTAATATCCATAAAGTGATGTATTTATAGGGAACCACTTACTCTATCCTTCATTAATATTCCAAGACAATTTTTACAATGTAAACTCATCTTTATAATTATACAAAGAGACATCCCTATACATATCCTTATAAATATTCCTAGGGATAATAGTAAAGTTATATCAATATAGATTCTAAATTATAACTAAAACTTGGCTCTGATACCAACTATAGAGACCCTCTCTTTCAGTCATTCACAATACATAACATTTGAAGAATACTTAAAACATTATAAAAACAGACTCCTAAATAAATTACTAGTCTAGTGCCTTTGGAAACCTGGAAACCTAAACCCTAGTATATATGTGTGACACATTATCTCCCACTAGGATCTTCGTGACTAGAACCCTTCATAGAAACATCAAACATAATACAAATATTTATAACTTGGGGAAGGAAAAATAAAAATGGGTGAGCTAAGATGCCCAATAAGGGTAAACAAGGGAGACATGTTAGCATAAACTAGAGCATTGGGGTATGAAAATTTGATCCTGAAAATAGAATATCATACCCAGCATATCAAATATAATAATCAAGAATCATTCCATAAATAATGGTAGTTCATAATACATGAATCATATAGAAATGAATAACATAATCCAAAAAAGAAAAATAGTTGAATAAGACATTTAATTGTGGTAGACACATAATCATATAACATGATTTTCATATTATCTAAGGAATCATGGACAAGACCATATTAGTAGCATGGGTTCACTCTCCATACCATTTTTATAGTCATGGTTCTCTCCCATGGACATCTTAGTAGCATGAGTTCACACTTCATACCCTCTTGGTAGTCATGGTTCACTCACAAGGCCATCTTGGTAGTCAAGGTTCAATACCAAGACCATCTTAGTCTATCTCATGAGATATAAATATTTACCCAATTCAATGGTGGTATATATTAGTCACACCCAAATAATAATGAAATCATACAAACATGTGCCATAAAATCATAAACAATCATATCATAACCCATGAAATGAAATGGGTATCATAAAAATGAAATCAAATCATAACCTGTGGAAAATGATACAGTTTTTATAAACATTTCATCAGAAGAATAACCCAAGAAAGGGAAATATATTTCATAAATATATAAATGGTGTAATAGAAATTGGTTTCATGAAGACCATTACATTAAGAATATTTCCATCCAAATAAAGATATGAATGAAACATTTAGATTATTTCATATAAAAGCATGAGTAACATGAAAAGATATTATCTTAGATGGAAAATAATTTTTAAATGACTTTCAAAAAAGTTTCTTGAATAAGATATCATTTCTTCTTTGAAAAAGTATTTTTAAACCATAAAACCATTTGAAAATATTTTTTTAGAAAATTAATTTAAAACTTATAAAGAATAATTGAAATCATTTTGAAAAAACTTCCCTTGAAAACATTTAAAATAATATTAAAAAACATTAAAACCCTTTATCTTTGATAACTTATAAAATAATATTCAAAACATTTTAAAAACATTTTTCTGTGAAAATATTTTGAAAACATATAATTAATGATTGGAAACGTTTTGAAAGAAATTTCTTTGAATTTTTTTTTAATTATTATAAATAAATCATAAAAATGATTTGAAAACATTTTTACTTGAAATATTATGAAAGAGTCATGAAAATGTTTTGAAAAACCATTTCATTGAAAGTACTTTGAAAACATATAAACAAATCTTGAAAACATTTTGAAAACCATTTTGTATGAAAGCATATAAAAGAAGACTGAAATTGCTTTAAAAACCATTTCATTGAAAATTATTTCAAAAACAATTTCTTAAAAATTAAACATTTAAACATGAAAAGTATGCTTCATAGAAATGATGGTGGGTAAATTCGTAAATGTCAAACATGGTAAAAAGAAAAATTCATTTTTCACTGTAAAACCGGTAGAAAAACGAGTTGTTTAGAAAGAGACAAAAAGATTCCATTGAAAACATTAGTAATAGATAAAAAGGTGAAATAATGCATTTTAATTATTATATTAGAGTATTTCAATATTTTTTCAAAAGCTTTTTTTAGAAAACATGGTTTTGAAGTAATACATATTTCTGACCGAAGATAGGGTAAAGTCAAACTTTCCAAAAAAACATCCTTAAATATCTTATGTACCAAAGAGTATGAAAGGGGTACTAACACATGAATAAATCATTAATAAAAAAAAGTAGAATAAATTTAATGGATTATATTGAGATATTTATCACAATATATCATTAAAGGAAGCATAAAAAAACAATCTCCAAATGTGAGGAGATTTTGTCAATAAACTCTTACCACTTGGTAACATTGAACCATACTCCCCATGTAAGAAAATGAAGTTACATGGAGAGAAAAATATCACTAAAATAAGTATATTCCTAATATAAAATTTCATAGGTAGTATATACATCTCGTATAAAAATATAGGTGCATAATATGGAACATGTCTAAGGAAGGAAAATTGAGACAAAATTACATTACTTATTTGGTAACTTTTGAAACATAAGTAACATGATATAAAGATCATAAAATGGATATTTAAATACCCATAATTTTATGCATAATATCATATAATTCATCTATGGTATTTATACACATTAATAAATAGGAATGTGTGGTGAATAAATCTTGTATCTCACAGAAATAAAAAGTGAGATGAAATCCCCTTACCCTGTGTCTTGACTCTCATCGTACTCATTAAAACCACCTTCATAATAAGTATATATTTATTATAAATCTTTTAAATAACCATATTCTTATATATAATACCTTATATGGTTTGATGATGACCTTATATTACCCTATTTTAAACAATAATATGTTAAGGTTTCACTTTAGGTAATATCCGCTTTGTTCTTCGTATGGGTCTTAATCTGTTATAACATTGTTAATTACACATATATTATGATTCCAGAATGTATAACATGATATTAGTATCACATATATTCTATATAAATTTGTTATAATCATATATATAATATATAAGTATGTAACAGAATACACTATTCATTGAGACAGTTGGTCGTACATATACATGAACACTATTTCTGTTTAATTGTTGTGTTGAAAGAAAGAATGTAAAATAAATATATGAATATATATATATATATATATCATTATTAAATTAGAAATATTATATAATATATATCATATATATTCACTAAACCATTCCTCAATACATTCCATGTAGTGTATGTACAAATCACATCGCTTTGAGGGGGAGATAGTCCATAATTCCCCAATCGAAATTTTTGTATTTACACCAAATAGAAATTAAAAAAGAAATATTTTATTTAAAATGAATACATATAAATAAAGAAATAATAATTATAATATTTTATGTTTATAACTATACTGTCCATCATAATGTCTACAATGAGAGGCTGTAAAGGAAATTGAACAATTATCATTTAGTGAAGTAGTAGTTCGTCGTACATTGAAACAATATGTTTGTTACCCATTAGATGGAGGTGTGTGAGTGTTTAGGTCAAAACCATATTTTAAAAACATCCTATTATATTTAATATAGTTTTTCTGTTATAAAATCATGGAATAAAGAGAGTGGAGTAGGTGGAGACAGAAAATAAAATAAAGGAGCTTGAGAGAAGACGTCAAATATTAATCATGTAACTTCTTTTGGTTTGTGTGAAAAGGTTTCCATGGATCACTTTATACCCATGGAGAGGATTATATGAGGAAGTAAGGTATTTTTTTAATTGTATTGGGTAGTTCTTGGGCTAACCATAATGGTTTGATATGTGAGAATAAGAGGGATAGGTGGTTTCATTTTATAGGGAAGGGAAAGGACACACTTCTCATTTTTTAGAAAAAGTTCGGTGTACCCACGTTTTTACCTACCAAAATCCATAAAAACCCAATAAAAATAAATAATGGAAGGATTATGGACTAATAAAGGACATAAAATTGGTGTTTTACATTTTTACATTTCATTCCAGTTATTAACATTAAGGATTAGTACTTTATTAACCAAAATATTATCTTAACCGTTGTAATTAATTTTAATCAATTTCACTCATATTTTTGAAAAAAAACAAAGTTGAACTTACTAGAAATTGTAAATTATTCTTATAAAAAATACAGAGTCCATTTTTCAAAATTATAATCACATTAGTGTCTAAAATTAATTTAAAATTAATCCAGCTTATCGGACGACACTCTTGGTTTTTAAATTAAAAATTATTAAAAGTTTGATATGTTTTTATATCAAATTTCATTGAGAAATAGGTTAAAATGACCAAAATTGGATTAATTGATAAAAATATTATCTAATTAAAATCTTAAAACAATTTAAAATATAATTTATCCTCAATAATTCATTAAATGAAAAAGAAATTTTGAATTAAAATTCAGTATTTTTAATTATCCATTAAAAAAATGAAACCTTATAGAAAAATACCGATAATTTATCCTAACCAAATTTTTATATTTCAATTTAAAATAATAAGTTAATTTTTAAATACTAAATATATAAAAGTTCCAAAATTTGGATTCAAAATGGGTTCTCTATTAAACGACTGTAAAAATTCCTTTATAAAAAAATATAGGTTTTTATGCATAAAATTTGGTCTGTTCCTATTTTATGTCTATAAAAGCTATTGTATGAATATCTAAAATATTCCATTGAATTTATAACATATATATTACATTAATATCACTCACTAATTGTAATTAATTTAATTTATTAGTGTAAAACATCTTTGTGACCATAAAAAAATAATATTTCCCTTTACATTAATCTGGTTTTAATATTCATTTCTAATTAATTGGTGACCTATGAATTCATTTTATATTTTTGTAAACCATATATTTCCATAAATTAGTTAATAATATTCATAAACACTAATTTAATGGATAGTTTATAACTTATTATATTAAATAATAATATTTTTATGATGTGATATTATTCGGTGAAACTCGGTCTTGCATGTTACGAAATCCATCAAGAAAAATCATTGTTTCATGTAACAAAACATAAACATGGAGTTCTATATAGAGTAAGATAAAATTTTTGTTGCATGTAGTGAATGATTAACTTCGTGTTGTGTATAATGAAATCCAAACATAGTGCTTTAATATAAACTAATAAATTTTCAGTGTTTCTTGATATTAAAAATATAAAAAAGGTTATATTAATTTGAAAAACAATAATTCAAAAAATATCAGGGTGCTAAAATAAAGAATGTAATTTTCATTCCATATTGGGTCAAACATATCAACTTTCAACCCATAATCATCTAATGAAATATGAAATTTTATCAATTCATTAGAGGGGTATATAAATTCAAGTCCACCCATCATATAATGAAAACCATACACATGTGTCCCATGGAATGAATATGACATTAATAAAAATTTCATCATAGTATAACACATAGAAAATAAAAGGGTTACGTAAAAATATCATAATTATAATCATATACCTTTATCAGTGGAATATTTCTAGATGAAAATTCCTTTTTCATTTTGAAATCAATTCTTTAAAATATAACAATTTCCCAAATATTGTGGAAAAAAATTTCCCTGAAAATAACCTTAGAAACTATTAAATAATTCTTCAAATCATTTATTATTTATGATGGTGGGAAATTCCATCCTTGACATGTAGGTGAAAATAAATATTCCATTCACATTTTTGTTAAATGTCAAATATACCTTATTCAGAAATCAATAAGAATATTTTGTCCACTTTTTATATAGAAAGTAAAAAATATGTAAAAGTAAATTTTAATAAAAATTAGATAATAATAAAAAACATTCTGGAAAATATTTTAATGAAATCATGTACAAAAAATAAAGAGATTTATAAATGAATTTCCAAATATAGTCAGTTTTTCTAAAAAACATTATTTTGGTGTCTTATGTACTTAAAGTTAAGAAAATGAAAGGAAAACATGTATTTTATATAAATAACCATAGGAGAATAAAATTTAAGGTGATTTATCTTATAGGTACTCTATCATTTCTTCAATGTAAATTCAAGGATAAACAATCCTGATTAGAATGGGATTAAAACCTATATTTTGTACCTCAATTCATGTCTTTCCTCAAACGTGATAAAAAACGATATAATAAATATATATTTATTTTTAATGTATTATTTATCCTTAAAAATATATATCATTCCCTATATTATTTACTTATAACATATTATCATCAATTTACTAACAATTTGTTATTAAGAATAATTGTTCTAGATGATAACTGCTTTTTTTCACCTACATGTTTCGGTTCAGCAGTCTCTATTATTTTACATTGACAATTGATTCATCATCTTAATAATCTGAAACATAATATAAATATTAAATATACTCAATATATATTTATATATATGTATATTGACTCAACCGTAAAAGTTAGACATAAAAAATGAATTAAACTATTCATGGAGACTGTAGGTCGTACGTACACATGAACGTGGATTTCATTTTTCAATTGATGAAATAAAAAATTCGAAAAATAATTAACATATTAAAAATCATTATTATATTATATATATATATTAAATATATCCTTATTATCTTCCATTTCAAGAAAAAATTAAAACTAAATCACTTCACTTCATGAAGGTGGTAGTCCTCGTGAACACACAAGCGATGTTATCATTTCCAACAGATGGGAAGGTGAGAAGGTATATATGATATTACAATTATAGAAGAATAATTATATAAAAAATATCATATGTAAACATTAAAACCACCATAATTACCATACATGAAAGATAGTTATGGAAAATGAATTATATTGCTACTTGGAAGAGGTAGTCCACACATACGAACAAGCGATACTTTAACATCCCATTGGATTGAATGAAGGGTTATTATCATTGGTTCCATAATCATAATAAAATTTTAATATATTTAGGATAATGAATTTCTTATTTCATGATGAAGAAAACATATTCATTAGAGGTAGAAGAAGAAATAAATTAAAAGTAGTTGGGTAAGATGATTACCTATTCTTTGGTATACATCATTTAGATCCCATCATAAGGAACCTTGTTGTGGCATCCAAACTCAGATGGCACTCGATGGTACCTCATTCTAGTGGGACACATGTCCTCAATTATTCCCCCCTTACGCTAGAGGTTTCTGACTAGCAGTAACAGTATAAGATGTGTATGTGTGGATACTATACCCTCATGTCAGAGCATTACACAATAGACAGTATAATAGATAAAATAGAAAAATCATGATATAAATGAATAAATAAATATAATAAGACTTAAATAATAAACAAATCATAGTAATACTTTAAATATGGAAATTATTGTATAAAAAATATGATGACATAATATCATTTCTTATCAAAACTATAAAATAGGTATACAAGGAAGTAAGAAATACATGTGGTGAAAAAAACAAAAAGATTCCATAAACTATCTAGAATCCCTAGCACTGGTCTAACCATCTACTAAAAATTCCATCCTAATGAAATAAATCCCATCAAGTTTCTAAATTAGGACACTTTCCATTATAAAAAATTTATACATATAACCTTTCAAAGTACCATCAACTACCCAAATAGTGTGTGGGTTAAATCTCAGTCAGCCACCACCACCAACATCTATGAAATCCATTCTGTGAATATAAACTGAAAACGTATATAGGTATATATGGAAGTAAAGATAGTATAGTAATATAAATAAGTTATACCTAATTCATCCTCTACCAGTGTCTGAACATGTATCATTTAATTAATTACATTCTATTTTAAAATAAGAGTCAACCATTCTATATATGATAAAGATAATGTAAAAGGATCCATGGTATAACCAAATAATATTATAATGTTGATGATAATAAAAGAGGATCCCTGGTATTAACTAAGGTATCCTTGACTGTAGGGATTTAGATTACATAGAAATAACATGTAGTCTGGCTAAATGTGTATGATTGTAATCCAAGGGTAATCACCCAAGGAATTCCATTGCAAATGATTCTAACTGAGTCTAAGAATCTCATCCCAGGTAAGCATGGGTTAAGCATGAATGGTCCCAATGGGGTGATCCATGGTTCCACATGTATGAATACATCAATATGGATCCAAGGTGTGTTCCTAGGGAATTATAATATCTTGTAGATAGTGAATGGATCCTACAAAATCATTTTAGGGATCCACTGTGAATCAATGATTGTGTTTCAGTGTGGGCATTTACCTTGGATACTGGAACCTTGAATCCGAATGGATTCCTTTGAGTTCTCAATACATTCCCTTAGGAATAAAATGTGGGATAATGTTTAACCACTCCAAAAATGATAAATGTTTGATATATAATAGTAACCTTATGCATAATTCATTATTTTATTAAGCCATGTAATATTCAATCCATTTCCTAATTCATGATTTTTATTTCATTTCCTTTCATACTATGTGATAATGAATAAATGTCATTAAACAATTTATTACATTCATTCCATATTTAATTATTAGGTTCATTCCTTTACCATTCACAGTCAAGAAAAGGAGGGATAAAGACATGAAACCATATTCAATTAAATTATAATTAAATTGAACAAGTAATATCTATAAATACACTTTCCATTTAACAATTAAAAGCATCCATTATTAATTTTAAAAACCTACCTTAGAAGGGTAAAGTGATACCATACATGCGATAACCATTGACACATCATTTTTCTGATTAAAAAACTAATATTTAATAATGACACATCTATATCACTTGAACGAGGGTGTAGGTAAACACATAATAGGTTAAAAATGCATAATATAGGACACAAACTACTTAGGGTGGTCCTTTTTGAAGTTCAAACCAACAATAATGTGATGAACATATATAAAAAGGGTCCTACAATACAATTATAATGACTATAAGAAAGGAATATAAATTTAATAAGTAATTTCTGGTGATACAGATGTATGAAAAATGAAGATAGTTTATAAAATGGTGAGACACGAGGGATGAGTCATAGAACACCTACAATATACATGTAGAACCCTCTTAATATAGTATCATCCCTTAGATTATCCTAGATTGGAAGAAAATGTAAGAACAAATCAACACCCTGAAAATAGAGAATATGATCCCCAATCAAAATAGCATTTTTTGAGAGGAGTAAAAATGAAAAACTAAGCTTAAGGATTGAATATGTTACTTGATGGAATCCAATGAGAAAAAAAAGTCAAATTGTATATCAGATGATGAAAAGGTCCAAGAACCTAGCTTAGGGTGACCATAGAGCCACCAATGGGAGGAAATGGGAGGTCATGTTAGATGGAATGAAGAAAAGAAGGATGTGGGTCAAACACATAAGTAAAAATGGTCAATTTTGTCATTTTACCCAAAAACTAGTGGTATCATAGTTTGGCTGCACGGTTTGCCAGACCGTGCGTCAACTATGCATAGACCAATGTCTGTGGAGGGAACCTGCATGCTTAGACCATAGGGTCTGAGAAACCATGTGACAATTGCACTATATCGATCTTATAAAAACTAAAAACCATCCTCACAGGTGTGTGAACCTGGGCACTCTATTAGGGTTGATTTTTTTTTACCTACATTTCCCTCTAAAACTCCTCTCATGTTTTGGAGAAATCGTGTAAGATGGGCCACATAGTGTCTATAAACCATTTTCCCAAGTGATTTCTTCCACTAGATGGGATTCCAATCTCTGAAATATCCTCAAACATCCCCAAAAAAAATTCATCCTCTTTAAGAATCCATAATAGATTTGAGATAAATAATAAGACAACAATTAAATGGTTCTTTACCTCATAAAAAACCAGGTTCCTACAGTGTTATGCTCTTTAGGGAATTCTCCCCCGAGTTCACATTCAAAGGGTGAAAAAATTCTATATAAGAAAAACTCCAGCCACAGGGCACTTACTGCCCCCCCCCCAATCCGAGGAATTTTTTTGTAGAAGGCCATGATTCAATTGAACCCATACATATGGGAAAGACTGACCTTAGAGGTCCTTTACAATCCAGTCAATGATGTGTATAGGATACTCCTCAAACGAAGAATCAATATCTAACTCAACCTCATCTAGATCAAAATTATGAGATAGTTTGACATGATAACGGAGAACCTTGAAATGTAGATGATGTAGTGCAAAGTGCGGTAACTATGAGTTAATAGAAATAGACAGTCTACTAGACCGACTCCATCCAAAATATTTAACGTCCTTACATATTGAGGATATAGCTTTTCTCTACTCTATAATTGTGTACTCCCAAGTCTTGGTGAATAATGTAATGAAACATTGTAATGCCCCGACCCCAGCTACCCAGATTCGGTGCATTACTTCGTAACATTAGCATGATCACAAAAGATCAAGTCTCGAAATACCGATTAGTTTAGTAGCCTTGGAAACACTAGATACATTCATTAGTCTTACATTACATCATAAAGTAAAACAAAACTACAACATCTTCTCTTCATATCCCCTTATATTATCCCTGTAGGTCATTCATAATATACTTCTTCACATCCTGGAAAAATTAAAACATTGAAAGGGGTGAGCTCAGATGCTCAGAAAGGATAAAAATATAGCGAAATCTTTCACAAATAAACATTAACATTTAAGGCAATGTATAACTAAAACAAAAGCCCTTTAATCTTGAACTTTATCATAATATGGAAAAAGTAAAATGAAATAGTGCCATTTACTTACTCACATGGATATTCTACTAGTCGAATAATCACATGAAATATCAATAACCACTTTCATAATGATGGAATGCATAATTCCAGACTATCATAACCACGTAGCCAAGGCCTCGTGCCAAGACCACAAATAAGTTTTTGTCAATGCCTCATTCCAAGACACTAGTTTGTCTCATGAGACGTACCGATGAATCGAGGAGCTATAGCGGGCTCCACCTGTCACTTATTATGTCTAATGCATTCCTCATATAAACAGGTTTGAACATATCATAAACCATAACATATTCATATCACATAACATATGCATAAAGGAAACATAAAATTTCCACATTTCAATCACAAGATATCAATAAAACACATTGATATAATAAAGACACTTTCAAAACCATTTTCAATACCAAAATAAAAGAATATTAAAACATGGAATTTATTTTTCATTTTAAAAAAAGTTATGGCTTGTAGAGGAAGCCGAAACCCAAATAATGGCCACGGCGGCGAAGAAATTGTTGTCGCTGCATACGTACGACAAGAAAAACATTCATTTTTTTCATTTAGTAAAACACTTCGTATAAAAATATTCCTTTTGAATAAATGTAAAAGTCAAAGGGGTTTATACACCGTATAAAGGAAAGTTGTGTATAAAACCAAATATGCCTCAATGAATGGAGATTGAGACAAAGTCCCTCACAAAGATCATTTTTTTTAAAATAAAATAGATATATTATGTGTATTAACTATAATTACACATAAATAAAGTACAAATACAAGATATGACATAATAATATCATGACATAATTTGAAAGTAGGAGATTAACCCAAAGAATGGAAATTGGGTTAAGAAGTTCCCTTACCTTGCGTCCTGTCTTGACTCGACCATTCTTTAACCTCCTAAATAATAAAATAGAGTTAATTTATAGTTTATTAAGAACCTTTTCAAGTTACTTATTCCTTTAATATCACTTATTACCATGTTATTAACATTATGTAATTATTTAAGTTAATAACGGTCGTTTTGTCGATCTTTGGTACTTGAGTAAAAAATAGACTTCTTATAATTACAAGTTGTTCATGTGGTGAAATATCCGTTATATCCAGAATTATATTCATGATGTAGATACCATATATCTCATATATATCCAGTATATACATTAATTCATAATATTACATGACATTTATAGGTAAGAAATGAAATGCACCGTTCATGGAGACGGTAAGCCGTACGTACGCATGAACGCTACTTTCTTTTCTATTTCATATTTAATGGAATGATATCATAATGATATAAAGTTATATTATAATTAAGGTATAATATAATGTATAATAACATTTACTCCATCCTTTATACATCCCACATATGGAATTAACGATTCAAATCACTTTGAGGGGGCGGTAGTCCGCACTTCCTAAAATGAAATTACCGCGTTTGCCCATAATGGAAATCATAAAGTATGCCACAAATGAGAAATAAAGAAGCATAAGGAAAACATAAACATAATATATATATCATATATGAAAATATTTTCATCAAAATGGCCACCATTAGAGGTGTTATATGAGTGTTGAACAATCATCCTTTCATGAGGCAGAAATTCATCATCCACAGAAACAGTGTGTTCATTAACCATTAAATGTAGGTGTGTGTAAGTGTAGCTCAAATATTTCTTATAAATAAATCCTAGTATATTTAGGATACTAGTGTTGTTACAAGATAAATGAATAGAAAGTGTTTAGGGGGTTGGGTAAGAAAAATAAAACAAAATAACATAAGAGAAGACATTACCTTAAAATCGGGAAACTATTTTGATTTGAGCCAAAGGCTTCCTTGGAAAGAATTCTGCCCAATGTGTGGCTTCTAGGAGTAATAGAGGGAAGTTGGGATAGTATTTTGGAAGTGTTTGGCCGAGCCAAATGGCTTGAAAGTTTGAATAAGGTGGTAGTGGTGGGGGCCTTTTATAAGTGGAGAGGAGGGGCACTCTTGGAAAGTAATGAAATGTTACTTTATTATATAGTGAGTTTCGGATTTTAAAGGTCCCACACTTATATAATTCTAGGATAAGGTGATAAGGGTTCGAAATTGCCTCACCCAATAGGGTTTTGACAAGTGTAAGCCTTAGATTTTACATTATCCTTTCATTTTATTTAAATCATTAATTAATGAGGTAATCGTTGCACCATCATGGTGTCATAAATATTTTAATATATTTAATGTCTAAAAATTATAAAATATATATAATAATGTAGGAAATCTTTTTATCTTTCTAATGAATATTTATAGTCAAAAATATGACTTGTATAACCCCATTTAAAAATTGTTTTAGTAAAACAACTTTTGTTTGTGACCTTTTTATTTTAACATTAAATAAAAATTTATTTATGTCCTTTTCCTACCAAAGTGGCTCCATGGGGTCCCCAAGTTGACCCATGGATTGTCTTGGTCTGACATTACACATCCAATAGTGGTTGGACAAGTGTAAAGGTCATTCCATATTTTTATAATACTATTTTTACCTTAAATTTCACTAGTTACCTTTAATCGCGATTAATTAAACTTAAAAGTTACTATTCACCAAAAATATATTTTAATCCAATTGAACCACATTTTACTTCCTAATGAAAACCATGTATTTTGTATTTTTTAAAATCAAATCACAGAAGTGGTAATGTTTCATTTAAATGAAAAATCATTTTTTTAACTACCACTTAGTGGTTTCACTATTAATCAAAAATTGATGTTTTTCAGAACAATGCCAAAATTTCACCCTTCGCTATAATTGATATTCCGAATTCAAAAATGATTTCTATTTTATTAAATTACAAAAATATAAGTTTCATTAATTAATTTTATAATTAATTTCCACTGTCACAACAAAAAGCGTGTTTTTTAGAAACAATATATATCAAAAGATTGACAATTGTTTATGTCCATTTTCAAAGTGAAATTAATTGTAATGAACGCCATTGGATAAAATGGTCAAAATAGATTCTAATTATACTTTAAAACCACTCAATAGTATAACATATCACTATAAATTATTTTGATTAAAAAATTTGTTATAGGTATTTTTCACAATTCATAAAAATTTGGAAGTTCTCAGAAAATTACAAAAAATTCAAAATAGGATAATTTCGACATTCTGAATCCAAAAATGAAGTCCATTTTGAAATATAAAATATATATAATTTCAAAAAGTGGGTATTACTATTCATAATGGCTATTTTGATTAGTCGCGGTGTGTTAGAACTCGAACTTGCGTAAAATGAAAGCTATTGCATTATTGAAAGAGAGGTGTATCATGAAAGCTCGGGGTGTTACATTATCCCCTCCTTCAATAAATTGCGTCCTCGCAATTTGAAATTTATCTTTGAAAATAAAAGGTTGAAAATAGAAAATACCTTTGTGGAAAACCCACATCGGAAATAAGGTTAATAAAAATATAACTTTAAAAGAAAGAAAGATATGTACAAAGGTCACCGGAGATAGCCCATACTAGGTTTCTATGAAAATATGGATATGGAAGAAAAACAAACCATCAAGGTCTCATGGAGAGTCGTAGAAAACTGGATTAGGATAATGTTAACCATATGAAAATCACAAACTTGTGATTGGTTAAATAGTCATTGAATCCCCAATTGGAAAAGTTAACCGGCAACATTTTTGGTTTAAGTTACCTTTTATAAAGTTGAGGAATTTATTTAGGAGATTTACTAAGAACGTAAGGGAATATACATACTTGCCATGTAGACTTTCATTCTTTAATAAATTTTTTACCACAAACCCATCTTCTACTCAAAAAAGAAATAGAACTCAAAACTATTCTATTTATCCTAATTGTATAAGGTTCCAAATATTAACACATACCATTTAGATTAGTAAAACTATTTTGTAATAACCAGGGACTTCCTGTAGGCTAGTGGTAGGTAATAAAGGGTTGTCGCTCTATGGTTGTGGGTTCGATTCCTGCAGCTTTGTCCAACGCGACGGGTTATGCCCCACCCTGCAGGTTGTCCTTTTCCTAAAACTATAGTATTATAATATTTCAAAAACAATCTTCATAAAGGTTTTAACCTTAAACAATAATATCCAAGGTTCAACTTCATCCATTCCAACCTATATAGTTATCCAAAATACCTCTGTCCAGACTTTTTCTAAAAGGTCTCTAAATTCCAAAATCAATTGTAACATCAGATTCCCCAAACAATGTAAAATTTCTCTTATTGTCACATACTAAAAATATGATTACCTTTATCATATTAAAACCTTAATAAAATCAACAAGTACTACAGTACAATCCTTATATATATATATCACATTATTCTAATAACCAGAATATAATCCATGAGTCCAAAATCACAAATACATTAATTATTCCGCTTCAACTATAGTCACAGCATAAGATTGGCCTTGATCCCTTGGCCTTTTCTAAGGTTTTTTTCCCTGACGCTTAGGACATTCATTTGCATAATTCCCCATTTCTCTACAATTGTAGCATTCAACATTGATAGCCTCTTTCTTTCCCTTGAAATCACGCGCGTGGTGACCTTTTTCTCCACATTTATAACAAACTCCCATTCCTTTTAGGCAAGTACCAGGGTGATTCTTCCCACAATTATCACATAATGGAATATCCTTATTTCCCTTTTTCCCTTTATCTGTCTCTTGTTCCACCGTTCTCTTCTTCTCTTGCTTAACTTTATTGTCATAAGATTTTGAGAATTCCTTTTTCGTCTTGATAGCACATGAGACAATATCTTCATACGACGAGAAGGTTTGTGAGACTAATGCTCGACGAAGAAATGGTTTTAACCCATCAAAGAAATGATAAATCTTACTTCTTGGGTTACGTATATAATCTGCAGCATGCCTCGCTAACCTTGTAAAGTTGGCCTCATACTTTGCGACATTCTCATCCTCCTTTTGTCTCAAACTCAAAAATTGTCTTTACATATCTGCTCGATGGACACGAGGATAGTATTTTTCTAGGAAAATATCTTTGAACCCTCTCCATTCCACACTTGATACTTCTTCATCTTCCTTTGTATTTTGAATCAGCGGCCACGATTAATCGGCATCTCCAGTGAGGCGGTAGACTGCCATGACAACTTTCTCCCTTTCGCTACTCCCCAAGGCATGGAATATTTTCTCTAAGGAGTTTATCCATTGCTTAGCTACTAATGGATTTGTACCCCTATTAAATGTTGGTGGTTTTTGCCTCATGAAGCGGTCTAACATTGATCCTCCACGTTGCGGATCAGGGTTCTCTATACGAGTAAGGTTATTATTCATAACCTGAGTGAGTTGTCCGAGTATGGTAATAAGTTGATCAGCACCAGTTGTATCTCCAACTCCACAATAATTATCTTGATCAGGAGGGAAATCCCTACACGGAGTGCGTTCATTGATACAGTTTCCATTCCTTCCACTAGGCGCCATTTCTAAATAATGGCATAAACTATATTAGTTTACAAATCAAAATACATAATTCCATACTTGTAAAATACTTAACATAAATTGAACTATTTATGGATATAATGCATAATCATAAACAAAGTTTTCTTTGAGGAAGTATATACTCATAACCCTTCATAGTGGTTGGTAAAGAAAATGAGAATTATCCCAAGCATATCCCCCGGGAGTGTCGTAACCATGAGTGCAGCAAGGCCCATTGTCGTGCACCAGTTCTCGTTTGAGTCTAGCTCAAAGGTGTGTTTTCGGGTTTTACCCCTAGGTACATATGTGCCAGAGCCGCCTCTACCTGCTCGTATCCAGATAGGGATGTATTGCTCGGAAAACTCACAAAATCTATATAATACCAAAATTCTTGGAAGTTCTTATATACTAATCCTTAAAGTCTATCTTCAGGCTATTTTCTCTAATCAAAGTTTATCCAAATCTAGCTTCCAAGGTTAGTACTAAACTGCCTCTGATACCAACTGTAATTCCCCGACCCCAGCTACCCAGAGTCAGTGCATTACTTCGTAACATTGGCATGATCACAAAAGATCAAGTCTCTTAGTTTAGTAGCCTTGGAAACACTAGATACATTCATAAGTCTTACATTACATCATCAAGTAAAACAAAACTACAACATCTTCTCTTCATATCCCCTTATATTATCCCTGCAGGTCATTCATAATATACTTCTTCACATCCTGGAAAAATTAAAACATTGAAAGGGGTGAGCTCAGATGCTCAGTGAGGATAAAAATATAGTGGAATCTTTCATAAATAAACATTAACATTTAAGTTAATGTATAACTAAAACAAAAGCCTTTTAAACATGAACTTTAGCATAATATGGAAAAAGTAAAATGAAATAATGCCATTTACTTACTCACATGGATATTCTACTAGTCGAATAATCACATTAAATATCAATAACCACTTTCATAATGATGGAATGCATAATGCCAGACTATCATAACCACGTAGCCAAGGCCTCGTGCCAAGACCACAAATAAGTTTTTGTCAAGTCCTCGTGCCAAGACACTAGTTTGTCTCATGAGACCTACCGATACATCGAGGAGCTATAGCGGGCTCCACCCATCACTTATTATGTCCAATGCATTCCTCATATGAACAGGTTTAAACATATCATAAACCATAACATAATCATATCACATAAAATATGCATAAAGGAAACATAACATTTCAACATTTCAATCACAAGATATCAATACAACTCATTGATATAATAAAAAACACTTTCAAAACCATTTTCAATACCAAAATAAAAGGAAATTAAAACATGGAATTTATTTTTCATTTTAAAAAAAAAGTTATGGCTTGTAGAGGAAGCCGAAACCCAAATAATGGCCTTGGCGGTGGAGAAATTATTGTCGCCGCTTACGTATGACAAGAAAAACATTCTTTTTTGTCGTTTAGTAAAATAATTCGTATAAAAATATTCCTTTTGAATAAACGTAAAAGTCAAATGGGTTTATACACCGTATAAAGGAAAGTTGTGTATAAAACCAAATATGCCTCAATGAAAGGAGATTGAGACAAAGTCCCTCACAAAGATCATTTTTTTTAAAATAAAATAGATCTATTATGTGTATTCACTATAATTACACATAAAGAAAGTATAAATACATGATAGGACATAATAATATCATGACATAATTTAAAAGTAGTAGATTAACCCAAAGAATGAAAATTGGGTTAAGACGTTCCCTTACCTTGCATCCTGTCTTGACTCGACCGTTCTTTAACCTCCTGAATAATAAACTAGAGTTAATTTATAGTTTATTAAGAAGCTTTTCAAGTTTCTTATTCCTTTAATATCACTTATTACCATGTTATGAACATTATGTAATTATTTAAGTTAATAAAGGTCGTTTTTTTGATCTTTGGTACTTGAGTCAAAAATAGAATTCTTATAATTACAAGTTGTTCATGTGGTGAAATATCCGTTATATCCAGAATTATATTCATGATATAGATATCATATATCTCATATATATCCAGTATATACATTCATTCATAATATTACATGACATTTAGAGGTAAGAAATGAAATGCACCGTTCCTGGAGACGGTAAGCCGTGCGTACGCATGAACGCTACATTCATTTCTATTTCATATTTAATGGAATGAAATCATAATTATATAAAGGTATATTACAATTACAGTATAATATAATTTATAATACCATTTACTCCATCCTTTATACATCCCACATATGGAATTAACGATTCAAATCACATTAAGGGGGCGGTAGTCCGCACTTCCTAAAATGAAATTATCGCGTTTACCCATAATGGAAATCATAAAGTATGCCACAAATGAGAAATACAGAAGAATAAGGAAAACATAAACATAATATTTATATCATATATGAAAATAGTGTCATCAAAATGGCCACCATTATAGGTATTATATGAGTGTTGAACAATCATCATTTTGTGAGGCAGAAATTCGCCATCCACAGAAACAGTATCGTCTTTAACCATTAGATGTAGGTGTGTGTAAGTGTAGCTCGAATAATTATTGTAACAACATCCTAGTATATTGAGGATACTGGTGTTGTTACAAAAGAAATGAATAAAAAGAGTTTAGGGGGTTGGATATGCAAAATTAAACAAAATAACAAAAGAGAATACATTACCTTAAAATCAAGTAACTCTTTTTATTTGAGCCAAAGGCTTCCTTGGGAAGAATTATGCCCAAAGTGTGGCTTCTAGGAGTAACAGAGGGAAGTTGGGAGAGTATTTTGGCAGAGGTTGGCCGAGCCAAATGGCTTGAAAGTGTGAATAAGGTGGTAGTGGTGGGGGCCTTTTATAAGTGGAGAGGATGGGTACTCCTGGAAAGCAATGAAATTTTACTTTATTATATAATAAGTTTCGGATTTTAAAGGTCCCACACTTATATAATTCGAGTATAAGGTAATAAGGGTTCGAAATATCCTCACCCAATAGGTTTTTGACAAGTGTAAGCCTTATATTTTACATTATCCTTTCATTTTATTTTAATCGTTAACTAATGTGGTAATCGCTGCATCATAATGGTGTCATAAATAATTTAATATATTTAATGTCTAAAAATTATAATAAAAAATATCATAATGTAGTAAATCTATTAAAATTTCTAATGAATATTTATAGTAAAAAATATGACTTGTATAACCCCATTTAAAAATTGTTTTAGTTAAACAACTCTTGTTTGTGGCCTTTTTATTTTAACATTAAATAAAACGTTATTTATGTCCTTTTCCTACCAAAGTGGCTCCATGAGGTCCCCAAGTTGACCCATGGATTGTCTTGGTCGGGAATTACACATCAAATAGTGGTTGTACAAGTGTAAAGGTCTTTCCATATTTTTATAATACTATTTTTACCTTAAATTTCACTAATTACCTTTAATCATGATTAATTAAACTTAAAAGTTACTATTCACCAAAATATTATTTTAATCCCATTGAACCACATTTTACATCCTAATGAAATCCATGTATGTCGCATTTTTGAAAATTAAATCATAGAAGTGGTAATGTTTCATTTAAACAAAAAATCATTTTTTTAACTACCACTTGGTGGTTTCACTATTCATGAAAAATTGAAGTTTTTCAGAACAATGCCAAAATTTCACCCTACGCTATAATTGATATTCTGAATTCAAAAATGATATCTGTTTTATGAAATTCCAAACATATAAGTTGCATTAATTAATTTTATAATTAATTCCCACTGTCACAACAAATAGCGTGTTTTTTTGGAAACAATATATATAAAAAGATTGACAATTGTTTATGTCCAATTTCAAAGTGAAATTAATTCTAATGAACACCATTGGATAAAATGGTAAAAATATATTCTAATTATACTTTAAAACCACTCAATAGTATAACTTATCACTATAAATTATTTTGATTAAAAAAGTTGTTTTAATTATTTTTCACTATTCATAAAAATTTGGAAGTTCTCGGAAAATTACAAAAAATTCAACATAGGCTAATTTCAACATTACGAATCCAAAAATGAAGTCAATTTTGAAATAAAAAATATATATAATTTCAAAAGGTGGGTATTATTATTCATAATGGCTATTTTGATTAGTCGCGGTGTGTTAGAACTCGAACTTGCGTAAAATGCAAGCTATTGCATTATTGAAAGAGAGGCGTATCGTGAAAGCTTGGGGTGTTACAAACAGGATTCCCAAAGTTGAACTCTAATTGACTTCGACAGTGATTGACATACGATTACTCTGAATTATTCTACATGAGATGAGGACTTAGTAGCATTTCCTAACAAACATCTAACATGAAAACGGGTTAATTGAAGGGCCTACCATTAAAGACCTCATATATATTCATATGATTCATTTCCTGAAAGCTATTATTGTAGGTAAATTCCATGAAAGAGATATTATTTCCCCAATAACCACTGAAATCAATGAAATGTACTTAGATCAGGTCCTCTAAGACCAATATTATCCATTATGTCTAGCTATAGGTCTGAGGGTGAAAAGCATTCCTCAAAATCACTTGTGTACCCATATCTCCCTACAACCCCAATTAGAACCTCAATGTGAAATGAGTGTCCTTATCTGAAACAATATCAAGATGGACCACTTGTTGGAATATGATATAACATACATATAGTATTCCTATCTCATCAAGTGAGATAGAATCCATGATATGAAGTATGTGGGGAAATTTTTTCCATCAATCCATGACTACCAAAACTATGTTGCTACCTCGAGGAGCCCTCGGTAATTCCACTACGAAATCCATTTTGACTTCTTCACATTTAAATTTTAGGACTGTTGATGGATGTAACAAGACAGTAGGTCTCTATTTCTCCACCATCACCCATTGATAGGTGGAAAACTTATTTAAAAAACATTCTATATAATGTTTCAACCAAGGAATCCTATATTATCATTGCATATCTCAATACATATCGGAAATTCTTAGGTGAACTTACCACTGATAAGTATGGTACTCTCATATTAGTTCCTCTCTTGTATCATTAGAAACCCAAACACATCCATGTATATGTAGTACGTCATCTCCATTAACAGATCAATTCATCGGTGGGTCCTCTCTATAAATACTCTCCCCGAGAAGCAACCCCTCAGGATCTGAAAACTTCTTACTCATCACCCTATAAAGGATTGTAGAGGAAACTTTAAAGAATTTAAGACAATAATGGTCCTGACTCTCATGAAACTAAAGATGTATCTTATAAAATAAATCCAAAAAGTCCCATTCACAACTATATTCCTGTATGGTATATGCCTATGTTTTTTGACTCAATGCATCAGCTACCACATTTCCCTTTCTAGGAGTATAGTCAAGATAAGAGTCAAAAGACTAAAGGTATTTGTTCCGTAATAATTGTTTGAGATTTGAGTCACACTATGAAAAGACAAGTCTGTGGCTATTATGGTATGTATACACCACAATGCACTCACCCATCATATAGTGTGTCCATAGACATAAGGAATGGATAACCACCGATAGCTCAAGGTCATGCATTGGGTAATTTCTGTCATGAGGCCTCAACTTTTGAGATCCCTATACAATAACACAAACTTCCTACATCATCACTTATCTTAGGATAATTCTTTATGCATCCTAGAACACCATATAACCTATTCTAAGATCAATAATAATTAAAATAGGTGATGATGTAAGCCTTCATTTCCATTCTTGAAAGCCCTTGTCGCACTCTTCAACCACATTAGCTTCACACACTTCCCTGTAAGACTAGTAAGATGAGCAATAAGGTTTGTGATGTTCTATATGAAATTCTTATAGTATCCATAATTCCCAATGAAACTCTGTAAGTAAAAAAATTCATGATAGATTCTTAGGAAACCACAACACTCATCTTCTCTAGGTCAACTGATACCCCATATTCTGAGATAATATGAGTCAAGATGTGAAAATTTTAAATCGAGAAGTGTCACTTAACAAGCATAGACTATAGAAGATTCTCTATTAGTGTTTTCCAAATTATCTCAAGGTGTTTATCATGGTCACTTTGAGTATAAGAATACACCAATATATAATCCACTAAAACCATGATAAATGAATCTGGATAGGGTGAAAAACCTTATTCATAAAGTCAATGAAAATGACTTGCATTTTTATAAGACCAAATAGAGTAATGTGATACTCATAAAGACCAAACATGATAAGAAATGATATATGAAGTATGTCTCAATGAATGAATCACACATGATGATAGGATGAATTTAGGATGATATTCAAGAGTACCATAGATCCTTATATTTGGTCGAAGATATCATCTATTTTAGGTGGTGGATACTAGTTCTTAAACACAACTAGGTTCAACCTTCCGTAATCCATGCATAAATGAAGTGTTTTGTATTTTTTCTTGGTTAAAATCATAGATGAACCTCAAGAATTTGTATTGGGTAAGATAAACCCTTCAGACTCCATATCATCCAACCATATATTGAGGTCCTTGATCTCAATAGGTTCCATCCTATATGAAGTAATAGAAATTGAAGCTGCTTCTAGAATAAGATCAATCGTAAAATACAACTCTCTCTCAAGAGGTAATCTAGAAAAATTATTTGGATTGATATCCTTCAAATAATCTACTATCATAGATTTTTTTTCACTTTTTTCCCTAATCCTTCATGAAGTGACTTTAAATTTGGGTGGTAACTCCACAACGCCCATGATCCCATGCTCTCACACATAAATCCTTGAAATTCTACTCACCCTAGTGGAGATATTTTCCACCATATAATGAAATAAATAAAACCCTATTATGATAATATTCCATATAGTCAAGGTGTGAAACTAGACATACCATTTCAAGTATGAAATTAAAACCTATAATATCATTTGAGAAGAGGTACCATAAGAAAAGATAATTTCTTACCTCAAGGGGAAGTCCCTAGATTGTCGTATTCCCTCTGAATTCACTCCCAATGGTGTGTCCACGGTCATCACACCCCAAAATTACTGATTTTATAGCGCTAGAATTTCCATTGTCGATAAAGAGGTAAATGGGTCATAGGAACATATATCGAACAAAGACCAAGAAATAGTAAAGGCTATTAGAATAGTACCTCAGGCTATAGACGGTATTTCACTATGATAATTGGGTGTTGTATATAATGTATGCAACTAGCCTAATCTATGTCCCGATTCTACAACTGGAATAGCCTAATTAGTTCTACTCTCATAGATTTGAAAATCAGATTTCTAGCTACCATGGACATGACCTCCTCTTCTAGTCCTATCGGTGCTACTCTAACTCCCTGCCTGACATGGCGCAACTAATACTACCCCTAAAAGTAGAGCTGATGAGGATCCTCTCCCACTAGAATGAAATATAAACTCATGACAATATCTCTAAATATTCCCCATATGATTGCAAGGAACACACACAAGAGGGTCTCTATCACCTAGAGGATCCAGATGAACCTTCTATCCACACTGATGGAATATAACAGAGATTCCAGTTTGGATACTCTAACCAACATTAATCTGATAAGAATAATCAAGGGTATGCTTCCAAGTAAAAATATAACTACTTATTTAACTCTAAAATAATCCTTTTTTCCTATAACTAGCACCTTCCATCATGTTTCACTCAGTGATAAGGTCCTCGTTCATGATCTCAAAAAAGGTAGGTATGCGAATGACAGTCATCTGATTAAGGATGACATACATAAGCCCATACTTGAATAATCCAGAACGTGATAACACATCAATGGATAAAAGAGTTTAAAATCATTGAAGATTAGTAAAATGATATGAATAGTATGTATCTAAAATAGAACCCTAATTCAAGTTCAAGAACTCTCTAGATCGGTTAGATCTCTATTTCTATGGGAAAAAGTAATTATAGAATGAAATCTATAATTCATCCCAGATCATGCCCTACAGATGAACAATGTGGGTTATAACATCCCATTAGATCTTTTCCAAATCCTGAAGCATTTTGGTTGCAATATTGACACTACTCTATGGAGGAATCTCTAGATACAGGAAGATAGAAAGAATTTCCCTTGTCCAAGACTCAGTAGCCTGAAGACCTCCATCCGCTATAATATATTGGAGAATGTTTCCATTGAAACTCCCAAGTCAGATCAACCAAATTAGGTATAGGTCAATGACCACCCCACATGGAATACATCCGGCATATACAACCATCTCAAAGATGAGATTTAGTTCCATGTTTGGGTATAATAGTAGGTTTCTCAGGTGGAACTCCTAGTGGTAAGACTGGTGGATCTGGGCCTATCATCTCAGAAGCATGGTCGTTACCACCCTCCTAACACACCACATGAGGAAATCGTGGTATCATAGTTCTACAAATTACATGAACACGCCTCAGATAAATATTTTTTAAAATATAGAAGCACTAGAGGAATCAGAAAATAATAATAATGGCTCACTGGACAGAGTACTACCCCATGTACATGATTATAATGTTAGGGTATTGGTATGTATTTTAACTTTTATTTATAGGGGTTTCAGTAGTTTATGGGATAATCACACTTTTCCTCTTCATTTACTTGAAACCAATTAATTTTTATAGTAAATATTTATATTTAAAATTTTATTTTCTTATATATATATATATATATATCACGGTAACATTAAATGGTTCTTTATTTTTAGCTAATATAGGCACATACACTTTATTACTCAACGTGACACCCATTTAATTTCATTAAACCACCTCTAAATTCATTTTTAGAATGTAATGGGTAACATATGATGTACCGACTTAGTAAATTACCCTTATAATCCACGAGGGCCCATGCACCTCATAAATTGACACTAGTAGTCACTCAATCATAGCCAAATAACAGCACATTTAATCATTTGCACATAGATAACATGGGTGGAAACTAGTTATTTAATATTCCACAATCAACCTATACAAGAAAAAAGTATTTAGATTAACGATGGAACTTTAAATAACAAACTATTTTACCCTATAGAATAATTTTTAATCCCAAACATGTATATAACAACTATGTATCACTCAAAAATCACTGGAAACCCATGAAATGAAAGTAGTGAAATTCACCTATATGGCAAGGAATATGCATGAAAAGTGAATTATAGGTTCCTATAATGATTTCTAAAACAATTATCCTCATCGTTCCATTCTAATTTAAATATACATAAATAATATCAAAATACGAGACTCATGTTAATCACCCAATAGTTAATTTATATCAACTATAATAGGAAAAATGTATAGAAACAATTTATCATTCCTAGGATACATGGTGTTTACCCCGAACACGGGTTAGCTATGCATAGGAATGACTTATAATCAATGAACCACATGTTTCTAATCTTCTTGATATGTTTTTCCAAATATTAATACAAAATTAAAATATACCCCTGATACCAATTTGTGGCATATTGACCCAGGGGCCACTCAAGGGAGCCCTGAGGTGGTGAACCTCATTGCCTCAAGTTCACCTCCCAATATGCTAGAGGCACCTAACTAGTAGTGATGGTATAGGGTGTGTCTGTGGGGATACTATTCCCTAATGTCCAAAAATATTGTAACACCCCAAGATTTTATTGTAAGTTATTTTCTTTAAAGTTATCCACTAGCTTGCGCTACACGCAACACTGAGTTCGAGTGCACCACGACTTAACATACAAGCCGTTCAAAAGGGATTATGAATAGTATTAAATTAATTTTGAATTTCATATACTCAATATAATTTTAAAATCCATATTATGTGTTTTTTAGACATAATATAAGAACAAATTCATTTTTTTCAGAAAAAATAACTATTTTTTAAAAAATGAAATTTTTTAAAATTTTAATGAAAAAGACTTTTTAAAACAAATATTTGAAACTTTTATATATTAAATTTAATGATTTTAAAGTCTTTTTTAAGACTGGGACATAAAAATTTATTCTGGATAAATTTTTGGTACTTTTTTAATAACTTTTATATTTTGATGAATACTGAAAAATACTAAATTTTAATTGAAATTTTTTTTTAATTGAAATAATTTAGAGTGTTAAATTATGTATTTAAATGGTTTGGAAGTATAATTATATTATATTTTTATCATTTAATACAATTTGGGTGATTATAAGTAATTTCACATTTAAATTTAACATAAACACATGTCAATCTTTTGATTTTTTTTACTTTTTAAAAACCCGCTTTTCAGTTCTCACAACGGTAATTAATTTTAAATTAATTAATTAAACTTATATGTTTTGAATTTGGTAAAATAGAATTCATTTTTTAATTCGGAATATCAAAATTAGCTTAGGGTAAATTTTTGGTATTTTTCTGAAAACATTCAATTTTTGATGACCAGTGAAAAACACTACATTATAGTTTAAACCCAACTTTTTATTTAAATAATTATTTATTTTATTTAAATTTATTTAAAGAAAAAATAGATTTATAATACCTATATAAGTTCAATGTAATTTATTGGTGTCATTTTAGAACAAAATTCGATGTATATAATTTTATTGAACTTTCTACCGTCTTTTACCCACCTCTTAGGAGCATTTGCAAATTCGCATAAAACATAATTTTACCACTTCTCTAAGTTTAATTTCAAAAATCTGAGAGACATGTTTGATATCAGTAAGAATAATTTGGTTCAATAATATGAAAATAATTTTTGACGAATAGTAACTTTTTTACTTTAATTTGTCACGGTTAAAAGTAAATAGAGTAATTAATGGTAAAAATGATATTATTATTACCCTAACACATGTCCTAATTCTAATGGATAAGTGTAATTCGACCAAAAACAACCTTAGGAATAAAATATGATCCTTTAGGTCCACTTGAATTATATTAGGACATTTATTATTATTTTATTTAAAGAAGAGTTAAAAGAGTTAAAATCAAAGTTTAATCACCAAAACCTTTTTAATATATGGTAGAGGAGGATCACAACAAATCTTGCCGGTCTTGATGCCTGTTTCTCTGCTGCATGTTGTCTTGCTCTCTCTTTTTGGCTCCATGATCAACTGGAGAAAGTGGATATCGAATGCCTCCATCTGACGATACCTGCTGGTCTCTTGGACAACACCCTGTATCTTCCTATGGTGTTCATGGAATGGTTGATGACAAATTTTAAGAAGAAGACTTGCACTTTAGGGTCATCACCTTTGTTCTTCTATCAGTTCAGATCTGCTGACTTCTGCGACCTTCTTGATCAATGAAGCATATTTTTGATGCAGCTGACCTACATCATCTTGGACAGAATCATGGAGGAGATGATGATCATAAAAATTTCTGCTAGTATTCATGAGTATTTTCAGGCTGAAACTATTTTCTGGGTATGTTCTCTTTTTATATCTTTCATTTCAGTTAATCTTTTGTTGGTGCAAATACATTACACCTCATGTATTCATTGTTCTTTGTTTTAATAAATTCCTTGGAAGTGTGAGTTGGGTTCCCAATTCAAAATTCACTTTTCAAAAATAAAATATTTCCTAAATAATGATATTTTATTTATAATTCTTGTACATTAAATAATTTATTTTATTTTTTACACAATGATGAAGCAGTAATTATCTTAAAAATGAAATATTAAAATAATTGATATTATAAATATCCAAATAAATTTAATTTGATACATTTAATAAATTAAACTAATTTTATAGGTTAATATGACATGTTAGGGTCTATTAAATGTATTTATTTTGAAGTAATAAAGTTTTTAGGACTTTAACAAAAATCAATTATTAAATAATATCAAAATTGACATAAATGATATTTTAAAACAAATACAATATAATTGGTTAATATAATAATCCTAAAAATCTAAGGTTCGGAAAAAAGACTAATATAATGATAGGTGTATCATTAATGAATCATATGGGGTTCTATTGGAAGTGTATAGTATGTTTATTACCCATATAATATAAAAATACAAAGAGACATGGTAAATGTCAAACTATTTAACTAAGAGTTAAATCTAAAAGATAATGATAATATAGTGACCCAAACCTATCTAAACCCTATTGTTTGAGATATTTTTGGCCCATCCCCACCTTATAATTTATGTAATTTATTTTTTATCCATTATAAACTGAAAATATTTTTTTATAAAATAATATTTTAATCTTTTCCAAACGTGTCTTTCACCCCTCTTATAAAAGGCCACTTCCCCTTCTCTCAAATTCACACCTTCAAAGACATTTGTCTCGGCCAAAACCTGCCCAAATATCCTCTCCACTATCATCCCTTCATTCTATATGCCTTACTTTAGTCATAAATCCAACCCGAGGAGCCCTTTTGGTCAAATCAAAAGGAAGAACCCGAAGAAGAGTTAAATATCTCACCACCTCTTTCATGTTTTTTCTTCTTCCACATCATATTTACATTTTGTTTCTATTATAAAATATTAAATCCAGTATCTTATATATACTTTTATGTTATTATAAAAATGGTACAACCAAATTTATTATTCTATCCATCCTATAAATGATAAAGTCACTATATGTGCATACGTACGGATTACCGTCTCCACGACGTGGTGTGGTTTGTTATTAAAATACTTCATCATTTGGATGGGTATAATAATGAGTATAAATGATGTATATAATAAATATAACATGATAATGATTCTGTTTATATGATATACCATCCAATTATATATGATTTTAATATCAAAAGAATGATATTTCCACTCGTGCGTACGTACAGATTACCATCTCCACGAATGCGACGAGTTTCATTAACCATTGTATCTATTCAAGAATAATTTTCATTTTATGATTAAAAATAATGTTAAAATACTTATTATCATTCTATATAGGAATAATACACATCCTATCCATAACAAACAATACTTACGTTACAAAGCATATAAATGAAAATGAATCAGTTAACACCCGAAACAATGATACTACCGAAACATCATTAACAATGCAATATTAGAAGATTATATATGATAACTTATTAATTTATATGGTTATTTTATAATTTATTAATAATTAATTCACCATTATATAGTATGTTAACCTACCCTCAATCAAGAAATATTGAAAATGTAAGGGGTTTATTATCTCACTCTTAATTCCCTGAGATTTCCATTGTTCGCCACTTATTTATTGCATGTGGTGTATTGTGTACTTCCATTTGATATATATTATCATGATTTGATTTATATTCATGGTATTATATGATTAATTTTATGGTTATTAACTTTTGGTCATACTACTTGATTGATTATAACAAAGTAAGGGTCTTTCTTCTCACTTTTATTCCCGTGAGATTCATGCTATATTTTCCACTATTACCTTTTGTATGGTGTATGTGATACCCATGATTGTATTGTTTGATTAATATAATATAATTTATTATTGTTTAACTCATAATTGTATTATACTTCTTTCATGGGACATATGTTTCTTAAGTTACGAAATCGATAAGGAAATTTCAAATTTCAATTTCCACTCATTCGGCTTTACGCATACTTCATTGATTATTTTACTCTAAGATCATGTGCAGAATCAATATTAATTTACTCATGTCCTAATTTCCACTCCCCTTTTTGAGAATATACTTTTTATACACATAATCACTCCATTTATATGTTCTAAAGTCATTTATATGAACTTGATAAGAGTAATCTTAAATCAATTTCCATTCATTGAGTTAAACATCCACGTCATTGGTGTTGTTTTTTCAAGAATATGTGGGAATGTCCTATGATTTATTTACACTAAATATCCAATAATATTGAGTAAATTTATATTTTTCACACATAATTTTGTAATTTATTTATCCTTAACCTAATGACACAGTCTTTATATGGGACTTTATCTCAATTTACAATCCATTTAGACTTCTTCGTTGTATGTTCCAATTCAATTTTATATGGTGTATATACTGTACTTTGACATAGTATATCATGAATCCATTTATTCTTGTGATATTATAAAGTTTTTATTACCTCAATTATTTTTATTCATGTGTCTTTATTTTTGTTAGGATCTCTAACTAAAATATCTTTTAATTGTTTTAATGATTTATTCTTCTAAATCATTCTCATTAATGTCCATGTTTTAAAAATGGTTTAAAGGATTTTTTTATATGGACATTAATGTTTTCAAAATAAAATTCCTTTTAAAATATTAAATATGGTATGGGATACTTTGTTTCAAGAATATATTTTAAACGTCTTCTTGATAAATAGGGTGAACATTAAATGTTTTCAAGAAAAAGGGGGATATTTCTCTCAAATAATTTGGATGATTATTTTCATCTATGTCAATATTCTTCATTATTTTCAATTGAGGTTAATCTATTATAATACAATCTTTCATATTGTATTGAATGAGTTATGTTTGACTATGGATTTTCTATTTTTATGCCATTCATGGTTTAAGGTTAAAGTGTTGACATTTTATATGCTTGTTTTAATACGAATGTTTAGATTATGTTTCACCCATTTCATATGAGGAATGAATTGGACTTAGTAAGTGACGGGTGGAGCCCGCTATAGCTCCTAGATGCATCGGTATGTCTCATGAGACAAACTAGTGTCTTGGCACAAGTCCTTGACAAAATCTTATTTGTAGTCTTGGCACAAGGCTTTGACTATGTGGTTTTGATGTCCGATATTATGCATTCCATCATTATGAGTTTAGCTATTAATATTTCATGTTATTATTCGACTAGTAGAATACCCATGACTATGTTTTATTATGGAATTATTTACTCAACTCATATTCCTGCCATAAAGTGCTCATGTTTTTTATTCGTTAAGTCATGTGTTTTCATTTATTCACAAGGATTAATATTTGTGTTATCTTCCACTGTATTTCATACCCTTAATAAGCGTTTGAGCTCACCCCTTTCTTATGTTTTATTTTCACTGGATATGATGGAGCTAGTTATGAGTGACCTACAGGAGTAATCTAGGAGGCTTGGATGTTTTTAATTGAATAAATTAGTGTTGTTTTCTTTTCAAGATGTAATGTTGAACTTATGTATGTATCTTGTTTCCAAGACTACTAAACTGGTCGGTCCTTCAGGACTTGATTACTTGTAATCATTCCAATGTATTAAAATAATGCACTGACTCTGGGTAACTAGGGTCAGGGCGTTACACATATTACATTTGATAATTTAACAGATAAAATAGTAGGATCATGATATCAATGAATAAATCAATATAATTTGTCATAAATAATAAAAAAACATACTAATACTAAAAATCTAAATAGTATTATATACAAATGTTGATAATGCAATGTCATGTCTCTAAAAAATTGGAAGACATGTATAAATGGAATGAGGCAATCCGTGTTATACAAAGGAAACAAAAAAGAAGAAAAAACCTATCCAACATCCCTAGTACTAGACCGATCATCTACTATCATGATACATAATAAATAATGTATGCAATTTAAGTGTTTAAGTGGGATGATTCCCCTTATAAGCACCTACATACATAAAATATTCTTGGGTACCATCTGTGTCCTAGATAGTGTTTGAGATAAATCTCAATAAGACACCATCAATGGTGTCTATAAAATAATGTCACTGAATATAAAATGAAAATGTGTAGAGGTGTATATGAATGTAAAGATAATACAATAATGTAAATAACCCATACTTTCTTCAGTATTAGGTGGTTTCCAAAAATGTATCATTTTAGAAATTATTTTCTAGTTTATAATAAGTGCCAACCATACTATATATTATAAAGATAATGTAAAATAATCCATGGTATTGTTAATGAATACTCTAAATATGATGAAAATAAAGGGGGGGTCCGACGTATTAATCAAGGAATCCTTGACCTCAGGGGTCTAACCAACTTTGTAATAAAATGCAGTATGGATAAATTGGTCTGATTGCAATCCATGGGGCATGACCCAAGGCATTACAATGTAAATGATTTCAACAGAGTCCAACGATTTCATAAAAGTTAAGAATAGGATATGTATAACTAGTCGTAGTGGGGTTAATCCTTGGAACCACATCTCTTAAGAAGTCATGCTAGATCAAAAGAGTGTATCCAAGGAATCCTAAAATCCAGAAGAGAGTGATGGGGTCCTACGACTTCATTCTGATCATCTTCTAGTAGAAAAGGACCATGTTCAAATGTGGTTATCTCTTTGGAAATCTCTCATTGAATAGTAATGATTTCCTTTCGGTTATCAAGTCATTCCCTCAAGAATATGAGGGGGGATAAATTATGAATACCCATTTAAAGATAAAAGGACCATATTTAATAGGAACCTTATACAAAATTCATTATTTAATTAGTCCATGTAATACTCATTTTATTTACTAATTCAGAAGGTTCATTCCATTTCCATTCATACTAGGTGACAAGGCTAAATGTACATACAACCATTTATTACGTTAATTACATATTTAATTATGTGTTTTATTCCTTTACCTTTCATAGGAATGATAAGGCTGACTAAGGACATGCAACCTTTTGAAATTAAATTATAATTATCTTTTCCAAGTGATATAATTAAGTATAATTTCCATTTAGCATTAAAAATAATCCCTATTTACTTTGAAACATTTACCTTAGAATAGCTAGGAGATACCATACACCTGTTCACCATTAAAAAATAAAATAATTTTACTAAATAACATAACTTTAATATATACAAGACTCGATCACCTAAACGAGGGTTAATGTAAACCCATCGTGGGTTATAAATGAATAATAGTGGTCACACCATACTTGGGGTGGAAAATTAGGAGGTTCTGATGTCCAATGTTGTGATGAACATATATAAAAATGGTATTAAAATAAAATTCTATGAACTATGTGAGTGATATAAAAATTTAATAATAGATTCATGGTGATATCAGTGTGAACACCATTAAGATAGTTTATAAAACAACAAGACTTGAGAGATGAGTCATAAAATACCTACAATATACCCATAACACTCTCCTCATCCACTATCGTCCATTATTTTGGCCTAGATCTGACGAAAACAGAATAGTGGATCAACACCTAGAAAATAGGGCATATGAGATTGCATCAAAATAAATTCATTGAGAGTAATAGACAGGTGAAAAAATCCTAAGGACTGAAGATATTACCTAGAGGAATTTAATGAGACCAACAAAAGTAGAATTAGACTTCAGAATATTAAGATATCCAATAACCCAACTCAAGGTTTTCATGGCGATTACAATGGGAGAAAAATAGTGTTCTTATCTACTAGAATTAGGAAAAGGAAAAGGTGTGTTAAAGAAATAATTCATTAAGGGTAATTTGTTCATTTTTCCAAAAACTAGAGGTCACATGGTTTGGACACACAGTTGTCTCACCCATTCACCAACCATGCGTAGGCAACTATCTGCAGAGAGAAATTGCATGGTAAGGATACACGGTCTAATAAAATGTGTTCCAATCATGGTACATGGATCTGTTAAAAAATATAGACCATCCCTATGGCCATGCAGCCCAGGGTGTATGGTTAGGGCAGACTGTGTTTCCTACATTTCCCTATGAAATTAACCACACTTTTAAAAGAAACTGTTCAAGTGGTGATGAATAGTTTTGAATAACTATGTGGTCTAGTAATTTCTTCCGACAATTAGTGTTATGATCTCTGAACAAGCCTTATAAACCCCTAAAAAATTAGTTTCCTCATTAGAAATCCATAATTGGTCCAATATAATCATTTAGACTGGAATTAAAAGGATCTATACCTAATAGAAAAACCCATTTTCTACACATTTAATGGTCTTTTATTTATAAAAAGATTGGAACAAAATAATTCATCCAAATTTTATTACCTTTAATATTTGTAATAACATTTTCTTAATTTCATAAATATTGTGTCAATGTTGTGTAAGAATATAAGTTAATTATTCAATCATTGAAAATTATATATAATGTAACATGATAAAAAAACATAATTCTTCTTTCAATTAAAAATTTATAACAAAAAATTATCTTCTTTTTTATCCCTATGTATTAATTTTAGATATATTAAATACAATAGAGTGAAATTTTGTATTTGTTTTTTCTTAAATTAATATAAAGGCGACAATCAAATAAAAATGTCACTAAGGGGACATATATTGGAGAACTAGATGGAAAAGGATGAACACTACTCATCCAATAGGGTAATGGTATGTGTATGAATTAATTTCAAGCCCTATAACATTAGTTTAAACTCTATTTAACTCATTTTACCTTTATCATAATAACAAAATTTTATTATGGTTACTATTCATATTCACCAAAATTAAAAGCATACTATTTACTAAATTTTCATATCATGACTCCAATTATTGAATCAATTTTTAAGGAATTTTTTTTATAATTTTTAGAATATAATTTAAAACTGAACCCACAAAACAAGATAAAAAGTATTTTTTGAGAAAATGATTTACTGAAATGTAAAAACTATTTTTACTAAAATAAAACATCAAATAAATTCCATGGAATTTAATTGGATTATTTATAATATTAATGAACTAATGTTACTTTTAAAACCATATAAAATATAATGTAACTTTGTAAATTGTTTAATCGAAAAGACGACTTTCAATAA
Source organism: Viscum album (assembly GCA_963277665.1). Classification (NCBI taxonomy): domain Eukaryota; kingdom Viridiplantae; phylum Streptophyta; class Magnoliopsida; order Santalales; family Viscaceae; genus Viscum; species Viscum album. Next base: position 359,931,351 of record OY728131.1, read on the forward strand.
AAATAATTATTTTTCATTTTTCATTAAAAATCGTTAATACTAGAATATTCTCTAAAATTAAATTTATGATATTTTTATCATGATGATTTCAGAAATAATTTTTTAAATACATTTTCTAAAAGTGTTATAAATTAATTATATTATTTTCTCATAAAAATCAATAAAACCTTTTTTGAGGAAAAATGTATTTTTATAACATATTATGAATTTATTAAAATATATTTTATTTAGATAAAATATTTATAAATATGTTTTCATAATGTTGCAATTTTTATTCATTATTCCAATTTAACATCTAGTTTTTAATGGTATATTATATTTTGGGTTATTTAGACTCAAGGATGTGTGTATAAAAAGCCATCTATAAAATAAAATATTTTAATATATCATAAATTCTTGAATTATTTTAGTAATTTTTCCAATGTTTGTTATTAATACACCCTTAGTTCTAATATTTGACCTATGTCCTAGTGGAAGTGGTATTTTTGGGGCCATTATCTCCCTTTCTTCATAACCATCCCATGTCTAGTACCATTTAATGGAGGGGATCATGGAAAAGTGTTATCAAAGATAGTGGTTGAGAGATTCGATAGAGTTTGGATTTTGGATCTGGTGAGGATGTATAGTTTGGTTTCTAAATAGAATTACAATGGATTATTATGCACTTTAAAGAATGGAGAATGGCTAGGACATGATATTTTAGGACCAACTATGATCTGATGTGAGGAACATTATTTTTATTAGACATTATAAGAGAAGTGATACTACATTCAGTGTAGGGACCTGAGGTAGTATCATGAATCAAAATATTCTACACATGTTATTTAATTTTGTCACACAATTGGAAATACGATAAAATTATTTAATCAAATAAATAAATATAAAATAATCTTTTGTCTCGGGTTTAGGAGTATGGTTGTTTATAATTTTATAGATATAAAAACTAGTTCTTGTCCTCGTTGGGTTCATGAAGAAGTTGTTTAGAAAGATATTCCAGTGTGTCACTATAGAGTGGAAGATGGTTATGATAAAAAATTAAATAGGACGCTCTTAGTGTTCCAATTATTGGGTTTTTTGAGATATAGAGACTTTTTTTAGATTGGGAGATAAAGAATTTATTGGATGAGGTGGAAATATCTTTTAGTTAGATCTATTATTGGAGTGGTTACTATGTTTTTATAGTTTTTTATAAATATCTGTATGTTTTTTTAGAATTTTTGGGTTTTGTTCCATGGATATTGTTCTGAGTCAAATGTTTTTTGGGAAATGTTCAATGGTATGTTTTAGTCTTAGTTTCAATCGCTGACCACTAAGGTAGTTTTTAGTAGGTCCTTACCCATTAAAAGGAGAGTTAAAATTTTCTATAGTTTATAATATAATTCAAGAACATTCTATGTTATTATACAAAATCTTTTTCATATTATAAGGATTGGGTGGGGAATTTCGATTTTTATTTCCATCTAGAGACACAATTCTTGTCCACTCTATTTATATTGAAGTCATATAATGATGTACTATAAAAAGAATAGTACATTCAGAGGATGTTTTCTAGAAATAAATTTTCATGGGATATTAGTCACAAATATTTTTCATGAAGTAGAGTTGTGAGTATGATTTTTCACTTTATTAGAAAGAAGAAAAAGATCCTGTCACCATGGAATATGGTTTATCCTTCTTCATCACGTTTCATAGAATCGAGTTGTTATCATAGTTACTATAGTGGGAAAGGGATATGTTTTTTCTATTTTGGAGTTCATGGACTTTATATATATTAGTGGAAAACTTTCCTTAGAAGTCAGTGTGTGGCCAGTGGGTAGTTTAAGGCCCAGCCTTTGTTGGAGTTCCAAGAGAGGCATCAACAACAGGTTGTTCCAACTTTTAAGAAGTATAAAGGAGTAGAGGAAAGAATAGGATATCCTTATAACTCCCTCATCCTCAGGGATAGTGAGATGAGAATGGCCATAGAGGTTTTACAATTAGTTCCATGGATGTTATAGAGTAAGATGTGCTCAGATTCATGTTTTAGCATTTCCAGTATGATTTTCATGGTAAAGAATGCTCCAGTGTTCAGTCCTAAATAATCCCACTCCCAGTCTTCACACACCAACCCAATGTATGGAAAAAATGAAGGTATATCAATTTTTCATAATAGTGAACACACATTATATCTGACTTTTTCAAACCAATTGGATTAACCCAATTCCCATACCTTTTATTGGTTCATTGAAAAAACCTAGCCTCTTACAGGATAAGACCCAATAAAAACTTTTATAATCTCATTCCTAACCTCTATCCTTTTTTGATTATATAGAGAACCCATTATTTTAGGGGTGAAATCATAACCTATAATTCAATATGTTTATACCCAAATATTACTTTTAAATGAAAAAACCAATCCTCTTCTATTTTACAAGTAAAAGGAACCCAATATTCTAAGGGGACATAAAAAACTAAGACACCTAAAGGGGCGATCCATTACTCTACTATTTTACAAGTTAAGTGGAACTCGATCATCTAAGGAGATATAATAAACCTACTCTTATAATAGGAAATACTACACCCATAAATATACCTTTCTATGGTAGTATAACTTCATGAAAGATGCACTTAGTGTAATGATACAACAAAACAGTTACAACACAAAGAAAAAATAAAAAATTTAACCTGGTGAATGATTATTGATGAAGATGCTAGTATCTAGATTAAGTAATACTTAGTCCCTTCACGATGTTAAAATAATGGATCTTAGGAAACAAATATTTTATATAAGAAATAACTTTAATGATTAATCTCTAGGAATCAATTTCAAATTTTTCAACACGTAAGACTAAAGTAGATTCAAGCCTATGTATCTTCACCACATGACTCATTCTTTTTATAAACCAAAATTTCAATGACTATATTCCCCACTTTAAAATCCATAATTATCATTTATAAATTCCAACAAAAAAATCATCATGTGGAATTATTTTTTAATTATCTTTTATATATTATAAAAAAGAAAAACCATGCAATATACAAAAAATAATTAGAACAATAATTCTAAAATTAACATATCAGTAAATACATCCATAAATGTTGATAATAATTTTCTTTGAGAACTAACTAATTTTATGAAAGAATAAATCTTAATATTATAAATGGATTATAATTTTTACATTTCTGTTTCCATACAATTATATTAGTCATGCATATTTCCCATATAAATGTTTCATGTTATTTTTTCATAAAAGAGTGATAATTAAAATTATTGTGAGATGCCTCATCATATTTGTTTAAAAAACTATATAGTGGAAATTTTTATATATTTAATACAATAGTAAAAACAATAAAAATAATGAGTGTCAATATTATTTTAAAACTCCAAAAAATATAAGAGATAACTCTTCATATTTCAACTGGATTTAATTTTAATATGTGAAGTTCCAAAATTTGGGTGCGAATATCCATACATACTTAATCCCATAAGTATATCATTTAATTATTCATAAAACAATCTAAAACTCATTATCATGGAATCTAAATAATTAATAACTAATTTTAGAACAAATAAAACACTAAAAATGTTCTAAAATAAACTTAAAGAAAATAAAATATGAATTATATGAACAAACAGAGCATATTTAATGATTTGTAGCAACCTGTTGAAAATCACATTATGATGTTGTTGAATTTTACTACATATGTGGTTTTCACATATGAAATTTGATCACATAAAAAATGTTCATTTAACCAAAATAACTACATTAACAAAATTTATGTATGCAAATATATCATGTAATTGAATTTAACCACATAAGTTAATATGTCTGCATAATATATTTTCATGTAGACAAAATCATGTAGGAAAAATTATTCATGAAAATGAAATCATTTGTAAAATATTTGACATAGCTGAATTCAAGTATCCAATATTTGGCATATCCAAACTCATATATTCATTATTCAAAATAGATGAATTATTGTATACATATTATTCACATATCCAAAATTTAGAAATCTATAAATAGATTTTTGACATTATAATGATAGATTAATAATTTTATTTCTTCTAATGAAATGTAGTTAATTTATTCGTCTTTCTAAAAACATTAGAATAACTCAATTTGGAGTTTTTATCGAAAATTAATACTGGAATATAGTATGTAAGCAAATATTGAAATATAGCTACATGGTTAACAATTTGGATATGTTGATTTTCATTTGTTTATATGGATTTTCAATTTGTCTATGTGTGAAAAATACTTTGGTTATGTGAGAATAGTAAAAGTCCTATAGAAATGATATTTAAATATCCCAAATTAGATTTTTATCCTAGAAAAGAAACATAAAACTTTTAGAACTTGTTATAAACAATAAAAAATTAAATGAAATGGAAAATTATGTAAAGAATAAAAAATATTTAACCAAATTTAAGGATTCATTAAATAATACCTAATATAGAAATTATAATCACACAAATAAAAGAATTAATAAACTTAAATACTTTAGTTTAAGGAAATAAAATTAATTATGTTGTGTAATTGTCAAAACACAAAGCGGTTCAAGGAGAGAATAAAACAAATAATGATATGTAATTATGAAAACTTAATGTTGTACAAGGTGACACTCAACAATAGTTGTGTTCAGGGGGTTGATGGATAAAATTTTCTAGATTTTATAGATAGGTTTTTGGCGGTCTTTATCAATGAAATACTTATTTTTTAAGTAATATAGAAGGAAAACATAAAGAATATACAGACAGTTAGGGGATTTCATTGGTTCCATTATCTATTTTGGAATGTATTGAAGTATGAAATTTGGGCCCATGAGGTCCGTTTATTAGAGCATATCATATCTATGTGTACATTATCTATTTATCCTTTATATATTTTGTTGGTGATATCTTTAGTATCCCCTAAAAATGTTTTAGATATATGAAGTTTCCTTGATATAGCTTGATATTATAGTATGTTTTTACCTAACTTATCCATGATTTTCACTCATATTATTGCATTGATTAGAATGTATTATGCATTTATGTAGATTGACTAGTGCCATGATTATTTTGAGTATATTAAGGGGATTCTATTTCAGGCTCTGATTATTCTGATATCATAGGAGGGAATTGAACATGAGGTGTATTGAGAATAATCACATCATGGTTTGGGTTTTGTGTTGATGTAGAAATTAGAGGTTTTCTCTTGTGGGCCTTGATAGCTATGTCTTACTGAATGTAACTAAAGTACCCATAATATTAGTCTTATTATAGTGGTGTTTTCCTTGATAATGTGGTGACACTATCATACCAGTGAACGTTTTATGGTCTACTTGGATCAATAGAGTATAAAGTATGTCATATCCCATCAGAACATAATTTTTCTATATAAATGGTAGACGGAGTTCTTGTAGGACTATAACCTCACAATTTACTTTACACATGGTAAATGGAATAATATGTTTTTACATATGCAGGAAGTCCTATGGTGGTGTTGTGCATGATTCCAGAGACTCATGGAGAGTGATGGAGGATTTATAAGTGTTTCACATTGTTATGAGATAAGTGGATGGAATATGTTTTATTTATCAGATGATAGTGAATTATTCTAGAGTAAAACAAGTGGAGGAGTCCCAAATGGGATATTCTATAGAAAAGGTTTGGCATGATTGAGTTGTTTCTGGTGACACTCCTGAGGGTTATTCTAAGGATTCATAGCTTCAAGTTCTAATTTAGGGAACATTTTTTTCCTTTAAAAATGTGTGAGGCAGATTTCCATGGGTTCAAATGATCTTCCATGGTGATATAGGCTATTTTTAAGGAAATGTATTGTGATATGAGAGATTAGTTTTGGTTTTCTATCCTAAATAATTCATTTTCAGTGTTTATATCTTAGTTTTGGGTCTTCCAAGAAGTGAACACTGAGCATCCTATCGCTGGTGGTATATTTCAGCAACTTGATGTTCCATAATGGGATTGGATGAACACTTCAATAGAATTTTTCAATTCCTTAGATAGATCTTATGGGGGTTATTTCACCATATGGGTAATCATGTACCATTTGATGAAGTCAGATTATATATTAATGATTAATGAGTCAACTCAATAGTTGTGTTTTGGAGGCCCTATTAGGATGATATAGTGAGGCTTCATGGTGTTTTGAAGATTTTCGTCTCTGATAGTGAACCTCATTTACCTCCAAGTAAGAGAGTTGTATCAAAAAATGGATATAAATTATACCTTAGCATCACCTTTCCTCTATAGATAGTCAGTCAGACTGATCAGAATATATAGAATCTACATGACATGTTATACTCATGTATTCTGAATTTTGGAGGTACAAGGGTGAGACCCCAACCCTTGGTGGCGTTTTTTTACAACAAAATTACCACTCTGTTATTTTTGTAACACCTTTCAAAGATCAATATTCCTGAAATTTCAGACATCCATTTTCTTGGACCGAGGTTGGAAAGTAATCTATTATAAGAATAAGATTATGTATAGAGTATGACAGAGAAATTACATGTGATCCAAGTGTGAATATGGGTTGTGTATGATCATTTTAAGTCCAATTTCAATCATAGTAGGTGGCCTCTTATATTAAAATTTAGATATAATATATTCTTAAAGGTGTCTTCTCATTATGGGTAGTGATAGTTCAATCCTTTGAGTAATATATATCCTAGGTTAATTTGACCTTTTGAGGTGTTTTCTTAGGTAGTCGTCATTGATTTTTAGTTATTCCTACATCTGTATATAAGCAATAATCATGACATGTTCCACATATCATAGATTAATAAAATATCTTGGACTATTCTCAGATGACCGGATTAGTAGTGCTAGTTATAGAAGATGGTGTAGTCATAAAGGAGTGGTTGGTTGAGATTAATGATTATCAAGAGATTGTGTTGCCTTTGTATGTTATCACTCTCATTCATATCTTATCAAAGAATGGTTTCCTAGAGGAGAGAAATTGGAAGGGTTAGTCACAAATGTGTTCCCAATATCCCAAGTTATTTAGTGTTTGATATTCCCTACATTGATTCTTTTTTTAACCTTGGTGTGATTCTTTATAAACCATAAGCTATTTTATGAAAATATTTTTCTTCCTTGGTTTTGTTCTTGTTTTATCCTTTCTAATGAGAGGTATCACCACTGAGAGTGTGTTTTTAGTTTGGTTGGTGATGTTATCTAATTTCATGATTTTTTAATCTAGTAGGATAGTTATATTCGTGGTGTAGTGAGATATTTGAGATGTATTTTGTGTGGTGGTTTCCTAGACTCTCTTTCCACATTTAATGTTTCTTTTTAGAATTATCATGGATGATAATTTTTTGAGAGGAATCTATTGAAGTGACCATTTTTCCCATGTATTTCTGTTTGTGATACTGAGGCAACAGCGAATTATCAGAGGCTAGAAATTTAGTTTTTGGTGGAATTCATGCCATTAACTCAAAATTATTAGTGTCAATAATAAATAAAAACCTGAATTTTAATTTAAAAATTCAATCGTTATTCTTATCATGAATATTTTCACAGTTTAATTCAATGTTTATAACTAAAATAATTAATCACATGAATTGGTGTTTTAATGAATGAAATAACTTTTGGTTTCTAGGGATGAGGTGACATAATTTCATGTGGATTCTTAACTAGTGGAATTTAGGGCACGAACTGGACTTTTAGATCATTAATGGGAGTTTACTAGTAAGGTTATATGTTGGGGATCCCCTCTTTTTTCTCTTATTTCAACTCTCATCTCTTGAAACCAAAGAAACTAAGAAATATTTTTATGATTCCTTTGAATCAACTTCTATCAGATTCAACTTCCACTGTCTATAGATCGATATGTGGTGATACAAGGTGAGTTTCAATAATTATATTGACCAAAATTTATCTCTTGTTCTATCATACCATGTTATAAATGAATTTTTCACTTGTTTCTATTAGGTTTCTAATGGATTTTTTTTTCAGGTCTAGATCAATTCAATTACTTTTCATGTTCAAATCTAGAGGTACCTTATTCCATGTTGTTTTTCATAGTGATTATCTAAGTTATATCTTGATTTAGGGGATTTTTCTCCTCCCCATTAGATCAAAAGTGATATTATGATATTATTGTGATTTAATCATTTGGGTAATGGTGGAATTAAGATAATAAAGATAATAACACATAATTTAACGGATGAATAGATTTTTTTGTCTGAGTTGATGATCACTTTTTGTTTTATGCATGTTTATGCCTTTTGTTTTGTTGAGATAGTGTGATATATTTATGTCATGGATGTTTTTGTTCTTAGCATGGTTATTTATTTTATAAAAATTGATTAAATAATATTATGTGAAATAATTATGATGACATAATTAAAGAGAAAGGAATGTAAATTAATATTTATTCTACCTTTTTCTTAGTTTAATATTAATGTAATGTTAAATTCATGTTTGTGTTGTTTCATAGTTATATAAATATTATAAATCATAGGTTGTTTAAAGAATAAATCAAATAAATAACAAACCAATTAATTCAATGTGGAAATTAAAATTTTTATTTTATAAATAATAATTATTTATAGCTAAGAGATCCCATTCATTTTATTGAATGATTGTATAGATTGGTTTTATAGAATTAATTTATTTTCCTTTGTGCAGATAATACCTTTAAAATTTATGTGTTCTCTTTGAATCCTATATCCTTGTTGTCATTGTTTGATTATGTTGTGTGGTTTGTTTCCAGGATGTATGATGGGGTGGATTACAAAACCTATTTGATTGATGGTGTTTTGATGGATGAGATAAGATATTGAGGTGAAGTGATGGTAGACACCGTGGATGGAGGAATGGTTTATTGTTATGCCCAATGGTTTAAGACACTGGGGATGTTGTGGTGAGTTTCAAGTGGGGCTTTCTCATCATTTATTATTTCTTTATTGCTTTATATGTGTTAGGTTTTTCTAGATATTCCTAGTTGTTTGGTTCCCATTTCTTAATATAGTTGGACATTTTTCAATAGAATTGAATTTTAAATAGTTAACTTAAGCTTAATCCTAGAATAAATAGACAGTTTATAAATGAAAAAAGAATATATAATCAACCCATGGGATGAGGTATTTTTTCATGACTTGCTTGAAAATATATGAAGATGAATAATGGTTTTCAAGGAAAAATGATTATGAAGATTAAAATGTTAGTCTTGGAAAATGAATAATTGAATAATATTAATTAATGGATGATTAATTAATTAATAATAAACTTGGTATATTTATTTCTCATAACCTATCCCTACGGGGCCCGAACCTCAGCTACCCCAATCTTGCCTCCAATAGGCAAGGGGATATGAAATAACATTGAGTATATATATTACACACATGAGAGGTATTTTAATAATTTACCTACACACACAGATATATATATATATATATATATATATATCCAAGCCTAAACAATGATGAAATGTAAAACAACTAAAACCATTTCTTGAATACATCTATAATCCAACAATTAGAGTACGATGGTATTGTATTGAAAGATAGAAGGGGATAAATACAAGCCCATCCAAAAAACATAGAGAGCCCAACCTAGCCATAAGGTGATGACTACTATCAAATGAAACCACCCATTGAAAACCTTGGGTTTTCTACCTCAAGCTATAATCCATTAGCTCTTTGTTCTCCTAGGAATCCGTCAAATGGGTCATCGTCTGCATAACACAAGAAACATGAAAATAGAGACCATACAAGTGTGAGTATAACAAAACCTAGTAGGAACCACCAAAAAAACTAAACACATAGTACTAAAGATATTAATATTAGGACAGGGATATAGAAATCAAAGAAAACTCCATATGTAATCAGAAAGGATACAACACATCTAGGGGGTCTCAACTAAACATCCATCCACAAGAATCTTCTCAAAGCATCTAGGAAATGATCATTTCGGTATATCCCACTTCATAATTCATGATGTCATCACAGACACCCACCCAAGAGGGAATGATCATTAGGCCCAATCCATGAAAACTCACTAGTCTCTAAAGTCCTCGATACATAGATAAGGGATCACACCCGAGATCAATGGGGGATGCCAAAAACTGAATCTAGATCAAACTGATTTATTGGGGATCATATACCAATGAAACAACAAGACCTAATGAAATGGAATTCAAGATGGAGGATCAATACCCAATACGTGAAGGTCACATTGATTTCATGAAACCAACCTAGGGTATAAGAAGAAATGATAAAGGGTCACACTCTGATCACACATAGGAATACTACAAACTCTATCAAATACACATCCTCTAGAGTGGATCACAATCTAGATATGTAGACTTAATACCACACTATAACCTAGAGGGCATAGACCCAGGGAACACAGTCAACCAATACTATCCAATATTAAAGAAATGAAAGGATCTAAACACCCTCAAAGGGGATATATGACATGTATTGGGGTTATATGGAAAGTCCTTCCAACCCCCACTCTTCCCATGTGGTTCTTCCTCCCACGACATACAAATCTCAATATAAATGGAGTGTAAGAAAGAATACTCAGAGTGTATATTTCTTTCGACACCCTAACAATAAATTATTTTTTCCCGTGTACTGCTGATCATGCCCATGTACAAACCTGTTTACACCTAACCATGTTCGTATACACCGACCTACCCAGGCCAGTGTACCCTATAAGGTACCCATTGATCAAATAAAATGGTTCACATATTTTTTGATAGATTTCACATGGAATGTGATATTTATCTCTCCTTGTAAACCTTAGATCCCTATAGAGGGTCCCACACTGTGTGTATCTCTGTATTACATGTTGTATAATGCACGATTTTATAGAACTCACATATATTCTCATTTCCTTCACCACCACTGTGGCTATCATGATTCCAACTGGGGATTCATACATTTTGGGGTGTTCTAACGCTTTACATCACCAATAAATGGGTTATATCCCTCAAAAATTCTCAGGAAACACCCACATGCACCATCTATAACCATGTCGTCAAATTTGTATGAACAATTACAATCAATCCATTCCGATATTCCTCTTATCATACTCTATTTTCATCACACCTTTAATGCATCTTAGACCATGATTTTTACCCACATGTTTTACCTATTTAAAAAAATAATGGTCATGCAACAATTATATTCCTAGTATTTTTTGAGCTAGAGGCCTAATAAATTGGCCACAAAGATCATATGAAGCAAAAGGGTTGAAATAATTAAATCATATCATGTAAGGAATGAACATCAATATTTTTTTTCATTTTATACTCAATCTATTATAAAATAATTAGATGAATGAAGAGTGAAATAATCAACAAACAATAAATGAACGGTAAATCAAATCAACATTTAATGCAAAAATCAATTATTATCAATCGAATAAATCTGCAGTTGACCGCATAACAACCTAGACATGACATAAATTGACATTACATCACTTTTATGAATATTAATAATATTATAAGAATAAATGGTAGAGGACCATAATAGTTTAGTATCTTTATAAAGTGGGGAAAAAATATTCTATCTTGGTGAATGATCTTCAATTTTTCCTACAAAGATCTCCCCTTTAGTACATCTACTTAAAAACTTTCATCATAACTAGGAGAAATGAAACATATGAAAGGAGTGAGACTGAATGCTTAGTAAGGGTAAAGAACAGAGATATATAAGCATGAAAAGAGCATAATGTTATGGGAAGATGATAATAGAAATATAAGATCACACCATGCAAATCCAAAATCATAATCATGAGAAATGAAATAAAGATATTATCAGTTCATAAGTCACAAATAATATGGGAATAAATAATATAAGACATTAAATCACTTTGAAAGACATATTATTAGGATGTGTAAACTCCCGATACCATCCTAGTAGTCATGTTTCACTCCCATGGTCATCTAAGTAGTATTAGATCACTACCCATACCATCATGGTTGTAATAGTTCACTCACAATACCATCTTAGTAGTCAAGGTTCACTCCCAAGACCATTTTAGTATGTCCCATAAGATAAATGTTTTTACCCAATGCATTTTAGGGAGATATAGGTACCACCCATCTCATAATGAAATCATACATATGTGTTCATAAATAACATAAATCATGTATCATATTAGAAACCATGGAATTAAAAGGGTTTCATAAATATCATTCAATCATAACATAACCCAGGGAAAAGAAATGTGTTTCAAAAATATCATTCCATCATAAAGACAAACCATTAATAGAAATAATAAGAATTGTAAAATTAAATTATATCCCTAGTAAAAACATAAGTAACATAAAAAAATGTTATCTTATATGGAAAATAATTTTGATAAATCATTTGAAAAATAATTAGTGAGAAAAATATCCTTTTTTATTTTAAAATGATTTATTTTCATAAAATTATGTTGAGTTTAAATGAAAAAAATTTCATTGAAAATAAATCTTCAATATATTAAAGAAAACTTCAAGTCATTATATTTTCATGATGGTGGATAATTACATTCATTCTGAATAAGTTAAAAAACATTCATATCATACTATTTCCCAAAAATGACACAAAGTACTATGTTTAGAAAACAATAAAAGATTTTGTTAATACCATGTTGTAAATAGTAAAAATGGGTAAAATTGAATTTAAACAATAATTTGAGAATATTAAAACAATTTTTAAAATCATTATTAGAAAAAATGAACATAGATAATAAATATTCCATAATGAAAACATAAAATGAAAAAATCCAAAATATTGTTGAGATTGTGAAATAACAACTCATCACTCTATAATAAATATAATTGTATACCCCATTTATGAAAAACAAAATTATGGAAATAACATATTTATTTGGATAATACCCATAAAATACATTCGTGGTCAATATATATACCACATAGAAGAAAAAAGTGGTGAATATGGCAATAGTCTCACTAAAATAAAAGTGAGGCAAGAAACAACCTTACCTTAATTATTGAATACCTTTTCACATGTTAAAAACTCATTAAAAATAAATATATGTTTATTATAAATCTAAAAAAATAATTTTCATATATATATATACCTTATATGAATTACTCATGAGATAATATTACTTGTTTATTAATAATTTCATGTTAATGTAACACTTTGGGTAATATCCGCTTTATTTTTGGTTTATGTTTTGACTTGTTATCCTTGCTCCTCTTACACAAATCATGATTTCAAAAAATAAAAAATAATTATAATATATATATATATATTATGTATATTTGCATTAATATTGATTCATATATTTTATATATAGAAAATAAAATACACCATTCATGGAGATGGTAGGTCGTACGTACGCAAGAATGTGGTTTTAATTTGTTTTTCATATTAAAAGAAATGACTTTTTATAATATATTATCAACATAGAATCATTTTTATGTTATATATATCTAATATATTCATAAAATTCATCCATATTACCATCCATGTAAAATGTAGGTGAATAAAGAATCACATCGCATCATAGAGATGATAAGAAATACGTACACACAAGCGATGTTATCATTTTTCCCAAAACATTATATGGTAAAAAGGTATAAATTATATTATTATTAAATAAGAATAATTATATTATAAATATTCTCTAAAAAATTAAACCCATCATAATTCTAACTCATAAAAGATGGTGATGAAAAACATATTACACCACGACATGGAGAGAGTAGGTCGTACGTACACAACCCGAATGGCCCGAAAGCCTTCTTTTTTTTATTATAGATAATCCCCCTTTTAAGGGTTGAAGGGGAACCCATATATTACCCATAGGCCCAAGGCACAAGACCCGACATGACCCGCAATACATGACCCGAAGGCCCAGAGGCATACCAGGCCCATTACATGACCCGTAGGCCCAACCCACTAGAACTGCCCCTCCCCAGTGTCTTGAATCATTGATCTCTTTAGCTCCCCACCTTGCATTGTCGATCAGCTAGCATTGCCCCGTACAAAGTTGTATGGTGCCTGGTCCCGGGTGGCGGCTGCCATACCATCTCATTCTTCCAATCTGGTTAGCTCTGCATCTGGTGGCTGCTACTACTGTTGCTCTGATCCTCTTCTAGGGCATGTTCTGTGTGAACTGGGCTACTCCATGGTCTATGTGACCCGAAGGACCTGTGGCCCAAAGACCTTTGATGACCTGAAGGCCCTGGAGACCCCTAGGCCCAAACCGGTGGCCCGAATACCCAAATCGGGTGAATGTTCTGGATTCTATAGTACCGAACAGTAACTGCTACAGTACTACTACAGCGACTGCTACAGTACTACGACAGTACACCGGAAATTTACCTCCACCTGGTAAGGGGCAGTTTTGGAAATCCTCAAACTATTGAACTACAATAAGGCTATTCTAAAGAAAAAACACCCAAATGAGACATAAATGAATGTGGGAAGACAATTTAGACCATATCTTATCCACTTAGTGATTTTTTGGATTTTTAAATAATTTAATAATATATATTAATTCAATGAAATATCATTGTTGTCAAATTTTATACCATTTATTTAATTTGACTTTAAATACATCAAGAAAAAGTATGAATTTGAATATAATGATTTTAAAAATATCTAATATTTCTTTTAGATTAGTATAATTCTTTTTAAACACTAATTTATCCAAAATATATCAAAAAAAATATTATTAAAATCCATTATTTTATTTTTATGTTAATTTAATAAATATTTTTTTTAACATTGAAGAAGCATATAAGAATATTATATATTTTTAAAAAAAATATATAATGAAATTAATTTCATTAATATCAATATATAAATTTTTATTCATTCATAACTTGATTTTCCCCTATGTGGACACATACAAAATATTAAACACAAGAGAGTGAAATTTTGTAACTGTGTTTGAATTTAAATAATAAATAAGTTAATTTCAAGAAAAATGTCCATTAAACAACTCCAATTAGATACTAATGTGATAAGGGTAGAATCCTATTTATTTAATATTTTTTGGAAAATATTTTATTATGTTTTTATTCCTTCACATTTTGTTTTAACCCTTATTTAATCCCTTTAAATCTTACCATGATTTCATGTAATTTATACATTAAGGGTTAATATAATCATAATTAAATTCCAAAAGAACCCAAAATGGATCATTTATGACATATATAACCATATAATAGTCATTTGGACGAATTGTATATTTTTTTTAATTTTTATATCATTTAATAAAACATTTTTTATTTTAAAGTATAATTTATGTCAAATTTGATACTATTCATTATTTTTCTTTTTAAAAATATCATAACAACCTGATATATTAAATACAATAATTATAATATATCACCAACATGAAAAATATATATATATAATTTATTTATGTCATGTTAGTGATATATTATTTTATATAAATATTTTTAATATAATTTATTTGATATTTATATTAATTAAACAATTACATTATCATCATTTTTTAATCCTTTAAGGTAATTATTTTTTCCCTAATAATTAAATATAAATTATTATGATGAATATAATAATTTTTATATGAAAATTAATTTTTATAGCTTAATTTATATTTTGTATATACCTATATTAAAAATGGTATATTTATTACAAATATGAGTGCGACATTTTATAATTATCTTTAAATAAAATATAGTAAAAGTCATATTATCACCAAAGTGGCATAAAAAGTTATAATTTCATAATAAGGATTATTTTTGTCTAACCCACTCATAAAATGTAATTAGGACAAGTGATAGGGTTATTTAATAATATTATAATAGTATTTTTACATGTAATAACCCAACTTACCCTTAACCCTAGTAAATAAAACAGTTACTAAAGTTACAATTAGTGATATCAAATAATTAATTTGACACTATTATAATATAAATATAATATTAATTACAACCATGTTTGTCCATTTTTGGAAATTCAATACACATAAATGGAAAAATAAGGTTCAATGTTAATTGTGCAGCCGTGGCGAGAAGGCGGGTAAAAAGAAAGTTTAAAAGTTCAACAATATATATATATATAATTTCAATATAAAGATGATTATAATAACTTAAATTGGATTAACATATGAAAAAAATTTATCTATTGTGACTCGAAAAATCAATTTCGTGTATAATAATTATTTAAACAAAGGGAATTTTTTTAAATACAATGCATTATTTTTCACTATTCATCAAAAAATAAAACTTCTTATAAAAATACTTAAAATTCAACCTATATTAATTTTTAAATTAAATATTAAAAAATGATGTTTATTTTATCAAATTAAATTTCTAATAGATTATATATATTTATTTTATAATTGTTCAAAGAAGGAAATAAAGAGTAGCTTCATTAAGATGATAGTATAACTTAATATATAATGAATTTACCGAAAAATTTATTTTTAGTTTTAAATATGTTTTATTTATGTGAAAAAATTAAAAATAAAATAGTGAAATTACTAATTAATATTCATATTACTATTATTAATATGTTGGCTATAACTGTCTCATTTTAAATAATTATAATAATAAAGTATTGTTTTGTACAAACTCAGTGTTTTGTGTAACACAAGCCAGGTTAGTGTTGTTTATAGCGCTATAATAACATTGTGTTGTGTATAAATTATTCCAAACATAGTTATTTAAAATAAAAATATATATATTCAGTGTTCTTTGAAGAGAAGAATATCAAAAAGATTAAATTTATTCAGAAAAAAATTCCCAAAATCTCATTGTGTTATATTCCTGCCCAATTAAAATGAATTTCGTTCTTCAAATTTTCTAGGTTATAAGTGGTTTAATAATTTTATGTTTCTTTCATAGAACCCCACATTGTAAAAATTAATTCCAAAACATCCTTTCAAAAAGTAAAAGTTCACAAATAACAGTTACCCAAAGTAAATCATATATATGACTCTATGTAGGAGAACATAGGGGAATATCTGGGCATATAGGAAAATAGTAAATAATAATAGAGATTGGTAATGATCACTAATCAAAAGAAAGTGGGTGATCCAGAAAAAGTTACCAATCACAAAACCATAAACTAATGAAATGTGAAGGTGTTCATAGATATCATCAATAATGATGATAATTGGAAAACCTTTTTAAATTATAATATTTTTCCTAATGTTGAAGAATTTTAATAAGATGACCTACTTACTTTATTTTATCACAATATAACCCTTTTTCTGCCTTGATTAATTTCCACTTCATCTATTATTTTATGATATGATTTTGAATTTTTCATTCCTAAAGTATTAGCAGATCATGAGATCCATAAATAGAATTATTGGTCATTCCTTCTAGAATTATCACAAAAAAGGTTAACACAATATATAAAATATTCATAAGTACACCTTTGGTCGGATAAGACGTTAATATCACAAAATTCATCTAATGTTTAAAATAAAATTTCCATAAATGGATAACCTTATAATCCTTTTGAAGGCTTAAAATCCAAAACTTTAGAAAGAAGTGCAGTGAATCATCTTAATATTTATCTCACTTATATCATAGGGTAGCTCTTGGTTGTCACATTCCAAACTTGTTAATAACTTCATCGTGTATTCTTTTTAAACATGGTAATAACTTAAATTACCATACATCATATTTGAAAACATGCATGTTTCATTATTCCAATGTTTATTGGATATATTCATTATGTCCCAAAAGATGTAAACTTCTTCCATGATAGCATAGATTAGTTGTAAATAAATCATTAAACAATTACAAGGTGACCAATATCATCCATTTAATCATATCTAATATATCAATATCAAAACATCATTATATTATAATAAGAAAAATATTAATTTTTATATTTCCCTTAGTAAAAATATCACTATTCCCTTAAATTACATTACTAAGTCTTCATCATCATTAAACATATCCTTTTTAATTTTTAATGAAAATATATACTGAAAATAATTATATATCTCATGATTCTCATTACATAATCTTTGAATTCCCAAAACATATACACTTAAACCATCCAAAATTATTCTTAAACCATTACTCATGCTTCATCATCTTATTATTTCCCAAAATATGAAATATGAATCATATATTAATGTTACTCAATCATGATTCTTATGTTTAATGTAAACAAAATGGTTATACCATCTCATACCTTTCATATGGATTTCATGATATCATTTCCTTCAATATTATAACTAATAATTGTACCACCTTCTTGATTCTATTCATGATATTTCCACCTAGGTAATATATTTTCATAATTCTCTTACTTTCCCCATATGAAACATTCAATGTTAACCAAGTTTTTTCTAGTTCCCTCAATTAACTAAAACTATTAAGAATAGTGTAAGAAACATTTATCATAATAGAAAACCACATAATAAAGGGGAAGTAATTTTATTAAAAATCATATTA
This sequence comes from Viscum album, assembly GCA_963277665.1. NCBI lineage: Eukaryota > Viridiplantae > Streptophyta > Magnoliopsida > Santalales > Viscaceae > Viscum > Viscum album. The sequence continues at coordinate 359,949,713 of OY728131.1, forward strand.
AGTTTATTCCTAGGTTATCCATGATCATTAGTAAAATTATTTGATTTTAAACTATAGTTCGATTTATCCTTAGGGACATCCCTAAAAATATACATAGAAAAATTTCTAGGGATTTCACTAAATTTTTCACATCATAATTTCAATGGTTAGATAAACCATTCATTTTATACCATCTATAACAACCTAGTCTTGACAAACATTGATATTGCATCATTTTTTATGAATATTTATCATATTACAAAAATACATGCCCGAGTATTGTAATATTTTAGTTCCTTTATAATCATGGAACAATATATTTTAACATGGTGAATTATATTCAATGTTACCCACAAATAACTCCCTATTTCGTACGTTTACTCAAAACCATTCTTCATAACCTGGGGAAAGGAAACATAAGAGTGGGGTGATATTGAACTCACCATAAAGTTAAAGAAAATAGATACATAAGCATAACATGAGCATAAGTGTATGAAAATATGATCATAGAAATAGAAAATAAAACCTTTCATATCAATGATCATAATGATGAGATATGGAAAAAACTTATTGGTAGTTCATAAGACAAGAATCACAAGGGAGTAAAGAACATAATCCATGAAATGATAACATAGGTATAATACATGGAATTTTTGGAAGACACATAAGCATATAATATTATTTCTATAATAGTTAGGGAATCACTTCCATGTCCATATTAGTAGCATGAGTTCACTCCCCATACCATCATAGTTCATGTTTCACTCCCATGTTTGTCTTAGTAGTATTAGTTCACTCCCCATGCCATCTTAGTAGTCATGGTTCACTCCCATGGCCATCATAGTAGTCAAGGTTCCATCCCAAGACTATCTTAGTCTATCTCATGAGATATAAATATTTAACCAATACATTGGAGGTAAATATAGGTCCCAACCATATAATAATTAATTCGTACATATGTGATCCATAAGAAAATAAGTCATGTATCTTTTGAGAACCCTTGGAATGAAATTGGTTTCATAAACATCGTTCAATCATAATATAACCCAATAACAAAAAATCAGTTTCCTAAATATAATTCCATCATAAACATAATAAATTAATATAAAGAATAATAGTTGTATCATTGAATTATATTCATATTAAAACATAAGTAACATAAAATAATGTTATTATAGATGGAAAATAATTTTGATAGATCACTAGAAAAACAATCCTTAGGGAAAATATAACTTTTACTTTGAAAATTCATTAACTTATTAAATTAAAGTTAAGTTTTAAAAGGAAATATTTTATTTGAACATAAAACTTCAATATTGTAAAGTAATCATCAAGGAATTAAGGAATAATGATGGCGGGAAATTCAGTTTATGCCGTATAAGTTAAAAAAACATTCCTTTCTCACTTTTCCAGAGAAATTCACAATGTAAATTGTTTGTAAAATGATAAAAAGATTTATTTAAAACCATGTAGTATAAATTCTTAAATGGGAAAGAATGACATTAATAATTCATAACATAATATGAAAACATTTTAAGAAAACATGGACATTGATGATAAATCCAATTCAATGGAATCATAAAATGAAATATTCCTAAGTATTTAAGAGATTGTGAAATAAATACTCATAACATTATAATCATAAGAATTGTATTATCCAAGCATAAAATAAAATATTGAAAATAAAGTAATAATTTGGATAATACTCATAAATTAAATTCATGTTTTTTATATACACAATTATGAAGAAACGAGTGGCGAATATAGCATAAGTATCATAGAAATAAAAGCGAGACTAGAAACCTCATTACCTTAATTTTTAACTACAATATCACCTGTTAAAACCTCCTGTATAATAAATATATGTTTATTTTATATATAAAAAATATTTATTATATATATATACCACATATGATTGAATTATGAGTTAATATTACGTATTTATTAACAATTCCTTATTAATAACAAACTTTGGGTATTATCTACATTACTTTTCGTTTAGTTTTTGACTCATTATCCTTGGTCCTCTTAAATAGATAAAAATTTAATCATATATAGAATGATAAAAATTATATAATTATCAAATATATTTTCAGTATATATGTATTGACAGTGATTCATAAAAATTATAGATAAAGAATAGAAACACCACTCGGGGAAAGGGTAGGTCATATGTTTGCAAGAATGCTATTTTTATTTCCCTTTTATTTTAAAAAAACTAAAATTTTGAATATAATATAATTATTTAATCAATAATATGTTTTATATAACATATAATTCATCATTATTTACATCCATGAGAAATATAGGCAAATAATTAATCACATCGCATCCCTGAGATGGTAAGCCATATGTACGTAAAAGCAATTTATCATTTTCTGGAAATATTATATTTTAAAAAGATATTCATGATATTATTTTTCTATCGGATTAATTATATTATAAATATAATATATAATCATCAAACCCACACAGTTCTCACTCATAAAAGTTGGTTATGAAAACCATATTAAACCATTATGTGGAGACGGTCAATCGTACATACGCAAGTGTTGTGATTTTATTTTTCGTAGAACGAATAAAAGGTGTAATATAGTTGTTCCATAATAAAAATAACATCTCAGAATGGAAATGATACTTTATTAATTAAGTTATTATGAAAACAAAACATGATGAGGAACTATAAGAATAAAATAACTTAAATGAGTTGGTAAAACAATTACCTCTTTTTTCGGTGGACTTCCTTTAGATATCATTCTCAAGGGATAAAGAGTTGCTATTTTTGGAAAACCAAGACATCCAAAACATGGATAAAGATGTTACAAGGAAAAATTGGAATGTTATGGTTGATCTAGAAGGCTCAGTTTTTTTAAAGAGGTGAGGGAAGAGATTCCCTTTTGCAATTGAGGTGAGGGGCCCTTTTGGAAATCCTCAAAATATTAAACTATAATAAGGAAATTAGAGAGCCAAAAACATCCAAATTAAACATAAATAAATGGGGGAAGAAATTTTTGACCATATCTTATCCCATTTGTGATTTGTTTTGTGATTTATAAATCATTTAATAATATATTAATTCAATAAAATAACATTGTTGTCAAATTTGATACTATTCATTTAATTTGACATGAAAGACATCATGAAAAAGTGATAATTAGAATATTATCCATTAACACATATATAACACATTTTATAGGTCTATAAAATTTATTAGGCAATTTAAATTATTCAAAATATATCAAAATTCATATTATTAAAATAATTTATTTTAATTTTTTATTAATTAAAAAAATATTGTTTTAACATTAAAGAAGAATTTTAGGTAATTATATAACTAATAAAAATTGAAAATATAATTATATAATGAATATAATTTCATTTTGATCAATTTATAAATTTATATTCGTTCATATCTGAATTTTATCTATATGTGGACAAATAGAAATAATTAAATACAAGAGAGTGATATTTTGTAACTATCATTGACATGAAATAATGTATATGTTATTTTTAGGGAAATTTGTCCATTAAACAACTAAAATTATATATTAAGGTGGTAAGGGTATAATAACCTTCATCCAATAGTTTTTGGACAAGTTTTTATAATTTTTATAATCCTTAACATTTTTTAACACTTATCTAACCCCTTTAGATCCTTCCGTGATTTCATGCAATTTATACACTAAGGGTTAATATAATTACAATAAAACTCTAAAAAAACTCTAAATCGATCATTTATGAAATATTTTATCAAATTGAAACCTTTGGAAAAAAAATTCTTTTTATTATTTTTATATCATCTAATAAAATATTTTTTATTTTAATGTTTCATTTTTGTCAATGTTGATATTATTCATTATTTAACTTTTGAAAAATATAATAACAACATGATATATTCGATCCAAAACTTCTAATATATCACTGACATGTCAAATTTGTCAATAAAATTTTTGTATAACATTAATTATTTCAAATTATATTGATATTAATATTTTTAATATTATTTAGTTGATATTTCTTTTAATTAAACAATTACTACTTTATCATTTTTTAGGTAGTTAAGGTAATTATTTTTTTCTTAAAAATTATGAATAAATTACTATAATGATGATAATAATTTTAAATTTAAAATTAATTTTTATAGTATAATTTATATTTGGTATAAACATATATTAATAATGGTATAGTTATTAAAAATATGAGTACGACGCTTTTAACTTATATTAAATACAATATAAATAATGTCACATTCTCATCCAGGTTACTTAAAAGGGTTATAATTCCATCCCCAAAATTATTATGTTCTTAAATCACTCATAAAATTTAATTAGGACATTTTTTAGGGTAATTTTATAATATTATTATATTATTTTTACCTTTAATTGCCCAATTTACCCTCAACTTTGGTAAATAAAATAATTACCAATGATACAATTCATAATATATAAAAAATAATTTGATCGTATTAGTTTATAAATATCACACTTATTACAGCCATGTATTTTTATTTTTCGAAAATAAATTAACATAAGAAAGAAAATTAATTTTAATGTTAATCCCACAAACGTGGTGAGAAGGTGCATAAAAGGAACGTTCAAAAGTTCAATATTTTTTTATATAATTTAAATATAAAAATGAATCAAATGACCTAAATTGGATTAATATATATATTATTTATCTATTTCTACATTAAATATGAATTTAATAAATAATAATTATTTAAAAAAAATCAATGTTTAACGCAATGCATTATTTTTCAGTATTCATCAAAAAATTGAACTTCTTAGAAAAATACTAAAAATTAAACCTATTTTAATTTTGAAATTACAAATTAAAAAATGATATTTATCTTATCTAATTAAATATCAAATAGTTTATAATATTAATTTTATCATTGTTTACAATAGAAATTTAAAAGTAATTATTTTTAGATAATAGTATTTCTAAACATTTAAGGACTTTAAAAAAATATACATTTCATTTTAAATATGTTTTATTTATAGGAAAAAATTATAAATAATATTTGAAAATTTGTAATTAAAATTCATATTAATATGTTTAATGGATTTGTTATAATTATCCCATATTTAATAATTATAATAATATAGTGTTGTTTCGTAGAAACACTTTTTTGCATGTAATTCAAGCCATTTTGGTGTTGTGTGTATCACAATCATAACATGGTGTTCCATATAACATATTATAAACTTGTTGAAAATATAAAATAACAAAAATATATATTCAGTGTTGTGTGATGTGAAAAAAATAAAAAATATTTAATTACTTTTGAAAAAAATTCACAAAATCTTAGGGCGTTAAATTACACCCCCTTAACAAGAATTTATCCATCGAAATTAATCTAGGTTATCAAAAGTTTAATACATGAAATTTTTTCTCCATAGAAACACACATTGTAAATATTAATTCCATAATAACCATTCAAAAGGGAAAAGTTATAAAATAAACATTATCCAAAGTAAATCATAACTAGGTCTCTACATAGGAGAACACAAGTAAACAATTGGGTATAGAGGAAAAGTTTGACTAATCATGTAGATTTATAATGATCAGGGATCATAAGAAATTTTTTCATCTAGAGAATGATAACAATTAAAAAACTATAAATTGATGGAATGGGAAAGAGGTCATTTATAAAATCAATAATGATGGTAACAGTAAAAACATTTTATATCATGAGATTTTTCCTAATTTTTAATAATATTCATAATAAGACATACATACTTGATTTTAGAAAAATCTCACCCTTTTTAATGCCTTGATCAATTTCTACTTCACCTATTATTCCAAGAAAAGAAGAATAATTTTTCATTTCTGAAGCATTAGAAGATCATGATCTCAATAAATATAATAATAGGCCATTCCATTTTATTTATCACAATAAAAAGGATAACACAAAACATAAATTATGCATAATTCCACATATGGTGGGATAACACTTTAATCTCACTAACTTCATCTGATGTTTAACTTAAAATTTCCATAAATAGATAACCTTACAATTCATTTGAAGGCTAAAAATCCAAAAAATTATAATTAAATGCAGTAAATCACCTTAACATTTTTCTATCATATATCATAGTGTATATCTTGGTTGTCACATTCCAATCATGTCATGACCTTCATCAGGGGTTCCCTTGAAAAATTGTAAGAACATGAATTACCATAAATCTTTATTGAAAACATGCATGTTTAATTTTTTCAATGTTTATAGTGTATATTATTTAAGTCTAAAAAGTTTTAAAATTCATCCATGATATCATAACTTACTTGTCAAAAAATCATTAATCAGTTACAAGGAAACCAGTATCATCCAATTAATAATATCTAACATATCGGTTTCAAAATATCATTATCTTATCATTAGGAATTTATTGAGGTTTTTCTTTCCCTTAATCAAAATATCATACTTCCCTTAAAATTAAATTTCTATTTATTCATCACTGGTCAACATATCCTTTTTTTCTTAATGAAAAAATATACGGAAAATACTTATTTATTTCCTAATTTATATAATATAATCCTTGAATTCCAAAAACATGTACACTTCAATTATTGACCTATAGTATTAAACCATTAATAAGGATTTTTCATCTTATTATTTCCTAGAATATGAAATATGACTCTTTTATTAATGTTCATCAACCACAATCTAATCATTATTCTTTTGTTTAATGTAAAAAAAGGTTAGATCACCCCATACCTTTCACATGACATTTGCAATCTGTTTATCCTCAATAGTAAAACCAATACTTGTATCACCTTGCTAATTATCTTCATGATCTTTCAACCAAGGAAATAGATTTTCATAATTCCCTTACATTCAACATCTGAACCATTAAATGCTAACCATGTTTCTTACAGTTCCTTCCATTGACTAAAAGCAGGTTGCATAGTGTGTGAAAATAATTTCATAACGAAGGACCACATAATCAAGGGAATGTACATTCAATATATGAAATATTAGGTTTAATCCAAGGTTATCCATGATAATTTTCAAGATTCTAGGATTTTAAACTATAATTAGACTTATCCTTAGGGACATGCCTAAACAAATCCTTAGAAATATCTCAATGTATTTCACTAAATCTTTCACAACCTAGTTTCAAAATGTATACTAAACCATTCCTTTTATACCAACTATAAAAACCCAGTCTTCACATACATGTAAATTACATCATTATTTATAAATATTATTCATATTACAAAAATATATTCCTGAATACCATAGTTTTTTAGTTCCTTTTGGAAAATTGGAACAATATATTCCAACATGGTGAAAGATCTTCAATGTTTCCAATAAATATCTACAACTTTTTCACTTCTGGTTAAAAAATATTTCATAACCTTTGGAATGGAAACATATGAAATGGGTGAACTAGAATACTTAGTAAAGATAAAGAAAGAGAAACATATTAAAAACATTATCATTAGGGTATTAGATTATGATCACATCAATAGAATATCATACCCTACATATCAAAGATCAAAAACACAAGACATGGAATAAAGATATTTGTAGTTCATAGGACATTAATCCTATGTGAATAATGAACATATGCCATGAAATAAAAATATATGAAATGGAATTTGTGGTAGAAACATAATAATAAAATATGATTTCCATAGTATTCAAAGCATCACATCCAAGGACATGTTAGTAGCATGGGTTCCCTACCCATTTCATTCAAGTAGTAATTTTCCACTCCCATGTCCATCTTAGTAGTATGAGATCAGTTCCCATACTATCTTGGTAGTCCAAGTTCACTTCCATTGCCATCTTAGTATACATGGTTCACTCCCAAGACCATATTAGTTTATCTCATGATATATAAATCTTTACCCAATGTAATGGAAGGAGATATAGGTCCCACCCATTTCATAATAAAATCATACATATGTATTCCATAAGAACATAAATCATATATCATATTAGAACCTATGGAAGGAAATTGGTTTTATGGACATCTTGAAATCATAACCTAACCCTAAAAAATGAAATAGGTTCCATAAATATCATCCCATCAAACAGATAAACAATTAATTAAAAGAATAATAATGTTAACATTGAATAATATACCTAGTAAAACATATATAACATAAAATAATGTTATGTTGGATGGACAATAATTTGGATTGATCACATGAAAAAAATAGTGAGGAAAGTACCCTTTTTCCTTTGATAGTGTTTTATTTTCTTAATATTGTCATTAATTTTAAAATAAAACATTTTCATTGATAATAGCCTTTGGATATTGTAAATTAAACTTCAAGGCATTAAGGCATCATGATGCTTGAAAATTCTATTCATGCTATAAATGTTTAAAAAACATTCCTTTCTTACTTTTGTTAGAAAAATTTACAAATTATGTTGTTTGGAAAATAACAAAAATATTCCTTTCAAACCATGTAGTAAAAAGTCAACAAATGGGTAAAAATGACTTTTATCATTTATTATATAATAGTAAAAATAATTAAATCATTTTTAGAAAATGTGGACATGGATGAAAAATATTCCCCAATTGAATCTTAAAATTAAACAATCCCAAATATTGAAGAGATTGTGAAATAAATATTTATCACTTTACAATCAATGAAACCATATACCACATGAATGGAATAAAATTATGAAAATAACATAATAATTTGGATAAAAATCATAAAATAAATTCATGTCAAATATATACACCTTGTGGAAGAAATGAGTGGCGAATATGACACATGTCTTCCAAAAATCAATGTGAGACTAGGAATCCCCTTACCTTAAGTCTTAAATTCCTTTAAACATGTTAAAACATTTTTTATAATTAATATAAGTTTGTTTTTTAGTTAAAAAAATAAATTCTATATATATATAGCATATATGATTTATATATGAGATAATATTAACCATTTATTGATAATTCCATGTTAATGTCACTCTTTGTGTAATATCTGCTTTATTTTTCGTTTATGTTTTGACTTGTTATCCATGGTACTCTTAGATAGATCATGATTTCAATATCTCCAGAATTATAATAAAGATATATGTATAATATATATATATATATATATATATATATTCAGTATATACGTATTAAAAGTGATTCATAAAAGTTATAGATAGAGAATAAAATAAACCATTCATGGAGATGATAGGACATACATACGCATGAATGTTGTTTTCATTTTCTTTTAATATTAAAATAAATTAATTTTTAAAATATATTATCATTATATAATCATTTTCATTTTATATATATCTCATATTTTCATAAAATTCATCCTTATTACAATCCATGTGAAATATTGGCGAATAATGAACAACAACACATTGTGGTGATGGTGAGCCATATGTACGTAGGAGCACATTATAATTTTCCAAAAATATTATTTGGTAAAATGTTAGATATTATTTTATTATTCCATAATTATAATTATATTATAAAGATAATATATAAACATTAAAGCTATCATAATTATCACAGATAAAATATTTCTATGAAAAACACATTACACCACGACGTGGAGACGATAGGTCGTACGTACGTAAGTGTGTTGATTTTGTTTTTATTAGAATGGAAAAGGCTGAATATATTGGTTCAATAATCATAATAACATCTCAGAATATATATTATTCTTGAGTTTTTTCGTTATTATAAAAACTACATTTGAGGATGAAGTAGAAGATAAAAATAACATGAATGAGTTGGTAAAACAATTACCTCTTATTCGGTAGCCTTCCTTTAGATATCTTCTCAAGGGATCTAGATATGGTATTTTTAGAAAAAAGGGCCTCAATAACTTGGATAAGTATGTTGGTAGGAGAAATTTGTAGGTTTTTGTGAAGGTATAAGTCTCAAAGTGGTGGAGGAAGTGGGGGAAGAGGTTCCCTTTTATAAGTGAGGTGAGGGGAACTTTTGGAAATCCTCAAAATATTAAAATAAAATAAGGCGATTATATATAAATAAATGTCAAAATGAGACATAAATGAGTGGGTAAAACATATCTTACCATATATTATCCAATTTGTAATTTTTTTATTTTTAAATAATTTTATAATATACTAATTCAATAAAATATCATTATTGTCATATTTGATTCTATTCATTTAATTTGACATTAAATAAATCCGGAAAATAGTTATAATTACAATATAATGCTTTGAAAAAACTTAAATATATCATATAGATCTATAACAGTCGTTATAATCTTTAATTTTACCAAAATATATGAAAATTAGTATTATTAAAATCATTTAGAATATTTTTATGTTAGTTAAATAAATACTATTTGAGTATTGAAGAAGAAATTAGGGTAATTATGTAATTTATAAAAATTTAAAATAAAATTATATAATAAATTTAACTTCATTATGATGAATATAGATATTTATTTTCTTCCATATCATGATTTTGTCCCTATATGGACATATTAAAGATATTAAATACAAGGGAGTGATATTTTGTATGATCATTGAATTTAAAGGGTATATAAGTTATTTTCATAGAAAAGAATCCATTAAACATCTCAAATTAGATATTAATGTGATAAGGGTCCAATAATATATGTCTAATATTTTTTGTATAGTTTTTTATTATGTTTTTAATCCTTAAATTTTTGTTTCAACAATTAATTAACCCCTTTAGCTCTTACAATGATATCATGTAATTTATATATTATGGGTTAATTTCATTAATATAAAATGTCAAAAGAACCCAAAATGAATCATTGATGAAATATTTAACCTTATTATAGTCATATTTATCAATTTTAGTTTTTTCTGAATTTTATATCATTTAATAATATATTTTTTATTTTAAAATATAATTTCTGTCTATTTTGATACTATTCATTATTTGCATTTTTAAAAATATCAAAAATAAGTTATATATTTGGAAAAAAAAATTTAATATATCATTAAAATATAAAAATTATCTACTAAAATTTTGGATGTAATTAATTATATCCAATTATATTTATATTAATATTTTAAAATCATTTATTTGATTTTGCTATTAATTAAACAATTGTTGCATATCATCATTTTGTAAGCCTTTATGGTAAACATTTTTCCCTAAAAATTAAAATTAAATTAATATGATGAATATAATAAATTTATATTTCAATTAATATTTATAGTCTAATTTATATTATGTATAACCCTATATTAAAAATGGAATAGTTATTAAAAATATGAGTATGAAATTTTAACTAATCTTTATATAAAATCTAATAAATGTCGTATTCTTAACCAAGGGAATTAAAAAGGTTATAAAATCATCCAATGTATTTTTTGGTCAAAACCCATGAAAAAAATGTAATTAGGATAACTACCATGGTAATTTTATAATATTATAATTTTATTTTTACCTTTAATTACCTGATTTACCCTGAATCGTTGTAAATAAAAAAATTACTAAAGTTAAAATTCATAATATCAAGAAAATGTTCATCGTATTACACTATAAATATCATTCTAATTACAACCATACATTTTTTTTTCAAAATTAAATTCAAAAATGTTTGAAAATTAATTCTAATGCTAATCCCACACAAGTGGCGAGATAGTGGGTAAAAAGAACGTTCAAATGTTCAATCATTTTTTATATCAAATTGGAATCTTGAAATGATTCCAATGAAATTAATTTTATTAATATATTTATAATTGATCTATTGTGACTTTAAAAATCAAATTTAATCTATACCAATTATTTAATCGAAAAGGCAGTTTTTAATCATAATAAAAAAAATCAACCTAAGTTAATTTTGACATTCTGAATTCAAAAATGATATTTATTTTATGAAATTATATATTTAATTATTTAAAATTCATATTTTTTTATTCAAAAAGTACCTAAAAAGTATTTATTATTAAAAAAGACAATTTATAACCATATAAGGACTTTACAAAATATTATATATTTTATTTTAAATGGGTTTTATTTAGGTGAAAAATTAAAAATAATATTGAAAATTTAGTAATTACTATTCATATTAATATGTATAATTTATATGTTATAAATATATCATTTTAAATATTTATAATAATATCATCTAATTTCATAGATACTCAGTGTTTCATGTAACCCGAGCCAATTCAGTGTTGCATGTAGTGAAAACATAACTTGGTGTTGCATATAATGTAATCCAACAAAGTGATTTTATATAATAATGAAAATCAATATTCAGTTTACTTGAAGTGAAAAATATCAGAAATATTAAATTAATTTAGAAACCATTCACACAAACATGGGTGTTACAGAGAAGGTTAAAAACAAGATGTAAATAATAAAATTAAAACAACCTACTTGATGTTTGTATTTGTCACTCCTAAAGATCGGTATTTCATTATCTTTAATGGAATGATATATGAACTCTGGTGGTGCATGATCCCCGATGTGATCTCGATCTGTTGTCATCTTCTAATGATCCTCCAATAAATCCTCTCCAATGTATCCTCTCAATATATATGTTATGAGGCTATCCCAAGGTAATGAGGAGTAGTGATATATTTATTTAGAAAATGTGTTATGCATCAATCTAATAAATTTAAAAAATAATTTTTTTAATTTCACCTGCAACAACAATTTACCGAAACACCCGACTTCAACAATGATTATATCATTCAATGGGTAAAATAAATTATTTGAACTCAATAGAGGCATCATATTTTTGAATTGAACCTCAGTTTAAGAGTTATTCCAATTTTTCATGAAACTGAATGTGCATGATTTTAAATTTTTTAATACTTTTCAAATATCAATTTTGGGCTCATTGGGCCTCATAATCTCATGTTTTCTTAGGGATTGGATCTGAAAATAATCCATATTACATTATAGTAAAATATAAGAAAAAATAATAAACATTTAATTCTCCCAACTTTAGCTTTTTTTCGAAAAAGAGAAAAACCTACTCTAAAATATGAGGGCACAGGGATTGTATCTAGGTATCTTCTTCTTAGGAACTCTCTGGAATATTCTTTACTTCCACTAGACATACAATAGGGGAATATATTTACCATAAATGATCCTCTCACACTAATCCTTGATCTATACTCGGTACTTATAAAATCTATCTCCATTCTCAATTCCCATCTCTCCCCGATCGATAACATCTGATAGGTTGTGTGTATACCTCATCATTCGGGACACACAAAATACATCATATACCTATTCTAACTATAGTGCTAGTTCCGAGAAATTTTCTAACTCTATGATGTATCTGGAATTGGGCAATGGATCTTAGAGATTGATTGCCACCCCCGACCAAATCAATGTAATCCACATCGAGGTGAGACCTAGAAGAACACATGGTCCGACACCTCAAAATCCATAGGCCTCTATAATTGGTCTTTATAAGAAATATGACATCATTGTGCAGTCCTCATCTAATCCTTGAATATCTACTAATTCCATGTCAAATCACACACTATATCTAGGCCCATCAGTGCTGAATTTCCTGGATTAGATCAATAAAGTGGGGACTTGAAGGGTCTCATGTACAAGGCCATAAATAGTTCCATTTTTTATGGTGTAATGGTATATTTTTTTGTATGAAACCTCCACCAAGTGTAGGTGAAATTCCCAAATATGGAAAAATTCCAACATACAAGCCTGCAATATGTCCTCAGAGACATGAATGTTCTACCCAGTCTGGTTGTCAGTCTTGGGGTGAAACATCTTTCTCAAATGAAATAGGTCCCAAATGAATCTGGTAATATACTCCATAGTCACAAAGTGAAGCAAGGATCATGGTCTAAAATTATCATAAAGGTAACTCAGTGGAGCTGGAGTCTCTTCTCCATGAATAAACATCCAAATATCTCTACTGAACACTTCTCTTGAATGGCTCGGAAGTGGGACAACATGGTGACTTAGTCTAAGATCTCCTAGATGGAATCATTTCCCATGGATTTAAATTTAAATCCCATCGTTAATTACATGGATATTATATCCCAATTCCACCCTGGAATCTCAATGGGTTGACATAAGCCTGTTGGAACATGGTATTCGTCCCTCACCTACTAATAGGTGAGTCATCTTGAGACAAACTCTTCAACACATCACATCATGTTTGGCCACCAAAAATGATGTTAGAGATACTATCACATATTTTTAACACCAAGATATACCACCAAATGGATTGTGAAAAAACTCACTTATCCCCTCCTCTGGAAATGCCACTGGTACCATCATCCCTCTTATAAAATGGATAATGTGCTCCCCACCTTTATAAAATAAATCAGGAGAACTTCTAGTGGATATACAATTACACAAGGTTTTACAATTAGTATGTCCATGATGATCTTCCCAAGAACACTGTAAATGAAGTGGGGTAACAACCATCGAATGAAGATATGAAGAAGCATACTTATCCACTAAGGAAAACTGCAATGAGGCAAACTACTCTAACACCACATCCAAAAATTGTGAATAAGATATCCTACAAAGAGGGTTTGTCTCCATGTTCCCCATCCCAGGAGTATAGAAAATCTTGATTTCATTGTCCTTGAAGAAATAAATCCATTACCACTATCTCAATTTAATATTAATATGAGAGAAGATATACTTGGGACTCTTTTTGTCAGGGTAGATGATAAACCGCTCACCCATCTGGTAGTGTGTCTACATATTTTTGGAAAAGACTACCACTAATTTCTCATGATCAGGGGTCATGCAGTTATGCTCATGTGTTCTCAACTCTCTAGACCCATAAGCAATCACTACCTTCCTCTGTATTAGTAAATAACCATGTTCGATCCCTGAGCCATCACAAAACACTATGTACTTGATAAACAGCACAAGAAATTTCAATTTGGTTGTCTTAAATCTGTAACTCGTAGTACTTTCACTATTCTGTCCACACTAAAGGTTTCCCCTTTTAGGTCAAAGTTTTCAAGGGTTATTCCACTCTAGAGAAATTGGGTACAAAACTCTAATTTTATGCTACCAACCGAAATAAACATTGCACCCGAGGAACACTCTTTGGAGAATCCCTAGATATCACTTCCACAACCTTAATCAAGTCCACTAACACTCATTACTCTATGCTGACATGTCCTTGGAAGTGAACATTTTGAATCCAAAATAGAAACTTTAAGAGATTCCCATAAAGTTAGTGCTCTCAAAGTTTGTATAGGACCATCCTTAAGTGTCTCACGTGATCCTCA
The DNA here is from genome assembly GCA_963277665.1 of Viscum album. Classification (NCBI taxonomy): domain Eukaryota; kingdom Viridiplantae; phylum Streptophyta; class Magnoliopsida; order Santalales; family Viscaceae; genus Viscum; species Viscum album. The sequence goes on from OY728131.1 coordinate 359,964,861, forward strand.
GTTGATGCTGAGTATACTAGGATATCATCAATAATGACCACTGTAAACTAGTCTAAGTAAGGATGAAGGATAAAGTTCATGAGTTCCTTGTACACTCTTGTGGAATTAAGTACAATAAAAGGAATCACCAAGTACTTATAGTGACAGTAGCATCATCTGAATGTTTTCTTCGATATATCCCAATATCGTACTTGCAATTGGTGATAGCCTAATCCGAGCTCATTTTTTAAGAAACATTGCACCCCTCTCAACTAATCAAATAGATAATATATCCTCAGTAGTGGATAATTATTCTTTATGGTGACCTGGTTCATGAAGTGGTAATCCACACATAACCTCAAGATCATGTCCACATTCTTAGTGAACAACATTGTGTTTAGCCATGGGAAAACACTGGGTCTAATAGCCCATCTCTAAGAAGTCCCCTAATTTCACCATCTACTCATGAATCTTAGGGGGTAAATCCAATATGATGGTGTAGATATCAGGGTATTCTAATGGATTAAGACAATGTGTTTGTTTATCTCCCAACAAAGAGGTAATCATGGAATTTCCTAAGTAAATATTTCCTTATACTCCACCACAACCGTAGGGAACTGGTAGCTCAAAACATTCTATACTTCAAAGAGTAATGTTAACCAATTGGTGAGATTTAAACTATAATTTCCTATTATAGATCCATCATTCTCCACCGGTTTTTTCTTTTCACCAACAAAGGAAACCCTCATCCCATCACTAGAGACACACCACATGGCTGAACTGAAACAGTCAATCAGGGAATGAGTTGTGCATATCTAGTCCATACCTAAGAAAATATTATAGGGACTTATAGATGATATAAAGATATTATATATGAATCTCTCACCTCTATGTACAAGATCACATTGTTGGAATTTTTTTTAATAGATGAATCTCCTCATATCGAAGTCTCCAAGCATAATGGTTTATCCAAAGGCTCAATTGACTCTCAAAGGCCAGAACTAGAGAATTGTAAATAAATGAATGACTAAAACCTGTGTCTATATGTACTAAACATAATGTATAAAGGACATATATGATACCGTATATCATCCCTAGAGCCTTAGGTTCATAGGCCTCCATCGCATGTAGCAGTTCTCACCCCTAACCACATGCTTCCTGAGCATAGTGTAGACCACCTGGTGTTGGTTGTTAAAATGGGGAAAACCTCCAACCACCTATTTTTAATCTACCGTAAATTCTTCCTTTTCCACTTCCCTATAGACCTCCTTGGTCCTACCTCTACATCTACCTAATTGGTCCATCCACTATCTCCCAATCATTTGTATGACGTGTCAAACAATACCATGCAAGATGTCCCTAACCATCACAAGAGAAACACTACCTTTACCTTGGCTAACTCAAGCCATCCTAAGAGACCTACACTCCTAATCCTCTATATTGGGATCATCTCCTAAAGCATATGACATTCCCAAGTCTCTTTGACTACCATTATCTACCTACTATCAAGATATATACTCTAGGGTTCCCAATGCCAGTACCCACTATCAACACCTTTTCTTCCAGAAATATCACCACTACTAAGACCCACTCTAGCACCCTATCATATGTGGTAATTTAGAGATTTATCACTAAATCAATTATATATCATTAAAATCCCTAATCAAAGGTATTTTTCTTTGAAGAAATAATAAAAAATCATATTCTTAGTGAACTATGACAGATAAATAATTCATGTTGAATCTAATGTGACGATTACACTTCCCTTCTACAGATGCGTGGGTTCTTGGATTGTCATTGATCAAAGTATATATGGAAAAAATATTTCCCCGAAGATACTCTCAAAATATAATAGGTGTATCTCTATCTTATAATGTGACTAGGTCACCAGACTTAACCATCTCTAAAAAAATACTCTTTGAAGACTCGTAGTGAGGACTACCATTTGATATAAAATCATCCTCAAAAAGAGGAAAACTTGAGTGATTGCATCCATCCAGTCATCAAAAGGACGCTACATCTAGTACTTATGCATCACCATCATCCTACATGAATCATCATTATTCACTATCCGTACAAACTACTACTCTGTGGGTGGCGGTATAGCTAGTAACAAACACAAAGATATTATCTTTGATATAGGCTGTAGTACTTAATGATTATTACTCTACAAGTTATCTCCATAATCACATAGTTTAATACTGTCTAGCTATCTCCACATAAGAATACAAAAAATAAAAAATATATACCACAGTAAAAGAGTATATTTGGGGAGAAAACTGAAGACAGCGATGGAAACCACAACCCATTCCTATAAGATTTATGAACCATGGTTTTCCCTGTATCCAATGTATACATGTACCAAATCAAAAAGAAGGTTATTAGAGTCGTGGTGTTTGGATATGTCAGATTTTGCACCAACACTAGATTCCCTAGACTAAATGATGGACGTGAATCACTTAACATTATTTCAAGAAAAACTAAACCAATATCATAGACTCTAGTCCTAAGATATAACTGAATCATCTAATACAACTCTGTGATGTCTGGACCCGAACCACGACTTCACCAAGACCATATTTAATAGTATAGGGGGCCAGTGACCATCACCAAGTAGACATATCACACATATGTGAGAAATTATCCTAATGTACCTATATAGACATAAACATATCCAACCCAAATAAAGCTGAAATGTAAAAAACCTAAAACCATTTCATACATACATTAATAATCCTACAATCATAGTATGATAGTAATTTAATGAAAGTGGTAAGGGTGAAAAATACAAGACCAAACAAGAACTGCAAAGATTCCAACCTACTAAAAAGGTGAATACTACTATCAAATGAAACCACCCAAAAAATACATTATTCTATCCAGCTTAATCTATGCTCCACCATCTCCCTTTCCTTATATGACACCATAAAATAGGTAATCGACTATAGAAGGCACAACATGATCATGAAAAACACATGGAAGGTTGAGTAAAAAAATACATAGTAGGACACCCTAAAAACACAAAACACATATCATGAAGGATAGTTAGCTCATTACAAGAATAGGGAAATAAAAGAAAGACCCATATATTCAAAGGAAGTACACCGCACGTCTAGGTGGTCTTAACCAAACTACCAACCACAGGATTCAGATCGAAGATTATAGGAAATGATCATTCAGTAAGAACCCATTCTGTAATCCATGACATCACAAAGACACTCATACAATAGGTCACAATCATTGGGACCTGTCAAAGAAAACTCATTGGTCTCTGATAAACTCAATTCTTAGATAGCACATCAAACTGAGGACCATTGGGGGACACCGACAAACCAACTATGGATCAACCCACTATATACATATCATATACCAAAGATACCACAAACCCTAATAAAATAACATACTAGATAGAGGATGAACACCCCACACATGGAGGTCACATCGATTCCACGAACCCCACCTAGGGTATAAGAATAAATGATATATGATCAAACTCTTATATTATAGAGGGACACCACAAACAATATCTAAGACTCATCCTTAAGAGGGGATGACAATCTAGATATGTGGATGTAATTCCACAATTTAATGAAAAGGGGATGGAACAAGGGATCACACAAAACAAATACAGGACAATACTAATGAAATAAATGGATCAAACAACCTCAATGTGGGTACATGGTGTGTACTGGGGATATATACCATGTACATCCAACCCCGAGTATTCCAATTTTGTAATGCGTCACATGGAATGAAAATATCCATATATATGGAATGTAATTAATTATAAATAGTATGTAGATATCTTTAGGAACACTTCCCATGTCATTTTTTCTTTTCCCGTGTATTATTTATCATGCCCGTATACCAACCGGTGTATACTTGGTCATGCCTATGTAAACATGGAAATGTCCATTTACCTCAGCCTACCAATTATAGTGTACCCTTTTAGGTATAGGTTGATCCTCTATCTTGGTTCACATGATGTGTGATAAATGTCACATGGCATTTGATATTTCTCTCTTTATGGAAACCTTATCCATGTGTAAAGGGTCCCATATGGCGTGTATCTCTAGACTATATGTTGTGTGATGAAGGATTTTCCAGAATCCAAGGACCATCTTCACATCACATCCACCACTACTTATATCTTGATTTAGGCTAGGTAATCATGTAATTTGGTTCATATGACCCTTTTCATCGCTGATAACTAGGATCTAGCCATCAAAACCACTCAACAAACACCCCCATGCAATATTCATAGCCACACTGTCAATCCGAGATGAATGGGAACCCTAAATATATTATGATCCACCACCAATTATACTCTATCATCATCAAAACATTATTAAATCCTTAATTGTGAACTAAACCCATAGTATTGTTCTGCGATTTTGAAGAATGGTCTTACAACGTTCATATACCTAGTTTTCGTCAAACCATGAGACTTAGAAATTTCTAGTGATGACTCTTTGAAGAAACATTGGAGAAACCCATAATCCATTACATGTGAGGAATGAACCTCCACCTTTTTTACTTTAATAATCATTCCAATATTGAATAGTTCTACAAATGAATAGGTAAAAAATAAACGAATGATAAATCAACCATAAATAAAATCAACCATTGATTCATGAATTAATTTTTGTTCATGGAATTGATCCGCATTTGATTGGGATAAAAACATGAAATAAATAACACAAATAAAACATTCTACATTGTGTATGGATCGATCACTGATGAATAATGCTCATGTATTTCCATCATTGTTGAGACCCCTAAACCCAGGTAGCGCACGATCCCCGATTCGATGTTGTCTGTGAATGATCCTCCAATGACTCCTCTCTAATGGCTCCTATCAATATCTATGTTATGATGAAATCCATAGGGATTTATGAATATCTATAAATATATATTAAACACATTTTTTCATATATCAAATAAAACAAATAAATAAATAAATTTATTTTATTAATTTCTCAAGCGACTGCACTTTTCTTAAACACCTGAGGTTGACTAATATTATTTATTTCATTAGGTAAATCCCATTCTCTAAAATCAACCTAGGCCTTATATTATTAATTAATGACTAAATTTTAGAGGTATTTTAATATTTTATGAACCTATTCCAGATTGATATTAATATTTTTAGTATTTTTTAAATATTAATTACAGGATCATCAGGACCCTGAATCTCACACCGTCATAACACCTAGATCCAAAAAAAATCCACATAATATTCTAAAGAAATACATGAAAATATAAGGGTTTTCACTATATTATTTTTGGATATCTATCCCTTAGTGGTGGTGTTTGAGGGTCCCATGCTATGATAGTGTTAAATGTATCAAAATATATGAAGCTCCCCTAAGTGTGGTTGTGCATAATATTTATTCTATTTTTTCTAATTTCATATGCCACTCCACATGTGTTGTAGGTAAATTGACATTCAAATGTTTTTGGGTGAATTTTTTTCTAAAATATAGTACAAATATAGAAGAGATGGATGACTTCTCCATCATCCCAAATATTCGTTTAGATGTAGATATGAGTAGGTGTATCCCAAGTTATAATGGATTATTGTATCGGGTGTGTTCCTACCCAAGTTGCGACCGCTATCAAATTTACTATAAATTTATACACATGATGTAATTGATTGATCTATATAACACAACTGTATATGGTCATAGAGGCTCAATATTTCCGTGGGTATACATGAATGAGCTATGATGGATTAAGGAATAATGTATTTACTTAGGATATAATGTCTTCCAGATTTAAACTTGGTTAGGGATTAGTTGAAAATGATGATTAGATGGATATATGAACTAATGAAAACACATGATGTTGGGAACTAAATAAGACTAGGGTATGTAGGTCCAAGGTTCAACTAAATATAGGGATGACTTACTTATAGAAGGGATGAACACATGATTCCTCACTTTCGGTCGTAAGAGTGAAATGGAGAAGTTGAAGTAGGGTACCTTCATATATATATATATTGAAATGAAGTGAATTAAATTTATGTGTTACTTGGTGAGTGATTCATGGTGATAATAGTAGACTAGAATTACATGTTTAGGTAATGGGTTTGTTTCATTTGTTTATTTGTGGGGATTTAGTATGATTCATTCACATTTTTCATAAGAGTTTATTTGGAGGATCCTATTGATTATACATTTAATGTTCACCATACGTATATATAAAGTTCTTTTCAAGTATGAAAGAGATGGTTGGTGATTTAGAGGAATGTTACTAGCTTATAAGAGTCACTATGTAGATGGTAGATGTTGTTGGAGTTTATGATCACTGACAAATTTTATTTTTTTACTTCAATTTTTTCCTTCAACTGTTTTGTTTATATATGACAGTACATGTATAAACTTTTTACCCAAATTCAGGTCATTCTATTATCTTTACTTGTTTTCCTCTTTAATTGGAAGCATCTTGGGACTCCATAGGATATAAATAATTTATTATGGAGAATGGCCTAAATCCCATTGATTTATTTTTCGAAGTAATGGAGTCCAGATATAAATGATTAATAGATTAGAGAGGTTCTCCCCATGTTTAGAGTAAAATAGAAGGGGTTTTGGATTTTGTGTAAGAATATAATGTTTTTAAAGTCTTGTGATAATTTTCACACCATATAATGGGAGTACATAACGTTTAATTTTCTCCAGGATCGTGTTGTGATCTGAATTCACTGTGTGAAATAATGCACACTGTGTAAGGTGTACACACCAAGTATGTCAAAATTTGGGGTTTAAATAAAGATTTGATGGGTTTTTTAGGATATATGGACCCTATGGATTACACCATTTATAAATAGATTACACTCTATGTAATTATCACAAGGTTGGATTTTAGGGTGCTCCACATACAAATTGTATTATTATTCAGAAGTAGCTCTATATGCTCTCAACCTATATCTCTCTGCTACTATTTTTGGGGACATTCAAAAAATATGAATTTCTTTTTTCAATGATTGATATTCATTGTGGTCAGATTATGTCTATCCTGGTGAGTAATCATTTCTACTTCTTCATTTCATTTGATCACAGTATCACTATTTTTTTTCATTATCACATTTTTTGATCTTTTGTGGTAATTCCTTTAATTATTTTATAGATTTTTTTCGATTTATTATTCTGGGAGTTTTTTCATTGATGATTGTGGTGCAATAAGTGTTCTTTCTTGAGGTATTTTGTGATGTTTCATCTCCACCGACACTTTTGTTAAATCGAATCAATTTTTATGTGTGTGTATTTGTTATAGGGACTCTCTTGTTAATTAACGTTCCACCTCTTTATTGGATCCCATTGTGGGAATGTGAGACCTTAGTTTTGAGGTATTTGGTTCTATCTATAGCCTGTGTTGGTGAACTACATTGCTCTGGCTTTTGATAAATTATTTTATAAATGAAATGGAATGATTTACAGATTTTATTTATGTGTGTGGAAATGGGTTTTTGATAAAATATGGTTTTACTCTTATTTCATTAAATGAAAATGGTTTTTAAAATGATTGTGATATGATTTTATGAAATGGTTTTTGAATAATGATATGATTAAATAGTGTCATGAAATGGTTTGGAAAATAGAGAACATGGGAATCCTTTGGTACATTGGTGGTAGGTGTGGTAATAGGCCTCCTTCATTGTCAGGGGGTTTAATCATGGGGATTTCCTCTTCTCCCTAGTTATGTTGTTCTAGGGACTTGTTAGAATTTCTGAGGGTTTACTTTATAGGGTGTTTCACTTCTCTCTAGAGTCAATGTATATTTATATATGCTTGACGCACGTGCGACTTTATATGTTCTATATGAGTGTCCTAGCTATCATGACCTACTGTGATACTTTGCGTGATGTTACTTGTGATTTTGGATGATTTTGTCTATTTTGATTTGTATAGTTTTTTATACTACCATTGATTTGATTTGATATGTGATTTAGGCTTTGTTTTTGTAACACCCCGAGATTTTGTGAAAAATATTATTTTAATTTCATTAATGTCTTGTGTTGTATGCTACACCAAGATTACCTTGCGCTATACGCAACACCGTATTAGCTTGTAGTATACGCAACACTATTTTTGGATCGTGTTACACACAATTTTGATAATAGTTATTCTACGCAACATTGAGTATATATATATATTCAATGTATAAATGAAATATGGTTGGATTATGTTATACGAAACAACGAAGGATTCTTGCACAACACGCAACCCTGACTTGGCTTGCATTACACGCAAGCGCGACCTTCCTTGATAGCGTGTGTTGTACGCAATACCGAGTTTCGTTAAACAATGACATTCTATTAAAATATTATTAAAACTAGTCGTTATGAATAGTAATAACCACTTTTTGAAATTATGTAAATTTTATTTTTCAAAATGGACTTTATTTTTGGATTTGGAATATCGAAATTAGCTTAGGGTGAAATTTTTGTACTTTTCAGATAACTTTCATTTTCTGATGAATAGTGAAAATTACAAAATTTTAATTAAAAATAGCCTTTTTAATCGAAATAATTAGTAGTGATAAATTATTAATTTGAGTATTTTTAAAGTATATTTAGAATATATTATTACAATTTAATACAATGTTGGTCATTGGATGTAATTTCAAATTTAAACTAGACATAAACAAATGTCAATATTTTGATAGTGATTATCTCTTAAGAACACGCTATTTGTTTTGACGATGGGAATTAATTTTAAAATTAAGTAATGCAACTGATATGTTTTGAATTTGGTAAAATAGACATCATTTTTCAGTTCATAATATCAAACATAGCTTAGGCCTAATTTTTGGTATTTTTTTGGAAACTTTCATTTTTTGATGAATAGTGAAACCACTAAGTGGTAGTTAAAAAAAATGAATTTTTCATAAAACTTAATTTTACCGCTTCTGTGAGTGGATTTTCAAAAATCCGAGAGACACGGTTGAAGTCAGTTAGTAAAATGTGGTTCAATGAGATGAAAATAATTTTTGGTGAATAGTAACTTTTTACTTTTTTTTACCACGGTTAAAAGTAAATAGGGTAATTAAGGGTAAAAATGATATTATTATTACCCTAACACATGTCCTAATTCAATTAGATAAGTTTAATTCGACCAAAAACAACTTTCGGAATAAAATATGACCATTTAGGCCAACTTGGATTAGATTAGGACATTTATTATTAATTTATTTAAAGAAGGGTTAAAATAGTTAAAATCAAAGTTTAATAAGTATATCATTTTTAATATAGGGTTACAAATAAGATATATTAGACTATAAATATTCATTATAAATATAAAAATATTTCCTACATAATGGTATTTTATTTGTAATTTTTAGACATTAAATAATTTAATTTATTTATGACACAAATATGATGCAGTAATTATCTTATTAATGAAATATTGACATAATTGATGTTATAAATACCCAAATAAATGTAATTTGAGACTTTTTATGAATTCCACTAATTTTCTAGATTTATATGACATGTTAGTATTGATATAATTAACGTTTTTCAAACTAATCAGTATGATATGATTTTCACAAAAATAAATTACTAAATAGTATCAAAATTGACATAAAATAGTTTTTAAAATAAATATTATATTATTAATTGTTATTTTATTCCTAAAAATCTAAGGTTTCGCGAAATGAATTAGATAAGGTTATATATATTAATAATAAACAATTTGGGGTTCGTTTGGCTTCTTATAGTAATTTTATTAACCTTATAGTGTAAGAACACAAAAAGACACGGTAAAAGTAAAATTATCTAACTTAAAGTTAAATATAAATGATAAGGTTAAAATAGGAACCTAAACATGTAGAAATTCTATTTGAGGAGAGTATTTCGACCCATCCCCACCTTATATTTGAAATAAATTAATTTTGAGCTATTTAAAACCGAATTTGTCTTTATAATAAAATAATATTTTTAGTTATTCCAAAGGTGCCCCTCTCCTCCCTTATAAAAGGGCACCTCCTCCCTCTCTTACTCACACCACTTTGAGCCTCCAAGATCAGACAAACCCTGCCAATTTCTCCTCTCCACTTCCATAGAATCATCCTAGATGTCCATGTATTCTTCAAAGACCAATTTTTGTGCCCTAAAAGGAGATCACAAAGAGGTGTTTCAAAAAAGAGTTAATGTACGTTACCAGTTCTTTCAACTTTATTTCTTCTTACACCTATTATTCATTAGTTGTTTCATTATGAAGTAATAACATCAGTATCACTCATATACAAATATGTTATTATAAGTACGAAACAACCCTATTTCACCATCTATCCATCCTACGGAAAATGAAATCACTGCGCGTGCATACGTACGGAATACAGTCTCCACGCCGTGGTGTAATCTATTTTCCACCACCACCTTACTTGGATGGGTATAATGGTGTAAAGAATAAATATATATGATTATTGTAAATTTATATTTATTCTTAAATAGTATACATACACTCCAATACAATTCAACGATCATGAGAACGATATCATCACTCGTGCGTACATACGGACTACCGTCTCCACGACGCGATGAGATTCATTCTCCACGTTAACCATTCATGAATGATTATAAAGTATATATAATAAGTAATCATGAAATATATTACATAATAATGATACATTATTTATGTGTATATATATGTATTTCATCAACTTAATTCCATTCAACTCAATAAGGAAACGAAAACAGCGTTCATGCATACGTACGGCCTACCGTCTCCATGAACGGTGTATTTCTTTCCATTTACTGATCTATTACATATATATATGTATATTATAAATATATATTATATATAAATCATGTTTTATATTCTGGAATTAAGTAATCATGATCTAAGTAATCATATGAATAATTACAAGTCAAAACACGGATGACAAATGAAACGATTTTACCGAAAACACTCTTTAACATGGAATTTACAAAAGAACGGGTAATATAAAGTCATAAGTGAACCATATATGATATCATAACAATGAGTATGATTCTGGAATAAGTCAATGACACTATTTAAATCATTATACAGGAGGTTCGGACACTTACAAAGCAAATCGGACCTAAGGTAAGGGAAATATCACAATCTCATTTTTATCCGAGATTGTTTATACTTTGGAATTTATTGGGGTTTATTTTATCATCCACATCCATTTTTCCTCAATATGTAATATTATTTCCATAGAACTACAATTTTTTAAATCCTATTTTACCCTTTGGTGAGTTTTTAGTAAAAGATATGAAAGGAATCTTTTCACGTTTTTCGTACGATGTACTTTTTGACTTTTCCGACAAAAGTACGAGAAGAATTTTTTTTAACTTATACGACATGAATGGATTTCTAAAAAATTATTTCCAAGAATCTTACTTTACATGTTTTCAAGTTTATTTTTAATAAACTTATTTTAGTATAAAATTGTATGACATGTTAATAAAGGAAAAAAAAATTAGTAGAAAGGATATTTTTTTCAAGAATGGAGTTCAAGTGTTTTATCAAAATTATTTTCCATATAAGATAATATAGGGTTCTGTTTCTATCCCTATTATTACATTGATTTTATTATGTTGTGATGGAAATAATTTTATGAATTCCTTTATCTTATATGAATTGTTTTATGATGTCATGATGTTTAAGAATCCCATTTTTTTATTACATGGGTTATGTAATGATTTATGATTTATGATTTTGTGGCACACATAAGAATGGTATCATTATGAGATGGGTGGGACCTATATCTCCCTCCAATGAATTGGGTAATGATTTTATATCTCATGAGATAGACATGGCTGGAACGACAGGTTAAACCGGTTCAGTGAAACAGGACTGAAACGAGGAGTGAACTCGGTTCAGAAATGGACTTTGTCCACTAAGATAGTCTTGGAAATGAGTCTTGACTAATAAGAAATGATTATCTATGATTATGTGTGTATGCCACAAAGTTTCATGTTTTATGTTATGATTATTGGGATTACATTTCACTACTATGATTTATCCCATGTTATGATATTATGATCTCTTTTGCAGGTTAATATTTCCAAAATGTTATGTTTTTATGAATATGATGTGATTGATATTTCTTTTCTTTACCCTTACTGAGCATTTGAGCTCACCCTTTTATGTTTTCTTTTCCCTAGGATATAAAGAAAGGTTTTCGGTAAAAAAATATGATCTTTATGGGAGATGTTGAAGATCTTTCACCACGATTAGAAGATTATATTCAGAGTTTCCGAAGACACTAAACTATTACAGTCCTTGTGTGTGTGTTTTTGTTATATACTAATTATTCTGCAAAAGTAATGTAATGACCATGTATGTCAAGATTTGGGTCCCTAAATTTGATAATATAGGGAGGTTTAGTCAACCTTTGGAAACTAGGATGTGAGAACTTTAGTGAGATCCCTAGAGATATTTCTAATGTATGTCTAGGGATGTCCCTATGTTTAAGTATACGTTATAGTCCTAGAATTGCACTAACCATCTTAGAATTAAACCTAAGATGTTAGATATTGAAGGTACTCTCCATTTATTCTATTTTTTTCCCTAGTGTAATTCTTACCTCTCACACTATTATTTTTGGGTTTTAGATGATGGCTGGAACCCGAAGGAACCGTGTTGATCAATGTAATGGACAATGCAATGATTGTCCTCCTAAACAAACAAATGTTATGGGAGATGGAGTGAAAAATCTTATTGCTATACTTACACAAGCTATGACTCATTCTGGACTTCCAAATGAGTATATAAGGGAACAATATTCTATTGAGTCATTCATGAGGCAACGTCCACCTTCTTTCAGTGGGTCTTTTGATCCACTTGTTGCTGAACAATGGATCAGTACTACTGAAAAGATATTTTCAGTTCTTCAATGTTATGAACATGATAAAGTCATCTTAGTAGTGTATCGTTTGGAAGGTGATGTTGATCAATGGTGGAATCTTATCAAGAATACGAGGCCAAGAGATGTAATTGAGTCCATGGAATGAGATGAGTTCAAGAACTTATTTTTCAATAAGTACTTCCCTCATATTCTTCAAACGAATATGGAGAAGGAGTTTCTTGAACTAAAGAAAAAGGATGATGAATTTGTTGGTATATACGAAGAGAATTTTATAAGGCTTGCATGGTATCCATCTAGATTTATTATCCAACCTGAAAGTAATGTTGATCGATTCTTCAGTGGCTTAAAACCAAATCTTCGAAGGGAATTAGCTATAAGAGACTTCAGTGTCTATGAAGAAATTGTGTGTTGTGCTATCAAGGTAGAAATGGAAGTTGGTGTTACATATCCATCTCATAGTTTTTACAGGAAATGAAAGATGGAGTTCAAGGAGAAATCTCAGAATAATGGTGAAAAGAAGATTAATGTTTCCTTATGCTCAAAGTGTGGAAAGAAGCATGGTGGAGATTGTCTTAAAGGGACTAGAAAATGTTTTAAGTGTGGAAAAGAAGGTCATCGAGAAGCTGAGTGTCGAAGTAATGGAAAAGGGTTTCTATTGATGTGAATAAAGAAAAGACTGTAGAGAATGCACCACTCACAATTCAATGCTTCAAGTGCAAGGAAATGGGGGCATTATGCTAATAAATTCCCTAATCCAAGGGTTAGTGATGATCGACATGAGCATCCACATAAGGAAAAGGACAAAGGGAAGTCATATGCGATCACTATTGGTGATGTTGAATATGACAACGATGTGGTGGAATGATTAAGTGTTTATGTAATGTGATTCCAAAATAATGTTGTATATAGTATCGTGGAATATTGGAATATTTATGTATTGGTCTATTGTGGTTTTCAATGGTACTGGTAACCATAGAATGTGATTGAGATATTTTTGGAAAAAAAGATGATATGCACATAATGAAAGGAAATGAGAAAATGAAATGTTTGACCGTATTCATGAGCTCATGACTGATATAAGGATAAGGTTATATCATGGTTTGAGTATATAGAATTTTTGGATTTTGGTATGTGGAAAGAGTTAACTTTTGACTGCATTCATGTTTTCACTATGGTTCAATTAATGGGTATTCATTCTTCAAGAGAATACATGATTAAGGTATTCACGTGTTTGTAATTTGACCAACAAGATATATCTTATGATATATGGGGGAAAAATGATGGCATTCACGTGATTTTTATGTGACATTTCAAGTAATCATTTTCTTTATACTATGAGCTTGGACCGAAGTATTTTAGATAATCCTAAAGATTGGAAGGGATTATGTTGGACATAAGTTAGGGTAAAACTTTTTTTGATATTATTGATGGGATGTTATAATAATATAGCTTTTGAAAAAGGACAACCTGCAGGACGGGCGACAGCCCATCGCGTCGGACAAGGCTGTGGGAATCGAACCCACAACCAAAGTGCGACTAGACTTTATCACCTACCACTGGCCTACAGGAAGTCCCTGGTTAGTAGAAACTAGTTTTATTTTATTACATGGTATGATATATGGAGTATAAGTTCATTTTTGAAATCGTATACGATTAACCTCACCATATATGGACTTATGTATATTTGGTAACTTTTGCTAACCTTTTGTTTGAAACAGATGAAATGACCCATTATTCTATCACATGATCTATTAACACTTCATGGATAACAAATTCAACTTCATTTCTCTAAGAGATGAAGTAGAAATTGTTCAAAGCACGAACAACAGTGAAATTGTACTAAAATCATGTAAGTATTTCTTTTAATTCACCAAATTTAGGGAAATGATCTTGAAAACCAAAAATGTTGTCCTCGTACCCTTATATCTAATAAATCAGATTGTACCTTAGATCATAGAAAATATATGGATTTGTGATTGTTGGCTATTTCATAGCCATGTTCTCTACCACTCTCCATCAGAACTTGATGGTTAGATTTTTCTTCCATATCCGTATTTTCACCTATGTTCTCCTACGTGGAAACCCAGTGATAAGTTAATTTGGGTAACCGTTACATTTCATACTTTAGTTTTTAAATCCAAGTTTGTGTATTCCTTTTTACGATGTGGGTTTCTATTAAACAAACTTTCAAGTAGTAAACCATTTATAACCCCGAAAAATTCCGAGGGCGAAATTCATTTTAAGGGGGGTAGAATGTAACACCCCAAGATTTTATTAAAAATATACTTTTAATTTCATTAATGTCTTGTGTTGTATGCTACACCAAGATTACCTTGTAGTATACGCAACACCATATTAGCTTGCAGTATACGCAACATGATTCTTGGATCGTGTTACACACAATTTTGATAATAGTTATTCTACGCAACATTGAGTATATATATATATATATTCAACGTATAAATAAAATATGGTTGGATTATGTTATACGAAACAACGAAGGATTCTTGCACAACACGCAACCCTGACTTGGCTTTCATTACACGCAAGCGCGACCTTCTGCGATAACGTGTGTTGTACACAATACCGAGTTTCACTAAACAATGATATGCTATTAAAATATTATTAAAACTAGCTGTTATGAATAGTAATAACCACTTTTTAAAATTTTGTAAATTTTATTTTTCAAAATGGACTTCATTTTTCGATTCGTAATATCGAAATTAGCTTAGGGTAAAATTTTGGTACTTTTCGGATAACTTTCATTTTCTGATGAATAGTGAAAGTTACTAAATTTTAATTAAAAACAACCTTTTTAATCAAAATAATTAATAGTGATAAATTATTAATTTGTGTGGTTTTAAAGTATATTTAGAATATAATTTTACAATTTAATACAATGTTTTTCATTGGATGTAATTTCACATTTAAACCAGACATAAACAAATGTCAATCTTTTGATAGTTATTATCTCTTAAGAACACGCTATTTGTTTTGACGACGGGAATTAATTTTTAAATTAAGTAATTCAAATGATATGTTTTGAATTTGGTAAAATAGAAATCATTTTTCAGTTCATAATATCAAACATATCGTAGGCCTAATCTTTGGTATTTTTCTGGAAACTTTCATTTTTTGATGAATAGTGAAAGCACTAAGTGGTGGTTAAAAAAATGAATTTTTCATAAAACTTAATTTTACCGCTTCTGTGAGTGGAATTTCAAAAATCCGAGAGACACGGTTGATGTCAGTAAGTAAAATGTGGTTCAATGAGATGAAAATAGTTTTTGTTGAATAGTAACTTTTCACTTTTTTTTTACCACGGTTAAAAGTAAATAGGGTAATTAAGGGTAAATATGATATTATTATTACCCTAACACATGTCCTAATTCTATTGAATAAGTTTAATTCGACCAAAAACAACCTTATGAATAAAATATGACCATTTAGGCCCACTTGGATTAGATTAGGACATTTATTATTAATTTATTTAAAGAAGGGTTAAAATAGTTAAAATAAAAGTTTAATAAGTATATCATTTTTAATATAGGGTTATACATAAGATAAATTCGACTATAAATATTAATTATAAAGATAATAAGATTTCCTACATAATTATATTTTATTTGTAATTTTTAGACATTAAATATTTTAATTTATTTATGACACAAATATGATGTAGTAATTATCTTATTAATGAAACATTGACATAAGTGATGTTATAAATACCAAAATAAATGTAATTTGAGACTTTTTATCAATTACACTAATTTTATAGGTTAATATGACATGTTAGTATTGATATAATTAATTTTTTTCGAAATAATCAGGCTGTTATGATTTTCACAAAAATCAATTACTAAATAGTGTCAAAATTGACATAAAATAGTTTTTAAAACAAATATTATATTATTAATTGTTATTTTATTCATAAAAATATAAGGTTCAGCAAAATGAATTAGATAAGGTTTTATATATTAATAATAAACAACTTGGGGTTCGTTTGGCTTGTTATAGTAAGTTTATTAACCTTATAGTGTATGAACACAAAAAGACACGGTAAAAGTAAAATTATCTAACTTAAAGTTAAATATAAATGATAAGGTCAAAATAGGAACCTAAACTTTTCTAAATTATATTTTATGAGAGGATTGAGACCCATCCCCACCTTAGCTTCGAAATAAATCAATTTGGAGCTATTTTAAACCGAATTTGGCTTTATAATAAAATAATATTTTTAGTTATTGCAATGGTGTCCCTCTCCTCCCTTATAAAAGGGAACCTCATCCCTCTCTTCCTCACACCACTTTGAGCCTTCAAGCTCGGACAAACCCTAAAAATTTATCCTCTCCACTTACCTAGAAAAATCTTAGAGGTCTTGGTATTCTTCAAAGACCAATTTTAGTGCCCTAAAAGGAGATCTCAAAGAGGATTTTCAAAGATGAGGTAATGTCCGTTACCAATTCTTTCAACTTTATTTCTTCTTCCACTTCTTTTTCTATAGTTGTTTCATTATGAAGTAATTACATAAGTATCACTCATATACTGATATGTTATTATAATTATGAAACAACCCTATTTCACCATCTATCCATCCTACGTAAAATGAAATCATCGCGCGTGCGTACGTACGAAATACCATCTCCACGCTGTAGTGTAATCTATTTTCCACCACCACCATACTTAGATGGGAATAATGGTGTAAATAATGAATATATATGATTATTTTAAAGTTAAATTGATTGTGAAATAGTATACATACACTCCAATACAATTCCACGATCATTAGAACGATATCATCGCTCGTGCGTACGTACGGACTACCGTCTCCACGATGCGATGAGATTCATTCTCCACATTAACCATTCATGAATGATTATAAAGTATATATAATAAGTAATCATGAAATATATGAAATAATAATGATACTGGATTTATGTGTATATATATGTATTTCATCTACTTAATTCCATTCAATTCAATAAGGAAACAAAAACAGCGTTCATGCGTACGTACAGCCTACCGTCTCCATGAACATTGTATTTCTTTCCATTTACTGATCTATTATATATATTTATATTCTAAATATATATTATATATAAATCATGTTTTATATTCTGGAATTAATTAATCATTATCTAAGTAATCATATGAATAATTACAAGTCAAAACACGGATGACAAATCAAACGATTTTACCCAAAACGATCTTTAACATGGAATTTACAAAAGAACGGGTAATATAAAGTTATAAGTGAACCGTATATGATATCATAACAATGATTATGATTCTGTAATATGTAAATGACATTATTTAAATCATTATACAGGAGGTTCAGACACTTACGAAGCAAATCGGACCTAAGGTAAGGGAAATATCACAATCTCATTTTTATTCGAGATTGTTTATACTTTGGAATTTATAGGGGTGTATTTTATCATCCACATCCATGTTTCCTCAATATGTAATATAATTTCCATACACCTACAATTGTTGAAATCCTATTTTACCCTTCAGTGAGTTTTTAGTAAAATATATGAAAGGAATGTTTTGACGTTTTTCGTACGAGGTACTTTTTGACTTTTCTGAAAAAAGTAGGAGAAGAATGTTTTTTTTAACTTATACGGCATGAATGGATTTTTAAAAAATTATTTCCAAGAAGATTACTTTACATGTTTTCAAGTTTATTTTTAATCAACTTCTTTTGGTATAAAATTGTATGACATGTTAAGAAAGAAAAAGGTTTTTTGAAGTAGAAAGGGTATTTTCCTCAAGAATGGAGTTCAAGTGTTTTATCAAAATTATTTTCCATCTAAGATAATATAGGATTCTGTTTCTATCCCTATTATTACATTGATTTTATTATGTTGTGATGGAAATATTTTTATGAATTCCTTTATATTATAGGAATTGTTTTATAATGTCATGATGTTTAAGAATCCCATTCTTTTATTGCATGGGTTATGCAATGATGTATGATTTATGATTTTGTGGCACACATAAGAATGGTATCATTATGAGATGTGTGGGACCCATATATCCCTCCAATGAATTGGGTAAAGATTTTATATCTCATGAGATAGACATGGCTAGAATGGCAGGTTAAACCGGTTCAGTGAAACAGGACTGAAACGAGGAGTGAACTCGGTTCAGAAATGGACTTTTTCCACTAAGATAGTCTTGGCAATGAGTCTTGACTAATAAGAAATGATTCTCTATGATTATGTGTGTATGAAACAAAGTTTCATGTTTTATGTTATGATTATTGGGATTACATTTCACTACTATTATTTATCCCATGTTATGATATTATGATCTCTTTTGCAGGTTATGATTTCCAAAATGTTATGTTTTTATGAATATGATGTGATTGATATTTATTTTGTTTACCCTTACTGAGCATTTGAGCTCACCCTTTTATGTTTTCTTTTCCCCAGGATATAAATAATGGTTTTAGGTAAAAAAAGAAGATCTTTCACCATGATTAGAAGATTATATTCCGAGTTTCCAAAGACACTAAACTATTACGGTACTTGTGTGTGTGTTTTTGTTATGTACTAAGTATTCCGCAAAAGTAATGTAATTTCCATGTACGTCAAGCTTTGGGTCCCTACAGTTTTTACATTATATATCTATTTTGATTTTTTTAAATTCATAGAAAATTATTTAACATCTTTATTTGGAAATGTGAAAAACAGTGAAAGTAATGTTTTTAATAATTTTTATAAAAACAATGTAAAAATGTATATCATGCCTTGTTTTCTTTAAATTTGAGTAATTATGGATTACTATATGGAGACTTCATATGGAACACCTCAGTGGGACCCTACCGAGTCTGTTAAAACACAACCTGTTCACCCCTTCAATGGTGCATAGTCCTTGTTGTGTCTTTTGATGCATGGAAAGGGAAGATGCCATAGTGAGGTGGAGTAGTTTTATATTTGTTAGGTTTGGGTTGGTAGATGGTGAGATAATGGGGGTTTCTTGTGATGTAACAGGAAGACTATTGGTTTATATTTTTTAAGTTTTTCATCCTTTTCATTTTTTGCTTGTCTTAAAGAGATTTATTTTTTATTATTTCAGTTGTTTCAATCCAATTTTCATCTTTATGTTTTGAAATATATATGTATTCTGTTTTTCTTTAACTATTTTTTTTCTATAAATGTGTATATATATTTCATGAGATTGATTTAGGTTAGGTGAAATAATTCCCTTTATTTTTTGTTTTTTTCTAGGATCTAGAAGCTAACCTATGAAAATTTGTAACTCCATTTGATTTTATGAAGATTCTGGTTGGGTGTGTAGCATCCCATGTTTTTAGACCGGATGGAATTTCATGGAATTTTGTGTTTTATCATTTTGTGGATAGAACATTTTGAAAAATGAGATTTTTAATGTAATTATAGGATTGGGACCCTTTGAAATTGTTTTTTATACTTGGGTAGAGGCCCAAGAGGTTCTCCTAGTGTTTCATTGAGATTTAGGAGCACCGATCACGAAAATCACAAGTTTGGGTGCTCTGAATGAAGGACCAAGGAACACCTTGAGAGGGGAGGGTGAATGAGGGCATCAAATTTTCATTTAATAGTGATGGATCTTGTTCCCACATTGGTAGGAACCTATTAAACCTAT
Source organism: Viscum album (assembly GCA_963277665.1). Taxonomy (NCBI): domain Eukaryota; kingdom Viridiplantae; phylum Streptophyta; class Magnoliopsida; order Santalales; family Viscaceae; genus Viscum; species Viscum album. The sequence goes on from OY728131.1 coordinate 359,985,318, forward strand.
CTTATGATAATGAAAAGTATATAATCTATCACAATCAAAGAGACAACAAAATAATTTTACCTGGTTTACCACAAAGTGCTTGTCATTGGATCATACACTGATAGTGTGTCAGTCGTACCTAAATCCACTAATATTTACTAGTTTAAGAGTAAATATTTTTCACACAAACACTCTATTAAAAACACACTACCTTTACAAGGTTTTAGGGATAGTTGAATGCATCCCTTAGATCACTTTTTTAGAATCCCCCGTGCATACTGTGTATGTAAGGATTGACACAAAATTTATGAACTTGTAGGTCCCTTAATTTTCATGAAATTATGAATCTAAATTTTTTGATAGATTCTCTATAAAAGTACCATTTTTACCAACATATCTAATCCAATTTTCTATGCACTGTTAGTTCACAAACCTTTCCTTTGAAAACATCCTACTTCCCCCGTGAATTGTGCTTCTTCCTATGTGAACTGAGCTGCACTACGTATCGTGAGTGCTTCATAGAAAAATTCTCCTCCGCATACCATCCATGCTTCATAGATGGATTACTCCTCGACTGACCGTGTCTCCTTCATGGACCACCTCAACTTTTGTGGATAGATGGTTACTTATAGACCATCCCAACTATGTGGTAGAAAATGCCTTCTGTGAAATCTCTCTCGTGGACCACTTCTCCTTTCGCAGAATCCTTCTTTCAAACCTCTTCCTTCATAGAGTTTTCTTCCTGTGAACCACTTAAAAAATCAATGAATTCCTCCCATTTTTCTGGAAAAAAAAATCTATCCCACATAATTAAGGGATTGGTACTCCATATAAAGAAAAAAATATCTGAAAATATCACTAATCTGTTTCACATAAACATTTGATGCGGTACACCCTTCAACATGGACTAAAACATCCATGATCCATATTCCTTACATGGTTCAAATAGCTACAATCATCATTCACATAATCCAATTTATTTTTCAAAGCAATTCATGCCTCATTTTTTTAAAATTTGATCCATCCCATGAATCATAATTTTTCCATGAACTACTTTCCTTTTGTGAACCACAAGCCTTCCCATGAACCATTTTCTCTACATGGTCTATGTATGGTCCATATAACACTATTGTACCAAAATACTACATTTTCCATTTGTCCTAATCACCCTGAATACCTCCCATGTGTTCCAAAAATCACCCTTCATGTTCTGCAAACTATTTACTCCTACCTAGAAAATCATCCTTTCCATAAAAAACACCCGATTTTGAGGGAAAATATATATGGAAAACACTAGGAAATTGTCCACCTTAAACACATGCTTTAGTATGTATAGTTTCCAAACTACTTGATTAACCAAATATTGATTGAAAAAAGACACAAACCATACTACTATTCTATTAAATAAGACCCTCGGGTCCAGCAACCCCCCTTTGGGTTTGTTGGAAATCTGTAGATAAATTCAATATAGCACCTCCAACTATCAAAACCTGATATGCAATAAAAAACTCATCCATCACTCTAAGTCTAAAAGAGTAATGATCAGTGTAAAAAACAATAGGGTGAGCATGAATGAGGTTCTCATGTCTTAAAAACATAATTATTTCCTATTTATTTTATCAAAAACCTATAACAAAAAACCTTATATTTTTTCTTTTTTTCCATTTTTTTCTCAAATCTCCTACAACTTCTAATTTACACTCCAACTGCATAGAATGGAATTGATCCATTCTACTCATTGTTAATAAACCCAAAGAACCTATTTTTGATTTTTTGGAACTCAAAACACCCTTCCCTTGATATTATCCCTCCCTTGAATGTGTATCACTACCATAAACCGATTAAAATAGTTATCATAACATGGAAGAGGGGAGAAATGGTGACATCCTCATTCATTGGGAGGTGGTTGAACACCAAGGTTCAGCTGATGTTTCTCAAACATATGTGTTGAAAATGTCTTGGTCATTATGTTAGCCACATGATCATCTATTCCAATATGATTCATTTTAATCATACCTTGTCCAAATTATTCATTTATAAAGTGATATCTGATTTTAGTGTGTTTCGTACAAGAATTATAAATATGATTATTCATAAGATAAATTGCAATATTTTTATCACAGTGAATCATAATTTGATGTTTAAAATAATCACCAATATTGTATAGTTGTTGATTCATCCGAAGTAGAAGATTTTAGGCTTTTATAATGGAAATATACTTATCTTTGGATGTACTAGGAGAAGTGATTGAATATTTATTACTCAACCAGACCACGTATTTCTTTCCAATATAGAATGATCCACTATTATTTGAATTTCTATCCACCACATCTCCAGACCATTCAGTATTTGAAAATGATGATAGTTCATTATCTTTTCTAGAAGCACAATATAATCCATAATTGTGAGTAGATTATATGTACCTCAAGATTTTTTTAACTATTGCCATATATTCTTACTCTGGATTACTTTGAAAATGAGATGGTAATCATGTTGAAAAGAAAATATCGGTCCGGGTTTTACATAAATACATTATGATTCTGATGATTCTCTTGTACATGTTGGGATCTACATAAGTCTCTTCCTCATTCTTTCTATGTTTATTTTTATCCACAATTTGAGTCGACATTGGTTTGGAGTCATGCATATTGAACATGTTTAGAAACTCTCTTGTATACATTTCCTAAGACATAAATGTGTAGTATTTCCTATGAATAACTTTCATCCCAACAAAGTATGTGAGTTCACCAAACATAGAGCATTAGAATTATGATTTCATATTATTAGAAAATTCATCCACTGATCCATGCATGCTTCCACCAAATATAATATCATCTAAGTAAACCAGTACCATGAAACATTATTTCTATGAATTCATCATATATATATTGTTATCAATTCCCATGTTAAATTATAGATTCCCTAGATAAGAATAAATTTGAGAATAACACACTCTTGGTTCCTACTTCAAACCATAGAGTTCCTTATTTAATCTGCAAACCATAATTTCATCATTACCAAGAAGAAAACCCACTGGTTTTTCTATGTAGACTTCTTCTTTAAGAAAAACTTTTAAGAAATATTTTTTGACATCTATATGATATAATTTGTATCATATTTGAATTTGCATGGAAATAAAATGACTAATTGACTCTAATCTATCCACTGGAGAAAATATTTATTCAAAATCAAAACTGTTAATCTGTGAATAGCCTTTACACACCAAACATACCTTATCTCTAATCAAATTTCCATTCGTGTAAAAATTATATTTAGAAATCCACTTAGTACTAATCATTTTTGATTTTTGGATCCCATTAATAGATCCCATGTTTAGTTATTGTTGATATGATCCAAATCTTCATTCATGGACTTAACTCATGATTCATCCTTTGCGGATTCTTGAAATGAGGATGGTTCCATACCTGATAGAATTTCATATTGTTCATTATTCTTCATTCTCATTATTTTTGTGGGTGATTTCCAATCCTCAATGATGTTGTATTGATCAGTTTATTCTCTTCGATTTATCATATGGGGTTTTGAAGAATTTTCTTCATTCATGGTTTCCTCATCTGATTATTATTCTAAATTAACATCTTGTTGTGACCACTGAAAGTTTTTCATGCCTTTCTCTACTATTTTATTTTCATCTGTTCATGTGCACATTCTTTTTCATCTTCCATCACATCAAAATTAGAATTCTTTGAGGCATTTGTGGTTTTGTCAGAAATGATCTTTACATCACTACTTTCCATATTTTTTCCAAGATGATTACTAAAACATTTGTAGGATTTTATATTCATTGAATATCTAAGGAATATTTCTTCATATTTAACATCAACATACTTTCCTTGATTTCGTTTGTTGTTTTAGATATAACATTTTCTTCCAAAAACATGAAAATACATCAAAGTAGGCTTCCATCCATGCCATAAATCTTATGGTGTCTTGTTTTCTACCACATAAATCACAGTTCAATTTTAAATATATACTAATAGACTCTTTCTAGTAATGGTTAGAGATATGAATTTCAATCTGTATTGTCCTGGCCATATTATTCACTTGTTGATTACTACACTCAATAACTCCATTTTCATTGAGGTTCTGACAAAAGCCTCATCATGTTGAATTCCATGTTTCTCTAAGTAATTTTCAAACTCAATAGATGTTTTCCCCCTCCATTGTCAAACTAAATAACATTGAATGTACGTCCACTATCATTCTTGGTAATTCAGGGATACATTTTCATGCAATCGAGCACTTGTTGTTTCCTGTGTATAACCACCACACAAGCCACTATACTATAATAATCCATTAAAATAACAAAGTAAATTTCTCCATATGTTTCAGAAAAATTTATCATCCCACATATATCTATATGGATAAGATCTAGAAGATTTGATGCCCTTTTCATATTTTTCCTATATGAACTGCATACCAACATCCCTCGTATGGAATCATAACAAGTCTTTCCTTATTCAAACTTCAGATTGGGGATATCCATGACTATCTTCAGTGTCAATATCTTTTCCATGTCTTATTGATTTATGTGACCCAATCTCCAATACCATGTGTTGTTTTCTTCTTCAACAGTCATGTAGAAAATGTTTTCTTTACTATCAACTTGATATAGGATTCCATTTGTTCTAAAACATTTCATGATATAATTTAATGTATATTTATTGATAGTGAAACATTTTTATTGAAATTATATATAAATATAGATTCATAGAGTTGAAACATACTCATAAGATTATTATGTAAACCATCCACATAAAGAACATTAGTTTTCTTCAGCTCGCCATTATCCAGTTCATTACTTCCACTGCCTTTGATCTTCATGGAGCTATCATTACCAAACGTTAGTATTCCCTAAATTATATTCTTAACGTTTTTTAATAAGTCTTCATTTCTCATCAAATTGGATGAGAACCCACTATATAGAATCCAGGTGATAATTTTCTTTGCATTTTCAGATAATCTTCTGTAAGGTTGGATTTTTCAATTTCTTCTTTGACTTCAATGAAATATTTGATTTAGAGAAGGATAAAGATGGCATTTCCAATCTATTTACCATGTTAACAGGTTCAACATACTCATACTCTTCTTCTAGAAGACAAAACCTACTTATAATAAAAACATTGTCTATTTAGCGAGTATTGGATTGTCTTTGAGGTTTAAATGTTTTGTTTATGCATTTACTCTTCCAATAATAAATTTCTTTATGAACAAAGTTAGAAAAATTAAAAAAATATAGATTGATATTATTTCTTCTATAAAGAGTAGGATATGAATTTTTTCTCCTTTTTTGAATTCTTATCTATTCTATATTTAAATAGATTCTTTTCTCTTCATAATATAAAATTGCATGGCCCATATACCCACAAAATTGACATTTCATATGAGGAAATTTCTTCTCTTTTATATTCCTTCCCATGTCTCCTTCCTTAGGAAAATAGTTTGACTTTATATCATTTTTTGAAACCTCTGGATAGGATTAAGTTATCCATTTATTTTGGTTTGAGGATATCTTTATCATTATTCTAGTTGACTTTGAGATATTTTCAAATCTCATTTTGAATTTTATTTAACTTATTTTATTTAAAACCATTGAAGTTTTAGCATCACAACAAATTCAACTATTTACCATGCATATATATATTTGATTATTCAAAACCTTTTCTACTCTATTAGATTCATGTTTAGATCTTTTTAGCAGATCATTATATGAGCATCCTATAAACTATATTTTCTTCTTTGTTTCTTTTCAATTTGACCCAATTTCATGTTTAATACTAAGAGTAACAACATCTTCTTCAAGACCCTCAATAGTCTTGGAAATATCTTCTAGTCTATATGTAAGCTCCTTTTTGAACTTTTCATGTTCTTCAATTCAGAGCTTCATTTCCACCACATTCATTGTGCTTTCAACAGTTGTTGATGGTTCTTTCACTCCTTCTTCTAGCCATTCATTTTCATTTTTATGTTCATCAGTATATAATGATGATTGTTCTACAACTATTCTCCACATTTCTCATATTTTACATTGATTCTCAAGATTAAAAAGAGAAAAATTAAGTTTTATAATTAAATTAGCATCATCAATCAAATGATTATCCCCATCTTCATTTTTGATGGTGGTGAATTTTCCACTATATCCATCCTAGATGCTTGTATTCTAGATTTAAACATTAGTTATTTTCCCTAAAAAAAATCCATTTTACCATCATATTCATTATGAAAAATGATATTTCTCGATAATTTATCTCAGGACATAATGTATACCTTTTGGGAAAACCTTTTCTGAGGCTTCTATGAGTTTCCAAATTCATCTTCTTTGTAATCAAACTTATTTGAGCACTAAGAAGCAATGTGCAAAACTCTACCACAAGAAAAGAATTCCTAGGGTAGATTAACTTCAAATATTTATTTTCCTCTCTTGAATTTCGTGGAAAATAGGGAAGGAAATTAAACATCATCATTGTATTCATTAACACTATATCATGAAATGTCAAATTTTTCCATGGATTTGAAATCCATTTCATTTCTTACTCGAGTGGATGCATCTTAATGTTTGACTCTCATTTCATATGCCACTATACTTCCTAATAGATCATCAAAGGACTGTTTAGAAAGAACTATTTACTCAAGAGAATACACATTTGGATTGTAAAGAGGTGGATTCCTTCTCAATATTTTCTTCACAATGTCAATTTTATTTCTTCACCTAATCATTGAATTGTTCCAACAACGTCTATAATATAATTAAATAAGGTATCTAAATTTTCATTAGGATACATCTTTAGATCATCAATCCTATTTTATATAACATGGAGTTTTTTTCCTTACTTTTTTGTCTCCTACATATATAATTTCATGTTTTCCCACATAGACTGAACTGAAGTGAATCTCATCACTTTCTGATAGATTTAATCAGATAGAGTTGTAGTGAGGGAATTTTTCACTTTAGCATCCACATCATTCATCTTCATTTCTTTATCAATCATAGTTAGCCTTATTGAATCAATGACCTTTATTTATTGTGTAGTTGTAAAACGTACTTCCATTCCAAGATATCTTAGAATATACCTCATCATGTTCTTCCATATCTGATATTTACTTCCATTAAGATGGGAAATCTCTTGACAATAATTTTATTCTCCATTATAGTAAATAAGGGAAGATTTAACACTAGTAACCCACCTCTGATACCACTTTAAGGACCCTAGAACACCCTGAGAGGGGATGGTTGAATAAGGTTGTAAACATTTTCTTTAAAGTTCATGGATGTTATTCACACATTGGTAGGAACCTATAAAACCATTCTAATGAGAATGAGCATTAAATAATCAAGAACTTGAAAAGTGGAAACAAATAAATTTTAATTGTTTCACCACTAAGGGCTAGTATAAGGATCATACCTTGATAGTGTGTCGGTCATAACAAAATACATTAATCTTCACTAGTTTTGGAGTACAAAAATTTGGACATAAATGCTTTATTACAGGAACACAACCTTTATATGTTTTTAGGGATAGCTCACTACGTCCCTCAGATCACTACCATCAACTTCCTTAGCTCACTATATTGGGAAGGATTCACACACAGTTTATGGACTTGTAGGTCCCTTCATTTTAATGAAATTATGAATCCCCAAATGTAGATATATGCTCAGTTGAAGTTCTATTTTTACCCACATATGTAATCCACTTTTCTATGCACTGTTAGTTCACTAACCATTCCTCCATGAACTTCCTTATCCTTCAATGAACTACACTTCTTTCGTTGTGAACTGAGATTCACCATGTACCATGAGTTCTTCAAGGAACACTTCTTTTCTACATACTATCCATGATTCGAAGACAAATTCTTCCTCTACATACTGTCTATCTTTCGTGGACCACTTAAACTTACTTGTAATAATGATACTTTGTGTACTTCCTCAACTATGTGGAAGAAAATCCCTTCTGTGGACTATCTCCCACTAATCACTTCTCCTTTCACAGAATACTTCTCATGAACCTCTTCTTTTGTAGAGTAGTCTTCTTACAAACCACATTGGAATTCACTATATTCACCCAATATTTATCATAAAAAACTATCAAACATATTTAAGGGATTGGTTCTCTTTATATTGGTAAAATATCTGAAAATCTCACTAATTCTTGTTTACATAAACATTCTATGTGGTACACCCTTCACCGTGAACTGCAACATCCATGAACCATTTTCCCTACATAGTCTGTGTACCAGCACTCTTTGTTTGTGGAATCCAATTTCTTCTATAAACTAATCACTTCCTTATTTTCACAAATTACAATCCATCCCATGAACCCCAACCCTTCGGTGAACTACTCTCATCCCATGTTCTGTATGCCTTCGGAAAAACTATTTTCATTTACGTCATTCGCGTAACGTGATTCACAGTCAACATAGAACTTCTATACTAAATTCCTAATTTTTTGATTTTTTTCATCGTCTCTCGTACCTTTTATACGATCCATAGAGCACACTGCACAGTCCACAAACTGTGTAATCTTTTATGAAAAAGCATCCTTTTCCAAAAAACACCCAATTTTGAGGCCAAAAAATAGGGAAATTGTTCTACATGAAATAACTTCTTCAACCAATATAGTTAGATCAATCATCTTGAAAACTCTTTGATCAACCCAATGTGGATTGAAAAAAAACAAAAATCGTACTTTAGTTCCAGAAAAGAACACCCTTTGGTCCAACACTGAGCATGGTTCACAGTTTGTCTGAAAGAGTTTGCCACCTGAAGAAAATCATGTTGCTAAATCTGGTGACCAGGTGTGAAGTGAACTGTCTATGGAAGTTTTAACCATTCTATGCACCTAGCCCATATAGTTATTTCCACATAGGTGGTAACCTTACACTATTCATCGTACTGTTGGTGCATGGTTAGGAAAAATGTGTAGGTAAATAGTACAGGGTGGGTAACCTAGGAAGTGTGTGATTCATTCTTGGTACACTATTGGGCCAAACCGTGCAGCCAAACCGTATAGTAAAATTCTATGAACCTATTTTGAGGTTTAAATCAACATTTTCCATTAATAGAATATTTTAAATATTCTTAATTTATTTTTCTTATTCTCCTATAACTGAGCCTTCTCCTCCCACACATGAGCCCCCATCTCCCTTTGGCTTGGGATTTTGATTACTCCTCCATTCATCATCTATTTCTTCCACTATCAGAAGCATCAGATCTGTAATGTTAAGATCCTCAATCTCCACTCATCTATTTCGAGGATCCTCCTCCATCAATTTCACTATTTTGGTGTAAAATATTTTTCCCTGTTTTTAGGTTTTTTGACAAACCCTCAGTTTCTTATATTTTTGTTCAAATCGAGCCTCGATAACATATGAGTAGAGTTATACTACATCGAGGTAGGTGGCATAAGAACTTTTACCTCCTTTTTTCACATGTTAAATGACACATCGTCATATCATGCATTAGAAATTTTCAGTGACACTTCATTATTTTTTAATTAATTAATTAATGTGGTTTCTCATTTTATGTGTGACCTATCGTTAATTAAAAAACCATCAGTGGGTCATTCTCTTTGTCATTAGATACCCCTTTATGTGTATCCACCCTTAACGACAATTTTACCATGCCTTGTTTGGTTAAATCACCATGTTTGGGTTGATCCAATGTTAAATGACTTAATCAAATAAATTGAATTAAGATAAATGGATGGAAATGTGTTTGACCCTTGAAATTATTTCCTCACACTTTATATTTTGTGTGATTATATGCCCCTCAGGGGTAATTCCTCTTAATAATATGCCTCATATCATCTATCATATATCTATCTCATGTTGGAGACTTTTTATTCATGTGTCACCTTGCTCTTATATCTATACTTTCACTCTTAGTTTGTGCTTCATGCAACATACTTTATGACATGTGAACAAATTGAACTCTTTAATTTGAATGAAACTAATTTTTCAAGAACAATGTATTGTTTTCAAATAAAACACCTTAATGAGTTTTGTTTTCTTCACTTTGAAATGCACATATTTGAAATCTTGTACCCTAGTTATTATGTTTATTCTTAATGTAATATGCCTTATGTATATGACATAGTTTTCTTGGATTTTTATAAATTAAATTATTTTTAATGCCTTTATTTTAGATTTGAGGGTGAAGAAAGGTGTTCTGACTTAAGGATCCATTGGGTAGAATCCCATGCCTTTTTAGATATGTTGATGGTTAGTAAACACGTCAGGTGTGATATCATCTACTCCTAAGGAGATATCGCTTAACGTTTTCTATTTTACATCCACATGAGTGACAATGGTTCCCTAGGGGAGACCCCTTGGAAGCTCATATGGAATTATGGTTGTACCATGCCTCATGTGAGACTTGGGTCCCTACCTATGATAAAAGCTATTGAATCAGATGCTAGTACATTAATTTCCATACTATGCTTGAAGTCACACATGGGAAATCATTCCTAGCTTACCATGAATAGAATCCATGGATTTGGTCATATGTAGATCCCCTCAAGTGATACATGGAATGTCCTACTATATTTTCAGGGACGTGATCAGGATGTATCACTATATTTTGAATTTTTTTCAAATGAAATTAAAGAAAAGTTTAATTAATTATTTCAAAATGAGAAATGATCCTTGGTTCGAAAGAAACATAAAGACATATCCTCCAAGACCAACCAAAATCGCGGGGATAGTCTACCCTCTTACATATTATCTCACCAAATTTACCACTGTAGGATATTCTGGTTCAGATTCTCCAACTTAGGCCAGAGAATGTAATTGGATGGGTTTCCTTGTGAATATCGATCCAATGTATTTATTTTATTTATTAATTTTTTATATCATTTAATTATTATGGCATATTTATTATTTATACTTCATGAAATGGAATGGTTTAGAAACCATGGGTGATGGCCTACTGATATTGTATCTCACACCCTACACGTGAACTATTGGTAGCTTGGTTCTTGTAACATTGGCAGGTATTGATAAAGTGGAAGCATCTAGAATTAAATGATTCATTTACATTTCTAGGATTCAGTTGGGGAAAAGGACAGAGCTCATACTTGGGATGGTCATGGAGATAGTTGTTGAGATGGTACTCTATTGATATATTGTGTTGTACCTTACTATTAGGTTTTTCTGCTTGTAAAAGTATAATCATCTAACATAACTTGGTCATTCTATAGTTTTCCTTGTCCATATTTAAATTCAGTTATTATATTTGTCCTCCACATCCTTTTCATTTCTCTATTACAATTTCTTATAATGTTTGTTTATTTCATTATCATTTTACCACTGGGCCACTATAATCTTGAGGGTATAATGTTCCCACCATACTACCATAGACCTTTGATACTAGTTGGAAGCCTCTATCATATAACTAAAAATTAATTTTATATTATTTCAAACACTTTTAAATGAAATGTGTGAAACCAAACATTCAACCCCAAAAAGAGATGACATACCCATTAGAGGAAAATCTAGTCTACCAGTGTTAATATCCCTAAACAATTTCCAGGATAAAGAGGTTACCTAAGTGTTTTTTTCATCCGTTATCAGATCTTCAAACTCATAGGCCATCATATCCCATGACTGGATGTACTCTTCAAGGATGATCTTCCCATTTGTTGAATCACCCAATGAGAATCAGATCCTAGATGTCTATCAAGGTGTATTGATCCTCATTTAGAGTCACATGTTGTGACCTCTTCATCATTTTGGTAGCTTCCTTCTCAGAGGAATTGAGAAGAAGAACCTATTAAATCACCACCTCTTTTGAATGCAAGAGAAAGTCCAATGCTTGTTCACCCAAACCACATGAATTCTGTTGTTCAGTGGCCTTGTTTTCCATCTTCTTGGTGTTTAACTTCTTGGCTAATCATGTCTTTATTTTATGTGGTAAAGAGGAGTAATCCTTACATTTTTGGGTATGCCTCCAATTACCCCTCAGACTGGGAGGCTCACCTATGGAATTTTTTTCCATCTTCACTCGGCTCCTTTTCTCAAACCTCAACATTTCCCTCGTCCATGTATAGCTGGTCTATATTCCATCCATCCACTTCAAGAACTTCAAAATTAATGAATATTTGAACCGAAGTCTTGGTCGTTGGGTTATAACTCCTTTTATTTCCAGTTTTGGTTTGGTGAACCATGTCCTGAATGATCCCCTTCAAATCCTCCTTGGACACATCACCACTACACATCTTTAAAATCTCATAAAAAAGCTCCATTTGTTGGAAAAAAGATACCAAACATTTCTATCACCCCCTCTCAAGTAGCCTTATCATCACTTCCTGCCACCCTAGCTACAACAACATTAATCCCATACAACTAAACCTCTCTCACAATAGAATATTTTCAAATGTGGCTAGTATCAGCCCTATTAAGTGTATTTAGCTCTGAAATACTAGCCTGGTCTTACCTCAGTCTATTAAAAATATCATATACCTTTGGATTAGGATCTATAACCCCCGCCTGTATCTCATCCATTGGTGCATTTGAGTTACTCGTACTCACATCCCAACCACCAATGCAGATTAAACCTCCTCCATACTCTAATGATATACTGCCATCCACATCCATTTACTTACCAACATGAGGTTTAGCTGAGGATCGAGTCACTGAGTCACCATCACTTGAATACTTCGACCACTTGAACCTTCAATCCTCCGCACTATGACCCAATATTATACACGATGAGCAGAACTAAAACCAGGACACAAACACAACCATTTTCCTATACCGCAGCTCCTCGCCCATAACGATCAAAAAATTATTCAACAAGTTTTTTAGAAACATCAAAATCAACAAAAATATTTCAGGAAAAGGGATGACATATTTCCATCATCCTAGTGTCTGAAAATAGGTATCTTCCAACTAAATTACTAAGCATTAGAAGAATCGACAGGTTTTTAAAAGGTAGAGGGAGCTCTGGAAATCATACCCATACAACCATTTTTGAATAATCCCTCCTCATATAGAAATCATAGGACCACTTGAACAAGAGAAAACAAGATCCTCCACAAGTGTGGGGCACACTCGACCAGGTGAGAATCAGATCCTACTCGGATGCCAAATAGATCATGATGTCCATGGAATCAATAAGCCCAACTATTTCCCTCTCTTACAGACCCCATGCTTCTAACCGTTCAAAGGAATCCACCGCTGGAAGATGGTTATTGAAGAATGTAATTATGGTTAGATTCAACAGTGAGGATGCATTTTTGAATTCTGATTTTGAAATCGAAACTTGCAGGATTCCTTCGAGATATTCAATAACCATAGTGAAAAGGGAAATCAAAGAGAAGGAAGGTATGAATTTAGGGTTGGAGAACGGGATGATGGTTGGATTTCATGCTCCAGCAAGAGGTAGCGGGGGACCCTACCCCACCAAGGATAGAGGGGCCTATTTGAAATCCATCACCTCCTAGGTCTTGGTATATTTTGTATACTTAAGGTAGGATTGTTGAGACTTGGGAGGTGGATTGCGGTTAGTGCTTTTCTAGAGTTTTTCATGGAGAGACTCAAGTTACCACAGGATATTGGGATGTGTTTCTCCTATCATGATTTATTCACCTTAATATCAGTTTTTGTATATGGTTTTCTTGTTTTTACTATGAATAATCTGTTGTTTGACTATTTATGTTTATTTCATTTTGTAGTGGTATGCCTCTGAGACGTGTTCCTCGGGTTCCTTAGGAGGGTGTAGCTGATTCTCCCCAAGAGAATTTTTTGATGGATTAGAATTTTATAGAATCTATCATGTGGTAAATTTATTCTATAGTTCAGAGTGTACAATAAGTCCAGAATGTAGTTGTTGAGGTTCAACCAAGAGATGTAGGAGACAAAGAACAATCATGATAGTTCTTTTGAGAGAAGACACAGTCATTTAATGGTATAAATGAACCTCAATAGGTAGAGGACTAAATTTAAAATATCAATCAAAGAATTTAATACCTAGATACACCTATGAGTTGCACACCATTCTTATTTGAGGGTCCACCAAATGATGATGGGATTCCATGGTACTGGCAGAATGTAAAGTGGGTTTATATCGGAAGTCTTTTGAGACTCTATTCATTTATAAGATTTTTACATATTAATTGAGGATTTTGAATTCTTTGGAGTTCATATCTTTGTATAAGGGATAGAATTTAGTTTTGGTGTACACCAATCGATTTCTAAGCTGGTTCATTATACACAAAGGGTTATAAATAATGAATGACTAAAAGCTAAAATTTAACCACAAGGTTAACGACCAGATATCTGATCATAGGTATTTATGATAAAACCTTTGACCTATGTGGAGCTAGTGGATAAAGATATACTGGGAGAGATGAATATATCCAGAATGGTTGGATATTCTTCCCCTTCTCTTCCAGCTAGTAGAAACTTTATTGGTTCCCTAGGGAAAATTGGGAGGTGTCAAGATCATCACAAGTGTGTTGGAGGTGGTTCTTGGAAGAAGGCCTCTTCAGAACCTCCAACTATCGATAGTGGTCTTCCTATGAATTTCTATCAGTGTGGAAATGTCAGAAACACACAACATTATTGTCCTCCACCTAAAAGTATGTGCAATAGTTATGGACGTTATGGTCATCTATAGTGTTATGCCAAGATATGTTTTTTCATTGATATGGTTAGGGATCGTCATCTCTAAAGGAAACTACAACATAATTAGATGCTTTAGAGACTATAAGGATCTATACACAGGCCTCATGAGTAATGAACCTTCAATAAATAGATGAGTTTTCAGGGGTAGTAGAAGTGGGTTTAGTGATAATGATAGGTTCCATCTTTATTGAATATTCTGTAGATATTTTTTTATTTAATAATGGTGGTTCTCACTAGTTTATGTATGGGGACTTTTTTGATATGATTAAATTTTCAACCATTCTCATATCCTTTTTTATGGAGTTAGTGAACCTCTTAGGAAAAACAAAAGAGTAGTGATTTTGGTTTTATTATTGTGGATTATCGATAACTGATACAATGTTTATCCGAGATCCTCTTACTCTTGATTTGGATCTATTTGACGTCATCATTAGGATATATTAGATTGTTTCTCTCTATGATGTAATTGATTTTTATCATCGTTGTGTCTTGTTTATTGTGGGAAATGAGATCTCAAAGGTGTTTTAGGGAGAGTGTGATCCATGTTCTGGTTTTGAAGGACCTTCCCAACTAGAGATCTTAAGTATGTTGTCTGATGTAGAAACAGAGACCGATGACACTTCATCTATTATTGATATTATCATTGTTGTTCTGGATTTTACTGAACATTTCCCAGATAATTTATCTAGGATACCTCTAGATAAGGAGGTATAGTCTACGATTGACATTGTGTTGGGTACATAGTTAGATTCAATAAATTATTATCCTATAAATCCAACAGAGCTGTAAGATAACAACATTCAAATGGAATGTATGATGTAAATGTGTTTTGTTATTTCTAGTGTTTCTCCTTGATTAGCCCCAGTTCTATTTACAAAGAATTAAGATAGTTGAATTTGATTTTGTGTGGACTATCAGATGTCAAACCGATCAAGGTTTGAGAAAAATATCATTTTTCTTGTGTGGATATTTTTTTTGATTTGTTAAAGGGGAAGGGGCTGTTTTTAAATATTCATCTTTGGTCAGGTTGTCGCCAGCTAAAATTTTGGGAGTCTGATATACCAAAGATGGAATTAAAGATAAGTTATAGCCATAACGAAAATCTTTCGATGGTTTTTGGTCTGACAAACACTCTTATAGTTTTTATGGATTTGATTAATCAAATTTTCAATCAGTATATCAAAACTTTTTTGGTAGTTTTTATGGAATATATTTTGTTTTATTCAATATCTGAGCATAAGAATGAGAAAAATATGGGTTTGGTTCTAGAAATCATGAGGAGTCATTTTTATGGAAATTTTTCAAAATGAAATTTTAGGATTCAGGTTTTTATGTTATTGGTGAATGGGATTATTGATAATGGCTTATCAGATGATCCTAATAAGTTAATGGTTGTCTTTTTAGGGGAAGAACCAAAAAACATCTTTGATATTTGGATCTTCCATGGTCTTGTAGGATATTATCAGTGGTTCATGAGGGATATCTCAAATTCGGCATCCCATTTGAATTCAATTTTGAGGAAAGGGGTGAAATTTATATGAGATAAAAAAAATAATCTTATTTAGATGTGCTTAAATGACTTCTAGTGTCTTGACCTATTTTGATCTTACCTAAGACTGTTAATGGGATTGTGGTTTTCTAAGATTCTTCTGGAACTTTTTTGGGTTGTGTGATCATGTAGGATGATAATGTGGTAGCTTATGAGTCTCGACAACTTTTACAACTTGAGAATAATTACCCTGCTCGTGATTTAGTCCATAACATAGTTATGCATGTGATTACGTTTTGGCAGCGTTATCTTTTTGGGGAAATGTTTTATAGTCTTTTCTGACCATAAGATTTTGAGCAATAAAATTTCATAGAAATAATTTAATCTCAAATAGATGTGGTGGGAAAAATACCTTCATATGTTTGACATTGATATCTGTTACACCTCAGAGAATGGGAATGTCATTGTGGATGATCTCAATAAGAAAATTTCAGCATAGGATATTTTTTAATCAAAGGTAGAATGGAATATTATGTGTCCTTTTGATCAGTTTCATCTGGATGATTAGAATGATTTATCTTTTATTGTGTTGTCCAGTGTTTAAATTATCATCATCTCTCCTTGAGTCTATTTTGGACATTTAGTAGTAGGATGATGTGTTCAAAGGGATTTGAAAAACCATATTTGGTGAGGATACTATTTTCTGATGGTCTCTCTCTTCTTATGGTATTCTCCGTTTTTCTAATTGGTTTGTCTTCACAATATCTATGAGGGGATCCGTTTTGTTTTATTTTCATAGTTTTTAAAGATCTATTCATATAAGAAATTCAATGTTGTATTATGACATGATATGGAGATTCTAGTGGCTAGGTATGAAGCATAACATGGATAATTAGGTGTCCCATTGTTACTATTACCAATAGATAAAGGTAGAGCATTTGAAACCTTTTGGTTTTCTCCATCTTATAACAGTGCTATTTTGTAAATGAGATGAGGTGTCAATATATTTTTTTATTGAATTTCCATAGACTCCCTGAGGGAGGAATGCTATATGGGTGGTGGTTGATCGATACAAAAATTTAAAACATTTAATCCATATCTTGGACTCCAATAATGTTGATTTTATAGGTAAGAAATATTTGTTAGAAATTATGAGGTCACATGGTGTTCCTTGAGCTATTTTTTTTAGAAATGGATCCATGGTTTACATTGAAGTTATAGAAGAGTCTCCAAGAGCTGATGGGGGCTCGTGTCAGTTCGAGTTCAACTAATAATCCACAGATAGAAGTCCAGTTAGAGCATGATATTTAGATTCTATAAGATATTCTCTATGATTGTGTAATGGATTTTGGTGGATCTCAAGAAATCTATTGATGACTGGTTCTGTTTTCTTATAGTAACAGTTATCAGTCGTCGATCAAAATGGTTTATTTTTAGGATTCATGTGGTCTCCCATGGAGGACAAGTATTTATTTGGAAGAGGTGGTAAAAGATTATTTAGTGGTACTAAGTTTGGTTCTGGAGATGCCTTTTATAATTTAGGATATATATTAGTGTTTGGATATAGCTCAGATTTGGAAGAAGTCTTATGCAGATCAGTGGAATCATGCTTTGTATTTTTTAAAAGGTCGATAGGTTTTATTGAACATTTCTCCATGGTTGGGTGAAAATTGGATTGGGAAAAAATAAATTTTCTCCAAGATAGTTTAGACCATTTGTGGTCACTGAGTAGCATGGGAAGGTTTCTCATCGGTGGGAATTTATGTTTCAGATGATGTAAATTCATGATGTGTACTATATATTACAGCTCAAGAAATACCACCATGATACTACTCATGTTATGATATGAGAATATATTGAATTATATCTATATGTTTCTATTATGGAGTATCCAATGGAGATCTTTGAATCTGAAGTGAAAGTATTTCATGGGAAGTTGATTTCATTTTCCAAATTTTTATGGAAACAAGGATCATATTCTCGTGATACATGGATGTGCGATTAGTTGATCAGGGAGTAGTGGACGCACCTATTTACTAAAATTCATTCTTTTACATGACTTCTTGGTGGTGGACCATATTATGGGGGGGGGGGTTGTACCATCCTTTTATATGCTTTCAGGTAATTCCCTTTTGGACTGAAATTGGAATTTTTATTGAAATAAGAAAAATAGAGTTTATAGTACAGGAAAAGAAATAGTGGGGCACAAAATAATGTAAACCAAGTTAATTTCTATTGATAATGTGCAAAAAATATGCAGGGATGGATCTTGTGCTGGAGAAATAGATAAGAGACGTATTCTAAGAAACTCTAGATACAATTAAATCATTATCTTTGTTCCCCTCTCAACATGTGTGATAGATAATGACATTACTCTAGTTCATCCTTATGAACATGAGAACATGATAAGATATACTAAAAGGGGAGGATTTAATCCCATTCATTGCAATAAATAGAACCTGAGAGTCCATTTCAATAATAGAAAGAGAGATGTTTCTCAAGATACACAATTTTAGAGCTTTGAGAATAACATTGGCCTCCAATGACAAAGAGTCTCCCATTCCATATGATTCCCCAAAAGAAAAGATAAATGATCCACGGTATTCATTAAAATACCTCCACCCTAATAATTTTTATACATCATGGACCTTCAATTTTCATCTTGAACCCTGAGATGGGGGGAATCTAGTTAATCTAGGAAACATGGGGTTGATCGTTGGAGAGAGAAGATGTGATTCCTATAGGATTGAGGAATTTGAGCGAGGGATCATCCAGCCAATTATTACGCAATTGTACCCACTCAATAAGATTACTATTAGTTATGTAGATAATGTACAATAGAGTTCTTATAGATCCATAAAATCATTCTTTTTCTCTGGCCGACCAAATTCACCAAAAGCCTGCTGTAAGAATAATATCGTTCGCTTTATTCTCGGTGTGGTGGCCTCCTGACCTGTGAAACCACTAATCCAAGAAAATGTTTCTAGTAGTATCCTTCTCTTATAATCCTATAAAGATACTAAAATAGATATAAAACTTGTTATCCCACTGGATCATAATGAAAATGAGATGCGATAACTCAATCTAAGGATTTGGTTAGTATCATCATTTAGATGAAAACTACATACCCAAGTGATTAATGTTTTCATAAGTGTAAACCCAATTATACTTAACATTACAGATTAGAAATTATAGATTCATGGGAATATTTTTTGAACAAAGTATGTCCCTCTAGGAATCCATATCAGTCAAAAATTGTAACAACTTCCAAGCATCTTTAGCTGAAAATTTACCAAATGCTAATCTAAATAAAACACATTGTTCTTGGTCAGGCATCAACTCGATATGGTCAAATATGGATCACTGATCTATATTGAGTGTAGTCTTTATGAAATATGGATACATGCTCACCTACCTAAAGGATACATGAGGAATTGAGAAGCCAGGAAAAACTATTTTGGATACCACATAGTTATCGTACCAGTATGATATCTCACAACGACCAAAAATCCACCCAATCAAGGTATCCAAAGCTAGAATGAGATGAAGAATATCATGAAAAAGGGGAGAGGGACTTCTACATTTATTATTTGGGTTGATACCATATTTATAAATAGAGATCATTTCCAAAAGATAACGACATTCACTAACCTCCTAGATGAGTTTGGGACTCCCAAGGATAGAGATAATTTGTTGAAAAAATGACCTAATGTTTAGGGATGTATTTTGTTGAATTAATGGATTTAGGGTATAAATGTGCAATATAATTGAGGGTGTTCTCTCCATGTTCATAGAATGTCTGATGTGGATTGGGTTTTCATACCAAAATCTACTATTTTTATAGTTTTCTAGGAATTTACACACTATTTAATTGGAGTACAAGATATGTAATGTTCACTAGGCTCATGTCATGAGGCGAATTCATAGTGTGAAGGAATACATACAATGTAATGTAAAAAATCTATGTTTTAATAAAAATATGATTGGTTTTTCAATGCATATGGACCCCAAGGATTACATGATATATAAAGGTGTTACACACTGTGTAATAATCATGAGTTCAAATATTAGGGTTTTATATAGATGATTTTTTATTATTCATTGACATCCCTCCTTTATCTCAAACTATAGCTCTCATCTATTGTTTTTTTGGACCCCCTCCATCTAAATTGCTTCGTTCAATGATTAATCTCCATTATGGTAGGGATGTCTTTCCAGGTGAGTAATCATTTTTTTCTTCTTCATTTAAATTAATCCTAGTATTTCTATTGTGTTGTGTTATAAAATTTATAAATATGTATTGTTAATTACTTTGATTATTTTCTAGTCCCATTTCACGATCTTGTTATTAGGGTCATTTAATTATTGGTTATGGAGTGTCAAGTTTGTTTCCCTGAGTTATGTTGTGATATTTCCCCAAAAAATTAACCTTTTGTTAAATTCAATCAATTATGAGATGTGTGGATTGATTTTTGGGCCTATATTCTTGTTGTGTTTTCTATATTCTTGTTAGATATTGTTGTAGGTGTGTGTGAGTCATGTTTTAAAGTATGTGTTTCCATATCTAGAATGTGTTGGGGAACATAATTACTCTATTTTTAGATAAATTATTTTATAAATTAAATGGAATGACTGAATGATTTGATTGGTCTGAATGGAAATGGGTTTTTGTTAAAATATGGTTTCCCTTGGTTTCGGTAAATGAAAATGAGATTTTAAAGAATTGTGAAATGGTTTGATTAAACAGTGTTTAAATCATGATATGATTAAATGGTTAGGAAAATTGAGCATTTGGGAAGCCTTGGGTACATAGGTGGAAGGTGTAGTAATATGCCACATCCACTATTTGGGTTTTCTCGTTAGGATTTACTCTAATCCCTATATAATGTTGTTCTCAGAAATTATAGACATTTTTAGCTATTTACTTTTTTGGGGTGTTCCTCTACTATCATGAATCGATGCATATGTATATAGTCATTATTAATTTTCTATTTTCTATGTTAGGTATGAGTTTACTAGATATCTTGAGCTAGTGTGATCCTCGGCATGATGTTACCTTAAATTTTCTTTGATTTGGGATATTTTGGTTCGTAATATTTTGTTATACTGCCATGTAATTGATGTTATATGTGATTTATTATTTGGTTTGACATGATATGTGTGGGTTTATATATGTATTTGAAATGATTTTAAATTTATTTAACATCATTATTTATAAATGAATAAAAATTGAAAATTAATTTTTTCCCTTGATTTTGATATAAAACCTGTTAAAATTTATATCATTCATTTTTTTATTTAAAGTTGTGCATGCTTGAAATATTGTATCGAGAATTTATATGGAACACCTGGGTGATACCCCATTGAGCCTATACGATCACACAATACACACCTCTTTTGAGATGAGTATACCATGAAATGTATTTTGATGAAGGGAAAGGCGCAGAAAAATAGTGAGGTGGTGAGGTTTTTTGTCATTAGGGTATAGGTATCAAGATAGTGAGATATATAGGGTTTTCCACACTATCACATGGAATGTTTGGGTAGATTTTTATCATTTTTCTCTTTTGTAGTTGGACTAGTTTCTTAGATATATTTTTTTTACCGTTTTAGTTGTTTCTCTTCCGTTGTTCCATTTATTTTATAATATATATATATATATATACACATGTTTTCTTAAACTTTTTATTTTAGTTCACGTGTATATATATTTAATGTTTCTTATTCTGGTTAGGGGAAATAATTCCCTCTATTTTTTCCCAATACATAGAGTCCATCCTTTAGGAATCGAGAAAACCCTTTGGCTATGCAGAAATTCAGATTAGGTGCTAGTTTGAGAGGTTTTCTGAGTCAGGTTCATCATATGACATGTACTGGTATTTCATATTTAATTTTTTTTTCATGGGATTGGTTAGTGGTTTGTAATGACCTTGAATCCAGCAACCTGAAGCCAGTGATTACCTAATTACATTGGAACTAGATATAAGTGATCACATCCCAAATTAGAGAATAGTTTTGTTGTCATAGTATAATTGGTACAAACATATAATTCACATTAAATTTTAGTATATAAATTAAATACAGTTTTTTCTTTGAGAACATCATTACTACCCTTAGTGTGTCCCATCATATCAATCACAAAACACATCCTAGAATATTTGAAAAAATAAAACATAAGAAAGTGGAGATATCAGATGATTAGTAAGGGAATACATAAAATGGAAGATATTATGAATCAATAATAATAATCAATATGGAAATGTAAATAAATAAAACACATTCCATTTAAACAATAACATGAGCATAATATGGATGGAGTAAAGGATGATAAAATAAATTCATATAAATAACCACATGATCTGTGAAACTTATACATTGATATTCAAACTAATAGAATAATCATATGGAAATTAATAGGTGATCTCATAATGTGGGAATTCATAATTCTAGGAATCTGAAACATATTTTATAAGACCTTTCATGTGATAGATTAAAACTATTAGTAAAAACACATCTAATTTTGAAAATATATTTTTCTTATGTGACGTGTTGATGGATCGAGGGGCTATCTATTACTGGTCCCTTCCCATAAATTACCAATTCTAGTGAATTCCTTGTATAAAATGAGTGAAATATAATAGACATAATCATTCATAATGAAAAAATAACATAAGAAATTTTAATAGTTACCTCATTCAAATAAACATAATTATAAAACATCTAGAATAATATTTTGAATGGGAATAAAATTATAAATACTTAGTCAAACTATTCATAAACTATCAAACTAATGAATAAGTATGATATCAATTAAAAATACACATACTATATAATATGTTAAATAGAGGGATGATGTTGTTGATGAATAGAAATACCATGAAAATATCCTTAAAACATTCATGAGGATAATAATCATTGAATTTTGAAAATAAAATTTAAAAATTAAAAGCTAAAAAAATGGGAAAATAACTTTCTTTTAAAATTAACCTTTAAAATTATAAATTAATATTTAAAAATTTTAGTGTTCATTATGGTTTAAAATTACATTCATGTTGTTCATGTAAAACCAAAAAAATCCTTTCACATTTTTAGTAAAATCCAAATGTGCCATGTTTAGAACATGACATGAAGTTTCAATTAAGATTTTTTTAAAAATTTAAATCATGAGAAATTTTTTTAAATACATCATTTAAATAATATTAAAAACATTTTTGAAAACATTTTTAGAAAACATTTATTTTTAGGAAAAATCATTTTCAACCGAAAAGAGAAATAATATTTCCCTTTCATAAAAATATTTTCTTAATGGTTTTTAGTACCAAAGAGAAAAAATGGTACTAATACTTGAAATGTTCATGAATAAACTGATGATACGGTAATATATTGGTTTTAAGATAGGAATACAAATTAATTCATCCAAGGGAAACCTAAACATAAACAATCCAAAATATTGATGAGATTGTAAAAAACCCGTTACCACTAGAGTAAATTTTGAATCATAAGCCTCACAAATGAAGTAAATTCAAATGAAATATTTTGTACCATTATGAGAAATATATCCATGATATTAAAAATAAATAGTTTAATTATACCCACCAAATAAAGGAATAAGTGGTGAATATGTAATTTGTCTCACAGATGTAAAAGTGAGATGAGAAACCCTTACCCCAAGTTCAACTCTCTACTAATGTTTACAAACATCCAATATAGTAAATATAGTTTTATTTTACATATATTATAGAACCATACTCATATATATCATACCATATATGATTCTATTAAAACATTTTACCACCCATTTGTTAATAATATTTCATTATTTTCATTGTTTCAGGTGTTAATTGCGTTATTTTCTCATGAATATTTTATTAAGAGAGTTCCTATTATTGTATATAGGATATAGGACCATCATAACCAAAATTATATTAATATTATAATTTTTTTAATTATATTCATCTATAGAAGCATTTTTTGAAATGTGGACATAAATAATGAATCGTATCACTTCATGGTGACAACAAGTCGTACCAACGCACGAGAAATGACATCATTACCTTAAAGGGTGAATGGGTATGGAAGTGTATGATATTTTTATTTTAAATAATTTATATCATATCATATATATTACATATTTTCATTAAATTTATTCTTATTACCTTCCATGTAAATCATAAGTGAAAAATAAATTACATCACTTCAAGAAGCGGTAGTTCGTGGTACACATGAGTTGTGTTATAATATTTTAAAAGAAATGGAATTTAAGAAGGTATTTATGAAATTATAATTAAAGAAACATAAGTATATAATAAATAATATATATATATATATATAGAAAATGAATCAATATATCTAACCTTGTGAGATGTTGATAAAAAATGTGTCACATCGGTTTGTGAGGTAGTTATCCGTCGTACACATGATCGATGTATTCCTTTCCCATAAGAATGAAGAGGAGATGGATAAATATTACTACAAAAATATAATAACATCTTTGTATATTGGATAAAATAGTTTTATAATATTTTTATTGTTAACACATAATTTATTTTTTGTAAAAGAAGAAATAGAAACAAAGAGATTTATTAAGATAATTACCTTCTATTAGAGAAACCTCATTTGGATCACCTCTTAAAGACCCTAGGGTTGGTATTTTTTGAATAATAGTTTATCTAGAATGTTTATAAGTATTTTGGGGAGATATTTTTTCCATTTTTTGTCCTTGATACATGGCTTTATAGGTGTAAATAAATGAGCGGAGTGAGTTCTCTTTTATAATTGAGGAGTGATTTTTTTGTAAATACCAAAAAATATTAAATAATGGGAACTCAATATCACCCCATCTGAATCAAAAAATAATATTTAATGGTTTTATGGATTATATGGTCAATACAAATCTCATACATTAAAAAAAATTAAACATTTTTCCCTTAACTTCTATGTTTCCTTACTTTGACCATTTTAGTTTTTTTTTCTATAGTAACTTTTCTTTTTAACCTAGTTAATTGACCTATTAAGACTAAAATAAAATTATTTTATTAGATAATTTTTACCCATTTATTCAAAATAAAAAATACCATTTACTAAATAACAATCTTTTTTTGGAAAATTATTTTTATCACAAGTGTATGTAATGTAAAAAAAACCGTTTTAACCTTAACTATGGTAATAGTGTTTTTACACTTTTGAATTAAATATAATAACTTGAAAAGTATAATTGGTCAATTAATGGACCATATTTCATATTTTTAAAAATAATTTTTAGTAATTTTAAATAATATAATAAAATATCATTAATTATAAAATAACAATAATGTCATTTTTGGCATTAATCATTTAATTTGGATTTTAAAAAATATAAATAAAATGATGGAATTAGAATACATTTTGTTCACACATATATAAAATGATATATATGTGAAAAAAATTAATTGAACATAATAATACATTCAATTTATTTTACTTTTATTATTTTTAGTATTATTTATTTTATATTGTTATTAATTAAATAATTATTGTGTTAGCGTTCCTTAAGCATTTAAATTAATTATATCATTAATAAAAATTAAAATAAATTACCATCATAAAATTAAATAAATTATTCTAAAATATACCATAGATATTTATTAATATATTGTTTTCTCCCTATGTGAAAATATAATTGAAATTTAAAAGCAAGAGGGTGATATTTAATCTTATACATTGCATAAATTATTATATAGGTCACTTTCATGGAAAATCATCCCTAAAACCCTTAAAAATAAATATTAAGGTGATAACTAATAAATATTTCTAGAAATAGTAATTTTACTTGTTTTTTTGTCATTATTACCCTTATATATTTAGCTTAACCCCAAGGTAAACTCATTTTAACCTAAATCATAGTAATTAATTTTTACTATTTTTAATATTATGTAAGAAATTGATTTATGTTGAAATTAAAAAATAATATTAATTATTTTGATTCCAAATATTTAAACCATTTTATCAAATTAAACTCCATGTATTGGAAAAATTAAATTTAAAATTAATCCCGTAAAGGCTTTGAAAAAACCGTTTTTCCAAAGAAATACACTGAAAGTTTAAAAACGTTTTTATATAATAAATCAAAATTAAATTAATTAAAATGACCTAAATTATTTAAATTTAGATATAATTAATATTATTTTAATTTAAAAACAATTTATAAAACAATTATAAAATGTAAACAATTTAAATGAAAAGTCATTTTTCAATAAAAACTAGTTGTCACTATTCACAAAAAATAATATTTGCAAATAATTCTAAAATATTTACACGAAGAAAATATTTACATGTAGATTTAAAAAATGATTCTTGTTTTTTAAAATAATTTTTCTAATATTAAAAAAAAAATTTACATTATATGCATAAATTTTGACTAAAAACATTTTAGAAGAATAATGTTTTTCGAAAAAACATTTATTTTTAATTTAAAAGGTTCCTATTTAATTTAAAATTAATAGATAACCATTTAGTTTATTTTATAAATTTGTAAACAATATAATTTTTATAATTTAGTTATTCCTATTCATACCTACCAACTTAGTGGAAATTTTATATTGGCTATGATTAAATAATAATATGTTAATGTAAAATCGCATTTTATTTAAACTCGATGTTGCATAAAATGAAATCTATCAAAGAGTTTGAATTTATCTAAAAAGAAATATATCATAAATTCTTGGGGTGTAAAATTATATCCACTTAAATAAACTGTGTCCTCTCAATTTAATATTTATCTAATGAATCAAGGGTTTCATAGTTGAAAATACCTTTTTTGGAAACCCACATAATAAAAGGGATAATAAAACTTCCCATTGATAAAAGAGAAAAGGAAGTATGAAGGACGACTAGAATAAAACTTTACTAGGTTACCAATTATGATAAAATTGTTTGGAGATGAAAACATGGAAAATTAAGATAATACTAATGCTTAAGTATTAATAGGGAGTAATAAAGAACATAGTCTTATAAGAGTTAGCCATCAAAACTCCAAAAATATGTAACAGGTTAGAACACCATTAATTTAATGAAGTTGAAAGTAATAGGATTCCATTTTTTCTGAAGATATTTTTCTTTATGTTGAGGTGATTTTTACTACCAGGATAGATAAATCAAGAAAATATAATTACTCGATTAGTATAATTTCATCCTTTAACCAATTTCCACTATAATCTAATTTATTACACGAAAGGATGAGTACTCAAGATGAATTTTTTTTTCTTTCTAAAGAACTAAAATGAAATTTAAATGGATCACATAATTCATAAAAGAATAAAAGTATATTTCTCCTATTTTAACAAAACCAAAATATTTAGAACAAGTTATCTAATATAATACATTATTCTATAATGCCTAAATAATAACACCCAATGTTCAGCTTAATCCATTCCATAAATAGTTAACCTTATGCCTCATACAGAATATGTCACACTAAATTCGAAAGTAAGGTCACTATGTTTCCAAAATCATATTATCATTATATTCCACAAATAATATAATGTACCTCTTAATGTCACATTAAAATATGTGAATACCTTGATCAGGAAAAAACCTTAATGAAAACATCTATTCTTCTAAAAATAATATCATAGGGAATCAAATATATTCCATAAATCAAAACATATAGTAAACTCTAGAGAATATTATATAATATATATAATCACTTAAAAATTCCATGTTCCCCAATACTATCCAAAAATGATTTCATTTTCATTATTATCTCAAAATAGAGAACATATTAAGGGTTATCTTCCCTCAATCATATGTTTTCTAAGAATTTTAAATTTCCACTGAATCACTTTTCTTGGTCATCAGTACCATTTAACATATATTCTCAAATACTTAAATAAAATTATTATAATACAATCATTATAAATTTCATAATTATTATAACTATAATATCATCAATAAAATTCCCATATATGATAATTCTGGAATCCAAACCCAAGAACATTAATCATTCTACTTCATTTATAGTAATAACATAAGCTAAAACTTGATCCTTTAGCTTATTATGAGGTATATTCCCTTCAATCTTGGGGAATTCATTTACACAGAGCCCCATATCCTTAAAGTTTAAACACTCATCATATAAATTTTCTTTCTTATACTTTTATTCATGTGTCTGGTGGCCTTTCTCTCTACACTTGAATGAAACTCCCATTCCCTTCAATAAATTACCATAGAGATTATTTCTAGAATTAACACATGTGGGAAGAACCTTTATTCCCTTCTTCCCATTATCAATTTTATCTAAAATCCTATAATTCTAAGGTTTCCCTTTGAATCCAAAATATATAGATAATAATTTATCTATCTTGATAACACATGATATTATGCCCCATATGATGAGAATGATCAGGATTCTAGTTCCCTTCAAAATTTTGGCTTAATCAAATCAAGGAAATTATCATTATTACTCTTTGGATTACATGAATTGATAAAATTCCCATTAATTCTCTTGGGTTCCACTTCTAAATAATTTCATACACTATAATAGATCATAAGATTATTTATCATTATTTATAGTATCAAAACTAGTGAAACACATAACATAAATTGAAAATTTTATGCCTGTAAAATATCATAATTATATATATGGTTTCTATGGGAATGTTTTAAAATATAAAAATGTTTTCAAATAATTCATAATTTTTAGTGATGAAAAATTGAATTATCAAATAATATCCCAAGGGAGTGTCAAAGAAGGTGTATAGTAAATAAAGTTTTCATATATTTTGAAATGTGTGAGTCAAGATCGATACACCTTTATCGGGTTATTACACCTAGATACATCTATGGAAAAACCCTATCAACTTATAGTATCTATATATTAATTCATACCTAGGAAAATAAGATAATCTCTACCTTAACAAAAAATTAGGTTGTTATTATATACATATTCTCAATATAATTCATATTGTTATGTTCTATAATATATGTTTATGATGCTTTCACTAGGGATTTCCACCTCACATCGTCATCAATGGTGACATCCACGTATGTTTTCCCGCATTCCTACTTTCCAAGGGTGGGAAACAATCAACACTTCTTTAGATATATCTTCTCCTTGATTGAAACCAGATGATGGGATTTAGGTTCTTCCTTCCACACATTCCTCCTCAAAACTCATCACTTAGTCTGGGTCTACCTCATAGATTAAGACATTGTTCATGAACCTCATTCCTGGATCCATCTCTATGTCGACACCAGTTAATTATGCTTCTTCTATCAGGACATTCCAAAGGGTCATGTTGGGGTAGCAACCCTCAATCAGGGAAGTGGTCATGTTGGGCATCACTAGCATGTCTGGACACTAGAACCATATTACAAATGAATTAACCCTTATAATAGGGCTTCTCAAGGGAGTGAATTCCAAAGGAATCCCACATCAAATGTGGGTAATCTTATTCCATAGGTATTCCTTTGAGGTATTCCTTAGCTTCCCATGATTAACAAGGGTTGTGTCGTGAGTTTAATGTCTAGTGGAGATAGATAAAATTGATCGGAAAACTAATGAGAGTGGATTATATTGGTATATACTTATAAAGGATCACTTATATGGTTTACCATATGGATAGATCATAACTCCCAATGAGGATGGACCCGGGATGGTGCGTCCCAAAAAAGGGAAATCTTCACACTGTGTAGGAAAATTAAAACACCACAAAGAGAATATCATGCTGGTGGACCCAAAAGAGGGGAACACCATGGTTTACCATTAGTTGGGATTTATCCTCAGATAGTATTCATACATACAATGTTTATAAGATAAGGATAAAAACCCATATGGTTTGAAGTGGTGATTCAGGGTTTACACCTGGTTAGATACCCAGATGGATGGCATGAGTTCACTAGGATGTGGCAGCCTGGGTAAAATTAGGATGGATAAAGAGGTGGTGTTAGATGGTAAGAATAAATTATATGAAACTGAAATGAAGATGATGGTCCTATGTTTGAACCTCAGGGAGGATTCTTATATACCATTATAGTTGGGAATCAATGTCCATGTAGTTCTAAATCGGGTGATGTGGCACCTGAGAAGGTGACTCATGAGAAATGGAGTACATGGACAAGAATATGAAGGATGTGAAACCATCATATTGGGGAATGATCATATTGAGACACAAATTATTGAGGAGGGTGGGACTATAATGAGAAATAGATGGTGGTATTGAACCTCAAGGATGATTTATATTACCTTAAAGGGATCAAAGTCCACATAGTTCATGAATGGGGCATAGAATTAGGGTGTACAGAAAGGATAGTGACCCATAGACATGATGTTTCTTATGCATGGTTATAATCCCATCACAATAGGGACAATATAGGTTGGAGGAGTATAAGTTTTCTGGGGCTTATGCATAGTTATCTTCCCACGTGGATCAGAACACCCCATAAATACTGATCCAGGAGATGCATCCCAACAATGGAAAGTATCACATTTGGAGGGTGCAACCCTTAATACGGCGTACTAGGGTTTACCATAGGTTAGGGTTGGACCCCATA
Organism: Viscum album; assembly: GCA_963277665.1. NCBI lineage: Eukaryota > Viridiplantae > Streptophyta > Magnoliopsida > Santalales > Viscaceae > Viscum > Viscum album. The sequence continues at coordinate 360,015,958 of OY728131.1, forward strand.
GGGGATTACTATGTATCTAGTGTATGGGAATCAAAACCCATGTTGTTCAAAGGAGCATGTAGACTAACGTCATACAAGAAGAATAAACTGATGTGAATGAGTTGGAACAAATCAATTATGGTGAGTGATGGGATTTTTCTTCAAATAGGCTTCCTATATACCATTTTTAAAGGATAGGGATGAAATTCCTATTATTTCTGTTGGGAATATAGTTTAATTTCATGCGGGGTGAATCAGCAAGGGGTTAACCCATGGTTAGAATCCCAAGGAGGATGCCACAATCACTACTTACTCTAAGCCCACATGAGTAGTGTTCGGTGTGAGAAACAAGAGGCAATAGTAGAACTGATGATTTTTTCATGAAATTTGTGTCTATCAAGGATGGTGTGGGTCTTACGTATGGTTAGAAAACCTAGGATATGTATATTTGGATTTACTTCTGGAGGGAAGCCTGAGGCGGCTGATCTGATGTACTAGGAGGATACAACCATTATATAGGGAAATCCCTATAAATGTCTGTTGTGGTTTATGTGAATAGGTACCAAGGCACACATAGAGACAAATACCAAATGGAGAGATGGGAGAGAGAACACTGATTCTCATTATCCTTCAATTCCACCTTGTCTTGCCACATATGCATCAAGTCACAGTTTAACGTCACATGTCAGGGACAAGGGTACTTGGTAGTTTAACATCCTACAACTCAGATGAAGAGTACTCAATCCTCACCCTTAATACTTATGTAACTTCTACCACCCAAAATTTGGGGAAGGAATGAACACAAAATTACAGGAAACAACGGGGTGGTGTAATGGTCACTCGAGGGGTTCACGTTAGTGTTGATATGAAAAGAATCTATATACATTTGTGTGGCTATGCGAAGAAGCATGATGCATAGAAATTATATATGAAACCCCACTCAAGGAACCCAAAAATCACTTTTAAAAAGCTTGTAGGGATGCACAGAAGAAGGTTTCAAGATTCTTTGTTGATTCATGACAAGAAGGCGCTTCTTAAAGGAAAGTGATTTTCAAAGCATGGTAAAAAGGATCTTCATGAAGGGTAGATCTTTTTTAAGCATGAAGACGAAAATAATGAATGGAATAAACAAGTTCATGGAGGGTGCTTCATGAAGGGTAAATGATCAAAAAGACCAGTGTTCCAAAAAGGTAATCCTACCTTTGCGATGGACATAAGATTTTGCAAATTTCATCTTCACTTGAAACAGAGAAAAATTGGATCAAAGGGAATGTTGGTTCATAGTACTCGGTCACCATGGGTAATTCATTATCTCACTGGTTCATAGTAAAAATGTTTCATCGCAAACTGAGATTTTAGAAGGTGAAAGTTTATGGTGTAAATCTATTGAGGGGGGAGGGGAGAGGCATATTTTTAAGCATCAGCCATCGCGATGCTCTGAGAGAACATCACAAATGAAATGACACTTCACGATTAGAGGGAACGCCATGAAACTCGCTGAGGATTATATTATTTTTCTATGGATATCATGAACATATCCATCTGGATTGCTGATCATTCCATAATTTCTCTATGGTACTCATAGAGGAGTTCGTTCATCTAACTTTGCACCATTTATGGAGATGAAGGGTGTTGTGACAGAGCTTCTCGAGTTAGGCCCTTGGTGTTTTTTTATTCTTTTGAATTTTAAGACTAGATTTTGGCACCAAAAAATTCCCCACCCCTAAGAATGTGAGATGAGGAGAAAACCTGGATTGGATTCTAAGTTTATATCACTAAAGAAATGTAGATTGGGAATATGACTCGCAATGAGGGTTCATGGAGCGCATGGTGACATCGCTACAAAGAATAGAGTAAGTGAGGGAGATGTGATGATCATGAATCCCTCAAATATAAATTATGGGTGAGGGACCCATTTTCCACATCTTTTCTTTGTGAATTTTTAATTAAGATCTTTAATAAAAAATCTCAAGCACACCCCATGAATTCTCTCTGAGAACTGGGTTCCACAAATCGGCGCTTCGTGAATTATTTTTTGAGAACATTCATATTGAGATCCTTTTTTCTCTCAAAAGATCACTAATTCCTTTGAGGATCTATGATTGTGTGCTCTGAAAGTCATTATTTGATAATGTACATCAAGAAGGGTCTTAATGAAAATACAATAAAAAACACTAATGTATTGGAAAAAATGGCCAATCCAGAAGCTGCTATGGAGTTTCTTGCGGATGCCACTCGACGGGAAGATATCACGAATAATCCTGAACATGGATAATGTGTGAGAAGTCATTATGATCATGATTCTCTGGTGGAACTTCTGATGGAAGGGAAGAAGTATTACACTCTCAAGAAGAGATTTCCATTGAATAGATTTGGGGTGAGGGATGAAATATTTTTCCCTAAAGTGAGAAGGGACGAACCAGCTTACTGGTTCCGAGGAATGCAGAGGCAATATTAGTGGTTTAGGGATGTTGATAAACATACATGGAATAACCATACACCTATATCCTCCGAATGCCTCTATAACCAAGTCCATAATGTTGATGGGAAAGCACTTCAACCAGAGGTGTCTCCACTGCAATACCACACCATCCTTAAGGCAGGCCTATGGAATCTAGTGGATGTGTGGACCAACAGCAGGGAATTACACTGGGGTGGAAACATCACGATGGAATGCCCATGTGATTACTATGTATGCATATCCTATAATGAATTCAGTGTATAATTGAGGTGAGTAGGTGTATATGAGGTTTTATTGGCTTCTCAATTCTAAATATACCAACTAAAGCACTTAATGCCAGAACTGCTGAGTAGGTGGTCTTTGAGGACCAAACCCTTCCATTTTCAAAATGGGGAGGTCGACAACAGCCTTTGGGACATCTACCAAATTATAGGGATTCTTATTTGGGGTGAAATGTATAATTAATTTCCCCCTGTGTAATATACATTGGAGGATAAGGAATAGATTCGATGGATGGTGAAGACACTAATTGTAACACCCAAAGATTTTATGAGATATTTTATTTTTAATTTCATTGATGTCTTCTATTATACACTACACTAGGATTATCTTGTACTATATGAAACACCTTATTAGCTTGCAGTATACGCAACACTATTCTTGGATCGTGTTACACAGAAATTTAAATTTCGTTTTGTGGAAATTATTTTACGCAACATTAAGTATAGATTTTGTTTAATATGTTTTGATTATGTCATACGCAACACAAAACGGAGCTTTCACTACACGCATCCCTGACTTGGCTTGCATTACAAGCAATCAAGACCTTCTTCGACAGCATGTGTAGTACGCAATACCTAGTTTCACTAAACGAGATATTATTATAATATTATTATGAACCAACCTTTATGAATAGTTATAACCACTTTTTGAAATTTTATAAATTTTATCTTTCAAAATAGAATTCATTTTTGGATTTGGAATATCAAAATTAGCTTAGGAAGAATTTTTGGTATTTTTCTGAAAACTGTCAATTTTTTATGAATAGTGAAAACACTGGGTCACTATTTGAAAACCGATTTTTTATTTAAATAATTATTTATTTTATTTAAATTTATTTTAGGTCAAAATTGATACATAATACCTATATAATTTCAATGTAATTCATTTGAGTCATTTTTTAATAATTTTAGATATATAAAAATTTTATTGAACTTTTCACCGTCTTTTACCCACCTCCTAAGAGAATTTGAAAATCTACATAAAATGTAATTTTACCGCTTTTGTGAGTGGAATTTAGAAAATCTGAGAGACATGGTTAATATCAAGGAGTAATATTTGGTATAATAAGATAAAATTTTTTGGTGAATAGTAACTTTTTTACTTCTACTTACCACGGTTAAAAGTAAATAGGATAATTAAGGGTAAAAATGATATTATTATTACCCTAACACATGTCCAAATTCTATTGGATAAGTGTAATTCGACCAAAAAAACCTTAGGAAGAAAATATTACCCTTTAGGTCCACTTCGATTAGATTAGGACACTTATTATTATTTTATATAAAGAAGAGTTCACTACTGGAAAATAGACCTATACCCACGGTTCTAGAAAACCGTGGGTATTGGTCACCTATACCCACGGTTTTTCTAAAACCGTGGGGATAGAGTGTTTCTCGAAGCCCTATACCCACGGTTTTACAAAACCGTGGGTATAGGTATTTATTTCTAGGGCTATCCCCACGGTTCTTCAAACACCGTGGGGATAAAAAAAAATTCGAAGGCCTATCCCCACGGTTTGGTAGAACCGTGGGGATAGCCTATGGCGGCAAAAAAAAAATAGCGCGGGAAGACAAAAACAATTTTGCGGGGAAATTTTTACCAATGATTTGAATTCATATATTTAGGTTTATAAAAATTAGAATTCAGAAAAAATCGGCAGCTTGGTTGGTCAATCGATGCGGCTCGTATGCCGGACGTCGCGGTTTCAAAACCCGCTGACTGCAAATTTTTAATATGCACCGTTTGAATAATATGAATATAAATATAAAAATGCATATTAATATAACAGAATCGAATTACAGCTTAGTTGGTGCGGCGAAGTTGCTCCGACGAGATTCGTTAGAAGAAGCGCGGGTTCGATTCCCGCTGGAGGTTTTATTAAAATTCAATTCGGCGTATTAATATATATACGCAGATATATGCTTATATATTAAAATATAACAATGGCCTGGTTGGTCTGATAATTCGTCCAATGCGGAATAGACCTGGGTTCGATACCCAGCAGCAGGTTTTTTTTTAGAATTAAAATCCCCACGGTTTGAGAACCGTGGGGTCAATGTGTTGCCAGCGTGGCCACGCACTTGCCACGCTGTGTGAAACCTATCCCCACGGTTTCTCCAAACCGTGGGTATAGGGTGACCCCCCTATCCCGACGCCATTCCAGCCCACGGTTCCCAAAACCGTGGGTATAGCCTATACCCACGGTTTTGGGGGCTATACCCACGGTTTTGAACCGTGGGTATAGGGCAATTTTCCAGTAGTGGTTAAAATAGTTAAAATCAAAGTTTAATAACTAACAATTTTTTAATATAGGGTTATACATAAGATAAATTAGACTATAAATATTCATTATAAATATACCAATATCTACTACAAATTGGTATTTTATTTATAATTTTAGACATTATATAATTTAATTTATTTATGACACAACGATGATGCAGTAATTACCTTATTAATGAAATATTAAAATATTTGATGTTATAAATACCAAAATAAATTTAATTTGAGACTTTTTATGAATTAAAATTATTTTCTAGGTTAATATGACATGTTATTATTGATTCAATTAACATATTTCAAACTAATCATGTTGTTATGAGTTTCAAAAAAATCAATTACCAAATAGTGTCAAAATTGACATAAAATAGTTTTTAAATCAAATATTATATTATTAATTGTTATTATATTCTTAAATATCTAAGGTTCAGAAAAATGAATTATATAAGGTTATATATATTAATAATTAACCACTTGGGGTTCGTTTGGCTTGTTATAGTAAGTTTATTAACCATATAGTGCAGGAAAACAAGAAGACACAGTAAATGTTAAATTATTTAACTTAGAGTTAAATCTAAATGAATAGGTTAAAATAGTAACCTAAACATGTCTAAAACCTATTGGTTTATAGTATTTAGACCCATCCCCACTTTATCTTAGAAATAAATCAATTTGGAGATATTATAAACCGAATATGACATTATTATAAAATAATATTTTATGTTTTTCCAAAGGTGCCCCTCTCCTCCCTTATGAAAAGGGAACCCCTTCCCTCTTCTCTTCACACCCTTTTGAGCCTTGAAGATCAGCCAATCCCTGACCATGTCCCCTCTCATATTCCCTAGATACATTATAGAGGTTCTGGTATCCTCAAAAGACCAACCCTAGTGCCTTAAGTGGAGGTTAAGAAGAGGCGCGTCAAAGAAGAGGTAATACTCTTTACCGATTCTTTCCAATTTATTTCTTCTTCTACTTCTTCATTTTTATTTTTTTCATCATAAATTAGAAAAATCAGTATCAATAATATACTTATATGTTATTATAAATATTAAACAACCCAATTTCATCTTTTATCCATCATATGAAAAACGAAATCACTGTGCGTGCATACGTACGGAATACCGTCTCCACGCCGTGGTGTAATCTGTTTTCCACCACCACCTTTATTGGATGGGTATAATGGTGTAAATAAATAACTATATATTATTATTTTAAATTGATATTTATTCTAAAATATTATACATACACTTCAATACAATTCCATGATCATGGGAATGATATCATCGCTCGTGGGTACGTACGGACTACCATCTCCAAGAACACGATGAGATTCATTTTCCATGATTAACCATTCAAGTATGATTATAAAGTATATATAATAAATAATCATGAATTATGTTACATAATAATGATACTGGATTTATGTACATATATGTTTCATTTACTTAATTCCATTTAACTCAATAAGGAAACAAAAACAGTGTTCATTCGTACGCACGGCCTACCGTCTCCATAAACGGTGTATTTCATTCCATTTATATACTGAATATATATTATATATAAATCATATTTTACATTATGGAATTTATTAAATCAGGATATATGTAATAATATCAAGAACAACATTTCAAAACACGTATGATAAATGAAACAATTTTACCCGAAACACTGATTTAACATGAAATTTACAAAAGTACGGGTAATATAAAGTCATAAGTGAACCATATATGATATCATAATAATGAATATGATTCTATAATAAGTAAATGACATCATATAAATCATTATACATGAGATTCTGATACATACGAAGCATATCAGACCTAAGGTAAGGGTTAACTTTTCCGATCTTGTTTTTATCCAAGATTGTTTATACGTAAGTATTTACTGGGGTAATATTTTTCATCCATGTCATAATTTTTTTTTCATAAAGTGTTTAATATTATTCAATTTATTTTTAAAGTCATGTTTACCCCTCATTTACTTTTAAATTGTGTTATGGAAGGAATCTTTCTTTTTTTTACCATACGATGAATGTTTTTGACTTTTTCGGAAAAAGTACGAGAAGAATGTTTTTTTAACTTATATGGCATGAATGGATTTTTACGGTTTCATAAAGCCATATTTTAATGAATAATTCTTCATAATATTTCATGATTATTTTCAATAAAATATTTTTCTTTTAAAATTTCATGGAATTTTGGGGAAAGAAAATTATTTTAAATAAGAAAGGATATTTTTCTCAAGAATTCATTTCAATTGGATTGTCAAAAGTATTTTCCATCTAAGATGACATTATTTTCTATGATTATGTTTTAAGTATAATTTCTCTATTATTTACATTGATTGATTATTTTTATTATGAAATGATATCCATTTTTTATATAGATTACATTATGATGAGATGTTATTTATGAAACCCATTTTATTCTTTGGGTTATGATGAATGATTTATGTTTATTTTGTGGAACAAGTAAGAATTATTTCATTATCAGATGGGTGGGACCTATATCTACCTCCAATGCATTGGGTAACGATTTATATCTCATGAGATTGACATGGATGGAACTATAAGTTAATCTGGTTCAGTAACACAAGACTGGAATGAGGAGTGAACTCGATTCAAAAAAGGACTTTGTCCACTAAGATGGTCTTGGCAGCAATGCCTTGGCTACTACAGAAATCATATCATGTGGCTAATGGTTTCCACAGTTACATGTTTTACTCCCATGCTATTTTATCATTATTGGTGTATCTATGGCTTATGTACTGCTATGTTTTATGTCATTTCTCAGGATTTTGATGTTTAATCATTAAGTTCATGTTTTTATGTTCAAATATATATGGTTTGTTTTATTCTCTCCATTCTTACCCTTACTGAGCATTTGATCTCACCCTTTATATATTTTCTTTTTCCCAGGATATAAAGAAAAGTTTTAGGTAAGAAAACCAAATGGGAAGATCTTAATGGGAGATGTTGAAGATTTTTCACAACGATTAGAAGATTTTGTTTCGAGTTTCCAAAGACACTAAACTATTATGATCCTGGAGTTTTGGTTTTTGTTATTTATTAAGTATTCTACAAAAGTAATGTAATGTCTATGTACATTAGGATTGGGTCTCTATAGTTGGTATCAGATGAAAGGTTTAGTCAAACTTTGGAAACTAGGATGCGAGAACTTTAGTGAGATCCCTAGAGATATTTCTAAGGTATGTCTAGGGATGTCCCTAAGGCTAAGTATAAATATAGGTTATAGTTCTATAATTATGGTAAATATCATACAATTAACACTAATATGATATATACTGAAGGTACTCCCCCTTTATATTTTTGTTTTCCTAGAATTATTTTTGCCTCTCATACTGTTCTTTTTGGGTTTTAGAAAATGGCTGGAAATAGGAAGATTCACGATAATGGAGGATATGATGGAAAATGGAATGATATTATTCATGGGGAACCAAATGAAATTGGATTTGGAAGTCAAACCATCATTATTATGCCTAATCAGAAATCTCACAATATAATCAATAATCTCAACATTGGTAAGTATCCTGACTCATCTAATAAGAGAAATATGGAGTTTTATGATGATCATAGATGAAAGAATGTTCAATTTCCCTCATGTAAATCATGTGGGAAGAGGCATCAAGGAGAATGTTTCAAAGGAACTGGAAGATGATTTGGGTTTGGAAAAGAAGGACACAAATCCATTAAGTGCAAAGGAAAAGGTTTATTTAACACCACAGAGAAGGATAATGGTATTGCTACAACATCAACAATGATTAGATGTTTTAAATGTGGAATGTATGGGCATTATAAAAACCAATTCCCTAAGAAAAAATCTCATTAAGATAATTAGCATGGTCATATGGGTAGTATTTATATGGATGAGGATGAGGAGACTACAAATTATATATGAGATGAAAGAAGTGTCGAAGCTTGGTCAATGGTTTAAGAAGGTAGTGGAATGATTGTATTTTTATCAAGAGTTATGTTGTATTGGTAATGTAATGGTACTATGGAATAAAGAAACATATAAGGATTTTTACACTATTATTTTTCTTAAAGGATTAGAAAGGATATGTTGAATGGTACTAGTAACCAAGAAATATTATTCAAATATTTTTGGAAACAAGATGATATGCGTATAATGAATGCATGAAGAGAAAATGAAATTTTGATAGTATTCATGAGATCATGACTAATATAAGAACAAAGTGATATCATGGTTTCAGTATATAGAAATTTTGGGATTTTGGTATGTGGAATGAGTTATCTTTTGACAGCCTCCATGTTTTCGCTAAGGTTCTATGGTAACTAATGTTTCAAAAGAATACATGATTAAGGTATTCACATGTTTGGAATATGACCAAAAAGATATATCTTATGATATATGGGATATAAATGATGGTATTCACTTGCTTATTATGTGACCTTTCCAGTAATCATTTTCTTTATACTATGAGCTTGGATCGAAGTATTTTGGATAAGCCTAAAGATTGGAATGAATTAAGTTATACATAAGATGGTATTATTTAAGGCTTGAACTTTTTTTTGATATAATTTTTGTAATGTTATAATAATGTAGTTTTAGAAAAAGGACAACCTGCAGGACGGGAGACAACCTGTCGTGTCAGACAAGGCTGTGGGAATCGAACCCACAACTGAAGTATGGCACGCCTTTATCGCCTACCACTGGCCTACAGGCAGTCCCTGGTCAGTAGGAACTAGTTTTATTTTATTAAGCAGTATGATAGATGAAGTATAAGCCCTTTTTTCGAATCATATATGATTAATCTCACCATAGATGGACTTTTTGTATATTTAATAACTTATGATAACATTTTTGTGATAGAAACAAATGGGATGACTTATCATTCTATCACATGATCTACTAACACTTCATGAATGAAAAATTCAGCTTCATTTCTTTAACTAGAGATGAAGTGGAAATTGTTCATGGAATAAACAACGATGATATTACACTGAAATAAAGTAAGTATTTCTACTTATGTAAAAGTTCATCCATGTTAGGGAAATAATCTTGGAAACCAAAATTGTTGTCCTAGTACTCTCATACCTGATGAATTAGATGGTACCTTAGATCATCAAAAATTTACGGCTTTGGGATTATTGGATTTTTCATAGCCATGTTCTCAACCACTCTCCATCAGAACATGACGGTTAGATTTATCTTCCATATCCATATTTTCACCTATATACTATTATGTGGGAACCCAAGTGATGAGTTACTTTGGCTATCCATTTTGTTTCTAACTTTACTTTTTAAAATGATGATTTAGTATTCCTTTTTACGATGTGGGTTTCGATGAATGAAACTTTCAAGTAGTAAACGATTTATAACCCTGACGAATTTCGATGGCGAAATTTATTTTAAGGGGTGTAGAATGTAACACCCTGAGATTTTATGAGATATAATATTTTTCATTTCTTTGATGTCTTATATTATACACTACACTAGGATTAGCTTGTACTATACACAACACCATATTAGCTTCAAGTATAAGCAACACTATTCTTGGCTCGTGTTACACACAATTTCAAGTTCATTTTGTGGAAATTATTTTACGCAACATTAAGTATATATTTTCTTTAATAAGTTTTGATTATGTCATAAGAAACACCAAACAGATCTTTCACTACATGCAGCCTTGACTTGGCTTTCATTACACGCAATCAAGACCTTCTTTGATAGCGTGTGTAGTACGCAATACCATGATTCACTAAACGAGATATTATTATAATATTATTATGAACTAGCCGTTATGAATAGTAATACCCACTTTTTAAAATTTTATAAATTTTTTCTTTCAAAATGGACTTCATTTTAGGATTTGGAATATCGAAATTATCCTAGGGTAAATTTTTTGTATTTTTTTGAAAACTTTTATTTTTTTTCAATAGTGAAAACACTGGGTTACTATTTAAAAACCGACTTTTTATTTAAATAATTATTTATTTTATTTAAATTTATTTTAGGTCAAAATTGATACATAATACCTATATAAGTTCAATGAAATTCATTTTAGTTATTTTATAATAATTTTAGATATATAATAATTTTATTGAACTTTTCACCGTCTTTTACCCACCTCCTAGGAAAATTTAAAAATCTACATAAAACATAATTTTACCGCTTATGTGAGTGGAATTTCAAAAATCTGAGAGACACGGTTAATATAAGGGAGTAAAATGTGATTCAATAAGATAAAAATAATTTTTCATGAATAGTAACTTTTTACTTTTATTTACCACGGTTAAAACTAAATAGGATAATTAAGGGTAAAATGACATTATTATTACCCCAACACTTGTCCTTATTCTATTAGATAAGTGTAATTTGACCAAAAACAACCTTAGAAAAATAATATTACCCTTTTGGTCCACCTGGATTATATTAGGACACTTATTATTTTATATAAAGAAGAGTTAAAATAGTTAAAATCAATGTTTAATAACTAAAACATTTTTAATATAGGGTTATACATAAGATAAATTATACTATAAATATTAATTATAAAGATAAAAATATTTCTTACATAATGGTATTTTATTTATAATTTTTAGACATTAAATAATTTAATTTATTTATGACACAAATATGATTCAGTAATTACCTTATTGATGAAATATTAACATAATTGATGTTATAAATACCCAAATAAATGTAATTTGAGACTTTTTATGAATTAAAATAATTTTATAGGTTAATATGTCATGTTAATATTGATTCAATTAACGTTTTTAGAACTAATCATGTTGTTATGAGTTTCACAAAAATCAATTACCAAATAGTGTGAAAATTGATATTAAATAGTTTGTAAAACTAATATTATATTATTAATTGTTATTATATTCCTAAATATCAAAGTTTCGGCCAACTGATATAGATAGGGTTATATATATTAATAATTAACCACTTGGGGTTTGTTTGGCTTGTTATAGTATGTTCATTAACCATATAGTGTAAGAAAAAAAAGACACGATAAAGGTTAAATTATTTAACTTAGAGTTAAATCTAAATGATAAGGATAAAATAGAAACCTAAACTTGTCTAAAAACTATTGGTTAAAAGTATTTAGACCCATACCCACTTTAACTTTTAAATAAATCAATTTGGAGCTATTATAAATTGATGAAGATTTTATTATAAAATAATATTTTAATTTTTTCCAAAGGTGCCCCTCTCCTCCCTTATAAAAGGGCACCCCTTCCCTCTTCTCTTCACACCCTTTTGAGAGTTGAATCTCGGCCACCCCTGACCATTTCCCTTATCATATTCCCTAGAAACATTATATAGGTTCTGGTATCTTCAAAATACCAACCCAAGTGCCTTAAGAGGAGGTTAAGAAGAGGCGCCTCAAAGAAGAGGTAATATCCATTACCGATTATTTCCAATTTATTTCTTCTTCTAATTATTATTATTTATTTGTTTCATCATAAATTAATAACATCAGTATCACTAATATACTGATATGTTATTATATATATTAAACACCCCAATTTCATCTTCTATCCATCCTACGGAAAATGAAATCACCGCGCGTGCGTACGTACGGAATACCGTCTCCATGCCGTGGTGTAATATTTTTTCCACCACCACCTTACATGGATGGGTATAATGGTGTAAATAGATAACTATATATGATTATTGTAATGTGATATTGATTCTGAAATTTTATATATACACTTCAATACAATTCCACGATCATGGGAATGAAATCATCGCTCGTGCGTACGTACGGACTATCGTCTCCACGAACGCGATGAGATTCATTTTCCATGATTAACCATTCATGTATGATTATAAAGTATATATAATAAATAATAATGAAAGATATTACATAATAATGATACTGTATTTATTTACATATATGTTTCATTTACTTAATTCCATTTAATTTAATAAGGAAATGAAAACAACGTTCATGCGTACGCACGACCTACTGCCTCCATGAACGGTGTATTTCATTCCATTTATATACTGAATATATATTATATATAAATAATGTTTTACATTATGGAATTAATTAAATCAGGATATAAGTAATAATATCAAGAACAACATGTTGAAACACGTACGATAAATGAAACAGTTTTACCCAAAACACTGCTTTAACATGGAATTTACAAAAGAACGGGTAATATAAAGACATAAGTGAACCATATATGATATCATAAAAATGAATATGATTTTGTAATAAGTCAATGACATTATTTAAATCATTATATAGAAGGTTTGGATACGTACGAAGCATATCAGAACTAAGGTAAGGGATAACTTTTCCAATCTCGTTTTTATTCGAGATTGTTTATACGTAAGTATTTACTGGGGTTATATTTTTCATCCATGTCCATAATTTTTTTTCATAAAGTGTTTAATATTATTCCATTTATGTTTAAAGTGATGTTTACCCCTCTTTGACTTTTACATTGTTTTATGGATGGAATCATTCTTTTGTTTACCATACAATGAACTTGTTTGACTTTTTCGGTAAAAGTACGAGAGGAATATTTTTTTAACTTATACGGCGTGAACGCATTTTTAAGGATTCATAAAGCCTTATTTTAATGAATATTGCTTCATATGATTTCATTATTATTTTAAACAAAATCTTTTTCTTTTAAAATTTCATGGCATTTTGTGAAAATAAAATGATTTTAAAATAGAAAGGATATTTTCCTCAAGAATGCATTTCAATTGTATTGTCAAAACTATTTTCCATCTAAAAAGATATTATTTAGAATGATTATGTTTCAAGTATAATGTATATTTTATTTACATGGATTTATTATTTTTATGATGAATTTATATCCATTTGTTTTATATAGATTATGTTATGATGAGATGATTTTTATGAAACCCATTTTATTCTTTGGGATATGATGAATGATTTATGTTTATTTTGTGGAACAAGTAAGAATGATTTAATTATGAGATGGGTGGGACCTATATCTCCCTCTAATGCATTGGGTAATTATTTATTTCTCATGAGATAAGCATGGCTGGAATGATAATTTAATCCGGTTCAGTAATACAGGACTGGAACGAGGAGTGAACTTGATTCAGAAAGGGACTTTGTCCACTAAGATGGTCATGGCAGGAATGCCTTGGGTAATATGGAAATCATATCATGTGATTAATGGTTTCCACAATTACATGTTTTATTCCCATGCTGTTTTATCATTATTGATGTATCTATGCCTTATGTACTTCTATGTTTTATGTCATTGATCAAGATTTTGATGTTTAAACATTATTTTCATGTTTTTAAGTTCAAATGTATATGTTTTGTTTCATTCTCTCCATGCTTACCCTTACTAAGCATTTGAGCTCACCCATTATATGTTTTCTTTTCCCCAGGATATAAAGAAAAGTTTTAGGTAAGAAAACCAAAGGGGAAGATCTTTATGAGAGATGTTGAATATCTTTCACAACGATTAGAAGATTTTGTTCCGAGTTTCCAAAGACACTAAACTATTACGATCCTTGAGTGTTGGTTTTTGTTATGTATTAAGTATTCCAAAAAAGTAATATAATGTCTATGTACACTAATATTGGGTCTCCACACTAATGGACCTGGTGCTAGGCGATGATAAGTAGTCAGTGAGGGATGTCCACATCAAATTGTGGTTTGGAAGTTACATAAACTTCCCATATAAACATCTAGCTGAGGGAGAGGAGGCACATAGGAAACTGCCAAAAAATCCCCCCACATATCTAATGGGGGTGTATCATATAATGATGGTTCCTAATAGGAAATTTTGGAAGAAATCCAATGGTGGCTGTGGGGGTATAGTGTTAACACTGAGAAAATACCGGTGTTGGATGGGTTTATTTCCTCACTCATTTACTGATGGATATTACTAATCAGGGATTCCCAAATGGGTTTGTGGCCCAACACATGTATCATGGAGTGTCTGACAATGATGAGGAAACACATCAACCTTGGGATCTTAGTGTTGTAAAATCTTTACAATGTGTTTTGGCACTTCAGTGAGGGAAAGAATCCATAATGTTCATGTGGAATGTTTAACTTTCTATATATCTTGGTAGCGGGGAACATGAGGGCATACAAATATTCAAACAAAATTTCCCCTACTGGTTCAGATTTTCAAAAAGCTATTCTGAATGTAGTGGGGGTATCAATATCAAACTGGCTTCGTCGGTGGCACTAAAAAGAGTTTAAAAAGAGGATGAATTTAACTTCCATCCCATACCACTGCCAACATGATTATTCACCGATGATGGTTAGGGAACTAAGGAAAATCGGTCATATCTCTTAGCCTTACGAGGTGGAGTTCTTGTGACACAAGTAGATCACGTTTCTATCTATGGGGTGTATACCCCGCATCACTTTGCAATATATTTCTGGCGCATGAAAAACTTAACCCCAAAAGTCTCCCTTGGGATATTCCATGATGATCATCTATGAGTGATGAGGTATATGTGGCTCATGTTCACATTGGAAGATGGGAAGATACTGAGTGAGCTTCCTCCACCTACTGCCACTTATGGTCTGGTTGAGGAGTATGAAAAAAGATGGGAGACAACCTACCTAGGTCAGATGTGGAAGCCATAGAATATCTGTGTTGATGATGGGATTCCCCCTCAACCGCAGGGTTGTGGTCAAACAATGAATAGAATGCATCGTGGTGGAAGATATATTGCAAGTAGTAGTTATGGGGACATAGTGGTGGCGGGGTTAGTAATTCTGGGGGCTACACTAAGAAGAAGTGAAAGTGGAATGGAAGTAGCATATCTAGTGGCCCCAACTGGGTAGAGTCAAGAGGAAGGAAGTACACAAAGGGGATTCCAGAAAATACCTACCCAAGCTCCTAGGAAATGACTGCACTGTATGGACTTACCTGAGGATTTTGTTTACCCAAAGGCTTGGGAAACAAGGGACATTAATTGGAAATTCATTAATCCTTATGAGACCTGGGATCATATTAAGCTTGGGATGGGTATTTTAGATATTTTTCAGGACATGAAAATCTTTTTGGTGTCTCAAGTAGAATGAGAAATATGTAGCTGAGCTGGAAGACTTTGTGCATTCACTCGGAACCCCATATCCAATAAAAGATTGAGTGAATATAATTTTTGACCAAACATCCCCACCACAATTGTCTACTGCTGATATTATGCAACACTTCTATTTTCCTGATGATTTAGAGGGTCCTATGGAGAAGATTCTGATAGGGGGAGCCCTTTGGAGTAAGGTGAGGTTGCGACCTTAGAGATGGGAGAATTTACCAAAAAACGTGAGGTAATATCTAATCCATTTTTTGCACTACATAATCAGGTTATCCATGTTTCTAAACTTAAATTAGTTATGTAAAGTATAGACACATTGAATGGACCCCTTACAGTGTTGTAATGAACATAGAGGGACAATCTCTGGGACCTGTGTTGGGAGCAATGGTCAGAACAGCGACCAGTAGGGCTATGGGAGCTGGGGAATCCATTCTGAAATCTTTGGAATTCCCTACCAAATATAGGGGGACACATCCTGGGATTACGACAACAACAACTCTAAAACATGATCAAATATTCAACTATTTTAATTCATATTACTCATAGAGTTATAACCACCAATCTCCCGATTAGGCCAATTGAAATTATATATGTCTGAACAGTTCTTCAAGTGGAAGTCATAATTCTATTGAGGATGTCTAGGGATATTAGAGCTCCTTTCATGAGGGTAATTCCAATCAACATGGAATTGGATTCCTGAGCTAACCAGACCACGACAATCATTTTTTTGGGTAGAACTAATGGCAGGGTGGAACCTAAACTTTTCAAGGTGGAATCTAGAGATGAAGATCCACCACATGATATGGAACCCAACTCATCTGATTATATTCCATAGGTGGATCTTGAAGACAAATATTTGGAGGTGTTCTTGGAATACAAACCTACTAACCTAGAGGAGCTAGATGAAGCCGATTCTGATGTAGAGGAATTCCTGGCTATCAGTCACTAGTCATTGAAGCTGATCAAATTCTTTATTAACAACACCCTGCAAGTAGAGTACATAGTCCAGATGAGTAGTCTTCTCTTTCGACTACATGATATATGCACCAGAGGGGTAGATGCATGAGTTATACATATGCACATCTAAGATTACCTTGATAAGAAGGTATGGGGGAGCGACCATGATTTCAATGTTTCTTGCAAGAAGAAGAAGTATGTTTGTAATGAAAATAATTAGAAGGACAAATAGAAGATACAATGATTAGAAACATGGATGACTGAGCACTCTTTTTTCATTAACAACCAATCATAACTCTTATCATGACTATCAGTTCAGTTGGAGGAAGCCGAAGAGCAGAAAACATGAGCATCTCATGAGGTGGTTGATATCCGAGTTGAGCAAGATCAAGTGAGGATCAGATCAGATGAACTTGTCACCTTGACCAATAAGGAAGAAAGGGAGCTTAGGTAGTGACCGTATGTCCTAGAGGCCACACGTTAAAGAGAATTTGAGTTGAGATCCTCCATCGAAGGGGCCAATCCCTAGAACTATGCTTTGTTGAATTCAAAAAAACATTTTTGTGCTTGTTTTCGTACATAAGATGCATTTATGGAAATATTTATTTCCTTTTTTGATTACTTCACATTGATCGTATCTATAAAACAACTAAAAATCAATACCTAAGCTCATGTGGATCATGCTTGGTGTGAGAAACAAAGAAAGCCTTGTAATTGCTCACTTTTTATACTATAGAAACATCCAACCAAGAAACACATGGGGTACGACTGACCACCTGTGTTTTTCATACAATGATAGGGTTCATGAATGAAGAACATGGTTCTCAAAGAATCCAAATTTCCATTCACAATGTTCATGTAGAAACGGGATAATGATAGGGGCATTGGAATCAATCCGAACAAAGGAAAATGAGAAGTGTGAGTCACGAAACCCAAAATTTGGATCTGAGTGAGGATGTAATGAAGATAGAGGATAACTGATGACCATTTTTGAGACACAATATTTCTATTGTGTTATCCTGAAATGGGAACAAACTGTAACGAACCAAAGTTTTTCAATGAAAATTCCCTTCTTATATTTATGTCATAAAATCACATGAAAGCAAAACATAATGAACTACTAAGTGATAAGTGACCTTTAAACATATGTTTGTCACTTCTGTGTTTGGAATTTGGAAAATATGGCTTACACGGTTGTGTTCAAGATGTTTTTTTGGAGTCTAATAAAAAAATAATTTTTTGGGGAATAGTAACCTACCCTAATGAATAGTAACATACCATTATGAATAGTGATATACCCAAATGAATAGTAACTTCACCTATGATAGTATAAAAATAATATTCAAGTTGGAAGTACAATATACCTATGTTTTAGAATGAGATAATTCATGTTTTAAATATGGTTTTTGATAATAAAATATGATTTTAATTAAATATTAAAATAATTATATGTAGAAAATTATTTTTGAAAAATGGAATTCACTTTTGGATTCTACACGTCGAAAAATGGTTAGGGTAAATTTTTGGGATTTTTCTGAAATACATGAATTTTTGATGAATAGTAAAATATGATAAATTACAATAAAAGCTAAATACTGCATCATAGTTGATGTATGGATGGTGTAAGATGATAATCCCGAATCATCCTTGATTATTTTACTATATTTCATGATAATGATCAATTATTCACAGTCTTGTCCTTAAATAATAAACTAATATTTAAAATAATGGGAAAAACCTCCCCTCCCTCACTATAAATACCCCCTATCCTTACCTCTTTCCCACACACCTCTCAAGCCTTGTTCCTAGCCCAAATTCTTCCCAAACATCCTCCCAAGATCCTTCTCCACGTCCAAGGCTTTCTGGTTTTACCAAAAGGCCAAAATCAAAGGCCTTAAGAGGGATCTCAAAGAGAGGAGATCAAACGATAAGGATCCCCTTTCATTTTCAAGTGTTTTGTTTTCAATTTCCTTCTTTTCTTATACCCCCATCCCCTTCCATTATCCAAAAGGCATGAAAGCTCCAGAATATAATATATTCTGGATGTTAATCATGTTTATGTAAAAATTAAAGCATCATGCTTCTTCTCCTCTCCCTCATGTTCAAAAATTAAAACATCGTCTGTGATCGACATTGTGGATAATGCGTTTTCAATTTATTTTATCCTCTTTGTTTTTGGTCATGAAACCATTTATGTTATGGTTGAACCAGATTATTATTTATGTTATATATCCTATTTATGGTTCTGTAATCCTTATACACTCATGATATCAAATAATAATACAAAACAAGTTAATTATGGGTAAAATAGCTAAAATTAATTCAATCGTTTATCATTAATGTCTTATGTCATGGTTCTCTTTCACTCATATTAACCAAATGAATTTGGTAACCTTCTGGATATTCACTAATTCTATATAACATCAATTCTGGACAACCAATTTCATCTTACATTTTATCTGAACCTAAATAAAAGTGAACTTATCATTAAAACCAAGGAATCAAACGGACCTGAACCATGAAATTGAACCTTATAATCAATCAAAATGGGTTTGAATGAACTTAGAAAGGTTATAATAAATATTTTACATGTATATAAGGTTCTATAACTATTGATTAATAAACCTAATTTTACTATTCTGGTAATTAATATCAAGTGGAGAACACCAATAGACTTAAGGTAAGGGATCCTCCCCTTTTTACTCTTAATCAAGATTGTTCTCTATGATATGCCTTTTTGTGTAATACCAAGTGATGGGGTACATTTATACACATTCCCCATAATTCCCTAATCTATTATTACTGATGAGAAACCCCTTATATATATCATCAAGTGCTCTTAATTATACATGATACCATGCCAATAAACCATGATAGATTTTACCCGAACATCCTTTATTCCTTCGGGTTTCCCTATATTTGTTTTTACCAAAATGATGTTGTCTTTTATTTTTTATAGAACATAAAAATTATGTTTATATGTTCCAAAATCATGTTCCAAGATCAACCTCTCACTCTCTTTTTTGGTTATACATGCCTATAAGTGAATCACTCTTTGATACTTCCCAATAAGTACACTTGTTTTAAAGGAACTTCCCAAACTTTTACCGAAATTCAAGTGCACTCTATATTCTGTTTTAAGACACCATTATCTTTTTAAATTATGTATTTTTATTATTAAAAACTTCTTGGTTCATTTCTGGTCTTATATAAAATAATGTTTTCTTTACTATTTTAAAATCTCTATAGTATTTTCCTTAAAACCGCAGAAAAATGTTTTAATGCCGATGTGTCTAAAATAACATTCTCATATGTTATCACTTATGTTTAAAACCACTTACCATGTTATAAGCATATTTTACCCTATTAATTTCCATGTATTTCAAATTCTTTCCTTATATGTACACTTTCATGATATGCCCATTGGTTATGATTGATGTCATGATTGTGGTACCCAATTCTTTTCAGGGGTACCCTTATGTTTGTGTATGGTTGAATATGTATGATTTTATATGTGGTAAGAATATTTATGTGGCAAGGATATTCATGAATATGTTGAGATGGGTGCACCTAGATAGCGCTCCAATGCATTGGGTATGGTTAAGTCTCATGAGATGCGATGTGAAACTGGATTGGCGGTTAGCCTTCACCTGTACTAAAATGGGAAAGGGATTCACGGTTAGCCTTGACCCGTACTAAATATATGATTTAAGATTCTGCCACATTTATATGATTCCATGTTTATATGATCCCATGCTTATATTAAATGATTTTATAAGTTTCAAGCTTGGGAAATCATTATGTCATGCCTCTTAATTCATGTGCTTGAGGTGTATCCTAATGTTCATTCCCTTACTGGGCTTTTTAGCTAATCCCTTTGTTCATGTGTTCCCCAGGGTACCCTATGAAGATGTAAGTGCTCAAAAGAAGTTAGGATATCATTATGGAGATTAAATAAAGAAGTGTTTTTTAGCCCCATGTTTTATGTTATATGTACCTAGTCTTCTAAGACACTAGACTTAATGATCCTTGGATTGTACTCTAATGATGAATTAAGTTTAAAATCATGAAATTTTTTATGTAAAAGGATTGGGTCGCTATTGTTGGTATCATAGGATGGTTTAGTTATTTCTATAGATATGGAATAGAGCACATTAGTGAGAACCTTAAGGATGAGACCAGTACATGAGTCTTAGCCTAGTCGGTAAGGACTCTGTAAGTGAATCCAAGCGACCATGGATCAAATCTAGGTGGAGGCAGAATTTCTAGGTACTGTAGCAGTACTATAGTGGGAACTGTGCAGTACTATAGTAGGTACTGTAGCGGGAACTGTAACAGGCACTGTTTGGCACTGTAGCAGCCGGGAATATGCCCCCGTTTGGGCCTCTGGGCCATTGATTTGGTCCCTGAGTCTTGTAAGGCCTTCTGGCCACCTAGGCCTTCGGGTCAGTAAGGCCTTTGGGCCACCTCAAGTTCTTCAAGCCACCTTAAGTGATGATGCAAACCAGACAACCTACAGGAACAAGATCTATAGGAGGATGAGCAAGGAGCTTTCACCACAGCAGAAGCTAAACAGATTTCAAGAACGAGAGGGTACAACACCTGCCTTCGGGACAAGCCTGTGCATGCATGGGAATGCCTAGCCGGACAACCATGCGAAGGTGGATAGATGATTTCATGATGAAGATGCTGGGGAGGAGTAGTTCCAACTTGTTAGTCTGAGTTTTATGTAATTTCTGAAGACTACGGGAAAATATATTCCTCTAAGGCCTACGGGCCATGTAATACTTACACCTATGGTCTTTGTAAGGGTTCCACCTCACCCATTAAAAGGTGGATTATAAAAAATCAATAAAAAATGAAGGCATTCGGGCCATTGGAGGAAATATGATACCATGTATAAGAAAATAGTCCTACATTTTGGTGAGTATAGAGTAAGTGGTTTATCAAAAAAATACATCCATGTCTGGATAAGAGTAGGTAGAGGCAGCTCTAGCATGGATGTATCTAGGGGTAAAACCCAAAAACACCGCTTTGAGCTAGACTCGAATGGGAACTAGTGCACGAAAATAGGCTTTGTTGCACCCTTGGTTACGACACTCCCAGGGGATATGCTTTGGTAGATTCAAAAGCTTAGTACAAACACTTATTAAGGGACAAAAATAATCCCATGAGAATATAAGTTAAGAAATAGATCGAGGATAACCTAGTTATAAACCTATGGAATTGCAAGTCAGGATATAATTTTTCTTTATAATTTCATACTTTTATGTTCAAAGTTTCTTTTTTTTACAAAATAGATAAGTATTCAAGACCTCCAATTATACGTTATTTTTCTTATTTAATGGAAGGAAATAGAAGAACACGTTCCAACAACCAATGTGAGAGGCAATGTAATGATTTCCCTAATGGCATGCCTGATGTGACGGAAGCGGGTTCTCAAAACTTCATGGTAGTAATTGCTCAGCTGGCTCGAGTTAGGAATTACAACTTGAATCAGGTGGAACGTCCCCCTCCTCCTAGGAAAGAGCAAGTTGCCATAGAATCCTTCATGCGAAAAAGGCCTCCCATGTTTAGAGGGTCTTCTGATCCCCTCATCGCAAAGCAATGGATTAACTCCATTGAAAATATTTTCTCTATCCTCTAGTGCTCGGAAGAAGAGAATTTTGTACTAGCAGTCTATTGTTTTGATGGGGAAGCTTATTTGTGGTGGTCATTGATCTATAATACGATGTCCCAAGAGGAAATTGATTCCATATAATGGGAGGAATTCAAGATGATGTTTTTCAATAAATATTTTCCTCGAACCCTCCATCTCAAGATGGAAAGAGAGTTCCTTGGAATCAAGAAGAAGGAAGATGAGCCCATTAGGGTGTATGAAAAGAACTTCACAAGGCTTTCAAGGTATTCCTATGGCTTTGTCATGAACACCGAAATAAAGGTGGATCACTTCTTTAGCGGACTAAAGTCGAGTCTATAAAAAGTGTTGGAAATTCGAGAATTTGACAGCTATGAGGAGATTGCTCGTTGTGCCCTAAAGTTTGAAATGGAGATTGGAGACTCTCAGTGATCTCATGGACCTAGTGAAAAGAAGCAGAAAATGGAGAACAACAAGGGTGGTTCATCAAACAAATCACATGATGGAATGAAGCCTCACTTTCCCCTTTACAAGAATTGTGGGAAGAGACATCATGGTGACTGTCTCAAGGGAACCAGGAATTGCATCCAATGTGGGATGTTTGGTCATCTGGCCAAGAACTGCCAAAGGGATATGAAAAATCCCACTAAGTTGAAGATGAACGGAAGGTTCAGATCAACACTCAGCCTGTAGTGCAGTGTTTTAACTGAAAGTATCTTGGGCATTATGTGAACAATTTACCTATGTTGAGGGTTGTCGGAGGCAATTAGCAACAACATACAAGGCAACAAGGAAGGGTTTATGCTATCACTACTACTGAGGTGGAGCCGGAAAATGATGTGGTGACAGGTACACTTGGTATTCATTAAAGAAAAGAGAACATACTATTTGATTTTGGTTCTACACATTCTTTCATATCATGCAATTTTAGTAGAACTATTCAAACACCACCTCAAAATTTGGAGGAAAAGTTATTTGTGAGAACAGAAAATGGGGCGATCATTGAATCCATGGTTTATAACTCTTCCTCGGTTAATGTTTATGGACTGAACTTCCCAGAAAATCTCTTCATACTTCCTTTAGTAGAGTATGAGGCAATCATGGGCATGGATTGGCTATCTTTGTACAAGCCCAACATCAATTGTCGGGAAAGGGAGATTACTCTTCACATCCTGAAGTATCCTCCGATTCTTTACAAGTGGAAGGTGGAAGATGTGTCTAATTTAAAATCTTCATCTCAAGTTTTGATATTTATTCCTTATGATCATGAATACCTAGCTCAAATGATTGAGACAAAGGAGAAAATCATGCTTGAAGACATTCCCATCGTGAGGGATTACACTGATTTATTCCCCGAAGAGTTTACTGGTCTTCCTTCTGACTGAGAGGTTGAGTTCTCAATTGAACTTATCCCTGGATCTCTTCCTATCTCAAAGACACCATAAAAAATGGCCACCATAGAGATGGAAGAGCTGAAGAAGCAGTTACAATAGAATATAGAGAAAGGTTTTATACGCCCGAGTGCTTCACAGTGGGGTTCTCCAGTCTTCTTCGTCAAGAAGAAGGATGGATCAATGCACCTTTTCATTGATTATGGTGAGCTCAATTAAATCACGATAAAGAAAAAGTATCCCCTTCCACTAATATATGACTTGTTCGAGCAGCTTCGTGGGGCCAGTTATTTCTCTAAGGTGGACCTTTAGTCGGGATATCACCAACTAAAGGTGAGGAGGGAAGATATTCCCAAGACCGCCTTTTGAATAAGGTATGGATACTATGAGTTCATAGTGATGCCCTTTGGACTCACTAATGCTCCAGAAATTTTCATGGATTTAATGAATATATTATTTATAGATTACCTCGAAAAATTTGTGGTGGTCTTTATTGATGATATTATGATATACTCCAAGAGCAAGGAGGAATATGAGGAGCATTTGGAAACTGTGTTAAAGACTTTGTGAAGGGAGAAGTTGTATGAAAAGTATAGTAAATGTGAGTTTTGGATGGAAGAAGTACCATTCTTGGGGCATGTTATCACCAGGAAAGGGATATCTGTGGACCCTTCCAAGACAACGGAAATTGAAGAGTGGTCGAGGCCAACTTCTGTAACGGAGATCTGCAGCTTTTTAGGTCTAGCTGGGTATTATCGACGATTCGTGAAGAACGTTTTACGATTGTCAAACCCAATGAACAAGACTACACGAAAGGGAGTAAAGTAATTCTAGACACTAGAATGTGAAGAATGTTTCAAGGAGATGAAAAAGAGGCTTATCACTGCGCCGATACTCACACTCCCTTCAAGTGGAGAACTCTTTGTGGTGTGCAGTGATGATTCTAATAAAGTCATAGTATGTGTGCTAATGAAAAATGATAAAGTGATAGTCTATGCCTCAAGGCAGCTGAAAGTCCATGACTAAAACTATCCCACGAATGATCTGGAGTTGGCAGTTGTGATCTTTGCGTTGAAAATATGGAGGAATTATCTCTATGGGGAAAAATGTGAGATATATACTGACCATAAGAGTTTCAAATATATATTCACACAGAATGAGATTAATATTCCCCAATGATGATGGATAGATATCATCAAGGATTATGACTGCTCAATCCACTACCATCCTGGTAAGGCAAACAAGGTGGCAGATGCTCTATGTAGAAAGGATCATTCATCTTTATCAATGATGAGAATTGAAAAGGACCCGATCTTCTTGGATTTGAAAAGGATGGAAATGGAAATCATTAAGGTAGGAACATCGTCAATCCTTTCTCAAATGATTTCTCAACCATCCCTCTTGGAGAAAATAATGGTTTCTCAAAGAAAGGATGCGGAAATTCAGAAAAGGGTGGAAGCTGTTAAAAATGGAAAATCAACTGATTTCAAAATTGATGAGGAAGGAGTTGTAAGATTTGGGACACAATTATGTTTACCATATGATCCAGAGATAAAGAAGGATCTATTGAATGATGCACATTTCTTGACCTTCTCTATCCATATTGGGAGTACCAAAATGTACCGTGATCTCTGAGAACACTTCTGGTGGGATAACATGAAGAATGAGATTGAGGAATATATATCAAGGTGATTGATTTGTCAGAAAGTTAAAGTTGAGCGAAAAAAGTCTAAAGGTATGATGCATCCATTGCCTATACCCATGTGGAAATGGGAAAATGTTACTATGGACTTTGTCACGGGTCTCTCAAAGACGTCGAAGGGAAATAATGCAATATGGGTTGTTGTTGACCGACTCACCAAGACATCCCATTTCATCAATATTTGGGAAGATCTCTCGCTTGAACAACATGAAAAGTTATATATGAAAGAAGTGGTGAGACTGTATGGTGTTCCAGTCTCAATTGTCTCTGACCTTGATTCAAGGTTTAGATCTATATTATAGAGGAGTCTTCGACATGCTTTGGGTACTGAATTTGGTTTCAGCACGGCCTATCACCCCCAAACTGATGGTGAGTCTGAAAGAACTATTCAGACCCTTGAAGATATTCTTAGAGCCTGCTCTCTAGAATTCAAAGGTGGATGGGATTAGCATCTCCCATTGGTTGAGTTCTCATACAACAATAGCTTCCACTCAAGTATTCAGATGGCTCCATATGAAGCTCTGTATGGAAAGTGATGTAGAACTCCAACCTATTGGGATGATGTTGGAGAGATAAAGCTACTTGGACCCGATCTTGTTCAAGAGATTAATGAGAAGGGTCAAGTCATCAAAAAACACATCAATGCAACTCAAATTTGGAAAAAGAGGTATGATAACAACCGTCGAAGGGACTTCGAGTTCGACGTTGGAGATAAAGTCTACCTTTGAATATCACCATGGATGAGAGTCATGCGATTTAGGATGAAAGGGAAGCTAAGCCCAAAGTACATTGACCACTTTGAGATCCATGACCGCATACGAGCCATGGACTATCGGACTTCACTTCCACCGAATATGGCTTGAGTTCATGATGTTTTTCATGTATCACTCTTGAGGAAGTACATACCTGATCCCTCACATGTACTAAACTCAGAGGTGGTGTAGCTGGAAGATGATCTCTCCTATAAGGAGCAGCCAGTAAAGATTCTGGATCGGAGAGATAAGGTTCTACGCAACAAGACAAACCATCTTGTCAAAGTGTTGTGGAGGAACCAAAAGTTTGAGGAAGAAACATGGGAATTGGAGGAATCAATGAAGGAAAAGTACCTGCTCCTGTTTTTATCTTAGTATGTAAAATGAAATTTTGAGGGTGAAATTTTATAAGGGGGGAAGAATGTAACGACCCAAAGTTTTTCAATGGAAATTACCTTCTTATATTTATGTCATAAAATCACATGAATTCACAACATAATAAACTACTAAGTGATAAGTGATCTTTAAACATAAGTTTATCACTTCTGTGTTAGGAATTTTGAAAATCCGGCATACACGGTTGTGTTCAAGATGTTTTTGGGAGACTAATAAAACAAAAATAATTTTTGGTGAATAGTAACCTACCCTAATGAATAGTAACATACCCTTATGAATAGTGATATACCCTATTGAATAGTAACCTCACCTATGATAGTATAAAAATAATATTCAAGTTGGATGTACAATATAACTATGTTTTAGAATGAGTTAATTCATGTTTTAAATCTAGTTTTTGATAATTCAATATGATTTTAATTAAATATTAAAATAATAATATTTGGAATTTTTTTTCGAAAAATGGACTTCACTTTTGGATTCTACACGTCGAAAAATGTTTAGGGAGAATTTTTGGGATTTTTCGGAAATACGTGAATTTTTTATGAATAGTAAAATACGATAAATTACAAAAAATGCTAAATACTGCATCATAGGTGATGTATGGCTGATGTAAGATGATAATCCCAAATCATCCTTGATTATTTAAGTATATTTGATGATAATGCTCAATTATTCATAGTCTTGGCATTAAATAAAATACTAATACTTAAAATAATGGAAAAAACCTCCCCTCCCTCACTATAAATACCCCCTCTCCTTACCTCTTTCCCACACAACTCTCAAGACTTGTTCCTAGGCCAAATTATGCCCAAACATCCTCCCAATCTCTTTACCCACGTCCAAGGCCTCTTGTTATTATCAAAATGCCAAAATCAAATGCCTTAAGAGGGATCTCAAAGAGAGGAGATCAAAGGGTAATGATCCCCTTTCATTTTCAAGTGTTTTGTTTTCAATTTCCTTTTTTTCTTATACCCTCTTCCCCTTCCCTTATCCAAAAGGAATGAAAGCTCCAAAATCTCATATCTTATGGATATTTATATTGTTTATGTAAAATTTCAAGCATCATGCTTCTTCTCCTCTCCCTCACGTTCTAAAATTAAAACACCTTCCGTGATCGACATCGTGGATAATGTGTTTTCAATTTCTTTTATCATCTTTTTTTCTGGTCATGAAACCATTTATGTTATGGTTGAACCAGATTATTATGTATGTTATGTATCCTATTTATGGTTTTTATATCCTTATACACTCATGATATCAAATAAAAATAAAAAACAAGTTAATTAAGGGTAAAATCGCTAAAATTAATTCAAGTGTTTATCATTAATGTCTTATGTCATGGTTCTCTTTCACTCTAATTATCCAAATAAATTTTGTAAATTTCATGATGTTCACTAATTCTATATAAAATCAATTATAGACAATGAATTTAATCTTACATTTTATCCGAACCTAAATACAAGTGAACTAATCATTAAAACCAAGGAAACAAACGGACCCGAACCATGAAATTGAACCTTATAATCAATCAAAATGGGTATGAATGAAATTAAAAAGGTTATAATAAATATTTTATATGTATGTAATGTTATGGACCTATTGATTAATAATCCTAATGTGACTATTAAGGTCATTAATATCAAGTGGAGAACACCAACAGACTTAAGGTAAGGGATCCTCCCCTTTTTAATCTTAATCAAGATTGTTCTCTATGCTATGCCTTTTTGTGTAATACCAAGTGATGGGGTACATTTATACACCTTCCCCATACTGCCCTAATGTTTTATAAGTTATGAGAAACCCCTTATCTCTCTCATCAAGACCTCTTAATTATACATGATACCATGCCAATAAAGCATGATGGATTCTACCAGAACTTCCTTTATTCCTTCGAGTTGCTCTATATTTATTTTTACCAAAAAAAAATTCTTTTATTTTATATATAACTTCAAAATTATGTTTATATGATCCAAAATCATCTTCCAAGATCCACCTCTCACTCTCTTTTGTGGTTATACATGCCTATAAGTGAATTACTCTTCGATACATCCCAATAAGTACACTTGTTTTAAAGTAACTTCCCAAACTTTTACCCAAATTAAAGTGAACTCTATATTCTATTTTAAGACACCATTATCTTTTTAAATTCTGTATTTTTATTATGAAAACCTTCTGGTTTCAATTCTGGTCTTATATAAAATAATGTATTCTTTACTATTTTAAAAGCTCTATAGTATTTTCCTTAAAACCGCACAAAAATGTTTTAATGCCAATGTGACTAAAATACATTTCTCATATGTAATCACTTATGTTTGACACCACTTACCATGTTATAAGGCTATTTTACCATATTGATGTCCATTTATTTCTAATTATTTCCTTATATGGACACTTTCATGATACGCCCATTGGTTATGATTGATGTCATGATTGTGGTACCCAATTATTTTCATGGGTACCCTTATGTTTGTGTATGGTTGAATATGTATGACTATATATGTGGTAATAATATTCATGTGGAAAGGATATTCATGAATATTTTGAGATGGGTGCGCCCAGATAGCACTCCAATGCATTGGGTAAGGTTAGGTCTACTGAGATGCGATGTGAAACGGGATTGGCGATTAGCCTTGAACCGTACTAAAATGGGAAACGGGATTGACGGTTATCATTGAACCATACTAAAGATATGATTTAAGATTATGGCACATTTATATGATTCCATGTTTATATAATCCCATACTTATATTAAATGATTTCATAAGTTTCAATCTTTGGAAATCATCATGTCATGCCTCTTAATTCATGTGCTTGAGGTGTATCCTTATGTTCATTCCCTTACTAGGATTTTTAGCTCATCCCTTTGTTCATGTGTTCCCCAAGGTACCCTATTCAGATGTAAGGGCTCAAAGGACGTTAGGATTTCATTATGGAGATTAAATAAAGAAGTGTTTTTTATCCTCATGTTTTATATTATATGTACATAGTCTTCCAAGACACTAGACTTAATGATCCTTGGCTTGTACTCTAATGATGAATTATATTTTACATCATGAAATGTTTTATGTAAAAGTCTTGGGTCACTATACAAACAAATGAGGGCTTACCACTAACCAAATTTGAAAACACAAGACCTGACTCAAAATGTCATTCGATGTCTCTCAAAATGTTGTCCTAAAATGGTAGGCAATCCATTAGGATGACCATACATACAATATGGGGGTTCCATTAGACGTGATAGGATATGGGGATCCAAATAAGTTGAACAAAAAGCGTGGATATGGAGTGATGTAATGTTTGGAGAGATTCCAAAACTCTTAAAATTACACCACCATGAAGAAAGAACATTTCTGTGGGATAATTGGAATGAAAAAATATCAAACCTATCTTCCAGGGGGTGTCATCTCACATTCCTAGTAACAAATGAAGATGTGAACAATGCGATGAAAGACCAACACTGTGGGAGAGGACCACACATGATGAGGGCCTATGATTATTTTTCACAGTTTTACATCATGAAAATTAGGACAATATTTACATAGTTTAACATCATACAATAAAGATGATACATGGTATTGTTTAACAAAATATAACTAAGGAGTTTCAAACAACTCAAGGTCACACTACCAAGACCATGGACAATAGTTTAAAGTCATGTTACATGGACTAGGGACTCCTAGTTTATGTTCATATATTTTGGACTGTAATTGGGGACAAAAGACCGTAATTGGATCCAAAGGGCCAGGAGGATTGATGAACCTATGTCTGGGTCTGAGGTGAAAGCAAGGGTGTCACTACGTATCCCTTAATTATGGGAATCAAGCCACACATAGTTCTTGAATTACATCAGGGTGAGAGACCAACACTAGTGGGGGGAAATCCTCTATGGTGAGGAAGAGGTAGCATCCCATAGTTACCATGGGGAATCTCAAACATGTTCAAGATAAGGCTATATTTTAATGTCATACATTGAGGAAATGAAATCCTCAATGGAGAAATGTGTGGCGTAGTAAATAATAAGATTTGAATGAGGGCCAAAGAGGTCTCATACCACACCATAGATCCTCAAAAGGGGAGTATTGGTTGAAAAATTCTGAAACAAAGAGTTTATATTTATGTGGATATACCCTTGGACAAGACATCGGATGTCACTACGTATCCTACAAGGGTAGGAATCAAGACACACATAGTTCATAGAAAAATATTCCCATGTTGGCCTGACCCGTGATAGATAAAATGAGGAATTTCATATATCTTGTTTGGTCTTTTGATGTTGTGGTATTTTTTGGAGCAACCATCTCAGGTTGAAAAGTTAGGGTGCCGTTGTAAAAATCAAGATATATGTTAGTATTGACAAATATCATGGAATATGGACAGTGCTAAGGGTGATTCCCTCTAATGTGATAACACCAAAATGTTGTGCCGTTTTTCATCATGTAGCCAATATGACGATATTGTAGTTTAAGATCATACGACCGGACCGGTCCTTGCACTTTAAAATTATGTGATAAGGACACAACAATTTAACTTCATGTGGGATGAGAGAGATCATAGTTTATGTTCAGGGAACTCAGACCATGAGGTTGTGTAGTCCTATGTGTGGTTATTGCCTTACTAAAAATTATAAGGTCATGTGATCTATGCTTGGTGAGGTAAAAAAGGGGTGGTATTAGGTGTTTACCATCACATGAAATTGAACAACAGTGATAGAAAAATTTTGGTTGTGGAAATAAAACTATACTAACATTCCTACTCAATGAATGTGAATGAATGGAGGAATAGTAGGGTGAAAAAATATGCATCACTACACCCAATACTGGGGACATGATAGGGGTGGCATAATGGTGAAGTATAACTATTGACCATGTTCAAAGAATAGTATCCATATCATATATCCTGGGATGGGAACAAACAAGTGAGGGTCAACCACTGAACGTATTTGAAACCTGGAACCTATGTCAAAATTTTGTTCAAGGTCCTCAAGGACGTTGGCCCAAAATTGTAGGCGTGCCTAAATACCATGAATCTGTACTTCTCAGGGGTCCTTTAGGATGTGAAATATTATATGATCCAAATGAATGGGGGAATATAAAGTGCCAACATACCTATGTAGTTTATCATCATGTGGTAATAATGGAGGAGATGAAACATGCTTTTCAGGGTGATACATGTGTAGATTACCATAAACTCAACATGAATGAGGACCAAGGAGGTTCCATACCAAAACACATAATTTTGATATAAACCTAGGCTAATAAGGGAGCATAAAGTTTTGTTATTATGTAGTTGTACCCATGGAAAACATGTTCGGGCATCACTACGTATCCTGCGGGGATAACAATCAAGCCACACGTAGTTCTTAAAGATGGAAAAGAAGATAGTTAATGAAAAAATGGAAATTCCTTCTCGAATGAATACATCATAGTGATGGGTAGTTTGTCATCATACATCTTGGACGAAGAAGGCATGGTTTATCATCATACGATAAGGACATTGGAGATATTATTTTATAGTCATATAGCTCAGACCATAAAGGGAGGCCTTCAAGGGAGAAAGTGTATTCTGGTGCCTTAAAGAAACCTGACATGAATGGAGAACAAGGAGGTCTCATACAAACCATATATTACTGAGGGAACACACATATGGTTTATGTCCATAATTAATGAACCCTAAGACATGAACTCGTTGTTTAAGTCCATAGTATTCAGACCACAAGGAGGTACAATTATTCCATGTGTGTAAAAAATATTACCAAGATTCCTATGCCCGTGTGAGATATGTTCAGTGTGGGGAAAAATTTGCAGAGAACATGTTATAGAACATAGAAGCACATTATTGGGAAAATAAAGATGAGGAGTAAAGAATGTCCCCACGACATCGACCTTCCCACCCAATGCATAATTTTGCATGAAGGGGTAAAATTGAGAGTGCCAAAATCTTATTTAGACTTGAGGATGTCAAGAAGGATGTGAATCATGAGATCCAAAATTTGGGAAGAAATGAGGTTGTCATAATGATGGAGGAAAATTTCTAACTATGTTTGAGATATAATATCCATATCGTGTCTCCTAGGATGGGAACAAACACCTGAGGGTCGACCACTAACCATATTCAAAACATAGAATCTATCTCAAAATTTCATTCAAGATCCTATGGGATGTTGGACCAAAATGGTAGGCAATACTAAAGTCTAATCATCCATATTGTTTGGGGGTCCTTTCGAATATGAAAGATTATCGATACCCAATCTAAGGGATATGTGATGTATGGATATAGAATGAAACCATGTACATGTAGAATCCAACACTCCAAGACCTACACCACAGTGTATATGAGAACATAAATGAGGCATAATTGAGGTCGAGGGACTCAATTAAGGAAAAATTACTAAAATAGATGAGTAAAGGAAAGAGGAAAAGTGGGGTTTTTAACTCAAGGATGGAAATTTCTGGGTGTTCCTAGGTATCCCATAGGTATGGGAATCAGTCCATACATAGTTCTAGAATTCCATGGAGTTTAAGGTAATACTGTAAGGATGAATGGGGAGAGGTATCCCAAAGAGGGAAATGTGTATAGTGTGGTAATGTAACCTGACATGAATAAAGACCAAGGAGTTGTTATACCACACCACACACAATCCCAGATTAGAATTCGGGCCAATGGGCTGGAAGAGAAGTTGGAGAACTTGGGGCTGGACCCAGAGACATAATGTCTAGGGGTTTCTACATATCCTATAAGGGTGTGATTTAATCCATATGTAGTTCTAAAATATCGTGTAGTTTAATGTCATATGGTAAGTATGGATGTTAAATTTTAATGTTGTGCAGGATGTTATGTGATGTTTAGCGTCATGCGGGATGATGATGTTGGGTGGATTTTTCATCTTGTAGCCCGAATAGGGTATGAGAGGAGGTCCTTGAGGAAGGAGTATATGATGAGGCTTTTGTAAAACCCAAGGTGAATGAGGAATAATTAAGTATCATAACACCCCATGAAATCAAGGGAAACTCAATCCACAGGGATTAAGGATGTAAAGATTAGTGATATATGGGGTTGGACCTAAAGAAAAAATCTATGGTAATTCCTACATATCCTATGGGGGTAAAAAAAGCCATACAGAGTTCTATAATGTCATCTCTAGTTTAGATCCATGCAGTAAGGATTCTATCTTAATTGGGATATGTAGGTCATGGTAAAGTAACCTGACATTAATGATAACCCAAGAGACCTCATGCCACACCTTTCACATCCTATGATCAAATGGGGGACATTACATTTAAATTATTGCTGGGTGGACCATATATTATATGTAGTTTAATGTATTATAAGTAGGATGGTGCAGTTTAACGTCATACGGGGTGGGGATATCCTATTTTATGGTCATGATACTCAGAATATAAGGTAAGGCCACGAAGGGTCGGAACAGTTGAGGAACCTAGGGATGGACTCGAAGAAAAAAATGTTCAGGGGTTCTTACATATCCTACAAGGGAAGGAATCAATCCATATATTGTTTTGAAATTACATGTTGTTTAACGTCATATGGTAAGGACAAATGGGAAAAGGGGAAGATAGATGAAGGAGGATATGAGGTGTGGTAGTTGTAAAACCGACATAAATGAGGACAATAGAAGTCTTCCCTACACCAGGTGATCCCAAGAAACTCAGGTTGAGAGGCCAAAAAGATGATAGGATTTGGGGTACCTAGTTCTAGACCTGAAGTGAAAATATCTGGATGTTCCTACACATCTCATAAGGATGGGAATCAAGACATACATAGTTCTAAAATGTTGTACAATTAAACATAAAGTTGTTAGGAAATAGGGAAGAATAAGTACTCTTAAGGGAGGATCAAAATATAGTTGTTTCAAACCCAACATGAATGAGAACCAAATAGGTCTCATACCAAACTATGTTCTCTCTAGAGAAACCTCAATCCACGAGGCCGAAAATGGTGAAACATGGGGCTGGACCCAAAGATCAAATGTCTGTGAATTCCTATGTATCCCATAAAGATGGGAATCAAGCCATACACAGTTCTTGAATATTTCGTGTAATTTAATGTCATGCGGTAAGGAAGGATGGGTAAATTTATCATCATGTTGGATGAGATGAATGAAAATGGGGATTCAATTTTACATCATACAGAACATCCAATGTAGTTTATCATCATGTGAGATGACGATGCTGGGCAGTTTTACATTCTATAGCCTGTACATAGCAGTTAAAAATAATGTGGGATAGTGATGCTGGTATGTTTCACATCCTATAGCCCAAATATATTAGATTAACGTCATACAGGATGGTGATGATGGGTCATTTAATGTCCTATAGCCTTGATGGAGGAGTTTAACATCATGCAGGATGGTGGTGCTGGAATTTTTTATGTCCAGTAGCTAGATGGAGCAGGTTAACGTCATGTGGGATGAGAGAGATCCTCATTTTAAGTACTTACTTATGAATTTAGCATCAGTAGGAGGATTTATATGCACTCTATCGATGGTGATAAAAGAGTATGCACCATTAAGGCAAATCTGGTGAACTATGTAAGGTCTATCCCACTTGGGCTCTGAATTGGGTGGTTACCTACCAGGTATCATTGATGTTCTTAAGGAAAATATCGTGTCACCCAAAAATAAGGAGCATGGATGAACTTTCTTATTGAAAGCCATGACTATGACATTTGGTTCCTCTCCAGATTTTGTAGGGATCAAAGATGATTCTCATCGAGGTCTTCAAACTCAGTCAGACTGATTTACACTATCTATTCTGATGCATGTTGATTGTAGATAGTTGTAAAGAGTGAATTTAACTGAATCTAAATGGGAAAGAACACATATTCCATGCATAATAATGAATATGGAGTCACCTATATAGAATTATGAGTTTTTATTCAGTAGGATTAGAGAGAATTGGGGATCCTTTTCATCGAAACTTATTATTTTTTATAACCATTATTCAAAAAATATTGGAGAGGATCTTTTTGAACAATTTGATCTATCCATTTTCTTGCCTATGATAGTGAGAAGTGCAATTAGACCAGATGTTGTACTTAACATACAATTTCATTAGCTCACCTGCTCAAATGTTTGTGTCGTTATCAGTGAGAATGACGCGAGGGACCTTGAATCAGTGGATGAAGTTAGAGATCATGAGATAAATGATAGAACATGACTTGGGCTTCATTAGTGGAATCGATTATGCCAACATGATGAAGAAATATGCGACAGTTAGAATGAATCGGGACAGGCGAGCTGTCGCTGGTGGATATGGTCCCCCAATGTCAAGTCCCCAAACTGAAAATGGTTGGGAGAACATGTTAGTATGGAGGGGATATGGAAGATGATGCATAATGATGGAATGGATCTGGCATGCATGACACCACTTGGATAACTCGATACAATCATGGACCATTGTGGGATAGAAGTATCCCAACCTTCAAATCTGGTGGGCAGGTTTTTACCAATTCAAAAGGGATCCGTAGGAACCGATATAGAATTCCTACATGACATGGGAGATCTCACCTCCTTGAATTCAGTAGAGGATCACTCCATAAAACCCACATATTTAGAGGATTTTTTCAAGGTCGAGACCACTTTGGAGGGAAAATTGCACCACGCACTAATAGATTCGCTTACGTTCATCTCTATTTATTATGAGATTGAAAAGTTGGAGGTACCCTACAAAGGGAGTCATCCAAAAAGGGGTTTATTATACTATAGAAGGGAGATATGGAGGTCCCTATGTGGAGGCATCGATGGTAAGATGTCCATCTTGATGGTTGTGATCGTCATCTTGAGTGATGACTCTTCGATGCACCACATGGATAAATAGGTCATTCTAGTATGGCTCTGCAAGAGACACAGAAATTCGGTCAAAGGAATTGGCTCAACTATTATTTGACCTAGGGACATGACTGACCTCAGGCCAAGAAGGAAACTAGAATAGCTTTTTATGAATGCACTCTAACAAGGGCACAAGCTCAGGATTTCTGATTATGTAGTCACCATTAATTTTCTTGATGACTATCTTGGAGCCCCCCTTCACATGTAGGTGGGGAATATAAATATATAGGGCCAATTTGAGACCAATGATAAAAGCCTAATACTTTTCTTCATTATTGGTGAAGCTTTCAGACAACAAGACTGAATAGGGAAAGACAGTATGTGTAGGCATAATGAAGATGATATATAGGCCTACTCTGTTGAGTCTAGGTACATTTAGACTTCTACCAATGGGGATCTTTGAAGTGCCATCTAGGTGGATATTCCAATATGGAATGACCTGACCCACTAAGAGGATCACCTCATCCAGGAAGTTAAAATACTGAGGCTGTTCTACAGTGGCCAGATGGGCGGTAAGAATGTCTCCCATCGCCTTACCCTTGATATATTTTTGCACGATGAACCAGATTTTGATCTATAGAAATATCACATCCCACTGAGCTAGATATCCTGTCAACATAGGGATGTTCATAATATCTTTTTGTGGATTCACATGGGATACTACTTGTATCTCATGGTGCTATAGATAATATTACAACATCTATACTATAAAGACCAGTGCAAGGAAACTCTTCTCTATTGAGGAATATCTTGTATCTGTGTAGAGCAGAATAAAGATGAGATAGTATAAACTATTTTCCATCCTTTACTTATTCTTATGGTTTATAAGGGCACCAGGGGATCATTCCAGGATGGTCACATAAAGAACTAACATCTTACCAGAGATAAGTGGCATCAAACCCAGAGGCTGTAGAAAATACTCCTTGATCTCATTGAAAATGGTCTAAAATTCTTTGTCCCACTGATAGACATGACCTTGAATCATGAGTTGGTAAAAGGGGTTATACTTTCCTTACATATTAATAAATAATCAGCATATATATTCTATGTGGCCTTGAAATCCTTGGAGATCTTGAAGTTTGCTCAAAATAAAATGACCTTGATATTTTATGGATCGATCTTGATGCCTATGTATCTGATGAAAAAGATGAGAAACTTTCTATAGGTAACCCCAAATGCTCAATTCAAGGGGTTTATCTTTAGATGGTAGGTGCAGAGGAATCCCAACACTTTTTCAAGATATCTGAGATGGTTCTAACACTGGAGAGAATTGGCTACAAAATCATTTATATTTCATTCCAATAATTTCCTAATAATTACTTCGAATATGAGACACATAACATGTTGGTAGGTATCTCCTACATTATTCAGGCCAAAAGGAATTACCTGGTAGAAAAAGGTACATTGTGGTGCTTTGAAGGCTATGGAATCTTCTTCTATGGGTGCCTTTCAAATTTTATTATACCCAGAATACCAATCCATGAAGGAGAGAGGAAGGAATCTAGTGGTGGTGTTGATAAACAAATACATCATTGGTAGGGGAAAATCATCCATTGGAAAGTGATAGTTAAGATCCCAGAAGTTGATGTAGACTCTGATATGACCTTTCTTCCTCTTAACAGGAATGATATTAACCAACCATCTTGGGTAATGGACATCCTTAAAAATGTTTTTTTGATGATATTATCAACATCGTCCTTCACCATAGAATTGTGGGAAGGTTTCATCTTCTTGGGAGCCTACGTGAACCCATGATGAATTATCGGGAGACCAAGGTGGTGGGCGATGACATGAGGATCCAGTCATAGCATCTATTCATAGATCTAGGAGAATACATCCTAATGCTACATCAAGAAATCCAAATACTACTTTGCTTTCCCCCAAGCATAGATACATGATCAATGTTTTCCTTGGGTATATCTTGGTACTAATATTCACCTGGATCAACTCATCAACATTGGAAAAAACACCCTCATAGAACATAGGGAGCATCCTCCAAATACTCTTCATCATCCACAGCAAGAGGATCATCGACCAGAACAAATTAATCTTGGTTAACTGACACTGATAGAAATCTAGATCTGTCCTGAGCGGTAGTGGCATATCCATTGAGATACTACTGTGCTGCTGAATCCATGGCTAAAAACATTGTTGATCCAATCCCATCAGACCTTTTCTCGAGGGGGGATGCTTGATAATATCAAAGTAGCAATGGTACGTTGATTTGTGTCGGTTCAACCCATCTCTGTTGAATATGTAGGAATGACGTATAGCTATTTCCTTGGGGTAGATATCCTAATACCATATAAGGGTAGGGGTTCTGGTATCACCCGATCCTTATTCATATAGGAATATAATGTGATACTTTGAAGTTCTTTATACTTGAGAACATTTATTTCCCTTGTCTCATAAATGAAAATGAAATGTCCTAGGTCAGGGGCTATTGTGTCCAACTGTTGAATCAATAAGATGACTGCATCAATGAAATCTATCCATAAATCAGCTAAAAGATTTTTGTGCTCAAAATCGTTGGTTTGAACCCGCTTGTCCTTGATCTTGTAATAAAAAGTGTCTAAATAGTTGCTTCAAAAGTGGTAAAGGGAGATGCATCACCCTGATGTACACCCAATCAACCATTAAGATAGTAATTGAGTCATTTTTTATACGAGGAGGGAGCGTCCACATGCATATGGAGCTATGTCCTACCCATCAATGCATTATAGGTGGTGTATTTTGAGATGAAAATGAATTTAGTGCTGGAAACTAGGCCACCGAACTAGATATTCAGATTAATCTTTGCACACGGCCTCTGTTTGGTCTGGTAATAACCCTTAATCTTCAAGTCAGAGGGATCCAGATAAAATTCAGACAACCTTGGATTACGGATCACTTGAGTCGGGAATATATTGATTCTAGAACGTATGTCGATAAGGAAACAGTGGACTTCCACACCATTAAGCTATCCTGTGATGTAAATTGTGAGTATGTGTCCCTATATATGGGACCCTTCATATTCTCTTAAGAATGAGATGAAAACATAACATTCTACATGCTCATCTTCCTCAACATGGAATACTTCTGTGGCCACGACCTCTGTTTCGAACTGGAGGGGGATTCTCAAAACCTATATGATGGCTTCACACATATCTTCCTATGGTAAGATATCCTTAAGAATTGAGAGATTTATAGGAATGATGGAATGATTCTTTACCACCCCATACTTCCATGCTAAGTTCACATTTATTCCGGTAGGGATTTTCTCTATGACAATAGGTATGACAAGCATTATTGGTTAGAACGGAATATTATGGCGGGTGCTGGGAATATCTTGTTGCTCACTAAGTGAACCATAAAAGATGAATATCAAATAATCAGATGAATAAGTTCTCACCAAAGATGAATTTGGATGATCAAGAGTGGTCACAATGGATTCTCCTGATAAAGGAGAAAAAATTACGGTGGCTATGAATCTAATAAGATAGTATTATATGAATGCACATGATGAGCTATGATCTGAACCTACAATCATGTCCCAGTAGTGTACACTTCTTGTCTAGAGGAACTGGCCTGAGAATTCTGATGATTCTTGAATCCGTGGTTTCACTGGCAATGGTGTCAACCAAGAAGATTATGAGGGCCTTCGTAACACTTCTCATTGCTGGGAGCCTTATATGGGTCCACCATCTTGAAAATATGTACCAATGCATACTCCTAGTCATCACTTAGGAAATCTTCCATTATTGGGTAAATTCTTGTGGAAAATCCCATTTATGGGGTAATGAAGTTGCCAAGGGAGAAAGATGTCATTGGTACAGATAGAGGGATTTGTTTTACCTTGCACTGCTAACATATTCTATTCTGAGAGGAAAAAGGTTGAGATGTGGATAAAACAGTGGAAGCTGGGGAAGAAGCAGTGGCTTTAGGACACTTAGGCTGATTCATATAGGAACGAATAATGCCATGTATATGACCTAATACTTTTCAATCCAAACAATCTTTATTTTTCTGATTCCCACAGTTGGAGAACTACTATTATTCACCTTCAATGTCACTATCTTGCTTCTTGGATAGACACTCCACCTTTGTCAGGGCCAGACGCAACCTAACCAGATTGTTGTTGACCTGGTCCTAAATTTACTCCATGAACATACATCAATTCTTTAGGGTGTGTCCAAGGAATCAGTGATTGGAGAAATAGTTGGGGTGATCAGTGAGATCATCCTCATAGGGTCTTCTATATTCTAGCAACCACCAGATCCCTTGATCCAAAGCACTCTGAAAATTGTTAGGGACGTGAGTTTCATAGAATTAGTAGGTCTGGTTTCTTTTGTCCAGAAAGAGGACTCTATGATCCCATCCC
The DNA here is from genome assembly GCA_963277665.1 of Viscum album. Classification (NCBI taxonomy): domain Eukaryota; kingdom Viridiplantae; phylum Streptophyta; class Magnoliopsida; order Santalales; family Viscaceae; genus Viscum; species Viscum album. The sequence goes on from OY728131.1 coordinate 360,057,063, forward strand.
TGATGAGGGGATAGATACTGATGGGGATTTTGAACCTACTTGTCTTGCCCAAGCGGTAGTGGTGTATTACACGATGGTACCTACTGATTCTGAGGTGGGTGATGCTGAACATGAGGCAGAGCCCCTCGGCGAGGCAGCGAAGGAGGCTTTGTTGGTAGCTACTCTAGTGGTCGGGGGGCCTCTACCTGTGCAATGAAAGATGTATCATCCTTGACCACTATTATTGAAAGGGATGTGGGAGTCAATGATAAATCCTTCTTGGATACTTCAAGGATTCCTTTTAGTAATGACCTTATCATAAAAATCCTTAAATCCGTCTAAGAAGATCTTATTTATAACAGAGGGAACCAATCCCATTTTCACGTCCCCCATGCACATATTAAATAGATGATCTTGAGTTAGTGGAATATCATGTGAATACATGAGGCCCTTCCACCTAGCGACAATGTCTGCTACGTGCTCATATGGCCTTTTATTTCACTGGAAGAGGACATCGATACTAGTCTAGTGAGTGGTGGATCTAAACTGATACAGAAACTATCAATGAGAATCCTCCCAACAAAATATATATATCTAATGGGTATCTAGATATAGAAGCTGAATGTGGTTTCTTACAGTTTTGGAACGATGCATCGGAGCTTAGTGGCCTCTTGATGCACCAGAGTTCACAACATGGACCCACACCTTGAGTTAACATGGTCCAAATGCTCCAGCGGGTCACCCATTCCAATGAAGGTGGATAATTTAGGATTCCAAAATATTGGGGCTTTCTTCATATATCCACCCATGCCGGATATGGATTTCCATCAGGTGGTATTTGAACCATTAAAGTTTCAAGGGCCACAGGGTGAGCGATGAGACTGGACATTAGATCATCCTAGAAAGGGTTTCTGTCTTGGTGAGGATTTTTGATCACGAGTGTGTCGGTGGGTTCCTAAACATTATTAGTAGGTCCACTGGCTCGTGGAGAAGCTGGTGGAATAACATGAAGAGCTACTGGAGGAACAAACTTAATAGCAACTAGAGTGCTGTTGGGGGAACAACCTATGGAGTAGCTGGGGGAAGGTTCTCATGCAGCTCGGGCAGGTTTTATGATGCATACCACAAACTCTTTTCATAATCTTCAATAACTATCCTATCAGAATATGTAGGTTTTCAAGATAAATAAGAGAAACTTCACCTAGGGAAGCTTGTACCTATTCTGTCTCCCCCATTAGAGAAAGATTGTGATCATTCCAGGGATCACCATAGTAATTTCGTCGCTCTAAAATTCACTAATCTAAGAGGTCATAAATTATATTCTTCTATTCTATGAGTTTTTGGCACAACATAGAATTATTGAAATCATCCTATATATTTTTCACTAATCTAGACGGGTCAAAGGGATTAACAGTCTTAGTGTTCCATTTTCCCTTATTGTGGTCTTGTCTGAGAGGCAACAATTAAATGGGTTCTTCAAATCCAAGTAAGTGTCTTTAATGGAAAGTGAAAACACTTGTAGGATCCAACAGATGTAGTAATATCCCCAGAGGTAGGTTTTCTTTGATGATTACTACCTTAATTTTCTTCTATGTGAGATCTTCCATGTTTACAGCGACGACTCATAGCTGCATATCCTCGATATCGTCGAGTAGTCCTAGTTGTCATAGGATCATGCTGAAATGGAGGGTAGAATATTATCCCCAACCAAGGATTTGGATGGGTGGAGATACATCCTCAATAAATCGGTGGATCACAGTGAATCTTTGAATGCATCGTTGCTGAAGATCCTGATGACGATCAGGAAACATAGGTTTTTGAGCCATGGGAAGCACGACTAACTCGACCAAGTGAATTTTCTTGTTGATGTCATCATAATGTTCCAATATTATTTTATAAGACAATTGACAATGATGGAGACAGAAGTACGTCACCCCCAGGGTTTGGCAGAATCACATGGCTTCATCCTGGGTAAGCAGTTTTGGAATGCTAAATTCTGAAGTAGTAATTGGCCAAAACATCCCATGAAGATGGTATACTACGAGAATGTCCCAAAAAATCCTTCATTCCGAATCAGGATCCAACCCTTGGATTCCCCACTCTTCAATGGGGGGTCTTTGAATAACTGGTAACGACACTAATATAGACTGCTATAGCTACAGGCTAGTCAGTGGAATGTATGGTGCCTGACCTGACAATCCTCTTCATACTATGTTGTCACTTGAGGAATTTATTGATTGAATCACTACATCCCTATAGGATGGAGTATCGAACATGAATTATTATGGTTGGGTGTCATTCTTTGTTGGAAAATCTGGGTGATGCTCATCGTCCACCCACCACCAAAACAACTCTCTGTGATCTTTGGTTGAGCCAGAGAGTTATCCTAGTGATGACAGAGTGGACTACAAGGCTATACCCTGAATGGGAGACAAATCTTCCTCCTCCTTCATATATAGGAGAATGGATTAGTGGATTGAGTGTATTTTCCTTTCCAAAAGGACGATACTTATACACCTGGTTCCTGACCGAGACTCTAATGTAGAGGATCAGGGTGAGGCTTCATCCTAAAATCAAACTCCGCTTCAGAGTTTGGAACGTGGAATGGATTGACAATGATCTGGGGATACATATGATTCTTCCTTCATCATATATGGTACTCCCTTCTACCTCGATATGGTTCCTCGTGGTAGGTTAAATCCTCTACATGGGGATGGAATCTATGTGGGATGGTGGTAGAGTGGGGAGGGCCTCCAATGGAGCTGGTCGGAATATAGGGAAAACCTTCATGCCATATGGCGTTGAAGTAGGAAAGACCTCCATTTTGGGTGCTGATAAGGACATGGGGAGGGCCTCCATGTTGGATTAGAGAGTGGGGGGAACCTATGATTGGGTGTGCGGAGGTGTAAGAGAAACCTTGGCAGATTTTCAAAGAAATAAGGGGAGGACCGCCATGCTGGGTGTGGGACACACAGGGAGGACTTCTGTGGTTAGTAGTGCTGGAGCAGCGAGGGGATCTTCTAGAGCAAGAAAGGACATGGGAAGGGCCTCCATGTTAGCCACCTATATTATGGGAAGGACCTCCACACTATTTAGCAACAGTGGTACAAGGATGACCTTCATAATGATCAAGATGGACAGGGGGAGTACCTCTTTGATGGTTTACAAGGCAATAAGGACCTTCTCATTGATAACCAAAAATATAGGGAAAATCTACATACTTGGGATCACAGGAATGGGAGGACCATTGTGATGGACATAAACTATAGGGGGAGAACCTCCACCCTAATATAAAATTGTTTGGGGAATGCCTTCATACTAGATTTGGACATTGTGGGTTGGCCTGCGAGGACTTTTACTCGTACCAGAAACTGTAAGAGTCAACCCAACCTACCCACTGGGTGGATGGGGTCACAATTTGTATTGGGAATATATATTCCCCGTGATGGGAGTCTTCCTGTGCCCATACCCGACATTTATGTTGGGTCAGCAGAGTCGGATCTGGTAGAGAAGTGGTAGAGAACATCTATTTCTCAACCTAAAAGACCAACCTGAAGCACTGAAGAAGCTAGGTGGGAGCCCTCTTTGGGAGATCTCAAGCAATGGTCGAAGGTGGGATGACTCGGGCATCCCTTATCTCATTGGAATAGTGGGATGATTCCTAAGAACATTCCAGGGAGAGGCTCCCAGAACAGTTGGATGTCGGAGTAGGGAGAAGTGGCTCACTGTGAGGCCCTTGGGGTTGGCGGTGATGGAGTTGCACATAAGCCTCCAAATTTCGGTGGGCCATGTACCTGGTTGGAATGAACCCCTATTGTTAATAATGTCGAATAAGAGTATCAATCACCCTCCTCTAAATAAACTCATAGGATGAGAAGGGGTGTGGGAACTCGGATGTCGTGGTTGTGGACGACGTCTTGATAGAGGTGGAGTTGTATGAGATTACCATGTTGGAGTCACCCCCACCCCTATGTTTGTAGGGGGGAGGAGACTGGGTTCCTGTAGCTTGGTTCCTACAGAATCGGAAGATTCATTTATTATAATAGATTGTAGTAAAGCAATTCCCAGTGCCCTATCACCATTAAGTCTTCCATGGATAGATAGAAAGATACACGATGATGATCTCATAGACTGGAATTTCCAATGATTGACATCCCTGAATTCAATTGAGTTCCATGGTAGGACCATTATTATCTTGGTGGGACTTCGAACCAGATGACTAGATCTGGTTACATGCTTATCTGATGATGTCCTGAACTCGACTAATCCCCATGGTCAAAGGAGAAAATATTCATGTTGGGTTCACCATTTCTATTTATGACACATTTTTTAGGGCGCACCACCTCACATCATTGTCGATGAAAACAACCACGTATGTTGCCCCGTATTCCCACTTTCCAAAGGTGGGAGACATTAATCACTTCTTTAGAGATGTCTACTCCTTGTTTGAAATGATATGATGGGATATTGGTCCTTCTTTCCATGGATTCCTCCTAAGAACTCTTCACCTGGTGTGGGTCTCCCTCAATGATTAAGAAGTTTTTCATGAACCTCATTCTTAGTGTCTTTTATTTGTGGACACTTATTAATTAACTTTCTTTCGTTATGACATTTCAAGGGGTTAGGCCAGGGCAGCAACCCTTGGTTCGAGAAGTAGTCACATTTGGAATCATTGACATGTCTTGACACTGTAACATTGGTACACCAAAATTATCCCATATAAGAGGGCTTCTCAAAAGAGAATATTCCTAAGGCATCCCACATGGAATTCTGGGAATCTTATTCTATACAAATATATCTGAGTTTTTCCTTCGCTTCCAATGTTTAACATAGGGTATTGTTTCGCACGGATTCCGGGGATGACCTCCTGGACGGGAGATTCAAACGTTCCGATCGGTTTCTAACGGGTTTGTTCGTAGTACCGGAAACATCCAATGATTCCACATCCGTTTGGACCTACTTTCCAAAGGTAGGCGCTCATTATCTTGTGGGCTAATGAGGCTTAGTAATTTTCATTGGTCGAGAGGATGGGAGGTCGGACTCATCACACCTTTTTTAGGGGAATTATTGTCTACTCCGGGACGCTCTTTATAGATTTAAGTTATGTTCGTGAATCCTTATTACATTACCAAGTATAAAATGAGATTTCCTTCAGTTTAACAATCAATGATTAAATATGCAAGAAATTTAGAGAATCTTTTATATGTATTTGAGGTTCTTCATCAATAGAGAATCATCTATATCTGTTTAGAGATTCTTAGTCAATGGTATCCTTCAAAACATTTATATAAAAAGTCTCTTGGTCATTATGATGACCAGGCTGGTTTTAAAGCCACTCAGTGGGGCACTTGAAGTTTATCGTCATTCAGAAGGATAAGGATTATTTCAAAGTTGGGATCGAACCCATAAATGGGCTACCTACGTATCCTTTGTTTTGGAAAAGGAATCAAAACCCGCGTAGTTCGAGTAATGGAGTATGATGTTTATGATTGATGGCTCAAAGAAGAATGTCATAATTACTTTTACACTCTAAGCTCACGTGAGTCATGCTCGGTGTGAGAAACAAGAGGTATTGGTAAAAATTAGACAATTGTGCCATGAAAGATGCAATTATAAGAAATTGTTTGGGGCTTATGTATGTATGACTGCCCAAATAGATGAAGGTTTGGGATTTAATTTTAGGGAGAAAATCCATGAACAGGGTCCATAAAGGTATATGTGCTTCATGGAGATTTGAATACTCTAATCTTGGGGCTTACTCCTAAGGAGGATGCCCAAATTAGGAGGGGACTTATGATTGGGTTTTACTCCTAAGAAGGATGCCCAAAATTATGATTGGGACTTATTCCTGAAAAGGAGGCCCAGGTTAGGGGGTTTGGGGCTTACTCCTGAAGAGGATTCCCAAGTTAAAGGATTATGATTGGGGCTTATTCCTGAGGAGGATGCCCAAGTTTGGGAACTTTAAGAATTTGGGGATTACTCCTGAGAAGATGCCCAGATTAAAGGATTTATAACTGGGGATTATTCCCTAAAAGGAGACCCAGGTTAAGGATTCTCTCATCTTAAAGGATGACGTTGAATGAATGAACTCTCAATCTTTGGTGACATAAAGATGTATAAATCACTAGGTTTTGAGAGATATTCCATCGAATTCCCTTCAGATAAGGAAGTCAAATCAAGAAATCGTGCCATAAATGGCTTTGAAGAGTATCTTGAAGACTGAATCTTGAATAGGAAAGCTGAAATGGCTTAAGAGGGGTAAAATGGGCAAGATGGGCACCCAACAAGGTAGGGGCTCGCAAGTCCTGAAAGGCACGCAAGTCTTGCGTGGGCGCACAAGTATTGGTCGCGTAGGTATACCTGCACGACACATGGTGTACTTGCGTGATTTTCAACCAACATTGAAATACTTGAGCGACTCTTTATTAAACCCTTTAGAATCCTCTTGAGGTTCTTCCAGATAAGGGACGCACAAATTTCTATTGAAGGAATAAGGCGGCGTGCAAGTGTGACTAGTTCCCCTTAAGGGCTGGCCATTCAGGCACGCAAGTGTTGATGAGTTTCAACACTTAGGCCTTCCTCCCTCTCTTTAGATCTTCCGTTCTAGGTTAGAAATTACCTTAGAAGTGTTCCAGAAGCTTTGAGAAGAGACTTGGGCGTCAGGAGCTTCAATCCGAGTTTCTGAAAAAAGATCCTCTCGAATGGGGGGCCCACAGGGTCTATTTATAGGCAGGAGAAGACCCCGGGCGGTTACCGGGCGGTTATCACTTAGGGCGCGCAAGTCACTTGCACGACCATAAGGTGTCGCGCAAGTATTTTCACGACCACTAGGCGGCGCGCAAGTGTACTTGCGCGACAAGGAGGGAACTTGCGCGACCTATGGGAAATGTTCTCCGTGTTCATCCCTTTGTCGATTTTTGATGTTTCTTTAAAGGATGAATCACATTGGACTCAGATATTACCCTTTTCCGATTATTAGATTCTGTGACGAAAGGAGTGTCAACAAAAGTCCCCCCTCAGAGTTGGATCTGGAGAGAAATGAGGATTTGACTCTGAGGAAATTGAATCCATCCAAAGGAAAATGGGGCGCGCAAGACTTTAGGGCACAGAGGGCAGTGCGCAAGTGTGTTGGAACTTGACTTTTATTCAGAGTTCCTTTGTCTTTTGTGGGCAGTTTAAAGTCATGCATTCCGGACATAAAGGGGATAATGTTTAAGGTCGAAATAGCTTTGACCAAAATGGATTAAAATTGATTCAATTCCTTGACAATTTATCTGAAAACATATTACTATACTCAAGTATGAGAGAAAATATGTAAACTATGGCTTAAGAATATTTGAATCTGAGGAATGATATGAAAAAGAGCTAAAAGGCATTAGAAGAAGTAGTTTCCAAGAATGAAGTTACTATTATTTGACAAAAACCCATTAGGGGGTTGAAATATGCAGGGCCACCTATGGGCATTGGCTGCATGGTCAAATAAATAGTATCTTTCGGCTGACAAGTCTGTTATGTGGACTATTTATGCAAGGCCACCTATGGGCACGTGCTGCATAGTCAGGCAAAAGAACTCTAAGAAATTTATTTTCCTAGTGCACAAAAGCCAGTGAAAGTTTATGTAGATTCAAATTTTCTAAAGTATAGAGTTTGTTGTATGGAAAGAGGTACTTGAATATGGAGAAGATATTTCCGAACAAGAATATCGAAGAACTGGATGAATATCACTCCTACGAAGGTCTGACCCAAACGTAGGGAAGAAGAATAAACCATAGACTTGAATACTTTCAGATCATGAAAAAGGATTTGGGACAAATATGTTAAGGATGGCTATTTTTTGCGGATCCCTACATACTGTCGTTTAAGACAAATAAGGACAAAAGAGGCATTCTTCCCAAGAATGAAGTTACTATTATTTAACAAAACCTGTTAGGGGGTTGAAATATGCAGGGCCACCTAAGGGCATTGGCTGCATGGTCAAATACATAGCATCTTTCGGCTGACAAGTCTGTTATGTGGACTGTTTATGCAAGGCCACCTATGGGCACGTGCTGCATAGTCAGGAAAAAGATTTCTCAGAAGTTTGACATTTTTGTGACTAGAAGTCATGAAAAGGGTTATGAAGATCTGAAAATGTTTAAGGTTAGGATTATAACACATAAAGACGTATATTTTCCAATGTATATAGAGATACATAGGTCAATGATAACCATAATCATGTTGTGGCTGGGTCCTGAATTGAAACTTGGACTTCACTACGTATCTCATAAGAATGAGAATCAAGCCATACGTAGTTCTTGAAATGCAGTTTAACGTCGTGCAGGACGAAAGGATGAGTGATCTTAGTTTAGGGTCATAGAATTCAGACCATAATAATGAATACACAGTGTGTGTTTTCATGAGGATTTTTCAGCCAAGGGACTGAAAGTGAAATTTGGGGTTAGGCCCAAAAGACTTGGGACTAGATTCGAGGGATACTCGAATGTTCCTACGTATCCCCTAAGGATGGGAATCAAGTCCACGTAGTTCTAGAATTACCCTTTGTAAAAATTTGGTTCGTACATGTGAAGGGTGAAAGGGGACTTTAGTGCAATGATGGTTTAACCTGAGATAAAAAATTTAGGCATTACCATGTATGCATGTAGTTTTTTTGAAATGAAACATGATTGAAAAATCAATGTCAAAAATAGTTCTCTCTCAAGTGAGGATATCAAAGAATATTGTAGTTTATTGTCATACCGGACAAAAGTGTTGTATAGTTTAATGTCGTATAACAAGGACGAAAGTGAATCAATGTAAAAAAAATATTGATTCTAGGGGTGGTTTCACAAATCAACATCATATGAGATGGTGGTGAACCGATGTGAAGAGATTATTTTTGGGCTTGAACCTTTGGAGGCTGCCTACATACCCAGCCTGGAGGGAAAGGATCAAAGTCCGTGTAGTTCAATTAAAGAATGAATTAATGATCAAGTTGTTCTTGGGGACAACGATCTAATTAAAATGTTATTGGGACTTACACGTGGTTAGGGGCTTAAAGAGAGTGTTATGGTTGAGGTTTGCTCTAAGCTCACGTGATTCATACTCGGTGTGAGAAACAAGAGGTAATACCAACCTTAACGATGCACAGTTTAATGTCATGTTGAACATATTCAGGGACTATGCAGTTTAAAGTCTTGCAGTTAGGACTATTGGTGCTGCACAGTTTAGTGTCATGTAGCAGGGACAAAATAACAGTTTAATGTCATGTAGGACACATCAAGGACTTTTTGTACAGTTTAGCGTCATGTAGTTAGGACGATGGGGACAATATAGTTTAACGTCATATTGGACGAAAGGGGGATTGTGCAGTTTATTGTCATGCAGTAAGGACAAAAGAGTGTACCATTTTAACGTCATGTCGGACGAAAGTGAAAATAGTTTAAGGTCGTATGAATGGACCGTGAATGGTGCAGTTTAATGTCATACTGGACCTTTGAGATTATATAGTTTAACGTCTTTCCGGACGTAAGGGACTTTTGTATAGTTTAGCGTCATGTAGTTAGGACGTCACAGTTTAACGTCTTGCTGGACGTAAGGGATTTTCAAATAGTTTATGGTCATATACATGGACCAGGGATGATGTAGTTTAAGGTCATGCTGGACGGTTTAAGGAACTTTTTCATAGTTTAATGTCGTGTGGGACGAAGTTTCAGTTTAAAAGTCATACTGGACCATTGTTGTATAGTTTAACGTCATATAGCAAGGACGAACTGGGGCTGCACAGTTTAGTGTCATGTTGCCGGGACATCTTCTTTTCTACAGTTTAATGTCATGTTGGACGAAAAAAAGGAAACTTTTTAACAGTTTAATGTCATGTAGGACAATACAAGTAACTGTTACAGTTTAACGTCATGTTGGACAACATAACATTTATACAGTTTAACGTCATGTTGGACGATAGAACATTGTTGTACAGTTTAAAGTCATGTAGCTAGGACTAAGGTGAACCAATATGAGGATATCAGTTCTGGGGACTTTTTACAGTTTATCGTCATGCTGGACGATGAAAGTGCCACACAGTTTAATGTCATGTTGCTAGGACACAATATAGTTTAATGTCATCTCGGAAAAAATATTGGAACTTCTGTACAGTTTAACGTCATGTAGATAGGACAAAATACAGTTTAGTGTCATGTAGGACATAATACAGTTTAGTGTCATGTAGGACATAATACAGTTTAGTGTCATGTAGGACATAATACAGTTTAGTGTCATGTAGGACATAATACAGTTTAGTGTCATGTAGGACATAATACAGTTTAGTGTCATGTAGGACATAATACAGTTTAGTGTCATGTAGGAAATAATACAGTTTAGTGTCATGTATGACATAATACAGTTTAGTGTCATGTAGGACATAATACAGTTTAGTGTCATGTAGGACATAATACAGTTTAGTGTCATGTAGGAAATAATACAGTTTAGTGTCATGTAGGACATAATATAGTTTAGTGTCATGTAAGACATAATACAGTTTAGTGTCATGTAGGACATAATACAGTTTAGTGTCATGTAGGACATAATATGAACAAATGTGATTGTTTTGGCTCTGGGAACAATATTTTGTGTTTATACAAAATACTTCTTCAGAAATCTGGCATTAGTTGGAGTCGTGATGTGTTCTCCATCCATTGAGACTAGAGAATACACTCCATTGGAGTAGACCTTATGTATTGTATAAGGTCCTTCCCATTTTGGTTCAATCTTGGGAGGCTTCATTCCTGGTATCATTGGTGCTCTGAGAACCAATACCAATTCTCCCTGAATGAATGAACAAAGATGAACTTTTTTGTTAAAAGCTCGTGCTATTCGATTCTGATAGATTTCCAAGTGGTGCAAAGTGCACAATCTTTTCTCATCTAACTGTTCCAATTCATTCAACCGCTTTTGGGATTTCTCATCTATAGATAACTGATCACAAATGGATATTCTGAGTGAGGGCAATTGAACTTCAATTGGAAAGACTGCTTCTGTTCCATATACCAATGAATATGGAGTTGACCGCGTTGCATTGCGAGTGGTAGTCCGATAAGCCCATAAAGCATGAAAGAGTTTATCAGGCCATGACTTTTTATCTTTATCCACCATCTTTTGCAGTATATTTGAAAGAGTCTTGTTGAATGCTTCTATCTGGCCATTAGCTGCCGCATGATATCGAGATGAATGGTTGGACTTAATGTTGTATTCTTGATACAATTTCTTTACCTCAAAAGAACAGAAGTTGGTGCCGTTGTCCGTCAATATGGTATGAGGTACACCGAATCTAGTAATGATGTTAGACTTTTTGAAGCTAACAAGGCATTTAGAACTGACTTCTTTGAGAGGTACTGCCTCTGCCCATTTGGAAAATAAATCAGTAGCAGTAAGAATGTACTTAAACTGCTTGGCCGTAGCTGAAGGGTAAGGTCCCACCACATCCATTCCCCATGTGGAAAATGGCCATGAGTATTTAGCTGTATGAAGCAACTCTGGAGGTTTATGAATGAAGTTGGCATATACTTGGTATGAAAGACACTTCTTTGTGAAATTAACAGAATCTTGTATCATTGAAGGCCAAAAGTATCCAAGCCTTCAAATTTGATCAGACAGTCTATGTCCAGACTGGTGGGCACCACAGACTCCTGCATGCACTTCTTTTATGACAGCGATTGTCTCTTCACCATCAATACATCTGAAGAGAACTCCATCAAAACCATGTTTGTAGAGAATTTTCTCGAGGTGGTTTGGGCTATCATAAAGAGTAAAATTGACCACACGTCACCAGATTTGTTCTTTCTCGGCTCTATCAGGTGGAAGTGTTCCATTTTGAAGGTATTCCCTAATAGGTGACATCCATCCTGTAGTACGACCATACGGTTCAGGAATGGGACTAATTTCATTAATTTCCTCTATTCTGACTTGAACATAAGGTGAAATTGCACGACGGTGGGCAATACAGATGGTTGTATCATCCCGATTTGGATCTGCTAAAGCTGTGGTTATATTAGCCAGTGCATCAGCTTGAGCATTTTGTGATCTTGGGACATAAGAAAATGTCGGTTCTGAAGGGAATTCTGACATTAACTCTCTGACGTAATCATACAAAGGGATTAATTCTTCTTTTCTGATGTCGTAATCCCCATTGACTTGTTTGATTACCAGGTCTGAATCACCTTTCACCTTTAAGTGATTTACTTGTGTTTGAAGCGCTAACTCCAAGCCTGTAATGAGATCTTGGTATTCAGCTTCATTATTGATACCACCTTCCCACAACAAAAAGGAATAAGGTAACACTGCCTTATCTGGAGAAATGAGCACAATTCCTAAACCAACTTTGTTGAATTTAGGATTTTCCATTTTCATCCCTGTTGGACTTCTAGAAGCACCATCAAAATACATTTCCCATGTTTAAGGACTCTCTTGAATAAAGAAAACTTCCTCATCAGGGAGTTCGATATCTGAATACGTGTCTTCCACTAAAGGTTGTTCAGCCAGGAAATCAACCAGAGCTTGGCCCTTAATTGCCTTTTGAGACACATACTGAATGTCGAACTGCTGTAGAATAACCGCCCACCTTGCCAGACGTCCGGTAAGCATTGGACGACTAAGGATGAATTTGAGCGGATTATTACGAGATACCAATTGGACCTCGTGATGTTGCAGGTAGTGTCTCAGTTTCAGAACTGCAAAGATTAATGCTAAGCAGCACTTTTCAATACTTGAATACCAGGTTTCTGCTTCAATCATAGTTCTACTGAGATAGTAGAGACTATTTTCATTCCCAGCATCATTCTTTTGAGCAAGAAAGGAACCCAATGATCGCTCTAAAGATGTCACATAGAGGATAAGAGGTCTACCCTCAACAGGTGGCATGAGTACTGGTGGACTCAAGAGGTATTTCTTGAGAACATCAAATGCTTTTTGGCATTCTTCAGTCCACTGGTAAGTGACTCCTTTCTTCAATAATTTGGTAAAGGGTAAACTTTTGCCCGCCAAATTGGCGATGAAACGCCGAATATAGGCTAAGTGTCCTTGAAGTCCTCTTAATTCTTTCAAATTATGAGGAGGTGACATACCAAGGATTGATTTGGTCTTCTCAGGATTGACTTCAATACCATGATGGCATACAACAAAGCCGAGGAATTTTCCTGAGGTTACCCCAAAAGCACATTTTAAGGGGTTCATCTTCAAATTATGTTGTCGAAGCTTGTGGAATATGACTTCCAAATCAGCCAAGTGATTAGAACGTTGTTTGGATTTAACCACCAAATCATCTACATATCATTCAACAAACTTCCCTAAAATAGGTTTGAAGATACGATGCATGGCGCGTTGATATGTTGCACCTGCATTCTTTAAACCAAAGGGCATCACCCGGTAACAAAACACACCTTGAGGAGCTCTAAAGGCTGTATATTCCTCATCTTCTGGGGCCATTCAGATCTGATTATATCCGTAATATCCATCCATGAAAGAAAGTACTTCATAGCCATCCGTCGCATCAATTAAGAGTTCTGTAATCGGAACTGGGAAATCATCTTTAGGACAATACCGATTAAGATCTCTGAAATCGATGCAAACCCTAATTTGTCCGTTCTTCTTCTTTACAGGGACAATATTAGCCAACCACTTGGGATATTGAACTTCTCTGACGAAGTTGTCTTTGATCAGCTTATCCACTTCAGCTTCAATTTTGGAAGCATAGGTTGGGTGTGTTCTTCTCGCGGCTTGCTTAAAACCTCGATGTTCTTTTGGTAAACCCAAATGATGAGTAGCAACATCAGGATCAAGTCTAGGCATTTCTGTATAATTCCAAGCAAAAATATCTTTATTTTTCTTTAGAAAATAAATATACATCTCTTGCTCTTCAAGGGTCATGGCCGCACTAATTAAAGTGGGGAGTGGATCTTTCTCTATACCCAGATTTACTTCTCTGAGTTCATCCACAGTGGTAGAGATAACCTCTTCAAATGCTGGAGGAGCATCTCTAAGATCTTCCTCTTCCTCTTCATCATGTGTTATTTCTTCCATTTCTACTTGAAAAGTAGATGAAAAAACGAAATTCTCATGATCATAAGAGATGTCAAAATTTTGACATTTTGAAGAAGAAGCTTCCATTTCCGACCCTATTGATGATAAAGGGTCTTCTTTGGGAAATAAAGAGGAGATAATGGATTGAGAATCAACATCATTATTCACCTCTGGTTTTGCTATAACTTCTTCTGGCCTGATTATCGAAGTATAGACTTGTTGGACTTCAGCAGATGAAATGAAAACGTCACCACTTATGCTTTCATCACTGCTTGGTAAGTTACCAATTTCTCCCATGTTGTCTGGCTCGATCGCCGTAATTGACATTATGGATCTTTCCATAAGAGTATTTTGATTTGGTCCTATTTTTTCAATTTGACTGATAGGTAACACATAATATGTACTCACATGTGAAAATGGATTTATTGGAATTTTCTCCAAACCATATGGAGCATTAACTTTGGTAATTTCCTTCATTGCAGATTTTTCTCTTCCCTTCATGTGATAAAATTCTTCCTCAATGTATTGAGACTCACATGTCTTGAATGGGGCCTTATCACCATACAATGTTCCAACTTGACCATTGAAATAGTATTTGAGACATTGATGGTATGATGAAGGAATAGCTGCATGCTGATGTAGCCAGGGTCTTCCAAGCAAGACGTTGAAAGCTGAGTCTTGATCAACAATCATGAAATCCGAATTGGATACAAGATATCCAAACCGGGTTCTGAGTGTAACTTTTCCCAGTTGTTCTTGTTCATTTTTATCATATCCTTGTAACATCATGGTAGAAGGAGATAAATCAGATTCCATGAGGCCCAATCGACGAAGTGTACGAATGGGAATGAGGTTGACTCCTGAACCATTGTCAATGAAAACTCTTCGGATATCTACACCATTGACTTTTCCAGACAAGTACAAAGGTTTTATGTGCCCATGCACAACATCATCTTCATCTTTATCAGTAAAAGATATCACTGCATGGAATTCTGCAGGATTATTCTCTATGTGATAGATTTCAGCTGCAGCAATTTCAGCTTCAAACTCCTGAGGACTTGACAAAGCTTCGATGAGTGCTTCCCGAAGATCTTTTGACAGATTCAAAGCATCCAAAATTGATAACATGGCTGGTACTTGGGCCAAGTGTTTCAATATATCATACTTTTGATCTAGAGGTCTGCGTTTTTCCAATAGGAATATGCGGTTTAGCAGGTACCTTAGAAGCAGATGCTTTGGAAGCTGATGCATCTTGTATTGAAGTTGGCAACATCCTTGGTTTTGGAAGATTAGACTGATTAGATCAATTTACTTGCTGAGATAAAGAAGATGGAACCTTTAATCGGTCTTCCAAAATAACTGTGCCAAAACTGAATTGGCCATTGGCAGAAGAACTTGCTTGTTCTTTTTGAGCTCGCTGAAGGGCTCTACCACGAGTTTCTACTGCATATACAGTGCTAGCAGGGGTAAAATTAGAGTAGTGGCTTCGGAAAGATCCACGTCTTCCCCTGTATCCTGAACCTCTAGAACTTCCTCGGATTACCTTATTTGATACAAGTAATTCAGGCTCATCAAGACTGAAATATGGATCTGTTAATTGAATCATATTAACAGAACCAAAGATTAACTCTTCGTCTGATAAAGACTCTTCCTGGTTAGCCTGTTTAGGCTGTGCCGTTTGGTGGGATGGTGCCCGTGGCTTTGAAGTAGATGGCATGAAATCTGCCAGAGTCAAAGACAATTTAGGCTTTGATACATACTTATCTTCTCCTGATTCCTCTTTCTTCTTTGAATTGCGCTGCCCTTTTGAGGATTTGTCTTTTGATGGAGGCTTTACTGCATCTTTTGTAAGAGACACAATTGGCTTCTTCAATTGTGTTCGCAAAATGGAATGGGTCTGATTGATTGTCTTTCTGACCATCCAATCATCATATTTTTTCGCAGTTTTGCTTTTGACATCCGGCCACTCGCCTCCTTCCTCTGGATCTGTAGCGGTAATACACGCTACATGAGATGAAGAACCCTTCAATTTGACTTGTCCCAAGTCGACCATCTTTTGCAGGAGGTCTTTAAAGACAAAACACTCCTGGATGGGATGCCCCAACATTTGATGAAAGGGACAATAATTGGGACGGTCTTCATCTCCTTCCTTGTTTGGCCTCTTGGGCACTGGTAATTGAACCAAATTATTTTCCAGAGCTGAAATGAAGTAACCAGGAACTTTATCACTTCGGAAATAGTATGTTTTACTCTTCAAATCCTCAAATTGTTTTCGTCGTTGATCTCTTTGATCATTTGAAAGAAACAGATTTTGTTGTTGGCGTTCATGAGGTGGAGCCCTTTGAGAAGATGAAGGTTTTGAAGTAGAAATAGGTACAGGTGCTTGTTTAAGCATAACTGTAGCAGTTTCCGCTTTACCCATTCTCCTTCCTGGAGCTGATGGAATTATATGAGATTTAACCTTAGCCTGTATAAGGGAATCTTCAATCTGTTGAGCGATTGAAGTAATGTCTCGAAACCCTCCTGTATATTTCACAGGGATCAATGGCGTGCGTAATTCGTCACACAAATTTGACACACAGATTGCCAACAATTTCTCCTGAGGGGGTGCTAAACTCAGGGAATACGTTAATCCCTTCCAACGAGAAATGAAATCAGAGACTCTTTCATTCTCCCATTTTCTTGCAGTTTGTAAGATAGAAAACTGTTGTTTTTGGCAAAGTTGAGCTAAACTAAAGAAGGAATTTTTGACGAAGATCCTCCCATCCGATGACTGACTGGGATTGCAAGCTTGTATACCAGACAAAAGCTGGTCCTTGCAAGGTTCGCACGAAGCATCTGAGTTTCACTACTTCTTGCTGCTCTGGAGTTCCCATCATAGGATCACAACAAGACACGTAATGCGTCAAATGTTGTTCAGGGTCGCCTGATCCATTGAAAGTTGGGAAAACAGGGTTTCCAAAACTGGATGGAGGAGAAATTGAATCTACCCATTCAGGGTAAACTTTCTTTTCAGGTTGAACTTGCGCCCGTTTCCCTTCTATAGTTTCTAAATGAGCTGTTAATGAATCAATAGTAGTTATTAACTTTTGAGAAACATCAGGTTGAACTTGGTTTTGGGTAGGTGCAATGAATGGAGCTTGGACAGATGTGGTGGTTGGTGCTGCAACTAATGGTAGTGCTGCCAACCGCTGTTGCGTTTGACCCGTAGGATTAGACCTCTAAGGGTGTACTGATAAAGGAGGTTATTCCTGATCCATCTCAGTAGTTACAACAAATTCCTTCGGCTGTCGGACATCAGCATTCTTAAGAAGAAGACTACTCTGAAGTAGTTCTGCATTCAACCTTCTTAATTCTTTCATTTCTTCCTCCTGTTGTGCAAACCTTTCCTCTAATGAGATTGATTGACCTCCTTCAGAGGAAGGGTGACAGGTAACCTGATTCTTTCCTTTCCCCTTATTGGATCCTTTTCGGAGAGGGGGAAGTGGGTTACTTGAAGGAATACCTAGGTTTTGGGTAAGCCTTTGATTACGTGTACGCACACCTTCTTAATTTAGGACTGTGTGTGCAACTTCTTGAGCAGGAACCTCTTCGCCTGATCCCTCTGATTGAGCCTCATCTGGTGAATCAGCAGCAACTGCATTGATTACATTAATGGATGCATATTGCATGGAATCCTTTCGATCAGCATTTCTGTGATATTGTCTTCTTCCATGTCCATGATGAGACATGGAATTCTGTTGACTTGATCCCTCAGGAAATTCTTGGAGAACCGTCACTAGGAGAGAATCTCCTGATAGCTTGGCTCTTCGTTCCTCTTGAGGCTTATTCCCTAATCGAGAGAATACTGACTTTCTCTGAGGGAGGGATTGAGGATTTGAAAAAGTCCCCAGTCCGGTGGACTAGGGATGTTCCTGCTGCTTCCGCTCAACTCCTCGAATCCCATTTGTTGACTCTGAGGGTTGGGTTAGAGAAGTCCCCAGTCTGACAAGCTGGGGTGTCTCTTGACATGCTATGTCTGAGATCTTCTTAAAATCTCTCTTGATCTTGCGAATCTTAGTTCGGAAATTAGCTGGATGCATTAAACTGTATCCACTTTTATCACCTAGTTCAACAGACCATTGGATGATTTCCGAAACTTCTTTCATTTGATGACGTGTTTGCTTCAGACGAGAGGCTTGTGCAATATTCTCGCCTGCTTGATGTAGGAGCAATTCAATAACTTGTTCTCTATATACTTGATTTTGAGAGGAACTAGTTGAAGCTTGTTCTTGATCACGCTTTTGATTATGAACAAAGCCCATTGACTGTGGCCGGCCATGGGCAATAACATTTCATGAGACCATTTTCGGCAGGCTTTGCTGACTGGAAAGCACTGTGAAATGTAGTGCTCCGTGAACACCCCATCCTCTGATATGAACATCAGATGGAGCATTGGCAATTAACTGACGCAATTTTCTTAGTGCGCCAAGGCATGAACGTTGAAGGGTTCTCTGTTTCTTTTCAGCCTTCGGATACCGAGAGATTGATAGAGATGCCAAATCAATCTGGCGTTGTAACCCTTCTATTATCTTAAGATGATATTCATGTTCATCATAAGATAATACCTTCTTCTTCAATTAACAAAAAGACTTCCATATGTTGAGATGAATATCATGGATTCCATCATCCGTCAACATCTTTGGAATGTCGTACTGGGAGTCAGCCAAAGGCCAAAACATGACTGGTACTTCACCTTTTGTCAGTTTTTTCCTCATGTTCAGCATTTCCTCTTTATCATTAAATGAAAATTCTTCTACCTGTTTTGACCAGAGTTGGTGTTTCCTTGTTGCTTCATCGGATTCAACAAGACTGGTAGAGAGATCATTAATCAAACTAGAAGATTCATGACTTAGGGGTGGTTCGGAGAATGACCTACACCCTAGGCAATCTTCTGATTGAGAAAGTATTTCACTTGTTAGCGATAAAGCATCAGACATGACTGGTTTCACATTTGCAAGTGCCTCAAGATAAGAGGGCTTTCTCGGCACTACATTATCCACTGGAGTATTTTCCAGGTAATGTGAATCACTACTGCGGAGAGTAATTTCGCAGAGAAGTTCATCATCATGGGGAGGACCACCATAATGGGATACAGCAAAAGATGAAATCTCTTGCTCCTTGGTCTTCTGACCACACAGAGGGTTCCTGTGGCTCTCATCTGAAGAAGAAACTTCAAGATTGACCGAAATTTCATGAAGCAAGCCTTCATGAGGAAGTGTCTGTTGAAGACCTTCAAATTTAATGTTCCCGTTATTGGGAACTGAGGGAGTAGAATCTTGAATTCCGACAGATAAATGTCTGAGGGCTTCATGAACTCCAGCATCGAGCAAGGCCTTGTTGCAGATTGGCCTTTGATCTCCTGACTGTGCTGGGCGGATCTTTTTCTTAGATGCCTTCTTACTCACTTTAGAAACCACTTGTTGACGAAAGTGGTTAATCTGAACAGGTGTATGTGCCTGATCAGGAAAGATGGTCAGGTTAGGCTGACGATATCCACTCAAATCAGGTGTATGTGCCTGACTTGGTTGTCCGTATGATATGGGGGAGTATGCCCTATAACCCTCTTGAACTGGAATAGATGTGTGTGTCTGTTCCGGAGTGAATCGTTGATGTGTCACTCCACTGCTAGGGATAGATTTATGTGTCTGTCCCTGAGATGATGCTGAAGCTGTTATGATATCTTGGCAAGAATCCAGAATATGAGCAGGAATTTGCTTCTGCTCTTTCACCATTGACAA
Source organism: Viscum album (assembly GCA_963277665.1). Taxonomy (NCBI): domain Eukaryota; kingdom Viridiplantae; phylum Streptophyta; class Magnoliopsida; order Santalales; family Viscaceae; genus Viscum; species Viscum album. The sequence continues at coordinate 360,076,871 of OY728131.1, forward strand.
AATATGTTTGGTGACTTCAGCCGCCAGAACGGGGATATACGTCCATTCCGGGCTTGGAGTAGGTGTATGTGCCTGCTCCTGTCCTCCTTTTCCTGTCAGTGAATCCTGACAGTACTCAAATGTGGAGGCAGAGAGTTGAGTCTGCCTTTTGTTTGTCGTCGGGGCTTTCCGACTGACTTCTCCGTGTGCTACCAAGCGAGACTGTTGGTAGGCTTGATTAGTATTAGCAGGTGTATGTGCCTGCTGATTACACTTCACCAAACGCAGTTGACGAGATCCATCATATGTAGTCAGACGAGCCTGCTGACTAACTGGTGATGCATAAGCAGGTGTATGTTCCTGCCTATAGTACTCCGCCGGAATTGCCTGGCGGGATTGGGTTGATGCTGCCAGACGAGTCTGCTGGACAGCGAAATTAAAATGGACAGGTGATTGTGCCTTCTCGTTCTTTGCCACCAAGTTAGGTTGATGTACTTCTCCGGAGATGGTAGGGATGACAACCTGCCTATTGTTAACCGGATTCCATCTCTGGCGGTTCATCTTGCCTGCTCGGGTTCGAGGAACCTGAGATGAATGCCTGGAGTCGGTACCCTCATCATGTTGAGGGCGCACTACCGCACGAGTCTGGCGGCGATTGTTGATGGGATCCCTCAGGAAGGACTCCTGTTTTTTTGAATTAAGGTCTTGAGGGACCTGCTCATTCACTTCCTCGGAGTAAGGGAGTGAATAGAAATTGCGTTCCGGGGATAACGACCCGAAACGGTTGGAGACGGTAGTCAGCACCGCCTGCTTCTTGATCGCTGGTAGCCGTTGTCCGGACGACCAGGTAGAGTTGTTAACTGGGAGGGCTTGACGAGCGGCCTCCAGAGTTGGGATAGTACCGTTGCGATAGTACTCCTTAACCAGTGCATTAGAAACCCAGCGTTGAAGACGCTGAGTTGGTGAGGTCATCCTCAGAGCGGACGACGTTCCAGCAGGAGTAGCAGCATTGGTTTTCACAGCAGCAGACCTCACAGTAGAGGTGTTCACAGCAGCAGTATTCACAGGGGTGAATTTAAGGAAAGCCATTTTGCAGAAGATCTTGAGAAAAGAGTTCCTGTTCCATATAACAGACATAATCAAGATGAATCCGGCCACTGCATCTTTTGGATGAGCACACGTCAATGATTGATTTGTTGGCCCAAGGGGCCTAACAAATAAGAAGAACATCACTTTAACTTGGTTAAGGATTCACGTCGGGTTCACCATTTTTTGTTTCGCACGGATTCCGGGGATGACCTCCTGGACAGGAGATTCAAACGTTCCGATCGGTTTCTAACGGGTTTGTTCGTAGAACCGGAAACATCCAATGATTCCACATCCTTTTGGACCTACTTTCCAAAGGTAGGCTCTCATTAGCTTGTGGGCTAATGAGGCTTAGGAATTTGCATTGGTCGAGAGGATGGGAGGTCGGACTCATCACACCTTTTTGAGGGGAATTATTGTCTACTCCGGGACTCTCTTTATAGATTTAAGTTATGTTCGTGAATCCTTATTACATTACCAAGTATAAAATGAGCTTTCCTTCAGTTTAACAATCAATGATTAAATATGCAAGAAATTTAGAGAATCTTTTATATGTATTTGAGGTTCTTCATTAATAGAGAATCATCTATATCTGTTTAGAGATTCTTGGTCAATGGTATCCTTCAAAACATTTATATAAAAAGTCTCTTGGTCATTATGATGACCAGGCTAGTTTTAAAGACACTCAGTGGGGCACTTGAAGTTTATCGTCATTCAGAAGGACATGGATTATTTCAAAGTTGGGATAGAACCCATAAATGGGCTACCTACGTATCCTTTGTTTCGGAAAAGGAATCAGAACCCACGTAGTTCGAGTAATGGAGTATGATGTTTATGATTGATGGATCAAAGAAGAATGTCATAATTACTTTTACACTCTAAGCTCACGCGAGTCATGCTTGGTGTGAGAAACAAGAGGTATTGGTAAAAATTAGACAATTGTGCCATGAAAGATGCAATCATAAGAAATTGTTTGGGGGTAATGTATGTATGACTGCCCAAATAGATGAAGGTTTAGGATTTACTTTTAGGGAGAAAATCCATGAACAGGGTCCATAAAGGTATATGTGCTTCATGGAGATTTGAATACTCTAATCTTGGGGCTTACTCCTAAGGAGGATGCCCAAATTAGGAGGGGGCTTATGATTGGGTTTTACTCCTAAGAAGGATGCCCAAAATTATGACTGGGACTTATTCCTGAAAAGGAGGCCCAGGTTAGGGGGTTTGGGGATTACTCCTGAAGAGGATGCCCAAGTTAAAGGATTATGATTGGGGCTTACTCTTGAGGAGGATTCCCATGTTTGGGAACTTTAAGAATTTGGGGCTTACTCCTGAGGAAGATGCCCAGATTAAAGGATTTATAACTGGGGATTATTCTTGAAAAAGAGACCCAGGTTAAGGATTCTCTCATCTTAAAGGATGAGGTTGAATGAATGAACTCTCAATCTTTGGTGACATAAAGATGTATAAATCACTAGGTTTTGAGAGATATTCCATCAAATTCCCTTCAGATAAGGAAGTCAAATCAAGAAATCGTGCCATAAATGGCTTTGAAGAGTATCTTGAAGACTGAATCTTGAATAGGAAAGGTGAAATGGATTAAGAGGGGTAAAATCTACAAGATGGGCACCCAAAAAGGTAGGGGTGCGCAAGTCTTGAAAGGCGCGCAAGTCTTGCGTGGGCGCGCAAGTATTGGTCGCGCAGGTATACCTCCGCGACACATGGTGTAATTGCGCGATTTTCAACCAGCATTGAAATACTTGAGCGACTCTTTATTAAACCCTTTAGAATCCTCTTGAGGTTCTTCCAGATAAGGGAAGCGCAAATTTCTATTGAAGGAATAAGGTGGCGCGCAAGTGGGACCAGTTCCCCTTAAGGGCTGGCCATTCAGGCGCACAAGTGTTGATGAGTTTCAACACTTAGGCCTTCCTCCCTCTCTTTAGATCTTCCGTTCTAGGTAAGAAATTATCTTAGAAGTGTTCCGGAAGCTTTGAGAAGAGACTTGGGAATCGGGAGCTTCAATCCGAGTTTCTGAAAAAAGATCCTCTTGAATGGGGGGCCCACAGGGTCTATTTATAGGCAGGAAAAGACCCCGGGCAGTTACCGGGCGGTTATCACTTAGGGCGCGCAAGTCACTTGCACGACCATAAGGCATAGCGCAAATATTTGCACGACCACTAGGCGGCGTGCAAGTGTACTTGCGCGACAAGGAGGGAACTTGTGCGACCTATGGGCAATGTTCTCCTTGTTCATCCCTTTATCGATTTTTGATGTTTTTTTAAAGGATGAATCACATTGGACTCGGATATTCCCCTTTTCCGATTTTTAGGTTCTGTGACGAAAGGAGTGTCAACAGGTATGATGTGAGTTTAACATCTAGCAGAGATGGATTTGAATTATAAAAAAACTGATGATATTGGATCAGATCAGTACATCCCTAGAAGAATTAACATGGATGGTTTACCAGATTGATGAATCAGAATTCCCAAAAAGGATGGACCTGGGATAGTGTGTCCCAAAAAAAAGGAATGTTTCACACGATGAAGGCTGGTCGGAACACAACAAAGGGAGGATGTGGTTGGTAGACCCCGAATAGGGGAACACCAAATATTACTATTAGTTGGGATTAAACATAATATAGGATTCCTACGTATCATGTGTAATAGATAGGGATAAAAACTCACATAGTTTGAAGGGGTGATTTGGGGCTTACACATGGTTAACTGCCTGAATGGATGGGATGAGTTCACCGGGATGTGGCGGCCCGGCTAAAATTGTGATGGATGTGGAGGAGGTGTCAGAGGTTAAGGATGAATTAGATGAAACCAACGTGACGATTATGGTGTTGGTCTTGAACCCTATGGAGTATGTATCATTATGGTTGGGAATCAAATTCCATGTAGTTTTTAATGGGGTGATGAGGAACCTGAGAAGGTGGATCATGAGAAATCGATCACATGGAAAATAATATGAAGTGAAACCTCCATATTGGGGAATGATCTTCCTGAGACACAAAGGCTCCAGGGGGGAGGTCAGTATAAGAAATAGATTATGGAATTGAACCTCAGGGAGGCTTTTTAAGTACCCGAACGGGATCAAATTCCACGTATTTCACGAATGGGGAATAGAATCGGGGTGTACATAAAGGAAAGTGACCCGAAGACACACTAGGGATTACTCATGGTTAGATACCCATCACAAGAGCGTCACTCTTGGCTTCAAGAGTATGGGTTTTGTGTGGATTATGCATGGTTAGTTTCCCATGTGATAAATGTGTTTTTTATCAGTGATTTTAAAAGTGTTGATAAGGGACATACTATAGGGTGTTGTGATAGAAAACTAAAACACCATAGCCACACTAGAAACACATTCGATATTCACAAACACAAGTCCAAATATAAAACTTAAATTAAATAAAATTTATAACATAAATAATAGAGAAAAATATATTATATACATTTCAAACATTGGTTTATAAAATTACTTCAATAAAAATCATTATATACATTCCAAATAAATTCTAACTGCCGTTGTTACCATGATTTCCATTTAATTTTTTATCAAACTACGAACAATGCATGAGTATTTTTTAACAAACAACCTCAACTCAAAAAAATGAATCCATGTGTATAAGAAAAAAATTAATATGGGTAATATAAAAAAGAAATAAATTAATGATAAATTTTAAATAATACACTAATTATATAGAAAATTAAATTGTTGTTCAAATATCAATATTACCTATATGATTGAGTAGTGGAGAGATCTTGAAAGAATGTGATAAATGTCAACACTATAAGAGTGAAAGGTTTTGTGAGAGAAGAAGTATGTGGAAGTTTTGGTGTAGAATGGGGTGAAAGATGGATAGAGCACCCAAACTTGAACAGACAAATCCCTCTGTATTAGAAAACAATTATTATTTGATTAATACTAAAAAGAAATAGATTAGACATACATATGAAATAATACATTAATTATTGGAACAATGATTTTACTCTGAAAACTTAAATATTATCTCTATAATTGAGAAAAGGAAGCATTGTTTCTCTTCCTGTAAGGGTATTATATGTTACTTGAAACAAATTTATAAAAGAACTACTCTAGGGGTGAAAATGTTTTAAGGGAGAAGAAGCATGAAAGCTGTAAAGATCACCCCCAACATGAATAAAAGAATCCACCTGTATAAGAAAATAATTTTTATGTGAGTAATACTAAAAAGAGATAAATTAAACCTAAAAACGAAATGATACATTATTTCCATTGAAAATGATTATACTGTACAAACACCAAAATTAAATTTTTAATTGAGAAAAGGCTACATCGTTTCTCTTCTTCAAAAGGCAGTGGAGTTATCTTGAAATAAAGTGATAAATGCACCTCTTCATGGGTGAAAATATTTTATAGGAGAAGATTCAAGAATGTTGGACAAAGAACCCCCAAACCGAATAAAAGAATCCACCTATATAAGAAAAAAATTATTATATGAGTAATAAAAAAATGAAATAAATTAAACATAAATATGAAAAAATATATTAATTCTATCGAAAACGATTATAATGTGAAAAACACAAGATTACCTCTACAATTGAAAAGAATCAGCATCATTTCTCTTTCTGGAAAGGTACTGGAGGTAATATGACAAAAGTTATAAATGCAACACTACATGGGTGAAAAGGTTTTAAGGGAGAAGGTGCATGAATGTTGGACAAAGCACCCCCAACTTGAACAAAATAATCTTCCTATATTAGAAAACAATTATTATGTGATTACTACTAAAAATATATAAATTAAATGTAAATACGAAACAATACATTAATTATATGGACAATGATTTTACTATGAAAACAAAAATATTAGCTCTTTGATTGAGTAGAGAAAACATCATTTCTCTTCATGAAAAGGAACAACTCAATGATATACATCTTTTAAAATAAATGACCTCTACAAGGAATAATGAAAATTAAATCGACACTCCATTATATAATATTTCAATGAAATAGATAAATTATATAATAACATTACTTTTTCATCTATCAAACGGGTTTCCTTCATTATAGTTTGTTCTTCTAAGGGATTGGTAACATCATCATGTGTAGAAGACATTGTCTGCATGAGTAGTCAAACATTTAATCTAGATTATGTTAATGTAGTCGAGAACATATAATATTATGAGGGAAAACAAAATATATTAAAAAACCCTTTTACCATCTCATTGAACTCTTTTAATTTTTTAAAGGTTTCAAGGATCTTGTTCCTATTTGAAGAATCCAAATTCCCTCTTTGTGGTCCCCTATAATGTAAAGACATTTTCTACATTGGGATAGATAGTAAATGATTGTGATGTCCCAATGATAGGGTCATCCTTGATTGAATTTTCTTCTAACTCAACATTTGATTTAGTAACCAGTAGGATAATTGATGGATTATTGTTTGTTGGATCAAAGACATAAAATACTTTCACGATTTGTGATTCCATTATGAATGACTCATATTTTTACACTTCTACACTAAAATTAACCTTCACAAAGCCCATTTCATCAATATTCACTCCATTGATATTATCATCTCATTTGAAATTTAATAGTGGCACTTTAAATGTTGTATAATCCAACACATATATTTATTCTATAATTTGAAAATAATATATATCTTCATCAATTGGATTTCTATCATTGGAACCAGATATTTTGAATCGCTTCAGAAACAAGTGTAACACCACTATTTTACATCATACTGAAGTCATCATGTTCTTTTTTATAGAACGTATAACCATTTATTAAAAATATAGTGTAAAATTTAACATTTTTATATTATCCTATGAATAGACATTTATGTTATTCAGAAATTGAATTAGTATTTTTAGATAACTCATAATAAATTTTATCTCTAAACCAACATATAAACTATTGATTTTGTGTATATAATATCGATCTTTCTTCCCTTGATTGATTCAAATATTTAAGAATACTTATGAGATTCAATGTATGGATCAAAATCTTCAATATTATGTATTATGTCAATTTGTGATTTATCCCTCCCTATCAGGGTAATTGTAACAACAACTCTTTCGAAAATCCCTTCGCCCATAAGGAGTTCACTGTATTGAGGCTTAGGGAGACCGATGCATTTAAAATCTGATAGGTAATCGATACAGAATTTAATATCTTCTATAATAAAATATTGTTCTTCAACACAACCTTCTGGAGGAATTTTATTCTTGACATACCCTTTAAAAATATTCATATATCATTCAATGGGGGTACATCCATCTATAATGGATAGGATCATATAATTGAACCTCGTTGGGGTCCTGTCTGAGAGGTGTCGAATTGATAGGGTCTTAAAATCCATTTAAGGGTCTTTGATAGAAAGTGAAAACACTTGGGAGATCTAATAGATGTAGTACTATCCCCAGATGTAGGTTTTCTACGATGATTCCTACCTCAATTTTCTTCTATGTGAGATCATCCATGTTTATGGTGGCCAATCATAGCGACATATCCTCAATATCACGGAGAAGGTCTGGTTTTCATAGGATTAGGCTGAAATGGAGGGTACTATGTTATCCCCAACCATGGATTTGGATGTGTGGGGATGCCTCCCCAATATCTCAGTGGATCATAGTGATGCTCGGAATGCATCGTTGCGGAAGAGCCTGATGATGATCAGGTGACACATGGTGTTGAGCCACATGAAGTGTGACTAACATGACCAAGTGAATTTTCTTGCTAATTTCATCATAATGTTCCCAGATTTATTTACAAGACAATAGAAGATGATATAGATGGATGTGCGTCACCCCCAGGGTTCGGCGGAAGCATAGGAATTCATCCTAGGTTAGCAGTTCTGGAATGCGGAAGTCTGAAGTAGCGATTTGCCAAAACATCCCATGAAGTTGGTCTGCTGTGAGAATGTCCCACAAAATCCTTTATTCTGAATATAGATCCAACCCTTTGTTTCCCCACTCTTTAATGGGTGTTTGCTCAGGAACTAGTAACGACACTGATACAGTCCGTTGTGGCAATGGGCTAGTCAGTGGAGAGTATGGTGCCTAGGCTGACAAACCTCTCCATTCTGGGTTTTCACTTGTGGACTTTATTGAACGTATCACCACATCCCTCTAAGATGGAGTATCGACCACAAATTCTTATGTCAGGGTTTTGTTTTTTGGTAGAGAATCTGGGTGATGCTCGTCATCCAGTAGTCCCTAAAACAACTCTCTATGATCTTTGGTCAAGCCAAAGAATGATCCTGGTGATGACAGAGTGGAATACATGGATATACCCAAAAAGGGAGACAAATATTCACCATCCTTCATATATCTATGACCGGATTTGGGGATCTGGGTTATTTTACTTTTTGAAAGGATGAACCTTATAAACCAGTTCATGACCCAGACTCTGATGCAGAGGGTTGGGGCTAAGGATCCATCCTCAAATCACACTCTACTTCAGAGTCTAAAAAGGGTATTGGATTTATAATGATTTGGTGCTACATTGGATTCTTCCTTCAGTGGAGAGGGTTCTCCCTTATTCCTCTGGATAATTCCTTAGGTAGGTTAAATCCTAGACATGGGTAGGATCTCTATGCAGGATGGTGCTGGAGTGGGGAGGGCCTCCACTAGAGCTAGTAGGAACATGGGGGAAATCTTCATGCTCGATGATGTTGGAGCAGTAAAGACCTCCATTTTGGGTGATCATAAGGACATGGGGAGGGACTCCATGTTGGATGAGAGAGAGGGGGGAACCTATTCTTGGGTGTTATGGGGTGTGAGGGGAACTTGAGAAGATGTTCAATCGAAAAAAGGGGAGGACTTCTATGCTTGGTGTCAGACACACAGGGAGGCCCTCCATGGTTAGTAGTGCTGGAGTGGGGAGGGACTCTGCTGGAGCTAGTAAAGAAATGGGAAGGGCCTCCATGTCATCCACCCATAGCATGGGAAGGACCTCTACACTATTTGGGAATGGTGGTACAAGGGGTGCCTTCATAATAATCAAGCTGGACTGGGGGAGGACCTCTAGGATGGTTTACGAGGTGAGGAGGACCTTCACATTGATAACCTGAAATATGGGGAAATATCCATACTTGGGATCAAGAGAATCGGGAGGACCTCTATGATGGAAATCTACCAGAGGTGGAGAACCTCTACCCTAACTAGAAATGTTATGTAGAACTCCTCCATACTAGATATGGACATTGTGGTTTGGCCTGCAACGGCTGCTTCTCATACCAGCAATGGTAAGAGTCAACCTAACCTACCCATAGGGTGGATGGGGTCTCAATCCGTATTGGGAATAGAGTTACCCCTGATCAAAAATAACAGAGTGTTGATAGTATTCGTCAGTGGTGGTAGAGTACATTAAAAGTGTATAAGAGGATTCCCCCTAATGGGCATCTTCATGATCATGTGCCTAATGTTGACATCAGGTCAGCCAAGTTGGGGCCGATAGAGTAGGGGTATAGAGCATATATTCCTCAACCTGAAATATTTAATAACAAAATTTATGTAGATAGATGGGATACCTCCTTGGTGGATGTAGATCAATGGTAAAAGGTGGGATGACTTGGGAATCCGTTAACACATTGGGATAGGGTGACATGTTGTAGGAACATTCCAGGGAGAGGCTCCTAGAACGGGTGGATGTCTGAGTGGGGAGAAGTGGATCCCTGTTCAGTCCTTGGGGTCTGTAGTGACGGTGGTGCACATAATCTTCCAAATCCGGGTTGGCCAAGTCCCTAGTTGTGATGAACCCCTCCATTTTACAATTTCAAATAAGAGTATTAGTCACCCTCCTCTTAATAAACTAACTGGGTGAGAAGAGGCATGGGAACCCAGCTGTCGTAGTTGTAAATGATGTTGCGAAATAGGTGGAGTTTTATAAGATTACCATGTTGGAGTTACCCCCACCCCTACGTTTACGGGAGTGAGGATATTGGGTTCATGTAGTATGGGTCTTGTAAAGAAAGAAGATTCATCTATTAGCATAGATAGTATGAAATAAATGCCCATTACCCTAGAACCATTCATTCTTCCATGGATTTATAGAGAGATCCATGATGACGATGTCATAGACCCGAATTCCCAATGATTGACTGCCCCAAATTCAAGTGAGTTCCATGATAGGCCCACTATTTTCTTGACGGGACTTCGAACCAGATGACTGGATCTGGTGACATGCTTATCTACTTATGTCTCAAACTCTACTAATACCCATGTTCTCAGGAGAAAATATTCACGTTGGTCTCACCATTTTTTATTTCTGACACTTTTATTAGGGAGCACAACCTCACATTGTCATCGACATCAATGACCACATTTGATTCCCCATATTCCCACTTTTTAAAGGTGGGATACATTTATCACTTCTTCAGAGATGTCAGTTCCTTAATTGAAATTAGATGATGGGATATTGATCCTTCCTTCCATGTATTACTCATAAAAACTCTTCATGTAGTTTGGGTCTTCCTTGTAGATTAATAAGTTTTTCGTGAACCTCATTCTCAGTGCCATTTATTTTTTGACACAGATTAATTAAGCTGCATTTTTCAAGACATTCCAAAGGGTCAAATTGTGGAAGTAACCTTTGGTTCAGGAAGTAGTCATGTTGGGAATTAGTGGCATGTCTGGACACTAAAACCTTGGTACACCTAAATTATTCCCCATAAGAGGGCTTGTCAAGGGCACAGATTCTCGAGGCATCCTATATCGAATGCATGGAATCTTATTCTAGAAGAATGTATCTGAGGTTTTCCTCAGATTCCAATGTTTAACATGGGGTATTCCGTGAGTTTAAAATCTAACAGAGATGGATTGGACTTATCAAAAAACTGATGAGAGTGGATCAGATGGGTACATACCTAGAAGGAATCACCTGTATGGTTTACTAGATGGATGGATCGGAATGCCCAATGAGGATGGACCTGAGATTTCATGTCCCAAAAAAGTTAATTTGTCACACAATGAAGGATGGTTGGAACACCGAAAAGAGCGGATCTAGGTGGTGGACCCCAAATAGGGGAACACTAAGGTTTACCATTAGTTGGGACTGAACCTAATATAGGATTTCTACATACCCTATATGATAGATTGGGATAAAAACCCATATAGTTTAAAGGGGTTATTTGGGGATTAAACATGGTTAACTGCCCAGATGGATGGGATGAGTTCACTGGGATGTGGTGACCTTAGTTAAATCATGATGCATATGGAGGAGGTGTCAGAGGTTAAGGATGAATTAGATGGATGAAACGTGAAGATGATGGTGTTGGTCTTAAACCCCAATGAGGTTTCCTATGTATCCCTATATTTGGGAATCAAATTCCGTGTAGTTTTGAAAGGGGAAATGAGAAACCTGAGAAGGTGGCTCATGAGAAATGCAGGACATGGAAAAGAGTATAATGTGAAAGCTCAAGATTGGGTAATGATCCTCTTGATACACAAAGGCTCTAGGGGGAGACCAGGATAAGAAATAGATGATGGTATTGAACCTCCAAGAGGATTTTTAAGTACCTAAAATGGATCAAAGTCCATATAGTTCACAAAAGGGGCATAGAATCAGGATGTACACAAAGTAAAGTGACCCGAAAACACAATAGGGCTTACTCATGGTTAGAGACCCATCACAAGAGGGCCACTCTTGGTTAGAGGAGTATGGGTTGTGTAGGGATTATGAATGGTTAGTTTCCCATTTTATAAATGTGTTTTTTTATCTTTGCTTTTAAAAGTGCTGATAAAGGGCTATATTGTAGGGTGATGTAACAGAAAACTAAAGCACCAGAAACACACCATAAACACATATGATATTTACAAAAACAAGTCCAAATATAGAATTTAATTGAAATGAAATTTAAAACACAAATACCAGAAAAAAATATATTATAGACTTTTCAAACATTGGTTTATACAAGTAAATACATAAAAATTATTATATACATTCAAAATAAATCCTAACTATTAATTTTACCATGATTTCCATCGACTTTTTTAACTAACTACCAACATTGAATGAGTAGTTTTGAAAAAACCACCTCAACTCAGAAGAAATAATCCACCTGTATAAGAAAAAAATTATTATGAGTAACACTAATAAGAAATAAATTAATGAAAAATTTGAAATAATACATTAATTATATGGACAATTAATTTTCTGTTAAAATATAAAGATCACCTCTATGATTGAGTAGTGCAGGGAACTTGAAAGAAAGTTGTAAATTTCAACACTATAAGACTGAAATGTTTTGTGAGAGAAGAAGTGTGTGGATGTTTTGGTCCGTAATGGGATGAAAGATGGTTAGAACACCCAAGCTCGAACACAAAAATCCCTTTGTATAAGAAAACAATTATTATTTGAGTAATACTAAAAAGAAATAAATTAAACATACATATAAAAAATACATTAATTCTATGAACAATGATTTTAATATGAAAACTTCAAGATTACCTCTATAATTGAGAAAATGTAGTTTTATTTCTCATCCTTCAATGGTATTATATGTAACTTGAAAGAAAGTTATAAATGCACCACAATAGGGGTTAAAAGTTTTTAAGGGAGAAGAAGAATGAAAACAATATAGATCACCCACAACTTGAACAAAAGATTCCACCTGTATAAGAAAACAATTATTATGTGAGTAATAATAAAAATAGATAAATTAAACATACATATGAAACAATACATTAATTCCATGGAAAATTATTTTACTATAAAAACACCAATATTAAATTTTTAATTGAGCCGAGTCAGCATTGTTTCTCTTCCTCCAAAGGCAGTAGAGGTATCTTGAAAGAAAGTGATAAATGAACCTCTTAAGGGGTAAAAATATTTTAAGGGAAAAGGAGCATGAATGTAGGACAGAGAACCCCCTAATCAAACAAAAGAATCCCCCTAAATAATAAAACAATTATTATATGACTAATAATAAAATGAAATAAATTAAACATACATATGAAACAATCCATTAATTATATGGACAATGATTTTACTGTGAAAACATCAAGATTACCTCTGTAATTGAGAAGAGGTAGCATCATTGCTCTTCCTACAAAGGAAGTGAAGGTAATTTGAGAAAAGTGATAAATGCACCACTACAGGGGTAAAAAAGGTTCTAAGGGTGAAGGAGAATGAATTTTGTATAGAGCACCACCAAATAAAAAAAAGAAGCTACCTATATAAGAAAAAAATTATTATGTGATTACTACTAAAAATAAATAAATAAAATATAAATATGAATCAAATATATAATTCCATGAACAATGATTTTACTATGAAAATATCAATATTACCTCTTTTATTGAGTAGAGACAACATCATTGCTCTTCTTGAAAAGGCATGACACAAGGATATAAATATTATAAAATAAATGAACTCTTTAAGGAATAATGAAAATTAAATCAACATTCCATTATATAATTTTTCAATAAAATATGTAAAGTATATCATAACATTACTTTTTTATCTATCGAAAGTTTTTCCTTCATTATTGTTTGTTCTTCTGAGGGATTGGTAAAATCATCACGTGCATAAGACATTGTCTAAATGAGTAATTTTGAATTTAATTTAGATTATGTTAATTTAGTATAGAACATATAATATTATGAGGGAAAACATAATATATTAAAAAACCCTCTTACCTTCTCATTGAATTCTCTTTCTTTTTTAATGGTTTCAAGGATTTGGTTTCAATTTCATGAATCTAAATGACCTATTTGTGGTCCCTTATAACATAAAATATATTGTCTACATTGGGACCAACATTAAATGATTGTGATGTCCCAATGAAAGTGTCATCCTTGATTTAATTTTCATCTGACTCAACATTTATTTTTGTCACGAGTAGGATAGTCAACAAATTCCTGTTTGCTGGATCAAAGACAATAAAATACAAGCACAATTGTTCACTCCATTAAGAACGACTCATCGTTTTTACACTTCTACGCTAAAATTTATCTTCACAAATCCGATTTCACAACTTCCACTACATTGATATTATCAACCCATTTGAAATGGAATAGTGTCACTTTAAATGATGTATAATCCAACTCATATATATATTAAATAATTCCAAAATTAGATAAATTTTCATAAATTGGATTTCTATCCTTGGAACCATATATGTGAATCACTCCATCCATAAGTGTAACAACACTGTTTTACATCATAATAAAGTCATTGTTTTCTTTTGTATATAAAATATAAACATTTATTAAAAATTTAGTGTTTTATATAAAAAAGTTATTCTATCCTCTGGAGAGCCTTTGAATTCATTCAGAAATTGAATTTGTAGTTTTAGATAACTCCTAAAAATATTTATCACTAAACCGACCTATAAACTGTTGATTTTGTATATATGATATTCATCTTTTTTCTCTTGATTGATTCAAATCATTATGAATATACTTGTGCGTTTAAATTTATTGATAAAAATCTTTGCTATTATGTAATATGTGAATATTTGATTTTTACTTCCCTGTCATGGTAATTGTAACAATAACTCTTTCAGAAATCCCTTCGCCCATAAGGCATTCACTATATTAAGAATTTGGGAGGCCGATTCTATTAACATCTAATACGTAATCGATACAGAATTCACTATATTCTACAATAATATATCATTCTTCAATACAAACTTATGGTGGGCTTTGATTCTTGACACACCCTTTCAAAATCATCATCTACCGTTCAATGGGGCACATCCATCTATAATGGATCTGACCCCATAATTGAACCTCTATGACCAAGTTAACCATCTGGAGGAATATTATATCAAATAACGATGGTGGGAAGAATATTTCTAATTCACATAATATTATTTATATATCCTTATTCATGATGGGAAACTTCACTGGGTCTACAACTTTACTGTATATGGAATTGAAAAAGAATTAGATTCTGGTTATTTTATATCAAACATTTTGAGGAATAATTCAATGGAAATCAATAGGTGATAAATATTTCTTCAAAACATGACAGTCATGTGATTTTATTCCATTTATCTTCAAATTATTCATTAAGATGATATTACAAATATTTGATGAATACACCTATTGAACATTTAAACTTGCAAAGAAGAATAAAAATTGAATTTTTTTTCTATTTGGATATAGTGTAAGCTACTATAGGAAGAAAATTTTCCTTTTACCGTTCACCAGTGCCAACTCTTCCCTTATGCCCATTTCAGTCAATTCCAACCTAGAGTTGATGGCATATTTTTTTTAGGAACATTTAGTAATGTTCCGATAACACTATCAAATTGGTTTTCTACATACATGACATGAAGATAATTTTTGACATGAAAAAAATTACAATATTGTAATTCGAATTAAATTGGTCTCTTTTTCAAACATGATTTTGTAAGGTTTTTCAAAAAAATTTATCAAAAATAGTGTAAATCCTTTTACATTTTTTACATCTGATCGCCCATTGCTAGAGATGGTGTTGTACCTTGTTCAATATTCCAATAGAATGATGTTTTCTAGGATCAGTGTTTATATCTTCAAGGTAAAAAATTTCAATTTTCTAAAAACACAATCTTTGATGAATGTTTCAACTGAACTGAGATTGTGCATATTTCACAAATGAGACACCCCAACATTCCTTTATTGCAACATCCTGATAAATTTCAATAATAAGGTAATTCATTTATCATTCCATGAAATATTTCCCTCAATGTGAATTCTTCACTTCTATAAGCATCATATATTGTAACACATGTATCCCATATCAATTTTAGATCTTCCATTAATGGAGCCAAATATACGTCAATATCATTACTTGGTTGATTTTGTGCAAATATAATTAGAATAAAAATAAATTAATGGTTCTTCATGCATAACCATGGATGAAAATTATAATTTACCAACATGATGGGACATGTACCATGTGTGATACCTTGTTCACCAAAAGGATTTATTCCATAGGCAGATAATTCAAGATGAATGTTTCTTGGCTCATCTCGAAATTCAGGAAACTGGTAATTAATTTTCTTCCACTAAGGAGAATCTATTGATTGATGTAAGTTCCCATATTTAATTCTTGTATCTACATTCCATGTTAATTTTATTTTGGTTTCCTAACATATATATAATCTTCTAAAACATGGAGTGATGGGAAAGTAATATACATATTTTGAAGGACTTTATTCTGTTTTTTAGTATCAATTTACACCACACTTAGGGAATTTGATGAATGATTCATGGTCCTTGCGAAATAATATGCAGTTATTTGGAAAAGCTTGTGTTTTTTAGAGAACATTCCCTTTAATCAAAACATTCATTTAGCATTATATTTTGGACATGGTAGATCATTCTCATCTAGTAAAATATCTTTCAGAAGACCAAGTAGTTCTGTAATGATGGTGTCACTCCATCAGTTGCTAGCATTCAAATTATATAACTTAAATACCACTGAAAATGGTGTTTATTTAGTACAATTGATATATATTGGTTTCTTGGAATCAAAATTTGACTACTAAATCAACATTGGACAATCATGATGGTCATATTCAATTTAAATTTTCATTTCTTCCATGTGATATCCATAATATTTTACAAAGGTATTCATATAAAAGTATTTGTAACGCCCCAAACCCAGTTACCCAGAGTCGGTGCATTATATTAATAAATTATCATGATTACAAGGAATCTGGTCTGGAAGGACTGATCAGTTTAGTAGTCTTGGATACAAGATGCATGCATAAGTTCAACATTAAAAATTGAAAAAAATAATAATAATTTATTCAATTAGAAACATCCAAGCCTTCTAGATTATGTCTGCTAGTCACTTACAAATAACTCCTTCATATCCTTGGAAAATGAAACATAAGAAAGTGGTGAGCTCAAACACTGATTAAGGTTATGCAATACAGTTCAAGATAACATAAATAGTAATCATGGTGAATAATTGAAAACACATGCCTTAACAAATAATAAACATGATCACTTTATGGCAGGAATATGAGTTGATTAAATAATGCCATAATAAAACACAGTCATGGGTATTCTACTAGTTGAATAACCATATGAAATATCAATAGTTAAACTCATAATGATGGAATGAATAATGACGCACATCATAACCACATAGTCAAGGCCTTGTTCCAAGACTAAAAATAATATTTTGTCAAGGCCTTGCGTCAGGACAATAGTTTGTCTCATGAGACCTACTGATGCATCGAGGAGCTGTATCGGTCTACACCCGTCACATAGTAAGTCCAATGCATTCCTCATATGAAATGGGTGAAACATAATCTAAACATTCCTATTAAAACTAGCTTACGAAATGTCAATAATTTAACATCAACCCATGAATGGAATAAAAATAGAACATCCAATGTCAAACATAACTCATTCAATACACTATGGAAGATTTTATTATAATATTTTATCCTTAATATAGTATAATGAAGGATATTGACATAGATGAAAATAATCATCAAAACTATTTGAGAGAAATTTCCCCCTTTTTCTTGAAAACATTTAAAAGTCACACTATTTATCAAGAAGTCGTTTAAAATAGATTTTTGAATCAATATGTACCATACAACTATGATATTTTTAAAAGGAATTTTAATTTGAAAACATTAATGTCCATATAAATAAATCTTTAAAACCATTTTTAAAACATGGACATTAATGAGAAATATTTAGAAGAATAAAATTTTAAAACATTTAAATGATATTTTAGTTAAAGCTCCTAACCAAAATAGAGACACTTGAATACAAATAATTGAGGAAATAAAAGAATCATAATATCATGAGAATAAAGGGATTCATGATACTCTATCAAATTACAGTATATACACCATAAAATGGTGAATTGGTGCATAACAATGAAGAAGTCTCAATTGAATTTAAATTGAGATAAAGTCTCTTATAAAGACTTTACCCTTAGGTTAAGGATAAAAAAATGACATAATTATATGTGAAAAACATATATACACTCAATATGGTTGGATATTCAGTGTAAATCAATCTGAGGACATTCACACATATTCTTGCAAAAACAACACCAATGACATGGATCGATGTTCAACTCAATGAATGGAAACTGAGTTAAGATTACTGTTATCAAGTTCATATCAATGACTTGAGAATTTATAAATGGAGTTATTATGTGTATAAAAAGTATATCCACACAAAGGGGAGTGGAAATTAGTACATAAGTAAATGAATAGTGATTCCGCACATAATCCTGGACTAAAATAACCAATGAAGTATGCATAAAGCCAAATGAGTGGAAATTGAAATTTAAAATAACTTTATTGATTCGGTAACTTATGAAACACACACCCCATGAAAGAAGGATCATCCAATGATGATGTAAATAACCATAAATTAAATTATATTACACAAACAATACAATCATGGGCAGTACGTACACCTCACAAAAGGTAGAAGTGGCAAATATAGCATGAATCTCACAGGAATAAAAGTGAGATGAAAAACCCTTAATTCATTGTAATCAATCGAGTCATATGACCAAAAGTTAATAACCACCAAATGAATCACAGAATACCATGAATATAAAGAGAATCATTATAATATATATCAAATGGCAGTACACAATACACCACATGGATTAAATAAGTGGCGAACAATGGAAATCTCACGGAATTAAGAGTGAGATAAGAAACCCCTTACTTTGAAATTTTCCTTGGTCGTGGGTAGGTTAACCTCCTGTATAATGGTGAAATAATAATTATTAAATTATAAAAAAACTATATACATTAATGTGATATCGTATATGATCTTCTAATATTTATTTGTTAATGATATTTTAGTAGTATCATCGTTTCAAGTGTTAACTGATTCGTTTTCCTTTATATGCTTTGTTACGTTAGTATTGTTTGTTATGGATAGGATGTATCTTATTCATATTTATAATGATATTAAGTACTTAAAAATTATTTTTAATCATAAAATTAAAATTAGTCTTGAATGGATACGATGGGGATTGAATCTCATCGCGTTCGTGGAGATGGTAATCCGTACGTATGCACGAGTGACAATATCATTCTTTTTATATTAAAATCATATATAATTGGATGTTATATCATATTAACAGAATAATTATCATGTCATATTTATTATTTACATCATTTATACTTGTTATTATACCCATAAAAATGATGAAGTATTTGAATAACCAACCACACCATGACGTGGAGATGGTAATCCGTACGTACGCACGTATGATGACTTTTTCATTTATAGGATGGATAAAATAATGAATTTGGTTGTACCATTTTTATAATAACATAAAAGTATATATAATATACTTGAATTATTATTTTATAATGGAAACAACAAGGACAGAAGAAGTGGAATAAGAAAAAACATGAAAGAGGTGGTGAGATTTTTACCTCTTCTCCAGGTTCTTCCTATTGATTTGACTAAAATGGATCATTAGGTTGGATTTATGACTAAAGAAAGGCCTATAGGATGAAGGAAGGATATTATAGAGGATATTTTGTAAGGTTTTGGCCAATCTAAATGGGTTTGATGTTATGAATTTGAGAGAAGAGGAAGTTCCCTTTTACAAGAGGGGTGAGGGGCACCTTTGGAAAATATTGACATATTATTTTATTATAAAATTATTTTCAGTTTATAAATGCTCTAAAATGAATTATATAATGTCTAAGTTGGGGATGGATCGAAATAATCTCAACTAATAGATATATACAGGTTTGGGACACTATATTAACAGTATCTTTTAGATTTAACTCTTTGTTAAATACTTTGACATTTACCATGTCACATTGTATTTTTATATTATATGGTTTATAAACATACTATAAACATCCAATATAACCCCAAGTGGTTCATTAACGATACACCTATCATTATATAAGTCTTTTCTCAGAACCATAGATTTTTAGGATTCTTATATCAATTAATAATATTGTATTAGTTTTAAAAAGTCATTTATGTCAATTCGGACATTATTTAAGAATTAATTTTTGATAAATTCCTAAAAAAATTATTACTTCGAACTAAATACATTTAATCAACCCTAAAATTTCATATTAACCTGAAAAATTAGTTTAATTTTTTAAAAGTCTCATGTTAAATTTATTTGGATATTTATAATATAAATTATTTTAATATTTCATTATTAAGGTAATTACTGATTCATCACTATGTCATAAATAAATTAAATTATTTAAAGTATAAAAATTATAAATAAAATATGATTATGTATGAAATATTTTTTAAATTTCTAATGAATATTTATAGTCGAATTTATCTTATGTATAACCTTATATTAAAAATGGTTTAGTTATTAAACTTTGATTTTAACTCTTTTAACTATTTTTTAAATAAAATAATAATAAATGTCCTAATCTAATCCCAGTGGACCTAAATGATCATATTTTATTCCTAAGGTTTTTTTGGTCTAATTAAACTTATCCAATAGAATTAGGACATGAGTTAGGGTAATAATAATATTATTTCTACCCTTAATTACCCTATTTACTTTTAACAGTGGGAAATAAAATTAAAAAGTTACTCTTCATAAAAAATTATTTTCATCTTTTTTAACAACATTTTAGTTAATGATATCAACTTTTTCTCTCATATTTTCTAAATTCAACTCATATATGTGGTATAATTATGTTTTATGTGAATTTTCAAATGCTCCTAAGAGGTGGGTAAAAGACGGTAAAGCGTAAATAAAATTTTATACATCAAATTTTATTATAAAATGACACCAATGAATTACATTGAACATATATAGGTATTATAAATATATTTTGACTTAAAATAAATTTTAATAAAATTAATAATTATTTAAATAAAATGTCGGTTTTAAAGTATAACACAGTATTTTTCACTATTCATCAAAAATTGAATGTTTTCAGAAAAAAAAAACAATTTACCCTAATATAATTTTGATATTCCAAATTCAAAAATGAATCATATTATACCAAATTCAAACAATAGAAGTTTCATTAATTAATTTAAAATTAATTCCCATTTTCATAACTGAAAAGTGGGTTTTTAAAAAGTAAAAACTATCAGAAGATTGACATGTGTTTATGTCAAATTTAAATGTGAAATTACTTATAATCACCTACATTGTATTAAATGATAAAAATATAATCTAATTATATTTCCAAACAATTAAAATACATAATTCAACACTATAAATTATTTATATTAAAAAAGTTTTTTTCAATTAAAATTTTGTATTTTTTAGTATTCAACAAAATATAAAAGTTATTAGAAAAGTACCAAAAATTTATCCAAAAAAAATTTTTATGTATTGATTCTAAATAAGAATTTAATCTTACAAAATTGAATATATAAAAGTGTCAAAAATATTTTTAAAGGGGTTTTCCATTAAAAGGTGGAATAATTTCATATTTTGAAAAATACTTATTTTATCTGAAAAAATGAATTTCTTCTTATATTATGTCTAATAAACACATAATATGGATTTTATAATTATATGGAGTATATAAAATTCAAAATTTAGTTAATACTATTCCTAACCACTTTTGAACAGCTAGTATACTAAGTCATGGTGCGCTCGAACTCGGTGTTGCATGTAGTGAAAGCTATTGAATTACATTAAAGAAAATAACTTACTATGAAATCTTGGGGTGTTACATTCTTCTCCCCTTTTAGAAATTATGTCCTCACAATTTTAAAATTGGCCTTGAGAACTTCATTGAAAGTGCCACATTAGAAAAAGTGTCAATAAAACTGTCTCTTTAATAGAATGAAAGAGAAGTACAAAGGTCGCCCGAGATAACCCACAATAGGATTCCATGTAGGAAAACATGGATATGGAAGATAAAATAAGTGTCAAGTTCTGGTGGAGAGTGATAGAAAATAGAATAAGGAGAATGTTTACAACAAGAAAACCACAAACTTGTTATGAGATAAATGTTCATTAGTTTCCATGTAGCAAAAGAAAACGAATAACATTTTTTTGTTTGAAGTTCCATTTCATAATGATAAGGAATTTATTTATGAGATTGACTAAGAACATAAAGACATATACATACTTTTTAAGTAGATTTTCATCCTTTAATATATTTATACCACTAAATCATCTTTTTTTATATGATAAGTATTCAAGATGACTTGGTCACACCCGAAGCACTAGAATCAACTTCTAGAGAATTACATAATACAAAAAGGATAAAATATATATATTTACCTTGTATAGAGAGATTAACCAAAACCAAAATGGCTAGTACAAGATCATATAATCCCCAAAAATAATAATCCTTTAGAGAAATAAATACTTATATCTTAATTTCTAAAATTAAACCAACAATACTCAAAGTTAAATAAATACCATTCAATAAATAATTGTCCTTAAAATCCATCAATATAATCAGAACAAATATTGAAACCCAAAACATAGAAGAATTTGATTATGCAGTCTTCCACATTAAATTGTATTTCCAGATTACATTGACTACTTTTACAGTCACAAACTTAAAAGTAATTAACCTAACCACATATTCTCTATGACATGTTAATAACTTCCATAAATAATCCAAATCGCTATAAATACAAAATAAAAAAATTAATAAAAAATCACCATTACTCCTCTAATGAAATACCATAGTATTCTATTTTCCTTAGGCGTATAGTATTCCAAATAAAGTGAACCTATTCCAAAATAAAATTTATCACTTAATCCCCAACTAATTTTCCTATAATACGGATATACATTTGACAAGTCATAAGATCCTTAATCAACTTATTATTGATCAAGAAAATCATTTAACATAAAATAATTAGTCACACTAACCATGGACTTCACATAATCCAGTGGTAGGTAATAAATCCCAATCGCACTATGGTTGTGGGTTCGATTCCTGCAGCTTTGTCCGACGCGATGGGTTTTCACACTGTCTGCATGTTGTACATTTCATAAAATATATTTTATAACATTACCAAAATGAGATAAATTCCCCAAAATAACCATAATATAATTTAACCACAAATGTTATCTCATACCATGCATTTTCATCCCAAAATATAATACCTTGTAATTGCCTCAAACTAAATGATCATATAAAACCAAATGGTTATTTATAACTATATCTAAAAGAGAACAGATAATTCTTCCCCAAATATAATTTTCAAATGATAAACTGCAAGGTTATAAATAAAAGAGAAAATTATTCCAAAAGTAATCCCATTAAAAAAAGAACTAATACTTTTACACATCTCTCTAACCATTTATTTCCACAGAGCTTCTTCTTTGACCAAGAAAATATATTATAGAATAGTGAATTCACTCGGGAAATGTCTAGGTCGTCTAAATTTATGGAAAATGACTGTAAATGGATTATTGGGAACATTTTTATTTTCTTCCATTGTAATATTCATTTTTCCTCAACAATTCTTTACTTTATGTTCTTATTTTCCACACATAATTCATTTATTTGTTCTATTGAGACACTTCCCTTGGTGTCTCCTTCCACATTTCCTGCATGATGGAAATTGAGCTTTCTTTTTTCCATGGTCTCCACTGCTAGAACTCTTATCATTCATCACCTTTCTTTTCTTTTTTGAGTCTAGTAGTCGATTAATATATAGGTTGTTGATCATATTTTTAGAAACCTGATTTGGCATGAACATGATATCTTTTACACCTATCAACATTCTATTTTGTGGCTTTTTTCCATTGTGCCCACCTTGTACATCATGTTCAATGTTACTATGACTTCCTTGGAATCCAGCCATTGTCTAACACAAGAAAGCATAGTGCGAGTCATAAAATCATTTATAGAATATCACAAAAACTTGTTTTCAATTTAAAACACCTTAGGATTAACGATGGTTAATTATTCTCATATTATATTAAAATAATTCAAATCAGTTTGTAAAGAAATTGTGAATTATCCTCAGCATATCCCCTAGGTGTGTTGTAACCAAGAGTGTAGCAAGGCCTGTTGTTGTGCACCAGTTCCCATTCGAGTCTAGCTCAAACCAATGTTTTTAAGGTTTAAACCTAGGTATTTATGTACCAAAGCTGCCTCTACCTGCTCATATCAAAACAGGGATGTATTGCTTGGAAAACTCACAAAATCACTACAATACCAAAATTCTAGGAAGTTATTCTATACTAATCCGCAAAGTCTATCTTAGGGCTATGTGCTATAATCATATTTTATCTAAATCTAGTTTCCAAGGTTTGTACTAAACATCCTTTGATACCAACTATAATGCCCCGACCCCAATTACCCAGAGTTGGGGCATTATTTTAATACATTGGCATGATTACAAGGAATCAGGTCCTAAAGGACCGATCAATTTAGTAGTATTAGAAACAATATACATAAATAAGTTCAACATTACAACATGAAAAGAAAATAACACTAATTTATTCAAATAGAAACATCCAAGCCTCCTAGATTATGCCTACAAGTCACTCATAACTAAATCCTTCATATCCGAGGAAAATGAAACATAAGAAAAGGGTGAGCTTAAATGCTCTGAAAGGGTAAGCAATCCATCGGAAGATAACATAAATATTATGCATGGTGAATAATTGAAAACACATTCCATAACGAATAATAAACATGAGCACTTTATGGAAGGAATATGAGTTGTGTAAATAATCTCATAATAAAACATAGTCATGGGTATTCTACTAGTCAAATAACCACATGAAACATCAATAGATAATCTCATAAATATGTATTACATAACGTCAGACATCATAACCATATAGTCAAGGCCTTGTGGCAAGACTACAAATTAGATTTTGTCAAGGACTTGTACCAAGATACTAGTTTGTCTCATGTGACCTACCGATGCATCGAAGAGCTATAATGGGCTCCACCCATCACATACTATGTCCAATGAATTCCTCACATGAAATGGGTGAAATATAATCTAAACATTAAAATTAAAACGAACATAAGAAATGTCAATACTTTAACCTCAAACCATGAATGGCATAAAAATATAACATCCATAGTCAAACATAACTCATTAAATACAATATGGAAGATTGTATTATAATATATTAACCTTAATCGAGAATAATGAAGCATATTGACATAGATGAAAATAATCATCAAAACTATTTGATAGAAATATCTCCCTTTTTCTTGAAAACATTTAAAAGTCACGCTATTTATCCAGAAGTCGTTTAAAATAAATTTTTGAATCAAAGTGTCCCATGAAAATTTGTAACTTTTAAAATGAATTTTAATTTGAAGACATTAATGTACATAAAAATAAATCCTTAAAACCATTTTTAAAATATAGACATTAATGAAAACAATTTACAAGAATTTATATTTAAAATATTTAAATGATATTTTTGTTAGAGTTACAAACTAAAATAGAGACACTTGAATAAGAATAATTGAGGAAATAAAAACATTATAATATAATAACAATAAGATAATTCATGAAATACTATGTCAATGTATAGTATATACATTATATAAGGGTGAATTGGCGCATAACAAAAAAGATGTCTAAATGGAATTTAAATTGAGAAAAAGTCACTTATAAAAACTGTATCCTTAGGTTAAGGATAAATAAATGAAATAATTAGGTGTGAAAAATATAAATACACTCAATATGATTGGATATTCAGTGTAAATAAATCAGAGGATATTCACAAATATTCTTGCAAAAACAACACCAATGACTTGGATGTTTAACTCAATGAATTGAATTGAGATAAGATTACTCTTATGAAGTTCATATCAATGACTTGAGAATTTATCAATAGATTGATTATGTGTATCAAAAGTATATCCACACAAATGGGAGTGGAAATTTGGTTATAAGTAAATGAATAGTGATTTTGTACATAATCATGGAGTAAAATAATCAATGAAGTATGTGTAAAGCCGAATGACTGAAAATTGATATTTGAAATTTTCTTATCGATTTGGTAACATACGAAACATACACCCCATGAAAGAAGGATCACCCAATTATGATGTTAATAACCATATATTAAATTATATTACGCATACAATATAATCATGGGCAGTACATAGACCACACAAAAGGTAGTAGTGTCAAATATAGCATGAATCTCACGGGAGTAAAAGTGATATGAAAAGCCCTTACCTCGTTGTAATCAATCGAGTATTATGAACAAAAGTTAATATCCACCAAATTAGTCATTTAATACCATGAATATAAAGAGAATCATGATAATATATATCAAATGGTAGTACACAATACACCACATGAAATAAATAAGTGGTGAACAATGGAAATCTCACAGAATTTAGAGTGAGATAAGAAACCCCTTACTTTGTACTTTTCCTTGGTCAAGGGTAGGATAAAATATTGTATAATGGTGAAATAATTATTATTGAATTATAAAATAACCATATTCATTAATATGATATCAAATATGATATTCTAATATTTCTTTGTTAATGGTATTACTGTAGTATCATCGTTTTGGGTGTTAACTGATTCGTTTTCCATTATATGATTTTTTACGTAAGTATTGGTTTTATGGATATAATGTATCTTACTCATATTAAGAATGATATTAAATATTTAAACATAATTTTTAATCATAAAATAAAAATTAGTCTTTAATGGATATGATGCGGAATGAATGTCATCCCGTTCGTGGAGATGGTAATCTGTACGTACGCACGAGCAAAAATATCATTCTTTTGATATTAAATTCATATATAATGGGATGTTATAACATATAAAAAGAATAATTATCATGTTATATTTATTATTTACATCATTTATACTCATTATTATACCCATACAAATAATGAAGTATTTGAATAACAAACCACACCCCGACGTGGAGACAGTAATCTGTACCTACACACATATGGTGACTTTGTCATTTATAGGATGGATAGAATAATGAATTTGGTTGTAACATTTTTATAATAACATCAAATTATATAGAAGATACTGGATTTATTATTTTATAATGTAGACAATAAGTAAATAAGAAGTGGAAGAAGTAAAAACATGATAGAGGTTGTGAGATATTTATCTCTTCTTTGGGTTCTTTCTTTTGATTTGACTAAAAGGGTTCCTTAGGTTGGATTTATGACTAAATTAAGGCCTATAGGATGAAGGGAGGAAAGTGGAGAGGATATTTGGGCAGGGTTTGGTCGAGCCAAATGGCTTTGATGGTGTGAATTTGAGAGAAGGTGAAGTGCCCTTTTATAATAGGGGTGAGGGGCACCTTTGGAAAATATTGAAAAATTATTTTATAATAAAATTATTTTCAATTTCTAATGGCTCAAAAATAAATTATATAAATTCTCAAGCAGGTATGAGTCTAAAAAATCTCAACCAATAGGTTTTATACTGGTTTTGGTTATTATATTAACCTTATCTTTTCGATTTAACTCTTTGTAAAATAGGTTGACATTTACCATGTATCTTTGTATTTTTATATTATATGGTTAATAAACATACTATAAACTTTAAAGAGAACCCCAAGTGGTTAATTAATTATATAAATATCTTATATAGGTATTTTGGGTGAACATTAGATTTTTAGGAATATTATATAAACCAATAATATTGTATTTGTTTTAAAAACTCATTTATGTCAATTTTGACATTATTTAATAATTGGTTTTTTTAAAGTCCTAAAAAATTTATCACTTCTAAATAAATACATTTAATAAACCGAAAAACGTCATATTAACCTATAAAATTAGTTAAATTTATTAAATGTATCATATTACATTTATTTGGTTATTTATAATATCAATTATTTTAATATTTTATTATTAAGGTAATTATTGCGTCATCATTATGTCATAAATAATTAAATTATTTATGGTATAAAAATTATAATTAAACTATCATTAATTAGGAAAGCCTTTTATCTTTCTAATGAATATTTATAGTAGAATTTATCTTATGTATAACCCTATATTAAAAATGTTTTAGTTATTAAAAATTGATTTTAACTCTTTTAACTCTTCTTTAAATAAAATAATAATAAATGTCCTAATCTAATCCAAGTGGACATGATGGTTCAAATTTTATTCATAAGGTTTTTTTTGTCAAATTACACTTATCCAATAAAATTATGACAAGTTTTAGGGTAATAATAATATCATTTTTACCCTTAAATACCCTATTTACTTTTAACCGTGGTAAATAAAAGTAAAACGTTACTATTCACCAAAATATATTTTAATCTTATTGAACCATATTTTATATACTGATATAAAAAATGTATCTCAGAGTTTTGAAATTCAACTCACATAAGTGGTAAAATTATGTTTTATGTGAATTTGCAAATGCTCATAGGAGGTGGGTGAAAGACGGTAAAAAGTTCAATAAAATTTTATACATATAATTTTATTATAAAATGAAACCAATGAATTACATTGAACTTATATAGGTATTATAAATCTATTTTGACTTTAAATAAATTTAAATAAAATAAATAATTATATAAATAAAAAGTAGGTTTTAAACTATAACGCAGTGTTTTTCACTATTCTTAAAAAATTGAATGTTTTCAGAAAAATTCCAAAAAATTAACCTAAGATAATTTTGATATTAAAAATTCAAAAATAAATTCTATTTTACCAAATTCAAAACATAGAAGTTTCATTAATTAATTTAAAATTTAATTCCCGTTGTCAGAACCGAAAAGCGGGTTTCTAAAAAGTTAAAACTATCAGAAGATTTACACTTGTTTATATCAAATTTAAATGTGAAATTACTTATAATCACCTAAAATTTATTAAATGATATAAATATAATCTTATTGTACTTCAAAAATATTCAAATACATAACTTAACACTATAAATTATTTCTATTAAAAAAGTTGATTTCAAATAAAATTTTGTATTTTTCAGTATTCATCAAAATATAACATTTATTAGAGAAGTACCAAAAATTTATCCAAAATAAGTTTTTTTCCCTGATTATAAATATGAATTTAATCTCATTAAACTGAACATATAAAAGTGTCAAATATTGGTTTTAAAAATTTTTTTCCATTAAAAGGTTTCCAAATTTCATTTTTCAAAAAATAATACTTTTATCTGAAAAAATGAATTTGTTCTTATATTATGTCTAAGAAACACATAATATGGATTTTAAAATTATATAGAGTATATAAAATTCAAAATTCAGTTAATACTATTCATAAACGCTTTTGAACGACTATTTTGGAAAGTCATGGTGCGCTCGAACTCGGTGTTGTGTGTAGCGCAAGCTATTGAATTACATTAAAGAAAATAACTTACTATGAAATCTTGGGGTGTTACTGTATTCATATACTGTAGTATCATCCAAATAGATGTCCACATTTATTATTCCCCATTTTTACTGTAACATTTATATCTTTGATCTATTTTTTGAAAAATCAAATTTTATTTCAACTCTTCTGGACAAATATTTCTTGAATAACATCAATGTAAACACAGATAAAGGATTTTAAAAGGGTCTTCTGTATGCTCTCTTGTAAACATGAGGGACACTTTAATTCCACCTTCATATTCGTTTGTCAGAAAATTAGTTTGAATCTATTTTTTGTTCATATCCATCCTATTGGGTTCATAAAATATTAATTTTATAAAATATATAAAGAAATATGCATAAGATATTCATTATCAAAAGTGAAGTTTATAAAAAATTATAATAAGGGAAATGTAGATCAATTCTACTAGAATATCTGACTTCCTAGATATTACAAATCTAATAATAAGGCTTATTGGAATTTGAAAAAATAAAGGGAGATAAAGGTAGATATTAAATGATATTATCATTAAACATTATTGGTGTAAACCGAAAGATGGATTGTGTAATGACCCTAGCTGAAATTACCCAAACAACACAAGGTCAGATCATTTTAGGACCTCTAACACACCTCTAAGTCACTAAAGGGTTTTTTAAACTGTGGTTGTAAAAAACTATAAATGGGAGGTGGTCCCCCCCCCCCCGCAATATAAGAAATTAGTACTAGATGTAATGACCTGAAATTTTGAATGAATTTTTGTTTCATAATTTTGTGTGTTATTTTAGTTTATACTCAACAAAAATATATTTTCTAATTAATGATGTGAGTATAATTAAAATGAGACTATTGAGTTTCGACTGTTATACGACCATTGGTCTGTATGACTGTTGGAAACTAAATGTTTCGACTGTTGTCTCTAAGTACAAATGATCTTTGTTAATGAATACAAAAAGAATATTCGATGGCCTCATCCATTAGTCTTGGGTTGATCGAAGCCCAACTGACGAAACTTGGGAAGGAGGTAGCACCACTGGGCTTTTCTCTGATCCAAACCCAAGAAACACTTCATCGTGTGAAGCTGGAGCGGAATCACCTTAGGGAGAAGTTCAAGCTTATAGAATTCACTACTCATGCAATGTTGGCCGAACCACCCTTATATTCTCTCATCTTAGCACAACTTACACTTAGGTCCTATGCTGGGGTTATAAGGGGCTTTGTGATGATACCATAGATACTTTGTGTAATCCTTTGAGTTAAATAATATTGTGATTTCTTCCTATGGTGAAGTTTGTTTTTTCTTCAGATGTTCGAATAAATATAGGATGTGTATTGATGAATTTTTAAAAAGAGGATATTTTAAAATATTTATGTAAACCTTAAATAATTAATGATGTGTAATGATTTTCAAAAAATGTTCTTCTGGAAATGTGCTCAGTAAGAAATTTAGAATATAATAATATCAACTTAATTTTTTGTGAATAGTAAATTATTAATAGTGATTTTACGCTAAAGAGTAATAATGTGACAAATGGATTAGTAATATCACTTAAAGAATGTATTAATATAATTTAGTCACCTTGATTAAGTAATGTGATTCAATAATATAGATAAATAACTGTTTCAGAAATTATTAGTCAAGTATTAGTTTTTTAGGTGAATAGTGTTTTTTAATTAATAACATAATTAAAAATATTTAGAAAATTATTTTTATAAAATGGAGTTCATTTTTTAATTCAGAGCATCGATATTAGGTTAAGGTGATTTTTGGGGATTTTTCTGAAAAAAATGAATTTTCAGTGAATAGTGAAAATACAGTTTTTAGTTTCGGGTGTTTATTGACATCATTAAGGATGTAATAATTATGTAATCATTCTGGTCTACTTATGAATAGTAATATAATTTATGAGGTTTCCCAAGTGTCCAATAACATGGTCAAATACCATGGAAAATCCCATGGTTTTTCCAATACCACCGATGAGGTGTCCCTTGGCCATTAATGACTTGTCCCCTCACTTCTCCTATAAATACCAATCCTTTCCCTCATTATTTTCATTTAAAAATCCTCCTCAATGATTTTATGGTCTTCTTACCTCCCATGGAGTCCTCCCAAGGTTCCCTCAAGCCTCCCAAGGTCCCGACCACCAAGCTTTCGAAGTTACTCTACAAGGTAAGGGATTCGTTCACCCTCCTCTTTTATGTCATGACTTCCTTTATGGTGTGTCTTATATTTTCCATCACTTTATGTTGAGTGTATTTTATAATATTTTCTTATTACTTACCACTTCATTTCAAAATTATGAGATACCCTTTCTTCTCTCATCAATTTGTTTTCTGAATTTTTATGTGACGTCGTTAGGCTGCCGAATTTCTCGTAAAAGAAATCACATATTCTCTTTTCTTTCATGTTTCCTTTTCATGTGGTATGTCATTAAAATATCCATACCATGATCTTATTTAGTGCCCATACTTTATTATGAATTATATATTAGTGGGTGACCCTTGTCCCCTCTCTTTACAATGTTTTCTAAAACCATGTTATATAGCCGTTATGCTGCAGAAATTTTGCCTCAAAATTTCTATCTCTTTCTCTCCAGAAGTTCTTTTGTTTTATTCATGTGAATACCAAGACCTATTTCGTTTCTTTGGGTGTTCATAAATATATAAATATAATTTATTTTATTCTGGAATTGGCATACATATATCCCTCACTCCCTTTCCATGGGTTATAAATGACATAATGATCTTATTTTTTTAAGGACTTTTAAAACGTCCTGATCATGAAATGAAACCCATTTATTATATTCTCCATGGGTTATTTATGAAATGTTTGATTTTTATATATGTGGATCACATGTAATTATAGTCATATTAAGGTTTCACCCTTATAGAACAATAATGAATTGGGTAAAGATTTAATCTCTAGAGATGACAAGTTTCCTAATACCTTGGTGAATAACCATGGTAATTTTTATGACACCTTGGGGATGGACCCTGGTGATATGTTCATGAATATCTAAATGAAATTTTTTAGCCACATATTAAAGTTATGTTTCAAGTTATTTTCATTATGATATTCCTATACTACCATTTCTCATATATTTATGTTGTTAATCAAGTTCTTATTGATATCACAAATACACTAATTCCCTTAATTACCCTTACTGGGCCTTCTGCTCACCCTTTCCTTCGATGTATGTCTCCAGGATATGAAAGGTAGTAAATTTACTTAGTATGATCGTATTATGAATCCTTACAAGTGGATTAGAATAATGTTTTATGTTGTAATCACGTTTTTGTGTTCCTGATTTCCAAGACACTAGACATTAAAGATCCCATGTATCTAAAATGTAATGAAACGTTATGTATTAAAAAGGTGGGATGCCACAGTTGGTATCAAATGATGGTTTAGTTATTTATGGAAATTAGGATATAAAAAATTTAGGAAGAAACCTATAGAAAAGTTTAAATATAGGGAAAAATTCCCTGTATTTTATCATGTATTGAGTATGTGGTTTATCAAACAAATACATCCATGTCTGGATATAAGCAGGTAGAGGTGGCTATGGCACAAATGTATATAAGGGTAAAACCCGAAAACACCGCTTTGAACTAGACTCAAATGGGAACTAGTGCATAAAAACAGGCCTTGCGGCACTCTTGGTTACGACACTTTTGGGGGATATGTCTTGTTAATATCACACTTTTTATGAATCATTATGAAGGAATTATAGAGAAATATAATTGCTTAAGCATGAAGTTTTAATATGAAGAATCCTTTATAGTTAAAATATTCATAAATGAATCAAGTTTCTAACTCAGATTTTATTCTTTTAGAAAATGGTGGGAAATATGAGGAACCATCTAAATGGTGACCACAATGGACCATGCAATGACGACCCTCCGATGGAATCCAGAATGGAAACATTCATGCGTATAATGAACCAACCGACTCAAGTTATGAGCAATAACCTAAATCAAACTGAGAGGCCGATATCATCCCAAAGGGAACAACATTATGTTGAGTCCTTTATGTGCCAACGACCACCAACCTTCAGTGGATAGACTGAACCATTGATTGTTGAGCAATGGATCAGCTCTGTAGAGAAGATCTTTTATGTGCTACGTTGTTCAGATCAAGAGAAGTTTGCCCTGGTTTTCTATCGCTTAGAGGGAGAAGATGATCAGTGGTGGGAAATGGTCAAAAACTTGAGGCAAAGAGTGGGAGTTGATGCTATAGAGTGGGAAGAGTTTAGATGGATCTTTTTCAGTAAGTATTTCCCTCATTCTATGAGAACAAGAATGGAGAAGGAGTTTCTCAAGATGAAGCAGAAGGAGAATGAATCTTTGGGAAGCTACGAGATGAACTTCACAAGGCTTTCACGATATACCTATAGACTTTCCATGGATCTAAACTGTAAGGTTGATAGATTTTTTGGTGGACCGAGACCTCGTCTGTGAAAGAATCTATCCAACTAAGACTATGATAGCTACGAGGAGATCATGCGGAGTGCGATGAAAGTCGAGCTAGAGTTTAGTGAGACACAGTGGTCTCATAAATCCAATGATAAGAAGAGATTTATGGAGCCCATATTAGGGAGTACTTTTGATCAGGGAAGAGGAGGAAAGCAAGTGAAAATTCCCACATGTATTAAATATGGGAAGAAGCATTCGAGGAACTTCCTGCTCGAGAGTGGGAAGTGCTACAAGTGTGGCAGAGAAGGCCACATTGCGAGTAATTTTCATGGTGAGGTGAAACCTCAACATTCAAACACAAACGACAAGGGGAAGATGGTGTAGGCCCTACCTAATGTCCAGTGCTTCAAGTGTGGAAAATGTGGGAACTTTTCTAATCACTGTCCAAATCCAAGGGAAGTGGAGGTGAACCAACATCAGCCTCAGAAAAGGCCAAGGGATCAAGGTCGTGCTTTTGCTATCGTGATAGCTAAATTCGATGCTCTGAATGATGTGGTAGCAGGTACTCTTATTGTCCTCTCAAAGCTACCAAGTACTTTGTTTGATTCTTGTTCTACACATTCCTTTATTTCCTCTAAGTTTGTAAGGAATTTTGAATCAACCCCTTAATTTCTAAAAGTAGATTTTTCAGTCAAGACTCCTGGTGGGACTATCCAAGCATCATCAGTGTTTAGAAACTCTAGTATTTACTTTAGTTATCACAATCTTATCGCAAATCTTGTAGTCATTCCCATGCTGGAATTCGACATTCTACTAGGGGTAGACTGAGTCTCAAAGTATAATTCTAAGTTCAATTGTAGAATTAAGGAAATTTTAGTTGTCTTGAATGGAAAACCTACTGTTATCTTCCATGGAGATATATCTCAACCTCATCTTTGCCTAAAGGAATCCCCTATACCCTTTTTTATGGAGTTGATCGGTGAGGAAGAAGAAGGAGATGAGGGTTTGAGGATAGAAAATGTCCCCATCGTCTTGGAATATGTTGATGTATTTTCGAAGGAGTTGCCTGGACCTCCCCCATAAAGAGAGGTAGAGTTTTCCATCGAACTCGTACCTGGATATCATCCGATATAAAAGATCCCATATAGGATGGAAAATGTGGAGCTAGAGGAATTAAAGAAACAACTCCAAGATTTTTTTGGAGAAGGGGTTTATCTGACCAAGTGTGTCTCCTTGGGGAGAACCTGTTCTCTTTGTGAAGAAGAAGTATGGATCGATGTGGCTATGTATTGATTATAGAGAACTGAATGGGATCAAAGTGAAGAAAAAATAACCTCTTCCGAGAATTGATGACTTATTTGACCAACTTCATAGGGCTCAATTCTTCTCTAAGATTTATCTTCGATCTGGTTATCATCAATTGAGGGTGAAGAAAGAAGATATTCCAAAAACTGTCTTCTGATCAAGATATGGGCATTATGATTTTTTATGCCCTTCGGACTGACTAATGGACAAGCAATTTTTATGGATTTGATTAATAGAGTCTTTAAAGACTACCTTGATAAGTTTGTGTTAGTTTTATTGATGATATTCAGATATATTCCAAAAGTCACAGGGAACATGAAGATCGTCTAAGGGTTATTTTTCAAACTCTATGGAAGGAGATGCTTTTTGGAATGTTCAAGAAATGTGATTTCTGGTTACAACAATTCACTTTATTAGGGTACATTGTAACCAATGAAGGAATCACAGTTGACACTACAAAGACAAAAGTTTTATAGGAGTGGCCTCAACCTACAACAATATCTGAGATTCGTAGTTTTCTTGGATTAGCAGAATATTATAGGATGTTTTTGAAAAACATTTCATGAGTTTTTAATCCATTAACCATGTTAACTCAAAAATGGGTCAAGTTCATCTGGACAATGGAGTGTGAGGGAAGATTCCAAGAGCTTAATAAGAGATTGGTTACTGCATCTATGTTAACTCTACCCTCAAGTGGAGAAGGATTTGTTATTTTTAGTGATGAATCTCTAAAAGGGATTGGGTGAGTCCTCATGAAAAATGACAAGGTCATTTCTTATGCATCTCGATAGTTGAATATTCATGAGCATAATTATCCTACGCATGATTCGGAGCTGGCTACAGTCGTTTTTTCTCTAAATATTTGGAGGCACTATCTTTATAGAGAGAAATGTAATATATACATAGACCATCAAATTTTGAAGTATATTTTCACACAAAAAGAATTGAACAGGAGACAAAGGAGATGGTTGGAACTTCTTAAAGACTATGATTGTTCAATTCATTATCTCCTAGTGAGAGCAAAAAAATTTGTGGATGCATTAAGTAGGAAATACCCAGTTGTTCTTTCCATGATGAGGATTCAAAAAGATCCTTTGATCAATGACCTAGTAAAGCTGGACATGAGAATTATAAGGAAATGTACATCATCAACCCTAACCCAAATGATTTATCAACCGTTGTTACTATAGAGGATCAAGAATGCTTAGAAAGAATATCCTTAGTTACAAGAGACGTTTGAGGCTGTAAAGGATGGAAAGTTTCCTGAGATAAAAATTGATCAAGAAGGTGTACTGAGATTTCGTACAAGACCATGTGTTCCACATGTTCTGGAAATAAAGAAGGATCTGATGGATGAAGCTAATAGGTCTACTTTATCTATACATACTGGTTGCACAAAAATGTATAGGGACCTTCGTGATAATTATTGGTGGGATAATATGAAAAGGGATATTTCCAACTACACTTCAAGGTGCCTAGTATGTTAGAAAGTGAAGGCAGAGTGAAAACTTCCTAAAGGGGTATTGAAACCACTACCCATACCAGTATGGGAGTGGGATAATATCTTTATGGACTTCATCATTGGTGTTCTGAGAAATTCCAAAGTAAAAATTGTGATATGTGTTATTGTGGACCATCTCACCAAGAATTCCCATTTTATCTCTATCCGGGAAGATTTATCTCTCGATCAACTTGCCAGGATTTACGTGAAGGAAGTGGTAAGGCTGCATGGAGTTCCACTTTCTATCGTATCTGATCATGATCCAAGGTTATCATCAAAATTCTGGAGAAGTCTTCAACAAGCTCTGAGCACTCAATTGAATTTCAGTACGGCCTATGACCCCTAAACTGATGGAAAATCTGAAAAGAATATTCAAACACTCAAGGACATGGTGAGAATGTTCTCAATGGAATTTAAGGGTGGATGGGATAAACATCTCTCTTTAGTTGAGTTCTCTTACAACAACAGCTTCCAATCGAGCATTAAAATGGCACCCTATGAAGATCTATATGGGAATCGATGTAGAACTACTACATGTTGGGATAAAGCAGGTGAGAGAAAGATTCTTGGGCCTGATATTGTGTAATAGATGACAGAAAATGTCCATTCCATCCAACAACACATTAAGGTTACTCGGAGTTAGCAAATGAGCTATGCCGACAACCATCGAAGGGACGTGGAGTTTGATGTCGGGGAAAAGGTATTTCTTCCAATTTTACCTTGTAAAAGACTCGTGAGGTTTGGGAAGAAAGGGAAGCTCAACCCTAGGTGCATTGACCCCTATGAAATCATTGATCGTATGGGAGCAGTGGCCTATCGGCTTGCACTTTCTCCAAATCTACCACAAGTACATGATGTCTTCCATGTATTCCTCTTGAGGAAGTACATACCTGACCCTTCACATGTACTAAACCCAGAGGTAGTACGACTAGAACATAACCTCTCTTATGAGGAGCAGCCAGTGTAGATCTTGGATCGTAGAGACAAGGTTATACGCAACAAGACTACCTACCTTGTTAATGTGTTGTAGAGAAACCATAAATATGAAAAAGCCATGTGGGAACCAGAGGAGTCTATGAGGTAGAAGTACCCACACCTTTTCTTTTCTGAGGATACGAGTTAAAATTTCAGGGACGAAATTTCTTAAGGGGGAAGAATGTAACTACCCAAAATTTTGAATGAATTTTTGTTTCCTAATTTTGTGTGTCATCTTAGTTTATACTCAACAAAACTATATTCTTTAATTAATGATGTGAGTATAATTAAAATGAGACCGTTGAGTTTTGACTATTATATGACCGTTGGTCAATATGACTGTTGGAAACTAAATGTTGTGATTGTTGTCTATAAATACAAGTTATCTTGGTTAATTAATACAGAACGAAGAATCGATGGCCGCATCCAGTAGTATCGGGCTAATCGAATCCCATATGATGAAACTTGGGAATGAGGTAGTAGCACTGGGCTTTTCTCTGGACCAAACCCAAGCCGAACTTCATCATGTGAAGCTGGAGCGAAATCGCCTTTAGAAGAAGTTCAAGCTTATAGAAATCCCTACTCGAGAAATGTTGTCCTAGCCACCCTCATATTCTCTCACCTTAGCACACCTTACACTTAGGTGCTGTGCTGCAGTTATAAATGGATATGTAACGAGACCGTAGCTACTTTTTGTAATCCTTTGAGTTAAATAAAATTGTGATTTCTTCCTATGGGAAATTTTGTTTTTTCCTCAGATGTTTGAATAAATATAGGATGTATATTGATGAATTCTGGAAAAAGGGGATATTTTAAAATATTTATGTAAACCTTAAATAATTAATGATGTGTAATGATTTTCAAAAAGTAATCTTATGTAAATGTGTCTCGTAAGAAATTTAGAATCTAATAAGATCAACTTAATTTTTTGTGAATAGTAAATTATGAATAGTGATTTTAAGCTTAAGATTAGTAATGTGACCAATGGATAAATAATATCACTTAAAGAATGTATTAATATAATTTAGGCACCTTGATTAAGTAATGTAATTAAATAAAATAGGTAAATAACTGTTTCAGAAATTATTAGTCATGTATTAGTTTTTTCAGGTGAATAGTGTTTTTTAATTAAAAATTTAATTAAAAATATTTAGAAAATTATTTTTATAAAATGGATTTTATTTTTTAATTAAGATCATTTATATTAGGTTAAGGTATTTTCGGGGATTTTTTTGAAAAAAAATGAATTTTTCATGAATAGTGAAAATACAATTTTTTGTTCCGGGTGTTTAATGACATAATTAAGGATGTAATAATTAGGTAATAATTCTGGTCAATTTATGAATAGTAAGATAAGGTATAAGGTGTCCCAAGTGTCCAATACTGTGGTAAAATACCATGGGCAAGCCTATGGTTTTTCCAATACCACCAATGAGGTGTCCCTGGGCCATTAATGACTTGTCCCCTCACTTCTCCTATAAATACCAAGACTTTCCCTCATTATTTTCATTTCAAAATCCTCCTCAATGATGTTATGGTCTCATTACCTCCCAAGGAGTCCTCCCAAGGTTCCCTCAATCCTCCAAAGGTTCCTGACCTTCAAGCTTTCGAAGTTACTCTTCAAGGTAAGGGATTCTTTCACCCTCCTCTTTTAAGTCATTACTTCCTTTATGTTGTGTCCTATATTTTTCATCTCTTTATGTTGAGGGTATATTGTTATATGTTCTTATTACTTCCAATTTCATGTCCAAATTATGGGAGACCCTTTATTATCTCATCAATTTGTTTTTATAATTTTTATGTGACGCCGTTAGGCTGCCGAATTTCTCAGAAAAGAAATCGCATCTCCTCTTCCCTTTCATGTTTCTTTTTAATGTGGTATGTCATTAAAATATCCATTCACAGATCTTATTCATTACCCATAATATATTATGAATTATATATTAGTGGGTGACCCTTTTCCCCTCTCTTTCCAATGTTTTCTAAAACAATGTTATGTAGTTGTTATGCTGCAGAAATTTTGACTCAAAATTTCTATCTCTATCTCTCCAAAAATTCTCTTGTTTTATTTCTGTGAATATCCATACCTATTTCGTTTATTTGGGTGTTAATAAATATATAAAGATAATGTATTTTATCTATAATTGAAATACATATAACTCTCACTCCCTTTCCATGGGTTATAAATGACATAATGAACTTATTTTTTATGAACTTTTAAAACGTCTCGATCTCGAAATGAAACCCATTTCTTATATTATCCATGGGTTATTTATGAAATGTCTGATTATGATCTATGTGGATCACATGTAAGTAAATACATATTAAGGGTTTGCACTGATAGCACTCCAATTTATTGGGTAAATATTTAATCTCTAGAGATGACAAGTTTGATGATACCTTAGTGAATAACCTTGGTAATTTTTATGACACCTTGGGGATGGACCTTGGTGATATGTTCATGAATGTATAAATGAAATGTTGTAGCAACATATTCAAGTTATGTTTCAAGTTCTTTTCATTATGATATTCTTATACTTCCATTGCTAATATATTTATGTTTTTATTCAAGTTCTTATTGATATCACAAGTACACTAATTTCCTTGTTTACCCTTACTGGGCCTTCTGCTCACCATTTCCTTTAATGTATGTCTCCAGGATATGAAAGGTAGTAATTGTACATAGGATGATATTATGATGAAACCTTACAAGTGGATTATAAGAATGTTTTATGTTTTATTCATGTTTTATTTTTCCTGATTTCTAAGACACCAGACTTTAATGATTCTCTGTATGTAAAATGTAATGAAAAGTTATGTATTAAAAAGGCGGGATTCCACACTAGAGGTCAAAACCAAATCTAGCATGACCATTGGGGTCAATGGACATACAGACCCATAATCATAATTACCTAATATAGGCATACATTTTTGACACACAACTATAGAAATAAATGATACAATAGCTATATAGACACACATACATGTCATGATAATATAAAAACTCACTCAATTATAGTCTATAAGAAATATCAAATAGATAAAAACCTGATATTCAATCATAATGTGATCTAAAGGAACCATAATGATTCAAAAAGTGAATGATTTATGTGATGACACCTCATGTTATTTAGAGGGGATGGACCCATTGAATCTTTCCACAAGAAAATTAAGGACCATAGAAAAATATAATAGGAACTAGATCTTGTGATACATATACCAAATTGAGGAACATACATCAATTCACTTACTTGGTTCCTGGAAAATAGAATCTGAAGCTGTATGTCCACTTAAGTGTCCATGATATGTGTCTTAATATATATAATCATAATAGGACCACCAATTTTCCTCAAATCAGTAGTCAATAAACAATAAGATACCTGAAAAGTTCTACACATTTATATAAATATATGAAAAAATTATTCAGTAAGAAGATAAAAAACATAGAAATAAAACGACAATGAATAAATCCAAAGGTTCAATGTCATATATAATCAACGGATCATACATCGGTAGTCAATACAAAAAAAACACAAAATTATTCCCTAAACAATGGATCACAATGAAATCGTAAACAACGGATCATAAACAGTGGATCATAAAAAAATTGTAGAAGAAGAAATAAAAAACCAAACCAAAAATACACAAAGAAAATCCGAAGCCATAACATAATAGGTTGAATAAAATATGAGACCCTCTTCGAATATCGGATGAGATGTTAGGAAGTAGTTGAGTGGTGTGATTCAACCTTCAATTCACTGAGGAGGAGCACCAACAGTGGGTTGCTTCCTTGGAAAGATTCTATATCACGATGGGTTCACAAATGGTTAGGGTTTTTTAAATAGAACATGAGACTTTTAACTACGCTAACCAATATGTGATGATACAAGGACTCCTTATCAATGCTAAACTTATAGAGCTGATAAATGTTATTTTATCTGTACTTTATTTAGCACTGATAAATCCTCATCATTATCAGTATGAAAAAAGTGATGATGAATATTCTTTTATCCGCTATTATTAATAATGTTCTATTAAATTAATTATAATTATAATAATAAATAACATTTTAAAAATATTTGAAAATACATAATAAATAAATATAAATATAAATATAGTAAATATATTCATTTTTAAATAGTTTTTTTATAATTTTATAATTATTTATTTATAATTATAGAAATATTTTTAAAAAAAATTATTTATATCATTATATATATTTCTATAAATATTCATATATATATTTAATAAATAAATATAAATATAAATATTTTAAATATATTAATTATTTAATTAAATTTGTTCTAAATTTATTAATTATAAAAATATACATAATTTTATCATTATAATTATAAAAAATACTTTTAAAAAAATATTTATTCATTTAGAATTATAAATGTATAATAGTACAAATAATATACTTATTTATAAATATATTTATTTTTAAATATATTTTTACAAATACTTTTTAACATTATTATTGAATATCTAATTTTAAGTTGATGAATATATGTACAAAATGAGTGAAATTGAATAAATTAAGAATATAGGTACACTTTAAGAGTATTAAAAAATGGATTAGTTCTCAGTGTGTGCATATTGTATATAAAAATTCATTAACTATACGTATATGTGAAATCAATATAACACAGATTTGATCTATATTAAATTGAGAAATCAAACGACATTCAATTATATGTCGAGTATTATGCAATTAGTCAATATTTTTTATTCATATTAATTTTTAATTTTATACCATTATTTAAAAAATATATGACAATTTTATGTAAATAACATAAATAATTTTTAATATATTATCATATTTATATACATTAATATATATCTATATTTTTAATATATACAATTTAATAACATTAATTGTCATAATTATCTAATTAATAATTTTTTTTAATACTTAATAATGTATAATCAATCAATTACTTTTTATCAATAATTATTTAATTAATAAAATTTGAATTTTTTTTAAATAAAACAATTTTTTATTATTTATTTATTTATTTAATTATTGATTTCATTTTATCCTCACTAAAAATGAGTTAATGAAAGAAATATTTATCAGTGTTAAACATAAAGTGTTGATAAAGCATACCCTTTATCATCGTTAAAAATAATGTGATCATAATGGATACCCATTATCACTGGTAAAAATAAAGTGCTGATTAAAGATACCCTTTATTAGTGCTAAAATAAAAGTGATGATAAAGGATAAATTTATCAGTGCATTCTTTGGTGCTGATAAATATTCCATATACCAGTGTTTTCTTCTAATGCTGATAAATAACAGCACTATTAAAGGTATGTTTTATAGTAGTGATCGTGATGATCTCAATCACTTATTTCTCTATTTCTAAACTGTTGCTTCCCTATGACTTGTAGATTCTAATCTCTTTAATGTATCTATTACATGAGAATCCAATATTAAATACTGTCTTATTTCCAACAAAAAGATTCCACTCTCTTAGATATTTCAGAATATTTTTATGGATTCCATCATGGAAATTATCCAGGTCATTTGTACATTTAAGAAAAAAATGATCCATGATAGTTTTCGTTTCTATTTATAGTATACCTTTTTCCAAATTTTCTTGGATTTAAAAAATTCAAATACCAATCAATGAGGATTATGTGATAAATATATCCCTAATTTAACTATGTTAAATAATTTTGGTATTACAAAAAATTACCATGCACCAATGGGAACCTT
Source organism: Viscum album (assembly GCA_963277665.1). Taxonomy (NCBI): domain Eukaryota; kingdom Viridiplantae; phylum Streptophyta; class Magnoliopsida; order Santalales; family Viscaceae; genus Viscum; species Viscum album. The sequence continues at coordinate 360,120,055 of OY728131.1, forward strand.
AGAAGTCATATGGATTTACCCTACGCCAGTTTGGATCAAATTCAACACTGATGGAACATAGAGTAGTAATATAGGTCCTTCTTGATATGGTTCTATTTTTATAAATCATCTTAGTAATGAAATGGGCTGTATTTATGATCTCTTTGTAATCTATACCTCTCTTGAGTCTGAAATGGTTGGTATAATCAATCCAGGTAATATTGAAATGCAATGTGGTGGTTTAACTTATGTCTTGAGTGTTATTATACAACCATTGTGCAAAAAATAAGGAATTGTATTATTTATCTTTCTTAGAAGCTAATGGATCTCTGGAGTAACTAATTCAATTCTATGTCATTAATTAATGACATCATCATTCATGCCTACCATGAATCAAATTACTTATTGGATGAGTTTTCCTAAAAAGGGTTATATTCTACTAAGATGACACTACCCAATGAAGTTCTGGGAGATCTGTTTTCATTCCCACAAAGGGGATTTTATAAAAATAATTATTTCATTTGGCGTAACCATGTTTATTTTTAATAAATAGAACTTCTCCTTCTGTAAAAGACTTCAATTTCTTCATACCACACAGAGGAATGATTAATGAATATGTCATATGTCTCACCGAAGTAAAAGTGGGAAAAGAACCCCTTACTACAGGTTTGACTCCCTTCAAATGCTTCCAAACCTCATGATTAATGAATATAAATTTATTATACATATATTATAGAAACATAATCATATATATCAAACCATATATGATCATATTATAACATGTCACCACATATTTGTTAGTAATATTTCCCAATTTTCATTGTTTCAGGTGTTAATTTTCATGTTTCCTCATATGTGTTTTATCATGAATGTTATGGATCATGAACATCAGATATATTTACATCATCAAGAGTATTATATTAATTTTATAAATGTTTTTTTCATTAGATAAATCCTTATACCATTATTTAAATTTGGAAATAGAAAATGAATCACATAACTTCATGAAGACGGTAGGTCTTACGTACGCACAAGTGACGATATCATAACCTTAAAGGGTGAAATGGTAAGGAAGTGTATATTATATTTATTTTAAAAAATTTATATCATGTAATATATATCACATATATTTATTAAATTTATCCTTATTACCATATATTTATATTATTAGCGAAAAATGAATCACAACACTTTGTGAGGCGCTAGTCCATCGTACACATGAGAGATGTTATTATAATTTAAATTTAATGGAATATAAAAATTTAGATGGGATATTATAATTAAATAATTATAACTATATCATTAATATAATATATATACATATATATATATATATTAAATCAATCATTAAGCCCAACTATGAGAGTTATTGATGTAAAACAACCCACGTAGGTTCGTTAGGTGGTAGTCCGCCATACACAGGATTGACAACTTCGTTAACCATGTGAGTGAAGGGGAGATGGAAAACTATTATTCAATAAATATAATAAAATATCAGTATATGAGATATACTAGTATTATTATATTAAATTTTGTAATACATAATTGAGTGTTTTAAAAGATGAAAAAATTGCTTCGTTAAGATGATTAACTTCTTCAAAATAAACCTCCTTTGGATATCCACTTAAAGACCATAGTGTTGAAAATTTGGGAATACTAGTAGATCTATAATTTGGATAAGGATATTTCAGAAATATTTTTTCAAATTTTTGATGAGCCAAATTCTTTGTGATGTGTGAACAATTGAGGGGAGTGATTACCCTTTTATAATTGAGGAGGAGTGACATTGTTGTAAATACCCAGAACTGTTCAGTAATGTGAAGTCACTCTCACAAAAAGAAGCTCAAAATTTTATAATTATAATGGTGGAGGGATGATAAGGTCATTAAACTACTCCACTAGATAAAAACTCATTTTTTCTAAAAATAATTTCTTATCTTCTTATGTTTCCTTACTTTTACCTTTTTAGTTTTTCACTAGGTAACTAGTCTTTTGACCTAGGTAATTTATCCATTAATATTAATATTAAATTATCTTTATTTGATAATTAGGACCCAATTATTATAAATATGAAATAAAATTTATAAAATAGAAATCCTATATGTTCTGAAAATAAATTTTAACATAAGTGCATGTAATGCGAAAAGACCTTGTTTTAACCTTAATGGTGGAAACAATGTTTTCAAACTTTAGTGGCCAATGTAGACACCAGAAAAGAATAATTGGTCCATTAATGTTCCATATTTGATATTATTTCACTTTTAAAAATCAATCTGTATTATATTGGATTTTTAGGATGTTTAAATGATTGATTAAAATAACATTTATTATAGAATAACATTAATGTCAATTTGGGAATTATTTATTAAATTGAAATTTAAAAAAAAAAATCAATACAATGATGGATTTCCAATATTTTATGTTCATAAAATTATAAAATAAAATACTTATCTAAAACATTAATGTAATTTTGTAATTCACTAAATTTAGTTTACTTTTGATTTTTTTAGTATCATTTATTTATTTATTTTTTATTTAATAATTACATTATTGATATTTCTTTATTATTTAAAGTAATTATATGATTACTATTTTTCAAAAAAATTATCGTTAAGAAATTAATTTCACTATGACAAAATTTTTTATCAATATTAATTCATATCATTATTTTTTTATCATGCGAATGAATAATTGAAATTTAAAATCAAGAGGGTGAAATTTTGTCTTTTTCTTTATTTAAATTATTATATAGGCCAATTCGAGGAAATATTCTCCCAAAACTCATAAAAATCTATCAAAAACTGATAAGGATAAAAATATATTGTTATAATAGTACTTAGACCAGTTTATAGGTAATTTCATCCCTTAACTTTTTAGTTTATCTCCATTGGAAACTAGTTTTATACTTAACCATGGTAATTAATTTTTACAATCATTTAATATTAATTAATAATAAAAAATATGTTGACATTTTTATATAATATTATTAATTTTATTCCAAATATGGAATCTGTTTTTCCAAATTAATGTCATATAAGTGGCATACTTTATTTTAAAATTTATCTGATAGATGTGTAAAGAATTGGTTTTCCAATGAAAAACATTAAAAAGTTTAAAATGTTTATATATCATAATTCCATATGAAATGAATCCTAATGAGAGAAATTAGTCAAAATTTAATATAATTCAACTAATTATACATTATAAATTATTTAAAATATAATTTTAATTTGTAAATAATTTAAACAAAAATGCAGTTTTCAATAAAAATCATTAATTTTTTCACTATTCAGTGAAAAATTAATATTTTCAGAAACATAAAATAATTCACAAAAATAGTATTTTAAAATGTATATTTCATAAATGATTATTATTTTTCCAAAAAAAATATAAAATTTGTAAAATTAATTTTATATCATTCAAGGAAAGTGTGATAAAACCACCTTTTTGAAAAATATTGTTTTTTAGAAAAATTATCATTTTCTTTTAAATAGTTCTTATTTTATTTATAATGAATAGATAACCATTGAATTTATTTTAATCTTTAACCATATAATTTTCATAATTTATATGATCCTATTCATAAACAAAAGCATAACAGTTAATTTATATTTGTTTTGTTTAAATAATAACATTTCAATAGAGTATCAAGTTTCATTTAAACTCGATGTTTTGTGCAACACATGATATCAGAGAGATTGAATTTATTGAAAAATATATATTTTATAAATTCCAATTATGTTACATGGTTCTTCTTATCTTATCTCTTAGTCCTTAAACCTTAAAGTAGGTAATGCTTCCCATGTTGGTGATTGATACACCCTCAGTGGTAGTCTCCAACTGATGGCCTACCAGAGGTGGACTTCAAGGGATTATTATCTACCTATTTTCATTACTAATGCATTTGTGTTACCTTTTGAGAGAAGGGTTCATGAAATCTATGAATTATTTTTTATGATGATTTTGATTTAAGAGGATACTCTGATTGGATCTGTGACTATTATTATAATTGTAATAACTAATAACAATTTTCAATATAGCATGATGTGAGGGTTTGATGATGTTATTCATGATAAAAAGAAACAAAAAACCCTAAATTATTATCAGGGTTTATTAATAAGGCTCAAATAATTTGGGATAACCAATGTTATTTGACATAGTTTTTGGTGATATGATACTTTTACCCTTTACATTAGGTGGATTTATCTTTGAAATTTCAAGGAATTGATTATGTGATAAATTGGATGTTTTTTCATGTCAATGATGTGACATTACTATATGATATGGTTTAATGCTAACTATTGGTGTCGGTTCCGTAGAACCAGCTACTTTATACATTTGATTATCTGAATATTCATGGTGTTGAATATTAATTAACCTCTAATCACCTCATAATTGTGTTTATATGTGACATAGTATCTAATAATGTATTAATAGTATTTGTTTCACCGAAAGGCGATATATGTTCCATTTTAAGATGAGAAACTTGATGTGCTATGAAAAAATTCTTAAATTTATGTTATATGGATAGATGATATAATTTTTGGGGACACAAATGATACAATATATTTGGTGTAGGGGCTTCATAAGACATTTAGGCTTCTTCTAATGAATTTTTCCTTGGGAATCTTAAGAAAAGAGGTCATAATAACTAGACCCAGTAGTAAGAAATATAAATTTATATGTGTCATTAGATGTTCCTATATACATATATGTTTAATGGCCTTTTAAATTTAGTTTTTCTATAAATACCTATCCTGATTCATGTACTTTTATTTATTGACAATAAATCAGGCTTACATATGCTCCTTGAGAGGTATGATACATTGGGTGTTTCAAAAGATATATTGCATTAATAAAAAATGAAATAATTTTTTTCACCTATATTCTTTAAAATAAGATAATAGCTTAGTCCCTTTGATGGGAATGTACCTTCATGATTAATTACATATCAATACTGTTCTGTAAGTAAGTTCATTTCTTAAAGGAAAAAAGAAAGCGACATCAAGCACACGGGTTGATGTCACTAGTATGAAACTTTCTGTATTAGAGATATCGAGACAAAAGTATTATATTATATTGTTTTTGGTTGTATTTAGTTATTTCTCTTTCTATATTTAACTTCTTTCTCAATGGGTTCTTTTGTGTACTTCTTGATGTTAACCTTGGACTTCAGATAGATTTTTTTCTAAACAACACTAAGAAAGGGTCCTAGAGGTTCACACACTAAATGTATTTGGAAATTAAGTTAAATTTTCAATTAATTTAACAATTTAAATAAATATTATTCCCATATGTTCTTAAATAATAATTCTTGTTGATTTGATTAATAATAATTAGTCCCCATTTACATGAGAGAATAAATAATTGAGTGGAATATTTAATAAATATTTATTCATTATTTTAGTGTATATAAGGTTTATTTATTTGTATTTAAATAATATTTTAATTTATATTTATTTAAATAAATAGTTATTATTCGTTGTTAAATAAAAATAGTGAAGGATAGATGGTTTGAGTTAATGGATTGATGAGAAATGATTTATTAAATATTATTTAAATAAATGTTAATTTATTTATTCAAGAAATGATATTTATTTATCCTTGATTTTACTTCATCTCAACAAAATAATAATGATAATATTGTGATTATTGTTATTTATACATAGCGTTCACTGAGAATTAATATAATAATAGGGGAACATGTGCAATTATTATCATATAAACCTTGCTCTATATGAACCCAGTTATATTATTCTATGTTTGAATGGTTTTTCTGCATAAAGAATTCTAGAGAGAACCCTATCAAACCATAAAGATTTATTCCTCTATAAAACTCTTAAGAATAATAATAGATTCTCTTCCAACAACTTTCTAAGCCTAGGGAAAACATGAAATATCATTCATCATTGAATTAATTCTTGTGGCATTCAGTGGTGAACAACGCATGCGTTAGAATATTCTTTGATAACACCCATGTATTTCTATAGTGATGTTTGTAGGTTTTTAGATAACAAGTGGATCACCATTTGAGGTATTCCATAGTTTAATCCTTCTACAAAAAGATGATTCACTATAAAAGGGCCAATTGAATCTTTTATGAATAATAAAACCTTAATCAATGTATTTATTAATCTATAAAAATTAATTATATATTATATATGATGATCTTATATCTTGGGTTTTAAGGTTTCCACTTCAAATATTTCTAAGGAAAAATCCAAAGAAATTAATGAAAAATAATTATTACACAAGGGATCGACTACTTCTTCTATACCCTGAAACATTAAGGTGATATCAAAGTTGATACATAATAATATATAAATATTGTTTCACTGATTGATACAAATATTTTTGTTTATATATATTTTTTATTTTTATTTTCATAATCTGAAAGTCAATTTTATGTGATTTTCCCCATTTATGTAACTAAGATAAGGTTAATGATAGAAAAATAATAACTTAAAAGAATACATTGGGAGGTTCCATAGATTCAGGTCAGATGACATGAATATATGGCAGGTAACTAAAATATACATATTGGGAATCTAATTCCACCAAACCTAGATCGACTCTAGGGAACATGACTCACCACACTGATTCAACAAATGGTTTATTTATTACATGGATCATGCTGAGAAGCTGGACTAGTACATGATTTTTAGGGTTAAATGACATGTAGTTGACCCATTCTATTCTAGGAATCTAGTTGATGGTGGGGTTTGGGGGAAGTTTAGAGAGATTTGAAGAGTTGATAGTGTAGTAGTAACTGAAATTTTATATGGAGTAAGATTTTCTAACATAGAGACTTATGCTACACTATAAAGGAATTTTTTTATTTCATGGAGAGATCAGTTTCTACATGGGGCCCTGGGAATTGAGGGTTTTAGGGGTTACTACATTTATAGAAAAGTTATACAAAGATGTATATGTTATATAATGGATCCATATAGGAGGGGTTCTTGTGGTTCTATCAATTTTGGGAAAGTTTCATCTTAGATTTGAGTTGCAATGTGGCCATATTCTTAGAGATTAAATTATATGATGTGATGGTTTCTCTTTTACCATGGTCCTTCCCCTAGTTTATAAAAACTATATCATAGACCCTACCATATTTATTGGATTTTTTTGACCATCCATATTATGGACTACTACCTTCCATTGTTATGTTTCCTTGTTCTATGTAGGTTTCCCTACTATGTGATAAGGGGTATTGCATCAGGTTCTACTAATTTCAATTTTTCCAAAAAAAATTGAACCCTTTGAAACTATCATCCTCTAGTCTTTTCTCTCAATTATTGTGTTTATCCTGTGATATTTTAGGATTAATTTCACCCTCTCCTTTGGGGAATTGAACGTCAACATCCAAAGATCAAACAATAGTGATTTTAAGTGGGTTTCATTCTTTATTCCCTTGTTCCCTTACACGTTATTAGTTCTGTGAGGTCATGGGTACGTAGATGGATATATTTTGTTGTGTTATGTAATGATAATGACAGATATATTGTGATATAGGTTGATTGAGGTGCTTCCTTGTGTTATGGTTCTTGGTGGTGGTCTTACCCTTCTCCAATCCTGGTACAATGATTTGGAAATCTTTTCATGAGGTACGCGATCATCATTTTATACCTCTTTACATAGATATTTGTGAATTACAAGGTTTTTTCATCCTTTGGGTCGATAATATGGGTCATCATAAGAAGAGAATTAATTTTTCTTAACTAAAATTGTGTGGGAAGTGGATTACTCACATGTATTTATTTCTTTTGATGATATTTCTAATGGGATAATACATTCTGGTTGACATTGCTGAAAATCATGGTTGTTGGGAGCGTTTCTTGTGTATAAATTCTATGATTATAAAACCCCTATTTTTAGTTTTTGAACTCACCCTAAATAAAAGGTTATGAAGTTTTATATTTCAATTGAATTTGTTTTCCCATGTGAATATTAATTGTTTGAAAATAACCTTGTTATGTAATTATGTAATGTTAAGAATGGAATACGTTTTGTACCTGAAGTTGTTGTAAATGTTGTGATTTGGAATGTGATGGTATGTGTCAATGTTAATTTTTTTGAATACTTTGTGGTTATTTAAACAATTTTGGGTGTTTTTCCTTAATGGTGGTGACCATCTTCTGTGTGAAATTTTTTGTGCAGTGAAGTTTTGGTTTCTTGGCAATGGATGTGATGTGGGATAATTCGTGGTGGTTGAATTTATAGTTTTTATGATGATGGTTTATGTGAGATGGGTGATCTATTATGTGGTATGGTTTATTTAGTTTCCCAAGTATCCCTATAATGAAATGAAATAATGAAAGTGAAATATCGTGGGTGGAAATTTCTTATCTGAGAATTTTCTTGGATGAATTGAATGATAAATTACATTGGTCGGTAAATGGACGAACTAGAAGTTAAAACCTAACATGTGATAAATAAATTAGTGAATTGGAAATTATTCAACTATAATTAACATGTGATTAAATGTAAAAATTAGGTGGTTATGTGTCATGGTTGTATGGTGTGATATATTTATTGGTGGAACCAATTATGATAGAATTAATGAGGGGTAGTAGTGGGGAGGTAGTGTCTATTAGTGAAGTTGAATTAACCCATATGGAAGGTGTTGTGTTATATATATATATATATATGTCATGTATTTTAATGTCATTCTATATGTTCCTCACCCAATTTGGATATACATACCAAAAAAATAATTTTTTAGATCCAGGTGTTTTCCCCAACATCTAGTCCAGTGGGGAATTGGATGGCTAGATACCCCATATCCCTCCCTATTCTTTTTGTAGTGGTTATTAAGTTATTGTTTTCTGTTAGTGATAACACAATAATGATGGGTTGGTGTTGGATATCACCCACTAATGTTGAGGATATGATATATGGTGGCATTTTTGTGTGTTATGAAGAGGGAATCTACTATACTACCCTATATATGGGAAGTAGTTACATAGACGAGATTGCGACATGATGTGGATTTTATGTGTAATGATAACTAATTCTAGAACCAGATTCTAGACGTTTTAATGATGGAATGGGCTTTAATATATCTCAATAGACATCAGAGATGTATGAATATGTGATGAGGAATGCATGGATGGGATGAGAGCATAATATGTTTGATGTTGGGGAGTGGTAGAGGAATGTTAGTGAGGATGAAATTGTGGGGTGGAATTATTTTATATTATTTTGATACCATGTTACAACATTATATGAATTGTCTTGGGATAATTCCATGGTGATTATTGGATTAGTGAGTGGACTAGTTTAAGTGTTTGTTGGTTCTTTTGTTTATTCACTAGGGTATTAATGTTCTCTTTTAAAATATGCATGAGAGACACATGATATGATCCTACTGAGTATATATGATATTCCCACTCTACATATATAAAACCTATTTTCCTAATTTCTACAAGGACATCTAAGACTAAACTGTACATTACTAACTTAGATAGTTGAATGGTTATCAAGTGACTGCCTTAGGAATTTTCTTTTAGTATTTACCTAGAGGATTTTATATTTATTTATAGAAATTTTTCCAACATTATGATGTTGTTTTGGTTTAGTTTTTTATTATTTGTTGGAGTTTATTTATTTTTTGTTTCATTCTATATTATAATCCAATATTATTATTTGGGGTAATTCCTTCCATATGGGCGATTTTTATAACCTTGATGCTAGCCACCAACCTAGGGCCTATAGAATGCATGACATGGTTGTCATTATAACCATTTATTTCATTTCTGACCTAGGAGTGTTACCTTTAGAGAGTGAGAATCTTGAAAGAAATGGTAATTGATGCACATAATGCATTGATTATATAATTAGTTCATGCAAGACATATTTAACACACATGATGCATTGGTTGTGTAATTAATATACATGTGGTGTATTTAATACAAGTCATATAATGATTAATTAATTAACACATAAGTAGTGTATTAAAAAAATTACATTCTTGTTGTGTAATTAATAATAAAATGGTGCATTTAATACAAGATATGTGTTGGTCATGTAATTATTTCACATACGGTATAACACACATGATGTGTAATTAATTAACCTGTAATATGTATTTAATTGACATGAGATGTTTAAATAATTCTTACATGGTGTGTAATTAACTAAAAATGTGATGTAATTAATTAATTCACACCTGATTTATTTAATTCACATTAATTTTAATTAATTAATTTTCACACAATGTAATTACATCACACCTGGGGTTATTAATTTGTTTATGTGATGTACACATTGTTCCAAGTTGTACATGTCTAAATTAATTTATATAAAAATAAAATTAAAGGTGACTTTAAACTAGTCTATACAACATATAGAAATGGTTTAAATAAAATGAAATTTTATATTAATTATACATTAAATTTAAGTCTACCATTTTAGTTTCCTTTCCGTACAGACTACGTACTAATTTAATTTAAATAAAATTAATTTATTCAATATTATAGATGATGGAATTTCTATGAAATTTTAGTTAAGATAAAATAAATTCACTCATTCATTAATTAGATAAATAATTATATTAAATCAAAGTGATTTTATAACAATAAAATAATTAATTCAAGTGAATCCAAGATAATCTAAATATATATATTTGTTGCTTGTGTGGATGGACATGAACTTTTACTAAACAATTTGTGTTCTTGGTTTTTTAAATTTAATTATTATTTAATTTCATTTTTGTAATAACTATTTTCTTAAATAAAAATTATTGTTTTTGTGTCATTCACTCCTCTATTATTTAAGGGATTGTGTACCCATAGTTTCATTTCTGTAAAACCATTTTATCCAATCCATTGGTTTTACTCACCTGTGTGAGTATAGTTTTATGTAATGCATGTAGTTCCCTGATGAGTGGAGTTAATTCAATATTAGATATATGATCAAACCAAATTAGGAGTGAAATTAGATTAATGATGAAATTATGAAAGTCAAACTTATTTATGGTTCATGTATTTTTCCCCTATGCCAAGGTTTAGTTTATCACTCCGTAGATAAACTATCCATTAGACATTCACATAATCATGACTCATTTATTATATTATTCTTATGGGGTTTATAATTATTATTTATTCTTATATATTCTATATCATGATCAAAAAAATAAATTAATTAAAAAGTGTAAGATAAGTAAATAAAATAATTGGATCATGTGTAAATTTTATTTAGAAATGATCAATCACTTATGTAAAATTAACATAATGATAACAAAAAATGTAATAAAAATGGTTTATTTATATATAAATATAAAATTCCATCAAATCATAATAGCAATCCATGAAAAGTATTCCATTACTTATGTTATGATTGAACAATAGTTCAAAGTTCATGATTTTCCCAAGTATGGGTGCTTCCAATAATCTAGGAATTTTAGCTTGAGTTTTGGGCTGAATTAGCCAAGTGTACATTAAGGATTTACTACCCAATAAAAACTTGATGTATATAAGAGGCATGTTTGAAAAAATCTAGAATGAATATTTCAGGTTTACGGAGTCCACTCAACGGGTCAAGGGGCTATGATTCAATGAAGTTAAAATTAATCACATACCTAAATACCTTTGAAAAACCATTCAGTATCAAGATTATGTTATGAGAAGGTAAATATAGATCCTTTCAACTAAAATATCCACATGATAGTATATACCAATGATAAATGCAAGGGATATGGGGTTGTCATTGAAACAGTGGGATACTAATAAAAAATTTTGTATCATTATTTTTCAGTAATCGAGATAATATAAAAAAATATGTTTTTAATTAATGTAAAATATGGAACTTGAAATAATCATAACACAAATATCATTTGGAAAATAATCACGTACTCACTAGTACATATTTCTAATGGTAGTATAGTTGTTTGTACATTTAAATATAATAAAAATATATATACTATGTGTTGGAATCTATAACAACCCATAATTTACATAAGTTGATATTACTTCAAAATTGAATAATATTCATTAAAAAATATAAAAATTCCACAACATGACCATATAAGAATAGTGTCTTTAGAAACTGGGAAATATAAAAAACTAGTTCTAAGACATCTTCATTATATCCAACTTATTTTGTCACAACTAGACCCATTTTTGATATATCTTATTTAATACCCTTCTTCTTAATATGGTGAAAAGAAGCATATAAATGGGTGAGCTCAAATTCTCAGAAAGGTTAAATAAGGGAGATATCAATCATATCATAATAATAATATATATGAACATAATATTAAAAAATATTATCCTGAATGTGAAAGATCGTGATATTATTCCATGAGATAGATCATAAAAGATCATAAGAATCAATGAACGTAATCCAAAAATTCATGACATAAGCCATGAAATATTATGAGATTCACATAATCAATGAAAAATAATTTCATATTAGTTAAGGTTCATTAACAAGACCATAAAAGAATACAAAGTCCATTACTTGACGGAGTTCACTCCTCATTCTAGACCTATGCTACTAAACTGAGATCATTTCCCATTCCATTCATGTTTATCACATGAGATGTAAATCTATATCCAATGCATTGTAGTTACATATATTTCCCACCCATCTCATAATTAAATCATTCTTACATGTTCCACAATAACAAAAATCATTCATCATAACCCATGGAATAAAATTGGTTTCTTTAAACAACATAACATAATACATGTTTGTAGAGGCCCAAATCATGATGTACATAGACAATACATTACATTTTCAGAATACTTAATGCATGAAAAAAACAGATTACCAAGTACCGTATTAGTTTAGTGTCTTTGGAAACTCAAAACAAAATCTTCTAATCATGATGAAAGATCTTCAACATCTCCCATAAAGTACTGCCCCCCTTTTTAACTAAAACCTTTATTTATATCCTGGGGAAAAGAAAACATAAAAAGGGTGAGATCAAATTCACAGTAAGGGTAAACATGGAGAACATAAAACAATCCATAAACATTTGAACGTAAAAACATGATCATAAAATCTAAAAATCAAAATCTTGAGCAATGACATAAAACATGGAAGTACATAAGGCATAGATCATAAAGGAACATTAATTATGATAAAATATCATAGGAATAAAACATGTAATTATGTAAAACCATTAATCATATGATATGATATCCATAGTAGCCAAAGCATTGTTTCAATGTCCATCATAGTGGACAAAGTCCATTAATGAACCAAGTTTACTTCTTGTTCCAGCCCTGTATTACTGAACCGGATTTTACTTTTCGTTCCAGCCATGTTTATATCATGAGATATAAATATTTACCCAATTCATTTGAATGAGATATAGGTCCCACCCATCTCATAATGAAATCGTTATTTCATGTTCCACAAAATAAACATCAATCACTCATCATAACCCAACGAATAAAATGGGTATCATAAACATCTTCCGATCATAACATAATCCATATAAAACAATGGATATAATTTCATCATAATCAAAATAAAACCATGTAAATAATAGAGACATTATACGTAAAACATGCCCATATTAAAGAATGTCATCTTATATGTAAAATTGTTCCGATAAAACACTTTAAATGAATTCTTGAGGAAAATATCATTTCTTCTTTAAAATCATTTTCTTTTCTCAAAATTCCATTCAATTATAAAATAGAAGGAGTTTGTGGAAAATAATCATAAAATATTGTACAGGAATCTTCATGAAAATAAGGAGCTATGAAACCATAAAAATCCATTCACGCCGTATAAGTTAAAAAATAATCTCCTCGTACTTTTGACAGAAAAGTCAAAAAGTACCTCATATGGTAAAAAAAAGAAGGATTCCTTACATAACATGTAGTGAAAGTCAAAAATTTGTAAAAAGGACATTAAACATACATGAAATTTTTTTAGAAACCATGAACATGGATGATAAATATAACCCCAGTAAATACTGAAGTACAAACAATCTCAGATAAAAATTGAGATTGCGAGATTTTCCCTTACCTTAGGTCTGATATGATCTGTACATATCTGAACCTCCTGTATATTGATTTAAATAATGTCATTTACCTATTCCGGAATCATATACATTTTTATGATATCATATATGGTCATATTATTATCTCCTTATTAGTAATATTTCATTGCAACTTGTTATTCGGGTGTTCATTGCTTTATGTTCTTATGCGTGTTTTGTCAAATAAATTCTTATTCCTCTTTTTAGGTTATAGAAACATCATTTACTGAATGGTATTAGTATAATATATATCATATTTATTCATTCAATTTGTTTATATAATTCTGGTTTAATGAAGACCATGTAGAATGAATCACATCACACCGTGGAGACGGTAATCCATACGTACACACGAGCGATGATATCGTTCCCATAATTATTGAATGGTATTGGAGTGGATGATAGAATTTCTCATAATTATTATCATGTTATAATAATCATATATAGTTATTATTTACACCATTATACCCATCCATGTAAGTCGGTGGTGGAAAACAGATTACACCACGGTGTGGAGACGGTATTATGTACGTACGCACATGCAGTGATTTCGTTTTCCGTAGGATGGAAAGAAGGTGAAATAGGATTTTTTTTCATATTTATAATAATATATCAGTATATGAGTGATACATATTTTATTACATTATAATGAAACAAATAAATAAGAGTAATTAGAAGAAGAATTTTTTTTGAATGAAACGGTAATGGATATTACCTCTTCTTATTCATAGAATATGGAGATAGAGAAATGAATTTAGAGAACTAGATAGCCGAAGCGAGGGCTCTGTTGGGCGACCACCAGCAAGGAGAAAACCCTAATTTAGGGTGGAAGAAGGATGACCGAACCTTTGCCGAAGTGGTTGAAGGTGAAAATTCGAGATCTGCTCTGAGGAAGGAGGCGATTATCACGCCAAAGGTTTTCTAGCATCGAGGTTTATCTGCAATTTCCTTCTCGAAAGATGAGGTAAGCTCTCTTGCCTCTGATCTTCATTTTTCCTTGGTCGGGGAATTTTCAAAGCATCGTCCCTCACTTATGTTCTTGCGCAAGACATTATAAAGGATTGGTTTTGTTGATTTTAGCATTGGCTTCTTAAACTCTTGGAATGTGTTGTTTAGATTCTCTTCGGACTCTGATTTTTACCATTTTTGGATGCATGGATCGTGGTCTTTTGGGAGAGCAACTATGAAAGTTCATAAATGGTCTCCAGATTTTGTTTCGAGCTTTGAGTCCCCCATTTCACCCATCTGGTTAGCTTTTCCTGATTTTTCGATTCACCTGTTTAAAAAGAGGGCCTTATATTCAATTGACATGCTATTCGGAACTCCCATTAAATTAGATTATGACACTTTGAATCTCACTCGGCCTTCGGTTGCTAGAGTTTTCCCTGAAATTGACCTATCCAAAGATTTTCCCTCCTGTTTCTGGATTTAAAATGGTGAGAGTGGCTTTTTTCAGGATGTGGTTTTTGAGAACCTCCCACCTTTTTGTAAAAAATGTTTCAAAGTAGGTCACTCTTATAAAGACTGTGGGAAATTTATCACTCAAATACATTCTAAGCCAACATGGGTTGAAAAACAGAAACCAAGTATGCAAAATAAGCCAACTGTTTCTTTCAAGAATACTGATGAGGCGGTAGAGGTTGATTATGTTGATTCTAAAACCTCTAACTTGGTGTCTAGAGATAGATTGAAGTATAATCACATTGATGAGAATCAAGTTGAGGCTTTTTTCATGCCTGTCTCAGAAAATATAGCCATGACTCTTGATCTTAATCAGGTTACTTTTCAGGAACCTGTTAAGGTGGACATTGAAAAAGGGTGTGATACTATCCCTACCTCAAGTAATAATGAAGGACTTGTCTCGATTCAAGATGACACACAAGCTCTAGAAAAGAATGAAAATGAAGGAGATCTTGAGCCCTCTGATTATAATGATAAACCAGGATAGATTGAAGAAGCATTTATAAATTGTATGAAAAAAATGTAACAAACCCCTGGTTGATGAGGACGGGTTCATCACCCCACAATCAAGAAAATCTAGAAGACGCATGGATTAATCGAACACTGAACGCACAATTGTGACCAGATTAGTGAATGATTCCAAGTCTGAACCTGTTGAAGTCCCTCAGGAAAAACCTCTTGTTGATTCTTCCAAATCTAAACCTGCAGAGGAAACTCAAGAAAAATATTAGGTTGCTGCCTCTAGTACTCTATTGTATTACTTTTCACAGGATTTTGATGAACAAGATATACAAGTGTGGACTCAGTATATGGATAGGCAACAGGAAATTTCCCATCAAAAATTTCATGACAAGAATATTTCAGCTGCTGAATACCATAGTATAAAAGGATCCATCGCCAAGGAAAAATTTAATATGAGTAACAAACCATCCTAATTTCTAGAAGATTTTACTCCTTTTGGTTTTAGTTCTTTTGATGTACTATTTTATTTTCGGGTGAAGCTGTTGATTCACTGTTTCGGTTGTTGGAGTGCACTCTCCTGGTTGTTGCTACATCCCTGGCTATGTACCTATTCTTTTCAGAGCCTCCTTTTGCTGCTTACCTGGGCTGGTTCTGCGTTTGAGATGTTGTATATTGTTTTTTTGGACGGCCCTCTCATATGATCTATCTGATTAAGGCTTCCAGGCAGGTGTACCCTCTATGTCTCGAGCTTCGTTGCTTGGTCGAGATGTTTAGATTCTGCTTCCCTTATGATGGAGGTGGAATGGTGAAGGATGAATGGTGAACAAGCTTTAAGATCTGCAGTTCCTCTTTTTTTGAATCGGTACCTATTTTATATTTTTACCTATCCCCATGTATCTGGTTTCTTTCCTTGCAGGTGTAGCTTCATTACACCTCAAAACTACTTTGTAACTCTTCAATTTTTGAATAAATTCTTCAGGGATATGGGTTGGGAAACCTTCCATTGTCTCACATTTTTTAAAAAAATATTACCTCTTCTTCAACTCTCTTCTTCTAAACCTCCTATTAGGGAACTAAAGTTGGTCCGTGAAGAAATCCAGGACCTCTAGTATGTTTCTAGGGACATGGAGAGTATTAATTGACAGGGTTTGGATGATATTTAAGGCTCAAAATGCTGTGAGGAGGAGAGGGAGGAGGTGCCTTTTTATAAGGGAAAAGAGGGGCACTTTTGGAAACCTAAAAAATATAAATTAATAATAAAATAAAACCACACATAAAAACCTCCAAAAATGACTCAAATCTGAAGATGAGATGGTATAGGGTTGTAGTCTCGTAAGCCAATAAAATTTATACATGTTGGGAAATTATTTTAGACCTTTGATTTATCCTTATTTAATCTATTTAATTTTATTTGTGGTAATAATATTCTCAATTTTAGATTGTTATAAATAATTAATTATGTGTTGTGAATATTCTATAATTGGATACTTTAGGACATTTTATACCATAGAAATTTAAATTTAAATTTTTTATTTTTTTTATTTTTAAACAATTTATTAGTATGTCATTTTTATAAAATAACAATATTTTTAATTTTGACACTATTCATTTATTTGAATTAAAATAAAATAAAAACAGAGATTATATTCAACCAAAATATTTAATAGTTTACTAAAATGTAATATTTATCAATAAAATTCGTGTATAATATTAATTAGTTCATATAATATTTATTTTAATATTTTTAAAACCATTTATTTGATATTTCTATTAATAAAATAATTTCGACAATATTTTTGTATCATTTTGTAATATACTGATTTGTTGCATAAAATATAAAAATAAAATATTATGATTAAGATAAATCTAATATATTTAATAACAATACTTTTAATCAAATTTATATTCTAAACACCCAACTTTTAAAATGTTATGTTTATTAAATTATGAAGGTGACAACTTTGACATCATTTAAAATAAAATAATATAAGTGTCATAATAGCTTTTATAAGGCACCGAATGGTAATAAATTAAACCATTGAATTCTTATGGTTTACATTTACAGTATAAATATGTTTTTGGTAGGTTTTTGTGCCTTTTATTGCTAGTATTAGTTTAATAAAAACTATATTATTGATTTTTTCACTAAATTAACAATTTCCGCATCACTATTGTGTCACCATTAATGATAATTATTTAATACATAAAAATTCTATAAAAACTCACATGATGTAGATAATATTATTATATTTCAAGTGAGAATTTATGTTCGAAGTTTTATGAAGTTTATCACTAAATTAAAATTACTACACTTATAAGATATAAGAGAGTGACATATTGTCACTTTATTTGGTTTTAATAATATTTACATCATTTTCATGGTCAAAATACATGGAATGAATCTATTACAACCCTTAGGTGATATGAGTATACTTTTATTCTTCCAATATAATTTTCAAAGGTGTTAAGGTAATTTTATAATCTTATTTTTACCCTTAATTACCCGATTTACCTTTAACTGTAGTAAATAAAAATTACCGTAGTTACAATTCATCATGCTAAAAAATAAAAGTAACCCATTAAAATAATTTTTACCCATGGAATCCAAATATGGATTTCATTTTTCAAAATTAAAAACATATAATTTTCAATAATTAATTTAAAATTAATCTCATTGTTAAGAAAATGGTTTTTTTAAAGTTAAAACATTGTCAAAGATTGAAATGTTTTTACCTGTGAATTCAATGTAAAATTAATAGCAATAAAATAAATTATATTAAATGGTAAAAATATATTCTATTTATACTTTAAAACCATTAAATTTTATCATTTAGCCATATAAATTATCTTGATGAAAAAATTTGTTTTTATGAAAAAATTAGCGTATTTTTACTATTCATCAAAATATGAAAGTTATCAGAAAAGTATAAAAAATTTATCCAATGTAAATTTTTATATCCTGATTCAAAATAAGAAGTTTAGTTTTTAAAATTTAACTGACAAACTTTTCAAAAATTAAATTTAAAATGGGTGCACCATCAAAAGGTGGTAAAATTGCATTTCTTGAAAAAAAAACTTCTTTTATCAAAAAATAGATTTTGTTTTCATATCTCATTCTATAAAATATGTAAGATGAATTATAATGTTATAAAATTCAAAATTTGGTTAGTACTATTCATAACAGCTAGTTAATAATATTATAATAATATATCATTCTTTAGTGAAACTCAGTATTGTGTACAACACACGCTATTGAGGAAGGTCGCTCTTGCGTGCAACAGAAGGTAAGAATAGTTTTTGCGTAAACTACAAGATAATATGTTGTTGCATATAGCAAAAGATAATCTTGGTGTAGTATAAAACGAAAGAAATCAAAGAAATTAAAAAGAATCTTTCTCATAAAATTTCGGGTTGTAACATTCTACCCCCCTTAAAATTAATTTTGCCCTCGAAATTTGTCGGGGTTATAAATAGTTTACTACTTGAATGTTTCTTTCATAGAAACCCACATCATAAAAATTAATACCAAAACTTAATTTTAAAAACTAAATTATGAAACGTAATGGTTACCCAAATTAACTCATCACTTGGTTTCCATATAGGAGAACATTGTTGAAAATATGGATATGGAAGAGAAATCTAACCATCAAG
The DNA here is from genome assembly GCA_963277665.1 of Viscum album. NCBI lineage: Eukaryota > Viridiplantae > Streptophyta > Magnoliopsida > Santalales > Viscaceae > Viscum > Viscum album. Next base: position 360,139,607 of record OY728131.1, read on the forward strand.
TTCTGATGGAGAGTCGTAGACAACATGGCTATGAAAAATCCAGCAATCACAAATCCATAAATTGGTGATGATCTAAGGTACAATATAATTCATCGAATATGAGTGTACTAGGACAACATTTTGGGTTTTCAAGATCATTTCCCTAAAGTTGATGATTTTTTTAAAAAGTAAAAATACTTACTTGATTTTAGTGTAATATCGTCATTGGTCATTCCATGAACAATTTCTACTTCACCTCTTATTTAAAGAAATGAAGTTGAATTTGTCTGTGTTGAAATGTTAACAGATAATGAGATAGTATGATAGGTTATTCCATCTGTCTCAAAAATTTAGCAAAAGTTATTAAATATACATAAGTCCATATATGGTGATATTAACCGTATATGATTCCAAAAATGGACTTGTACTTAAACTATCATACTGATTAATAAATAAAACTAATTCATACTAACCAGGTACTTCCTGTAGGCCATTGGTAGGTGATAAAGGCATGTCGCACTTCAGATGTGGGTTCGATTCCTGCAACCTTGTCCGACGTGACGGGTTGTCTCCCATCCTATGGGTTGTCCTTTTTCTAAAACTATACTATTATAAAATTTCAAAAATAATATCAGAAATTTATAGGCTTAAAAAATAGTATCTAATGTCTAACTTAATCCATTCCAATCTTTAGGCCTATCCAAAATACTTCTACCCAATCTCTGAGTATAAAGAAAACATGACTAGAGAGGTCATCTACCAAGCATTTAATTACCATCATTTATCCCCCATATATCATAATATATATCATGTTGGTCATATTCAAAACATGTTAACACCTTAATCATTTATTCTCTTAAAACATGAATTACCATAGAGAGTGAAAACATGAATGCGGTCAAAAGTTAACTCTTTCCACATACCAAAATCTAAAAATATCTATATACTCAAACCAGAATATAACTTTGTTCTTACATAAGCAATGAGCTCATTAATACTATCAAACATTTCATTATCTCTGTATCCCTTCATTATGCACATATTAGGTACTTTCTAAAAATATTTCAATCACTTTTCATGTTTACCAGTACCATATAATTATTGATAACCACAACAAACACATACATTGATATTCCAATATTCCACGATACTATAAATGAGATTCCACAACACTATTTGGAACCCCATTACATAAACACTTAATCATTCCACAACTTCGTTTCCATATTCAACATCGCCAATAGTGATCACATGTGACTTCCTTTTGTCCTTTAACTTAAGAGGTTGTTGATGTCGATCATCATTAACCCTTGGATTAGGGAATTGGTTAGCATAATTCACCATTTCCTTACACTTGAAGCATTGATGTATTGGTGGAGCATTCTATGTAGTCTTTTCTATATTCACATCATTAGCTACCTTGTTCTCATTACTTCAACACTCAACTGCTCAATGACCTTATCTTCTACACTTAAAACATTTTCTAGTCCCTTTAAGACAATCTCCAACATGCTTTTTCCACAATTTGAGTATAAAGAATCATTCGTCTTCTTTTCACCATTTTTTTTGAGATTTTTCCTTGAACTCCATCTTTCATTTCTTTTCAAAACCATGAGATGGATATGTAACACCGACTTCCAGTTCTACCTTGATAGCAAAACGCACAATTTCTTCATAGCTACTGAAGTCTCTTATAGATAATGCCTTTCGAAGACTTGGTTTTAAGCCACTGAAGAACATATCAACTTTACATTTAGGTTGGATGATAAATCTCGATGCATACCTTTCAATCCTTGTAAAATTTTCCTCGTTTATACCAACAGATTCATAATCCTTTTTCTTAAACTCAAGTTACTCCTTTTCCATATTTTTTTGAAGAGTATGAGGGAAGAACATATTGAAAAACAAGTTCTTGAACTTGTCCCATTCCATGGGTTCAATTTCATCTTGGGGCCTTGTATTCTTAATTAGTGTCCACCACTGGTCTGCTTCACCTTCAAAACTATAAACAACAAAAATGAATTTTTTATGTTCTGAACAGTGAAGTATGGAATATATCTTTTCAATGGTACTGATCCATTGTTCAGAAACTAGTGGATCAGAACACCCATGGAAAGAAGGTGGACGTTGCCTCATAAAGGACTCAATAAAATATTATTCCTTTATCTTCTCATTCAGATGTCCATAATGATTCATAGCTTGTGTAAATATAGAAATAAGTTTTTCACTCCATTCCCCATAACATTTGGTTGTTCGGGAGGGCAATAATTGCGTTGCGTAGTGCATTGATCCTTAACACGTATTTTTCGGGTTCTATCCATTTTCTTAAATCCAAAAAGAATAGTGTGAGAGGAAAAAATAATATAAGGAAAACAACATAATCAAGGAGTGTACTTTCAATATCTAACATCTTAGGTTTAATTCTACAATTTTTACCATAATTCTAGGACTGTAACCTATACTTATACTTAACCTTAGGGACATCCCTAGACATACCTTAGAAATATCTCTAGAGATCTCACTAAAGTATTCGCATCCATGTTTCCAAATCGTAACTAAACCTTCACACTAAAAACAACTATTGAGGCCCAAATCTTGACATACATAGACATTACATTACTTTTTCGGAATACTTAATTCATGACAAAAACAAATGCCCAAAGACCGTATTAGTTAAGTGTCTTTGGATACTCAGAACAAAATCTTCTAATTATGGTGAAAGATCTTCAACATCTCCTATAATGTTATTTCCATTTTTTTACCTACAACCTTTATTTATATCCTGGGGAAAAGAAAACATAAAAATGGTGAGCTAAAATTCTAATTAAGTGTAAACATGGATAACATAAAACAATCCATTAATATTTGATCATAAAAACATGAGTATAAAATCTAAACATCAAAATCTTGATCAATGACATAAAACATGGTAGTACATAAGGAATAGATCATAACAGAACATTAATCAAGATAAAATATCATGGGAATAAAACATATAATTGTGTAAAACCATTAATAACATGATATGATTTCCATAGTAGCCAAGGCATAGCTGCCAAGACCATCATAGTGGACAAAGTCCATTACTGAACCGGGTTTACTATCCGTTCCAGCCCTGTATTGTTGAACCGGGTTTTACTTGTCATTCCAGTAATGTCTATCTCATGAGATATAAATATTTACCCAATTTATTTGAGGGAGATATAGGTCCCACCCATCTCATAATGAAATCATTCTTTCGTGTGCCACAAAATAAACATAAATAATTCATCATAACCCAACGAATAAAATGGGTTTCATAAACATTTTCTCATCATAACATAATCCATATAAAACAATGGATATAATTTCATCATAAACAAAATCAAACCATGTAAATAATATGGTAATTATAGATGAAACATGGCCATATTAAAGAATGTCATCTTAGAAGGAAAATAGTCTTGATAAAACGCTAGAAATGAATTCATGAGGAAAATATCCTTTCTTCTTCAAAATCATTTTCTTTTCTCAAAATGACATGAAATTTTAAAAAGAAAATGAATTTTTAGAAAATAATCATGAAATATTGTACAGTAATCTTCATTAAAATAAGGAGTTATGAAACCGTAAAAATCCATTCACGTCATATAAGTTAAAAAAACATTCTCCTCATACTTTTGTCGGAAAAGTCAAAAAGTACCTCGTATGGTAAACAAAAGAAGGATTCCTTACATACCATGTAGTGAAAGCCAAAAATTGTTAAAAATGACTTTAAATATAGATGAAAACATTTTTAGAAAACATTTACATGGATGATAAATATAACCCCAGTAAATACAGAAGTATAAACATTCTCGGACAAAAAATGAGATTGTGAGATATTCCCTTACCTTAGGTTCGATATGCTCTGTACATATCTGAACCTCCTATATAATGATTTAAATAATTTCATTGAATTATTCCAGAATCATATAAATTATTATGATATCATATATGTTCATATTCTTATCTCTTTATTAATAATATTTATTTGCTACTTGTTATTCGGGTGCTCATTGCTTTATATTCTTATGCGTGTTTTTTCAAATAAATTATTATTCCTATTATTAGGTTATTGCTAAATAATTTATAGAATGATATTAGTATAATATATATCAGATTTATCCAATCAATTCTTTAATATAATCTTGGTTAAATGAAGATAATGTAGAATGAATCACATCACACCATGGAGACGGTAAGCCGTACGTACACACAAGTGACGATATCATTCCCATAATTATTGAATGGTATTGGAGTGGATGATATAATATCTCAGAATTATTATCCTGTTATAATAATAATATATAGTTATTATTTACACCATTATACAGAACCATTTAAGGTGGTGGTGGAAAATAGATTACACCACGACGTGGAGATGGTATTCTGTACGTACGCACGCGCGATTATTTCGTTTTCCGTAGGATAGATAGAAGGTGAAATAGGGTTGTTTCCTATTTATAATAACATATAAATATATTAGTGATACTTATGTTATTACTTTATAATTAAAAAAATAAAGAATAGGAAGTAGAAGAAGAAATAAATTTCAAAGAATCGGTAAAAGATATTACCTCTTCTTCGACACGCTTCTTCTAAACCTCCTCTTAGGGCTCTAAAGTTAGCCTTTGAAGAAGAAAATAACCTCTAGTATATTTCTAGGGAAATGGAGAAGATAAATGGATATGTTTTTGAAGATCTTGAAGGCTCAAAATGGTGTGAGGAGGAGAGGTAGGAGGTGCCTTTTTATAAGGGAGGAGAGGGGCACTTTTGGAAACCTCAAAAATATTAATTGAAAATAAAATCAAACCACACTTAAAATCCTCAAAAAATGACACAAATACAAAGATGAGATGATATATGGATGTAATTTCATTATCCAATAAAATTTAGACATGTTGGGAATTTATTTTAAACCTTTGATTTATCCTTATTTAATCTATTTAATTTTATTTGTGGTAATAATATTATAAATTTTAAATTGTTATAAATAATTACTTATGTGCTGTGAATTTTCCATAATTGGATACTTTAGGAAATTTTATACCATATAAATTTAAATTTATAATTTTTAAATTTTATTGTGATTTTTAAACAACTTAATAATATGTAATTTTTATAAAAAAACAATAGTGTCAATTTTGACACTATTTATTTATTTGAATTTAAATAAAATACACACTGAGATTATATTTGAACCAAAATATTTAAAAGGTTCATAAACTATCATATTAATCTATAAAATTATTGGATAATATCAATTAGTTTATATAATATATATTTTAATATTTTTAAAAAAATTATTTGATATTTCTCTTACTAAAATAATCACTACAACATTTTTTATAATTTTTTAATATATTAATTTGTTGCATAAAAATTAAAAATAAAATATTATGATGAATATAAATCTAATATATTTCGTAAGAATACTTTTAATTGAATTTATATTCTAAAACACCCATCTTTTAATATGTTATGTTTATTAAATTATGAAGGTGACAACTTTGACATCATTTAAAATAAAATAATATAAGTGTCATAATCACTTTTATAAGGATAAAAATTGTAAAAAATTATACCATTGGATGCTTATGGTTTACATTAACACGAAAAATAAGTTTTGGTCAGGTTTTTGTGCCTTTTATTGTCACTATTAGTTTAATAAAAACTGTATTCTTGATTTTTTCACTAAATAAACAATTTCTGCATCACTATTATGTCACCATTAAAGATAATTATTTAATCCCTAAAAATTCTATGAAAATTTACATGATGTAGATAATTTTATTATCTTTATAGTGATCATTTATGTTCGAAGTTTTATGATGTTTATCACAATATTAAAATTACTACACTTATAAGATATAAGAGAGTGACATATTGTCACTTTCTTTGGTTTTAATAATAATTACATAGTTTTCATGGTCAAAATCCATGAAATTAATCTATTATAACCAGTAAGTGATATGTGTCTACTTTTATTCATCCAATAGAATTTTTTCCAGTGTTAGGGTAATTTTATAATCTTATTTTTACCCTTAATAACCTGATTTACCTTTAACTGTAGTAAATAAAAATTATCATAGTTACTATTGATAATATCAAAAAAATAAAAGTAAACTTTCAAAATAATTTTGACCCACTGAATCCAAGTATGGAATTAATTTTTTAAAATTCAAAACACAAAAGTTACAGTAATTAATTTAAAAATAATCCCGTTGTTAAGAAAACGGGTTTTTAAAAGTTAAAACATTATCAAAGATTGAAATGATTTTACCTACGAATTAAATATAAAATTAATAGTAATGAGATAAATTATATTAAATTGTAAAAATATATTCTATTTATACTTTAAAACCATTAAAATTTATCATTTAACCATATAAATTATCTTTATGAAAAAGGTTTTTGTAAGAAAAATTTAGCGTATTTTTACTATTCATCAAAATAAGAAAGTTATCAGAAAACTATCAAAAAATTATCCAATGTAAATTTTTATATCCTGATTAAAAATAAGATTTTTATTTTGTAAAATTGAACTTATAAACTTGTAAAAAATTATAATTAAAATGGGTGTGCCATCAAAAGGAGGTAGAACTGCATTTTTTTTAAAAAATACTTCTTTTATCAAAAAATTATTTTTTTTTTCATATCTCATTCTAGAAAATGTGTATGATGAATTATAATGTTATAAAATTAAAAATTCGGTTAATAATATTCATAACATCTAGTTCATAATATTATAATAATATATCATTGTATAGTGAAACTCGGTATTGTGTAAAACACATGCTGTTGAGGAAGGTCACTCTTGCATGCAACACAAGCCAAGAATAGTGTTTGGATATACTAAAAGATAATATGTTGTTTTGTATAGTGCAAGCTAATATTGGTGTAGCGTATAACACAAGACATCAAAGAAATTAAAGCGAATCTTTCTCATAAAATTTCGGGGTGTTACAATGTAAACCAAATGGATTTTATAAATATAACTCCACCATAAAAAAATCAAACCATTGGAAAAATACGTATATTATACTTGAAACATAACCTTATTAAATAATTCCATATTAGATTTAAAATAATTTGTATATAACACTAGAAAATAATTCTTGGAGAAAATATTTATTCTTTTTAAAAAATATTTCTTTTCTCAAAATGAAATGCAATTTTAAAAGAAAAAAATTTATTTGAAAATAAACATAAAATCATATAACATAAGATTCATCGAAATTAGTCATTAGGGAAATCTAAAAATCCATTCATTCCTTATAAGATAGAAAAATTCTCCTCATACTTTTTTCCAAAAAAGTAAAAAATTACATCGTATCGAAAAAGAAAAAAGATTCCTTTCATACAATTGAATAAAAATTAACCAATGGGTAAAACTAACTAAAAAATTTTTAGAATAATATAAAGAATATTTTGAAATTTATAATTAGGAAACATGGATGTGGATGATAAATATATCACAGAAAATATATATGTATAAACAATCTTGGATAATAATGAGATTACAAAATTGTCCATTGCCTTAGGTTTGATTTCCTTTATATGTATCTCAAACTACTGTATAATGATTAAAATAATTCCATTTACTTATTTCAGAATCATATTAATTTTTATGATATCTAATATTATTATATTGTCATCAGTGTGTTAGTAACAGTATTACTCATCCATCGGGTGTTAACATATTTATTTTCATACACATGTTTTATCAGATAAGTTTTGGTTACTGTTATTAGGTTATAGTTATATCATTAAATAATTATATTAGTATAATATATATCATATTTATTAATTCCATTTATATAATCATGCTTTAATGAATATCATGTCGAATGAGTCACATCACATCGTGGAGATGGATGGTCGTATATACCCACGAGTGACGATATCATTCCAATAATTGTTAAATGGTATTAAAGTGGATGGTTTATAATATTTCGTAATAAATATAATGTTATAATAATACTTAATAGTGATTATTTCAATAATTATACCCATCAAAGTATAGTGGTGGTGAAATAAAAATTTACACCACAGCGTGGAGATGACAAGTCGTACGTACGCATGCGTGGTGATTTCATTTTTTCATCGGATGAATAGAAGAAAGAATATTGTTGTTTCAAAATAAAAATAACATCTCATTATATATGTGATCTTGGGGTTTTTAATTTATAATTAAACAACTCATGAAGATGAAGTATAATAAGAACGATGTTTGATAGAATCATTAGAGGAGAATACATCTTCTTCGGCATGCCCCCTCTAAATCACCTATTAAGGGCACAAATGTTGGTCTTTGGAGAAGACCTGAACCTCTAGAATGTATATATGTATGTTTATAAGGAAAATGTTCTTGGCATTTACATGCTTGAATGTTTAATTTGATGTGGAGAGGTGAAAGTGGAGGTTCCCTTTTATTATTATTATGAGGGACACTTTTGGGATCTTCAAAAATATTAATTTATAATAAAATCCAACCCCATCCAAAAATCCTCCAAAATTTCTAATTTTCAAATATGAGATGATATAGAGTTTTAATATCATTAAAAACAAATTTTATAAATCTATTTATGTCAATTTAAACCTTTTCATTTTAATTTACACTTAGTTAAGCATTTTAATTTTTAACTAGGGTAAGAAATATTTCAATATTAAAAGGGTTAAATATTTTCTTATATGATATAAATTAGACATAAAATAAATAAATTAGATAATTTTATACCAAATAATAATTATTGTATATTATTTAAAAAACTATATAAATTTTAAATAATTTGATAAAACATTATTTTGATAAAGAAACAATAGTTCCAATTTTGATTTTATTCAATTCATTGATTTTATAAAATATAAAGATAATAAGTTAACATAGAAAAATATGTTATTATTTTACTAAGAGGACAAGTCCATCTAGAAATTTTATTGTAAAATTTAATTATCCCAAATTTTATTTTTTAAATATTTTTTCTCAACGTTTATTTTATATTTCCATTAATAAAATAACTACTACAACAATTTTGTGTAATTACTTAATATGATTATTTATTAAATAAAAATGAAAAAATATTCCATGAAAAATATAAATCTACTATATTTTTGGAGAATATTTATAATAGAATATATCACCTATAAAATCCTGTATTAAAAAAGTTATGTTAATTAAAACATTAATGTGAAAACTTTAATATCACTTTAAATAAAATATTACAAGTTCCATAATATCTTATATAAGGCTCCAAATGGGCAGTAACTAGAACTTTGGATGATTATTGTTGATATATACCTGACCAATAATATTTGGTTAAATGTTTTTGAATTTTAATGGATATTATAATTTTAATAATAATTATTTAATTGATTTATCACCAATTAAGTAATTTATTCATCATTAAATTATAAGGCTTTAAGGTAATTATTTATTTTCTAAAAATTACAAATAAATTATCAGGATAATTAAAAGCATTTTAGATTTAAAATTAGTATTCATAATCTAATTTTTATTTTGTATAACCTAATTTTAATATTGATATAATTATTAAAATTTGAGTAAGAAATATTTAAATTTTCTTTAAATAAAATAAAATTAATTTCCTAATCACATCCAAGTATCTTCCAAAGGAAACTGTTTCAACCCAAGGAAGATTCCAGTCTAGAAAAACTCGTCCAATGATATTAATACAAGTGTTAGGGTAATTTAATTATATTTTTTTACACTTAATTACATGATTTATCTTTTTTACCTTTTTAATAAAAATTACCAAAGTTATTATTCATAATACCCAAAAATAAAGAATAATATTTAGAAATTTTGGACATACTGATTCAAAATATGGAATCTGTTTTTCAAAATTCAAATAGAAGAACATGTAGTAATTAATTTAAAATTAATTCTATTATCGGAAAGAGAGAACATGTTTTAAATGTTAAAATATTACAAAAGATTGAATTGTTTTTGAATCTGAATTCAATGTAAAATTAATGTTAATGAAATACATTATATTTAATGATAACAATATATTATATTTTAATTTAAAACCATTAAATATTATAATTTAACCATATAATTTATTTTGATGAAAAAATATGGTTTCAATTAAAATTTATTGAATGTTTACTATTAATCAAAATTTGAAAGTTATGAGAAAAATATAAAAAATTTATCCAAAAGTAAAATTTTATGTCTCAATTCCAAAGAAAAATTTTATGTTTTCATATAAAAATTATTAATTTATCAGAATTTTCCTTTAATAGGGTTCTCCAATAAAAACCAGTAAAATTACCCGTTTGAATAATATAGGTTTTTATACATCAAATAGGGTTTGATCATGCCCAATGACAAAAATATCTACTAGATGAATATAAAAAATATTTTATTAATTATATAACATATATATTTCATTAATTTCATTAACTAATATTAATTCACTCAATTTATTAAAAAAATATGTAATTGATTTATATTATAATTTTTCATAAATAATTAGTAGCCAATGAATTCAGCATAAATTTTCATATGTTATTTATATTTTTTCATGATAACCTAATAGGCTAGGTTAAAATGGTCATTTGATACTAAGGGCATGTCATAGTTCATTTACAATCATGATTGTGTGCAATGCAAGCTGTTGAAGAATTAAAATTATTAAAAAAAATATTCCATAAAAACATCTTGGTATTAAATTCTACCTCCTTAAAACTGAATTTCTTTCCTCGAAATTATTCATTTGGAAGCAAAGAGTTGAATATACTTTTGCCTCATCACATCCTCAAGTTACAAAATAGCTTCCTTAAACAGGTGGTACCTCTTTAAAACTTTAACCAAGAAAGTGGTCTGGTTTTGTAGAACATTTTCACTGCAATCTAGAATGTCCATTGGTTATTCTTCATAAGAAAGATCTTTCCCCAACAGTTCAAATTCTGAGTTTAGTACATGTTAAGGGTAAGGTATTTATTATCTTAGTAGAGATACATAGAATACATCATGAACTTTAGAGATATTCAGTGGAATCCCCATTAGGTAAGCTACCTTCCCCACACAATCTAGAATTTCAAATGGACAGATATACCTAGGGATCAACTTTCCCTTATTTACAATTATCATTACTCTCCTCTAGGGATATATTCTTAGAAACACCATATCACACACTTCAAACTCAAGGTATTTTTTTCAATTGTCATCACAACTTTTTTTTAACTCTCAACCCCTCTTATGTGTTGTTGAATATATCTGACATTTTTTGTTATTTCATCAACAAGATTAGGTCCTAATAACATTACATCCCTAACATCATCCCAAAAATTTGTAGTTCTACACTTATTTCCATATAGGCCTTCATATGAAGCCATCTAAATTTTGGAGTGAATTCCATTATTGTAAAAAAATTACACCAAAGGTAGGTGTTGATCCCAAAAAACTTACAGAAAGTTATAAACTTGTATTCTAGAATTTAAATTGTCCTATTAGACTGATGATCTATCTAAGGATGATAAAATATATTAGAACTTTCCTTTGTATCCAGATCCTGTTGAATAATTATCTAGAAATTTGAGGTGAACCTCAGATCATGATAAGACATAATGGAAAGTTGTACTCCATGCAATCATATATCTTCCTTTAAATATATTCTAACAAGATGATAAAGAGAAAATACTCTCTAATAGTAATGATGTTTATCAAATTTGTAAGGATATAAAATATAACCCATATAGCATTATGACCTTTAGATTTTTTGTTATGTATAAAGACAAAGTCTATAGTGGTGTTTTCCCATTTCTTTTCTGGTATGGGTAATGTTTGTGACATCCCCATAGACTTCGGTCTCTCAGCCTTACCATGCTGATAAACCAAGCATTGAGAGACATATTCAGAATCAACTCTTTTCCTACCATCCCACTAAAAATAAACGTTTAGTTCCCTGTACTTCTTTGTTCTTCCAGAGTAAATAGAGAATGGTTTCAACTCAACGAATCTACCACCTTTTTCACTTTCACAGGGTGGTAATGTTTTGAGAAGTCACAATCATTAATCAACTCCAACCATCTTTTTTGCCACATATTCAGCTAATTTTGTGTGAAAATACAATTTAAACATTTATGATCATTATAAATATCAAACCTTTCATCATAAATATAATGCATCCATATCTTTAGTGTACAAAACACTACAAAAAAAATCCAAATCATGCGTTGGGTAATTTTTCTCATGGATTTTCAGTTTTCGTGAGGTATAAGCTATCACCATGTAATTTTGCATGATAACACAACTAACCCCTGATTGGGTGAATCACTATAGATTACAAACCTTTCTGCACTACAAGGTATTTTGAGCATGTAACACCCCAGGATTTCATAGTACCTTATCTCTTTATTGTAATTCAATAGCTAGTGCTACACGCAGCACTGAGTTCGAGCACCCCATGACTTACCAAACTAGCCGTTCAAAAAGTCGTTATGAATATTATTAACTGCATTTTGAATTTTATATACACTATATAATTTTAGAATCCATATTATGTGTTTCTTATACATAATATAAGAAAAAATTCATTTTTTCAGAAAAAAGAAGTATTTTTCAAAAAATGCAATTTTATCACCTTTTAATGGGGAACCCTTTTTAAATCCAATATTTGACACCTTTAAATATTCAATTTAATGAAATTAAATTCTTATTTATAATCGGGACATAAAAATTTAGTTTGGATATATTTTTGGTACTTTTCTTATAAATTTCATATTTTGATGAAAAGTGAAAATACTAAATCTTAATTGAAAACAAATTTTTTAATCGAAAATAATTTATACTGTTAAAATATAAATTTGAGTGGTTTTAAAGTAAACATAGATTATATTTTTAACATTTAATATAATTTAGGTCATTGTATGTAAACTCTCATTTTAGTTGTAAATAATCACATGTCAATCTTTTGATAATTTATATTTCTTAAAAATCCACTTTCTTCTATTGACAACAGTAATTATTTCGAAATTAATTAATGAAACTAACATGTTTTTAATTTGGAAAAATAAAAATCAATTTTTGATTTGAAATATCAAAATTATCGTATGGTAAATATTTTTTATTTTCCGGAAACCATTTATTTTTTGATGAATAGTGAAGAACACTGCATTATTGTTTAAAACTGACTTTTATATAAATTTATTTTAAAGTCAAAATATATACGGAATAAAAATATTAGTTCAATTTAATTCATTATAGTCATTTTATAATAAGAATTGATGTATAAAATTTTATGGAATTTTTTAACGTTTTTTACCCACCTTTTAGGCACATTTGAAAATTTGAATAAAACTTAATTTTACCACTTCTATGAATTGAATTTCAAAAATCATAAACTCACAGTTAACATCAGTATGTAAAATTTTGTTTGATAGGATGAAAATAATTTTTGGTGAATAGTAACTTTTAATTTTTATTTACCACGGTTAAAATTAAATAGGGTAATGAAAGGTAAAAATATTATTAAAATTAAGCCGACACGTGTCCTAATTCTATTAGATAAGTATATTTCGACCAAAATCAACCTTAGAACAAAAACATGATCCTTTTGATCCATTTGGGATAGATTATGACATTTATTATATTTTAGTTAAAGAAGAGTTAAAAGTGTTAAATTCAATGTTTAATAACTAAACCATTTTAAATATTGGGTTATACATAAGATAAATTCGATTATAAATATTCATTAGAAATATAAAAAATATTACTACATAATGGTATTCTATATATAATTTTTAGACATTAAATAATTAAATTTATTTATGACACAATGATGATGCAAAAATTACCTTACTATTGAAAGATTAGAATAATTGATATTATAAATATTAATATAATTCTAAATTGATAATTTTGACGTATTCAAAGGATTTTATAGGTTAATATGACTTGTTAGGGCTGATTAGATATTTTTTCAAATTGATAAAGTTGTTCTGACTTTCACAGAAACAAAATACTAAATAGTGTCTAAATTTACATAAATGAGTTTTTTAAACAAATTCTATATTATTAATTGATATAACATTCCTAAAAATATAAACTTCATACAAAGGACTTAGATAAGGGAAGATATATCAATAATGAACCACTTGGGGTTCTCTTGGATTTTTATAGTATGTTTATTAACCAATTATTTTAATAATCCAAGAATACATGGTAAAAGTTAAACTATTTAACTAAGGGTTAAATATAAATTATAATGTTAATTGGTGACATATGTTGAGAAAGTGTTGTTTTTAATAATACTCTATATTTTTATGATGATTTTGATGTTTAAAAATACACTTACTTGTTATTCAAATGATTTTACTTTGATTATATTTCTGGAAATTAATATTTTTTATTTCTCTATTTTGAAATAATCTATAATCATTTTAATCTGCATGGAATATTTGTCAACATGTTCAAAAATCACTTTTGCATGTTTTGGAAATACTGTTCATACTCTAAGTGTTTTTAAATCACTTTAGCGTGTCCTAGAAACACTTTTCATACCATACATTGAGTAGAGTAGCGTAAGGATGAAAACCATCACTTACGGGTTATCATAAAATTATGGTTAAGTAACCATACATTATTAGAAATGTATGGAAGAAAAACCCAGTGTTTGGATGGAACCATATGTTTGGAATATCGGAAAATGTTGTAAGAATAATCGTTTGTTAATATGGAACATCATTTTTGTTTCTCAAAAGTATGGATCATCAACCGTAATTTTATGAACAACCTCACATTGGTTTATTTTCCTTTCATTTAGAAGCTGATAAAAGTTTAGATTATATATCGTACATTTGAAAGATGAAGAGAAAAGAATTTGTGATCAACCTTAAGTTTTTGATCAACCTTACGTTTGTGATCAACATTACATTGTAAACCTTACATTCAGAGAATGTATGCTATGTAGTTCAACCATAAATTTGGCGTTAGAGATATAAATTTCAACTTTATTAAAGCAATGGTCTTTATGCGGATTATCAGGCTTATTTCAAGCCAGATTAAAATCCTGAATCTAAAACGTGTCTTTGACTGATTAAAAGTCGTTTATTTATGATTTAAAGGATCAATTTAAGAGGATATTTTCATGGAATGTTTTAATGGGAGTTACAACTGCTCTATTATTCAAATATTTGATTATTGTGATTCTAAAGGTGGCTTTTTGTGGATCTAAATTTAAAATGTGATCGCTCATCTTTATTCTATATATGCCTGTATTATTTTGTTTTACATATGTAGAGGAGAATCATCTAAAAGAATAAAAATATATATCATTTTCTTGGGATTTTCACTGCTACAGTTTACAGAGACTATCGAGTCTTACAGATCTTATGTTACGAAGAGTGACAAAGATCTATTTTCTGAAGAAAAAGAAGAAGAATATACACGATTGAAGATTCACTGATTCTACATAAAATATATTTTGTGAATTGATTGTTGATAATTTTGGGAATTATATTTCAAGATCCACTATAACCGGATCGACTCAGAACTACTCTTTACCTGAAGAAAATTATTTCTAAAATCGACGATCCATCGACTATCAATTGCTTTCTGTTTCAAATGTGATGAATATCTAGAAAGTATTTCAAAGGATAAATACTCTTTTACTTTGAGTGACTAGATTATCATACTAAGCTGTGTGTTCGGTTCTATGTATGATTTAGAAGGATCTGTTTTGCCTTAATTCGTTAAAGGTGTCAACTATCTGCACTCAGTTGTGGAACGGTCCCTTGATAAGAAGAAAAAATAGTGAAAATCAACAAGCTTAAGGAGTAGAGTATTATTGGAGTGGACTGGGGGCCTTCTGTTCCCTGAATCACTATACATCGTGAATCCTTCTCTATTTATTTTTCACTGATAAATCATTCCCATAAAGTTAAAATGATAGATTCCGATCTTGCGAAAAAATTGTAATACACAAAATTCACCCCCCTCTTTTGTATATTTGGTATAACCTGATCTAACAATTGGTATTAGAGGTGGTTCTTTTGATAAATCTATTACATTCTGAATGTTTTTTGTATTATACAAAGCTCAATGGATGATACACGAGAGGGTATGTCAATGGTTCGAGCTCCTTACTTAAACTATGAAAATTATGGATGTTGAAAATCAAGGATGATCATTTATTTAAAGAACCTTGGATACATAGTCAACTCAAAAAATCTAACTCCCTATGTGATTCTAGAGAAACCTGAAACATAGAGTGATAATACAGAAAAAGATTACGACATAAACTCAAATTCTATGAATGCTATCATCAGTGGTCTTGGATGAGATGAATTCAATGGAGTATCTCAGTGCCCGACGACTTATGAAATGTGGCAGATGATTCATTTTCTTATGAAGGAACTTACAATGTCAGACAAATGAGGTATAACAATGCTAAATTATAATTTGACCCATTCAGAATGTTTGAAAGAGAAATTATCACCCAGATGAATGGAAGGCTTACAGAAATTTCCAATAATATCACTACCTTGGTAGATCCTATCAATCAAGAAGACCAGGTCCTGAAAGTTCTAAGAGTACTACCACAAAGATGTAATAGAATTTCAGTTTCCATTAGGAAATCGTCACCTGTAAGAAATTTTACAGTGAGAGAGTTAATTGGAACTCTTATGATGTATGGAGTTGAGATGAAAGATGAAGTAAATGAGTATAATGTTTTAATCAAAATGTAAAATACTACTTTGAAGGTAACATCTCAAAAGAAAATTAGAAAATTGAAGAATGAAATAAAAGTGAAATCAGAGAAGTCTAATTCATCTGATTCATATGTGGAACTAGCTCTTATGGACAAAAAGCTTAGTAAATTCTACATAAAGAAAAAAGGATTCAGAAAATCCTTAAAAAGGATGAAAAAAGAACCAAATGAAGTCAGATGCTATGAATGCAAAAAGATGGGTCACATCAAACCTGACTCACGTCAATTAAATGAAGATAAGAAAAATAAATTCTTCTATATAAAAGACTATGATTAGAATGAAAAGATGGAAATGAAAGCTACATGGAGTTTTTAT
Organism: Viscum album; assembly: GCA_963277665.1. Classification (NCBI taxonomy): domain Eukaryota; kingdom Viridiplantae; phylum Streptophyta; class Magnoliopsida; order Santalales; family Viscaceae; genus Viscum; species Viscum album. The sequence continues at coordinate 360,156,662 of OY728131.1, forward strand.
GAAGACTCTAGTAGCTCATCAAAGTCTTACTTGGAAAAATAAAAAACAAATCTGAATGTAAACATGTGATTTATGGCAGAAATTGATGAGGTAAAATCCTATTACTCATCTAATATAGATTATAGTTCTAGATTTTCAAATAATAAACTTTCAACCTACTATAATATGATGGAAGATAAATATTATTCCTTATTTTAGAAACATAAATCTATGAAAAATATTCATACAGCTGTTTTAGGAGAAAGAGATACTCTACTAAAACAACATCAAGAGTTGATTGAAAGATATAACTCAAAAAAATTGTACTAATAATCAAACTAAAATAAAAACACAAAAAATATAAGTATAAATATACAAAAGTGCATCCCTTATTTTTACCAAAGGAGAAAATACACTAAATGAAATACTTGAAAAAAATGCGATTAAAAAGGAAAGATATGGAATAAGAAGTAAAGGTGAAAAACCTAAGAAGTGATTTTGTGATGCATGTCAACTTGGAAAGCAACACAAATCATCATTCAAAGCTATTAACAAAATTTCTATGTCTAATCCTCTAGAACTCATCCATATGTATTTTTTTAGACCTTCAAGTGTAGAATGATTGGATGGTAAATTATATATATATGTTTTAGGTGATGACTATTCTATATTTACAGGGATTTATTTTCTAAAATATAAAAATGAAGATTTTAGAATATTTGAATGTTTTTACAAAGCTGTTCAAAATGAAAAATATTATAAAATAATTTCATTAAGAAGTGATCATGGTGGAGAGTTTGAGAATCTAGAATTTAATTGCTTCTGTTCAAATATGGGTATTAAACACACCTTTTCTGCACCAAGAACACCTCAAAAAAATGGAATTGTTGAAAGAAGAAATAAGACTATTCAAAAAATGGCATGGACTGTGCTAAATGAATACAGTCTTCCTACCTATTTCAGGGCTGAAGCTATAAGAACAACCTATTATATAATGAATAGAGTTTTAATCAGTACTTTTTTCTAAAAATACACCCAATTAACTCTGGAATAACAAAAAACCTAAAGTAAATTGCTTTAAAGTTTTTGGATACAAGGTTTACACCTTAAACACCACAGACAATCTTGGTAGGCTTAATCCAAAATCTGATAAAAGAATTTTCTAAGGATATTCATTTACTTCCAAAGCTTATAGTGTTTTTAATAAAAATCCATGGATTGATGAAGAATTAGTTAATGTAAAACTTGATGAATCTGATACCTTTGAGAAAAGGAAAGACCAAATTGATGAATTTCACTCTAATGACTACAGGAGACCTGAGAACTTAAAAGATGATTTTTAAAAAGATATAAATGAAATTTAGTCCAGTTCAGAAGAACCTGACATTGGAGAACCTAATAGTGTACTACCTAAAAAATATAGAACCCTAATGAATCACCCTTTAGAAACTGTTATAGGAGACCTAGAAACTAGAATAAAAAACCAAAATAAATGTCGGAAATCTTGTTGAATTCTCTCCCTTTATATCCCAATGAGAACCAAATACATTAAAAGAAGCCTTAGTTGATGAAATTTAGATGACAACAATGCAAGAAGAACTAAACCAATTCAAGTGAAATGGAGTTTTCAATTTAGTTGAAAGACATCAGAACTATCTAGTTATAGGAATCAAATGGGTCTATAGAAATAAATAATATGATCAAGGAAAATAACAAGAAATTATGAAATACTTGTAGCTAAAGGTTATAATCTGGAAGAAGGAATATATTATGATGATACCTTTTCATATGTAGCTAGATTAGATTCCATTATAATCCTTTTATCCTATGCATCTCATATTAAATATAAATTATTTCAGATGGTTGTTAAGTCTTGCTTTTTAAATGGTTACTTATTAAAGGAAGTTTATATTGAGAAACCTTCTGTTTTGGAAAATTAAAAAAAAACAGATTCTTTTTTTAAACTTACTAAGTCTCTTTATGGCCATAAACAATCACCTAGAGCTTGATATGGAAGATTATGTTATTTTCTTTAAAAAATTATTTTACTGTTGGGATGGTAGATCCAAATTTTTTTAAGAAAACTATAAACTCTAATGTTTTATTGGTTCAAATTTATGTTATGATGTAATTTTTTGTTCAAGAGACACAATGTTTTGTCATGAGTTTTCAAATTTAATTCAAAAAGAATTTTAAATGAGTATGATGGGAGAAATAAATTTCTTTTTTAGGTCTTCAGATTTATCAAAACAATTTTGAAAATGTTTTAAATCAAAGAAAATATATTACTTATTTACTAATGAAATTTGGACTTGAAAATAGAAAGACATATTCAACTCCTATGTGTACTAATATAAAACTTGATTAGGATGAAACTGGAAAATCAGTTGAAAACATGTTATATATAGGTATGATTGGTAGTTTATTATATCTTACTACAAGTAGGCCAGATATAATGTAGTCAGTATGTCTTTGTGCCAGATTTCAATCTGATCCAAAATAATCTCACCTAAGTGTTTTCAAAAGAATATTTAGATATATAAAAGGAACTGTTTTTTTATCTATTTTCTAATAAAAATGTTTGATTTTAATTTTATTTATTATTCAGATGAAGATATTAGAAGTTTTAGATTAGATAGAACTCACGAACTTGTCACTTTTTAGGAAAATCCTTCATGTCATGGTCTAGTAAAAAAACACTCAGTTTCTCTGTCAATAGGCGAAGATGTATATGTATCTGTTGGCACTTGGTGTGAATATGTTTTGTGGATAAAAAACACTCTTATGGATTTTGGACTAAATTTTTACAATACACATATTTTATGTGACAATACTAGTGCTATAAATATTTCCAAAACCCCTATTAATCATTCTATAACAAAGAATACTGATATCATACATCACTTTCAAAGAGATCATGTTCTTAAAAAAGAAAAATTCTTATAATTTGTAAGCACTGAAATTCCATTACAGGATATTTTTACTAAACCACTTCCCACTACAAGGTTTTATTTTATTAAGGGGGAGCTAGGTTTATTTATTTTTTAATAATATTTTTTAAAATTATTTATTTTAATTCATATTTTATCTTTTTTTGTTGTCTTTATTAATTTAAAAATTTTGGCAGTCCTACTTTAATTTTTTTCCATGTAAGTTTTTACTTTTATATAATGTAATAATTACTATCTGTGTAATGACATGAGAATCAATGATTTCAAAAACTGTTTCTTATTCAAAATCCGTTCATTTTATCAAAACCCTTGAAACCCCGAGAACTTCTACCGCTCTTCTCTATCCCACCTGAACCGTAGAAACCCTAGCTTTTCAAACCGTCTAAAATCTGTGACAAAAATGGCCAAAGTCAAAAGGATTGATGAGCCAGAAACCAGCAATTCCAAGAATCAATGCTCCGTAGGACAAAATATTTTTCAAGGAAAAGTGATCAATATTTAATGGTTGTACCAAAAGGATCTAATGCTAAGGAAAGCCCTAGAATTTCAGAAACTTGAGAAAACCTTCAATGGGTACTATAAAGAATTTCTATATGAGGTAGAACTTCATCACTTTTTAAAATCGGTTCATTTCAATATGGGAGAAGATGAAGATTTATTAATAGCTAAGATCGAGGATAAAGATTTTTGGATTTCTTCTATAGAGATAGCCAAAATTCTTCACAGTCCTCATGAGGTAGTTTTACATTTTGATTTAAAGAATATTAGTGATAATGTCCATAAGTCTAAGGACATTATGCCTTTTCTATTTGGATCTAAAAAAATAAGGAATATTTTAGTGAAAGATCTAGAGCCTCACTATAAGATTATAGTTAATTTTTTGGAAACATATATTTCACCCAGAATGTTAGAGATAGAGAAAATATTGTACCTTGATATGTATATAATGTTTCTTTTGATGAGTGATATAAAGTTGAATTTTCCAAGATTTATGATCAGATATCTTAACTACTACTACCAAATAGAAGTGATGATGACCTTCTATCCCTTTGGAAGGTTCATTTCAAAGATCATATTTAAGTCAGATATGATACGACTTCTGGATGCCTGAGTGAAATGTCACCATAGCAACATTTTCAAAGCTGGCACACTGAGGATGATTGGTTTATTTTGGATCAAAATAAACGGAAAACTCATGTCTGTAGGAGCAGAATAAGAACTTGAGAGTACCTAGGAGATAGCTACAAAACCAAAGGAAGTAGTAATTGGATCTAGAACTAGGGTTGTATCAATGAGGATATAGTTTGAGACAGTTGATACACATGTTAATGAGGAAAGTAAAGGAGGACTTCAGTAGACAAGGCCAAGAGTAGCTCAAGCTAATAAGGAATCTGTTCAAGAAAATATTGGAACAATTGAACCTCTTCTTATCTACAGATTTATTAGAGAATCTACAGTACATCAAGTTGTTCAACCTATAGTTTCTGAGATTGAGGTGACTCCTCAAGTAGAAAAAGAAATTGTGCATGAAACTATTGAAAATCTAGGAGAAGATAAAGTGGTTAGATCTAAAAATATATAGCCTACTAAAATTGTCCAAGAATAATTATCTCATGAGGATCCTATATTAGATGACCTTTCTTGGAAGAAATCAATGAAGCAGATGCTCAGGACGAGTAATAATCTAAACCAACAGAGAACCCTTCTAAAATTCACACTAAATTTATTGGTGAGGATCTTTTGTATGGATGAGTTAGGAAAGGACTCTAAGAAAAAACAGTGGAGAAACTAGTATAGAGGAATGATGAGGAGAAGTCAGATGTTGAACCCCTACTTCTTACACTGATAAATCCTGTGGAATCCTAGATTGAGAATAAAGGCCAAGGTGCCTCTGATTCTGATATGGATTATGTGGAGGAGTTGATATGAATATTTAATAATGTTCAAGCTGAAAATGGTTCTTTAGAAGAGGATTAGAAAAGGAACATCTGAAATTTCAAGGACTGAATGCCAGTTCTGTTTCTAAGCAAGGAGTTGAAAATTTCAAGAAGGAAATGTTGCCTGAAGTAGAAAATCTCAAATCTAAAATGGTGATGAGGTCAGATTTACTAGAGTGTAAATTGTTAATGGAGCAACAATTCCCAACTATTAGAAATAGTGAACCAACTACATCAAGTACTTCACCTAATCTGATCAGAGGATTTCAGGCCATAACAGCAGCTATGAGAAATATGAATGACAGATTGCAGAACCTTCAATGCAATTGTGGTCCATTTTATGTGTTGTTGTAAAATTAGATGTTTCTTATTGACCACTTGACATTGAAAGAACCAGAAATTAGAGTTTAACTGAATCAGTTCACTAACAAGTTATGTCTTTTTATAGAAAATAAAGAGAGGTTACATGAGTTTTTTAGAGTTAATTAAATTAAATACATTCATCTGACTCAAGAAGGAATAGAACTCATAGTATAGTTAGGCGATAGATTAATGAAAAGGTTGATAATACAAATGCCAGCGCTCAAATAAATCATTCAAATGGGATGAAATCCATTTTAAAAACCTTTATATCCCAATATTGATTCTCATCATCATTACTGTACTTGTAATTATGTTTTAAATAACATATAATTGTATTGATTTTTTTATTGTACTGTCTACTTTCGAATGCCAGTAATCCAGATTCAAATATTGATAACTAGTTTACCATAACATGTACTTAAATTTAGTGCTACATTAAAATGTGTTATATTCCTTATTTTATCATTCTTTTTTATATCACAATAGGGGGAGAAATATGGATAAACATAACATTTTTTTGGGAGAAATGTTTTTTGGATAAACTCAAAATTATTCATTTATAAATGAGGACATATTAATTTGATTTATAAAGAGAGAGAAATGTAAAAATTAGGAAATAATTTTGTTAAAATAAAATATTTCTTATGCCTTTTCAAAATTATAATTTATATGCAATGAATTTTGTAAAATAATTTTATTGGTTATTTTATGGGTTTTGTGATCCTCTAAAGGGGAGAAATTATTGAGCAAGTGTTTTTTTCAACAATAAACTATCTTTTTATGTTGATTTTGAGGTTCAAAAATACCCTTTTTTGTTATTATAATGATTTTAATTTGAGTATATTTCAGAAAATTGATATTATTTATTTCTCTATTTTGAAATAATCTTTAATCGTTTTAATCCGCATGGAATATTTTTCAATGTGTCCGAAAATCACTTTATCATGTTCTAGAAACACTACTCATACTCTAAGTGTTCGGAAATCACATTAGCATTTTTTGGAAATACTGTTCATACCCTACCTTGAGGAACATAGCGTAAGGATGAAAACCATCGCGTATGGGTTATCTGAAAAGTATGGTTATGTAACCATACATTATCATAAAAGTATTAAAGAATAACCATTCGTTTGGAAGGAACCTTACGTTTGGAATATCAAAAAAGTATGGAAGAGGAATCGTTTGTTAATATGGAAGGTCATGATTGTTTCTCAAAAGTATGGATCATCAACCTTACTTTTGTGAACAACCTTACATTGGATTATTTTCCTTTCATTTAGAAGCTGATAAGAGTTTGGATTATATATCGTACATTTGAAAGATGAAGATAAAATTATTTGAGATCAACCATACATTTGTGATCCACCTTACGTTTGTGATCAACCTTACGTTGTAAACCTTACATTCATAGAATGTATGATATTCAATTCAACCCTATGTTTGGTGTTGGAGATATAATTACGATGATATTAAAGCAACGGTCTTTTAATGTATTATCAGGTTGATTTCAAGCCAGATTAAAAGCCCTAATCTAAAGTGTGTATTTGACTAATTCAAAGCTATTTATTTATGATTTAAAGGATCGATTTTCGAGGATCTTTTCATGGAAAAGTTTAAGGGGAGTTATGACTACTTTGTTATTCAAATATTTGAATATTGTTATTCTAAAGGCGACTTGTGTGGATTTAAATTTAAACAGAGATATCTCGTCTTTATTCTATATATTCCGATATTATTTTTTTACATATATTTAATAGAATCATTAAAAATATGAAAAATATAAATCTTTTTCTTGAGTTTTTCACTGCTACAGTTTACAGAGACAATCGAGTCTTACATATCTTCTATTTCAAAGATATAAAAATCTCTGTTTTCTGAAGAAGAAGAAACATGATTGAAGATTCACTGATTCAACATCAAATATATTTTATGAATTGATTGTTGTTAAAGTTTCGAATTATATTTCAAGATCTACTCTAACTATATCGACTCAGAACTACTCTTTACCTGAAGAACATCATTTCTGAAATCGAAAATCTGTCGACTATCAATTGCTTTCTATTGAAATTGTGAAGAACAAATGGAAATTATTTAGAAGAACAAATAATATTTTACTTTGAGTGACTGAATTCTCATACGAAGATGTGTGTTCTGTTCTGTGTATGAACCTGAAGGCTCTATTTTTCTTTAATGTTTTAAAGGTGTCAATTTCCTATACTCAGTTGTGGAACGATCTGTTGATAAGAGGACCAGATAGTGAAAATCGCCAATATTGTGGAGTAGAGCATTGGTGGAGTGGACTAGGGGAATTTTGTTCCCCGAACCATTATACATCATGCACTCTTTCCTATTAACTTTCTGCTTCTTAATCATTCTGATAAATTTAAAAGGATAGATTACCATCGTGCGAAGAAATTGTAATACACACAATTCACCCCCCCCCCCCTCTTGTGTACATTTGGTATAACCCAATCCGACAACCTAAACCTGTCTAAAACCTATTGGATGAGAGTTTTTTGACCCATCCCCACCTTATCCTCAAAAAAATCTTTTTGGATCCATTATAATTCGAATATGATTGTGTAATAAAATAATATTTCAAGATTTTCTTAAAGTGACCCTCACCTCTCTTATAAAAGGGTACTTTACCTTCTCTTAATTTCACACCTCCAAGACTTTTGGCTTGGCTAAACCCTACTAAAATATCATCCCAACTACCCTCACTTCAACCTAGAGGCATTACTTGGGTCATAAATTTAGCATATGGAGACCTTTTGATCAAATCAAAAGGAATCACCCGAAGAATAGGTAATAATTTCATCACCTCTTTCAATGTTCTTTTCTTCTACCACTTCTCCTTTCTTGGTTGTTTCCATACTAAAATAATAAATCCAGTACCTTTTATATATTGAGATTTTATTATAAATATGGTACAACCATATTCATTATTCTATCCATCATATGAATGAAAAATTCACCATATGTGCGTACATACGGCTTACCATCTCCACGTCGTGGTGTAGTTTGTTATTCAACAGATCATTATTTGGATTGGTATAACAATGAGTCTAATTGATGTAAATAAAAAATATAAAATTTTAATGATTATATATATATAATATACCGTCCAATTACATACTATTTAACCATCAACAAAATGATATTATCGTTCGTGCGTATGTACACTTTAATGTCTCCACGACGTGATGAGATTCATATTCACCATTCAAAGATGATTATAAATATATATTATTAATCTGTATGAAACATATGACATAATAATGATACTGGAAATATATAAATATATATATATATCTCATTTAGATACTTTCGTCCAACACGATATGAAAACGGAAATAGCGTTTATGTGTACGTCCAGCCTACCGTTGCCATAAACGGTGTTTTCTATTTCATATAAATCTAGTATACAAACTTATATTATGAATATATATGATAAAGAAAAAATAAAATATATTCTAGAATAAATTAAATCATGAAATAAGTTATACGATCAATAATAACAAGTTAAACATGTATGATAAAAATGTGATTATTACCCAAAATGTTATTTTAACATAGAAATTATTAATAAATGGGTAGTATAAATCCATAAATTAATCAAGTAGGATATCAAAAATATAAATATGGTTATGTTATAATTTAATAACATACTATGGTCATTATATAAGAGGTTAAATATACCCTCGACCAAAGAAAAGTACAAGGTAAGGGTTATTTCCTCAATCTCATTATCATCCGAGATTGTTTCTCTGTAATTATTTACTGGGAAATATTTATCATCCAAGTCCATCTATCATAAAAATGTTTTCAAAAGGAATATTTTAAGATTTTTTGGAAGGGACTCTTTAGAAAGATCTTAATTTTAAATTTTTTAATGATTTATTTTTTATAAACCGTTTAATTAATGTCCATTTTTTAAAAATAATTTTAAGGATTTATTTATATGGACATGATTGTTTTAAAATGATAATTCCTTTTAAAATTTTCAAATTGGTATGGGAAACCTTAATTTAAAATTATATTTTAAATGAATTCCTTTATAAATGTGTGACTTTTAAATGATTTCACAAAAATGGATATTTCTCTCAAATATTTTTACTAATAATTTTCAACTATGTCAACATCCTTTACTGGATATTATTCCTGATTGAGGTTTATTTATTATAATAAAATATTCCATATTGTATTGAATGAGTTATTATACGTATGACTATGGATGTTCTTTTTTATAGCATATATGGTTTATGGTTGAAGTATTGACATTGTGTATGCTAGTTTTAATACGAATGTTTTTGTTTTGTTTCTAAATTTTTATATGAGGAATTCATTGGACATAGTAAGTGATGAGTGGGGACCGCTATAGCCCCTTGTTTCATCAGTAGGACTCATGAGACAAACTAGTGTCTTGGAATAAGGACTTGACAAAATTTTTATTTGTAGTCTTTTCACGAGGCCTTGACTATGTGGTTATGATGTTCAGCATTATGCATTCCCTCGTTATGAAATTTGTCATTACATGTGATTATTAGACTAGTAGAATATCTATGTGCAAGTTTATATGGTAATGTTTGATTTATTTTTTTCATGTTATTTTTGTTTTTATGTTTAAAAAAGGCTATTGTTTTTATTTCACATATTTCCTTAAAAGTTTATAGCTTCCACTAAATTATTTACCCTTACTCAGCATCTATTCTCACCCCTTTCTTATGTTTTGTTATCACAAGAATCCAAGATGTGTATTATGATTGATATTTAGGGTTAAACTAGGGGAATAATGGAGTTCATAAAGGATTTTTTGTTTTTTTTTGTTTTAATGTGTAATGTAACATTCATGTATGTAGTCTGTTTTCCAAGACTACTAAACTGATCAGTCCTTCAGGACTTGATTCCTTGTAATCATTCCAATTTATTAAAATAATTCACCAGCTCTGGGCTTCTGGGGTTGGGGCCTTATAGTTGGTATCTGATGATGTTTAACAAAAAACCTAGAAATAGATTTAGATAAACTATGGTTTTGAAACATTACCCTATGATAGACTTTTAGGATTAATATAGAAGAACTTCCTATAATTTTGGTAATGTAGGGATTTTTTTTATTTTACAAGATATACATCCCTATCTAGATACGAGCAGGTAGAGGTGGCTCTTGCACAGATGTAACTATGAGTGAAAAATCTGACAAGGAGTCTCGGGCCTGACCTAGGGTATCTTGGTACATGACCACGGGCCTTTCTCCACTCTTGGTTAAAACACTCCTTGGGGATATGCTTAGGATAATTCATGTTTTCTTTACAAACCATTATGAAGGATTTATGAGAAAATACCACCTCAAAGAAAACAATTTTTTATGACTGTGGATTATATGAAAAAATTATTCAATTTATGCTAGCTATTTTAAAAGTTTGGAATTATTCATTTTGATTCATAAACTAACCAAATGTATGCCACTATTTAGAAATGGTTCCCAGTAGAAGGAATTAGATCTACATTAATATGCATGATCCAAAGAGTAAGAAGGATCATATCTTTCATGGTCTGAAGATAACATTTAGAAGGGAAACAGTCTCCCATGTATTCTCATCATATAATGGAATAATATCATGTGTTAATAAGATAAGTAGCGAATTCTATGATTCATATGGATTTTAAATGAATCTAGAGAAGGAGAGGATGGTAATGAAAAATATGGATAAAGGGAAGAAGGGAAAGAAGGATTTTCCCATATGTGATAAATGTGGAAAGAGTCACCTTGGGAAGTTCTTGAATGGAATGATAGTTTTTATAAGTATGGATAAAAAGGACACCAAGTTTGTGATTTCAAGGGATTGAAAAAGGTTTCAAATGTACAATGCTTCATCCGTAAGGAGTTGGGACACTACAAGAATCAATGTCCCAATCATCAAAGTATACCCCAAATGATACTATTGGATAATAATCAAGTTATGATACTACCATAGATGAAGAGAAATGATTAGTGTTCTTATGTTGTTACTAAATAATTGTGTCATTTTATTACAAGTTATAAGAATTATAGAGTATATAAGGATTTTGCTATAGTACTATTTCACTAAGGATTTTAGATTGTATGGTACCAAGTAAAGTGACACAGTTTCAAGTTAAACATTTTGGAAAATATATGGTTTGGAGAAAAAAACCCTTAATAGGTTTCTGGAACTCAAATAATGATTTTGGAATAATATATGATTGATTTGGATAAATTATATTCGATATTCTTGACTACCTTGAAACTAATTAATTTTTTGTTTATTCCATCATTGTTGGAGTTTTCATCATTTTTTGGAAATAAGGAGTATATCCAGTATTCTATAAGGAATAAGGGACAATGGATGTAATCAATATTGTTTTATGGTAATTCAAGGTTTTACCATTTTTTGAGAGAATACATGATGAAGGTATTAACATGTTATTACGTGGAAAAAATTATCTTCATTATGTTTACCTTTCTTATAAATTTTGGACTGTGAATTTGGAATGAAGTCTTTTAGACAAGTCTAAAGGTTGGAATGAATTATTTTGTACATTGGATAATATGGTTTAATGTTAAAACATTTCTTAAGATTATTTTTGGATTTTTATAAAAATGAGGACTCGGAGTTTGGGTGACAACCTGTCACATCCGGCAAGGCCACGAGATTTGAACCCACAACCACAGGGCGACAAGGGTGCATCACCTACAACTGGTCGACGTGATGTACTATTTTTTGTAATGTAATTTTATTTTTTTATGGTTTGGAAGATGAATTATAAATTCATTATTTTTAGAACACCATACTATTAGGATAAATAAAATATTTTTGAATTCTATTATCTTTTGAAGGAAACGAAGGGTTTGTGGTAGCAGTTAGTTGAAGGATAGAAATCTACTTGTCAAGTAATTTTTTTTCTCTTATTCTGTGAAAAAATTAATTTTTAAACTTTAATAAAGGGATCTTAAATCCAAAAATGTGTTATCCTAATACCTTATATTTTGTTAAACCGATGATATTTAAATCATCATTGATTTATGGCTTTGAGTTCCTCAATATCCCATTTATTGTTCACTTGTTGTGATTGATGAACTCAACCACTCCCTATAAATATTTACATTTTTATTCAAATTATGTGTCTCAAATTTCCAAAAATGTTCTCCATTTCAAAATCCTAATTTGGTGGTGAATTCTTCATTTCTCTATCCCTATTATTAGGAATAAATTTGATTAACCCTATTTTCGATGTGGGTTTTCCACAAAGATATCTTCTATTTTTAGCATTTTATTTTTGAAGAACAATTTCAAATTATTAGGATGCAATTTATAGGATGGGAGAATTTCATCCCCCATGATTTCATAGTACCTTATCTCCTTAAAGTAATTCAATTGTTTGCGCTACACACAACACCGAGTTTTAGCGGACCATAACATAGCAAACTAGCTGTTCAAACAGCAGTTATAAATAATATTAATTAAAATTTGAATTTTTTATATTCTATATAATTTTGAATCCATATTATTTGTTTCTTAGACATAATATAAGAACAAATTCATTTTTTTAGATAAAATAAGTATTTTTCAAAAAATGAAATTTTACCACCCTTTAATGGAGAACCCTTTTTAAATATAGTATTTGAAACATTTATATATTCAATTTAATGAAATTAAATTATTCTTTAGAAGTGCGACATAAAAATTTAGTTTGTATAAATTTTTGTTACTTTTCTGATAACTTTTATATTTTGACGAATAGTGAAAAATACTAAATTTTAATTGAAAACAACTTTTTTAGTAGAAATAATTTATAGTGTTAAATTAGTAATTTTAGTGGTTTTAAAGTATACTTAGATTATATTTTTATCATTTAATATAATTTAGGTCATTATATGTACATTCACATTTAAATTGTACAAAAACACATGTCTATCTTTTGATAGTTTTTACTTTTTAAAAACCCGCTTTCTGGTTTTGACAATGGGAATTAATTTTAAATTAATTAATTCCACATAAATGTTTTTAATTTGGTAAAATAGACATCATTTTTTATTAAAAATATCAAAATTATCTTATGTTGAATTTTTGGTATTTTTCTGAAAACATTCAATTTTTAATAAATCATGAAAAACACTACATTATTGTTTAAAACTAACTTTTATTTAAATAATAATAATTATTATTTAAATTAATTTTAATGTAAAAATAGATACATAATACCTATATTAGTTCAATGTAATTGATTTGAGTCATTTTATAATAATATTTAGTTGAATTTTTTAACGTCTTTTACACACCTTCTAAGAAAATTTACAAATTTGCATAAAATGTAATTTTACCACTTCTATTAATTCAATTTCAAAAATCCAAAATAAACTGTGAATATCATTAAGTAAAATTTGGTTCAATTGGATGAAAATAATTTTTGGTGAATAGTAACTTTGGAATTTTATTTACCACGGTTAAAAGTAAATAGGGTAATTAAAGGTAAAAATAAAATTAAAATTAACCCAACACATGTAATAATTATATTTTATGAGTTTAATTTGACCAAAATAAAAAAAATTACAAAAAATATCCTTTTGATCCATTTTGGTTAGTTTAGGACATTTATTATACTCTATTTAAAGAAAAGTTAAAAGTGTTAAATTTAAAGTATAATAACTAAACCATTTTTAATATAGGGTTATACAAGAGATAAATTTGACTATAAATATTCATTAGAAATATAAAAATATTTCCTACAGAATTATATTTTATTTATAATTTTTATACATTAAAAAATTAAATTTATTTATGACACGATAATGATGCACTAATTACCTTATTATTCAAAGATTAAAATAATTGACATTATAAATATTAATATAATTAAAAATTGAGTTTTATGATGTTTTAATCAAATTTTCTAGGTTAATATTAAATTTTAGGGTTGATTAAATAAATTTTTACTGAAGTGGTAATGATTGTATGACTTTCACAAAAACCAAATACTAAACAGTGTCAAAATTGACATAAATGAGTTTTTTTAACAAATACAATATTATTAATTGATATAATATTCCTAAAAATCTATGGTTCATCCAAAGGGCTTATATAAGGTTTGATATATCAATAAATAACAACTTGGGGTTATCTTGGCTTTTTATAATATGTTTATTAACCATTTATTATAATAATATAATAATACGTGATAAAGTTAAACTGTTTAACTAAGATTTAAATCTAAAAGATAAGGTTAATATGGTGACATAAAGCTTTATAAAACCTACTGGTTGAGAGGGTTTTGACCCAGCCCCACCTTATCCTTGAAATAATTCCTTTTTGAGCCATTATAAACCGAAAATTATTGTATAATAAAATAATATTTTAAGCTTTTCCTAAAGTGACCCTCACCTCTCTTGTAAAAGTGTACTTCCCCTTCTCTTAATTTCACACCTACAAAGCCTTTTCACTTGGAAAAACCCTACTAAAAACTCCTCCCAACTACCCTAACTTTAATCTAGAGGCCTTACATTGATCATAAATCAAACCTAAGGAGCCCTTTTGATCAAATCAAAAGGAAGCACCCGAAGAAGAGGTAATAATTTCATCACCTCTTTGAAAGTTCTTTTCTTCTTCCACTTCCTCATTAATTTTTTTTCATACTAAAATAAAAACTCCAGTAAATTCTAAATATAGAGATGTTATTATAAATATATTACAACCATATTCATTATTCTATCCATATTATGAATGACCAAGTCACCGTACGTGTGTACGTGCGGCTTACCGTCTTCACGTCATGGTGTAGTTTATTATTCAATAAATAATTATTTGGATGGGTATAATAATGAGTATAATTACTATAAATAATAAATATGACATTTTAATGATTCTGTATCTATAATATACCATCAAATTACAGACAATTTCACTTTCAATAGAATGATATCATTTCTCGTGTGTACGTATAGTTTACCATCTCCACGATGCGATGGGATTCACGTTCACCATTCAATGATGATTATATATATATATATATATATATATATTATCAATAAGTATATAATATATGATATAATAATACTACTGTAAATATATATGTATACATATATCTCATTCACTTACTTTCATTAAATACGATATGAAAATGGAAACGACGTTTATTCGTACGTACGACCTACCATCTCCATAAACAATGTTTTCCATTTCATATATAAATCTATTATACATACTTATATTCTGAATATATATGATACATAAATAATGTTTTATAATCTATAATCAATTAAATAATGAAATAAGTTATACGATCAAGAATAACAAGTTAAAACACGTATGATAAAGAAAACGATTATTACCCAAAATGTTATTTTAACATAGAAATTAATATTAAATGGGTAGTATAAATCCATAAATAAATAAAGTATGATTTCATAAATATTAATACAGTTACATTATAATTTAATAACATACTATGGTCATTATACAAAAGGATAATTATACTCTCAACCAAAGGAAAGTACAAGGTAAGGGTTATTTCCTCAATCTCATTATTATCTGAGATTGCTTATCTATAAGTATATACTGGGACATATTTATAATCCAAGTCCATGTTTCATAAAAATGTTTTCAAAAGGAATATTTTAAGATTTTGTGGAAGGGAATCTTTAGAAAGATCAAAATATTAAATGTTTTGATGATTTATTTTTTCTAAATCTTTTAATTAATGTCCATGTTTTAAAAATTACTTTAAGGATTTATTTATATAGACATTATTGTTTTAAAATGATACTTAATTTCAAAAGATTCAAAGTGATAAGGGACAGTTTGATTCAAAAATATATTTTAAATAACTTTCTTTATAAATGTTTTAATTTTAAATTATTTCACAAAAAGGGATGTTTCTCTCAAAGAATTTTACTAATGATTTTCAAATATGTCAACATTCTTTACTGGATATTATTCTTGATTAAAGTTGATTTGTTATTATAAAATGATCCGTATTGTATTGAATGAGTGATGATATGTATGACTATGGATGTTTTATTTTATACCATTCATGGTTTATGGTTAAAGTAATGACATTTCTTATTCTAGTTTCAATACTAATGTTTATGTTATGTTTAAACATTTTCATATGAGCAATGTATTAGACATAGTAAGAGATGGGTGGGGCCAGCTATAGCCCCTTGATGCATCGGTAGGTCTCGTGAGACAAACTTGTGTCTTGGAACAAGGTCTTGGCCAAATTTTTTTTTGTATTCTTGGCACGAGGCCATGACTATGTGGTTATGATGTCCAGCATTATGCATTCTCTCATTATGAAATGTGTTATTACATGTGATTATTCAACTAGTAGAATATGAATGTGAATGTTTATATGGTAATGTTTGATTTATTTTTTCCATATTATTTTCATGTTTATGTTTAAAAAAGGCTATTGTTTTTATTTCACATCTTAAATTAAAAAATTATAGCTTCTACCAAATTATTTACCCTCACTGAGCATCTGAGCTAACCCCTTTCTTATGTTTTGTTTTCCCTGGATTCCAAGAAGTGTATTATGATTGATATGCAGGGTGAAGCTAGGGGAATAATTTCATTCTCAATGTATTATTTTATGTTGTGTTTTATGATTGAATGTGTAATGTAACGTTCATGTATGTAATCTATTTCCCAAGACTACTAAACGGATTGGTCCTTTGAGACTTGATTCCTTGTAATCATGCCAATGTATTAAAATAATCTATAGGCTCCAGGCTTTTGGGGATGAGGTATTATAGAGCACATGTTCACTGGATAACATTCTTTTTGGCTCTTGTAAATTCTCTTCACATTCTTCTTTCATAACAAAAGTAACACATTTCTATGTGAACTTGATGAGTGGATTATATAATCATGAAAAAACCTTCATAAAAAATCAATAATCTACACAAAAACAGAGAAAACTTCTGATCTCAGTTACCATTATTGGTGTCTTCCAACTTTAAATAACTTCTTTTCTTTCTTGATCCTTATATATCCCCTCTCTTGAGATTATGTGACCCAAAAACGAAACATTATGAAGCCAGAATTCCCACTTGGAAATTTTTTTATAACTCTTCTTAATTAGCTGGGACATCAATACAATTCTCAAGTGATCTTCATGTTCTTCCCTAATCTTATAATAGACAAGAATATCACCTCTAAATACTACCAAAAATTGATCAAGATAGTCTATAAATACTCTATTCATTAGATCCAGGACGGTAGCATGTGAATTAGTAAGAACAAAAGGCATAACTATAAATTCATATTGTCCATACCTTGTATAGAATGCCGTCTTTGGTATATACTCCTTGAACCATAGTTAATGATATCCAAAAAAAATGTCCAATCTTATAAAATTATTGAGCTCTGTGTATTTGGTCTAATTATTTATCAATACAGAGAAGATGATATTTTTTTGTGATAGTGATCTTATTATGTTATCGATAATCAATAGAGATTCTCATTAATCTGTCTTTCTTCTTAACAAACAGAACAGGTTCACCCAAAGGTGATGCACTAAGGCGTATGAATTCCTTTTCAAGATTCTATTGGAGTTGCTTCTTCAATTCATACAACTCAAATGGTTCAATTCTATAAGGTGTCTTTGAAATAGGAATAGCACCTTGTATGAGTTCTATTGAAAACTCAACCTCACGATTTGGTGGAAGACTTTGAAATTATTCTCTAAAGACATCAGAAAAATCATATACAATGGTTTTATTATTAATTGTGAGTTTCTCCACAAGCATTTGAGATAGATAAACATCAATTATTGGAATCAAGACCCATAATATGGAAGAAATTTTCATTGTAATTTTATACTCATCCTTTCATTGATATTTGATCATAGATTTCTTCTACAATATGAAAATGTGACTTCCTTTCTTTGGAAATTGATATGAGCTTCATAGAGAGAAATCCAATCTATTCCATGAATCGCATAAACTTTTTCTATAGGAAGGATCACTAGATTTTTTGGAATTACTTTCCCAAAAACTTCAATCAAAGAAGAATTATAAAGTTTTGTTGCAACCATTATTCCATTATGAGTTTTCACAGCTAACTAAATATTTAATTTTTGAAGTAATACGATGATACCCTTGGAAAATTATTCCGAAATAAATTTGTGGGTGGATCCAGAATCAAATAAAAAATTTACTAATTTATAGTGGATGATATATGTACCTTCCACCAGTTCATTATCATACTCCACAGCGTTGATAGTGATTGCATGTGACTTTAATTTGTCTTTAGATTAAAGAGTTTTCTAACATCGATCATCATCAATAACCCTAGGTTAAGGAATTGACTGGCATAATGCCCCATTTCCTTGCAATTTTAATATTGATGTGTAGGTGGTGCATTATGTCTAACCTTTTTTTTATTTGGATCATTAGGAATATTTTTCCCATCACTTCCACATTGAACTTCCCAATGACCTTCTTTTCCACAATTAAAAAATTTCATGTCCCATTGAGATAATTTCCTCCATGTTTCTTTTCACACTTTGAGCATAAGGGAAAACTCATCTTTTTTTTCTTGTGGTCTTTATATTTTCTTTTGAATTCCAATTTCCTCTTATTATCAATCCCATAGGACTGATGGGTTAATCTAATCTCCATTTCAACCATGAGAGCACATCAAATTAATTCCTCATAGCTATTAAATTTTCTTATGGATAATAGCCTTTGAATACATGGTATTAATCCACTAATGAATCCATCAATTTTACTCTCAGGTTGGACAATAATTTCAAAACGGTACCTTGGAAGTCTTTTAAAATTTTTATCATAGGTACCAATAGAATCATCATCCTTTTTCTTATGTTCAAGGAAACCCTTCTCCATCTTTGTTCAAAAAATATAAGTAAATTAATTATTGAAAAATAAGTTCTTAATTCATCCCTTTCCATGGATTCAATTTTATGTTTTTATCTTCTATTGTTGATAAGGTTCCACTAATGATCAGCTTCACCTTCCAAATGATATACTTCTAATATGACTTCATCATGTTCTGAACATTGGAGAACTCAAAATATATTTTCAGTGGTATGGATCCATTGTTTAGACACTATTTTATCAAAAGACCAACTGAAAGAAGTTGGACGCTACCTCATGAAGGAATCAAAATAATGTTTCCCCTCCTTTGTTTGTTTGGGAGTCCTGTTAGATTTATATCTTGAGAAAGTTGTGTGAGAATAGAAAAAATGTTTTGAATTCGAGATCCCATAACATTTGATTTATTAGGAGGACAATCATTTCATTTCCTGTCCTATTCACCATTAACTCACCTCCTTCAGGTTCTATCCATTGACTAAAAAAATAAGAATAGGGTGAGAAACACTAACTATAATGGGAAACCACATAATAAATAATAAAATTTCAACTTGGGATATTTTTGGTTTTATCCTAGGTTATTCATATCATCTCTAAAACTATAGGATTATAACCAATATATAGACATATCATTTGGGTTTTTACTAAGGTTTTCTCATCCTAGTTTCCAATGGTTAACTTTATCTTTCCTCTCAGGAAAACTATAATGATACGTACTTTACACACATTGATATTACCTCAAAATTAAAGAATATGCATTACAAAATATAACAAATCCACGTTAAGAATATATAGCTATATTGTATTTAGAAACTGGGAAACATAAACAACTTTTTTATAAGATATCTTTATTGTCTCCCACTTATTTCTTCATAACTAGCCACCTTTCTGGAATATCTTATTTAATACCCTTCTTCATGACCTGTGAAAAAGAAAGATATAAAAGGGTGAGAACAAATGATCAGTAGGGATAAACAAGGTTCATATTAATCATATCAGAATCATAATACCTAAGAACATAGAATTTGAAAATATTATCTTGAATATGAAATATTGCGATATTATTCCGTAGGATAAATCATAAAAGCTCATAAGAATTGATCGCACTACAATTCACTGATTCATTTTCACCATTACACCCTTGTGCTAAACTAGTTTTTTATTATAAATTTCAAATATAAAAACTATTTTAACATCATATTTAATTGATTTATTTTGTTTTTATCACTATTAAAAGTGGAAATTATACATTTTTTGATATTTTCATTGAAGGTGGGGGTGATTTGGAGGCCCAGGATATGATCTAGAAGAAAAATGGGCCAAATACCATGGCATCCCATGAACATTTTTCCACTATTTTGAGAATTACATGAATTATGTGAATCCACATTGGATGGAAAATTGTGTTCCACTCCGAAAAATCATGAGATGCAACTATTCTCAAGAAAAAGAAGCATAAATCGGCCATCTGTTGGCTCATCCGAACTATTCTATCCAGGGGATAGAATCTACCTGAATTCAAAAGTTTAGTTCAGTATTTTGACCATATATACCAATAAATATGTATAATGGTGGCCAAATTTGACAAGGATATATTGAATAGGCCATAAAACAACACTTAATTTTTTTCCAAGTCGTGATATGGATTTCTACAATTCTAAAACTAAGACACAATTGGTATCTCAAAAAATATGGTGCTCAAAACAATGTCCCATTTTGGCTAAAAAAGGAACCACGGAAGCCTCATTTGAAAGTTCTACCAAGAGAGCGGAGTGATGCCAAATTGAAGTTCCATATGTTTCCTTTTATCAACTTTGAGGTTATGAATATCCCTATTCTTATAGAGAGAGCTGAAATGAAGAACGAGATGCACTCAAGCTTCCTCCTCCTCTACATGTCCGGCTAAACGGTGGATGTTTGTTGTGAGGGAGCTACACACATGTCAAGGGAGTTCCAAAAATATATATTAGCTATTGGTTTGGATTAATTTTATTATTTAAACATTTAAATACTTTTACATTACATTATTTCATATTTTAATTATTATTTTCATATATGTGAATGTTATGCTCTTAATTTCTAACAGGTCGGTGTGAGGTTTTGAGTGCATGACTTATTTTGTTCTAATTAGGCAGAGCAAAATAATACTTTTCATACCCACCTTCTTGAGATTCAAATATTTTTTGGAATATATTTTTCCATGAATAAGTTCTAGACCATTACAATATGATTATTATGTCAAGGTTTGGTTCATTAATAATTGAAATAAAAGTATAGGAATTAATCAGGATTATAATTAATTTCAACCAAAGAATTAATCCAAACCTAAATTAATCTCTATGAACAATAAACTTGAAATGTTTGTAGTGAAATAAAAATGAACCCTTTGTCTCGTATTTTTGAAAATCCACTTTCTTTCTCTACTATTAAACTATTTATGTTATGTTAATTTCTTAAAACTATTTTCAAAATCACCCCCTATTTTAGTAATCTTTATTAAAAATACACACTATAAGATACCAATGATCCTTAAGATATGACCTACGGTCTGCCCTATACTATAAATAAAACATAAAATCATAATAAATTCGATTTTTCATGACAAAATGGTCAAATTTTGGTGCTATTTCGGGGAGTGCTTTGGTTTTTAGTGCATGTTTTTAATAAGATTTTTGTAAATTTTCTGGATATTTATTTGTTTTAACTTATATATTTACCTATATATTTGTGTTCTGATTTATTTTATGGGTATATTTTGTGCATGAATCATTCTAATCCATGAGATTTAAAATCTTTTGAACTCGAACCGGAGAGGATCTTATGTTAGCAACATTGAGGCACAGAAGAGAACCCTTTAAAGGAGGACACACAAAACATCGACACTCTTCTTGATCCATCTATTTATTCTTATGGAACCGAAATTAAAACTGAATTAAAATTATATTACATGGCTGAAAATAATATAAAACTAAAAGAACTAATGTCACCTGATGTCGATATCCAACGTGCATACATTCAATTATAAGGCAAGGCACCCAATTTTGACCTAAAATCTTGTTTAATTCATCTACTACCCAGATTCCATGGACTTCCTGGAGAAGATCCACAGAAGCATTTAAAATTATTTCATATTGTGTGTTCTATATTAAAACATAAAAATGTGGATGAAGAACAAGTAATGATTAGGAAATTTCCATTTTCATTAGAAGACACTGCAGAATATTGGTTTTATTATGTTAATTCTCCAATAAGAGGTTGGGCAGACATGAAACACATTTTTCATGAAAACTATTTCCCAGCCTCTCTAATTGCAATAATAAAGAAAGAGATATGTGTTATAAGACAATCATAAATGGAAAGACTTCATGAATATTGGTAAATATTTAAAATATTATGGTCATGTTTTCCACATCACCAAATAAGCGATAAAAGTTTAATACAATATTTTTATGAATGATTAATTCCAATTGATCATAGAATGATTGATTCTTCTTTAGGTGGTGTTTTGGTAGATAAGACACTAATTTCTACAAGAATCCTAATTGAGAACATGGCGCAAAATAATCAAAAATTCAGTTCAAGGTCTAGTGTGGCCATTTGAGGTGTCCACAAGGTGAAATGTACTGAGTTCTAGAAGAAGGTGGACACAAATTTTGAAAAGGTAAGTACCCTTCTTCGACAAATTACTCTTTCCCAAGGGAAACCCCAATATACTCCTCACATCCATTATGGTATTTGTTCTTCTGACACCCACTACCATGACCAATGTCCTCAATTGAGAGAAACATCTGAGAGTTGTGAGAAAATATTTCCAGGACACCCCTATAACCACCCCTTTATCCAAGAACCTTAAAATCCATCCAACCCTGGGTGGAATGAAAATCGAGCCTATAGAAAGGGGGGTAATCAAACAAACCTCAACAACAATAGAACATATTAGGGATGAGTAGTCATCCAACACCACCCCGAAATCCTCAACCACAATAAAGTCCTTTTTAAAAAACCCCTCCAAAACCCGAGCCAAGCCTATAAGATATAATGAAACAAATGGATTCCTAGAATATCTAATTCTAAAAAAACTACTTAGGCATCCATACAAGACCTCAAAACCCAATTAGGCCAACAAGCTAACTTGGTGGTGGGAAATTCAAAGTCACAGGTTGGGTACACTACCATCACAAACATTATTCAACCCTCTATATGAAGTAAATGTTAGTTCCATCACACTTATGAGTGTAAAAAAACTAGAAAGTCAAATGAATCGTCCAATAGATTCATCCCTTTCTGAGGAAACCACCATCCCAGCCATTGAAATGTTCCAAATGTTGGAAAACCTTATCCTGAGAGAAGCCCTTCCAAACAAAAAATTATGTCTACTGATGAGTCACCTATCTCAAACATTCCTCAAACATTTCCCTAAAGGGCCGCCCAACCATGAAAACAATAATAAAAAAAACTTAATAAGGAAATATTGGAAACATTCAAAAAAATTAAGTTCATCATTCCCTTGATTGATGTCGTGAAGAAAATTCTACGATATTTCAAGTTTGTAAAAGATATGTGTACACAACGAAGGAAACTTTGTGGATATGAAAAGGTGAGCTTGGGGAGGAAGGTATGAACATTAATAGATCCTTCACTTCCCACCATATGCAACGATCCTGGGACATTCTCAATTCCATGAACCATAGGGGAGTATTCATTTTCCAATGCTATTCTTGATTTAGGTTCTTCTATAAATGTGATTCCTCACTCCATTTACTCTTCATTACATGTTGGATAATTGAATCCAACTAGGATAGTCATTATTCTAGTAAATCAGATTACAACATACCCTTCTGGTGTGTTAGAGGATGTTATTGTGAGGGTTAAAAATTTAATTTTTCCTACTGATTTTTATGTGCTTAAAATGGAAGATGATTGGATGAATGGACGTGATCTAATTATATTAGGGTGAACTTTATTCAAATAATCCAAAACCATAATTAATGTATATAATGTAATATTATCTATAGAGTTTTGTAGTGACATTGTCCACTTAAAAATCCTTGATTCCATGAAGCACCCCTCAAAAGAACATTCCTCTCTCTTTGTTAATTCTATATATGTACTCCCGTCCCTTAAAAAAAATCAATTAATTCCCCTGATCCCCTTTCAGATTTTTATTCATTGAAAAAAATTCTTTGAAATGATTCATGCATCGATTGTTGTAGTGTTCTAGGGAAATTTAACACAAGTTTTTTTATTGAGGATTTCTTGAACACTAAGGATCACTTAATCATCAATGATACGACTAAGATTGTAAAATATCATTCCTCTATTGAGGATGATACCATTGAGAAGTTAGATGAGATCAGGGACCTCTCACCTTTACACATGCTCCCATCAATCCAAAATCCACCTAAAATGGAACTGAAACAGCTACCTCAAGATTTAAAATATTCATATCTTGTTAATGGAAATAATATTCCCATCATCATTGCTTGTTCAATCAATCCTGACTATGAATTGAGACTGCTTGAAATTTTGATGGAGTGTAAACAAGCCTTGGTATGGACACTTTCAGACATTCCTGGTATTAGCTCATCAATTTTTACACATCATATTTTGTTAAATTAGGAGGCTAAACCGGTGATTCGGTCACAATGTCGACTGAACCCAAACTTTGTAGATGTTGTTAAAAAAGACGTAAAAAAATTATTGGCTATTGGAATCATTTACCCCATATTTGGTAGCTAATGGGTCATTCCCATTCAGGTATATTTTAAAAAACTTGTCCTTATAGTAATAAAAAATGAAAATAATGAATTGGATCCAACTCATGTGAAGAATAGTTGGCGTGTTTGCATAGACTATCACTAACTAAACCAACACACTCGGAAGTACCATTTCCCTTTGCCACTCATTGACCAAATGCTAGAGAGACTAGTGGGTAAGTCCCACTACTGTTTCCTTTTTGGGTATTCTGGATACATTTAGATCCATATTTCCCTTGAGGACTAGAAAAAAGATCAACTTCACTTGCCCCTTTGGTGCCTTTTCATATAGGAGGATTCCATTTGTTCTGTGCAATGCTCTGGGTACTTTCTAGCGATGCATGGTTAGTATTTTTTCAGAATACCTGGAGAATTTCATAGAAGCTTTTATAGATGATTTCACTATTTATGGCTCTTATTTTGTTGAGTTTCTATGTAGTCATGCTTTAGTCCTCTGTCACTATATTGAAAAAAATCTCGAATTAAATTATGATAAATGTCATATTATGTTTGCGACTAGGTATTGTTTTGTGGAATGTCATTTATGTTGATGGTATCCAAGTAAATAAATCAAAATTTGATCACATTTTGTCATTACAATTCCCTAAGTTTGTTTGGGATGTGCAGTTATTTCTAGGACATTCTAGATTTACCATTGTTTCATTCGTTACTTTTGTAAAATTGCAGCCCACCTCTACCGATTACTCCAAAAATAAAAAGAAAATGTTTTTGACAAAGAATGTGAAGAATATTTTAATAATTTAAAATGGAGTCTCATGTCACCCCTGGTAATCCAAAAACCTTTTTGGGATTTACAGGTTGAGATAGTGTGTGATGCCTCTACTATGAAGTTGGGGTAGTCTTGTCACAAAGGGTCGACCGAGCTTCACATGTCATTGCATATGCCTCACGTAATGTAGACCCTACCCAAGAAAACTACCCCACAGATAAAAAATAAATTTATTTATATTGTGTTTTCCTTGGATAAATTCAGGTCATATCTTTTAGGGTCCAAAGTCATTGTGTTATTAGACCTTCCATCCCTCCAGTATCTTCTTAATAAATTGGAAGCCAAAACACATCTCATTCTCTGTATGCTCGTCCTTTAAAATCCAATAAATAAATTAGAGATAAAAAAGAAGTAGATAATGTGGTGGATAACTATATAAGTAGGATTCCCCATCCACAAACATTGACTCATCCCCCTATTTCCTATAAACCACATGTTTCCCAATGAGTAATTGTACCAAGTGCAAGATGTTATTCCATGGAATGAAAAAACTGTAAATTCTTTGGTGGAATCTAGAATTCCTACTGATTTCAACAAAAAAAAATCTATTCTTATAAAACATGAGTCTCGTTGGACATTTGGGATGACCCTTACCCTTGTATCACATGTAGTGATCAAGTCCTTAGGTTTTATGTTCCTGATAGTGAGTTTCACTTTATTCTTAAATTCTACCACACTCTTGCTTATGGGGGCCACATTGGTCCCCAATGGACTTCTAGAAAAGTCATGATTATGGTGACTTTTGGCCAACACCTTTTCATGATGCCCATGATTTTTATAAATCTTGTCCTCATTGTCAATGAATGGGTAATTTCTCTAAAAGAAATGAAATTACCCAACAATCATTACTCTTTCAAGAGATTTTTTATGTTTGGGGTATTGAATTTATGGGTCCATTTCCTAATTACATTGGCAACTTGTATATTCTTCTGTAATCTTATTACATACCAAAATGGGTAGAGGCACGAGTTATAAGGATTGATGATTCTAAGTCACTTGTAGAATTTTTGAGAACCCAAATATTATTTAGGTTCGTCTTACCTATGTTGATAAACAGTGACCAGGGTTCTCATTTCTGCAACCGAACTATGCAATAACTTTTTCATCGGCATGGGATCGGTCATAGAGATTCTACTGTATATCACCCATAGACCAATGGTCAAGTCGAGATGTCAAATAGAGAGGTTAAATAGATTCTTGAAAAAAAATCAACCTAATAGGAATGATTGGAGTCTTAGACTTGATGATTCATTATGGGCTTACCATACTTTTTTTAAAACCCCAATTGGAATGTCACCTTATAGTCTTGTTTTTGGAATGAGTTGCCACCTCCCTATTGAGATTGAGCGCATGACCTACTGGTCCATCGAACAATTCGATTCTAATATTTCTGGTATAGGTGCTCAAAGGAAGATTCAAATTTAGAAGATGGGTAAAATGAGAAGAGATTCATATGAGAGCTCCATGATTTTTAAGGAGGAAACCATGGATTCCCACGACTGTCTCATCCTTCATCATCAATTACACATTGAGAAGAAGAGCCTACTCTACAATGAAAGGGTAAATTTTCATCAGGGAATGCTTCATTCCCAATGGTTAGGACTATAAAAAAATTACTAAGGTATATTTATTTAGTGTTGTTCAATTTCAAAATGAAGAAACTTAGAAAACCTTCATTGTCAATGGTCAATGGCTAAAGCACTTCCACGTGGTCCTTTTTGAGTTCCCAATGGAGAAAATCCATGTTCAAGAACAAACATACCAATGAAACCCAATGGGTTTTATCCATATTTCCCACATTCTATTTTATTATAGTGAGGAAAAGGTACACTCAAGGTGTGTGGGGGGGTGAGGGTGGGTATATTCCTGGGTTAGTTAGGAATTTTCATCATATTTATTGTTTTTATCTTTTTATCTTGATAAATTGTATTGTTGCTTCCCCCCATTTCCCTCTCCCTCAATTTTCAACTAGAATATTAATTTTTTATACCCACTTTATCATTGAAAAATATACCTATTAAATATTGGAAATTACTGAAAATGAATGTGGAATTACTTTATTTAATGTTTTTTTAACATTCATTTTTTGATGAAATGTGCATTTCACAAAGAATTCAACATTGTGGTGTGACTTTCTTTTGAAATTTGGTTCTTTGTTGATGATATAAATGGTTGCATAAATTTGAAACATTTGAGAAGAGTGGTACCCTTTTTGTTAATAGTTAAGGGAAAATTGTTTCACTTAAACTCTCTACACATTTTTGAACCCACCCCTGAAGTGTGAAAATTTCATACTTAATTGAAGTAAAATATAACTTAGGTTTATATTTCTCTAATTTCCATTATCATTTTTCCATAAATTGATTCCTTTTATAATTTATTTCATTACAGTACCAGATTAACCTATGCGTGTGTACCTATTATCCAACTGTTGTATGCCCTAAAAAACAAAAAAAAAGTTTGTGTCTTGGCCAGGTCAAAAACCACACTTCCTCAACATTTTATATTGTTATAACTATTATAATTAGTGTTGTTATGAGATCAAACATGGGTTTAGAGAAGAGTGTGAGATTTTTTACAAGTGAAACTTTTAAAAAATAATAATAAATGAGGCAAGTGATGAAATGTAAAACATATGGGGATATCTAGGTCGGGAGGTTATGGTTTGATTTATAGGAATTCTTAAGTGAGTGGGTCTTGAAATTTGATTTCGAAGGATTTGGGGCAGGTTCGGTGGAAAAGATCATTTTTGTAGACAATTTTTAAAATAACTTATATTTACTCAATTGAAAGTAGAAAGAATATCATGAAATGGTTATCACAGACACATGGGGAGAATTGCTGATATGATTAAATTTTTAATTATTTTCTTCAGTAGGTATTTTTATTCTCTTGGAATTTCATTCTGATACAATTTTTGAGACGCCTTTTTCCATGCTCACTGAGAATAACTCATCGGGGTGATTTTATCCTTGACCACATTTCTATACAGAATTAAATTTTTATTGAATGTTAAATAATTATGAATTTGGAAATATCTACATGCCTAATATCTTAAAATGTTAATTTCCCCAGGAGTTAAAATGATTAGGTGTGGGTGTGTGATCGTATCGTGATTCACTGTTTCCTTTTCATGCTTACACCACTGTGCTAAAATTGTTTTGTATTGGGAATTTCAAATATAAAAACAAATTTCACTTCATAAATTATTAATTTATTTTGGTTTTTTCACAGTTAAAAGTGGTAATTATACTTGTTTTGATATTTTCATTGAATGTGGAGGTGTTTGGAGGCCCCGAAGATGATCTAAAAGGAAAATGGGTCAAACTGCATGGAATCTCATGGACATCTATCCACTATTTTGAGAGTTATGCAGATCCAAATGGGAAGAAAATTTGTTTTAAACTCCAAAATATCATTGGATACAACTCTTCGTAGGGATCCAAAACCCAATTAGGGCATATGGTCGCATGTACAAACCATTATGTCCAGGGGACAAAATCTACCCGAATTCAAAATTTTAGTATGGTCTTTTGACCATATATCCCAATATTTAGGTATAAAGACCACCAAAATTGAGATGGAGATATCCAAGATTCCTCCCAACAACTCTTCTCTTTTGTACAAGTTGTCAAATGGGTTTCTACTATTCCAAAATCGAGAAACCAGTGGTATCTCAAAAAGGGATGCTCAAAACCGTGTCCCATTTTGGCTATAAAAAGGCTCCATGGGCGCCTCATTTGAAAGTTCGACCAAGAGAGTGATGTGATGCCAAATTTAAGTTCTAGAGGATTTTTTTCATCCCCTTGAAGGTTATGGATCTCCCAACTATCATAGGGAGAGCTGAAATTAAGAATGAGATGCACCAGAGATTCCTCATCCCCTCGATGTCTAGCTAAATGGTGGTCGTTCATTGCGAGGGAGCTACACACATGTTAAGGGAGTTCCAAAGAATATATTAACAAATATTTTGGATTAATTTGGTTGTTTAAGAATTTAATTCCATGTACCTTACAAGATTTCATATTTGAGTGCTTGTTTTGATACATGTGAATGTTATGCACTTAATTTATAACCGATCAGTGTGAGGTTTTGAGTGCATGACTTGTCTTGTTCTGATTAGACAACATAAGAATCCTGTTCATATCCAAATTCTTGATATCTTAATATTCTTTCGAAGCTCTTATTCCATGAATATGTTATGTACCTTGACACTACGATTGTTATATCAAGGTTTGGTTCTTTAAGCATTGAAATAAAATATTAATAATTAATCATGATTCTAATTAATGTCAACCAAATAATTAATCAAAACCTAAAAGAATATCTATGAAAAATGAAATTAAAATTTGTGTAGTGAAATAAAAATGAACCCTTTGTCTCGTATTTTCCAAAATCAACTTTCTTTTTTCTACAATTAAACTCTTTACGTTAAGTTATTTTCTTAAAACTATTTTCAAAATCACCCCCTATTTCAGTAATCGTTATTAAAAATACAAACTATAATCTACCAAAAATCCTTAAGAGAAGACCTAGGTTATATTCTAGAATATACATCAACCAAAAATGATAATCAATTTGACGTGTCACAAAAAAATGATCAAGAATCAATTAACGTAATCTAAAAAGTTATAACATAAGAGATAATTTATTTGGAATAAAAAAAAGAAGAGAAAATCCTTTTATATTAGTCAAAGATCATTTTCAAGACCAACATAGCAGACAAAGTCAGTTACTAAACAAATTTGACTATTCATTACAACCCTGTACTAGTAAACCGAGATCATTTCCCATTCCAACCATGTCTATATAATGAGATATATATCTTTACCCAAGGAATTGGAGGGAGATATTGGTTCCAACCATATCATACTGAAATCATTCTTATGTCTGACACAATAACATAAATCATTCATCATAACCTATAGAATACAATGGTTTTCATTAAACACCATAACATAATTATGTGAAATTAATGGATTTCATAAATAGAATTCCTTCATAAACACAATCAAACCATAATAACAATAAGGATATTATACTTGAAAAATAACCTTATTAAATAATTACATATTATATGGATATTAATTTTGATATAACACTTGAAATTAATTCATGAAGAAAATATCCTTACTTCTTGAAAAAAAGTCTTCTTTTCTCAAAATGACGCACAATTTTAAATGAAAAAAATTTCTTCAAAATAAATTTTAAATCATGTGATAGAAGATTTATAGAAATATGGAAATATGATTATGTAAACATCATTTCATCTAGTATAATTTAAATGACCATTTTCCTCATACCTTTTCAGAAAAAGTAAAAAAGTTCTTCATATTGAAAATGACAGATGATTCGTTTCATACCATTTAATAAAAAATCAATAATGTGTAAAACTAATTCTAATTTTTTTTAACTATTGAAATAATTTTTTGGAATACATAATTAGGAAACATGGAAGTAGATGATAAATATACCCTATTAAATACTTATGTATAAACAATCTCAAATAATAATAAGATTGAAAAATTATCAGTTACCTTAGGTACAATTTCCATTGTATGTATTCAAAACTCCTTTATAATAATTTAAATAATTTCATTTACTTATTTCATAATCATATTCATTTGTATGATCTCATATATGATCATATTATCATTCATTTGTATGTAACAATATTACTCATCCGTCAGGTGTTAACTTTTCTATTTTCTTTATAATGTTTTCTCAGATAAGATCTTATTACTCATATTAGATTATAGTTATATCCTTTACATAATGATATTATTATAATATTTATCATATTTATTAATTATATTTATATAATCATTCATTAATTAAAATCATGTAGAATGAATTGCATCGCTTTATGGAGATGGTAGGTTGTATGTACGCATAAGGGACAATATCATTCCCATAATTGTTGATTGGTATTGAAGTGGATGGTGTATAATATTTTATAATAAATATCATGTTTTAATAATCATAAATAGTTATTATTTTCATCATTATACCCATCCATGTAATGTTGTGATGAAAAAATAGATTACACCACCATGTGGATATAGTAAACTGTTTGTACGCACGGGTGGTGATTTTGTTTTTTCATTGGAAGAATA
This sequence comes from Viscum album, assembly GCA_963277665.1. Lineage (NCBI taxonomy): Eukaryota > Viridiplantae > Streptophyta > Magnoliopsida > Santalales > Viscaceae > Viscum > Viscum album. Next base: position 360,188,409 of record OY728131.1, read on the forward strand.
GAAGATGGAATATGGTTTTTTAATAATCATAATAACATATAATTATATAAGTGATACTATAGTTATTAATTTATAATGAAACAAATAATGAAGAGGATGTAGAATAATAAAGTTGTTTGAAAGAATCGATAGAGGATACTAACTTTTTTTCGATGTGCCCCCTCTAAATCTCCTCTTCAGGGAACTAAAGTGTGTATTTAGAGATTACCAGAACCTATATCATGTAAATAAGGAAGTTAAGAAGGGAAATGGTTAGGTTATGGTTGATATTGATGGCTCAAAGTAAAGGGGATAGGTGACGGAGGAGGTGCCCTTTTAAAATTGAGGTGAGGGGAACTTTTGGGATCTCCAAAAAAAATTATTTATAATAAAATATAACTATACCAAAAAACCTCCAAAATGTCCAAATTTAGGAGATGAGATGATATAGGGTTATAATATAATCAACCAATAAATTTTAGACATGTGTTTCTATCAATTTAAACCTTATCATTTTAATTATTACTTAGTTATTCATTTTAGTTTTTTTACCAGGGTAACAAATATTTCAATATTAAAATGGTAAAATATGTACTTATTTGATGAAAATTAGAACATATAAATACATTAGATCATTTTAGACCATATAATAATTATTAAATATATTTTTTAAAATTTTTTATGACTTTTAAACAATTTAATAAAACATTATTTCTACAAACAGACAATAGTGTTAATTTTGACACTATTCAATTCATAGATTTTAAAAATATTATGATAAGAAGGTAAATTTTAATTAAATATTTCATTATATTAATAAGAGGTGAAGGTCATATATAAAATTAATAGGACATATTAATTAGCCTAAATTATATTTACTTTAATATTTTAAAATGCATTTATTTTATATTTCCCTTATTAAAATAACAGGTACAACAATTTTGTGTAATTATTTATTATGTTTATTTGTTTAATAAAAATTAAAAATAAAATACTATGAAAAATAGAAATCCTCTATATTTCAGAAGAATAATTATAATTTAATATATCTTCTGTAAAATCCTATATTAAAAATTTTATATTAATTAGAACATGAATGTGACAACTTAAACATCAATTTAAATAAAATATTATAAGTGTCATAATATCTTCTATAAAGATCAAAATGGTAAATAACGAAACAGTTGGATGGTTATGGTTGATATATATCAACCAATAAAATTTTAAAAGTGTTTGATTCTTTTAATGGTTAATTTTTTTTAATAATAATTATTTCATTGATTTTTCAAACAATTAAATAATGTATACATCTTTAAAGTATATATCTTTAAGGTAAATATTTATTTCCAAAAAATTAAAAATAAATTGTCATAATAAATAAAAAAAATTATTTAAAATGAGTGTTTATAATTAACTTTATCTTTTGTATAAAATTTTTATAAAAATGATATAATTATTAAAATTTGAGCAAGACTTATTTAATTTTTCATTAAATAAAATAAATTAGATTCCCTAATATCATCCTAGTGGCTTCCAAAAGACACCATTTCGACCCAAGGATGATTTAGGTAAAAAATACTCATAATATTATTTTAATACAAGTGTTAGTGTAATTTTATAATATTATTTTAACCTTTAATTACCTGATATACCCTTTTACCATATTAATAAAAATTACCGAAGGTATAATTCATAATGTGCAAAAAATAAAAGTTATATATTTACATAATTTGGAATTACAGATACCAAATTTGGAATAATTTTTTTAAAATTAAAATAACATAAGTTTCAATAATTTATTTACAATTAATCTTGTTTTTAGAAAGAGGGAATGAGTTTTAAAAGTTAATACATTGCAATAGATTGAAATGTTTTTGTATCTGAATTCAATGTAAAATTAATGATAATTAAATAAATTATATTGATTGATCAAAATATATTATAAATATAATTCAAAACCATTAAATATTATAATTCAACCATAGAAATTATTTTTATGAAAAAATTTGTTTTCAATTAAAATTTAGTGTATTGTTACTACTCACCAAAACATGAAAATTATGAGAAAAATAACAAAAATTCATCCAAAGTAAATTTTTTATCCCACATCCAAATTAGAATTTTATTTTTTCATTTAGAAATTATGAATATGTCCAGATTTTAATTTAAAATGGGGTCCCCATTAGAAGGCGGTAAAATTACATTTTTGTATAATATATGTTTTTATAAATCAAATAGGGTTTATTCATGCCCTATGAAAAAAATATATGTTATTAGAATATTAAAATATTTTATTAAGTATATAAAATATTTATCTCATTAATTTAATTTACTAATATTAGTTTATTGAATTTATTAAAAAAATATGAATATATAGTTGATTTATATGTTTACATAAATTATTATAAGCGAATGAATTCATCATAAATTTTCATAAGTTAGTTATATTTATTCCCACTAACCAAAAAACTAGATTAAAATGGTCATTTTATACTAAGGGTGTCTTACTATTTGTTTAAAATCGTGATTTTTAGCAATGAAATATATTGAATATTTAAAATTATCTAAGGAAAATATTTCATAAAAACATCTAGTGTTACAGAATCCCATTAACTATTTATCCACAACACCAAACAAGAAAATGCGATAAGGATGCCTATGAAAGGTCCATTGGTATGATACTATAATTTTTTTCATCATATATAGGTTATGCCTTGAGAATTTATAATGCAACATAAGTACACAAAATACTTTAAAATGATAAATAATATTTTATATTTTAATAAAGAGAAAGAAGGGCTTCAGATAAATTATATTGTCACCAAACTATTTTAATGAAAACTAGAATAAATAATTTACCATGTGATCTTTTCTTAAATATATTAAAGAACAATGATCACTTGGAATAGTTGGACTACAATATGAAAAAGAAATTATCCACTAATCTCATACTATCTTCTTTACCTTCAAGTTTCTGCATATTCATCTACTATTTTGAGATGAATATTATGGATAAATAGATTTGTAATCTTTTGAAAAAATTGTTACCTAAAAGACAAGGGTATTGGGGAACTCGTTTCCACAACCCTTATGGTGGACAAAAATAAATGCATGGTAATAAATCCCATGTCTATTTTATGTTAAATGGTTCTTTAACAACATCATTCATTGAGGAAAAATATTTGAAGGTAGTGCGGTGAAGAGAAGGATATTTTCTTATCATATAGATAGTAATGCATTCAAATATGATGATAAAGAGGTAATAAATTGCATTTACTTTATATATATTCATCATATAATGTAATGTTTCTATTTCACTTCTTATGTTTAAAATATTGTATTGTACTCAAATACTAATGAAAAATAAATATTTCAATAAGTAAGGTGTATTCTCCATAGTACCTAGGAATGATGATTCCAATATTATATGTGTGATAAAAATGACGTCAATAAGTAATAATGAAATTCCAAAAATCTCAAAAGGGTAATTCCTATTCTAGAAATGATAATTTCACAACTTCTCTTTTTCTGTTATATATATTATTTGTTAAACTATTGATTTTAATAAGAGAGTTAACTATAAATTTATCTTAGTGTTCTACAATATAAGATGAGACATTATTTATCTTTGCAATTAACAATGTCGTGTATTTTACACTTAATTAATGGTTTAGTAATACTATAATCATTAATATCCAATAGTCATAATAAATAATGAATGTAAATAGAAGACTCATAACGAGTTGTTGAAAATAATTTTATTTCAAGTATAACTAATAATAGCTGTCATTTTTATACCCTAATTAGTTTTTATTCTATTTGATCTAAAACCTTAGGTATACTTATAAACATTTCTATCATCCTAAGTGAAGGAAAAATAGAAAAATAAAGGTATTACATAATGATTTTAGAGATATTTAAACTCCTTATATTGAACAATTCCATGGTGAATCTAGATGTAAATTCATATACTCCTTTAAATTTCTTTAAAAAGTTTAGTAATAATGAATGGAAGTAATGAATGAACTTGAAAAAAGATATAGTATCCTATAAGAAGATACATTATAGAATATATTATCCAACTAATTATATAATAATAAGTGTATATTAATGGTTTTTCTTATGATCATATTATCTTATTCACACAGTAAACAAGGTGGTAGAATAAGGGAGATCGATGACGAGGATTTTATACATTGAAATTCATCCGTGATTCCTTTCTAGACTTGTCTTTCAATATGAAAATATAATATCTAAACATATTTTTACTACATTGAATAATGGTTATCATATAAGTTACAATATTATGGGAGTACATTATTCCATAACCAAAGGTGTTTTGATTAGAATCATTTGTTAATATATCCATATATTCAAATGAACATAAAAAAGTGTATCTGAAATTAATTTTCCTATAGATTATACGAATATTAACATCTACAAGATAAATAGTTATTAATTATAATGACTACACTCTTATGAGGAAATAAAATCTCTATTGAGATATTTGGATAAAGAAAAGATCCAATTGAATCATGGATCCAAATGAATATGTTATTATAAGAAAAATGACCTCTATGAGTTTTAATGAGAGTTATTATTCCAAAGACACATACTGAATAGAAAAGTTAATTGTTTAAAGATGATTATATATTAATTTCAACCAGATATGTATATTATTAATTAAAAATAATTAATTCTATAGGAATTAGTATGTAAAAACCAGATATTATTGAAAATTTAATTTTAAATCAATGATGGATTTCATGTTCCAAAATATAATATCATATTTTGGAAGATTTCTAGTTGATATAAAGTCATTACTCAGTATTCAAGAGAAACTATACATGGATGATCTTGTTATAACCAATACAGAAGATATGATTAACAAAAAACCATAAAATATCTTGAAATAGTCTAGGATTATACCTTTGTACTAGTCATCATGAAAAAATCCATTCAAATTTTAATTATCATGTATTGTTCTATGATAAAATTATTAGTCATTGTTTTTCAATACCATACCTATTACAATATACCGTATGGAAGATGTCTTCATGACATGACCAAAAAGGTTAGTGACATTAAGAAATTTCAATATCATATATGAGATTCCAGGATCCATTTATGGTTTGAAATATGCAAAATGGTCATAGGATATTAACTTGAAAAAGAATGTATACCTAAGTGACTATAAGTGGTTAGAGGTACCACTATTTTTTTCAAGGAAAATATGATTGAAAACATATATAAAATATGTTATTAGTATAATGGATAACTAATAATAAATTTAGTTTCTGTAATATGAATTAATAGAAACTGATTTTCTATGGTACAAGATCTACTGGCATAGTGTAGTGGGTTTCATAATACATGTTATATTACATAGCTGACATAGAATTGAAAAATAAAATAGAGAATAATATACTCATGTTTTTATATCCTCAAATGGTATTATTATGATTCATATAATATATATTATTAAGTGTTATTTGAGAATCCATCTCACATGACATGTATGCACATAGGATTGATCTTTCTTATAGATACATAATAGACTAAAAATATCAAATGATACTAAGTTAACTATAGTTTTTTGTAGGAATACATATTCTACAATTTTTCGATGATGAAAAACTATCTGATTTTTTAGGAATTTGAGAAATGGTATTTATATTTTTCTAGGGGATATAAAACCAGCCTTTATTATATTAGTTTTATCTAGTATCATATTAAGGAATTGGAAATATGTAAGGGCTATTTATATTATAGATGTTAATTTTAATATATACTTTATATTTATCATGTTGACACTACTGATGTATCTTAAGAGGTGATTCTAATAACATTTTCTTTCAATTTTTTTTAATTTTACCTAGATAGTACAATTTTAATCATATTATTGTGAACTTATAAATATGGTATTTTCGAAGATATCATAGATGAAATAGGAAAAAATATATAATAAATCATATCATATCATATGGGATTTATATATAAAGATGTTATGTAGTAAGTGGTTCAACTAGAAGTAGCATGATGGTCACAACAGCTACATAGGTAACTTATAAAATCATGTTTATCATGTAAGGAAATCTAGTTGAGTTGTTATTAGTTATCTAAATTGAAAGTGGTAGTCTGTTTATATTAGTACCCTAGAACAATATATTAGGTAATTTAAATTATCATAATATTGATATTGTAGAATATTAATTATTGTCATATCATATCCTGATTTTTATTCTATTTGACATTGAATGTGATAATCTCTTAAGGGAATGAATGTTCATAATAGTTCCCCAATATGATATAAACCTTGAAGTTCTAGGATAGTATTATTAAATATATGGATTATGGTTGTGTGATATAATTTAATGGGAAAAATATTATATAGGCTATCAGGGTTAGGGGGCTCAAAAGACATTTACACTTATTCTCATAAATATTGTCTTTAGTAATATCAAGAATTGACGATATTAAAAGTAGACCTGATAGAAGGAAATACACATTTGTACATGTCATTGAATTTTCATAATTGTGGAAAAGTGTAGTAGTTATTTTACATTAAGATTATTACTAATACATATCATGAGTATTGTACTCTGATGTAATAAAAAAAACTATAACAACATATGCTTACGACAAGGTAGGATATTTTCTGTGTGTCACGAGTGAAATTGAATTAATGAATAATGTGAGAAAGTATATTACCCTTACATATTTTAATGGAAGTTTATGTCTTAATCCCTTTAATTGGAATTGAACTTCCCAATTATATCCATGGCCATTACGTTCTATCACCTTGTTCTTTTATTAAAGTCAATGAATGTAACATTGAGCACATTGGTGGTTGACATCTGTATTCAACATACTTAATTATTGATAGTAATATAAATAGATTATAATATAAAGTGTTTATTTTTATGTGTATATTTTCAGTGCTACATTTATTATCATTTTTATGGGTACCTTGGTATGATTCAAGATGTTAACCTTGAACATTAGAAAATTCTATCTAATTCCACTAAGAAAGAGGACTAGAGGGTCAAACACTACGTGTATATGAAACCTTAGTTAAATTTTATATGATTTTATCATGTTGAAAAATTATTACTCCCATATAGGATTTAATAAGTATTCATGTTGATTTGAATTAAAATATTTTGTCACCAATTCTTCAAAGAGAATAAATATATGAGTTGAATTTTTAATAAATATTTATTTTCTATTTTATTTAATATAATATTTATGTATTTATAAGTGAATAATTCAGTAATATTTATATATTTAAATAAATAGTTATTATTCAAGGTTTTATAAATGCTGAGTAGGAATGATGGTTCGAGTTACTGATCAAATGGGAAATGACATATTAAATATTATTTGACTAAATTTTTATTAATTTATTCATGAAATAAAAATTATTTATATGTGAGTTTATCCCATATCAAGTAAATAATAATAACATTATTATTATTTATGAATGAAATTTTCTAGGAATTAAGAGAATAATAATGGGTCATTTGTAATTATTATTCTCTAAACCTAGCTCTATATAAACTCGATTATATCATTCTCATATCTAATGATTTCTGTATATAATTAATTCTAAAGATAAACCTATTAATCCATGGAAATATATTCCTTTATAACACTCTCAAGAATGGGGATAAATTATACTCCTCCTCCCTTTTATGGGTAGATAGAAAAAGAATAATTCTTATATATCGAATCTATTCTTTTGTTGATCAATGGTGAATGATGAAAGCATTCAAATCTTCCATGCTAGCACCCAAGGGTATCAATGAAGATGTTTAATGGTTCAAGAAGCACATGTGGATCTCTGATCTAGTGATTATAACCTTGAATCGACTGACATAATGATGGTATTAGAAGAAATAGTTAATTGAATATTTAAAAAACAATGAAATTACAAAAGATTTATTTCTTATTATATATAAATTAATTATAAATTATATGTGATGATTTAATAATTTCGATCCAGGGGTTTCTATTTAATCTAATTATGAGGAGAAATGTAAATAATCTGATGAAAATCCATTGTTGTACACGGGTCAAAACAAATTTTTTATTTCCCAAAACCTTCATAGACTATATTTTTTAAGGTCACAATATGACATGATAGTTGAAATTTTAATATTATCATATTCTCACACTTTGTTTAGAAGATGGTAGTGTAAACATAGTGTAATATACTGATAGGTAGTATTTTATTCAATATTATTTTATGTAATCATGATATGATACCTAATTGTGTATGTGACCAAATTTATATTCCACTAATATGCTTGTTTGGATATAATGGATGCCTCAGAGAGTTATCTTCTATGAGATTTCCATTTTGATGATGCTGTGGTTTACGTATAATGGTAATGTAAATGTAGATCTCACAATAAGTGTTTGTATTAGAGGAATTTGATACTTTTATGGGATGTTTGAAAGACTATGTGGACTAGTTGACCAAGTACATCATTGGTATCCCACTATCATGAGTTCCTAGTGAGGTGACAGAAGCTAAAAATACATATATTTTATATCATTTTTATATTTCAAATGTTACATGTCACTAATAATATAACAATACCAGAACCCAAAGGGTTATTTTATTTGTAGATTAGATACGTAAACAGTTTATTAAACAATACTTCCTCAACATCTCTTAAAAACACATTTACATAAAACCTTCTCATATACATAGTCTTATACATAATTTCATGGGGAAGTTAAACAAAAGAGTAGTGATCTAAAATTATTAGTAAGAGAAAAATAATAAATGAATCCAATTATATTAAATGAATATGCATTTTAGATATTATTAGTATGTGATAAATATCTAATTAAAAGGGGTAACTAAATGATGGTAGATAACCGTCATTACATGGGATCATAGGATCATAAAAATATCATCCTAAACACATAAAATGTATACCATTAATTAAAAATATAAAAACAATGTACTGAATAAATAGAAGAATAGGAAATCATAACATTGTGAATAAATCTATAAATAATCATGTCTATGTACAAGATATGAAAATGGTAAATATAACTCACCAACATAGTCAAGGTTATAAAAAAGAATAATAAAAATAATGTCCATGCACAAAATGATTATCTCATGATGTATAAAACCATAACCAATTAATTAGAGGGAAATAAAGGACAACATCAACATCAAAATGATATACTATATATATATCTGCCACATGAAATAAATCATTCACCATATTATAAAATAAAACCCATAGAAATAAAATAATGTTCAAATGGTATCAAAAAAGATATTATCAATTATAGATCAAACAATACCAAAATTAAATATCCTAAAATATGTACATAATAAATGAAAATATAGGATAAACATGTCATTTTATCCATAAAAGTTATAACATTAGAAATAGAGAGAAAAATTAAAGTGAATATATAAAAAGATTTTTTAGAAGTCATTTTAATAAATGTAAAAGTTACGTGTAACTTTTTAAAAGAAACATTTTCAATTAGATGAAAGGGATAATTTTAAAAAAAATCCATTAAAATCATTAAAAATACTTAATATTTGGGAATAATTAAACTTAATGTAGGTAAATGTGAAGGGGTAGATATTAATGTGAAGATAAATTCCTTTTTAATATTTCAAAATATCATTATTAAAACCTATATCGTTAAAAGAGTAATGAATAATACACTTGAAAATAATTAAATATAATTTTTAAGATCAAAGGAGAAAATTCATATTTGGGTCTGAAAATAATAAATGAGAACATTTTTAGAAATAATGAATATGGATATGGAAGAGAATAATTGTGTAGAGATTATGGGGAGTATTCTTAATAGTGTTATATTTTATTCAAAGAAAAGGAATACATAAATAAAAAAAATTACAAGACGAAAATATAAATTTTCTAGATATAAGGATAAAAAAATTATGGGATATAAAATGGAATAATATAAGAAACATATAAGTGTTTATTTAAAGAAAAATGTTCATGACCAAATGAAAATGAATTTAAGTTGACAAACCTTTACCTTTAGTCCAGTATTTTTTGGTTCACAAATTTAACCTCCTGAATAGTAATATAAAATTTATTAATACATTCTTCATAAAATATTTCATCTATATTTTATTTATTAAAATAATTGTATTCTCATTATTAGTCATTTTATTTTAATGTCCTTCTCATTATCAATATCTAGAGTGGGATTAGTTAATTGTTCCAAAAAAAGATATGTTTTTTTATAATTATAGATGTTATTATAAAATGATTCCAGAAATAAATAAGTTAAATTTCATGATTTTCATATAATTAAATATTTATAAATTGACCCAAATATCCATAAGTTTTGTAATATAGGGTGATTAATTTAGAATAAATATTATTGTTATATAATTAGATCATTTTGGTGGTTTTTCCAACTATGATGAAATTATTTTATTTTTTATCATTACAACTATTTAACCATTGAAAAATATAAAAAATATAGAATACATATTTTTACCATTTTTTATTGATAATATTTTAATTTCAACAAAATGTGAATTTGCTGGTGAAAAATGAAATACATTTCTTATGGAGGAGGTTAGCCGACCACAATATGAGAAATGTTTTTATTTTGAAATGGAATGAGAAGGTATTAAGTAATTAATATTCCGTTAGTATAATAAAAGTTTACAATATTAATAGATCTAATATTATCATACTAACTAGGACTGAGTATATTTGGAGAGGAAAATTTTAAAACAATTTAAGAGATTTGGGTTGGGAACATTGCCTCTTCCTTTGGATGTCCTCTCTTAGACTATGAATTAATGAACCATGGATATTATTTTGGTGAGAATAAGTATTCTGTGACATTGGGAGAGAGTTGGAGGGAGATCACTATATATTTTAGGTATCTTAAGGCTTATAATGAGCATATAGATGGGAAAGGTCAAGGGTTATATTTATAGGGGCATCAAAGGGGTGTTTTAGAATAAAATATTATAATAAAGAATTACATATTATATTATTTACTCATCTTATAGATCAATATTAATGGTTTTGTGAGTCTACAAAAAAGGGGGCATTAAAATATTCCTTTATATTTGATAAACCTCAAAAAATTGTTTATAAGTCCTTTTACAAAATATGGTACTTGTATGACATTTTATTCTTCACCACAAACATAAATCCAGAGAATAATCTTAAGAAAATTATTACACTTTTATTTAAAAAGTGTCATTTTTTTTGAAAAATAATTTTACAAAAATGATAAATTAAAATTTAAAAATAAAACACTTATATATTGAAAAGTGCCAATTTTTTTGTTTAATAAAAAATATGACCCCTAACAAAATTACTCATTATTTTATAATATCAAATTACAATTTATATATAAATATTTTTTTATAAATCCATTTCATGAAAATAATATCTAATTCAAATTTTTATATTGTCATAAAAAATTATTTTAAAGAAAATAAATCATATATGTATTTCTAAGAATGAAATTATGTTTTACTTTTTAGAAAAATTTATTTAATTATATTTAACACTTTTATTTAATAAATTACTCAATTTTTTATTGCATATTTGACCCAAATATAATTTTACTATATTACCCAGAAATATAAAATTTCATTTTTCTCTAATTGTAGCCTATTGGTTCCAGATATGGAGTCAAATTCATCTTTACAAAATGATGTAATGGTATAAAAACAATTTCATTATCAATGAATATAGATTATAATAATAACTATCCCATAGATAAATAAACCCTCAAGAACACTACATAATATTTATGGGAATGATAAGCGATGGTGGTAGCCATGGATGGTGGTTGAGCTGACATGGACTTCATTGTTATTTTAATGAGTTTGAATTCTTCTCGAACATAATTTTTTTCAATGTGTAATTTTTGAATTTATTCTTAGGTTTGGTCTAGGGAAACCCTAGTGATGCTACCTCCCTATCGTGATTTGAAAAAATAAGATTCATAATAAAGAATTATACTTCATGACTCCATTTTTTCTCTTTTCTACATAAATTTCATAATGTGGTTACTTTTACTTATACCCATTAATTCAATTTATTTGTTACAATGACTATATTTAATAATCATATCATGATTGATTTTATTTCATTATGTCATAGGATGTAATATATTCAATTAAATATTTTTTAAAGGCAAAAATAAAAAGAAAAGTCACAAGATGTTATATTCTACCACCTTAAAATAATTTCATCCTCAAAAATTTATTCACTTAAAAGGAAACAAGTGGGGTTACATTTTTCTCATCTTATCTTCAAGTTCCCATATAGCTTCTTAATAATTAGGATTTCACCAAATATTATTGACTGTATGGGTCATCTTATTTCATATCTCTTTATCTCTTTGATCACAGCTCTCCACTACATGTCCCTCATAAGATAAATCACATTCCAATTTTAAAGATTCTTTGTTTATCCAATATAAAGGTTCTTGTATATACATCCTCAAAATGATTACATATAATACATCATGTACTTGGATGATGTGTGGAGGAATTGTAATAGATAAGTTATATCCAAAATATTATCAAGGATCTCAATGGGACTAATGTACCTTGGGATTAACTTCCCCTTCTTCCCAAATCTCATAACCTACATCAAAGGATATATCTAGAGTAATATATTTTCATAAAATTTAAACTATAGATCTCATTGATGATTATATGTATATATTTTCTATCTAAATTAGTCTATTTTAATATATAGATGAATGGTTTAAACCTTATCTATCATTTCTTGGACAAGATCATGTCCCATCGACTTCCTCTTTTCAATTTCATCCCATCAAACTAGAGTCATGAAACTCTTCCCATAAGAATCCCCTTATGGTTATATTTTAATGATAGAATGGAACATGATATTATATATTAAATCATCTAGGGAAAGTTTTTACTCCAAATATTCTTGAATATCCATTGACTTGGATCTCAATATATCCTCCAATGTTTTTATGGTTCTTTTAGAATTACCATGTGTTTAATAGTGATAAAGAGTTCTAAATCCCAACTCTATATAGAATTATTATTGTTAAATTTTAAAGAAAATTAAGGTAAAAATGAGATCTCAATTTAATATAATAGAGAGTTGTGACACACCTGAACCGAGTACCCTCTCAAACTGGTACTTGACCCGTGTAAAAATATACCTGGCTGGAATTCTTGATCCCCACGGGCTGGTGCCAGGCACCAACAAATCAAAAAAAATAGAAGGAACTATTTATCCCAACTTGAAGAAGACAATAAAAACCTATATACACATGCATGTAAATAAATAATAAATAAAAACATTAATATATATAAATTTATATATATATATATCATGATAGAAATATAACTATATATGTGATACAACTGATATAGTTAAAAAGAAATATCCATGAGACAGGCCCAATAGTAAAGGGAGAAAAACTAAAATAGCTACTTTAATAGTCTTCATATTATATCATGGGTAGACCCATACCATCATTCTATATAGAGACCCAAATCCATCTGATATAAAACTTCTCCATCTCACTGTGGCGCCATTCATTTCCTAGCATCGAAAGACATAACCATGTATACTCACCACTGATGTGGTACGTAGGGTGTGAGATAACATACTTAGTAGGGTCCCGTGAAGGTTTTCTATATCATGCCTCTAGAAAATAAACCAATCATGATCAAATTTAATGAATACAAGGTGTGATATATAGGTTTTCAGTTTTATCTCAAAAATCATGGTAAACAAATTTAATTTCTCAATTTACCAAATTTTAAAAAAGATTATTTATATGAGTTATAAATAATTTCATATACATATATCTAAATATATATGTTAGTTCAAGATAAAGCATGCATCACATATAAAAAAAACCAAAGTAGTACAATCAAAATAGTGCAAACCAAAATCGACTAAATTGTAAAAAAGCACATTTAATATCACCCCAAGGATCCCACTAGGTCAAGATAGATAACACATGAATACCAAACATAGAAAATAGAATGTGAATTAGGCCTCTAGACATATGCATATATTTTAGATAGAAGAGGAACACCATATAAATTGAACTCCCAAAAGGTCTAACATGTCCCTCAAACTATAGCCATAGGGATCAAAGGAAATCTCCACCAGAAAGTCCCCTCATTAGTGGATGAGACCTATTACCATACCTTCCACCTATGTACCAATGAATTACCATGTTTTTTATTTTCTAAATCATCTCATCAAACCAATTTATCATATCATTCATTAAAACCCATTTCATAAAAACATTTCAAAGTGATTTTAAAAACCTTTTTCATTTACCATACAATGGGAAAACCATCATTTATCAAAATCCCATTTCAACACACACAAATAAAATAAATCAATCATTCCATTTATTTTAATAAAAGAATTGATCTAAAATATATGAAATTTAGTTAAAAAATATAGGCTAGTGATAGAATAACCTACCTCACAACTCGAGTCACACATGCCTACAACAGGTTCCACCCATATGAATAACGAAATAATGGAAATGGAGGCCATATAATGAATCTACACATATTAGGATTGATTAAATATAATAAAAGGGTTTGTGGGGTAGAAGAGACACCACATACCTTAATAACACACAGCATTACACCACAACCAACAAAGGATGGGCCCCGGAACAATATCACACAATATATTTAGAAAGGAATCAAAGAAATTACTATTATAGATCAACTTATATGATAAAAAATGCAACGATGCTAACCTGATAAATGTAGAGGATGAGGAAGAAAGGATTACTCACCCGAAGAGATACCATTCACATCCCCGATGATCAAATGTTGAATGAATCTATCTAGAGATATGAGGAAGACAATATTACTCACCTGAAGAAATTTTATTGTTATTGGATAACTTTTGTTAACTATTTTGGGGTTGGAAATATCTAGAGATAAAAGAAATTCATTTTCATTATTTTATTGTTCTAATGTTCTATTAAATTATAATTTTAGTCATATATGAATAACAAAATCCTATTAGATATTTATTTCCTAGTGTAAGATATGAATTAAGAATTTATTGAAGCATAACCAGAGGATAATATTTGAACTATATTTTACAGTGTTCACTATCATAATGGTAATGTAATTTATCAACTTTAGGGAAACAATATTGAGACAAAAAAATTCCCTTTTACTATAAATTCAATTGAATCAACATCCTTTTAACTCATCACATATTCATTGGTTTTATGGTTGTTAAAATTATCATTCCTATGTTATTTATCACCCTCCATCATTATTTGGTAATTACACTTTTCTTCTATGTTCACATCTTCTCTTCCCAACTATGTTCTCCTACTTGGAAACCTGGTTATGTGATTATTCGAGATAACCTTTTCACTTCCCATTACCTATTATCAAGAATATGTTTTCTTAACCATTATCATGATGTGGAGTTTTAAAAAGAGATTTTTCAAATGTAAAACCCTTGATTATTGCAATCAAGATTAAATTATGTGGATATAATTTATTTAAGGGGTTAGAATATAACACCTTGAGATTTTAAAAAAGTAAAATACTATTTGATTGTATATATGAAATGGGACACAAAGACATTAAGACAATTTAACACCCCAAGAATTTAATATATATTTATTTTTATATAAATTCAATATCATTTATACCTTTTAATGAATGTTACACTACTTTTATATAAAATGTGATACTCTAATAAAAAAATATTATTTAAACATGAATATTATAACCAATCAGTTAAGATGGATTGTACGAATAGTAATAAATAAATTATGAAAATTATAAACTTTACACATGTATAAAATAAATTCAATGGTCATCAATTGATTATAGATAAAATAAAAATCATTTGAAAGAGACGGAAATTTTTTCTAAAAACAATATTTTTCTGAAAGGTGGATTAGCCACACTTTTCATATATAATTTAAAATTTATTTTTACCACATTTATAAAAAAATGATAAGTATAATTCCTTTTAAAAATAAAAAATTCAAAATTATATTTTTTTAATCAATTGAAAATTTTCTAAAAAGATTAATTTTTTTAATGAATCTTGAAAATTCTGATTTTTATTGAAAATATCATTTTCATTTAAATTATTTACAAAGGTAAATAATATTTTAATTTTTTAAAAGAATAACTATTAATATTATGTAATAATTTAACTATTTTAGGTAATTTTTTAAAAATATGAAACAATTTTGATATTAAAACATTATATTCTTATGTGAATTTTTACTTTGACTAACCGCTATTTCCTCGTGTTTGTGGTTTAATATTAAATTGAATTTAGCAACTTATATGAATTGAATTTGAAAAAAAAATATTTATTTGAAATAATAATAATATATATTATCTGATATGGTTATCTTTATTTAGGATCATAATGAATAGATAAAATAATTAAAACTAATTACAACGGTTAAGGTAAAAATTGGTTTACCGTAGCTTAAACTAAGAAGATACATGTTAAGAATGAAATAAACTATTTCCAAACCCCATTTTTTGGACATATTTATACCTCATAACCTATAAAGTTCATAAATGAACCATTTTGGAGGATTTTTTCAAGATAAAAATAAGGTTATTTCTTTATATATGAAAACTTTTCAGGTGTGTCATCTCCCTCGCTTATAAATGGACACCCCTCTCCTCTCTTATACACACTTAGAAACCCATTTTTTGTCCAAGACCTTCCCAAATACCTTTTTTAATTCAATAATGATATACCAAGGGCTATATTTTTGTTATCAATTCTTCTTTTGAATGCTTTACGTATAAACCAAAAGAGTCTTTCCAAAGACGATGTATGATTCTTAAACGTGTGTATTGTTCTTATTTCTTATTCCACATCCTTCAAACATTTTACAACTAAGATAATATAAAAAAACACTATATATTATATATTGAAATTTTATATTGGTTAATTTCATAACCCTGATCCATCTCCACTTGCATCAATGGTGAAACAAAATCATTCATCATGTGTACAACATACTACCGCCTCGCGAACCGATTTAATTAATTTTACATCACCACTTTTTAAGGATGAATATAATGATGTATTTAACTTATTTATATAATATTTACAGAATTATTATAATCATGGAAATATAATATCATATCCAACTTCTTACCTTCCAAACTATTGGAAAACAATAATGTCTCTCATTTGTACATGTTGATTACCGCCTCCACGAAGTGATTTGAAATTTTTCAATTTTATTTTTACATGGATGGTAATAAGGATGTATTTTATTAATATAAATTATATATATAACATAATAATGATTCTATAAATTTTAAATTTTAATTATTTTCCCTTCATTCTATTTGTCGATAAAAATGTAGACAATGTCCATGTGTACGTATGACCTACCATCCCCATGAATAGTGTAATCCAATTTATATCTCCAAATTTTATAAAATACTATAAATAAATATATATATATAATATTTATATATGGTATTTATTTCATTGATAAAAGTCTAAAAATTATTTAACCATGATCAATGAATAACCACTGAGTATTTCCAAAGAAAAACATAACTGAAAAGCAAAACAATTATCACCTGAAACAATGCATTAAATAAAGAAATTTTAACAAACTAGTGGTAATGAGACTATAATGAAATAAAATATGGTATTAAATATATGAATAGTGTTATAAAATATATTAATAATAAACCTATATTTATTATATACGATGTTTATACATATACGAAGCAAGTCGAACCTAAGGTATGGGTTTCTCATATCACTTTTACTTCTATGAGAAATATGACATATTCACCACTTATTTATCTGGGTGGTGTGGATATTTCCACTTTTTATATGTTATATAAAGAATATATTTATCTTACTTATATTCAATTCATTAATTGATGTTATTTCATTTAGGGTCTTATGATTCAAAATTTTCCAAAGTGGTAATGGTTTATTTCATAATCTTATGATTATTCGGGATTGATTTTGTTTAAGTCTCACACAGGAGAGTTATTTGGTATTTATACCATAAAACTAATATTTTAATTATCCACATTGTAATTATTAAACTCTCAATCAATAGAACCATTTCCACCCATTGTTATATAAAATTATTGACAGTTTTGTTTTATGAAAATCTAAATTTATTTCTCTCTTAGGTCCAAAATCAATTTCCATGTTAATCCATGTTTTATAAAAATGTTTTAAATATTTTTTTGAATTTTACAAATGATTTATTAAATATTTTTTCTCCTATTTTTACATTATAAATAATTTTTTTAAAAAAAAATTCATGTGTTTTTTACAACAGGGAATGTTTTTCTTATATCAAAATTGTGAAAGAAATTTTTTTTAAATTGTATGAAATGAATGAAATTTTCCACTATCGTGAACACTCAGTATTTTAAATATTATATTAAAATTATTCAGAGGCTATTTTCCAAAATAAATTATTTCAAAATTATTTTTTGACGTTCTTCTTAAAAATATTTTCAAAGTTAAAATGTTATTTTCCTGAAAAATGTCTTTAATGAAATTTTTTTAATATTTAAATTCATCAATGATGTAAAACCCCAACCCCAATTGTCTTGAATTTCTGTATTACTTTATTACAATGGAATAATATATTTATAATCACATGTCAATTGACTACATAATTTAGTAGTCTGGGTAAACTAGATACATACTTGAAATTGAAATTACATTTCAATCATAAAATACAAAATGTATTTTCATTGAGGACACCATTATTCCCATTATCATAACCATTTATATCAATCTTAGTATACATCCTAGTATCTTGGATAAAATTAAAACATAAGAATGGGGTTTTCAAAAATGATCAGTAAGGTTTAAATATAGGACAATCTATCATGAATGAAAAATAATAATCAATATAAAAATGTAAATAATTGAAAAAACCATTTAATAACATGAATATAATTATAATATAAGGAATAAATATTATTTAAATGTAAATAATTGGAAAAAAATTCATTTAATCAATATATTGATGAAACTCTGAATACATGAATAATATCATACTGAAAATATCAGGGATAATAATAACTGAATCTATAGTGAATGAAATGCTTAATTATTGGAAATCATGTTTCCTAGGTACAAGATACATTTACCTTAAATTCCATTCACAAGATAGTTTAATATTTATGGGTAAAAATCATTTTATTTGGCTAACTTATTCATCTCATGAGAATACTGACACATCAAGGGCCTTTTCTATATATAGTCCCCACCCATTCTTACATGTCCCAATCATTCCTTGTAGATCAAATAATAGATTTAATTCATAAAATTATACCTTATCATCCAGTATCCTTATTGAGTGAATGATACGGATTTATCATTGTTTTCCTAGTCAACAGAATTACTTTAAAACGAAACAACGTATGTAAAAATGGTATATGGTTTAGTAAATAATCATATCCATCATACAAAAAAAGTTTATATATAAGATAAATGAAATTTTAGATGATAAAAATAACAAATACATAAATCTGATTTTATATTCACCATTTAATATAAATTAGGTTTATAATATTATTATATGCCTCATTGAAGTGAAATTCAGACGAATTCTCTTATAAATTTATAAATAGTCAAACAATATTCCACATGAAAGAATAAAATTAAAAAAACATTAACTATCATTAGAATAAAATAAATTAATTATATAACATATCAAAGTGGTGTTATATACACCTCATAAAATAATATATATGCATAACATCAAAAATTATCTTTATGAATGAAAACTGAGATTAAGTCCCTTACCACATGCCTCCCTTTAGTTTTGAATATTTTCACCTTCTTTATAATGGTTTAAACAATTTTATTAATTTATTAAAATACCATATTCATATTTATAATACCTTATATGATACTTTTATACCATATTATCACTCATTAATTTATAATATTCCATCGGTTTCATTGTTTGAGGTGTTAATTGCCTTGTTTTCTCATGCATTTTTTATTAGTAATGTCCTGGAATTGTTTACATAAGATATAGATCTATCATCTTCAGAATATGATTAATCTTATAAATATAATATTTAATCATTAAATATAGTTTCATAACTATTAATGTATTTTTAACATGGAAAATAATTTCATTGAATTGTAGAGATGATAGGTCGTACATAAGAATGAGTGACGATATCCTACCATTAATAGCCGAAGTGGTACGAAATTGAATGATATATTAATTAAAAATAACTAATATTATGTATCATATATCACATATATTTATCATTTCCATCATTATAACCATCCAATTATTGCGTCTATGAAAACAATTACACCACTACATAGATATAGTGAACCATGAATACACACATGAAGTGATTTTGTTTTTCATAGGATGGATAAAAGGTGGAATATGGTTTTTTCATGATAATAATAAAATACCAGTATATAGATGATAATTGAGTTATTAATTTTTTATGGAAACAACACATGATAAGGAAGTTGATGTACAATAAATATTGAAAGAGTCGGTAAAGACGATTACATATTCATTGAAGGGGATCCTTTATAACTTCTCATAAAGGCGATTGGGTAGGTCTTTTGGAAGGGAAAAACCTTAATAAAATAACTAATTATGTTTATAATAGAAACAGGTAGATTATAATCATGATATATTGCTAAATGTGGTGTAAATATATGAAGGAATGGATTCCCTTTTATATTTGAGTTGAGGGTCACTTTAAGAATTTCTTAAAATATTAATTTAATATAAATTAATTATCAATTACAAATGTCTCTAATCTTATGAATATAGAATAGAATATGTTTATTGGAAATGATAACTTCATAAAATAATATTTAGATAGGTTTTGGTCACGTTATTACCCTAATAATTTTGTTATAACCTTTATCTAATCCCTTTCACTGTTACTGTGATAAAATTTATTTTGACTCATTGAGGGTAAATACTTTCACTATAAAATTACAAACAACCCAAAAATGGTATATGGATGAAATGTTAAACATCAAAATAATTTTTCCTAATTTAATATTTTTAGATTTTTATATCATGTTATAAAAAATTATTTTAAAATATCATTAATGTCGGTTTTGACATTAATCATTAATTTGACTTTTTAAAACATCAATACAACAAGATAACATTGAAATCTTTATTCTAATACATCTCTAATATGTCAAGGAAATCAAGAAAACTCTTATATGAGATTAATTATCTATGATTATATTTATTTTAATATTTTTAATATTAGTTATTTGATTCTTCCATTAATTAAATAATTAATGCACCAGCATTGGGTAAGAATTTAAGGTAATTATTTCCTTACAATAAATTTTATATAAATTAACATGATGAAGATAAATATTTTGAATCTCAAAATAGTATTTATTATCGAATATATCTTCTGAATAACACCATATTAAAAATGTTATAGTTCTTAAAATCATGATTGTGGCAACTTTGACTTTTCTTCAAAATAAATATAATACGGGTTATAATCACATCCCAATGGAAACAAATGGTTATATATATGAACCCTGAATGATCATGGATAAAAATAACTCAAAACTAGAATTTGTTCAAGTGTTAGGGTTATTTTATAGTCCTTGTTATTTTATTTTGAACCTATATTATTCAATTAACCCTTCATATGGTAACAAAAATTATAATGCATACTACTAATATTGGACCAAAACAAATGGGGTCTATTTAAAAAAATGTATAATTTTGGATCCAAATAGGGAATACATTTTTAAAATTTCTAATCAAATAAATTGAATAATTTAATTAAAAATTAATTCTTCAAAACACAATGAAAAACTTTTTTCTTTAAAATATAATTTTTAATCCCAAAGATATACTTATACCAAAATAAGTTATAAGGATTATTAATTTAACATCTTGATATTTTTAAAATGTAAGACTATGTTTGATAGTGTACATGATACGCCACATAGAGCCTAAATGAAAAACTAAAATATTTAAATTTTTATCTAATAACCTAGCCGTTAAAATATAGGGTATGAACATGATTTATTGAATTATTAAAATTTGGTTTACACATGTATATATAATAAATTATTTCAGAGAACAATTAATTATAAATGAAAATAAATCCCTCTTAAAAAAAATCTTCCTCGGAACACTATTAATATGATCAAAAGTGTGCATTATACAAATAAAATAAACAAATCACACTTTTTATATTATATTAAACCTTTTAATATAATGTTTAAAATTAATCCTATATTTTTTCTAGATATAAAAGGAAAATAATTCCAATTTTATACAAAAAAACATATTTTTCTAAAAGGAATTTTTTCCACCTTTTAATGGATGACTTGTTTTAATGATAAAATAAGACACTTTTATAAATTTTATTTGATAAAATCATATTATTATTTGAAATATTAATACCAAAATTTAATTTTTTAAAATATTTCTTGTTTTTCTGATATGTTTCATTTTTTGATAAATTGTGAAAAATAATATATTTTAATTGGAAAATACTTTTTTGGATAATTTATTTATGTAGTTAGAATATATTTTAAATTTGTTTTAAATTAAAAATATTTCAATAATACATATATTAATTTAATTATGGAATTTTTAATATTTTTTATATTAAATTAGGATATAAAAGTATTTCTAACTTTTGCATGTTTTCAATATGAAAACTTGTTTTCTTACCCCATTTACAAGATTAATTTTAAATTAATTTTACCAACTTATATGATTTAAATTTTTAAAAATAGATTCCAAATTTTTATTTATATGGTTGAAATTTTGTAAATAATTCTCTTTTGTCTTTGTAAAATATAAATATTAACTTTATTATTTTTTGTTACCAGGGTTAAGTGAAAATCATGTAATTAAGGGTAAAAATAATATTATAAATTTTAAAAAATTACCCTAACACTTTCCCAAATTTTATTGGATAATATTTTTCTTCCATAACCATTAAAGTATTAGTTTTGTGACCATTTATGGCCATTTGGATTTGAGTATAACCTCTATAATATTTTATTCAATTAAAAGTAAAACTTGTCAAACTTTGGTTTCTAACAAGCTATATATTTTTAATATGGGGTCATCTAGTTGAAATATTAGATTATAAGTATTATTTTGAAAGGTAAAAAGTTTATTTTCATCATGGTAACTTAAATTTAAATTTTATGGTAGAAATAATTAACTTAAATAATTATACAACAGTGACACAATAATTGTTTAATTAATGGAAATATCAAATAAATGATATTGAAAATATTAAAAGGAATATAATTTGAGTTAATTAATGTCATAAATGAATATTATAGATTACCTTGAAATATTTTGGATGTATTAAAATATTTTATTCTAAGTTATATTTTTTAGGATATTTTTAGACAATTATGTAATGAATAATGTTAAAATTGACATTAATGATATTTTAAAATAAATACTATTTTTTAAAATGATAAAAAACTCATAAAAATATAGAACTCTACCATAATATTGGGATAAAGATTAAAATTTAATTAAAAGTTAATTTATCATTATATTTTTATTTTATGTTAAGTATATCAACCTTCAAATAGTAAAAAACACATGTTTCACGGTAAGAGTTAAAAGGGTTAAATAAGGGTTAAATCTAAATGATAAGGGTAGTAATGTAAACTAAAATTATATAAAAAAATATTTGATTAGATTATTTAGACCCATAATCATACTATATAAAAAATAACTCCCTTTGGTTCCATTTTTAATTGAAAAGTAATTTAAATTAATTTAATATTTGGATGGATTCCTGGAGTCCCATTCGCTCTCTTATAAAAGGGAACCTATTATTCTCTTTTATTCACACTTAAAACATATTTTTATTTGTAAAATATCTAGAAAAATCCATTCCTATAATTCCTCCCAATATTATAGTTCTCTTAATTTAGGAATAACACCACCCTTAGTGGTCCTAAAATGTTAATCAAAGGAGATCATTTAAAGAAGAGGTATCATTTTTAATTATGTTTTTTATTTCATTTCATCTTACAACTCTTTCAAATATTATTCAAGAATTATAAATTAATAACCCATGTATAATCCATATATTTATATGTTATTATTTTAATATCATCATCTAAATTCATTTTCACTACCATCAAATGGAAAAAATAAGTTATCGTTCGTGTGTATAACGGAAAACGACCTCACGAACCGATTAAAATTCATTTTCCACCACCATATATCAATACTGGTTATAATGATGGAATAATTTTTTATATAGTATATTCAGGAAATATTTACCATTATTAAAATGATAATATATCATTTAAATTTTGAACATTCCATGTAGAGAAAAATTATTATGTCGTTCGTGCGTACATGTGAATTATCGCGTCCATGAAGCGATGTGATTCATTTTTCATAATAAAATAAAATGGATGTTATATATAAGTATATTTAAATGATAAATTTGATATTTATGATATTATTATAATTTTTTAAAGATAAAATTATTCTTATCTTCTTTACATCATGATATTTGAAAAATGGAAACGTTACCCATGCATAAATACGACCCACCATCTCCCGTATTACAACATAGTTCAGTTTGCATAATAATAATTAATGGATGGATTTAAAATATAATATATATATATATTAATTATTCTTAGTTCATGAATATTATTCTAGAGATGATTTACTAATGACCACTTTTCCTATAGATATCATACCGAATTTATTTTGGAGTCAAGCATCGAATATCATCAAAACTGTCTCACGTGAACTTAAATAAATATATAATTTTATTAACATGATAATAAGTAATAATAAACATAAAAATGTTATCAATAAAATATAAATTATCATAATTTTATTATTAATGATCATAACTATTGTATGAGAAGAGTCAGACTCAAGGTAATTGACTCTTTAACTAAATAATCCTTATTTTAAATGTCTTAAAGATTTATTCTCTAAATCATTCACATTCATGTACATGTTTTTAAAATTGTTTTTATGAAGTTATTTATATGTAAAATAATGTTCTAAAATTTATGTTTTTATTTTTTCTAAAATCTATTCAAAAATGTAAATTTTTAAGGGTTTATATAAGAATTTTCTTTAGAAAAATCCTCTTTTAAAGTTTCTTTTTACAAAAGTCAAAATGAATGTTTTTTAACACATAATACATGAATGGAATTTACTACTTTACTAACACATTAATTTTTTAATGTTTCATTTATATGTTTTCATATATATTTTCAATGAAAATGGCTTCATTATTATATGCACTGTTTTTTTATTTTATATGTTTTTTTACATGAAAAGGGTTTTTTGATATCTGAAGGTGTTTTACACATGGGTTTAGAAGATTTTTCCAGGGTTTTATTAATTATTTGGTTCATGTAAATTATATAATAAAGATTTTTACCATTATATTACATGGGTTAGCCCAATATATCATGTTTTTAAGAAAATGATTTTAATGTGTTTTCATGTTTTTTAATAGACAAACAGTTTTCATCCTTTTAAGACCCTTACTGATATTTTTGGGCACATATGATGTTTTAAAATGTTTTTCATTATTTTCAAGGGAGATGAGGTAAAAGGATGAGATCTGGGAGAAAAATATGAGAATTGTTCATAAAGTAAAACCATGATTCATTTTATACACCTTTTTTGGTAGTAAAATGGATACTCAGTATAAGTGTCCACTTATATTGTATGGGTTTAATTAGTAAGAATTATCCCAAATTATCTAAGTATATAAGCTGAAAATATATTTAGAATCTTAATAATATAAATTTAAGTAAAAAATACATGACTGTGTAAGGATTAAGGCCATACCCTTACAGTCGAAATCTAAGGAGGGTTTAGACAACTTCAGATATTAAGAGTTATTCTTAAGATTTATGGATATCATCTAGGGTTTATAATTATTTGGTTGATGTTAAGATCACTATATTAAAAACCCATTTGTATACTTTAAGTAATGAAATTTTTTGTTTAATAATGGTTTTATTGGATATTGTATATATAAGAGTAATATATATAGGTCTAAAGTATTTGAAGGTAAAAATATTGTAGATTTTCTTATAGTTATTAAATATTCAAAGATGATTTTCATTTTAATATGTTGAAATTAATTTTATGTTTTAATGATGTTCTTTTATTCAAAAAAAGTATAATTAATTAATATGGAAGGAAATATACCTTTCAAAACCATATTATCCATTCCCAACGATTTTGTTATCAAAATTATTGCAAAAGCATGTTAAAAAGATTTTAACAGCATTCAAAGTATTCAAATCACCTTCCAGAAACTTTTTTACTTATCTAAAACCTTTTAATTTCTAGAAAATGTCTTTATGTAGTGGAATATTTTTAATTTGATTAAAAATTATAAACACTAGAAAATATCTCGAAAGGGTAAATTTTACAAAGGATGTGACCTCTTAATTCTTGAATGTTATGTATCATGTCTGAAGATAAAAGGGATATCAATGAAATCACGATGGCTTGATTTAAGGTATGAATTATTTTCTTATGTACTAAGTATAAAACATTTTTTGGTGATATTTTTGAATCATAATGATATAATTCATATCATTTATTATAAGTATAATGTATTAATTAATAAGACAATGAGGCATCGATAATGTTTTAAGAAGGAAGATGAATGGAGGATGAGTTTATGTATTGAGTTTTCAAATTTATGATATAGTGTTATTTTATAAATATTATGGGAATCATGGAACACATTTGTATTATTCTATATTATTTTTATAAAACATGGGTAAATATTATCTGGAAGTGATATCCTTGAAATATGGTAAAAAAATTATAATTTTTAGGTTACATTTATTGAGTTTTGATAAACTTTTTAGGTATATATAACCCTTAAGTTCAATATATGAATTATGTTATTTCGGGAAATTTACATTACTATTAGTGGACATAGGTTTAAAGGTATTGGTAGCCTTTAGGGTTTATATTATCTCTTATTTTGATGTAATTATGGGTTGTTACAATTTGGGAAAATTTGTTTTACTGGATAATGATTTGGTTGTTAAGTGATTAGATTTTTTAGGAAGATGTTCATATTTTGAAAATATAATATGATTAAGGTAAATTGAATATTTTTAGTAATAAAGTTTGAATTTTATTTTTAATCTAATCATAATTTCATTATGGCTTTATAGGGATTCATGTATTTTATTGAAATGGTAAACATATCTTGATTATTGTTAGATATATTACATTTTTGTATGAGACTTCAAGAGTACTTTATATTATTTGGAGATAAATATTAAAATTAAATTGGAAGACTATGTGATCCAATATTTATGGATTTTTGGTTTCAATCACAATCTTGACTATTTTGAGGAATTTTTAGCATAGTTATGTGGTGAGTGATCTAAGATGAATTTTTAGTGTTACTAGAGGATTTTGGATATTAAATTTGATATTAATAATTTAATGGATTAATATTTTTATAATATTATCTTATCTAATAATAATAGTTTTGGTTTTGGTTAATTCCTAAATTAAAATTTATATATATAGTTAATCTTTTGTGGATTATGTGATTCTCTATATGTTTATTCTAGTGCTTAATGGATGAAAAATTTATCATGAATACTAGTCATTTATAGAAAAGATGATTTTGTGGTGGAAATTGATAAATGATGAAAATATAATTTTAATGTAAGTATGTTTCCTTATGTTCTATTTCTAGGAATTAAATGAATTCCTTAACATTAAGAAAATTATTTTGAAAGAAAATGTTATCCATTTTCTTTTATCAATTGACTTTTAACTGATCATATATTTTTGTTTTTGTGATAGTTAAATTTACCAGTATCATATTCTCTATCACTATCTATTATTCATTATGATTTAGTTTTCTCTTACATGTCTTTTTTTTCCTATATGGAAACCTTGTATGTGTTTTCTCAGGTGACCTTCATACTTCCCTTTAATTATTTTAAAGTTGATGGTTTATTAAAAAAAATTAATTGGGATTTTTATAAAGGTAATTTGAATATTTAAACCCTGGTTACCATGCTCGAAGGTCACATTGCAATTAAAAATATTATAAAAGGTGGATAATGTAACATCCTAAGACTTTTAAAAGTAAAAAACTATGTTTGATAGCGTACATGAGATTCCACATCAAGATTAAATGAGCAACTAAATTATTAAAATGTTAAAATTATAACCTATCCATTAGAATGGAAGGTATGAAAAGGATTAACATAGATATTAAAATATGTTTTAGAAAGGTATATATAATGAATTATTTTGTGACCAACTAATTAGTAATGAAAATAAAAACCATTTTAAAATAAAAGGAAGTCTTTATTTGAAAAATTATTTAAATGCATAGAAGTTTTTTTATACCAATAAAATAAAAAATAAATCTTTTTATATTATATTAATCTTTTAAACCTAATTTTTAACATTCATCCTATATATTTTTTAGACATAATATAAAAATAAATCCAATTTTACACACAAAATACTATATTTTTCTAAAAGATGATTTTACTTCCTTTTAATAGAAGACTTGTTTTAATGATAAATTTTTAAAATATTAAAAATTATATTTGACAAAAAAATATTATTATTTTAAATCATAATATCAAAATTTACTTTGGTTTAATTCTTTGTATTTTTCTAATAAGTTTTATTATTTGATAAATAGTGAGATATACTAAATTTTGATTGAAAATTGTTTTTCTATCTAATTTATTAATATTGTTAGATTATATTTTAAATTTATTTTAAGGTATAAATAGATCAATAATACACATATTAATTCAATTAATTTATCTTTAATCATTTTTATATTAAATTAGGATATAAATATATTTCAAACTTTTGAACATTCTAACTCTAAAAACTAGTTTTCTCACCCTGTCTATGAGATTAATATAAAATTAACATTACCCACTTATGTGTTTTTAATTTTTAAAAATGGATTCCATATTTTAAAAAATAAATTATAAATTTACCCTTTTTCTATAAAATAATAATTGTAACTTTATTAATATTTTTTACAAAAGTTAAGGTAAAATCCTGTAATTAAGAGTAAAATTAATAATATAAATATTATAAAATATCCCCAAAACGTTCCAAAATTTTATTATATGAGTATTTTTTATACATAAGGGTTAAATGTTCAGTTCTATGACCATCTATGGTCATTTTGATATGAATATAACCTTTATAATATTTTATTCAATGTATTGTCAAACTTGACCTACTTTTGTTTCTAACAAGTAAAATATTTTTAACATGGCGATACCTAGGGTGTATATTTGAATATAAATAGTATTTTGAAATATAAAATATTTATATTAATCATTACAAATTATTATTAATTTTTACTGGTGAAATAATTAACATAAATTATTATACAACGATGATGGAGTAATTGTTTAATTAATGGAAATATAAAATAAATAATATTAAAAATGTTAGAATAAATATAATTTGAGATAATTAATGTCTTAAAAACATTTATAGATAAAATTGACATATTGGGTATTTATTAAAATAGGTTATAAAAATATATATTTTTGTTATGATTTTTTTAAAAAATCATGTAATGAATAGTATCCAAAATGAAATTAAAGATATTTTAAAATAAATAATATTTTATTGAATTAAGTAAAATTTATAAAAAACTAATATTATCAAAAATAATATTTATAAGTATTAAAATGTAATAAATTATTTATTTATGGTTCGCTTGATATTTTATAGTAAAAATATTAACATTGAAAGAGTAGAAACACATGTTGTCACAATTATACTTAAGAGTTAAATAAGTGTTAAAACTTATTTATAAAGTTTATAATGTATCATGAACATATAATGGAATTATTATATTATTTATTCATTACCCCATTATAATATATTCTAAATAAATGAACTTTTTTCCATTTGGAGCTGAAAATTAATTTATATTAATTTAATATTTTGAATAATTTCATGACTGTCCCTCCCCTATCTTATAAAGGGGAACATCTTCTTCTATTTTATTCAAAATAAAAAACCTATTTAGTTAATCCAATATCTAACCAAATAACTTAATATAATACCTTAACAATTATATATATCTTAGTTTATTCATTACACCACACTTAGTGGTCTTAGGATGTTACTTAAAGGAAATCATCTGAAGAAGAGGTATCATTTTAAATTAAGCGTTTCTATTTTATTAATTACTACACCTCCATAAAATATTATTCAACCATTATGAAATAATAAATCCAGTATACTACATATATTTATATTTTATTATGTTTATATAGTCACTTTAATCTATATACACTTCCATCAAATGGGAAACAAAGTTATTGTTTGGGTGTGCAGTGGAATACCACATCAAGAAAAAATGAATTCATTTTACATCACTATCTTTCAAGATTGGTTATAATTATGGATTTAATATTTATATATTATTTTAATTAAATGATTATAATTATTAAAAAATAATATATCATTTACATTCTTACCTTTCCATGGATAAAAAATGAAGACATCATTGTGGAATACGTGTGAATTATCACCTCTACGAAGTGATGCAATTCATTTTACATCACCACATCACATGGATTATATATATAAGTATATTTAAATTATTAATATGATATTAGTGATATTATTATAATTTTTTAAAGTTAAAAGTATACTTACCATCATTCCCTAATTATTATTGAAAAATGGATATGTTACTTCTGTGTATATGTGGTCTATCATCTCAATGATTGTAATGGAGCTCATTAATCATAACCATAATTAATGGATGGATTTAAAGGTATAAGTTATTTATGATAATTCTTATAATTTAGTGAATATTAGTCTGGATATGACAAACTATTGACCAATTTTTCTGTAGACATCAAACCAAATTCATTTTGGACTCAATTACTGAATATCATAAAAAACATCTGATGAGAACTTAGATAATTAAGAAACTATTATAACATAATAATAAGTAATAATAAATATTAAATAGGGTATATTTTTAAGGTTTTATGTAAGTGACTTTATTTTTAAATATCATATTTTAATGTTTTTTTTAAAAAGTAAAAAAATAATGTTTTTTTAACATGTATGGAATGAGAATAATTTCCCACTTTCCTATGATTTAATTATTTAATGTTTCCTTTATTTGTTTTCATATTTGTTTTCCTAAAAAATGGTATCATTATAATGTGTTGGCTTTTTATTTCTTAAAATTTATTTTACAACAAAATTTTATTATGATATCCTAAAGTGTCTTACAAATGGGTTTGAAGAGTTTTCAAGGGTTTTATTCATGATTTTTTCCTTGGATATTATATATGATGGGTTGAGATCAATTATAGATCATGAGTGAGCCTGATATATAATATAAAAATGGTTGATCCCCATTATAGAACATGGGTGATCCTGATATATTTTATACAAAGGGTTGAACCCAGTTATAGATAATGAAAAGTGGGTGATCCCAATATTGATTTTATACAGGATGAGTTGTTTTATATCACTCAAATTCATTGGGTACATTGGGGATGGAAGGCTATTATATGGTCATTCCATTTAGAAAGGTTCTCTAAGGGTTTAATTATGATGATGTCCCAAGGAATCTATATAAGTATTATATTTTTTCTAGTGGGATTTCATGGAAACTATTTGATTTAAAAGTGTAATATAATGATTCTTTTTAAGGAAAAAATGATTCTATTTTTGAAATAAAATTTATGTTTTTAAGAAACTATTGTTAATGAGTTTTCATGTTTTCACAAGAATAATAGTTTTCATCATTTTATGACCCTTACTGAGATTTTTTTACTCATCCAAATTTTAAAATTTATTTCATAAGGTTTAAGGGAGAGTAGGGATAATGATGAGTTCCCGGGAAAAAATTGTCTATTTTTCATAAATTGAAACCATGTTTTATTTTAAAGACCTTTTTTGGTAGAAAAAATGTATACTGAGTATAATTATCAAATTCTACTGTTGTATTAAAATTTTAAGAGTTTTTCACAATTCTATAAAACTATTAAACGAAAAGAACTTCTAAATTTTAAGAATCTGAATTCTAGTTCAAAAACACTTAAATTTGTAATGATTATGGCGAGTCCATACAAATAAAATATAATTAATTTGATAGTATAGAATTAAATAGTAATTAATTAATTTTGAAATAAAATTAACATCAAAAAGGTAATTTTATTAAAAATAAATTTACAGTTTTATAAATATATGTATTTTTCACTATTTGCTGTAAAATCATTCTTTTCAAAAAATTCCCAAAAAACAACCATAAACTAATTATAAAATGATGGTTTAAAAAATGATATTAGTATTCTAAAAAGAAATTTTATAGAATTTATAGAAATTTATTATAATATTTAGTCATAAAAATTAAGAAATCCATTTTTGAAGAAAACATATTTTTTGAACAATAAAATAAATTTATAAAAAATTATGTACATATTCAAAAATAATTAACTAATACATTAAAAATGAGTTGTAAAATAATATATTTCATAATGTGGTTTATAATATTCATAATATCCAATTTAATGGCTATGTTACAACAATCGTATTCAAATAATAATATTTTATAGTTTTTTAAGAT
The DNA here is from genome assembly GCA_963277665.1 of Viscum album. Classification (NCBI taxonomy): domain Eukaryota; kingdom Viridiplantae; phylum Streptophyta; class Magnoliopsida; order Santalales; family Viscaceae; genus Viscum; species Viscum album. The sequence goes on from OY728131.1 coordinate 360,221,047, forward strand.
TTGTGTTCTATGCAATGAAATCTATTGAAGAGATTTATTTACAATGATACATACCATAACATATTTGGTTGTTACATTCTTCCCTTATTTAATAAATTAAATCCTCATAATTTTAAATTTATCTTTGAAAATCAATGTTTTATATTTGAAAATTACTTTGTGATAAATACACATCATAAATAGGGTTAATAAAACATCCTCATAATTATAGGGAAAGGTAAATGTGAATTTAACCACAAAATTTTACTTATGAATATGATAAAATTAGTAGAAATTGAAAATATGGACATGTAAGTGAAATATAACTATAAATTTATTATTTTTTGTGATATAGAACTCGGTCATTGGAAATTTAAACATTTAAAATCAACACTTTGTGATGGGTTAAAAGACCATTGATTTCTTAATAAGAAAAGTAAATTGATAAATTTTTTATTCCTAAATCCTTCTCCGAGAGTTGAGGGATTATTTTAAAATTCTAGTAATAACCTAATAGAATAAACATACTTGATTTATTTCTATGTCATAAAAAAATATAATCATATGGTTTTCATTCAATCTATTTTCACTTATTTTCATACGCCAAGAGATGGATATTCAAGATGAATTTTAATGACTCAATAACTTTTAATGAACCATAAGTTGCACAAGTCATTCCTTCATCTTCTAAATAATTTTAAAAAAAATGGCTAGTATAGATTATCCAATATGATAAATGATAATTTAACCTAAAACAATATCATCCAAAATTCAACATAATTCATTCCATATGTAGTTAATATTAGGAATCTTCTGAAATATGTCATTTCAAATTCAAAGAAAAAACGTTTTATACAAGGTCAGTAAATTTATAGAATAAACTTAACACCAGATTCTCCAAATAAATAATGTGGCTATTTTTGTCACATAAAAAATATATGAATACCTTGTTAACTTTAAAACCTTAATAAAAACATGAATGATTCCAAAAATAAAATCTTAAGTTATTCAATATATTCCTTAAATCCAAACAGATTGTAAACTCCACCAACGATAAAAAAATCCTCAAATTACTAACCAATTTCATGGTCACCCATATTATCCCATAGTCATTTATTTATCAACTTACAACATAATTATTGAATCCGAATACACAATAAAATTAATCATTCCACTACATTCTTTAACCACAAACGTTGACACATAATATTATTCTATAATACCTCATTCCAATCATATGTCATTTATAGTATAGTCATCATCAAAAATATAATAATTACTGATACAACCATATTTATTGTCTTCAAGATCATTCCTCTTAGGACATTGATGTCCATAATTCAAATAATTTTCATATTTAAATCATTTAATCCTCGATAATTCCTTAGGGATCCCATTATTATCATTCTATTTTTTATCCAAAATTTTCATTTTTACTTGGTAATTACATTATTTATTTCCAAACACACACCCAAAAAATTTTCTCATTCCTCTTAGTCATTCACTTGGTTGTTCCTTCTCACATTATCATCATATAATAAACAAAATAAACATTACTTCATGGCTTCCCCCACCCGATCTCTTAATAAAATCTATCATTCTCTTCTTTGGTGAGTCTAAGAGGTGGTTATGGTGTATGTTTTTAATCATATATAGTGATAATTGGTTGAGAATAATCACAATACAATTCACTCCAATAATTATCCCATTTGGTTTCTCATATACACATTTTATATCACATTCATAATTTTCCTAGTTCCTTATAGTTCCATCGATTGACTAAAACCAAAATGTATAGTGTGAGCAACACTAATCAATGTGGTAAATCACATAGTAATGAAAAATAATATATAGGATGTCTATATCATGAGACGTTATAAATATATTAATCACTTTGTTTATATTATTTTATCCATTTCGATTACCAAATTCATAAAATGATATCCTATACTTAGACTTGTCCTAAAATTTAATCATAGGGTTATATACCCTAATATATGTTTTATCGAATCTTGTTCTCAAGGTCTTTTTAAACATGATATGATTACAACAATAAAAATCCAAACCCCAGTAGTCCAAAACATATTCCAATGGAATATTATACAAAGAATCACATCACATAAAACAAAACAGTTTAGTAGTCTTGGAAAACTAGATACATACTAGAAATTAACATTACATTTAAAATATAAAATACATAAATCATTTTCTCTAAGAAAATATGTATTACCCTTAGAGTAACCCTATATATCAATCATAAAACACTTCCCAGTATCCTATGGAAAATTAAAACCTAATAAAGGGGTGTTCTCAAATGCTTAGTAAGGGTTAAGTGCAGCAGACACTATCATAAATCAAAAGTAATAATCAACATAGAAAGGTATATAACTTAACGTAAATTTCATAAAATAACTTGACTACCCTGATTTTATAAGGCATAATTATTATGTCAATGTAAATGTTTGGAAACAAATTCCAAATAATCAATGACATGATAACAATCTAAATCCACATATAATATCAGAGTGAACGTATCATGGAAAATAATAAATGAATTTGTAATGAAATAAATGATTAATGATTGAATTTCATGATTATCAAGAACATTAAACATTTAATATCTGCACCTTTAAAAATAAATGTTAATCTTTATGGGTAAAAACCCATTTAATTTGGCCAACTAATTCATCTCATGAGACTACTGATGCATTGAAGAGATTTTCTATATATAGTGCACACCTGTCTTGAATGTCCAAATAAATCCTAATATATAGAATAAGAAATTCTATTCATAACATTATAACTTATCATCATGTATCTTTATTGAGTAATAGATACAGATTTAACATTATTTCTCCAATTAATCAAATATCATTGAAATAAAACATAGTATGTAAAAATGGTATATTGTTTACCCTATAATAATATCCATCATAAAATAAAATGGATATTTAAAAAAATGAAAATTTCAATTAATAATGATCATAATTAAAAAAATGGTGTTGTATATAAACCATAGAAAATCTATTTGGTTTATAATATTAAAATATGTTACAATGAAGGGAAATTGAGAGGAATTATCTTAGAACCTTGTAATCAATCAAATTGTATTCCACATGAATGAATAACAGTTAACAAAACATTAAATATCATGAGAATAAAATAAATTCTTGATATAACATGTCCAAGGGGTGTCATATACAACTAATAAAAGTATATAGGTGCATAACATCAAAATTTTCCACAACAAAAGAAAATTGAGACAAGTACTTTACCTCATGCTTCCATTTAGTTTTGTGTACTTTAACCTCTTATATAATGATTTAAATAATATTATTAATTTATTCTAGAACAATATTCACATTTATAATACCATATATTATATTTTTATAACATTTTATCTCCCATTAATTAACAAAATTTCGTCTTTATCATTGTTTCAGGTGTTAATTATCTTGTTTTTTCCTAAAATGATTGTCATGAATGTACCTATTATTTTTTATAGGATATAGATCAATCATCTTCATAATTATATTATTACTATAAATATAATATTTTATCATTAGATATATTTTTATAATCATTCTTGAATTTTGAACATGTAAAATGAATCACATTGCATCGTGGAGATGGTAGGTCTTACATATGGATGAGCAATGATATCATTAAATTAATGGGTGAAATGGTAAGAAATTAGATGATATATTAATTATAAGGAAATAATATTATGGAATATATATCATATATATTTATCATTTCAATCATTATAACCAACCAACTAAACTGTTGATGAAAAAATACACCACTGTGTGGAGACGGTTAGCCATATGTACTCTCGCTTGGGGCTTTTGTTTTTTTTATGATGGATAAAAGGTTTCATATAGTTGTTTCATAATAATAATACAATATAATTATGTATATTAATTATGAAAATAATTTAGGATATAAACAACACATGTGGTGGAAGTATAATAAGATATAATTTTGAATGATTCGATAAAGATGATTACCTCTACTAAAAAGGGGATACTTTATAAAATCTATTAAAGGAAATAGGGTACATATTTTGGAAAGAAAAAAAATTCAAGAACATAACTAGGTATTTTTAGCAGTGAAATGGGTAGATTTTGGGTCATAATATATAGCTTAATGTGGTGTAAATAAGTGTTGTAATGAGTGCACATTTATAATTGAGGTGAGGGGGACATTAGGAAATTCATAAATATTAATTTAATTTAAATTAATTTTAAATTAAAAAATTATCTAAACTTATGAATTTCAAAGATAATATTATTCAAGGTCAAAATACCTTCATCTAATAATATTTATATAGTTTTTGGTAACTTTAATATCCATATCATTTAGTTATTACCCTTATTTAACCTCTTCAACTCTTACTACGATAACATTGATTTTTACTCTTTGAGGGTCAATATTGTTAAAATAAAATTCCAAAAGACCAATAAATGGGTAGTGGATGACATTTTTATCCTTCTCCCTATCGTATTTACAAATTTAATATTTTAAAGAATTTTATATCATTTAATACTTTTTTGGAAAATATCATTAATGTCAATTTTGAAACTATTGATTACTTTGACTTTTAAAAATATAAATAATATAATATAACTTGGATAAAAATATTTTAATACATTCATAATATCTGAAGGTTATATATAATGTTATTTTATGGAATTAATTATCTAATATGATATTTATTTTAATATTTTTATTATAATTTAATTGGTTTTTCCATTAATTAAATAATTAAAATACCAGTATTTTGTACGAATTTAAGGTAATTATTTATTGAAATAAAAATTAAAAATATAATTACCATGATGAGGATAAATATTTTATCTCTGAAAAGGCTATTTATTTTAGAATATATCTTCTAGATTACACCATATTAAAAAAATATTATATTAAAATCATGAATGTAATGTCTTTAAATTTTCTTTAAATAAAAAATTATTTTGGTCATAAGCACATACTAATAGAACAAATGGTCATATATCCAAAAAATTAATGATTATGTTTGAAACTAAGTCATAAAATGAATTTGGGGAACATTTTAGGGACATTTTATAGTCATTATTTTATTTTAAACCATTATTACTCAATTTACTCTTTGTCATGGTAACGAAAATTACTAAGGATATTATTCATATTAGCCAAAACTAAAATGGAAATTTTTTCTAAATTATGAACTTATAGATCCAAATATTGAAAAAATATTTGAAAATATAAATCATAGAAGATATATAATTTAATTTAAAATTAATCTTGAAAAATACAATAAAGAATATTTTTCTTGAAAAATGTATTTTTAACCCCGATAAAGAACTTATACGAAAATAATATGAAATGACGATTAAAATGAAATTAACTTGATTAAAACCAACTAAACAGTAATTATGTAAATTTTAGATCAAATTAAAAATATAAAGGCACATTTAGACTAATCTGATTTTTTTTATTTCTAAGACAATTTTAAAAGGTGAAGTGGGAAACCACACAAAACCACCTAATTAAAAATCAACAACAACCCAAATGAAAAATACAAAAAAAATAATTCAAATATAAAATTTCAAAATGGAATGCCAGAATATGCTTATGATCGATCCTGGAGTCTAATACATTGACTCGCACAAAACATTGCCACCATGAACCATCTGGTTATGTAAATCGATGGTATTCCCATCACCATCGCAAATGAAAAGAAGAAAAACCACTCCAGGGGATCTGAAAGATATAAACCGAGCCAAAACAATACACACCACATGAAACACTGACCCCCTCTCGAGCATCAGATCCCAAAACCTCATTGGAAGCCTCTTTACTAGACCAAATGGGAGAGAAGCCAAGGAATCTAAAGCAAGAGTAGAGATCAAAATGGACTCTACCTCACCAGCAGGAAACAACCAACACCAGGTTTCTTATCTCCGTACCTCAAATCCTAACCATGCAAAGCATCAATCAATTACAAGAATGATTTCCCTTCATCAAAACCAAACATACCATCATAATCATCTACATATCATAGATCCTATTGCTGATGAAATAGGAATAGAAACTAATGAATGTCGAACGTCATAAATGCCAAGCTCTGTATGAATCAAAACTCCAAAGAGTATAAAACCAAAAATAGAAACTAGGGAAACCCAACTATGAAACCATAGTGAATTACCAGAGTCATGATCCATTAATTTGAACCTATCAACATGATATTAGAGAACCTATTCCGCAACTGATTTCTAATGGGTGAGAAAACACTAGTGAGACCCAAGGAAAATAACAAGAAAAAGATGAAAAGGAAATGTGATTCATTCTATCTGAATATATCATTATCTCTACCATAATATTTCCAAAACCCCCTTTATCACCAAAATACCAAGACCCAATGGGTTATTTTATGCTGGGATAAGCAGAAAGGGATAATAGGGTGGAAATCGAGATCTTCGAAAAAGCATCATCTGCAAGGAAAAACCCCATAAAATAATGCAAAGCATAAGTAGTCAAAACAACATATTTTCTCCACCAACACAAACTCTAGCCACCTATAACTCCATCATAACATACCAGAAGTGGATTTATTTATCATGTCTCAGGTTGAATGAGAGGAGGTGGAGATCATAATATGCACATGACTATAAGAAACAAGAACAGGTGGATACTAGAAGAGGAATAAGAAGAAGAAATTTTTGAATTCAAACAAAGAGGTATGATGTCCAAAAATTTACATTGAAGAAAAAACATTTTTTTGAATAATAAAATGAATTTACTAAAAATTATGTTCTTATTCATGATGCATTTCTTAATACTTTAACAATAAGATATAAAATTATATATTTCCTGATGTGTTTAATAATATTAATACAATCCAATTAAAATGATATTTTATAAAATCCATATTTAGGTAATAATAATTTTAAGTTCATTTAAATTCAATGTTCTTGGAAACATAAGATATCAAAGAGATTTATTTAAAAAAGTTACATAACGTAAAATATTGATGGGGTTACACATGAAATCAAAACATTATTTTCATTATGATACAATGGGTATATGTTATATTGATATCATCCTTATTCATTATTTGGATGGTTTATGATTAGTTTGAATGAGTATTTTCAATTTTATTACCATTCACCATATTAAAATGGTATAGTTTAAGATTATGTTTATTTTATTTGTGTATGTATTAAAATTTAGTATTTTAGTTCCTTAATTATAAATTTTATATTGATAATATTTCACCCCTTTAATGTGAGGAATGTATATCATTCTGAAATTGATGGGTGGGGCTCAGTTATATATATCCCCTCAATTCATTGATAGGTCTCATGAGGAAAATAGCTTGGCCAAATTAGACAAGTTTCTAAGCACAGATTTAAATTGTCTAGTGAAAGGTCTTGAAAGTTTCATATGTCGATCATTATGGATTCCTTCATTATGATGTCATTTATTAATTTCCATGTTATTATTCAACTAGATAGAATATATATGTATTAGTTTCAATCATATTTGATTATTTATATGGACTTATTTTACCTTAATTTATTCCTACCATATTATGCTCACATTTTTGTTCAAAGGGAATCTATTTCACTTATTTACCTATCCATATTAACCATGCTTATTGATTCATGATTTATTATGTTGTACACATACCCTTAATGAGAATCTGATCTCACCCCTTTCTTATGATTTATTTTACATAGGATATTAGGATGTGTTTTATGACTAATATGTGGGGATATACTAAGTGGAATGATGGTGTTATCAAAGAAATCAGTTTGTATATTTTATGTTTTTAATTATAATCTAAATATTATATATGGGTCTATTTTACCAAGACTAATAAACTATACAGTCCTTTAGGATTGGATTCCTTGTATCTTATTCTAACATAACAAATAAAAAACAAACATTAAGTTTCTCGGGTCATGTCCGTCACACCTTACATAAGGATATATATTTAATTTTAAAACAATTATATTTTTCTGAAAACGAAAAATTTTAAAGTGTATTTGGGAGTGTTTTGAGCATCATAAAATAAGGGTAACTCTTCCCATAGTTCCTTCATCCATTTGAGGGATTTTTATTGATTCTTGATTGATCTAAGTGATGATTGATCTCAGGGATAACATATGGAAAATCTAAAAACCCACGTTAATATTTTTTCAATTTTTCCCAATTTCCTCCAAGATGATTTATTCTTATTAGGCTAGGATTTTAGTGATTATTCCACTAGATAATGGTTAAATCGTATTGAAATAATGGAATTTTTCTCAACTTATCAAAAGGATATATTATGAGGATGATTGAATTCATTTTCACACCATTACGATGAGAGGACATTGAAATATGAAATTTTCAAGGGTTTTAGCATAAATTAAATTAAATAGGCGATTGAAGAAACATACTGTCTTAGTTAATTATCCCTAGATGATGTTTGGAGTTCATTTTAGACCTTTCTTGAAGGACTAGTCACCATTTCATTGTGATAAGGTCACTAGGTGTGTTGTTCAACAATTGTACACAATTGTTTTAAATTTCATAATTAAATATACCATGTCTTAACTAATAAATGACATGAAAATTAATTATAAAATGTTATAAAATATTATTTAATCATTATATATTGAGTTAGGACCATGTATGGTGTGGAGGAGATCTATTATAATTTGATGGGATTGTGTATGAGCTATCATACTATGTTTAAAAGGAAAATGACTCATTTTTAGTAGGTAACTTTGAATATGATAAGTCTCTTATTTTGTTGGTAATTCAATTCTCATGTTCCATAGTTATTATATTTTGCTCCATATTTTTTGACATGTGTGGCAACACTATAAATTGAGATAGACACATGTAGACCATACAGTGAACACGAACCACATAAATTTCTATATGGTTCAATGGTGGAACCTTAGTGGAATGAGTATAGGTGGAACTCTTTATAGACTGTTTGGAGTTGTGTGTTTATTTTTGAAAGAAAAAATTAAGTAATTTTTAAATTATTATTTTAAAATGGGGTTATGTTCAAGTGTAATTTTAAAGGAAAAAATGGTAAGATGATAACAATATTTGAAATAGTGTTTTAAAAAAAACGTTTTCCAAAGATTGTGTTAGTGGAATTTGGAACTCTTCCTAGAATGTGTAATGTGGAATGAAATAATTTTTTAAAATAATTTTTTAAAATTATATTTTGACTTGTTTTTAAAATGGAATTTTTTGTGGGGAAGGTTTGAGTGGTTTTTGTCTATTTGATCTCATGAGGGGGATTCCCACTTTTTTTAAATCATTAATTCTCATGTGTATTCCCCTGGTTGTGGCATCCTTATGTGATACTAGTTTCATGATGATGTATGTTTTTTATGTAAACCATTCCTGTTGAACGGTATGAAAGTGACAGATTGAAGCAAATGGATGTGATAGTCCCAATAGAGGGTACAAATGGTACTAAAGGACCATAATAAACATTGAAGAATGTTATAACCATAATTATTGGATGATGTTGAGATATAGAAATATTATTAAGGAACCCATATAGGGTGTTCATGTTGTAGTTTGATTTAGGGGTTCCCTGTTGGGTTCCACAGTATTGTGCTTACACAATATAGGGTTATCATGAGATATGGGTGTTTATGATATCATGTGTCACCATAGAAACCAGAAATTTATGGAGTTATCATTAATGGTTACAATGACTATTCTAGGTTAAAAATACCTTCGTGGGAGCCCAGATTAGTGAGGTTAGGGTGCCTATGGTTGGGTGTGATATGATTGTGTGACTGAGATGGTCATGGGAAGTATTTTTCTATAAGGTTGATTAGGTGATGATATTTGATTCAAGGTATGATGAGGAATTGAGTAACTGGTCTAGGTGGAATTCATAAGGGAGAAACCATAGAGATGTCAGATGGGTTTGGGAAAGAGGGAGAGTAGTGTGAGGATGATATGAGTTATGGTTTCTTAGTAGGGTAGAATCATGAAATTGATTTTCTAGATGATATGTAGTTTTATTTAAGGGGAGACTAAACACATTTGAGTTTCAACATAATGTATGATTTCCTAGTTGGGTTCATTTATTCCCCTGAGTTTCTAGATGAACTGATTTCATGGGGAGGTACAGGGATACCCCTGAGTTTTTAGATGACTATATTGTCCTACTAGGTGTAAGCAAACCCTTGAGATTCCATATGAAATGGTTTCCAAATAGGAAATCAGAACACATATGAATTTTTAGATTACCATATTTCTTAATTGGGTGTGGGAAATCCCATGTGTTTCTAATAAATGTGTTATATGATTTCTCAATGTGGAGTATTTTTTCAACAGTTCCATTTTATTTTATAGCATAATCAAATATAATCCATCACCAACCAAACTAGGTATGTTTGGGGTTCATGGTGTTCATTTTGACTCCTGAGAACCATCCATATGTTTTCTATTTATTGCATGTTATATTTCATAGTGGGTGTTTTTGACACGACCCGACCCTACTCAGGCTCGATTCGCAACTACCCCAAGCCCGCCTCCATAGGCCAGGGGCTGGTGACCAGCACCAAAGGAACAACAACTCCGGGAGGCCTTTGCATAAGTTCCTATACACACTCGCGTAGCCCAATCAATGCAAAAGTGCAGAGTAAAAGGAAAAGTAAAGTACCAACTGCTATAAATAAACCACAAAGTGTATCGACCTCTAAACAATATAAAGAAAAAGCTGAAGGTAAACTAAAAAGGAAAAGGGAAAAACACATGCCCAACCAGAAAAGTGCCACAACCCAGCAGCAGGTAAACAAAACCAAACACCTGGGAGAGTCCCACACGTGGAACCCCACTATGACCACCGTACGCGGTCCAAGCTCCCGAACTCCTAAGCTCTGTTGAAGACCCGAGAAACCTGTCTGTCATCTACAAGGGCACACCAAGTGCGGGCAAAGCCCAAGCAAGGGTGAGTATAAAAATACTCAGTAGGATACCCTAAAGGGTCGAGGGAGAAACAAAGGAGGTACCAAAGGGCGAGTAGTAGATCGAACATGGAAAAGTAAATGAGTACAACAGAGAGTGCAGTAAAGAGTACAACAAGGAGTACAATAGAGTAACAGTAGAGAGTCCAGCTAAACCCAAAAAGAGAAAGGAGGTAGACTCGTCTAGACACAAGGAGCTGGAAACAGTGAGAAGATGAACTTCTCATCGAGTCTTCGCTGCCTATAGAAGGAGAGTAGACTCGTCCAACCACGTGAAGTTAGACACGGAAAACACGTGGCATACCCCACGCGTCTTCACCTCCCCTGGAAGGAGAGTAGCCAAAACCTGAGGAGTTGGTACTCGAACAAGGTATACATATACATATTCTCAATCAAGAAGACCGAACAATATCATAAGGGGATCTCCATCCCGTAGCTCAGCCCAAGAAAATGAGTAGCCCACAGTCATAGAAGTAAACACCATCGATGCCCAGTATCCCGCACATCTACCCCGAAATGCAAGTCAAGGGACTCAAATCACCATACCTCGACAATCTTCGCTTTGGGTGGTACTGACTCACCCACACAGTTTTAGGTTGCGTCACAATGACGCGTCTCGGTGGGGAAAACGCCCCTCGTACTTGAGAGTTTTGGGGAAATTCAACCCACACCTCGTCACTCCCCAAAGTCAAGAGGTCTCCTCAAAGTCAAAGATGACACATCAGTGACCCGTACAACCACGTGACCCACTCTAGTAATCACGGAGAAAATCCACAGACTATCCTAGTCGAAAGTACATAGTCTAAAAGAAGTTTTTGTGTGACCCACTGCCAAGTCTCTGCTAGAGGGTATACCCTAAGAGGTCACCGGGCGACCCATTGTCAAGTCTTTGCTGGAGGGTAGACCCTAAGAGATCTACAAGTGACCCACTGCCCAGCTATGCTAGAGGGTAGACCTAGATTGCGTCGATAGGTGACCCACTGCCCAGTCTCTGCTGGAGGGTAGACCTAGAAGAAATCGACAGGTAACCCACTACCCAGTCTCTACTGGAGGGTAGACCTGGAAGAAGTTGACAGACAACCCACTACCCAGTCTCTACTGAAGGGTAGACCTGGAAGACGTCGACTGGCGACCCACTACCCAGTCTCTGCTGGAGGGTAAACCCGAAGAAGATAATGAGCAACCCACTGCCTAGTCTCTGCTCGAGGGTAAACTCGAAGAAGACAATGAGCAACCCACTACCCAGTCTCTTCTGGAGGGTAAACTTGAAACTGCTCTGGCCATCCCTACTGGAAATAACCTCCTTAGTAGAGGATCGGTGCCCGCGTAAAGTATTGGTCACACCAGAATCCACAGTAACCATACTGGTTTAAACCATCATGAACAGAAGGACAATCTGCATCATGAGAGGACAAAGGTACGTAAAGTAGAACATGGAGCGCATAGGGGGGCCCACACGATTTGTGGCCTCATCCCACCTCCAAACCAAGAAAAAACATCTTTGGGTAAAAACCACAACATGTACCTCCAGGAATTCCTGTATACTCCCAGAGTATACTACATTTCCAGCCCAAGGGCTATCATGCACACAACACCCAATGTTAACGCAAAAAGGCATAAACATAACTTTTCCAACCTGCTTCATCCATGACCCTAGCACGGTCAACCACATCTCTTTAATCATTTACTTCACTCTCCTAAGAGTGAACGCGATCACACACCAAAGGTTCTCCACAAACACCGCAGGAAGAACTACCACAGGTACACCTTTCGTGCTTCCACACTAAAAAGATCTCGAATGAGTCTCCACACAACCAAAAGGATCTTACCATTGTAATACTCATGGAAATACATGTGATCTAGACTACATACTCACCTCAAACGAATATCCGGCGAAAAAGTTTCCAACATCGCTTTACGCTCGAACAGCGTCCCGTGATCCTGAGTCTCGGCCCCGAAAACAGTCAGGCGCATCGCACCATTGCGATCCCCTCAGGAAGACATGTCAAATTGACTGCTCACTTGAGTACAACAGATATATGGAGAAGAAGATACATTTCGTCGTACCACACATGAGCGGTGCTTTATGGGTCCCACATCTCGGTCCCGAAATGCAACGAATGGATCGCATCGTTGCGATCCTCTCAAAAAAGTACACAATATTGACTATCCATTTTTCTGAAACAGACACCCAGTTATAAGGATAGAAATCACTACCAACCCCCAAAACAGCCCTCATGGGTCCCACACCACCGAGAAAAATTTAAAGCGGTCGTATTTCTCCATTACAATGCCCTTGTAAAAACACCCAAATATGACTGCTTGTACGCCCCAAACAGACATCGGATGAAAAAGTTATCAAACACTGCTCACAGCTTAAAATACGGGCTATGGGGCCCATGCCTCAACTCCAGTTTCAATACCCAAAACTGTGCTGGATATTTCTTTCTCGACGCCAGTGTTGCAACGTCGCTGACGGCGCTTAGAATGGACTCCGGATGTGTTGGCGCCGCCCAAAACAAAAATCTCGAAAAAAAGCATTAAAACACATAATGTATGTGTCACGCCACTAAGGCCCTCATCTCAAGAATTAAAAAATCCCCGAGACAATCTCAAAATGTTTGTCTCGATCCAAGGATCGCATTGCCACAGACGACATGTTAATCAGATGCTCCATGCATGAGCTAGCTCCGATCCAACCTTTGAAAATAATAATAATAATAATATTTCTAGGGTATTTTATTGACCCGATCCATGAGTCACAGAAATATACCTAAAGTTGTTCTTAAAATGACTACATTGTAAACAAAGGCACATGGCCGCTTACTGTGCATGATTTGGATGACGCACGGGAATGTTACGGCCGATTCACCGTTTCAATAATTATAACATTATTATAATTATTAAAATCATTATTTTTTAATTAATTTATCTTTTTTTGACTATTCCACGAGGTTTCTCTCTCCAATTAGGGAGACTCCTCTCCCCCGTTTTTTTCCTCCCCCGCGCGACCCTTTTTTTTTTAAATTATCTCTTTTTTTTGTCGCCTGCTTTTGCAGGTCGCCCCCGGTAGAGACCCGCTGTTGCGGGTCTCTTCTTCTTCACTAGGGTCACGCGACCCTGGTGTTCCGATGACCCCAGCACCGGCCAGCCACCTGGCCAGCCGCTCATCCATAGTACGCCCTCCCCCCCAGATGCCCTCCTGGTTGCCTCGCTCACCCGCTCACACCGAACGCCTCGCTCACCAGCTATCCGCTCGCCCAGCCGAGCCGCCGACCACCGCCTCTCCGCTATCCGCTCGCCCTGTCAAGCCGCCGAAACCCGACCACCACCACACAATGGCCTGCTAAACGCCACTCAATCACACCACCCCGATGCCTACTGCTCGTGCCTCCGATCATCCATCAGTGGGTTAATGCTTCCAAAAGTGGGTGATGAATATACACGAAGATCAGATGGATTTCAGATACATTTTGGTTTCGAACACGGATTGATGACCGTGTTAGTGCGGTCATCGATGATTGATAAAAGGGAATGAAAAAAAAACAAAACAAGCAAGAATGAATTTATGAGAACAACTTCAATTTGAAAATGAAGTCAGAATAAATCCTACCTTGATTTGTTCGTCGGTCGATGACGACGTGTTCGCCTGGCTTCCGCTGCGATCCACCGAAGTTCCGTCGTCGACCGTCGAAGGGAGAAAAATGAGAATATGGGAGAGGGAGATCTTGAGGAAGAGGAGGTTTCACAAGGGGGATTTAGAGGGGAGGAAGGGGATGAAGGGATTAAATAAAGAAAATTAATTAATCCTTTAATTAATTAAAAACTCTACCCAAATTAAATCTGCATCCAAAACCCCAAACGCAGTGAAAGTTAGGTCGCGCCTAGGATAAAAACCACCTCCCGATCACAACAACAGTCTCGGAATTTTAATCTGAGGCCCTGTTCAAAAGTTATTAAACTCAATGCCTAAGGCCTCCAGATTACGAAAATTCCCCTGGCGGCATTTTTCACGGAAGACCTGCGCTCGCGAAACTTACACCCCTCCTAGGGTAAACGGCATGCTCCGGACTCAACGGGGACCTCATTTTTCCAATCCGAGCTACCGTTTAATATATAATTGAGTTAATCTATTAAATTAATTAATTAATTATTTAATTTATCCATTTAACATTCTGAAAGCGAGCGAGGGGTACAAAATCCCCGCACCGACTTGTTTTATGTCGTTCCTAGGGTAAAACCCCCATTACAAACCCATCTGTACCCTCATATTTAGGATCCAAATTGCTGTTTAGGAGTTATCCCATTTATTTGGCGTGTCCAGTGTGAACGCACTGAAAATTTAATTCCAGCCACATAGGGGCTCGGAATTGCACGCCGTCTGAAGGCGCTTCTCTTGAATAACATCATGATTATTACAAAGTCTTTTATAGCAAAAATGGGTTTCTTACATCATTCCCTCCTTCAATATTTTCATCCCTGAAAAGAAAAACCATGGAACAACTCAGGGTACTAAGCCCACACCTAGCTCTCCCGTACCCAGAAGAACTCTTGCACAGCCCCACGTCATCGCACACAGACCAAAGGATTTGATCTGTTCACACGAGGTCTACCCTTCCTGATGACGTGCATAGGAGCTCACACACTTCTTCCTAGGTGTTTCACGTGGGAGATGATATCCATGAAAACCAGCCTTTGGGGTTAGGGAAAGGCGGTTGGGAACCTCTCTATCCCTTCGCATGTCCTCAAACGGTCCAAAGGGCCTTAGGGGTAGCACACCTCCCTGATCGAACCTCTATGTTGCACTCCGCGACTGGAATCACCACCCACGCCTGGATCAAGTCTCGGTGATTACCTCCTTCAGAATATCCATATGGTGAAGCACCCAAGGATATCTGATCACACAAGATTTCACAGTCGATGTCTCTCAACCAAGACTCTCTTACACGCTCGAAGAGCGATGGAGTCAACACGATCGACTAAAGAAAATGTCACACACCCTTTACCTTACCAACACAGGGTTACACCAATGCCCCGCACCACCCTGGTAACAACTCAAGAAAGGATCAGGGAGTAAAGAATTTCACACATAGAGTCTAACAATTCTACTACAAGAATTAGAAGAGTCGTAAAGTGTACCGCTTATCACCTCATGCTCTACAGAATCATAGACATCCAAAGCTCGCAGCTATCCGCGGTCCCTACTGTCAACTCCCGGAGCCTGACGTGGACCACCTAGTGGTGATGAGAAGTCCTCATAATGACTTCCCCCACTACCATCTCCTCCCGCTCCTCTACTAGCACCACCTCTCTAGGTGCTACTCTGATCACTGTGTTGCCTCTGCCGTGGTGGTGCACCTTCTGCCTGCCTGATATTCCCAGTGTGTCTGGTCAGGCAGTCCCGCGCCAGGTGACCTCACCCATCACAAGCATAGCACCGACACTCTTCAGGCTACACTGGTTCCCTCCAGTGGCATTGTTGTGTACGACCGCGCCCCTGAGTCCGGTTATCAGAAAGACACCAGCGTCGAGGTTCTGTCAGCCGACGCCCGCTAGCTGCGGCAGACATCTCGGCTCTGTCGATCCTGCTTCCATCACCAACTGTAGAATGAAACAGGAATCTCTCTATCACCATCGCCTGCTCTAGCACCATGGCATATGTGGAAATGCATAAGGGTAATATGATAGCTTGAATCTCTCTGCAGAGACCCTGCTCGAACTTCCGCGCTTGGAAGTTTCCGCCATGGACCATGTTCGGGTAAAATCGTGCATGGTCCATGAAACTAGCCGCGTACTCGGCCACCATCATCCCTCCCTGCTAAAACTGTAGGAACTCCTGAGTCCGAACGGAGCATAAGAAGGAGGGTAAAATCTCATCACGAAACAACAACTGTAATTCACCCCACGAAAGTGATGAATCGTCAAGGAACTGAGTCACCAGAATCCACCAATTCCAAGATACTCCACGGAAAAGGTTGGAGGCCAAAGCCACCATAAGATCTGCCGGGGTCTGTACAATCCTGAAAAGGCTATCCACCATCTCCAGCCAAACCTCTGCTACCTGAGGGTCTAACTTACCACTGAACCTCAGCGGTCTCTACCATAGGAACTCGCGGAACGTGCTCAACCTCTACTCAAGACCAGTCTACTCTGTTGGAGTTGTATGCTTCTCACTAGGTGGGGGTGTTGCTACCAGCCCACCCAAAAGAAGGGGCTCGCATGATGGATCCGGGATGGAGGGCTCATAGCTCACAAGGTCATCGTCACGAACAAAATCTGGTATCCTGCCTAGCTATCTTCATGGAGACATCCTGAATATTATCAAGGAGTGCCGCGATTAGATGAGCATATATGTATATAACAGTATCAAAAATGGGGAGATGACTCAAGAAGGACAGTCAAAGACTCAATCCTATGTGATGCACAACCAATTTTCCCTACAATTAGTGTCTCAGCATGCTGAGTCGACAAACGGGATATCAAGGTCTTTGTAAATGGATATGTCGGCCGCCGCACTATCACTGGACTCCCTGGCCTGAGAGCCACTCTCGAGACATGTTAACACGGTTTCCCTATATCCCAACAAATTCCTTTTTAGGTACATCTAATCAACGTCCCATGGAACTAACCACCTCTGATACCTCTTTTTCATAATCTGACCCTACCTAGGCTCGAGCAGCAACTACCCCAAGCCTGCCTCCATAGGCCAGGGGCTGGCGACCAGCGCCGAAGGCACAACAAATTGGGGAGGACTTTCCCTAAGTACCTGTACACACACACGTATCCCACTCAATGAAAAAGTGCAGAGTAAAAGTAAAAGTAAAGTACCAACTACTATAAATATACCACAAAGTGCATCAACCTCTAAACAATACAAAGAAAAAGCTAAAGGTAAACTAAAAAGGAAAAGGTAAAAACACGTGCCCAACCAGAAAAGTGATACAACCCGGAAATAGGTAAACAAAAGAAAACACCTAGGAGATTCCCACACCTAGAACCCAACTACGACCACCACACGTGGTCCAGGCTCCCAAACTCCTAAGATCCACTGAATTCACGACCAACCTTTTCGTCATCTGCAAGGGCACACCAAGTGTGGGAAAAACCCAAGTAGGGGTGAGTATAGAAATACTCAGTAGGATACCCTAAAGGCTCGAGGGAGCAACAAAAGAGGTACCAAAGCGTGATCAGTAGATCGAACAGTGGAAAGTAAAGGAGTACAATAGAGAGTGCAGTAAAGAGTACAACAAGGAGTACAGTAGAGTAACAGTAGAGAGTCCAGCTCAACCCAACAAGAGAAAAAAGGTGGACTCTTCTAGACACAAGGAGCTATAAAAGGTGAGAAGATGAACTTCTCGTCGAGTCTTCACTACCTATATCAAGAGAGTAGACTCGTCCAACCACGTGAAGCTAGACATGGAATGCACGTGGTATACCTCACGCGTCTTCGCCTCCCCTGGAAGGAGAGTAGCCAAAACCAAAGGAGTGGGTACTCGAACAAGGTATACATATACATATTCTCAATCAAGAAGCCCGAACAAGATAGTAAGGGGATCCCCATCTCGTATCTCAGCCTAATAAAATTAGTAGCCAACAGCCCTAGAAGTAAACATCATCGATGCCCAGTATCCCGTATGTCTGCCCCGAACTGCAAGTCAAAGGGATCAAATCACCACACCTCAACATTATCTGCTTTGGGTGACACAGACTCTCCTGCACGGTATTAGGTCGCGTCACAAGGACACGTCACAGTGGGGAAAGCGCCCCTCGTACTTTATAGTTCTATGGAAATCCAAACCACACCTCGTCACTTCCCCGCAGTCGAGAGGTCTTCTCAATGTCAAAGATGACACATCAGTGAACCGTACAACCAAGGGTCCTGCTCCGGTAATCTCGGAGAAAATCCATAGACTAGCCTATTAGAAAGTAGAGAGTCTGAAAGAAGCTGCAAGGCGACCCACTGCCCAGTCTCTGTTCGAGGGTAGACCCTAAGAGGTCGTCGGGCGACCCACTGCCCAGTCTCTGTTGGAGGGTAGACCATAAGAGATCAACAGGCGACCCACTACCTAGCCTTGCTGGAGGGTAGACCTGGAATACGTTGATAGGCGATCCACTGCCCAGTCTCTGCTGGAGGGTAGACCTAGATGAAGTCGACAGGTGACCCAATGCCCATTCTCTGCTAGAGGGTAGACCTGGAAGAATTTGACAGGCGTCCCATTGCCCAGTCTCTACTGGAGGGTAGACCTAGAAGACGTCGACTGGCGACCCACTTCCTAGTCACTGGTAGAGGGTAAAAATGAAGAAGACAATGAGAAACCCACTACCCAGTCTCGTCTGGAGGGTAATCTCAAAGAAGACAATGAAAAACCCACTGCTCAGTCTCTGCTAGAGGGTAAACTTGAAACTGATCTGGCCATCCCTATTGGAAATAACCTCCTCAGTAGAGGATCGGTGCCCCCGTAAAGTATTGGTCACACCAGAATCCATAGTAACCATACTGGTTTAAACCATTATGAACAGAAGGACCATCTGCATCTTGAGAGGTCAAAGGAACGTAAAGTAGAACATGGCACGCACATTGGGCCCACACGACTTGTGGCCCCATCTCACCTCCAAACCATGCACAAACGTCCTTGGGTAAAAACCACAACATGTATCTCCAGTCATTCTTGTATACTCCCAGAGTATAATACATTTCTAGCCCAAGGGTTATCGTGCACATGACACCCAATGTCAACGCAAAAAGGCATAAACATATCTTTTCCAACCTGCTTCCTCCACGGACCTAGCACGGTTGACCACGTCTATTTAATCATTCACTTCACTCTCCTAATAGTGAACACAATCACACACCAAAGGTTCTCCACAAACACTGTAGGAAGAACCACCACTAGTACACCTTTCAATCTTCCACACTAAATGAGATATTGAATGAGTCTCTGCACATCCAAACGGATCATACCATTGTAATCCTCATGGAAAGACACACTAGATAGGCTAATTACTCACCTAAAATGGATATCCTATGGAAAAGTCGCCAACACCGCTTTACATTCAAACTGTGTCCCGTGATCCCGAGTCTCGACCCCAAAAACTGTCAGGCGCATCAAACCATTGTGATCCCCTTGGGAAGACACGTCAAATTAAATAATCACTAGAGTGCAATAGATATCTGGAGAAGAAGATTCATTTCGCCATACCGCTCACGAGCGGTGATTCGTGGGTCCCACATCTCAGCCCCAAAATGCATCGAACGGATCGCACCGTTGCGATCCTCTCGAAAAAGTACACGATATTGACTTTCCATTTGTCTGAAATGGAAACCCGGTGATAAAGATAGAAATCACCGCCGACCCCCAAAATGGCCTTCATGGGGCCCGCACCACCGAGCAAAATTTAAAGCGGTAGGATTGCGTCACTTCAATGCCCTCATAAAAACACCCAAAAACGACTACTCGCACGCCCTGAACAGACATCCGATGAAAAAGTTTTCAAACGCTACTCACAGCTTAAAAGACGGGTTGTGGGGACCATGACTCAACTTTGGTTTCAATGCCCAAAACCGTACTAGAAATCTTCGTCTCAACGCCAGGGTCGCAACGCCGTTAACGGTGCTCAGAATGGAATCTGGATGTGTCTACGCCGCCCAAAACAAGAATCTTGAAAAAAGCATTTAACCACTTAACGTACGTTTCACAACACTGATCCCCTCCTCTTGGGAATTAAAAAAAAATCTTCGAGACCATCTCAAAATGTTCGTCTTGATCCAAGGATTGCATTACCGCAGACGACACGTTAATCAAATGCTCCATGCATGAGCTAGCTTCGATCCAACCTTTGAAAATAATAATTATATTATTATTTCTAGGGTGTTTTATTGACCCAATCCACAAGTCACTGAAAGATACCCAAAGTTGGTCTTAAAAGGATCGCATTGAAAACAGAGGCACACTACCGCTAACGGTTACGACGCAAGGGGAAGTTACGTCTGATTCATCATTTCAATAATTATAACATTATTATAATTATTAAAATCGTTATTTTTTTATTTTTTATCTTGTTTTTATTGTTTATTCCACGGGGTTTCTCTCACTAATTAGGGATAATCCACTCCCCTTTTTTTATTCCCCAACGTGGCCAATTTTTTTTACATTATCTCTTTTTTTGTTGCCTGCTTTTGCAGGTCGCCCCCGGCAAAGACCCGTTGTTGCGGGTCTCTTCTTCTTCACCAGGGTCACGCGGCCCTGGTGTTCCAGCGACCCCAGCACCGGCCGGCCGCTCCTCCGTAGTACGCCCCCCCCCCCAGATGACCGCCTGTCCGCCTCGCTCACCCACTCACGCCGACGGCCTCACTCACCCGTTATCCGTTCGCCCAGCCGAGTAGCCGACCACCGCCTCTCCGCTCTCCGCTCTCCCATCCGAGCCACCGAAACCCGAGCACTGCCGCACGATGGCCCGTTGAACACTGCTCGATCACACTACCCCGGTGCCCACTGCTCGTGCCTCCGCTCAACCATTGGTTGTTTAATGCTTCCAAATGTGGGTGATGAATATACGCAAAGATCGGATGGATTTCAGATACATTTAGGCTTTGAACACGGATTTATGACCATGTTAGTGCGGTCATCGACGATTGATAAAAGGGAATGACAAAAAACAAAACATGCAAGAATGAATTTATGAGAACAAATTCAATCTGAAAACTAAATCGGAATAAATCCTACCTCGATTTGTTCATCGATCGATGACGACGTGTTCGCCTTGCTTCCTTTGCGATCCGCCAAAGTTCTGTCATCATCTCCGAAGGGAGAAGGATGAGAATATGGTAGAGGGAGAGGTTGAAGAAGAGGAGGTTTCTCCAGGTTGATTTAGAGGGGAGGAAGGGGATGAAGGGATTAAATAAAGAAAATTAATTAATCCTTTATTTAATTAAAATCTCATCCCAAATTAAACCCGTGTCTGAAACCCCAAACACAGTGAAAGTTAGGTCGCACCTAGGGTAAAAACCACCTCCCGAGCACAACAGAGGTCTCTGAATTTTAATCAGAGGCCTCGTTCATAAGTTATTAAACTCAACGCCCGAGGCCTCCAAATTATGAAAACACCCCTCGCGGCATTTTTCACAGAAGACCCGTGCTCGTGAAACTTACACTCATACTAGGGTAAACGGCACGCTACGGACTCAACGGTGCCCTCAGATTTCCAATCCGAGCTATCATTTAAGAGATACTTGAGTTAATCCATTAAACGAATAAATTAATTATTTAATTTATCTGTTTAACATTCTGAAAGTGAGCGAGGGGTCCAAACGCCCCGCGCCGACTTGTTTTATGTCGTTCCTAGGGTAAACACCCCATTAAGGACCCATCTGTACACTCAGATTTAGGATCTGAATTACCATTTAGGATTTATCCCATTTATTTGGTGTGTCCAGTGTGAACGCATAGAAAATTTAATTCTGGCCACACTGGGGCTCGGAATCGCACGCCGTCTGAAGGCCCTGCTTTGGAATAACATCAAGATTATTCCAAAGTCTTTTATAGCAAAAACTAGGTTCTTAAAGTTTTTCATAGGAAAAACCACACTCTTTTTATATGCATTGATTATAGATCCTTTTGATCACTGTAGAATCAATATATTTAAGGAATTAGGGATTCATAATGGTTCATTGGACTCACACCTACCCATAAAAATGACATTTTTTTAAATGTTTGTCAATATAACTTCATGTTTTCTCTCATATAAGAGGTATTACATTGTGCTAGGCTCTTGGTGTAGGTCCAAATATATATTGAGGCCACGGTTTTGGAAGGATAGGTATGTGACCTGGGTTAGAGGCCATATTACATTCAATTTTATCTATAATGTGTAATGACCATTGTTTGATTTTCTGTTATATATGATTCCAGTTTTACCTTATGAAAATGGTTTTTTTTACTTCTACTTCATGTTGATAGATTTATTACTTTTTATTATAGAATATGGGGGACTTTGGGGCTCCTAGTTTTTTATCTATAGGTGTTTGGGAAGTCTTTCCTATGGGTAGTTCATGCCAAATTTTTAATAGAGTTGAGAATGAAACTCTGTATTTATTTAATAGAGTATAATCTACCCACCAATATATTAGGCCCTCACCACTAGTCGTCAGCCTCTAAAGTATGGGGAGGTGAAACTAAGGTCAAGTAGAATCCTCACATGGGATCTATTCAAGAATTCTAGGATTGGGAATTAAAAATGCTACTAGATATTATTTTAGGATAAGAAAAAGTTATATTGGGGTATAGATATGTTTTTAGGAATTTGGAGGTATGATAACTGCATGCCTATTTAACAACACATTAGTTGAAAACCATGTTTCTAGGGGATGTACATTGTTGTGACTAGTGACTCTAGGATGAGTGTGGTGTTGGATTAGACTGTAAATCATAATGCAGTATGGGAGAGACTTGGGATGATTTATAGGGACCAATTAGGAGACACTTTTTTATGTATATATCTAAAAAGTGGAATACTTAGGGAATGATACATATGCCTATGTGTGGTATTGTTTGACATATTTTCTCATTAGAATACATTATTAATTAAATAAAATTATACTATTGTTTTTTATTTCTAAAACATGGTATAAGGGTTGATTATATTAATATATATTTTAAGGGATCATTTGAAAACTGTGACTATGATTGTTTGACATCCTTAGGGAAATTATTTTTGGGAGGATTTATTTTTGTGAAAACCCATTATTTTTAAAATAAATCTCATAAATTGGAACATGATGTGTTTGAAATGGATTTATAAGTTAGTTTTACTAAAATAACTAATGGATTCAATCATTTTGAAATAAATAATTTTTTCAGGTTTTTTAATAATTTTAGGAAAATGGGGTTTCAAATTGAATTTCATAAATATATTTTGAAATTAGGATCAGTTTTTTGGAAAGCAACCATTTAGGCTAGGGATTTTGAGATATATGGTTTGGTAAAAAAGAATTATTTCCAAGGGGTGTTTTGAAATTTTGGGTGAGTTTTGGAATGTGTGAAAAAATTTTAATGAGTATTTAAAATAAGTGAATGGTGCCTAATAAACCATTCAACATCGATTTTTTCATTTTTAACATGAGTGACCATGATGATTGAATTGTGTTCAGGTTTTAGAAACCTTGTTTTTTTGGAAACCACCATCTATGGATGGTGGTTGTGTTTGGGTTGGTTTGAGTGATGTATAAATATAATTTAATGTCTATAAAGGATGGTTTATTTAATTTTCTATGGTTGATTAGGATTGACCAGGGTGTTTTCCCTGTGTTTTTGATGAGTTTGTTGACATTGTTTCAAGATCGGTACTTTTGGTTTGATCAGGGGACAAATTATTTATAATGGACCTGGGTTGAACAATGAGTGTTTTAATTGGGCCCATGGTTTAGACCAGTTGAATTGTGTTTTCAAAATATGATTATCATGGGGAGGAGATCTATGCCATAGAATCATCCTTTATGATTTGTGAATTTTAGTGGGGAGAACCATAATCCTAAAGATGGTTCAATTGATTAGATTTTGATATATCATGATCAATGGGTATGGTTGAGAATCATATCAATATTGATGATGATAATGAGCAGAAGGATCCATTTTTCGTTTATAGCTAGCTTTATGTTAGGATTTGTGTAGTAGTAGATTGTTCATCATTCCATGGTAGAACATAAATAATTATTTATTAATTGATAACTATGAATGAGTGATGACACTTTTTAGGGGTGAGAAGTTCCATGGTAGGGAGATATTAATACCCCATATCTGTATGAGTTGTGACTTTCAAGGGGAATTTTGATTTTTGGGCCTGAGATTCTCATTATGAAAAATAATTAATTTTCCTTAGTATATGACCCAAAAAAAATTTCTAATGATTTCATCAATCTTAAAATGGGATGTTTACCCTAGTTCATTAATTCAGTGAGATACTGGGATGGTTTATTATTATGAAAAATGTTGATTTTTATTCATTAAATGTTAAATATATCACTTATTAAAATTATATTATCTCCTAAATAGATTCTTGGATTGGAATTCTAACTTTGAGATTCATTTAAAAATGGGATGGTTTTACATAGGTGAGGTAAAATCCATTTTAATTTTTTGGGATTCATGATCTAAAATTCGAATTAATTTTTTTAAATGAAAGACAATTGGGTTCCCAGAATGTAAGGGTAGTTAATGCTAATATTATGAAGTGACCACATGAAATGTGTGTAACCACCTCTACACTTATAGAAAAATTCATAATGATAATTGATGTTTCCCATATACAGGTGGCCCCCAATACAAAAACATTGAACTATATGTAATGAGTTATTTGTGATGGGATCCCATTACAAATATCCATTTGTTACGAGGTACCATTGCAAACAACACATTATAAAAAATGATGTTGCATTTACTATTTTTTACAACATTCCACCAAGAAAAAATCTATTTTTGATGGGATACCTTCCCACCCCAAATACCATGATTTCGTTTTTTTAAAATATATTTGTGATGTGAAGGCTCACCCATTGTAAATAACATAAAAATATAATAAATAATAATAATAATAATAAATAGAAAATATAATACACAATATCAACAATGTAAAATATGGTCTATATAAAACTGTAAATACATGAATTAATAAAAATATTGCAAAAAATATGTACATTAAAATTTTTATAAAAAATAAAATTGAGGGGGATGGGGTCTTCTGGAGGAGTTTGTGGAGGGAAATCCATCCTTAATCCATGAGTCAGACATCTCATGTATCCATCATATTCTTGTGCAGCTGCTCCTTCCATCGATAGATCTCCTGCTATTATTACTGACACTTGTTATCAAAGGAGATCCTCATGCTCCCTAAAAATTGTCTCTATAAGCTCACCCTGAGCTCACATCTACTCCTCATACTATAAAACATATTATGATAACTCTCCATGATCTTCCCTCGATCAGGACACTGACATTGCAGAGGTACCCAAGTAACTCACATTCAACAATTGATAGCTGATACCAATAACTTGTCCTTTCCCAAAGGCATACTAAGTTTCCTACATACATTCGGCACCATAAAATGCTTATACACTGGTGATATGATCCTTGGTCTCGGCCTAACTCTCATCCTATGAATTATAATTCAGGACCTCATATGGCTCCTTTAATTGCAAGTTAAAATTTAAATAGTAAAATTATTATTTTTCATTGATTATAAAACTTAAAAAAAAGTACCTACAATAATATGCCCCTAGAAATTTCCTATAATCTCTCCAGTTATATAATTGGTGTACATGATATTATAAACATTAAACAACATAATATTGGGATGTTCAGCTGCCTATATTAGTATAAACTAAAAAGTTCACATTTAATGTTATATAAATTATTTAAAGAAAGTCCTTATAATATATCATCGATGAATATTGAATGCGTTAATACCAGCTCGATGTGTCACCTCCTGCCACCCACAATTCTATTGGTTTAATAATCTTCTTATATAAAAAGAATCTCTCATACAGTATGAACACAATCTATCCCAAAACTGAGATGAGATGTAATTTGGTCAGTGGGTTCAATAAGACTGGTCAAAATCATTGACTCCCACTTTTTGCATGTCTATCTACCTCATATTATGAAAGAACTGGCAACAACGATCACACGTACAGACCCCCATTCCTCCCAGATAGATGCCTGCATGCAATAAAAAATTATATGTTTTTATGAATTTTTATTAATTTATAAATAATTTATTATTAATTTATAATATTTTTACGAATTTATCACAATTTTATGAATTTATACAAATTATTATTAATTACCATTAAATATTACAAATTTTTATTGGTTTAAAAAATTTTCTTAAGAATATTTACTATCATTATTTGTTTATTACTAATTTGTATAATTTATTGCTAATTTGAATTGGTTAATGATTTTTTTTATAAATTTATAAAAATTTATAATAGTTTATCTAAATTTAAATAAATTTATTGTAAATTATATCAATTAATTAATTTTTATTAATGTATAACATTTTTCCCTAATCTTTACTATTTATTTAGTTTCTAAAAATTTATTACAAATTTATACTATTTTTTATTAGTTTATTACTAATTTTTTAAGTTATTACTAATTTGTATTTTTTAATAATTTTTTTTCATTATTAATAATTTATTATATTTTATACTATTTTTTGTCAATTTATTTAAAATTCTATAAATTTTTTAATTTTTATTAATTTATAGGAATATTTTATGAATTTATATTAATTATTACAAATTTCCACTATTGAATACTAATTATTAGTAGTTTATAACCATTTGATACTAATATATTACTAATTTTTATTAGTTTGTTACTAATTTGTACAATTTATTACTAATTTCTATTAGTTAATAAATTATTTTGTTAATTTATTATAATTTATATAATTTTATATCAATTTATGGTAAATTATATCAATTTAATAATTTTTATTAATTTACAAATAGTTTTCCCAAATGTTTACTAATTTGTGTTATTTTATTAATAATTTTTATAATTTTTTACTGATTTTTATTAGTTAATAAATTTTTCTATTAATTCATAATTTTTATGATAATTTAAAATATTTTATTCAATTTATTGTAAATTGAAACAATTTATAAATTTGTATTAATTTATAACTATTTTTCAATGATTTTTACTAATTTTTACTAATTATCACAAATGATTACTATTGGTTATTAATTTATAACAATTTATTACTAATTTTTACTAATTATAATAATTATTACAAATCAATACAAATTATTACTAATTATTAAAAATTATTTCTATTTATTACTAATTATTAGTAATAATTACTGATTATTACAAATTATTACTGATTATTACTAATTATTACTAATTAATACTACTTATTACTAATTATTAGTAATTATTACTAATTATTACTAAATAGTAATAATTAAAACTATTTATTACAAATTATCCCAAATTATTACCAGTTAAACCTAATTGTTACTAATGAATAATAATTAAACAAATTTTTTTTCAAATTAAAAATATTTTATTTTAATTAAAAACATTATTGTTAATTCTGAAAAAATATTTTTAAAACTAATTAATTCAAAATAAAACTAACTAATTCTAATTAAACATAATTTCTGATATTTAATAAAAATTATTACAAATTTAAAACAAAATAAATTAAATAAAAAATATTAACATTAAGTAAATACATTAAAACTAAATATTTTGGGGATAAAATGGTTGAATGTTGCTCTGATTTAAAATTTAAAACTTGATTAAAATTAAAGAGTAAAATGTGAGAGGAGAGAAGGAGAGAGGAGTTTAGAGAAAAATAAAATAGAAAAATTTTGGGGAGTATATATTGGTTAGATCATTTGAAATGAGTCTATTTGTGATGGGAATCCTATAAAAAATTATAGTATTTGTGATGGGTCCCATCCCAAATAGTTCCACCAAGATTAATTATGGCAGTGGTTAACAAAATTATTTATAATGAGACCCGTTGCAAATACCCTCTATAGATAGGTCATTTGCGATGGGAGAAAATACCTTCACAAATAACAAAAAATGATGGAAATTATTTGAGAAGGGACTAAACACATGTCGCAAAAAACAAAAATGACATGATAGTGCTTTCTATGGGGGTACATACCCATCGCAAATAGTCTTCCCGCGGTTTGGTGTGCGTCGTGCGCCAATGGTTTTTTCCACGGGAATATACTCCTATTATAAATACTTTTTTATCCTACTATTTGTGATTTGATATAATTCTCATCACAAATAGTCTCTGTCGAAAGGCTATTTTTGATAGGTTGTCGACCCATTACAAATAAGTCATCGCAAAAAAAGTCATTTTTCCCTTAGTCCCCCCCTTGTTTAAGGATATTCATTTTATTTAATTTTCTCCCTTATTTTACTAAAATGGAAAATTTAAATGGTTATTTGAGGGTGTTTTAATCAGTATGAAACAAGGCTACCTAGTCCCTTTTCTCCATTATTCATTTTGAGGGATCTCCTATTATTCTTTACAAATTTAAGTGTCATTTAATCTAGGGGATAACTTTAGATAAATCTTACACTCTATATCAATCCTTTTCCATTTCCCCTCCCACTTTTCTCATGGCTAGTTTGTTTTTGTTGGTTGAGGGTTTTTAGTAATTATTCCACCAAATCATGGTGGAATCATTCTGATATCAAGTGTATTTTCCTTAGCTTAGTTAAAGGATGTCTTGATAGGATGACCACACACAATCACACATAATCTCACTAAAGGTATGTCGCCATTTTTATTTGTCAAGGATTTTAACATAAATTAAATTAATGATTGAACAGATATCGCATGATAGCGTATTGTCCTGAGATAATGTTGGGAGTGTGTTATAGGCCATCAATGTGGTAATATTCACCGTTTCAATGAGAGAGTTCCGCATGAGAGTTATTTGGAAATTTTCCAAAACATATTAAATTAAATAATTAATTTTTCCTTTTAATAATTAATTAAATGGAATGAAAATTGATTATTTATGAAAATAGGTAACATGAATTTGTGTCCCAATTCATGACCAGAGAAATTTATTAAAATAAATAAGTACAATTCAAATACGAGGTGTAAATGGCCTACAGCATCATGTGATTGAGGTGATTAGAATCTAATATTTCAAGAAAAACAAACAAAAGTTCAGATTGCTTAAGTCGTGTCTAAGACATTCTATCATCAAACTGTCAGAGACAACCACCATGAAGGGTTGTGGCAACACCACACCATGAGAGTGACTTTCTATAATTGATATGAAAGTTCCCTTGTAGATCAAAGCTTAAACCAAAACTGCAACTCTGGAGGAAGATATCTGAAGACATAATATATTTGGTCCTTAAACCCTCTGCTAAATAGCTCAATATAATCATCAATTCCTAAAAAAAATCTCACATGCATAAAGTCCATCTCAAGATTATACTATAAACGATGCCTAGAAAACTAGATACAACATGAACACTAAATTCCATCTCCCTAATGTCCTCACAAACACTTTTCCACCGAAGCATGCAAGGACCTGGTTGATTAAAAATACCAAATAAATGGTGGAAAACAAAAGAGAAACTATAACATCTCGCCCCAATACTAGCTGACATGAACTAAGACATGAAAAACACCCATTAAAGCAAACCAAGAGGCCAAATCATAGATTAAATAACCAATAGAAGACTGTGTGAGAAAAAACCATGTCTACATCAACAGAAATTTGAGAAATCCAAATCATAGAATGGAGACATACACTAGCCAGGATCCTCAAGGGAGGAGAAAACCAACTAAATTCAGTTAAATCAATAGCTCCAGGAGAAGTCCAGAAAAAATACATCAGATTTTCATATTGTATGACTTGTGTGATACTGCTATAAATTTTGATGGACTTGCATCAACCAAGTAGTCAACATGGACCATAATTATTGCTAAGTTGTTTGATGGAGGGGCCTTAGTCTAATGACATTTCGTGGGACTCTTTCTACATTAATTGTAGTAGTGTGTATTATTTTTAAGGAATTTTTTCCTTTATTAATTTTTATTTACAATGGGGTTCGGTTCAAGTTAAATTTTGAAGGAAAAATGGTATTTTAAGAATTGGTTTTGAAATGGTGTTTAAAAACTAAAAGTGGAGTTTTATAATTAATTTTTACTAGTATATGGATAAATTACTATCATGAGTATAGATACATGTGATCAATTTTTAAATGAATTTAGAATAGGATTTTGAATTGGTTTTTTTCATTGAAATATTTATTCCATGCACTTTTCTAAAGAACACTTAATGTTACCTTCACTAAGAAAATAGAATTATAGTTTAAGTAGAAATATATCTCCATTATAGAAAAATAAGTAGGAAATATCCTCAGGTGTTACATTCTTTCTAACACCCTAGCGGATAGAGATTCTTTAAAAACATTTGTTAGTCTTGTGACATGGGGGTGAGAATCTCTTACCAGGAGTAGGTTATATATTTCAAATAATACAAATTAAAAGTATGTCAAATTGATAAAAATCCATTTTAGAGTCATCATGACACATTTGGGTCCCATAAAACATAATTTTAAGTGGTATATCTCCTATCTAGGGGTATAATTTACTTTCCATGCTTCAATTTGAGTGTTTCTGTAGCCAAAAAAATATTGGTTAAAATTAGTGACCATTTTAATAATGGAATCATTTTGTCATTATGAATGTTTGGAAAAGGGATAAATTCTACTCATATACTTCATAAATCACATATATCATATGTAAATATGCTTCTACTAGGAAGATATGTTCACTTTTTTCTAATTATAAGATGGGAATCCTTGTGGTCGGCCACAAAATGCATGGTCACCCACATACCTCATGAAGAAACACTCACCACATGAACTACATATTTCCATTATGGTCAAAATATAGACCCCCCTTGGTGGATACACACTCTACCAGATGTCTCAAAATCCCTTTATAGCTTCACAGTAAAAAATTTATAGGAATGAGATTTTGTAATTCTTCCTATAAATACAATTCCCCATTTCAAGAAAGGTGATATACACAGGGATGGGTCTATCAACAAGAATGTCTTTCAAATAGGTAATCTCTAATTCTCTCTTGGGAGAGTAGGATACTTTTTTAGAGAATCATGAAATTTAGCCTTCATGAATCATCCACAAGAATCCTATTTTGTGAAAAAACCATAGGAGCCTCACCCATGAACTAATTATCCAAGCCTCTTATGTGCATTTGTCACATGAAGTATCTTTCATGCACCTTCTATGTGAGGTCTCTACCACTAACCTTGTTTTTGAACCTCCTTAGTAGTGGTGTGTATCCTATATGATAACCTACCCATGCATACCTGCTACATTTTTTCACCTCCTTGATGGCCACTCAATCAACCACACAGGCTCCAACCACATGATAACTATACCACTATGAAACTAGTCCACTGATCGTGTAGTCTATTACTACATTACCCCACTCACTGAATACCATTGTGGTGACCGTACACCAACAAAGTGGCCACAAGATTCCTGCTTACACCTACCATGTGGATCAACCACTTGTAAGCCTATCGCATGGACCCTTGTATATGCACATACCGCATGTGGACATAACTATTATATTTCCCAGTTTATCCAGGAATTTTTTGAGTTAGGAAACCTCAAGGAAAATCTAACACCAATATCTATCCTATATATTGATTTTAATTTGAGGTGACTCTTATTTATTCCCAAGACACATTGATTTGAGATACATTTATTATTTCTATCATACCTTATATAAAGATACTATTTTTAGTTTCTTCATATCTACCTTGATTTAATAAACTCCTTCTAGTTTATTCATTTCTTTGACCTAATATAATCCTCTTAGTTTTTATATATTGGCCTCCTCCTCTTTGAAATCCCTAAAACATACCTTCAATTAACTCACCTACTTGGTTATGTATCTAAAGGTACAAGACAAGCGTAAGCCCCATCCAATAACATTTAGTTGAGATGACACTCCATGGTATCCTATATGGACCACATACTAGGTGTAGCTACTAAATCTACTAGAAAGGCAAGAACCGAAAAATAATCCACACTTGGTCTCATATTGTTTCTATTTCATGAAACTAGATTCCCACCAAGATATAATACATGAGTAAACCCCACATAATCAATTATTGTGAACTACATACAATAAACCTAATATATTATATCTTTTTTTCAAACCAAGCATGATCCCTATGATATTAGAGGTTGTTGACACCCCCTTTTAATAAAGTAATATAAAAAGATTATGAAGATCACCTTGAGTATGTTTAAGTATAAAAGAATAGTAAGAGAATCCAAGAGACCAATCCTAATGTACTTACACACATACCACATGTGTGTCATAATTCCAAAATAGGCCCCACCCAACTAGTACAGAAGTGTTTCCCCCGTACGCGGTATACCTACGATGGGAACCTACATATAGGATCTTTGAGGCCCAGTTCTTTTTCCATCTCTATGAATAATAGCAACACTGAGGACCTATGTTGTGGACATATTCCAACTACCTCATTCACTCAGGGTTCCGCCTTTTCCAATAAATAGGACCCTTGGGCTCCTTATTTTAACATAGGAATAATTGGAAGAACCCCCAGATCTCTCATTGAATAGAACCTTCACACAGGTCGCTAGAAAGTTCTTAGGTAGATCTATAAAACATGAGAGAATATATAATTATAGAAGATAAGTAAGATCAATGTTCCTTCAGGGCCTAAAATACAAGACACCTAATCAATAATCCTTCTTCCATAATAAGAATTCACATGTGTGAGGCCCCTTCCATAATCAAGGACCTATGTGAGACTCTTTCGGGGACACCATAGGATACCCAGGGTGCATAGGTTATGGCCTCACTCAAGTGTTGTTGCCCTATTAGTCTATTTCTCAAAGCATATATATCTTTCATTGTCCTATCCCCCCTATGTAAGGCACATTCAGTTCTTCCTAGGCCTTGTGCCACAAATCTATGCCCAGAACCTACAACTAGGACCTATGAGAGCCACCATTTAAGCCATCATCCAAGACACAAATGGAAGGACATATCATTCTTTGTCTTCCTTGTCTAAAAGGGACCATTTTGAAACCTCCACCAAGACCTCTGGATATACACAACTACATAGAGTGGCACACCATCGTGTCCTCCATTTGGGTTTGTATTCCTATGGTCATAGGTTTCTCACATTGATCTAGTTAGTCTTTTAAGGTTCTCATGGTACATGTGATTGTATATCTGTATGGTCATGAGAACCCCTTCCCCAGGGATAGTGTTTAGGATTTCATGGTATCAGATTCTAGGGATAAAACTATGTATGTCCCTTCTAATATATGAGATCTAAATCCTTCGCTTCCCAGTAGGGAGGGTACTGATCACACTTAATTTCCTCTTCAATATGGAATTAGATCTTCCTCCGACATCCAAACCAATTTTAAGACATCCCTCCAGGAAGGATATCCCATATCCATTCATGTAGGAGGTTCCAGTGTTGATCCACTATATCACTGTGTCCTTTAACTTCATTCCTTTCTCACATTGTACTTATGTCCAATGTAATGTGAAGAAAGGGGGCTGTTGTATCCCCAACCTCTTCCAGGGTCACTCTAGCCTCTTTTAGCTTCATACTCCTCTTATTACACTAGATAATGTATAAAATTGTCTGGTTTGTCAAATATTTCACTTCCTCTTGATTCTCACACTATGCTTGAATTAGTGGTCTTAGTGGTCAGTTATAATTATGAAATATACACAATAAATATGAAGGATTTAACTATGAGAACACTCATCCCTACTCTATCTAGGATACATGGGATTCCCACTTATGGCCTGAGCTTAAGGGACAACCTCCTCAGGATTAAACACCAACCATAATTCCATTAATCTGGGCATCATACTTAGGAGTAAGTCCCAAATTAAACCACCAAACCATAAGGAGTTAATAAATCACTCATGGTTTCTTTTACATTGAGTCCTCTTGAGGACAAGAACCAACTTCTTACTCTCAAAGGGTAATACTCCACTGTGAGAGTCACCTAACTAAGTGGTCTTTTATTCCCATCCAAATGAGATATGTAAGAATCCTCTAGGTGGTTCAAACCCAACACCCCAATTCAACCTTATTCTCTAAGTCCATATATCCATCAGGGTCCAATTCAACTTGGAAACTCATATCCCCTCTTGGTTCCTTAGGCTGTTTCAGCATAAGTCCCACCTCGAACATTGGTTAGGGACCTTCCACTTAGACATCCTTACCACATGACATTGAACTGTATAGTTGGGTCCTTTTCACATAACCTTAAATGATATAATGTTCCCCATTAAGTGGTATTGAACTATGTTGGGTTTTATTATTTTTACCTAGATACGTAGAAATCCCATCTATGGGTTTGATCCCAACATCAAAACAACATCTTTCTCCCTGGATGATGATAAAATCTAGAGTGACCTTCGAATACCTATATGAGTATAAACTCTAGAGTGCCCCACTGGGTGGCTTAGAAACCATCATCATTGTAATAAATACTAAATAATTACTAAGAAATATATAAGGGGATACCATGGATGAAGAAACTCAATTACATACATATATCTCCATTGTTGAAGAACCTCAGATATATAAATATGATTCAGAATTCCAAATTTTCTAATAATAGATTACTAACCATAAAATGACCTAATTCAAACTTGTGAATTTACAAAGGAATCACAAACATATATTAAATCAATAAGAGATTCTTAGAGTAGCTAACAATGCCCCCCCCCAATGGTTGTGATGAGCCTGACCTCCCATCCTATCGATCAATGTGAATTCATAAGAATCATAGGTCAAAAAGCCTGATGGACACATGCCTTGGGAAAGAAGGTTATTTTAGATACATAACCATTGGTTGTTTTCAGTTCCACGAATAAACCCATTGGAAACCGTTATGAAATAGAAAACTGTCTTAGGGTGAGAGATACAAGGAAAATGAAAAATTTTGAACCCTACATGAATCCTTAACCATGATGATAGTATAACCCACCTATCATACCCCATCTACTCTCAAAATGAAAGAGGTCCAGGAAATACAATAAACACACATGTGTTTACTCAAATGATATGCTTCTTTTTAGAAGATCATTTTTTGTATTTTTCATATATATTGGCACCCTTTTTAATAAATCCTTTTGACCCAATGGATCCCTTCATGTTTTCACCCATGAATTCCCCAAATGCTACTCAGTCTGGACCTTCATCTGCGTGAAGGATGTCATCACCATCTCAACATATTCAACATTGGTTCTCTAATTTTATGGTTTGAGAGTACCATCAACATGGTACTATCCTGATCCTAGAGGCCACCCAACTAGCCCTCCTTCTAAACAATCATCCTAAATCATTTGGTCAATGATGATGGGTAGTCCTAGAATAGATAGTGTCAACTGCCCTCTCCGACCTAATAGGGAGCTTATCCCTAAAATGAAATAACCAATCCCTCCCATATTTCAGGGAGGTGGATAGTGATACCACTTATGGACTAATCCTCAATACATAGGGAGACTTCTCAAGGGATCTTGCCAAAATAATTCCACCACCAAAACTATGTGGTAATAAACCCTTAACCTGATGAGGGTGACTCCTTCAACTGTCTGACCAATGTACTTCAAACCAAGACATTCAAGACAGCCCATCAGGGATGAAAAATAGCCAATAGGGTGCATGTTCATACCTTTTACCCCTCTGGAGAATCCCACCAACCCAGTTTGGTGCAAAAAGTAAAGCAGGAACAAACACTCATCCTCCTCCATTCAACCAAATAGCAGACTCATATAGTGGTATCCCATAAATATCTTTATTCAAATATAGTGGAGTACTATAAGGAGGAACACACACCAAAATGAACCTAGCAGGCTAGCCAATAAAATTGTCTAGTGTCATTAAAAGAAACCCACCAACTAAATATGATGGATACTTTATTTAGAAGAACCTAGGAAAGTTATTTATAAAGTCCTAATGGTATGGTGAGGGAAAAATCAACCCTCTTCCCCACACATGATTACTGTCAGTATCCACTAATATGAAAGGGAGGATAAGAGCAGGTATATACTCCCACTCTATATACATAATGGATGTATATCCTCATTTCATTAATTGAATTCACCAATCACATATTGAAATGGTTAAAGGGGAGATTAAAATTCATCCCCATATCCTAGAAACCTTCTAGAATATTATAATGGTGATTACAATAGTACACGATGTATGGACACGTACATCTGCACCCATAAGTGGGATGGATTATCAACATTTCTCCTAGAAGAAGATACATACATATGCTTCTATCTAAGTGGGTCATGGGGAAAACTCCCACATATCATGAGGACAACCTGTTTGGGAATATATATCCACTCCAACTAGATATAATCAGTTTATCCTAATGGAAACTTCTAGGAAGGCACATAAACCTTCCCATGACAACACCTTTTCCCACAAAGTGCCTCGAAATACTTGAAAGCAGGTATCCAAGAAGAACTCTTCTATAATAAAATTGGAGAATCAAGAGCTAATAAATGATTTGGATCCTCTCAATGATAGTGTTCTTGAATCCCTCAAACATTTATCTTTGGCATCCCAAGATCCTACCCTCCTGTTACAATATTACAGGAGAAATAGTAGTAAATTTTAATTTCCTCATCGGACAATTCATTATGAAGTCTTGCTTCATGACAAAAATATGGTCTATCTCAAGAGCCTATCTCTTGATAAAATCCTGGATATCCCTTGGTCTAGAAAAAAGACCATGGAGTATGAGGGTAAATACCATGCCATAATCCACTATATTGGTCCTCCCCATAATGATGTTCACTACTAAAGTACTCTACCTATTAGTGCTTTAAATTGATAAGATATTTCTCCAATTGTCAATGTAGTGATGAGAAATCCCTCTAATCATGAGGTACTTGCAATCACAAGGCCAGTCATGTCTGATACCTTATCACTGGTAGGTGAAATACATTCTCAACTAGAATGGAGTTCAAGGTTATGGTCATTATCTAAACCAAACTTGGGCTGCATACCTTCCAGTGCAATAGAAAAACTCCCTATTGATCTTGAAGATTCTAATAAAAAGGTAGGAAAACACCGACTCAGGTTCGATCTGGTACACGAGACTCTAGAAAACAAAGAAGATGACATATTAAGCATTAGAAAAAAAATGGATAAATATGAAATAAAAATCATGTTCTGGCCTTTATCTAATCCCTAGTACAACATTCCAGACCTGTTGGCAGAAGATTGTATGTATAAAATCTGCCACACAATTTGGAAAACACTTCATCAACTAAAAGTACACATATTACCATATGTTGCGTATCAAAATCATGTCAACATAATATGATGGTTAAAACACAAAATTGACTTGGTATCTCTCTTATCTTACCAAGAACCAAATAACAAGAGGAAATATGGATCCCTTCAACATGCATGCCTTGATTAATTAATGAGGTTGTGAAAACAGATCGTAGAAAAACTATCTGGTGTTCATATTAGAGGATGGGGTGAAAATGGATCATTTAATTTCAGTATGATCCCATGATAAAAAATACCACCAAAGGTGGTATCTTACAATCTCATTTCCCCAATATGGATATAATAAACTGATTCTATTTATGGATAAATATATTCTCAACAAGAACAGGCCCTGACTAACTCTCACTAATGTTAGGCCATAAGAGGGAGGGTTTTTAAGATAATTATTCATCAATCATCTGAGAACATCGATCATGCATCATGTTTATAAGATGTCACCTATCATATTACAAAAATTTCAGAAATAACACAATGTTCATCCAAAATTAGTGATTTAAATGAGTACTAAATAATGCACCCAGCCCATGTCCGAACTAGAATCAGTAAAATCAAAATAGATGTTGTGGTCCTATCATCCACAACAGTTCAGGAGAAACCCCAACTCATAAGGATAAGGTGTTTTTTATCCCAACCCTTGGATCTGTTACATTGGGTCCAAAGGGTTGTTAAAGTAGAACATGAATATCCCCATCCCATAGTGTTATGGTATTTTCACCTCAACAACCCCCGCCTCAGTGGGAATATGCTTTATTGTGATTATGGAAGAATCAATGAAATGAATATTCTCATTTTATCCCATCTTGTGATTCAGTACCTTCACTTGGAACATGAACAATTAAACTATCTTGTGATTCCATTCATGTTACTATCTCCCAAACACTTTCTGGGGAACCAACAAATAGGAGTAAATGGTCTCGTTGTGGACACAGAATAATGAGATCTCATATAAATACTAACATAAGGACCACAATGTGTTATGTGTCGGTGAATGTCATCAATTCTGTCACTCAAAATCATCTAAATGATAAATCTAGTTCCAAGGAGTCAGAAGAGGAAGTTCATGTCCATGATGTGATCCACACAGAAATGAATTAACGAAGTATGCATAATCAAAACCAGGGGATTTCATGGAATTTGGGTATCCCCTCAAATAAAACACATTTTCCTTATCAAAAGGAACCTAATAGAGAAAAAGGTAAGAGTCGTACTATGTTTCACAATCCCCTAGAGTGGTTAAGTCCCTTTTATTATAGGAATGATTTTCTCAACAAGAGGATGAGATGAGAGAGTTGGTAAGACTTGTTATAGAGTTACTCCAGGGCATCATTCCAACCATATATTCTCCACAAGTAGATCCCTAACTTGAACTTCTAGTTGGAACACTTAAACAATGAGGGTTTGTTGCAACAACTGAGGTAGATCATGAATTCCCACCATTGTAGGTAAAACTAGAATAGGGTCAGTTACATTCTTACAGGTCTGTCCCTATGGTCAACCCATGACAAATAACACCAGTGCCCCCTCCAATGGTCCTAAGAGTTGTTGCACCCTTTCAAGATCCATCCACCACACGTTTTTAGGTCCTGATTCACCCAGATGATTCCCAAATTCTTATGAACACAAATTATTCATTAAAGGATCAATTAGAAGCTATTGATGAATGGTGCACACCAGTACTGCTGGAAAATAAGGATTACCCTAAATGTGTTGATCATAATACTCACCTTACAAACTTTGAAAATGATATATTTCCTATCATCAATATATTGGTAGATCTAGAGCATCATTTGATGAATTTTTTCTCTCATTGTGATTCCATCATGGAGACCCATGAGAGAAAGGAGGCAGTGAAACACAGATGCTTCATATTATCATTAAAGGGGCCAACCTTTGTATGGTACACAAGTTTTCAGTCTCAATCAATCACTATATGGTAATATATCCATCGAAAGTTCTTATTCATGTTCATCTCAATACTATAAAAGATGAAAGTCTTAGATCTTACAAACTGCGAACAATGTTCGAATGAAAGAGTCTCATATTTCATTTCTCGGTGGAAAGGGTTGTCATACTTCTTGAATGTACTACTCCCTTAAGAATATTTTTCCCCATTTTTATAGTGAATCTTCATGATGAGTTTCACACACCATATATCCTTATGAAATACATAGTATGGTTTTAGGTCAATTCTTCAATTGCTCAATTGGTGGATAACTCTATTTTAGAGAATAAAACAATGTCCTATGTAATTTCATCAGCACTGGGAAGAAGAGCTGGAAAATTAGTGGAAAGTGAAGTTATACTTATGTATGACCCTCTACATGCTCAAACCACAAAGTCTACACCATACCATATGGTTCCACATCCCAAGAGTTACTAGAAATGACAACATTATCATGATGATAAAATAGATTATAGGTGGATATTGTTAGAGAAGTTGAAAAGGGTATATTCCTTTCAAAATAACCAAGTCCCATTATAATTCATCTCAACTTTGGAAAACAACATTGTTCAATTTCCAAAGCCCAAGAATCCTAAAAAATAAGGTGTCTATGATCTCCCAAATTATTAAACTTTCCATAAAATGTTTGGTTAATCCATCAAGGATTGATTCATTTTAAAAGACATCCTACAAATGATTTTGGACTCTGAGAATGTTAAATTGAAAAATTATCTATCATAGGTATCATTTGTTTCAGCTAAAAATCTGGACAAGAAAGGTTAGTGTAAAGAAGTTAAAATCAATAGTGCGTTGAATTTTAGGTTCTGGATGGTAAAAAAATTAACCAAGCTCATGCCATTCTACGAACACAGTTGAAATAGCAGACTGTGCCTCTTGATATTTCTACTACAGTGAAGCCAACTCCATCAAAAGCTTATTCCTCTAAAGTCCAATCCTCAAAAAATTGACATGGACTAACGGATAAATGGAAAATATAAGATTATGAGTTCATGTCAAGGACAATTTTGTTTTTAACCTAAGTGGATTTCATATGTACCATCTCAAAAGAATGGGCACCACCCCTCCAAACGGCACAACAAGAGTCGACCTATTGGTAAGAATCTCCATCAAATGAAGAGTTTTTCTTTGGTTCCGTTAATGTTATTCATTTAAAGGATCCCTTCTCAAGTGATGAGTTTGATTATGATCCTTTTTTCCCTATGATTTATTGGGGAACTGGAGGACAAGGTCCATGAGGTCGAGGATACAGTGGAATACATGGTCATTCCATGAGCCACTACCTTAACCACACCCCTTCTTGAATTGTTTATGTAGTTGAAACTCATGGGTGATACCTCCAGCGAGCTAAAAAAGAATAAAGGAACTACTCAAAAAAGATAGGGAATTCCCTGGCATGATCATCTTGGAAGATCGGTAAGAGGATATTATACCTCCTCCTCGACAGTTAGGTATACCTCGTCGGCCAAATCCACCATAAGAAGAAGCACCTACAACTCCTGGCCCTAGAGTGGTTACATCATCATAAGGAACATCATCTTTCAAGGAACCTACAATAGAACATCCCCATACTGGGAAATGTAGACAACTAGATCAAAAGTATGATGTTTTGAAGCAACTGGCCCAAATACTGGCAATGTTATCAATAATGGATTCCTTGAGTCTATAAAAGGATCTTTGGGAAGCACTTATTGAGGCATTTTAAATCCCTATAG
The DNA here is from genome assembly GCA_963277665.1 of Viscum album. Lineage (NCBI taxonomy): Eukaryota > Viridiplantae > Streptophyta > Magnoliopsida > Santalales > Viscaceae > Viscum > Viscum album. The sequence goes on from OY728131.1 coordinate 360,262,603, forward strand.
ATTTTGAATATTAGGTTTATATCATGGAGGCTTACCATATAGAGAATGATTCGGAAGAATTCCATGTGGTCATATCTTCCATGGACCAATATGAGGATAATGTAGAACAAGGGTATGTTAGACCCCTATACATATCTAACATGATTAAAATCATTTATGTTCGATAAGACTTCATTGAAAATGGTTCTTGGTTAAAACTCATTTGGGTTCGTATACTTATCTAGTTGGTTCTCACTGAATCCCACTTGTCTCCATCCACTATCTTGTTATAGGGTTATGAAAAGAAATAGAAAGAACCACTTAGCATTATTACACCTAGAACACAGTTTGGGGATCTTGTGTCTAATTCAGTGCTCATGGTTGTCTGATAGAATACGTCATTCAATGTTTTTCTCAGAAGTCCTTGGCTACATCATCATATGACCATTCCTTCATCATACCACCAATGCTTCAATTATTCTTTCAATTGTCAAATAATGAAATTGCATAGTGACAAGGCCCTGTTCACATCTTGTGAATATTAGTACATTGAGGATGAGTTCTATAACAAAGGTGGGAAACAATCCATGGTGGATGATGTTACTTGAATAAATTCCATGAATGGTCTGGAGAAGATCCCAGCTAACCCTTTCAAGCATCCCCGTGTAGATTACATTATTCCCATTAATCAAATTGAAATGGTAGTCCCAAATTCAGGAACTCTTTCTATGGCTTGTATAATTCCATTTATCAAAACTAAATCAGATGGAATAGGAGAAGTTGTTTACTCTCCAAGTGATGATGAAATATTAGATGAAAATGTTTTCATTCCACCCCCTGAGATTCAGTAAATCTATGTTTCGTCAGCTTGTTTCATAGAAGTTATCACACTAATGGAAAAAGAGAAGGATTATGATTCTCATTCCTTCATCTTCCCTTCTGAGATTCACGATGACCCATCATCATCTGTTGGACCAGAAATGGTTGCCTCCACATATGGATGCCTGAATACAGACTCCCACTATAGCTATGAAATTTTTTCTTAATCCCCTATCCCCCGAGAAGAAGAATATGAAGTAACACATGAGGTAGAGTAAGAAGATGAATATCTCATGGACTCCCGTATGGCATTTAAGGAAGGTTTCTCCACCATTATGGATGAACTTAGAGAAATAAATTTGTGTACAAAAGAAGATCCATGACCCACTTAGATTAGTGCATCCATGACTCCTAATGAACAAGAAGTATATAATTCTTTTCTAAAGCAACACCAGTATGTGTTTTCTTCAAATTACATAGTGATTTCAAGCCTTGTCCATGAGGTACCCACCCATAAATTGGGTTTGATAGAATCCCCTCAGGGATACATGTCGGTATCATGAAGAACACGCCTGACTCACGCCTCTAAAATTGTGGTTGAAGTCCACAAGCTCATCAAGGATGACTTCATTTGAGGGGTGAAATATCCAAAATGTATATCCAATATTGTTTTGGTGAAAATGAATAATGGTAAAATCATAGTTTTTATTAATTTTATAGATCTCAACCAACACTATCCCAAATATGACTATCTAGTTCCAATCAAATAACTCTTGATTGATGAAACAACTAGCTATAATGCCCTATCCATCATGGATGTCTACTCTGGGTACAACCAAATATAGATTTCCTTTAATATAATGAATCCATAGCCATCAGAGCCCATCAAATTTTATTTTTCTATATGGTATTACCCTTTGGATTGAATAATTATGGTTCCACATTCTAACATGTGATGAATCACATTTTCATAACCTTCTTGGGAATATTTTTTGAATGCTACATTGATGATTTAGTGGTTAAATCATGGAAATGTTCTAATCACTAGGCTTAGCTAGAGACAATTTTTAGCAAGCTTTGACAGTATAATCTGAAGATGAACCCCGTAAAATGTTATTTCGAGGTATCCTTATAATAATTTCCTAACTACATTGTACGACATCGAGACATCGAAGTCGATACTGAGAAGATTAATGATATCCTCATCATGTCACATACTAGGAACATGAAAGCGTTTAGATGACTTCAGGGACACTTGGCCTATATCCAGCACTTCAAATCCAATTTGGCAGGTAAGTGTTTTACCATAACCAAATTTATTATAAAGTGGGTCAAATATTAATGGACCAAGGACTAACAAGAATCATTTGATACAACCAAGAAATACCTCTTTATCCCAACAGTATTAATGCCACATGTTGACAAAAAGACACTCATTTTATACATGGAAGCCTTAGAGTGATCATTGGGATCTTTACTCACACAAAAGAATGATGTTGAGAATGAAAACAACCTTTATTATCACAGTCGAACCATGATAGACATAGAGATTTGATATTATAATATTGAGAAGGAATTCCTGGCATTAATCTTTGCATTTCAAGAAACATAGGCATTATCTACAGCATCACCAGGTCCACTTGGTATCTCATATAAATATAATCAAATTTATCCTTAGTCTTCATATACTAAAAATACTTCTACCATATTGGAAAGCTTTTATGAAGCTATTCAATATACAATTCATGCTTTAGAGAGCATTAAAAGTCCATGCCATAGAATTCTTCCTTGCTAAGTCCCCATCTGTAGAAGAGACGTAATTAAATACTGAAAAATATGATGAAGAAATCATCTCTATTCAGGACAACCCCAGAATATGTGAAATTTATTTTGACGGTGCATCCAGGAGTCTAATGAGGAAGTGAATGGAATACCCTAAGATCAAAAAATTTGGGTTAGGAATTGTTCTTATTTCCCCAAAAATGTAGTTTTTATAGACTACTTTTTGTTATCATATGGTTGTACCAACAATGAGGCAGAATATCAAGATTTCATTATAGGCCTATAATTGAAACTCCAAATTCCAGTGAAAAACCTAGAGGTGAAGGGTGATTTGGAATTGATAATCAAGTAGATCAATGGGGATTAAACCATAAAATAGATTAGTAAATCCCACTATGTAATTATGTATAATGTTTAATGGAATAATATTCCTCCTATACAACATTTTCTTATGCCACATGGCTAGAAAATGACCAAGATGATGCATTGGAAAATTCAGCCACAACTTTGGAAGATCCAAATTGAGACGAAATAGTCATCAACATTTCCCATTGTTGATTATTTTTACCTTTTTTTCAAATTAGAACAGAGGAAATTATGAAATCATCCCCATTCCAGATCCCTATTGTCCTACCATGGGATAGATTAATCTCATCCTGGAATATCTCCATGATAGAGTAATTCCACTTGATAGAACTGGGAAGGAGAAAATTTGGTGATGAGTGGTCAATTTCACTCTTTAAGATTATCCAAATCACTGAAAGATCCTCTATAAATGAGGCCTAGATGGAATTCCTTTTAGATGGATCAATCGGGAAGAGACTACAACTGTCATGGAAGAAGTACATGTCGAAGCCTATGGTGCCCAAAATTCTAGGTATAGGATTTTAGATCAAATTTGAAGTCTTGGATACTTATTCCTTGGATGATGCATGATTTCACAAAATTCACAAAAAGTGTCATCCCTATCAAGTGAATTCCAATTTTATCCATCAACCCCTGGAGTTTCTATACTTAGATAATTACTCCTGGATGTTTGCTACATGGGGAATGGGTGTAGTGGGGAATAATCCTCCATCTAAAACTAAGCAATTTAAGTATATCCTTCCCATTACTGAATTCTTTTCTAAATGGACTAAATCAATACCTCTCATAAAAAATAGGTCCAAAATCATCATTATGTTCATAAAAACAAATATCATTACAATGATTTGTGTCTCTCATACCATATTGATGGAAAACAACACCAATTTCTCTACTTCTAAGGTTAAGAAGCTATATCAGGAATATGATATAAAATCCTACCATTCGTCCTACTATCATATAGTGGACAATGGAAAAATTTAGCCTTTAAATAAGACCATATTAAACATTCCCCAAATGATGGTGGATAAAGATAATAAATCTTAACATGATAAAATATTGCATAACTTATGGGCTTACAGAAATAAAACATGTACTATAACACATGAAATTCCATTCTCATTGGTGTATGTAATAGAAGTAGTCCTCCCCATTAAAGCTAAATTTCCAATACTCCAAATCTCCATCTATCATCAGCTATCAAAAAATTTGAAATCTCAGAAATTACTTGATGAGTTGGAGATATAGGATGAAAAGGGACTGAATACCCTATATCACTTGCAATTATATTAGAATCATATAGTGATAGCTTTAAATAAAAATTCTACCTTTATTCATTCCTTAAAGGATAATTGGTTTTGGTCCTTAGGAATCCGATGCTACCATGAATGAAGTATCTAAAGCTTGATCCAAAGTTGGAGGGACCTTACTCTATACATAGTGTCTTCTACAATGGAGCTTATTCTTTAATTTCAATGGATGGATAAATCACTACAATTCCAACCAATGCATGGTTTTTGAAGAATTACTTTGTGTAATCACACAGAGATCTTCTTATATATAGGAAATTAAAATGTATAGCATCATATACATCCATATTACACAATGTTAAACTATGTAGCATCATCATCCTTGTCGCACGACAATAAATTTCGCAATATGAGGTCCTAGTTGCATGACATGAAATTGAAAAACACCAATTTTCCCCACTACATGACATTAAAATTTACTATTGACATCACCCTTACTTGACATTAAAAAAACCCCTAAGATACCATGATAAAACACTCCTTATGGTCCCTATAAAGTTGAGTAGCTTTCGTGCATAAACCACACTCATAGCATTTCCACTCCCTAGAGGAACTCGATCCCCATTTCACCCTATGTTAGGATCAGACCAGTGTGGGGAATAACTGTCAATAATATGTTTGGATTGATTCTCATTCCAATGAGATATGTAGTAATTTCTATATCTCCAATCCAGGGTCCAACCATGACCATAAAGAAACAATTTCATCTTTCCTTGTGTATGAACAAGATCTATATAGGGAACATTTCTTCAAGAACTACGTGTGGTTTGATTATTTCTCATGTATGATATATAGAAGCACCTGGGTATTTTCACCAAGTCTAGCTACAATGTTTCATTTACATCAGGTGACCCACGTCCTCACTGCATGACGATAAACTTCATAGTTCATCAAGAACTAGGTGGGGATTGATTCTCATTCCAATGACATACATAGTGACTCCCATGTCTCAAAAATCAGGCTAATCCTTGACCATAATGAAACAATTTCCCCTTTCCCTATATATGAACCAAACCTATATTAGATAGTCATCCAAAACATATAGATTGATTCTAAAACAATTTGATTTCTTGGACCCAACCATTATTTTGGAAAATATTAAAGCCCCTTCCCCCCATCGAAACTCAGTTGGTGTGGGGAACCATTCATCAAGAACAACATGTGGCTTGATTATTTCCAAAACAAGATACTTAGTGATTCCTAGTTCCTACACCATGGCCCAGTCAAAATATTTCCATCTTTTTTTATTGGTTCTTCTTCATCCATACTGCATGACATTAAACTACATGGAATCCCAAGAACTACTTGTGTCTTTATTCCCATCCCAATGACATACACAGTGATGCCTGAATCACATATCATAGGTCCAATAGTAATTTTAAAAAAACCTTTACTCCGTGTATGTATAAATTAGAACCGCATAGGGACCGTTTCAGTAAGTAATTGTTGATTGATTCTCATCCCAATGAGATACGTAGTAATGTTCAGATCTCTAATCTTGGGTTTTATTACTATTTTATAAAAGAAACCCCCTTATTTTTCCCCATACATGAATCAGGTCTTCATAAGGATCCTTTCTAGGATAGATGGTTTGATTCTCATTATAATGAGATACATAGTGATACCTAGACTTCATGCTTTAAGTCCAACCATCAAGTTCTAAATTATCCAAATACCATTTTCCCCATGTCAAAACATGTATGATGTGGTGAGTAATTTTCAAGAACTACATGTGGATGGATTCTTTCCCCAAAAAGATATATAGTGACACTCAGATCATATTCCCTATTCCATATTCAAAATTCCTTTTCATGTTAGAATCACTAATGTCCTCACCACTTGATGATAAATTGTGTGGTTCATAAAGAAATACATGTTGTTTTATTATCATTTTATTGAGATACATAGTGATTCCTATTTAACTTATATAGGGTCCACCCATAATTAAAAATACCACACTCTTTTTGCATGGATTAGACCTACATGAGGGACCTTAGAAAGAACAATGTGCGGCTTGATTCTTTATTTGAAAAGATACATAGTGATTCTTGGGCCTTATTCCCTGGTTCAACTACATTATCGTATTGCTCTCATGTCGAGACACATAATTTCCTTACCACATGAAAGTAAACTACACGGTATGCAAAGAACTATGTATAGATTGACTCTAATCAAATTGACGTACGTATTGATGACTGGGCCACAGATCCTATTTTAATCCATGGGGAAAATGAAAATTCCCCCTCTCCTGTATATAGTCAAAAATATATGCAGGAGTTTTAATTTTTGGTCCTATACTTAGAGAGCCCACCAAGGAAATTAGAAATAAACCATTGTATATATCAGTCAAATATATTCAGGGGACTCCAAACTCGTGGGCAATATTGATCCAAACAATTCAATTTTTCATTTGACATTACCACTTTCACATTTCATACTCATAATATTGAATAATTTTTTATCTTCATAATCATTCCTTATCTTTTGGGCGTAGAATGTCTGATACCTATGTGCTACTTAACCTAACAATGCGGTAAAGGTCACATTTGGCCTTGCATAAGTCACCCACATACTGGGCATGTCAGCCTAAGAATTCCACTGTTTGACTATGCAGTATGTACCCTCTTTGGCCTTGCATAAAACAACCCCCATAATGGGTCTATCAAATATCGGTAATTTATCCCTTGGGAGAAGCCTCCCCTATCCCTTTAAGTTTTTATGATGGTATATTGGAACCCTCAATTCATCATCAGTGGTCATCTGTTAAATATTTATACCATATCCTTTATCCCGACCTAAAAATCTATAAGACCATAGTTTACACATCCCCCCTTCATTTGTTCAAATAAAACTGGGATAACCTTGGGCCATTTGACAACATATGATCTGTTGTTTCCATTATATTATGGTCCTAGTCATATAACATGAAACTAAAGACACAATACTTCATGCACTTAGGCCAGACCTTCTTTGAGATTCTATTCCCCCGATTCATTGGAAATAATGATATGAAATACCCATTCTGTGATTGGGAATATCTTAATATCCACAAACTTTCATCATATTTTAGCGATAGAATGCCAAAATTCTTGAGATATCATTTTTCTAGCTATATAACATGTTCCCCAATAGGCCTTTTATAAGGCTACAACATAATGATCTTTTCAAACAAAGGATCCAAATACTGACTATGCAGTTTGGGCCCTAATTTTCTTTCCATGAAACTGCCCCCATAATAGGCTTGTCAAGTAGTTTTATCTTTATTCTTGTAATAGGCCACCTCTAATATCATTATCCCTTTTTCCCATATCAATTATCAAATTTATGAATACCAAAATCATATATTACAACATTATCCTTCAATAATTAATTATATTAGCACATTACTAGACAAATAATCAAGAATTAGAATGTCATAAATGTTGGTCAAACCTAAAGACCTAAAAGTAAAATCCACTAACATCCTTCCTTCATAACTTTAAACTGAAAAACCCAATATCCTTGTTATAGGACATTAAACTGCACTACCCAATGTCCCTTTTGCATGACATAAAACTACACAACCCAAAGTCCTTCCTACATAACTTTGAAGTGTATAACATAATTTCCTTACCATAAGACATTAAACTACATGGTCAATGTCTTTGTATCCTGACATTAAACTGCACGATCCCTTCATAATTTTCTAGTAAGGAGCAGTCACCCCCTAACATTTTTTATCAAACAAAATGTACCATCTTTCACATACCAAATTCTTTCAGGAGTGATTTCTATTCATGTATTATATCAGTACAGATGATTCCTTTATTCTCAAACATCTTTCCTTAGAAAGGCTACCCAATATGGTCATAAGACATCAAAATCATAAAAATACTCTCTTTGTTAGTAATAGAATGTCAGATTTTTTGGTAAACCCTTTACTTAATCATGTGGTACGTTCCCCAGTTGTCCTTTTATAAGTCTCCCACATAACGGGCATTTCATCCTAAGGATACCACCACTTGACTATGTAGTACACGCCCTAGTTGGCCTTGCATAAATTTGACCCCATAACAGGTTTCTCATCTAGAGTTAACTTCTCCCTTGGGAGAGACCTCAACTATTCCCAAAATTCACATTTTGGATTCATAAATCACAAAAATCAAGACTCAAGATTCTCCTTGGGAGTATTTGAAGAATATCATAACATTCCCAACCATCAATCCTTATATGTGTTATCATCTCAAAATTCATGGTGAAATTTGATCAAACTAAAACACTAGATTTATTAGTCAAAATTCATGAATTAAAACATCGCAAAAAAGTGACATAGTACTCACTATGTTTAAAACCCATAAAGGGAACTTTGGAAAAAATTTGATTCTCAGCTCCCTAGACCTACACTCTATATGGTTTAGGCAATATCAAACAATTAAAAGTTAAAAGGAACAAAACTTATTTGTTGAAATCCCAAAAAAAGGTGACCTATGAAAAATCTAAGTCCCACCTGCTAAGTCTCCACTATATTAAAATTAGGAAATAATTAGGGTGATGACACAAAAAATAATGTTTTTGGGATTTTCAATATGACCCTAGAAATAGTCTAATTATACTCACCTGGCCCCCTAGCTTAGGTAAAATTTTAGAGCACCCTCATCCCTATAATTGTAATTATTTTTAGATGGTATGAATTTGTAGTGATGTGAAAATATTTATTTCACATTATGATTATAGGAATAAATAAAGGATAAAGAAATATATGATTGGAAACAAAATTATTTTCTTTTATAGAGAAAAATCATAGGAACATTCACAACATGGAGTCTCTCTATCATATATTACAAGGGGCCTTCAATGTAACTCTTCATTTATTGAAAATCCTATCAAGATTCATCATCTACTTGTTTAAGCTTAGTCAGTCGATCATCTTCAATCTCTTATGCCTGATGAAGTGCTTCCGTGGCAGCCAAAATTGAAGTTTCCTCTTCTTTTTGGGTTTCACCAAATGATTTGGGAGTTGTTTGAGTCCCTCTTTAGTGGAATCCAATTCTTTATGAAGGTGAGATAGTTCAAAGGTATTCTCCTTGATTTTATATTTAAAATTTTTCGACCTTTTTATTATTGATGGCCTCCTCCTGGGATAGTGCCACTCAAAAAACATCAACATTAGTGACCAAGTTTGCATTTATAAGGTCTTCATGAAGTTTATTCTCTTACTCCCACTGACAAAAGGTCTCCTTCACAACAATATTGAGTGGATGATAATCAAATCCTCAAAATCCAAACATACCAAACAAAGCTAGAAGTCATCCAAAAGGAGAATTCAGTTCATCCAAAGACAACTTAGAGATAATCTTCTAGATGATACACCAAGTCCTTCCATGCATGATACTGAGATTATCCTGCAACGCTAAGTCTAAATCAGATCCACTATCATGGGGCGAGATGAATTTTGGAATCAAAACACTCAATGAAGTGCCTTGTTCTACTCACTCTGAGATAGCGGTTTTCTAACCTTCTATTTCTGGTCGAGCTAATGCAGAAGCTTCACCCTTAGACCTAGAAACAGAAGATGATAATCCTAAATGATGAATCATAATTATTTTTATCATTAAAAGAGTAGAAAGAATGAATCATGAAAAAGATGGTTAGTGATATTCACCCATTAATAGGTCATTAGTTTGAGTAGATTCCTCTCTAACTTTCCCAACGTGAATAGTTTGAATGAGTAATTCTTGGTTGGAGACACTCTTATGTGTTTGATCAGTCATTGTAACCAGATGTTCTAAAGAACCCCCCTTTGGTAATCTCAGTTAGTACCTCTATGGTAGTAGCGGTTGGAAGGATTTTGATTCCCTTCACATCTAGGGCCTTTGTAATGTTCTATGTGGATAAAGATTCATGGTTGAACTTTGATTTTAAATATATGATAAAATAATAAAATCTATGTATCTAAAATGAAAGAATGAGTAATCTCACGTCCATCTATTTCCATGAAAAAGTTTCAACACTCCTTGATGGAATTTGGAATATCAATATCTATATTAAGAGAAACCATCATTTCATCCTATTTATTTGTATATAATAGCATCCTCACCTTTTAGGGTATCCATGAAATGCTGATTCATCCCTGTATGGGATCCGGTGACGTTCCTCTCCTCTAAATCTTTAACCGAAACAATATTTCCTTGAATTTTGGAGTCAAGATCAACACTGATAACATCCTCAGACTTCCCAAGATCCGAATTTCTATCTTATGGAGAAACAATAGTATCAACATTGATTACTATAGAGTCCTATGTTGAATGAAAATTATATGAAATATTATGAGTAGTTGAAATTTAGAAACAACATATGGCACCCAAAATAGGTGAATCCAACATTACTGTGGCCCTCCTCCCTCTCTAACATATAGATAATATATTCATACACACCCCTTAAAACTTCGCCTATTAATGAGAAAGATTCATCAATATGATTACGTACGTACCCCAGAGTATCCTACTCAATACTTGAAGTATCAGTATCAGAACCCTTAAGGGAGTAAAGTAATATAGGTTCTGCAAAATGATGAACATAGTTAGAAAGGCAGGTCAAGAATATTTTAATATCGCATGATGACACAAATACTCACTATGACATATTCATCGAACCAACATTAATGATATATTTATCTTCCTATCACGAGATGAATAAGATTTTGTACTTATCTTTTTGGTAGTTTAGACATAAGGCAACAACTAATGAGTTTATATTTCCATCACTTCAATCATGGTCCTCCCACCTAGAGAGAGTTATAGGGACCTAAGGGCCTCATCTACCATCTCAATAGGGGTGCCCGTAGGCATGTACATTTGATACTCACGCATATTTTCTATCACCCTTTCTTCTCCTATTTCAATATGAAAAATAAAATCCACACTATATTAATGATGGTGGATAAAAGATTAGAAAAGAGAAAGAAGAAAAGATATATACATTATCAGGGTCTATATAAATTTCATATTCTTCCCTAGTATGAATAGTTTCCCCTTTATGTACTCCTCAGTCCAGCTTGTCAGATACTCACCACGGGACCAAGACCTAATCATTGGATGTATAAAAGAAATCCTCCAGATCCTTGATGTACTCCATTACCTCATCCAAATTATTTTTAGGATGACAATTAGAGGGTTCTCTAATATCACCCAACTTTGAGATTCAAATCCCATCTTGGGGAAACTCTCATTCATCCCTGACATCCTAAGTCAAGCTTTCTGAAAATTGGATTTATAAGAGTCAAATGTAGTTTGGATTTTATGCGGATAAATATGGTGAAAATTGAACACCCCCTAATTGGATGACCTCTTTAATCCTCATTTATCCTTCAGAAGAGTGATGAGACAAGATAAAAACTTTCTCCCAATGATGGAAGCTAGACTATGTTAGCACTGGATGTTTTGTATCCTTATCCTTAGATTTCTTGGGGGTCTTTATACGATAATGTTTTGAAGTCTTTAGATCATCCACATCATCCTTATTTTTGTAATTGTTTGCATGCATGCTAGAACTAGTAGATTTCATGTCATATACCTGATATGTTACCTTTTTCAATGCCCATAAGGGTATGAAGAAACCCAAGAAACAACATATCCAATCTCAAATCCAATTGAATCCTCTGATGGAGGAAGCGTAAATGACATTTTCGATACCTCTAGGGACACATGGATCTATAATTTTTGGGCTGCCATTGTATGCTTCTCATGTCTAACATATGTGGTGGAATGGTGCTTTATTGTTGAAGACATTTAAACTCGAAAGCAAACCATTAATGAATATAAGCCTCACATATAATCTCATTATCAATACAGGATAAAAATATGTTGTCCCTGAATGATTTCATATAGGCCCTCAACTCATAATTATTTTCCTTAAGTTCATCGATAAACATTATGGTTGGTGGGATACCATATAGAAAGAAAAAAAATCTACATATATATTCAGAGCCTTCATCACCTCAGTGAGCATCAGTTTTAGAGGGAAAATCCTAGATACTTTCTATAAAACAGGCGAAATCAATTTCCCAGAATCTTGACTGAATTCAGCACTAATGACGAACACAAGTTTTCTAACATCCATCCCCAGAACACCTAGAATGGAAATGGGGCCTTCCAATTATATAAAGGCAATAAACAGTGATACATTCTTGCTAAATCATGGGCAACTAAACCTATGTATTATCCCTTAGTAAATTTTTCCTCAATAACCAAAATTCATAGCTTCGCACCACTACCAAATTTGCGGAATGACAACAAATAAATTCTTAGCCATATGGTAAGAAAATCATCTAGGTGCACCTTCACATCAATCTTGGCTTTAACCTTGTTAACCCAATGTTTATATACACTTATCTCCAATGATGGACAAAACGTGCCTGAAGCACCCCAATTATCTATAGTGAGGAAAATTGTATTATTCTGGATAGTATAAAACTTCTCTTTTGTTGGTTCTAATAAATCCCCCATCCATGTTTCCACAAGGACATTAGCCATGGGATGAAGAAATTTTATCTTTCTATAGCTTCTTCACTATTTTGAATAGCTCATTGGCCAATGATGTAACACCTAATAGTTTTTATGAGATAGATTTTTTATTGACTTATTTGATTTATTGTGTTATAAACTACACCAAGATAATCTTGTGATACATGAAACACTATCTTAGATTGTGGTATACAAAAAACTATTCTTGGCTTATATTACACATAATTTCTTTTTTTTTGATAGAGTTCATTACACACAAGACCGTGTTTAAAAGAAAAACTAAATATTATTATACGACCTTATAACCTGGTAATTATAATGGTGAGAATGAACTATATTTACTAAATTATGAAAATATTTTTTTAAATGTAAGTATAATTATTTTTTTGGTGATCAATTAATTATAAATTAAGGTAAACCCCTTTTTAAATAAAAGGAAATGTTTTCTAGAAAAATTATTTAAATGAAAATAAGTGAGTTAAAAAATAATTAAGTCACTCTTGATGGATATTAACAATGAAATATATGTGTAATATATTCAATATAATGTTTAAAATTCATCTTATATGTTTTATTAACATTATATAATAACCAATTAAAATTTTTAGATAATAGAATTATTTTTCAAAAAATGCAGTTTTGCATCCTTTTGATGACGAACCCATTCTAAATATTGTTTGAACACTTTTTTATATTCTATTTTATAAAATAAAATTCTTCTTTGAAAGTGGAGTATTAATTTTTTTAAATATTTTATATATTTCTCATAAGTTTCACATTTTGATGAATATTAAAAAAATAATTCATTTTAATTGAAAACTAATTTTTGTGAAATTTATTTATAGTGTCATGTTATATATTTGAAGAGTTTTAATTTATCTGTATATTATATTTTTCTCAGTTAATATGGGAGGGGTTTTATTCATTAATTTTACCTTTAATTTATATGTAACGACATTTCAATCTTTTGCATTTTTTAACTTTTAAAACTCATATCCTCATTCTTACAACGAGGTTTATTTTAAATTAATTACTTCAAATTCTTTGTTTCAAATTTTGAAAAAATTATTTCATATTTGGAATTCATGGGTTTAAATAATGTAAATAGATTTATTTTATTCTTTGGAAATATGAATACTAACTTCATTAATTTTTATTAATACAATAAAAATGTAAATCGGGTAATTAAGGATAAATGAAATATTATAAAATTACCCTAACACTTGTGCTAATATAATTGGGTCTGTTCTTTTATACCTAAATAATACTTGGGTCAAAATGGAATCCTTTGGAATCCACTTGGATGAGTGTAGGAATTTAATATATATTATTTAAAGAAAATTTAAATATTTCCTACTCATATTTTAATAAGTTTTTTTATTTTTAAAATAAGATTATAAAGAAGATAAATTTGACTATAAATAATCATTTTAAATATAAATTTTTTTCCCATATCATGTAAATTTATTTGAAATTTTTTGGAAATAAATAATTATTTTAATGGATTATGAATTGATAATGCAAAAATTATTTAATTAATGATAAATAAATAAAATAATTTTTATTAAAATGATACTAAACATAAAAAGACAAAAACACTTCACAAAATATTATTGGTAGATAATATATCAACCATAATTATCTATGGGTCATGTTATTGAACATTTTGGATCCATATGGAAAATATTACGACATGAATAATAAATATTAAAAGTGATGTTAAAGTTGTCATATTCATGTTTTCATACATATAAAAGTTTTAATGGAGGATTTTCTAGAATATATATTCAAATATAAGTTTTATTATGAAGTCTATAACATTTACATTCATCAAAGTATTTTATTTTTTATTTTTATTCAACCAATTATTATATTAAATAATTATAGAAAATTGATGTGGTGTCTATTTTATTAGTGGAAATATCAAATTAATGTTATTGTAAATATTAAAATAAATATAATTTAGGATAATTAATATATAAAATTAATTTTATAGAAGAACTTGACCCCATATGGATATAATAAATATAAAATTCAAGGATAACATCTTATCTTGATATTTTCTAAAATCCAATAAATAAATTGTTTCAAAATTGACACAATTGATATTTTGTAAAAATAATGTTTTGTTAAATTATTTAAAAATAATAACACAATATTAAAATATAAAATAAATATATTATGGTCTAAAAAATTCTTAATTATTCATTTATGATCTAAATTAAATCAAATAAGTAAAAATTACACTATTTTAATATTGAAATATTTGTTACCTTAGTTAAAAATTAAAGAGAGTAACAAAGTGTTAATTGAAAGCATAATATTTATTTTTATAAACAAAATTGTATAATACTTATTGTTTGATGAGATTATAACACTATCTTTTCTCATCTTTTTAAATATTCCAGTTTTTTGGTTTTTGTAAGTGGTTTTATTTCATTATAAATTATTATTTTTAGAGTTTCCAAAAGATACTATCACCTCAATTATAAAAAGGAACCTCCTCCTTCAATACTTCATGACTCATTGTTCTTTCGAGATAGAATAAACCCTACAACATTCCATTATTAACAACCCTAGAAACATTATATATGTTATGGTCTTATCCATAGGCCAACCCTAGTGATTTACGAGACAATTTATAGGGTGGTCGTCGAAGAAGAGGTAATCTCCTCTGCCGATTCTTTCAAACATCATTCTTCTTCTACTTCAGTTTAATGATTTTTTTCTATTATAAATTAATAAATCTAGTATAAATTATATAACGATATTTTAATATGATTATAGAATAACAATATTTCACTTTCTATTCATCCTACGAAAAACAAAATCACCACATGTAGATACGTACGGCTTACCATCTCCACACTGTGGTGTAATATGTTTTTTAGAACCACCATAGTTGGATAGGTATAATGATAGAAACAATAAAAATATATTATTATTATAAAATTATGTGAATTTTTCAACAAATAAAATATCATCCATTGCCATATCATTTCAATTGTGGGAATGATATTGTCACTCGTGCATATATACGACCTATCATCTTCACGATGAAATGAAATTCATTCTAATGATATCCCTTAAATAATGATTATATAAATGTATATAATGAATTAATATGGTATATATTATGTTAATATCTTTTTTTAATGACATAACTTTATCTAATAAGGAGAATATATTCTTATTTGACAAAACATGCATAAGAAAATGATGCCATTAATATCTGTATAACAATTAATAATGATATGGTTAACAAATAGATGATAATATGATCACATATGATATCATAAAAATGACCATGATTCTAGAATAAGTAAATAAAATTATCTAAGTCATTATAAATGAGTTTTAGATACATACTAATGATATCATACCATAGGTAAGAGATAATTTTGCAATATCATTTTTATCTCAGATTGTTTATAGTAAGTATTTACTGGGGTATATTTAGAATCCATGTCAATGTTTCCTACATACATATTCCAAAATATTCATTCTATTTTTCTAAAAAAATAATTTCAATTTTACCCATCTTGAATTTTTATTAAATTTTATGAAAGGAATCTTTTATTATTTTGGATGTGATATATTTTTTACATTCCAACAAAAGTACAAGAAGAATGTTTTATTTTAACTTATATAGTATGAACATGTTTTTAAATTTCCATAATTCCTTATTTCCATGAATTTTTCTTTATAGTATTTCATGTTTATTTTAAAATAAATTATTTTCTTTTAAAATTTAGAGGAATTTTGAGAAAAGTAAATGTTTTTTAAGAAAAAATGATATTTTCCTCATGAATTGATTTTAATTGTTCTATCAAAATTATTTTTCATCTAGGATGGAATTTTTTTAGTAGGGTTATGTCTCAAGTATACTATCCTTGTTGTTCATATGGTTTTATTATTTTTATTATAGAATGACATTTATGAAATCAATTTATTTTATGTGGATTATGTTGTGGTTGAATGATGTTTAATGAAACCAATTTTATTCCTTGGGTTAAGATGAATTATTCATGTTATTAAGGAACATGTAAGAATGAATTATTTCTGAGAAGTTGGTACCTATATCTCACTCTAATGAATTGGGTAAATATTTATATCCCATGGGATTGAATGGTATGGAATGGGAAATGATCTCATTTTAATAATACATGGCGGGAATGAGGAATGAACTCAAATCATTAATGGACATTGTCCGCTATGATGGTCTTTGGAATGAGGATCGACTAATATGAAATGATTTTCTATTCTTATGTGTGTGTCACGAAAATTTGAATTCTTAATTTATGACTTTTGGGATTACTTTCAATGATTTTTATGAACTTTTGTGATTCATCCGACTACATGATATGTGATATTTCATATGCAGGATAAGATTTTAAAATTTTATATTGTTATGTATTATGATTATGATAGGATTCATATCTTCCTTATTTATCCTTACTGAGAATATGAGATCAATATTTCATATTTTTCTATACCCTAGGTCAAAAAGAATGTTATTTATTATGATATTTCAAAAGGGTTCTAGTTATGAAGAAATAAGTGGGAGACAATGTCGATGTATTATGATCCAATTGTTTATGCTTCCTGGTATCTAAAGTCACTAAAAATATACGTTCCTAGCATGGTTTTGTTATTTTTTGTAATTAATATTATTAAATTTTGATTTAATATATATATATGTGTGTGTGTGTGTAATGTATGGGCCATTAGAGTTGGTATTATAGGGAAGGTTTAGTTGAATATTGGAATCTAGGATGATAAAACATTAGTGAGATCCCTAGAAATATTTCTAAGGATATAGGAATATACCTATGGATAAGTCAAAATATAGTTTACAATACTTGAATAATAGTAATTATAATGGTTAAACTAGTACTAAAACTAACATTTTTGGGGATGATATTACTTCACATTGATTATGTTGTTTTCCAAGTATGATTTTCACCTCTCACACTATTATTTTGGAGTTTTGGACAATTCCTGAAACATGAAGGAACCTTGTTAATGATAAATGAAATGGGAAATGAAAATATTTTCCTCCTGAAGAACCAAATGTTATGGGAGATGGAATGCATGATCTTATCTATATACTTACACAATATATGAATCATTCTGTAATTCCAAATGAGAGGAGAAGTGAACAAAATTCTATTACGTCCTTCAAGAGAAAACATCCAACTTCTTTCAGTGGGTCTTATGATCCAATTTTTACTGAACAATGGATTTGTAACACCAAATAGATATTCTTTATCCTTGAATATTTTGAATATGA
The DNA here is from genome assembly GCA_963277665.1 of Viscum album. Classification (NCBI taxonomy): domain Eukaryota; kingdom Viridiplantae; phylum Streptophyta; class Magnoliopsida; order Santalales; family Viscaceae; genus Viscum; species Viscum album. The sequence goes on from OY728131.1 coordinate 360,280,650, forward strand.
AGAAGGAATTTTGGTTTTTTATCATTTCTAAGGGGAAGCAGACTGGTGGTGGCCTCTAATCAATAATACTTAGCAGTGGGATGAAATTGAATCCATGGAATGAGATGAGTTCAAGAATATATTTTTCAATAATTAAATTCATTTAATTATTTATATGAAGATATAAATTTAGTTCCATGAGATTAATAAAAAGTATGATGAATCCATTAGTACATATGAGGAAAATTTTACAAGGCTTTCGAGGTATGCTTTAGGAACTATCATCCAACCTAAAAGTAAAATTTATATGTTCATCAGTGGATTAAAACCAAATCTTAGATGTGAATTATCTATAAGAGACTTTAGTTAACATGAAGATATTTTTTTTATGCTATCACTGTATAAATGGATTTTGGGGTAACATATCAATATTAGGGTTTTGAAAAGAAACAGAAGATGCAATTCATGGGAAAATCTAAAAAAAATGGTGAAAAGAAGATGAATATTTATATATCCACAATGTGTGGAAATAAAAAGTATGGAGAATGTCTTAATGGTAAAATTAAATTTTTAGGTGATTAAAATAAGTTCATTGTGATGTTTAGAGTCAAAGTAATGGTAAAAAGATAGATAATGATGTGAATAGAGAAAAGGCTACATAGAATCAACCTCCCACACTTCAATGATACATGTGAAAGGAAATGGGGAAATATACCCACCAATACCATAATACAAGGGTTGTGGATGATAATTAATGTTAGAGACGTTTTAAGGCCAGTGATAAAGTAAAATCACATGTGATCTATATTGGTGTTGTAGAGTATGACAACGGAATGGTGGAATGATCGAGGGTTTATGTAATGGGATTCAGGAATAATGTTTTCAAATCACTTTTATGGTATTATGGAATAATTAAATACCTATTGATATAATTTGGGTTTTCCATATGTATTTAAGAATATATATTTAGTGGTATCGATAACCATGAAAAGTGATTCAAATATTTTTGAAAAAAATTATTAAGGGAAGAATAACCCTTAATATGTTCATAATGTTGGGATAAGAAAATAAAGAGTTGTTTGATATTATTAATGACCTTAGGAATGATATAATGAAAATGTGATTTATGATATAATAGATTGAGAATATATATTATTTTGTATTGATTTTAAATAGAAAGAGTTAATTTTTGAAATCATGCATGTTTTCACTAAAGTTCTATGTTAATTCTAGATATTTCCATGTTTTAAGAAAATACATGATGAAGGAATTCACATGATTGGAATGTGACCAACAAGAGATACCCTATAATATATGGGGGGAAGTTAAATTGAGTTAGTAAACCAAATTCTAATGTTTTGTATTTTCATCTTTGAGAAGCATTGTAAGGTTATCAATTTATGTAATTTTTATATTAAACTTGGTATGATGTTTTTTTAATAAAGTATTTAATCACTAAAGGTGGACTTATGCATATTTGACAACTTATGGTAACCTATTGTTAGATAGATGGAATGAACTTTCATACTATTTATGGATCACATGATCTACTAAAACTTTAATAATGACCAATTAAACTTCATTTCGTGGAATAAGAGATGAAGTAGAAATTGAAGATATTAAAATTAATCAAGTAAGTATTTCTTCTAATGAAAAATTCTTCACTCTAGAGAAAATATCTTAAAACAAAAAAGGTTATACTACTCCCTTCTTTCTGATGAATAAAATTATCCCATAGATCATCATGGATTTATTGATTTTTATTATAACATTCCTTTAATGACGTTCTTTGTCACTCTCTATCAGAACATGTTATTTTCATTTCCCTTCTATATCCATATTTTCACTTTCCAGTTACATTATCCTATGTGGAAACCCAGTTATGACTGACTGCGGGTAACTACTATGTTTCTAAAATTCATTTTTAAAAGTTAGCTTTATTATTTATTTTTCTGATGTGGGTTTCTATGAAAGAACCTTTCAAGTATTAACCCTTTTATTACTGAGAAGAATTTTATGGGTGAAATTAATTTTAAGGGGGTAGAATGTAACACCTTCGGATTTTTTGGGGATAGATTTTTTTATAAATTTCTTTTATGTATTGTGTTCTAGGATACACTATGATAATCTTGCGCTACATGCAACACCGAATTAGCTTGCGGTATATGCAACACTATGATTGGATAGTGTTAAAAACAATTTCAAGTTCTTTTGATAGAGTTCATTTCACTCAACATTGAGTTTAAGTAAACAATTAAATATTATTATGTTACCTTATAACCTAGCCATTATAATAGTGAGTATGAATAGTAGTAAATGTGTTATGAAAATATTCTTTACACATGTTAATATAATTAATTATTCGGCGAGAAATTAGTAATAAATTAAAGTAACACCCTTTTTAAATAAAAGGAAATTTTTTTTAAAAAAATTATTTATATGAAAATAAGTGATTTTATAAAATAATAAAATTACTCTTGATGGTTTTTATTAATAAAATATTTGTGTAATATATTCAATATAATATTTAAAATCCATCTTAAATGTTTTCTATATATTATATACCAATAAATTCATTTTTTTATAGAAAACGTATTAAAAAAATAAAATTTTACCACATTTTGATGGTGCACCCATTTTAATTTTGGTTTTGACACTTTTTTATATTCTATTTTACTAAATGAACATCATCTTTTAAGTCTTAGTACTATTTTGGTATAATTTTTTATATTTTTCTAATAAGTTTCACATTTTGATGAATAATAAATAAAATATATCATTTTAATTGAAATCATCTTTTTTATTTCAAGTTATTTTTATTGTTAAATTTTATATTTTAATTATTTTAATTTATAAATTTATTATATTTTTATTAGTTAATATAATTTAGTTAATTGGAATTAGTATTACATTGGATTTACATGTAAAAACATTTCAATATTTTGCATGTTTTAACTTTTAAAAACTATTTTTTATTCTCACAATGGGATTAATTTTTATTTAATTACTATAACTTATTTATTTTGAAGTTTGGAAAATGGATTCCATATTTTTAATTAGTGGGTACAAATTATGTAAATATATTTCTTTTATTTTTGGTCAATATGAATTGTAACATTATTAATTTTTATTAATGCTGTAAAAAGATAAATCGGGTAATTATGGGTAAATGTAATAATATAAAATTAACCTTAAACTTGTAATAATATAATAGGATGAGTTATTTTTGATGTAAATCATCCTTGGATATAAATGGTATCATTTTTAAGACACTTGTATGAGATTAGGACATTTAATATATTTTATTTATAGAGAAGTTAAATATGTCTTACTCAAATTTTAATAACATTATCATTTTTAAAATATAGTTATGTAGAAGATAAATTCATTAATAAATACTCATTTGAAATATAAAATGTTTTTATTTATCATGGATATTTATTTTTAGTTTTTAGGAAATACATAATAACCTCATATTCTTACACATTGATGACGCTGAAATTTTTTAATTGATGAAAAATCAATAAAATAATTTATATTAAAATTATAATAACCATAAAAAGACAAAAAAAACAACACCAAATCTTATTTGTAGAGTGTATCTCAACCATAATCATCCTAATGTCTAGTTATTGATCATTTTGAGATATATGGAATGATTATGTCACTTATAATATTTTATTTAAAGTGATGTTAAGTTGTCATATTCGTGTTTTAATATATATAACATTTTTAATGTTTCATTTTCCATAATATATATTCAACTATAAGTATTATTATGAAATATGGAGGATTTATCTTCATCATATTATTTTATTTTTAATTTTTATTCAACATATAAATATATTAAATAATTATACAAAACTAATGTAGTATTTATTTTATTAATAGAAATATCAAATTAATATATTAAAAATATTAAAATAAATATAATTTGGGATAATTAATATATCTAATGAATTTTATAGATTATATTTACCCTTTAGAGATAAAATAAAATAATTTATTATTGGATATTATATTATCTTTATTTTTTAATAAACAAATAAATGATAGAGTCAAAATTGACACTATTGATATTTTCTCAAAATAACGTTTTATTAAATTATTTAAAAATCATAATACATTTTTTAAAATATAAAATAATTATTATATGTTATTAAAAGATTTTAATCATTAATTTATTGTATAATTAAATAAAATAAGTAAAAAAATTAAACAATTTTAGTTTTGATATATTTGTTACCTTAGTTAAAAATTAAATAGAGTAACTAAGTGTTAATTAAAATGATAAAGTTTAAATTGATAGAAATACTTGTATAAAAATTACTTGTTGTATATATTATGACCGTACCTCATAATATATTCTAAAATATGATATTTTTGAGGTTTTTGATTGTATTTTGATTTTATTATAAATTATATTTTTTGGAGATTCCAAAAATACCCCTCACGTCAATTATAAAAGGGAACCTCCTACTGAAGTAATTCACAACTCAATGAGACTTAAATAACATATATACCCTTCCATTATCCATTCTCAACTTCCCTAGTGACATTCTAAAGGTTCTGATCCTCTGAAAGACCAACCCTTGAGATTTAAAAGGTGATCTAGAGGGAGGTCATTGAAGAAAAGGTAATATCCTCTACCTCTTCATGAGTTGTTTCCAATGTAAATTAAAAAATATATTATAAATTATATACATAGATGTTATTATGATTATATAATAACTATATATAACCTTTAATCCATCCTATGAAAAATGAAATCACCACACGTGCGTACATACGACTTACTTTCTCCAGACCATGGCGTAATATGTTTTCCACTACCACCTTACATGGATGGGTGTAATGGTGGAAATAAAAACAATATATTATTTTTATAACAAAATATGAATTCTTGAAAAAATAAATACCATCCACTAACATACCATTTCAATTTTGGGAATGACATCATTGCTCGTGTGTATGTATGGCCCACTATCTCCACGATGCGATGCAATTCATTCTACATGGAATCTATTCAATAATTATTATATAAATGTATATAATGATTTAATATGGTATATATTATGTAAATAAAATTTTGGATGAAATAAATATGACCTAATATGGTGAAAAAGAACATATTTGACAAACAATTCATAAGAAAATGGTGTCTTTAATACCCAAAAAATGAGTAATAATGAAATGTTGTTAAAAAATCAGATGATAATAGAATCATATATGATATCCTTAAAATGACTATATTTCTATAATATGTCAAAGTAATTATTTAAATCATTATATAAAAGATTCATATACATAAAAATGATATATGACCTAAGGTAAGGGATAATTTTTCAGTCTTATTATTTTTCGAGATTGTTTATACTTATGTATTTATTGGGGTATATTTATCAAACATGTTCATGTTTCCTAAATATATATTAAAAAATATTCTTTATATCCTTATACAATTGTTTAAATTCAATTTTACCCAATGGTTAATTTTTATTAAAAGGTATTAAATGAATCATTTCTCATTTTTGATAGGAGGTACTTTTTCACTTCATGACAAAAGTACGAGAAGAATGTTTTCTTTTAACTTATATAGAATGAACAGATTTTAATATTTCCATAATGCCTTATTTATATGAAGAATAATTTAAAATATTCCATATATTTTTTCAAATAAATTCATTTCTTTTAAAATGGTGAGGAATTTTGGGAAAAGAAAATGTTTTTGAAGAAGATAGTATATTTTCCTCAATAATTAATTTGAAGCGTTCTATCAAAATTATTTTCCATCTATGTTAGAATTTTTTTGAACAATGTTACATTTCAAGTAAACCATCCCTATTTTTCTTATGGTTTTATTGTTTTTATGATGGAATTCTATTTTTTAAATCCATTTGTTTCACATGGATTGTGTTATGGTGGAATGATCATTAAAGAAACCCATTTTATTCATTGGGTTATGATGAATGATTTTTTTATGGAACAAGTAATAATGATTTCATTATGATATCGGTGGGGAAAATATCACCCTCGAATTCATTGGTTAAAGATTTATATATCATGATATAGACAGGGATGGAACAAGAAATTATATTGTTTTAGTAATTCAATGATGGAATAAGGAGCATACACAACTCTCTAATGGACTTTTTCCACTATGATGGTCTTGGAAATGATCCTTGACTAATATGAATTTATTTTCTATACTTATGCGTATGCCAAATAAACATGTGTTAAATTATTTCTTTTGGGATTACATCTAGTGATTTTTATGAACTATTAAGATTTATCTCATGATATGATTGTGATATTTCATATGTAGGACAAGATTTTAAAAAAAAATCTTATATATTATGATTATGATATGATTGATATGTCCCTTGTTTACCCTTAATGATAATCTGAGCTCACCCTTTCGTATATTTCTTTTCCCCAGGTCATGAATAATGTTATTAAGTAAGATATGTCAAAAGTGGGTCTAGTTATGAAGAAATAAGTGAGAGATAAATTTTATTCCTTATGAAAAAATTATTTATACTTCCCAGTTTATAAAGACACTAAACATATACATTCCTAGAGTGTTTTTGTTATGTTATAAAATGAATACTCTTAAATTTTAAAAGTAATATCTATTTATGTAAAGTATGGGTAGTTATATATTATGGCATCCTCTCATGTCATCCCACATTGTCTTTGGTAGGATAAATTCATCAAACATTTCTCTGAGAATGGGAGCCCCACAGATTTGAAAGACACCCCACAGATAGATGTTGACATCACCGTGCAATAATTTAAAAGAAATTTTTTGTAGAATCCATCGAATAAAAAATTAGGTAATGATATACGAAGTATTATAAACATAGGTCTGTCCTACCCAAATATCCCCACAAATGTGGACATCTTATAGCTCTTTTCTGAATTCCACATAGGTTTTTCATACCCATAATTCCTACATCCACTAATTTCTAACTCCCCCCTCCAGAGTAGAGATCACTATCTTTTTTATAACCATGAGTTTGATCTGTCTTCGAATCATGAATGACCGATTCATAAAAGCGAGGCCCCAGCTCTACGACATGTTCCTTCATATCGAGAGTGAAGCCAATTTGATGTAAAATGAATCTAATAGTGATTATTTCTTTCTTGATGGTAACATCCTTCACAGAGATGTTGGTATAAGGATGGTTGATTTGTTTCATAAACCATGTCACCGGGATGTATTTTTTAAATACTAGAATATGAGCTTCCCTCCAAATACTATTCCCATATAGAAGAAATTAGTCAGTTCGTGGATACCTTAGTTGATATAGAATCAAACACTTCACTAAATAAGGAAGGGTAGTCCCAATGAAGTAATAATATTATGTTCCAATGGCTTTGATCATTTCATATTGATGCATAACAACTTCCTCAGTTGTAGTCATTAATGTATCCATTTGAAAATTAGTAAGAAGGCATTGAATTATCTTATTAATTTAAAACATTGAATTAAGAAAACAAACATTTCAACATAGGATAATCCAAAAATTTATTGAAGGAAAGTCTTCGTGTTGGTCCCTCAACAAGGTGTCTTACGTAGTTCCCTATGCGTTATACCTACACTGGGAACCTGCACCAAGGATCTACACAAACTATTTTTTTTATCCATATATGGAATAGATTCACTAAGGGCCAATTCTATGGACCTACACCAACAACCTCCTTCTCCAAGGGTTTCTATTTTTCATATAAATAAGACCCTTGAGCTCATCATTTGAACAAATGAAAAATTAGAAGAACCTCATAGCTCTCATTGTGAATCCCCTTCACCCAGATCACTTGAAATTTATAAGGTATCTCTCTAAAACATGATATAATAGAGAATTAAAGGGGGAAACTAAGATCAATGTCACTTTAGGGTCTGAAATACAAGACACATATTCAATTATCCTTCTTTTATTAGAATAAGTTACCAATGTGAGGCCCCTTCCTTAAGCCAGGACCTAAATGTGACCCTTAAAAGGAGAGTAGATGATACTAAAGGTGATTAGGTTAAGGAATCACCTAAGTATTGTTGCCCTGGTACTTTGTTTCTCAAAGCATATCCAGCTTTCACATGTCTATTCCCCCTAAAAAATCACTTTTAGTTCCTCCATAGCCCTATGCGGCACACCTACACGGAACACCAATTCTGAGAACCTATTCTTAGGACCTATAAAGGCCATCCATTATGCCCTCATCCAAGACACTCGTGGAAGGGCCTCTACTTATTTGGCTCCCTTATCTGAAATGAATTATCTTTAAACCTTCACCAAGATCTTTAGACATACACAACCATGAACAGTGTCACAGAATCATGTCATCCATTTGGATATGTATTCCTATGGTCATAGGTTTCTTTCATTTTCCTATTTTGTTGGTCAAATTTATTAGGGTACATGTGAGTATGTATCCTTATGGTCATGAGAACCCTTACCCAAGGGATAGTGTTGAGGAGTTCCCAACCTCTAATTCTGAGGATGGGACTATGTCCATCCCTTATCATCTCTGATATCTGGAGCCTCTAGTTTTTCGCATGGAGGGTAAGGATCATATTTTATTTACCCATAAATAGGGAATTAGATCCACCTCCCACTACCAAACCAATTTTAGGGAATCCCTCCAAGAGTAATCTCTTAGCCCTTCATGTAGTGGTTACAGTCTTTCTCTTCTCAACCACTGCACCCTCACCATCATTCCTTCCTCACATTGGACTTACTTACAATGTAAAGAGAGGACAAGGAGGTGTTGTGTCCCTAGAATATTTCGTAGTCTCCCCGTCCTCTTTCACAATTGTCCTTATCCTCTTTCATTAGAAGAGGAATAAAAGTGTGTCGTTTGTCAAATCTTCCAATTCCACTTTTTTATCACATTGAGCATGACTCATGCAGGATTAGATTTTAGTGATGATAATTATATCTATATAATCCACCTAAATGATTTAACTATGTGTACTCTGATTCCTCCTCTAACTAGTATGTGTAGGTATCCCAATATGGGCCTGAGTTCAAGTGGAATAATACTAATGATTAAAACATAATCATAATTCCATTAATACAAACATCATTGTTAGGTGTAATCCCCAAATTAAACCCCCAAACTATCATGAGTTAATACATCAGACATGGTTCCTTTTACAAGGAATATTCATTAGTATTAATCCCTAACTTATTTTTTTCTCAAAGGGAAATACTCCCCCATGATAATCACCAAAATACATGGGCTTTTATTACTATCAAAATGGGATACATAAAAATCCACCCTATGCATCAAACCTAACTACCCAAATCAAAATATTTCTATCTAGGACATATCTACAGTATGGTCTAATTCAACTTGGAAGCTCATATCACTTCCAGGTTCCCCAGGCAGTATCAGCATAACTCCCACACCGAACATTGGTTATGCACCTTCCTCCTATAAATCTTTTCCACATGACATTAAACTATATAGTTGGGTCTATATCAAATATCTATAAAATTAATTATGTACCCCATTAAGTGGTGACAAACTATGTGGGTTCTGATTCCTTTTATAAGGTTACATATGAATCCCATCTACAGATTTGATCCCAACATCAAAACAACTTCTATATCCCTAGATGAAGTTAAACTCTAGAGTGTCCTTTGTCTACCTTGATAATTATAAACCCTAGATATTTCCACTAAGTGTCTTAGAAACCATCATTGTTGTATTAATGAAAAAATAATCTCTATGTAGTACATGAGAGGAGACCATTGATGAAGAACTCCCGATACATATAGATATATCTATTGATGAAGAACCTAATTTACGTGCATATGATTCAAAATTCCACACTTCCTAATAATTAGTTATTAATCTTTAGATGACCTAATTTATACATGGTAATTAATGATGGATTCCAAAAACATTTCTTAAATATAGAAAAGAGACCCGGAGTTGGAAAAAATCCCCCACCCCAAAGGGTGTAATGAGCCAAACCTTCCATCCTATTGAACAATGTGAGTCCTTAAGAATATTAATTCCAAACACCTAAAAAACAACTACCTTTATAAATACATTACCTTTGTATTCAAAACCATTTGGTTTTTCAGGTTCCATGAATATCCCCATTTGAAACCGTTCGAAAAATGAAAAATATCACAGGGCGTAAAATCCACAAGAAATTGAGGTTTAGTTGATTGTTATTTTAACTTAATTGATATGGATAAAAAGATCACATTTTAGTCCTAGTTGTGTGATTCTAAACTTCAAGTCCTACATCCCTACCACAGGATGTTAAAATGGTTAGACTGGTCCTCATATATAACATTAAACTATGTTATTTAAATTACATTGGATTTGATTCCTCCTAACTATGATACATATGATTCCACCCTAATGTTTAATCCCAACATCATGAAGAATAATAGTTCTCTTCTATGATGAGCATAATTTAACCTAATATTACATTTATTCGAGATACACCTTTTTTCCTTCATGTACACAATATGTAAAGGTTCTTTCTCTTAGTTCCCTAATACAACTTGAGTTGAATTAATTATATCAGTTCTCATATACGGGACTCATATATTGTATGAGCCCCAAATTGATCTTGATACCTTTTACTTTATAATAATATGACCTCATGATGCTAACAATAATAAGGGGGATCATCCTTTATTGGTGATGAGACAAGGGTGCCTCTTGTGATGAGCAAGAGATGGTTCATAAATATTCCTATACCGTTTCCATCAAACCTAATAATCCAAATAGAATGATCATATGCATGTACCACACTAAAAATTTCTAATAACTTATTTCCCATTAGTTCCTACCACATTCCATTAAAATACATAGATTGGTCCTTGTCACATGAACTTAAAATATAAGACGTGTACCATTATGTGAAACCAAACTATATGGGGTTTGAGTAACTTCACAAAGATATATAGGAGGACTTTCAAGGGCCTGATACCAACTCCATAGCAACAAAAACCTCTCTCGATTAGGATAAAATATTGATCAAAAATTTAATTAACTTTAAACCAAATCATCTCAAACTAATAAACAAATATGTAAAAAACAACTCATACACAAAGATGTTCATATATATGCATCTCCTTGATCATATAATTGAAATAAGGGTTACTAGTATCAATCTAGGATTTGAGATAGATCCATGAATATGACTTAATTCTATAAGAGAGTCAATGAGTGTTAAAGAATCCCCAAAAAAATTGGTGATGAACCCAAACTCCCACCCTCTTTACTAATTCTCATTTTTTAGAACTACTTGTAAAAAACCCAAGTAACTGGATACCATTGGAAAGAAATTCCATATTTTAAATTAATTTAAAACCATTGTGGACACTTAATCATGTTAGTGTTTTCCATTGAAAAGAGTTTATTAAGGAAATCAAGAAGAGATTTGTTGAGTTTTTTTGGAATGATTAACATTTTAGGGGTGATTCCCTATTTTTCTAAAGCATGAGTTCTTATATATGTTCCTAGTCATGTTTTCTCTTTGTGTGATGCATATGGTATACTAGTTTATGAAATTAGGTGTTGTCCTAATTTATTGGGAGGTATCAAATTGACAGTTTGAACAAGACTGATGTGATAAATGCCTTAGAGGGTAGATATGGGTTAGAGGGGCCCTAATAAATGTTAAAGGAAGTTATTAATAGAATGATGTTTTGAGTTCAAGAAATTGAAATTTTATTGAGGAACCCATGCATGAGTTTCATGGTATATTTTGACCTAGAGTACCTCTGGTGGGTTCCCTAGTAGTGTGATGACCCTAGATAGGGTGCATGTAAGATAAGAGTGTTCAAGATAGTGGGTGTCACTATAGAACCTAATGATGGTGGGTATGATATTTTCAAGATTATAGTGCCTATGATAGGTCTAGAAGACATTATTATATTCCCATGTGGGAGAGGTGAGTGTGTTGATGGTTTAACTTGAAATATTATATAACTATGTTGGCATTGAATTGTCTCAATTTATGAGGACAATTAGGTGATGAAATGTGATTTAAAGAATGGTGTGGTATCAAGAGAATATTATTGGGAGTTTGATTAAGGGACTAACCTAGGATATGTAGGATGGGTTTGGGTGACTGGATGAACTATCTGAGGATGATGTGAGTTATGATTTCCTAGTAGGATAAAGTTATATCCCCATGTGTCTAGATGATATATGGTTTCTCGGAAGTTTTTAGTTGAAACCTTGAGTTTCCAGATGATGTATGTTATTATAGTAGGGTGTGGTTGTTCCCTTAAGTTTCTGGATGACCTCAAATCTTATTAGATTGTATACACACTTTGGTGTTTCTATATGACCTGATTTCTTGGAAGGGTGTGGGATGCCCTATGGATTTCATATAAACTAATATTATGGAAAGGTATGATCACACAAATTAGTTTTCAAATGATGTTATATATGTTTTACTGATGGTGGGGGAGAGTTTTACCCTGAGTTAGAGATAATTATGTTACATGCTTAGAGACACTTCCACACGGGATTAATTAGGTATGGTTAGGGATTGAGGTGGTATTTCTGACACCTGATGTCTTTCCATATTTGTTTGATGTATATTGTGTGTTACGTTTTGAGGTGGGTGTATTTCATGGGAATAAATAAACTATATATATATATTTCATTCATTTCCTTTTTATCAAAATAGAACATTATATTTTTAAGGCATTGGGGATTCTTACTGGGTCATTGGACGCATCCCCTACCTTTATACACAACATGGGTTTTCATATGAATGGGAAGAAATTAATTTTTTCTCTTAGATCATAGATACTTATTGGAGTTGGGTATGTTTTATAGATCTATTAGGTTATGGAGGCCTGTGTTTTGGCAGGCTGATTTTGTGATCTAGGACAAAGGCCATATTACTTTTAATTGTATATAGAATATATATTGGACAGTTTTCAATTTTTTATTATATATATATAGTCATAATCATCATCTTATACTCTATTTTTTACAATTATAACATGTATATTGATTTACAACTTTCTCTTATAGACTATGTGGGACCATAGAGATCTCAATTTTTTGTCTATAGGTTTTTTTATTTTATATAATATATATATATATATATCATGACTAATTTTTGATAGAGTAAAGCATGACCCTTGATCTTTATTTTAGATGTCATAGTCTCTCTAGGATCTCATTATTCTCTCACTACTAGTCAGAAACCTCTAGTATATGGAGTGGTGTACTTGAAGTCTATTGGAATGACTTGGTTGGTTTTATACGGGTGGTCCAAGTCAGGGAATTACAACTTATAACAATCTCCCACTTTTATTAAAATCCAACAATGAAATTATATTAAACATACATCTCTTTTTGAAGCCATCAAGAACTCCTTTTGGATATGTTTTTATCACACTCTCTTCATTTTGGAACAGACACTCCTTCCAAAACATAATTATTATCCAAATGCCTAGAAATATGTCCATGAGGGAATTAATAGCATTGAAAACATATATAAATTACTTGTTTCATATATGTAATCAATGAGCTTCCTCTAGAAAATAATCAATGCTACTCAAGTTACTAATGGAACTAGTGTGATCTATATCACGCATACTCCTATCAATATATAACCATATCCTCCACAATTTCTATCATATACATAATATATAGGCCTATATAATTCATTTTTACAAGGCATTGAGCATATACTAGATATAGATTATGTCAATATTGTATCATTCAATTCTTCATTTATCGATTATTCAAAAAATACTGAACAGGTTGATGAACACATCTCGTGTCATTCATCTGATAGATGATTACATCACGTGTAGCCACGTCTAAATTGATCAAATAATTATATATGACTCAACTAATAATGGAAATACATTTCCTTGGTCTAATTTAGTTATGAACTAGATGTATTTACTCATTGTACAAGTGGATAATCCAATATTGGTTTCACTCTCACTGACACCATGATTGAAAAAAAACCTAACCACCTCTAGATTACCTAATTCTTTTTTGACTTGCGAAGTAAGGTATCAAGGTATTAATTTTCTCATGATTAGTATCTTTCCAACCTCATGTAATAAGGATTTATAATATTTGTACACCATTATGTATATCAATAACTATTTGACATTCTTGGAGATATAATTTAGTGAGTAAATCAATGTAATAATGTATAATAATCAATTTAAGAAAATATTAACATATCACCACAACCCATTATACAACATGATGATCCTTGATTATTTTTTATCCAAAATTCTATTTTTAGGGGATTTTATCATCTTACTATTCACGTAGTGTAAAATTCTTCCCAAATGAATAAATGATAAATGAGTATTTCATTTATTATAAATTTATAATACATTATATAGCTATTACGTAAATCTCACCCGTATCACATAATTAGAGACCTAACATGAACATCATGTTGTTTCTATGGTAATGGATTCATCAAAAGATTTTCTATATTTTCCTCTATAGCCACCCAACTATTTTTTACATCACCCCTCTCAATGATCTCATTTATGATATTGTACTTTAATAGAACGTGTTTTTACTTTTGGTGAGACTAGGGTTCTTTAGCATAAGAAATATCTCTTTTTTTGTCAAATTAAATATTGATCACTCACTTAATTCCAAGAAAAAATCTAATTTTAAAGATGATCTTTTTGATAACAATTACCTATTTATTAGAATATAATGTAGTGATGTACTCTTATTCTACTATAACATCAATTATGGTGTCTTGTTTATAACATTTCCATGTGGTAACTCCACCATTTAATCTAAATAAATAGCCAGATTGAAACTTCATCTAAATAAATAGATTGGAAAATAAAATTTTTTTCTTTTTACATTGAAATCATCTTCACTTCCAAATACCATGAAAATATCCTCAGTAATTATCACATACTTTTTGAAGTTCCTCACAATAATCTAGGGACTCTCACAAGGATTTGATTGGTATCTACTAGTTATGCTGAGAGTATAGGTGACAACTAGTTGGGTTCACAATGTTGAATACATGATAGAGCCTATGTAATATGTATATGGAATTTCATCAATCCATTATTACTCTTTATAAGGATATTGAATTGTTATAAGATTCATTCCATGTAATACTAGTAATGGCCCCTTCTTAGAGTTAACCATAAAAAACATCTTTACCACTTTACCAATTTATGTGGATGAAAAAAATTTAGAAAACATTTTAGATCTTTCTATATTGATCCTCATACCCAACCTATAGGCTATTTAACCCATGTCATTTAATGAGAATCATTTACCTTTAAATATATTCATAGAGTGAAGAGTTTGGATTTCATTTCTAATAATTAATATTTCATTAAAATATTATATCAAAAACACTACTATGATCCCAATAATTAACTTATATATATAAATCTATGAATAATATTGAATATTAATGAAACCAAACTCTATTATTTCATCATAAAATAAGATATTCATACTTCAAGAAGCTTGGTTTAGTCGATAAATAGACTATTAAAAATATTTATACCTGATTAGTCCAATTTAAAACATGAAAACCTTATAGTTGTATCTTATACATCTCCTTAGATAAATTTAAATAAATTAAATTTATTTTAACATCAATTTAATATATACAATAATCAAAGTAATTTACATTAGAGTTAAAAATTATAATGGACTTATTCATTGTAACATGTGAAAAGGTTTCTTTATAGTTGTACAAACTTTATTGTAACCTTTTGACACCAGTATTTCTTTATAGGTAGAAACTCTAACATCTATGTTGGTTTTCTTTTATAAAACCCACTTTCACCCTAATAATCTTACCCATTAAGGTGTATCATCCATGTTCCATGTTTGGTTAGTGAAAGTGGATTTCATTTCATATTCCAGAGATTTTTATCATTTATCAAATTCAGTAATCTCAATAGTTCAATTACAGGAACTTTGTGCATATCCTAAATATTACGTCCTCTTCATTATCCATGAGAAATTCATATCTCTCACATTGTTAAAAAATATTATCAGACCATTGATGTTCTTATGTAACTTGACTAAATTATTCTTTTATAAATATTTATAAAACCAACATAACCTCCATCTGAGGAACATTTCATATTTTTCAGTCTTAAACATCTACATTTTAAAAGTTCCTCAAAATAACTACTTGATACATGTATTTTCTCTCAAGGTAAACACCATATCAAGCCAAAAACACTTTCTGTTTAGTATGGTTATAAAAATTATATCCCTTTGTTTCATTATGATAACCAATAAATATACATTTTTCTAAAATTTGGCCATGATCATCAGAATCAATTCATCAAAATAGTTCTTCACAATTATAAATCATCATAAAACACATAATGGGATGTTTCCTAGTAAATATATCATATGGTTTCTTTATGAGTGATTTAGATGGAAATTAATTTTTTAAGAATGTAACAGTCTCTGGACAAAAAACCCAAAATGAAATAGGAAGCTCACATAGTCTCATCATCAGTTGAACCATGTCTAATAGGGTATATTTCCACCTTTCAAACACATGATTCTATTTTTGTGTTTCGGGTGAAGTGAGTTGTGATATAATTCCACAGGCTAAAATATGATTTATGCATTCTTGGATCAAGTATTCACTACTATGATCTGATTAGATAATACTTAAACACATGACTTGTTGATTATGTACTTCATTTTGAAATTCATTTAATTTTTTTAAATTTTTGATACATTCTCTTTATATGTCATGTCTTATAAGTATAATCTCTTTGTAGTTTTTTTGTGTCAAAAAGTGTCATGAGATATTTCATAAGAGTATTATAGGTTATAAAATATTAGTATTCTTTTGAGGGTCAGCACACCATGTTAGTCAGAATGGTGTTGGCCCTTTTGAAAATTCTTTGAGGATTTAGTGTGGGGAATGTTTTTTTGGCCTTAGGTGTCTTGATATTTTCTGCGGTACTAGTTTTTGGGTTTTACAGTGCACCATGGTGAGTCAAACAACATGTCTACCAATTTTACAAGGAATTATACCTCGAGGTTATACCTTTGAGAAATGGAGATGATGAATATAGATTGAGATAATTTTTTGGATGGAAGGGTGGGTGTGATGCTTTGTGAGTCCCACTATCAGAAACATGCATAATTGTTCTCACTACGCTGTGGTGTTAAATATTGTGGGGGTAAAATTACTTGGGGGGGGGGGTTTCACTACACCTTAGTGGAACCCATGGTTGTGGTGAAAGTGGTTCAATGCGGGATTTTATGGGTGTGCAATCTCCAGGTTCAAATTCCTTGAAAATAGAATTTCTCACTGACTAGAGGAACCATGGATATTTTTTGAGATCACCATGTCATAGTGAAGTATTTTGGGATCCATCCACAAATATATTGCTCAATATCCTTTGTTATAGATTTTTTATCTTTCTCTTAAACCCAAGATAGCCCCTACATCTCTCATCAACCTCTAGTTTCACCTAGAAGTATCTAAATCAAATGGATCAATGGATCAAAGTTTTAGATAAAGTTATATTACCTCCTCTATCTTAATACAAATTTCTAGTCTTATTTTTCTGTTTAGAAATCTGTTTTGGGACCATTCCTCTTTTTTAGGTAATGGTTTTGAGATAGAGTTGATAGTTGGTATCGTGATTAGGTTCTAATGGGGTTAATTTGGTTTTTGTATCATTTTCTTTTGTGGTTGTTATTTATCAATTATTTTTCCTTTCTCAAATAATGTGATCTTATAATTGAGGTATAGTATATATTACATCTCCATTA
Organism: Viscum album; assembly: GCA_963277665.1. Lineage (NCBI taxonomy): Eukaryota > Viridiplantae > Streptophyta > Magnoliopsida > Santalales > Viscaceae > Viscum > Viscum album. The sequence continues at coordinate 360,298,401 of OY728131.1, forward strand.
TCTATGTGATAGTGTTAATTAATCACGATCTTAATCCTTTTTTAAATAGAATTAGTTGATTTTAAAATGATTATAATCAGCAAAAGGAATCACATGATGAATAATTAATCAAGAATTGAGAATCTCATATGAGAAGAGAATTATTTCATGATTTTCTTTAATTTATTAAGTTAATTAATCACATTCTTAGTAATGAATATTATTATTCAACAAATAAAAATACTGTAATGAGTAAAATAAATTAAAATTTCTAATTTGTGAATTTCATGCTTCTTATAATTAACACCCCATGATATATATTTTAAAGATATTTTTTTAAAATTATATAAATGGATGTACTTGAATGGTAATTATTTCATGTTTATGCTGATTAATGTTTCATTAAAATAATTAAACGAACAGCTGGGTTTAGATCGATTTAACTTTATGATATTGTTCATTATACCAATTTTTTTTTATTTAGAAGTTTGACCATTATGTATAGAAGTATATTTTGTTTAAATTTTGTTTTAGAATTTCTATATGCGTAAAACTGTAAACAATGTAAAGTCAAATGATGATTGAATTATAATTATAAGAGGCATATAGAATGTGATTTCTAACTATCTTCAGTTTTATTAAATATGAAATTATTCTTGGAATTGTATTTATGGATATGTATGGTAAGATAATTGCCCAATGTTTCCTTATACTGATAACCCATGCATAATGAACTAGTTAATTTAATATGGAACACAAATTAATGTTGGAATTGAATAAATGCTTCGTGCTAAATGATACTATTACTTGTTATGGGAGTCTAAAATTAATATATTAAATGGTCATACTACCTTTTCTTGTTTTTGGAAAAATATATTTGAAATGTATGAATGATATAGGAATCTAGAGCCTTACTTTTTTTATGATTTATTTGGTTAGGAACATTAAAGAGAAATTGTTTGGAGGCCAAGTTCTATGTTGTTTGATGATTGATTTAATGAGTAATGGTTGGGGAGACTAGGCTATATTGATGTTCTATGCAGATGATGGAAGGATGGTTTTTATTTTATGAAATGTTTTGGGACACTAAGTGTCCATGATGAATTCAGATAAGATATTTCTCGTCAATATATATTTAATCTAGGTTTATTATTTATGGATTCTTTATTTATTCTTTCTTGATGGGTTGATGGTCGGGTGATGTATTTTATTTAAATAGAATCCAAATGTGGGATGTTTTTATGGTATATACTAAAAGTGAATCATTAATGTAGTAGATATGTATATTTCCTTGAGTACCCATATGATTATGAAATGATAATTGAACTATTAAATGGATGAGGATGGTTCATGGTGTTCATAAATGAAGATAACATCCCAAAGAATATAAATAAGATGATCAATAGTTCCAATAAAATCATTAAGAAGATTACAAATGTCAATTTTAGAAAATATTTAGGTGAATTAATTGATGGTTAATTAAATAATAAATAACAAAATTGATGATTGTATGCTTATTTGATATCTAGAGTTTATTAGTAGAGGCTAAGGGTCCTATCTGATTATTAACGTAGATTAGTCTAAAGTTAGGAATTTTCCCTTATTTTTTGTGATTTATATTGTTCTATAATTTTTTATTTCATACACTAACTCACCCATGTTAGTAGAGAAATTTAAAAACAAATTTTTTCGGGGGTGTTTTATAAATCATCATCAATAGAAGGGGAATATATGGAAAACACCTCTCTCTCCCCTCTCTCCATCTAGATGTTTATTAGTAGGCATATCCTAGGCTATAATGGAATAAAGAATAAGGTGTGTTATTACTAGGGTTGTGATGGTTCAGGAATTTACTATATATTAATGTGTGGGTTGTGATGGATTGAGGTGTATCATACACATGTAAATTCATGTGGTGGTTTTTATTCCCATTGGTTCACTTTCATGGGGTATGATTGCTTGAGGTATAATTCATTTTTGTGTGATGCATTAGATTTTGGGAATATACTTGGTTGCAAATGAAAAATGACGATAATGATATTTTAGGATGATTATAATACATTAATTTTTTACATATAACTTCCTAATATTTAGATGAAATATAGGATGGAAGATCATAGGATAAATTCATTGGGTTTTAATAGAGACAATCTATTGGAGAAGTGGATGATTGGTAACTTTATATATATATATATATGTGTGTGTGTGTGTGATTTTGATATAGAATAGTTTAATTCAATACTTTACATGGATAAAACCCATGGTGAGAGTGGGACAATAGTATATTTTTTTTTTGATAATGAGTTAGTTTAATTTGTTTATTCTCTAGGTTTTTGGTATTATTCTATCATATTTCTGTCCATGAGGTTTCAGGGAGGACCCTACTTATTATATGTCTTATGCACACCCTACGTATATGTAAACTACATTTTATGTCCGAATGAGAAACTTTATGATAAGACTGGGATTAATTGATTACTGGATTTTTTTAGTAGATAACGGTAGTTAATGGATTTTTTGGTCCCTTCTGACTCCCACTTTTGGTACTTGTGGTTTTCCTTTAAGTTTATATATATAATAATAAATTTATTCTAATTTCTTGTAGTTTATGCTTGGTGTTGGTTGGGATGTTATCCTTTATATCTATTACTCCTAAAACGTAAATATTATAATGACCCCCCTTGTGTGTGACTGATATAATCTAAGTGCTAGTGACCAACTCATAACCTATTAGATGTGGGATTCAAGAACCATTATCTCTCTTTCTTTATCACTGGTCCAAGAGGGGTGCCTTTGGAGGGATGGGTTCATGGAATAGTGGAATCAAATATGATGGTTGAGATATATGATTGAGTATTTAGTTCAAAGAATGTGAATATTAGTGGGTTGGTAAGAAAAAAATATCATTTGTTCTTAGTGCTTGTTATTATCAAGATAGACTAGTGAGGAAATGGGATTTTATAGCCACATGTGATCCGGTTCATGGACCTTCAAGTTTACTTTATATGCTAAGTGATCTGATACTTCTTGTGGGTTGGAGACATAGGTATGGATCATGCATCATGATGCTCTGCACCTGTGTTTTAGTTTTTTAGACAATGGGAAGTAGGTTAGAATTAATTAATTTGTTAATCATTCAACCTAAAAATATTATATTATCCCTAGTTTAAGAGTAATGACATTTTTACTTTTATAAATGTGGAACCAAGTTGACATCCTCATCAAGTTAATAAAGAGGATTGGTAGTAATAGGTGATGATAGCCTTCAGTTTTATATATCCTTATATGGAGCACTAGTATTCATTTTTTATGACGATGCAACAAGGGTCATTTATAAAGTGGTGGCCTTTGTTACTTATGGGTTATGAAGAGTTAGTTTTTTCTTGGGACATGTTCGAGGATTATTTTCAAGAATAGTTTATATCATAGACCAATAAGGAGGATAATCACTAGGAGATCCATACCCTTTCATAGGGTATTTCTAGGGTTTGGGAGTTATTTATCCACTAAAAAAACTTCCTATGTTTTTCTTCAGATCATTTTCCCAGATAAGAAGGCCAATTGAGGCTTTTTAATGAATATTTTTTTCATAGATATCTACTTATAGTTTACTATGTTGATATTAATATTATATTCTATGGTGATGGTGAAGGAGGAGGTCATTGAGAAGAAGTTTTCTAGGAGCATATAGCTACCGGATGGTAGTTACTATGATTTTATGAGGAATAGTGCTGTTACTAGGAGTTCCTAGTGCAATAGACATAAGAAGAATAAGATTTAGTTAGTGAGTAGAAAGTATCAATATTATTCAACTCATTTCACCATATCTAGCCATTATCAATACTATACCAGTGATTTTTTTCATAGTTTTTTATCCTATGGAGACCACATACAATATAAGTGAGAGGTTATAACTTTCCTTAGAAATCATTGTTTGGTTGGTTTCCTGCTTTAGGCCTAGCCTTTTAAGTAGTTTCAACCAATCCAATTTCAATAAAGGGGGATGGGTTGTACAGAGGACAACTATGTGATATCTCTCATCCTTGGGAAAAAATAATTTATAAAAACCATCATGGTAGTCACCATCTATGATAGATAGAGAGAGAATCATGATTTTCTTAGATATATGATTTAGTGTTTCTAGAATAGGGAGATCCCAACATTGTTATATGTATTATTTGACTATATTATACATTAAGTTATTCATTGATTGATAATGGATATTATTAATCATTTGTTTCACCTTTTATAGTCCATGATTTGGGGGAAAGGATTAGAGGAACTAAATTCTAGTTTCATAGTTAATTCATTCCTTTAACAGTTAATTCATGAAATGAATTTACTGGGGTTGACCTTATGAAAACCATACATGTTATGAATGGTCTGGGTAGACCCCATGAATCTCAAAAACATTCAGAATGGAAATGAGTTTACCCATGAAGGAAAACCACATAGAGTGTATCAAGTTTACAATGGGAAATGTAATTTTTTGTATTTGTAAGTTGAGGTGTAATTTTTTCATCATGAGTCAAAAAAAGAGGCATTCAAAGCATGAATCCCCTATTCAAGTCCTAAATGTTCTATTCCTCACATAGTTTTAATCCTATAGTGTTGATAGATTCTAATATAATATTCCTCGCTCTCTCTCAATCTATACTCCTTAAATCTGTTATCTCTAGAGTTCTCTTGTATCAAGAATATATAACCATTATATCTTGGTTTTCTAGACCCAAAGATTAATGGTAAGTCGTTCAGTGCATTTTCAATTTCATTTCTTATTTTTTTCCATTATAGAAAACCCTAGTTCCATACTTCTTGACCCAAACCTAGTTTGGATGTCTGAGCTGATAGACTTTCCTTCTTTTTGGTTAAATGGGAGGAAGGTGGGACCCGACTATACCTTGGGTGTTGATGAATTTCTACATTTACTCTACTTTTGAGCTTTTTAGTCTAGAGATAATCCCTAATTTCAATTTTTTTCTTCTAGTATGTGAAATAATTAAAATCGTATTAGAATGATGTTCATGAATCCTGTAAAAATGGGACATTTACTATTTATGAGATTTATATGCTTAAAATTCCCATGGATTCATTGGATTTGATGGAATGGATACCGAGACTTGTGACCACATTTATGGGGTGTCAAACCCCTTGATTAAATGAAAATTGGTGGATAATTTGATTATTAGTATGAATTGGAATAACAGGAGAATTATGATAAATGGTGACTTGAAATGATGTGACATATTTGATTCTTTTTATGTTGTAGAATCCACTAATTTAGAATAAATGGATTTTTAATTGGTAAATGTATGAATTAACCACAATGAATTATATGTCTCTTTTAATATATTGATCATTTGTATTCTTTTGGATTTCTTGTACATGGTGTGGTTACTAGACACATACCATCGGTGATTTTTCATGATATAGGTTAATCTTACAGTTGATTGATATGTATCGTTACCTAATTCATACCATCACATATTTTTTTAAGAAGGTGGTGCCTCAACCAAAGACCAACGAACAATTTATTGAATAGAGAAAAAAGTGTATTACATGAGTTTGATGGACATAATCTTATTACAATATTTTTCATAAAAAGGAATCAAATAACCAGGAAAATAATCCTACCATTTTATGCCCTGGTTGACTCCCTTGTTGGAAAGAACTCCTGCAACCATGTTCACTTCATGAAAGGCATGGGTATCATTGTAGTTGATTTCCATAAGTGAAACAAGACAATTCATCACAGATTTATCCTTGTTAGGTGAATCCACTAGTATGATATTATTTATTTTTACCTTTGTTAGTAAGTGTTACATGGGAACATTTAAGTGCATCTAGTATGGGTAATTTATATAGATCCCTCTATGATATTTTTTTATTTTTGGCTTTCTTTAGAAGTTTACTATGTTAACAAATAAGAAACTTCGATATGGGTAATTAATATAGAGCCCAGTATGAGATTGTTATTTTCCCCTTAACATAGTCTTGTGCCTTGGGAAGATTTAAGTTAATCCTACATGGGTAATTCTCATAATCCTAGAGTTTCCTAGATACTTGAGGCATGATATGAGTGATTCATCTAATGTAATTGAATACTCCATTGGTATGGGTGGTCCATCCATATGTAAGAGGATCCACCACTTGATAGACACATTTAGAATTATGTCGGGTGCCACCTTCCTTTCATGAACTATATATTCATACTGTATTTTTTAGAAAACATGGGTGTTGTCATACATAGTTTTACTCACACTCTATTTAGATATAATTCGGGACCCATGTGGACCTTGTGGTTACATGTATGAATAATGTAAATGGACCCTATTTTTTATTGATTGATTGCTGGATGGATTGGATATTATAGATGAGACCGACATTGGATTTGGGATTGGGGATTTTGGTGTCTCTTTAACTGAGTTTGTTTAGTGTTTTATTTTTATGTATTACAACCTTTCATTTAGTTACATTCATCATGTCATTATATGGTATGTATTATTATGGGATTTTCCCGATTTTTTTTTATTTTACTTGAGTGAATGATTGATTATTTTTATTATTTTCATTTTTGTTTCTATTATGTACTGGAGGGTATAGTCTCCCAACAATGTTCCTTACACACTCAATATTAGTCCACAACTTCAAGAGTATGAGGAGGCATTACTTAGGTCCAATAACCCACATGAACCAGTCACATGAAGTATAACTAGGTTAGGGATTTGAAAAAGTTATTTCATAGCCATGTTTCTTTTTTTCTTTACTAATTATGAATGTTGGATATGATAATTCAATTTTTTGGGACATGGTAATGAATTTCAAAATGGGAGTAGCTTACCCATGTGTCGGAAAAAACTCAAGTACTCAAGGATGGGAATATTTTTATAATATTTGGTTGTTATAGTTTTATGTAATTTCACCTTTTATGATATACATATTGTGTGATGTTACTACTTATTGATATTTTACTCATAGGATAGTATGGAAAAATATGAGTATGAATGTATCATGTTGGGAATGTAGGGATATATTTTGATAAGAACTGTGTATTATAGGGACATATTTATTAATTTTCATATATATATATTCCTATTAAATATGTTAAAATAAATCCATATATTTTTTTAAGAAAAATAAATTAATGAAACTATTATATTATGAAAATTTTAATTTAAATCCATGAAACTAGGATCCTTGAGATAGTGGTTATCAATTTTTCACCTTTTTAGGTTGATATTGTTGTGTGTGTTGTGTATTAAAGAGTGTGTTAACCTTTTTAGATAAAATTAGGCCTCATCTTCTTTGAGTTGAGCATCAGGAGAATCGAAACTAGCACACTCCCAATGCAGTTGAACTAGATCTTCTTGTAGCTCTGGAGAATAATATAGACAAATAGATTCTAGCTAGATTCTTGTGGGGCATACGATCTATGAAAATTGATACGATTCACATCACACCTTTAATGTTTTATTTGATCCGGGAATTCCTATTATAACATCATCATATGTTCATTGCGAAAGGATAACCCTATACATATGAGTTATGGAGTGAGTTAATCAAGAAAATATTTAAACACATTGAAACACCCACATATAGGATGTCAAAGCTTATTTCTTACATGTTATGGATACTATATATAGGGATAATCATAGGGGGTCATACTAGAGCTTATGGAAGAGTGGTGAGTTGGCTAAACATGTAGACAACTTTAAATAGTATGGATATATGACCTTCTACCATTAGAGGTATGATTACTATACCATCTACCCTTGTTGGTGATTCTTTTGATATAGAATCATATGTTCCTTTTCATATTCTCAATTTTAAAATTGTTTGATTTTCACTATGGAGATCTTGGAAAAGATTATGACCACCAACACACCATTAGGAGTGTGACTGAGTGTATCAAATTCTTCTAAGAATGTTTTCATGAAATCAGTGGATTTTCATTTTTTGGGAGTGGGTTGTGCTTGAAATTATAGGCTTCTATTTGATTCTAATTATAGATTTTCTAGTTCTATACCATTACCATATCGATTATTATTAGAGGATATATATCTTTCTATCACTAAAAAGACGTAGCTATTATCACTAGAGTGAGTGGGATCTTCAGTCTAACTATGTATGAGCTATTTTTTGAAGAATGGATTGTCTCAAAACCATGATATTTGGACTTATTATGGACAATTATAGAATAAAAAAGTTGTTTTCTTCTAGTGGTAAACCATATTAATGAAATTTTCTTTGAATTACTCTCTATCATAACACTTGAGCAGTAGATCTATTTCATGTTTGTGTTGGTCATATGAGTTGAGCCAAAATAAATATATCCTAATAGGATGGAACCAGTATAGAATCATGAGTTGAAAGTTCAGTTGGAAGATCTATAAATAAAGTGATTCATATATACTAGTATGTATTTATGGGTTTTTACAAATCTCTTCACTAGGAAGGTTGATAAGAATCTGTTCTTACATGTAGATTATCTGAGATAAAGCTAGATGGCTGTCAATAATTGGTATACACTTACATGAATTTATGATCTCTTTAATCAGGTTAGAAGTGACCAGATATTCTCTAAGATAGAATTGAGGTTATGGCATCATCAGTTGGGAGTGGGATCGTTTGACAACAACTGGATTTCTATTAGGATCATGTATGGATCGTAAAAGTTTGTATTGATAATTTTATTTGACAAATTCAATAGTAGTAATCATCGACTTTATGAATTAGATCTTACATTAATTCCTATAGTAGTTTTTGGTAGTTTTAATAAATTAAATATTAGTATAATATAATTATATATAATATCATTTCTATAATCATGAAATTTTCCTAAAAAAAGTAATGAATCGTATTTAAAAAAATCTATCTAAATCAAACTTCTAGGGAGATATAATTCACATTTTTGAAAATGTCATCTTAGAGAATGGATAGGTATTGGTCCTATAGATGTTACCAATCATTGTATCTTCTAAATGGCCCCATAATATATTTTATATTTAGAGAATTCGAGTTCTAGTAGGCAATAATTAGTGTTTTATCCATGAATTCTCTCATCTGGAAGCACCGACGTCCGGGATGACCAAGAAGGGGTGACATTTGTTTGGTCATATTATTTTGAGAGGTCCTTACAAGTGTTGAAGAGTATGATGACCATGATACTAATCTTAATTATACCTATGATAGGTAAGGACAATACCATGTACTATAACTCATCTTGATTCAAACTTCGAGAGAAGTTATAGGGTTGGGGAATCAAGTAGTTACTTATGGGTCCATGCAAATGAGACTATAAGAGTTGAATTATCCAACTCATGAACTAGATTTACTTGTGGTGGTATACACACTAATATTCTAGAGACACTATCTTTTGCGTGATATTTTTTTGTTTTAAATGGACTAAAAGATCCCCAGGTACATCTTATCTCATTAATATTAAGTAAGGGATTGTGGTCGAGAATTTATAGTCTTCCATGTTTGAGATAACATACATCCCAGAAGAAAGAAATTTAGTTTTTAATTCCTTGATAATGAAGACACATATAATGGTTGTATAGTAATCTAACTATGAGAGGTAGCGGATGTAACTCTTCACAGAAATGCACCTAGATGTTTAGGGGTCCTAGGGATGAGTAGCTTAGAATTTTATAATTTTTATACCCATAAGTTTGTACTATATCCAAAGATAGTAGATATCTAATATATAAGTATTACCTCAAATTTAAAACTTATATTGTGAGGATCCACCATTGGGATTGGCTATTGGAAGTGGAAATGTTCTTCTTATCCATGGTTGTGAAAGGGTTCATATGGGACTGCAAAAGGTGATGATGATGGGGTTTCAGGATTTCATGATTGGTGGGAAATCTAGTTCTAAACAATATATAGCATGATCTCCATAGATAGTACTAGTGGATAGGGTTGAAAAAGGAGATAGTGGGATTTGTGTTGAGTTGTATCAACTTTAAGTAGGTGATGGATGAACATTAAAGAATTCTAGGGCTACTGAAACATCTGAACATTCCAGAATGGAAGTGACATAATATCACTATCGATTTCAAGATAGGATTACCTAGGCCACCTCTCAAGAATGTCACAATATGGGTGATCATGGTTTCACTAAAGAAGATATCGCACATATTTTCTATTAAGTAGAACTTCACTATTGATGATATGGGTAGTATCTACATGGGAGATATAGTTTGAAAACCAATTATTCTAAGGATTATCATTTCTATCCATGATGGTCATTACACATCTTGGTTCTTATAACACCTTCAAAAGTAACATAGATCGTAGGTCATTCTCAGTACATATAAGGCCCCAGCCTTAAACCTTACTTAAACTTGAGTTATTACAAGATTACACATTGAGGATCTTTTTAGGTTTAGAGTTTTAGAGAGTTAGATCATGAAACTTGCATTACATTCCACATTTAAACAAGGTGGTTACATAAAATACAATATTCATTCTTCCCATCAATGGAAACCTATTTAAAATAAAACACAGATTCTTTCTTGACACATCCTTGACACTATCGTCACATCATTTACCTTTCCCTTGACCTGTGAAAAGCATTTCAAAAACTTGGGATGAGCATAAAAAGCTCAGTAAGGGTTATAAAAATATGGAAAGGAAACATGAGTTCATATATACATAAGAATGAAATCATACTTTACCCATAAAACATAGGCATATCAAATCATGAATAAATCATAGAAAACATAAGACATAAAGGTAACATGAGGAATTCATAACATTCTTACGTAGGGAGTAACCCTCTTGGTTAAGTTTGGAATACCCATCACATTATATTCCCTAAATCTCTTCAGAGAAACCTTAACGTTTCACTCCTTCGCGTTACCGAATGCATTGGAGAGCTATATCGGGCTCACCCGCCCTTAGTTTATCACGGAACCACCCGTCTTCATAATAATGCCCAAGAACCATAACATAATCGTATCACATAAAACATGCATAAAGGAAACATAACATTTCCACATTTCAATCACAAGATATCAATACAACACAAAAAACATTGTAAAAACCATTTTCAATACCAAAATAAAATAAAAGTAAAACATGGTATTTATTTTTCTTTTAAAAAGAAGGTATGGCTTGTAGAGGAAGCCGAAACTCAAATAACGGTCACGACGGCGGAGAAGTCGTTGTCGCTGCATACGTACGACCAAAACATTCCCTTTTGTCATTTATTAAATGCTTCGTATAAAAAAGATTCCTTTTGAATAAATTTAAAAGTCAAAGGGGTTTATACACCGTATAAAAGAAAGTTGTGTATAAAATAAAATATGCCTCAATGAAAGGAGATTGAGATGAAGTCCCATACCACCTTGAAGCTTATAATTTTAAACCATTAATATCCATATAAATAAATCCTTAAAACCATTTTGAAAACATGGATATTAATAATAACAAATCATTAAAACATTTAAAGCGATATTTTGGTTAAAGGGTTTTTACCAAATTTAGAGAATCTTAAATACAATAATTGAGGAATAACATTTAATCAGAACTTTATAATATCATGAGAATAAATGGATTCATGATATAATATTGCAAAGGACAGTATATACACCATATAAGAGTGGATTGGTGCATAACAACAATGAAGTCTTAATAGAAATGTCAAATGTGATGAAATCCCTTATAAAGAAGGTATCCTTAAATTAAGGACAAATCAATCTCAAAAATATGTGTGACAAATATAATTACACCCAATATAAGTGGATATTAAGTGTAAAACAATAATAGGTCATTCACACATATTCAATGTATGACATATTCAATGACTACATGTTGAACCCAAAGAAATCTAAATTGGGTTAAAAAGTTCCCTTGACAGCCTAACGGCATCACATCAAAATGAGTTGATGAGAGATAAAAAGTGTATCTCATAACTTAGACATAAAATTTACATAAATAAGGAAATATGAGAACATATCCCAACATAACAATATGTAAATTAAAATACCCAACAAAAGAAGTCTTTTAAAAAAAGAGGATGGTGAAAGGTTCCCTTACCGACTTGGGTATCTTTCAAAACATACACCCCATGAAAGAAGGACAATAGAACATTGATGTAAATACTCATAAACGAAAGTATATTACTCAAACAGTAGAATAATGGGAATTAAATACACCACTCAATGGAATTTGTGGCAAATGTAGCATAAATCTCACGGGAACAAAAGTGAGATGAAAAATCCCTTACGAAAACTCGGCAGCCTAACGGCGCCACATAAAACTTCCGAACATGGATTGATGAGATCAAATAGGGTATCTCATCACATTACAATAAAATGTACAGAAAGAGGAATATAAAAGAACATCCCCCAACATTACAAAGAGGAGCTTAAAAGAAGTGACATGAAAGAGAGTACTTAAAAAGAAAGAGAGATGTTAGATCTCTTACGAAAGTTCGGCAGCCTCACGGCGCCACTCAAAACTTTCAAAATAGATTGATGAGAGATAATAGGTTCTCTAATCATATGAAAATAAAACTTACAGTAAGAGTGATATAAAAAAACATCCCAATAACAAGAAATATGAACTTATAAGGAATGACATAGAAGAGTGTACTTAAAAAGAAAGAGAGGAGTAGGATCCCTTACCTCGGGTCCGACTTTACTCGATCGTTCTTTAATCTCATGAATAATAAACTTGAGCTAATTTATAATTCCTTAAGAACCTTTTTCAAGTTAATTATTACTTTTATACCACTTATTACCATGTCATAAACATTATGTAATCATTTAAGTTAATAATATTTGTTCTGCCGATATTTGGTTCTTAAGTCGAAAGTGGACTTCTTACAATTACATGTTGTTCGTGTGGACAAATGTTTATTATATCCAGAATTGTATTCATTATGTAGATATCATATATTTCATATATATCCAGTACATTCATGCATTTATAACATTACATAATCATTTAGAGGTAAGAAATGAAATGCACCGTTCATGGAGACGGTAAGCCGTACGTACGCATGAACGCTACTTTCATTTCTATTTCGTATTTTATAGAATGGAATAATAATGATATAAAGGTATATTATAATTCCAGTATAATATCATATATAATATCATATTTCCATCCTTTATACATCCCACATATGGTATTTAACGAATCAAATCACTTTGAGGGGGCGGTAGTCCGCACTTCCTTAAATGAAGATATCGCGTATACCCATAATGGAAGCCATAAAGGTAAGACAAAAATGAAAAATACAGAAGAATAAATAAAACATAGACATATTATATATCATATATAAAAATAGTGACATCATAATGGCCACCTTTGAAGGTGTTAAATGAGTATTGAACAATCATCGTTTCGGGAGGCAGAATTTCACCATCCACGGAAACCGTATGTTCTTTAACCATTTGATGTAGTTGTTTGAGAGTGTAGCTAAAATAAATATTATAACAACATCCTAGTATATTGGAGATACTGGTTTTGTTACAAAAGATGTAAATAAAAAGAGTTTAGGGGGTTGGAGAAGCAAAATAAAACAAATGAACATGAGAGAGTGAATTACCTTTAAAAGTGTATCTCCTTTTGATTTGAGTCTAAAGGCTTCCATTGAAAGGATTATGCCCAAAGGGAATCCTCTAGGATGAGGAGAGGGATGTGGAGAGAGTAAATGGGTAGGGGTTGGCCGAGCCAAAGGCTTTAGGAGTGTGTTAAATGAGGTAGAGGTGGGGGCCTTTTATAAGAGGAGAGGAGGGGCACTTTTGGAAAGTAAAGAAATATTACTTTATTTGAAAATGTGTTTCGGTTTCAAAAGGTCCCACATTGATATAATTCGTGGATAAGGTGATACGGATTCGAAATACACTCATCCAATAAGTTTTGGACATGTGTAGTTCATATATTTTACATTATCATTCCATTTTATTTAAATCGTCAAATAATGATGTTATCGCTGCATCATTATTATGTCATAAATAATTTAATTTATTTAATGTCTAAAAATTATAAAAAAAATACTATGATGTAGTAAATCTCTTTATCTTTCCAATGAATATTTATAATCAAAAAGATGACTTGTATAACCCCACTTAAAAATTATTTTAGTAAAACATATCATGTTTGTGTCAATTTTACTTTTACATTAAATAAAATGTTATTTATATCATTTCCCAACCAAAGTGGATCCATGGGGTCCCCAAGTTGACCCATGGCTTTTCTTGGTCGGCCATGATACAACCAATGAGGTTAAGACATGTGTCAAACTCATCTCATTTTATTAAAGCATTATTTTTACCTTAAACTACACTAATTACCACTAATCGCGATTAAAAACTTAATAAGTTACTATTCACCAAAAAATATTTTAATCTCATTGAACCACATTTTACTTCTTAATGACAACCATGTTTGTCGGATTTTTGAAAATCAAAACAAAATGATGGAAATATTTCATTTAAACGGAAAATCAGTTTTTATAAGTACCACTTAGTGGTTTCACTATTCATCAAAAATTGAAGTTTTTCAGAAAAATCCCAAAAATTCACCCTAAGCTATATTTGATATTCTGAATTCAAAAATGAAGTCCGTTTTACAAAATTCAAAACATTTAAGTCACATTAATTAATTTAATAATTAATTCCCGCTGTCATGACAAATCGCGTGTTTTATGAATCAATAAGTATCAAAAGATTGACACTAGTTTAAGTCTGATTTCAAAGTGAAATTGATTCCAACGACCACTATTGGATTTAATGGTAAAAATATTTTTTAATTTCACTTTAAAACCAATTCAAAATATAATCTAATCATATAAATAAATTAGATTAAAAAGTGGTTTTGAATTAAAATACAACATTTTACACTATTCATTAAAAAAAGAACTTTATCGGAAAGATACCAAAAATTTACACAAAGTAAATTTTGATGTCCCGATTCTTAATAAGAGTTTTATTTAGTCCAAAATAATGTTTAAGAGTTAATAAAACTATATTTAATGACGGTTCTCCATCAAAAGGTGATAAGTGAATCTTTAGTGAAAACTAGGGCATATACGCCTAAAATTGAATTCTTTTCGTATTTTAAGCCATTATCTTTTATTGTATAAATGTAAAAATATTTAAGAACATATATAATCATATTTTAGTTATTTCTATCTATTCCCGCCATTACAACGGCTACATGTTAACTACCATTTAAAATAATATTATTTTATTATTAGAGTGTAACGTAAGATTCCCAAGAAACTCGTTGTTGCGTGTTGGGTACGCCA
Source organism: Viscum album (assembly GCA_963277665.1). Lineage (NCBI taxonomy): Eukaryota > Viridiplantae > Streptophyta > Magnoliopsida > Santalales > Viscaceae > Viscum > Viscum album. Next base: position 360,313,651 of record OY728131.1, read on the forward strand.
TCGAGCATAGCGTCCCCTTTAAAGTCATATTAATATTTTATTCACAAATATGGATAAATATAAAAATGTCATATTCCTTATTTACCTGGGGTGTTACATCCTTCCCCCCTTTTGGGAATTGCGTCCTCGCAATTTTAAAATTGCGCTTGGAAACATCCTTGAACGTCCCACATCGGAACAAGAGTCGGTAAAACAATCACCTTAAAATAAAGAAAGATAAGCACAGTGGTCACCCGAGTTAACCCATACTAGGATTCTAAGTATGAAAATATGGACATGGAGGAGAAAACATAGGGTCATGTTCCGATGGAGAGTGATAGAAAACATGTTTAGGAGAAAGTTAACAATAAGAAAATCACAAACTTGTGATGGGTTAAACGGTGTTGGGTTCCCTAGTAGGAAAAGTTAATAGACAACATTTTTGTTTTAAGTTACTTTTTATTGAGGAATTTTTTCATAAGGAAGCATAATCACTTATCATGTTGACTTTCAACTTTTACTAGATTCCTTAGTCAAACTCATATTTTTTCCAAAAGACGAGTATTTAGGGAGACTTGTTCGCGTTAAGAGTACTATAATCAACTTCTAGAGAATCACCTAATCCCCAAAAGAGAACTATATACATCCCATGTATTTAGGCTTTAACCAAACCAAAACCAAAAAGGTTAGTACAAGATCAGATAATCCAGAAAAGGATAACCCCTTATAAAAAGAAAATCTATTCTTAATCTCCAAAATTTGTCCAACAAAACCCAAAGTTCAACGAGGACCATCCGATAAACAATTTGTCCTTACAATTCTTCAAAGTAAACCAATATAAGACTGAAACCCAAATATTTGAAGGATTTAGTCACATAGTCTTCCAAGTTAAATCATAACATTTATCTCCAAACAACATCAGTTTCTCCTAAAGTCTCACATTGAAAAGTAATTATCCTAATCACATATCCTCCAAAATCAACTTACTCTTAATTCATAAAATCATATAACTAAAAAGAATCAGTCAAACTAACCAGGGACTTCACGTAGTCCAGTGGTAGGCGATAAATTCCAGTCGCACTTTGGTTGTGGGTTCGATTCCAGCAGCATTGTCCGACGCGACGGGTTGTCACACGGTCTGCGTGTTGTCCTTTTTCCAAAACTATATAATTCTCAAATCATTACCCAAAAAGGGATAAAATCATCAAAAATAACCATAACATAATTTAACCTCAATTTTATCTCATGCCTTTCACTTCAATCATAACATATGGTAACCCATAATTACCTCAAAAGTAAGGATCATATAAACCCAAATGGTTCTTTATAACTATGTCCACAAAAGAAAAGATAACAATTACTTGAATAAAATTTTCCTATATTAAACATCAGGGTTACACATAATATAAAAAGTCTTCTAATGTAACCCCATCATCAAAAGAGACTTAATACTCTTAATAATTTCACCCTAACTCTTGAAGCCCTTATATGTTGACATCTTACTCATTCAACATTCTTCATGATCCATTATCCATTCCTTTCCAACTTATTCCCAAATACCTCTTTCCTACAAACAAAATCATGAATCATATCCTAAGATTCCAAAATAAGAAAACAATAGTCATGAAATAGTACATACCTTTGATTGGTCATTGTCAGTTTCTTCATCCTCAATCGGAATGGCATTAGGTATTGGTAAACGAATATTGGTACGCTCTTGGTGACCCCATTCACGAAACTTCTTCATAGGACATGTGTTTGCATAGTGACCATTCACACCACATTTAAAACATTCAATTGATCCCTCAGAAATAACTTCTTTCCCTTTCCTCGAGTCAACTAGATGCTTCCTTTTTCCATGGCAGTTTCATGCTTTATGACCTTAATTTCCACATCTATAGCATATTTTTGTGCCTTTGAAACATTTTCCTAGGTGTTTCTTTCCACATCTTTGACACATAGGTTTTTGAACACACTTACCTTTATGATTATTACCTGTACTTCCGTAGGGATTTGTTTCTTGCATATATGATTCCTTAGAGAAATCTCCAAGGTTTAGGTGGTCAATAATGACTCCAGATAGTTGGTTGAGGATAATCAAAAGAGTTCTCATTGCATCTCCCATATCATTCAGTTGCTTGCTCAAAAAACTGTCATAGTTTCCTTCACATCCACTGTTACTTTGGTGCCTGCTAAATCCAGCCATTTACTAAAACCAAAAAGGTCAGTGTGAGTATATCAACAAAACCATCATGTACTAATGAGTAAGATAGACAATAATATATACTTACTCATTCACTTTATCTAAAACTAATACTCTTTCTGAAATCCTAACCATTATGGTAATTGTCAATTATGCTTAAAGAATACCCTAACCTCTAAAGTTATCTAAACAGACCTCTGATACCAACTATAAGGCCCCAGCCTTAAACCTTACTTAAACTTGAGTTATTACAAGATTACACATTGAAGATATTTTTAGGTTTAGAGTTTTAGAGAATTATATCATGAAACTTGCATTACATTCCACATTTAAACAAGGTGGTTACATAAAAGACAATATTCATTCTTCCCATCAATGGAAACCTATTTAAAATAAAACACGGATTTTTTCTTGACACATCCTTTACACTATCGTCACATCATGTACCTTTCCCTTGACCTGTGAAAAGCATTTCAAAAACTTGGGATGAGCATAAAAAGCTCAGTAAGGGTTATAAAAATATGGAAAGGAAACATGATTTCATATATACATAAGAATCAAATCATAATTTACCCATAAAACACAGGCATATCAAATCATGAATAAATCATAGAAAACATAAGACATAAAGGTAACATGAGGCATTCATAACATTTTTACGTAGGGAGTAACCCTCTTGGTTACGTTTGGAATACCCATCACAGTATATTCCCTAAATCTCTTCGGAGAAACCTTAACGTTTCACTCCTTCGCGTTACCCAATGCATTGGAGAGCTATATCGGGCTCACCCGCCCTTAGTTTATCACGGAACCACCTGTCTTCATAATAATGCCCAAGAACCATAACATGATCGTATCACATAAAACATGCATAAAGGAAACATAACATTTCCACATTTCAATCACAAGATATCAATACAACACAAAAAACATTGTGAAAAACATTTTCAATACCAAAATAAAAGAAAAGTAAAACATGGTATTTATTTTTCTTTTAAAAAGAAGGTATGGCTTGTAGAGGAAGCCGAAACTCAAATAACGGTCACGACGGCGGAGAAGTCGTTGTCACTGTATACGTACGACTAAAACATTCCCTTTTGTCGTTTAGTAAATGCTTCGTATAAAAAAGATTCATTTTGAATAAATGTAAAAGTCAAAGGGGTTTATACACCGTATAAAAGAAAGTTGTGTATAAAATAAAATATGCCTCAATGAAAGGAGATTGAGACGAAGTCCCATACCACCTTGAAGCTTAAAATTTTAAACCATTAATATCCATATAAATAAATCCTTAAAACCATTTTGAAAACATTGATATTAATAAGAACAAATCATTAAAACATTTAAAGCGATATTTTGGTTAAAGGGTTTTTACCAAATTTAGAGACTCTTGAATACAATAATTGAGGAATAACATTTAATCAGAACATTATAATATCATGATAATAAATGGATTCATGATATAATATTCCAAAGGACAGTATATACACCATAAAAGAGTGGATTGGTGCATAACAACAATGAAGTCTCAATAGAAATGTCAAATGTGATGAAATCCCTTATAAAGAAGGTATCCATAAATTAAGGACAAATCAATCTCAAAAATATGTGTGAAAAATATAATTACACCCAATATAAGTGGATATTAAGTGTAACACAATAATAGGTCATTCACACATATTCAATGGATGACATATTCAATGACTACATGTTGAACCCAAAGAAATCTAAATTGGGTTAAAAAGTTCCCTTGACAGCCTAACGGCATCACATCAAAATGTGTTGATGAGAGATAAAAAGTGTATCTCATCACTTAGACATAAAATTTACATAAATAAGGATATATGAGAACATATCCCAACATAACAATATTTAAATTAAAAGACCCAACAAAAGAAGTCTTTTAAAAAAAGAGGATGGTGAAAGGTTCCCTTACCGACTTGGGTATCTTTCAAAACATACACCCCATGAAAGAAGGACAATAGAACATTGATGTAAATACTCATAAACGAAATTATATTACACAAAGAGTAGAATAATGGGCAGTAAATACACCACTCAATGGAATTTGTGGCAAATGTAGCGTAAATCTCACGGGAACAAAAGTGAGATGAAAAATCCCTTACGAAAACTCGGCAGCCTAACGGCGCCACATAAAACTTCGGAACATGGATTGATGAGATCAAATAGGGTATCTCATCACATTAAAATAAAATGTACAGAAAGAGGAATATAAAATAACATCCCCCAACATTACAAAGTGGAGCTTAAAAGAAGTGACATGAAAGAGAGTACTTAAAAAGAAAGAGAGATGTTAGATCTCTTACGAAAGTTCGGCAGCCTCACGGCGCCACTCAAAACTTTCAAAATGGATTGATGAGAGAGAATAGGTTCTCTCATCATATGAACATAAAAATTACAGTAAGAGTGATATAAAAAACATCCCAATAACAAGAAATGTGAACTTAGAAGGAATGACATAAAAGAGTGTACTTAAAAAGAAAGAGAGGAGTAGGATCCCTTACCTCGGGTCCGACTTGACTCGATCGTTCTTTAATCTCCTGAATAATAAACTTGAGTTAATTTCTAATTCCTTAAGAACCTTTTTCAAGTTCATTATTACTTTTATACCACTTATTACCATGTCATAAACATTATGTAATCATTTATGTTAATAATATTTATTCTGCCGATATTTGGTTCTTAAGTCGAAAGTGGACTTCTTATGATTACATGTTGTTCGTGTGGCCAAATGTTTATTATATCCAGAATTGTATTCATTATGTAGATATAATATATGTCATATATATCCAGTACATGCATGAATTTATAACATTACATAATCATTTAGAGGTATGAAATGAAATGCATCGTTCATGGAGACGGTAAGCCGTACGTACGCATGAACGCTACTTTCATTTCTATTTCGTATTTTATAGAATGGAATAATAATGATATAAAGGTATATTATAATTCCATTATAATATCATATATAATATCATATTTCCATCCTTTATACATCCCACATATGGTATTTAACGAATCAAATCACTTTGAGGGGGCGGTAGTCCGCACTTCCTTAAATGAAGATATCGCGTATACCCATAATGGAAGCCATAAAGGTAAGACAAAAATGAAAAATACATAAGAATAAATAAAACATAAACATATTATATATCATATATAAAAATAGTGACATCATAATGGACACCTTTGAAGGTGTTAAATGAGTATTGAACAATCATCGTTTCGGGAGGCAGAATTTCACCATCCACGGAAACCGTATGTTCTTTAACCATTTGATGTAGTTGTGTGAGAGTGTAGCTCAAATAAATCTTATAACAACATCCTAGTATATTGAAGATACTGGTGTTGTTACAAAAGAAGTAAATAAAAAGAGTTTAGGGGGTTGGAGAAGCAAAATAAAACAAATGAACATGATAGAGTGAATTACCTTTAAAAGTGTAACTCCTTTTGATTTGAGCCTAAAGGCTTACTTTGAAACAATTATGCCCAAAGGGAATCCTCTAGGATGAGGAGAGGGATGTGGAGAGAGTAAATGGGAAGGGGTTGGCCGAGCCAAATTCTTGAGGAGTGTGTTAAATGAGGTAGAGGTGGGGGCCTTTTATAAGAGGAGAGGAGGGGCACTTTTGGAAAGTAAAAAAATATTACTTTATTTGAAAATGTTTTTCGGTTTCAAAAGGTCCCACATTGATATAATTCGTTTATAAGGTGATAAGGCTTCGAAATCCACTCATCCAATAAGTTTTGGACATGTTTAGTTCATAGATTTTACATTATCTTTCCATTTTATTTAAATCGTCAAATAATGATGTCATCGCTGCATAATTATTATGTCATAAATAATTTAGTTTATTTAATGTCTAAAAATTATAAAAAAATACTATGATTTAGTAAATCGTTTTAGCTTTCCAATGAATATTTATAATCAAAAATATGACTTGTATAACCCCACTAAAAAATTATTTTAGTAAAACATATCATGTTTGTGTCAATTTTACTTTTACATTAAATAAAATGTTATTTATGTCATTTACCAACCAAAGTGGATCCATGGGATCCCCAAGTTGACCCATGGCTTGTCTTGGTCGGCCCTGATACAACCAATGAGGGTAAGACATGTGTCAAGCTCATCTCATTTTATTAAAGAATTATTTTTACCTTAAACTACACTAATTACCACTAATCGCGATTAAAAACTTAATAAGTTACTATTCACCAAAAATTATTTTAATCTCATTGAACCACATTTTACTTCTTAATGACAACCATGTATGTCGGATTTTTGAAAATAAAAACACAATGATGGAAAAATTTCATTTAAACGGAAAATCAGTTTTTATAAGTACCACTTAGTGGTTTCACTATTCATCAAAAATTGAAGTTTTTCAGAAAAATCCCAAAAATTCACCCTAAGCTATATTTGATATTATGAATTCAAAAATGAAGTCCGTTTTACAAAATTCAAAACATATAAGTCACATTAATTAATTTAATAATTAATTCCCGTTGTCATGACAAATAGCGTGTTTTATGAAACAATAAGTATCAAAAGATTGACACTAGTTTAAGTCTGATTTCAAAGTGAAATTGATTCCAACGACCACTATTGGATTTAATGGTAAAAATATTTTCTAATTTCACTTTAAAACCAATTCAAAATATAATCTAATCATATAACTAAATTAGATTAAAAAGTGGTTTTGAATTAAAATACAACATTTTACACTATTCATTAAAAAAAAGAACTTTATCGGAAAGATACCAAAAATTTACACAAAGTAAATTTTGATGTCCCAATTCTTAATAAGAGTTTTATTTGGTCCAAAATAATGTTTAAGAGTGAATAAAACTACATTTAATGACGGTTCTCCATCAAAAGGTGATAAGTGAACCTTTAGTGAAAACTAGGGCATATACGCCTAAAATTGAAGTCTTTCCGTATTTTAAGCCTTTATCTTATATTGTATAAATGTAAAAATATTTAAGAACATATATAATCATATTTTAGTTATTTCTATCCATTCCCGCCCTTACAACGGCTACATGTTAACTACCATTTAAAATTATTTTATTTTATTATTAGAGTGTAACGTAAGATTCCCAAGAAACTCGTTGTTGCGTGTTGGGTACGCCATCGAGCATAGCGTCCCCTTTAAAGTCATATTAATATTTTATTCACAAATATGGATAAATATGAAAATTTCATATTCCTTATTTACCTGGGGTGTTACAGTACATATTATCATCCTCACATTGATGTACAATCTTAATTAATGAATCTTATTCTAGATAATATGTTTTAAACCCATGTATTAGACTATAGAGGTTCTTCAAAGTATCATCTAGCACTTTTGGAGTTTATTTATGACAACACCTTCAGGGAATTGATCCTAAGGGTCCATTTTTAGGATTTTTATGTAATTTCATTTCATTTATTTAGTTTTAGAATATAGGTAGAAGTGACATTTCTAACTAGACCTATTCTCATGTTGTAGATGTATGAGAAGTTTATATTAATTAATAATTGGTTGGTGATAGCACAGAGCACGAATAAGTCATTTTCTAACGATCGAAGACAACCTATAGAGTTTGAGGTTAGTGTTCAATTGTTTCTAAAGGTTTTCCCTAGTATTGATAACTGATAAATTAGGTATAAAGGGAAGATAATACATAGATTTATTGGGACGTTTGAGGTTATGAAAAGGGTTAGTATAGGGGTGTACCATTAATCCCTTCTATAGAGTTAATGTTCCATGCCCAATGTGTTCCATGTTTCAGTTACTCATATATTATCATCCTTAACATCCCTACATGATAGAAATTGATGATATCAAGGTTTTTGTTGACACAACCTTTGAGGATTATCTGATTCATATAGTGGACCATAGTGACAAGAATAATTGAGGGAATATCCTACCTCCTGTATGAGCGCAATAGAAGAAAGAGTTTGTTAAATAGGATAATTAGGAAGAGGGAATCTGATATGTGGGGGAGTTTGTAAGATCCCATATTTTTTAGTTATGTCCCTATTTGAGTTTTTTTAACATTATTATGTTCAATTAGTTTTGTTTTAGACCTTATTAACCATATTTGTGAGCCGGATTGTTTAGTTCTATGATGAATTATTATAGGAACTGAAGTCTAGAAATATAATTAATTCACACCATGAATTGTTAATTCATTTCATGAATTAATAGTTAAGACCCTATAAAATCCATAAAAGGCATGAATGGGTCTGGGAATACCCCATGAATCTCAATAGCATACTGAATGTAAATGGGAAGACCCTTGAAGTGAAAATTCATGGTGTGTATCATGTTCACAACATGAAATATCTTTTCCAATGTTTTCAAACTGGGGTTCTTTTTTCAGTGTAAGTTTCAAATTGAGGCATTCAAAATGTGAATCCCCTATTCAGGACGTGAATCTGTTGCTTCTAGCCTACTTTTAAACCCCTAGTTTGGAAAAATTATAATATCATGGTCACTACTCTCTCTTGATCTATATATCTTTCATTAGTGGTCTTTTAACTTCTCTTCAAACCTAAAGCTAAACTTCTTGGATATTGGTGTTTTGGTCCTCTATATTTTATGATACCCTTTTAATTATATTTCTCCTTATTGTGTTATTTTTTCCATGAGGAAAACCCTAGTTTTGGACTTCCAACTAGAACCTAGTTTGGATTTATGAGCTTATAGAGTTTAATGGTTTTCATTTTAATGGAAGAAATAAAGAACCTATATGTACCTCAATCATTGAGTAATTTCTATTTCTACTCTATATATGAGGTGGTTGGTCAAGAAAAAAATCATAATTCCTATTTCTTTTCCACTATTATGTGAAATATGTGTGGTCACATAAAAATTCCATGTGCATAGCCTAACCAAATGGGTAATTCACTATTAATTAAATTTTTATGGTTAAACCTCCCATAGATATTGCTGGGTCAGATGTCTTGAATATTAAGATTTTCATCCACCTTTGTGGTGTTCAAACCCCATTGATTAAATGGAAATTATTGGCTAATTAAAATGTTAATATGAATTTCCATAATATTTGAATTATAATAAATTGAAACATGGAATGATATGACTTTTTTTATTCATACTATAAAGAATAATCCAAAAATAAATGTATTATTAAGTGCTAATTGGATGAATTAATCATTAAAAATTACATGTATTTTTAATATATTGATGATTTCTATGTTTTTTGATTTTCTGGTACATAGTGGGGTTGTGTGATACATACCATCATTGTTTCATTCTGGTATAGTAATCCATGGGAACACATAAGTGGCTCTATAATGGGTAATTTTTACAATGTTTGGTATGATATTGTTGATTTTTCATAATTTTGATGTGTTCCATAGGAACATGTGAGTGGCTTAATTAGGTGTGATTCACATGGAGCATAGAATGGGATTGTAACTTTCCTATTATTATGGTATTATGACTTAATAAAATGTAATTTGACTCAAAAAAGTTTAATTCACATAGAGACTAGTTTTACATGGTTGCATGAGGCATGACATGATAGATTCATCTGGTGTAGAAGAATCTTCCATCGGTATGTTTGATCCATCCATATTTATGAGGATGCACCACTTGATAAAGATATCCATCATCAAATTGAAGATGGTTTGGATGGATCAAGTGTCAAACTATATCATTAGTGTCAATGGGTTTATTTGAGTATCTTTATTACTTAATGAATTAAAGTACCTATTTATTGTACTGTTCTATGAACTATATATTCAGACTATATTTTTTAGACACCATGGGTGTTAGCCTATTGATTTTTACTCACACCCTATTCAGTCATCATTTGGTTCTTGGGTAGACCATGTGGTTGTAGGTATGGTAAAGGGAAAGGGACCTTGTTTTTTGATTGATTACCTTCTTGTTGAGTTAGAGCGTGGAGTCAGTACCAACATGGAGTTCAAGAAGTGGGTATTTGAAGTCATTTTAATTAATTCTATTTGGAATTTTATTTTTATGGATTAAAACATTTCATTTAATTATATTCTGCCTATCATTATATGGTATTTTTTATTATTGGATTTTCCATTTTTTCATTTTGTTCTACATGGGTGAATTATTGATTATTTGTATTATTTTTGTTAATATTGTTACTTTATATCATAGGATATAATCTCCCCACTATATTCGTTACACTCTCAATGCTAGTCGCCAAGCTCTAGTATACATGGAGGCTCTCCTGAGGTCTAGTAACCCACCTGAATCGGTCATGTGAGGGAGAACAAGCTTGGGGATTTTATAGTATTCATTGTGTTAAGAAATGGTTAGATAATCAGAAATTCATGGAATAAATTTGGTGTAGAGTATGATATAAAAGGAATATGATATCTGAGAATGAATGAGGGCACTATATGATCATCAGAAACGCTATACTGATCATATTAGGAGACCTTTGGATTTTGATGTTAGATTTCACATGTTCTTAAAGGTGTATCCTCATCATATATAGTAAAGTTCTATTCATGTGAATAATCTATTTATCAGATTCATTAATACTTTTGAGATGTTGGATTCATTTGGATCGATGGAGTATCGATTATCCAACCCCATAGATTATCCTAATTCATAATGACTTCCATGTATCATAACCTCATTAATATCTTCATGACTATTCCTATAATACCTATCCAGATAAACTAGATATTGAAGATGGTGTAACCTTTGAGGAGTGGCCTATAGAGATTAAATATTGTCATGGGAAGGTGTTTAACATGTATGTTATATCATTGGTTCTTATCATGTGATGATACAATGGCTTGGAATAGAGAAAATGGGTGTAAGATTTTTATATTCATTCCTAGTAGCCCTAGTTGTTCTGAGTCCTTTTTCCCTTTTTATTGTTGTAGTATATTTTATATTTTGCTGGTATATTGGTTTGTTTCTCTTCCTCATTTATTAATGTTTCACATTTATGCACTCATTAGTCATTTGTGTTGGATGTGTTCCTATTTCTGCAAGATCCTTGAGATGTATCACACAAGGTGGTTGTTTAGACCCGACCATTTTATCTCCCATATAGTGTTACATAAAAATTATTAAGGGAGAAAATTGGTTGATATGTTTCTGATATAATGTACTAGATTTCTAAATCTATTCTCTTTAAATTTTCCTGAGACTTAGAGGTGTCATGATAGAGTTTTGATGAGTTCTAGGTGTTATAAAAGAGTTTTATCCTCTTTTAGGGTCACTAAACTATGGTGGTGGGCATGGTGTTATCCATTTTAAAGATACTTGGACGCATCGATGTAGTGTATTGAGCAGGGACATGTTGTTGGTTCATTGGTGTCGGAGGGAATGATGATGAGTGAAAAAAAATATTATATACATTTTATAGGGTTTTTTCCCCTGAGGCTCTAACTTTGAGAAATGAGGATAACAAAAATTTTGTGAGAGTTCATTTTATAGAATTAAGGTTGGATATGAAAATCAATGAGTCCTTATTTGAGGAATGGGAAGCTTAGAGATTTCCACGATGAAGTACTGAGCATGGCAGGGGTAAAATGACTTGGTTTCTAGAACTACACCATTATGTAACTCATCATGGAAGTCAATGGAGTTTAGTGAGGGATCTTATGGTAGCATGATCTTTGGGTTCAAATACCTTAAAAACTGGATCACACTTTGATTGATGGAATCATGAGAATTCTTGAATTTCATAACACCGTGTTGAAGGAAATTAGGATTCCTTTATAAATTAAAGGCATGAACTCCCATAGTTTAGAATTTATCTTATTCTCTCAAGACCTAGCCAACCCCCATTCCCTTCATCACCATTTATGTTCACCTTGAAGAGTTTAAACTTAATGGTTTGATTGATCAAAGTCTTTGATTATGGTATCTTCCATCTTCATGCTTTATTCCCATTTATCATCATTTTCATCTTTATGTAAATTTATTTTGGGATGATTGATCTATTTTGGGTTGAGGTTTCTAGATAGTATTGATGATGGATTTCATTTTTATTTTTAAGTGTAATTTATTTTGGTTTTACAAGAATTTAATTTGGTGGTGGTTGTTTCCATATTTTTTATTATTACATTGAGAATGTGAGTGTCACATTGAGGTAGGGGATCTTTTTCTTCACCTTTATTTATTATAAAGTGGGAATTAATCATTCATTATCTCCTTGTATAAATGGGTGTTATTTAACATAAAAAGATAATAATATGTAAAATTAATCACATGTTCAATGATTAATCATTAATCAATAATTTTATCAAAGAAAATATTTTTTTCATTATTTTGTTTAATTTATTCATTGTAATTAATCACATGATTAGTAATGAATATTATTATTCAAGTAATAGAAATATTATCATAAATAAAATAAATTACAATTTCTATAAAGTGAATTACATAGAAATTAGAATTAATATTTCATGATGTATAATTTATGAAATTTTTTTTACGATTATGAAAATTAATTTATTTGAATGGGAATTATTTATTATTTAAGATAATTAATGTTTCATGTAGAGAATTAAATAAATTTTTGGGGTGTGAGTGCTTGTAAATTTTATTCTTATTCATGGTGAATATTTTCTTTATATTTGGCATTGTAATATTTATGGTTGTTATAATATTTTTCTACTGTATTTTTAACAAATATAGATGAATAAAGATATGGGAATCGTAAATCTAGATGATGTTAATATTTATATGGAAGAGGCATGATCAATGAAATTTCTTCTTATCATGGATTTTATTAAATATTTAATGATACATGGAATCATGTTTATGGTTAGATATGTTTTTCTAAAGATATGAGGTTTCCATATGTGGATAAACTATACATAATGAACCAGTTAATTCAAGATAGAATGAAAATGTATATTTTCTAGGAATAATTATTTAGGGATGAATGAGATAGTTCCTTATTGTGGGAGGCTGAAATTCCTCAATTCCATGGTCTTAGTTCTTTTTTTGTATGTGAATAAAAATATATTTGAAATTTATTCCTGATCTAGGGATTTAGAGCCTTATTTGATACTATTTATGGCTTTATTTTGGTTACAAAACATTAATAGAAATAGGTTGCAGGCTAGAAGATGTTTTGGTTGATAATTGGATTGATGAGCGATGGGCTAGAAACTCAGGCTATATTGAAGTTTGATATTGATGATTACATGATGATTTATGTTATTCTCAATGGTGTGGGACACCATGTTGTTAGGACAATTTCAGAGAGTGTGTTACTTGTCGATATAAATTTATTCTTTCTTGATGCTTTGTCGATGGTTCTATAATCGGGTGAATTATTTTACTTTAAAATAATCCAATTATAGGATGAAATTGATTATATACACATCAAGTTCATATTTAAATTTCTATCATTGGCTAATTCCTAGATTACTTAAATAATTTTGAAATGATAATTTGACTATTAAATGAATAGGTTTGGTTCATGGTGTTCACAAATAATGATGAAATACTAGAGAATATAAGAAAGATAATTAATAATACTATAATCACTTGTCCTGGGAATTTTAATATGTCAATATTATACAATTTTGATGTGACTTAATTAATTGTTAATTAATTAATTAATAATGAACTTGATTCTTTAAGTCTTGTTTGATATCTATCCCATAATAGTTATAGTCTAGGGTCATGTGCGGTGATAACAGAAGATGAGTATAAGGCTATTTAGTTACCCATAGTGTGGTTTCTCAAGATATTATAATATATATTTTAATTTAATATTCTTCCACATTCATATCATTAGGGAATATGAACCCCACATTTTTTGGGGGTAATTTCTCTAACATATAGGTTGGTGAGGGAAGAGATAGAAGACTTCTCCCTAACCCCCAATATCTCTCTATGTACATATATGAGTAGGCATATCATGGGATATAATATTTTATGATATAGGGTGAGTTTCTACAAGGGATATGATGGAACATAGTTTTACTATACATTAATTTGTGTGCTTTAATGGCTTGAGGTGTACCACATACTTTTATTCAAAAGTGGTGGTTTCAACTTCCCAAAGGTTCAATTGCATGGAAAATGACAGATTAATATATAACTAAATTATGGTGTTTATAATGGATTCTTGGAATACAATTGGTAACTACTAAGATATGGTAATGATAAGAATTTGGGTTTCACAACATAAAGTAATCACATTAATATTATTGCACAGGGCCGCATATTACATATAAAAAAGATGAACATAGGATGTAGTCATTAGGGTGTGAGTGTGGAGAACTAGTGGAGTAGTGGGAGTGGGTTTCATAATATATAAATACATTATTTTGATATATAATGGTTTAATACAATGTTTTACTTGGTTAGAGATCCATAGTGATAATGAGAAACTTTTATTGCCTTATTAGGTGATGAGTTGGTATCATATGTTTATTCACTTAACGTGAGTATGCTTCTTTCAAATTTCTTGCGATAGGTTTCAAGGAGGATCCGACTGAGTAAACTTGTTTTTGTCTCCTTAAATATATTTTAAATTATTTTTTTATCTATAGTATTAGGTAGGTAACTTGTTGTATTTTAATAGAATGTAGTATTTGTTGATAAGTTATTGTTAGTTGATGGAGTTTGTGATCATTTCATAGTCCTACTTTTAGTACATATAGTTTTCCTTTATTTTTATGTATACCATAACATGTATTGATATTTATTATAGTTTATTCGTGGTTTTTTTATTGGTTTATCCTACTTGTATCTTACTCATTAATATTATAAAGGGTAATTCATAGCATCTGTTTGACTAATGTGACCTTAATGCTAATCGCAAGCCCATTGACTATTGGAGATAGGATTCAGGAATCACTATATATCTTTATTCAATATTGGCCTAGTTAGGGAACCATTTTAGGGGAAGTTTCATGACACATTTCTTCAGAAACACATAACAATACGTAAAATTAATTGGTAAAGGTAAGTATGTACCTAAAAATACTCATTTCTTGTATGTTTATTGATCTAAAAATATCACTATGTATGAGATATAATAATTCATTATCCCATTCACCTTTTCTGTCAGAAATAATTTTGGTTATATTTCTTAATAAACAATACATGTTTGTATAAAATAATTTAAAATCAAATGATTCCAAAAATACATCTTTATAGACTCTTTTAATTTGTTTCATGTTTATATGCTTGAGGAAGAAATAGAAAATGTTGGTAGGATGTGAATCAACAATGGACTTCTTATTTGGAATGTTATAAATAGGATTATATATCCAAAATATATAGAATTTTTATTATATTCCCAATACCATAAAACAACTCATTCATATATATAAAATAACTTTTATTATTAATATAGAATGAAAATACCTTCTTTTACAAAAAAGATACATAAATCAAATTTATGTTTTTGGTGGGAACATAACAAAAATTATATAATTCTAGGACTAATCCACCAGGTAAACATATATCATAAGTGTTTCTCTCTAATATAGAAAACCATTCTCCATTACTTATATGAAGATCAACTTCACCAATTTTCAATTCCCTTCAATCTCTGAGTCAATGTAATTCAGCAAAAATATATGAAGCACACCTGGTATCTAATACACAAGAGTAATATTTAGTGAAATTGATCATTATAAACATCATATTATGAATCTATATGTCCTTTTGTTAGAACAATTATTAACCCAATATACCAATATATAATTATTTTATAGGGAGTAACTATAAGCGATATATATATGATTATCATGAACTATGATATAGTATACAAAAAAGACATATTAGTTGGTGAATATCATGTTTTAAAACATTTTATCAAGGAATTTTAATTAAATTTATTGCACTAAAAGAATTACCTTGCATATCATATCTATTTAGTGAACTAAGATCCATATCTGACTAAGCGATGAACCTTCTTTGGCATAAAACTCATTAGTTTATTTATTTTAGGAGGTTATCAAGCTAATGAAAACAATTGTGATTCGATGATAATTAAGTGGAAGAATCATTTTCTATATACATTATATATAAAATATTTATCACTATTTTAATGTTATCATAACCATTGGGGTTTAGCGGCTAAGTTTAACACAAATAAAATTTAAAAAACAAGATTAATCAAGACAATATAGGGGCACCCCATTTTGGCATGAAACTACCTAGTAGGATAATCTTGTGTCACACATTACTTTATTACCTTAAACAAGACAATCCAAGATAGCCCCTCTTTATATACTGACAAACCAGTTGGATGATAGAGTTCAGGACAAGTTTCATTTTAGAAGGAATATCACACATAGTATTTGACGGTTTTTTTTAAAAAATGTCACTAATTTAATATACATCATATGCATACATAACTCCAAACTTTTTCATCTTATGAATATTTATACTCTCATTATTATTCCTTGATTTATGAATGCTTATAAATATTTAGTTTTGGAATCCAAATTCTATCAACCAAATTAATGTGTTCACACCACATTAATGTGTAACTTTTATACAACCCACAATTCTGTGTTACTTTTCTAAAAAGGAATCCAATTATATTCATACATATCCAAATTCATCTTGTACATAAGGTACATGAAATTTTCAAATTAAGTCATATATTTATGTAAGATTTATAATCACCACACTAATAATATTGTAGAGATATATAGTCAACCCATAACCTTTATATAGTAAGGAAGAATCCTCATGGTAGGTGGGTAATCCAACACCATGTCCCTATCCCTTGGAAGACTTTACTCAAGAGGGAAATCAATTAATTATAACTCCAATACATAATATTCAAGAAATACATTCAACAACTATCCTTAAGCACATTACTCTAAATACAAACTAAGGTCATGGTATATAAAAAATTTATAGAGTCGCACCTAGCAAGTAATGCAGGGCATTGTATCTTGAAATAAACTTTTCACAAAATAATGCATACATATTTTCACATTATATAAAAAATTTACATATATAAATAAAACAAGGAATAAATTATAAATAAAATAACATCTCATAAATTTAAACATGTGAAAACTAGTATGAACTATTCATAATTAAATTATTACTGTAAAAATTTTATAGTTATGCTTAACATTATGATTAGTCCATTATCATGGATATAAAAAACATTATATACACTTTCAAAATAAACTCTTTTATATTCTTCATTTTATGGAATTTCAGTTTAATTATATGATATTATAATGAATTATAAACATTTTATATCCCAATTTCTATTATGTGAATTATTTAAAAAAACAAAATATCACATATTTAAAAATTATTTAAACCCTGTAGAAATGTATTTATAAAAAAATAATGTGGCCTAAATAATATTTTAAATAAGTCCCCTTTTAATTTTAATAACTGGAAATAATTAATTATAAACTATTCTTAATTTTTAAAAAATCTCCATAATTTTTTGGCCTTATTTATTTAATTTATATATTATTTCAAAATTACCCTTATTGGTTCATAATGAAAACTTTATTTAAAATTTACAAAGAATTATTAATAATTTTTTCATAGGTAAAATACCATTTAATACGATTTATAAACATTTTAAATACCATATAAATTTGGAAAGGATATTCTTAATATTAACTCTGTAATATTAAAGGAATGTTTATAATTATTGTTTCAAAATTATTAGAAGAATAAACTACTAACATTTTATAGTTAATTAATTTATAAAAAATTCATATATAGTACATACAAATTCTAAAATATATGATTCCATTATTTATAAAAAAATTAATGAATTGATGCATTGATGCAAGGTGCTCTAAATATTAAGTTATCACAAAATGTAGTGTTGACATTGGAAATCCCAATTATGATTTCATAAAATATGTTCTTAGTTTAACAGAAGAAACACAATGATTTGAAGATAAATCTGGGTTTTTTACGATTGATTGGTTTTAGGAAATCATTCAATGATCCTCATAGTTGAAACAAAACCATTTCTATGTGATTGATCCTCAATAAAATCAATATTAAATATTAATGAAGAACAAACAATTTCTGTACCTGGATAAAAAAATCACCATTTTCAATCTTAAATGAAGTATTGTTAATAAATATCACAAGAGAAATAGAATAACTACTTTTACATCCATGGATATTACATTACTGAAAGGAACCTATAACCTTTCCTGGTGATCTGTAAATGTTTAAGTGGTGCTAGCGTCTTTACCTTGTAATAAAAATGTCTTTAGAGGAAGATAATATGAGAATTCATCCAAACAATTGGTCATGCAAAACATGATTTATCGCATCCCTTTATATATTGATCCATGAAATGTTAAATTTAATTAAACTTTTCAACCATATCCAATATATTGACATAAATTTATTCCCATTGAACTTATTAATTGAATTCCTCTAATGAATGTATTCCATTTAATCTATTCACAATGGATTCTATTTAATACATTTATAATTAATTATAACTAATTAAATCATGTCAGAATATACATGAAGATAAATTTAATTTGGTCTCATCTATATTTTAGGTCATATAAAATATATTTATCATATAAAAAATATGGAATTCTTATATAAGGATGATTGTAAATTGCATGTTTATGAGGTAATAGTGAATACAAGGGATTTTGGTGCATATTTTAATATAGTAGTGAAATAATTATATTGTGATAGGGATTTAATTAGAAATATTATTATCTCATGATGACGTTTAATGAACACTCATCATTAGAGCATAATGTAAAGATTGAGATCATGATCCTAAATTTAGTATTTAGGTAGATGTTCCCTTCATGGTGATTGTGTGGTGGGTCCTTGTTTCCTTTGACTAGTGTCTTATAAAAGAAGACGTAATAGAAATCCAATCCATTAATGAGTTTCAAAATAAGTGTTACCTAGTTTTTAGTGGAAACATTGGATTTTAGGACACACAAAAATTGTTTTAGAGTGTACAATTCCTTCTTAAATGAATCATAACTCCATGAGAGATATAAGCACAGTTGGAAATTTCTATATCTAATGGTAAGGAATATAAATTGTAGAGTACCCTTGGATTATATATAGGAAATAAAAATGGTATTGATATATTTATATCCACTAGTTTTTGAAATAACAACCATTACTTAGTGTTTGTGGATATGTTAAAGATATTTACGAAGCAACAACAATATAATAAATTGATGAAATAATATTTAAGGGTATTCTATTATATATTATTCTGGAATAGAAAAATAGTTTTAATGGTGTTTTATGTTGATAAAGTCCTTGATTATTTTTTTGGTGTGCATGGTCACTTATTTCTTAGATAACTACTCAAAATTTGTCAATAAAACGATGTATATTAATTCAGATACCATCATACCAAATGAATCTATAAAAATACAAATGTAATTTGGGTATAAATAGTGGTTGGTGGATAAGGAATATGGTGATAGTTATAAGGTTAGTCGGTGGTAGGGTCTATCAACTTCACAAACAAAATGTAAATGGGTTTTAGAGTATTGCAGTTGTGTATGAGAGGGATATAAGAATTTAAAAAAAAATCATGGATTGAGGTACTATCAAGACTATTGCTGGATGGGGAATCTATAGATATATTTTTGGTGGGTTATGATGACTAGATAATAGTTTTGGGAAATAATGGAGAATCATTATCATTGAGGTACACTTTTAACAATTAAATAAACTATAATATTAAAGGATTCCATTAAATCATTTTAAATTTTATAAATTGATTGGATTAAAGGCATTTATGTGGAGGGTTGGTGGTTATTTTATAAAATGATCGCATTAGTAAAATTGAGTTAGTATCATAAATATTGGTTATCGTGTGGTGTGGGGGGGGGGTCAATTGCATGAGTATTGATTAGATAATGTTATGTATAATCCAATGGTGGAGATAATCCTATCAATCATTTAATAAGATACAGTAGAAATAATAAGTATGGTGGTAAATTTCAAGATTAATGAGGATAATGATCATATATGGTATGTATGAGAGTTTTGATATCCAATTATTGATAAGGGTGGAAAGATTCATATATGGTTCTGAGGAAATATCAAATTAGTGGATTTATTTACCATAATTTTTTTTGTCTGTGTGATTTGAAACAAGTATGGGATGAGATTTTAGGAATAATTTGAGTAGAGAATAAGGGTATTTATGATTTCATTATATTGAGGCATCATGGTTTTGGTGGGGAATCTGGTGTCATAAAGATTAGAACATTTTCTATTTCAAAATAATTTTTTGCGCTACAAAACTGATTAATGATTTTCAAATTTTACGAAATTTGGAATGGTAAAATTTGTTTCACTTATCTCATTTAGATATATCATGATGAATATAGTGTAATGGAAGAATTATATTCAGTTAAAATATACTATAAAGTATTGGGTTCATGTTTAGTATTATTAATTTTAGATTAAATTTTTAAACAGACTATGGAAATGGATTGTTTGATGTATAATAAATTTCCATGGATTCTTCTTAGAGATGAGTAGACATATAGTTTGGAATATTTAATGACCATAATCAATAAATTTACATGAAACTGATGAATATTTAAAATTTAATAAATCTTAAGTTTGGGGTGTTTTAATTTTTATTGTGTTGTTTTTTAAAAGGCAAAGATACGTTATGGATAGGTATTGACAAATATATAGATATTTTGGGGGATTTTTTATGTGTTGGTAGAGTATTTGAGAAGTTTATAGGTGTCATTTCTATTAAAATAAGGAATTAGGATCTACTGGGAACCTAATGAAAAAATTCTTGGGTAATAGCCCTTGGATTCTCATTAGTTGGATAGTGGGCTCGTACTAGGTTCCAGGTAGGGTATAGGGTACTTGATAAAGGTTGAATGAATATCCAAATTATAGATAGATAATTTTTTTAATTTAATGAAATTAAAATTTTAAATAAATCATTAATATATCTCCCCATTTTGGATGCTTTCCCCCACACCCATTCTCCCCCCTTTTCTCATTTATTTCTTTCTCCCACTCCACAGTTATGCCTATTTATTAATCATATGTCACTCAATTACTGATCTGTATGAAGTAAAAGGATTATATAGGTGATTGTAATGTAATAACTCCATTTAATATCACTAGATCATGTGTGTATCCTTTTTTCAAGAATTAAACCTCTTATTGGGAATATTTTTTTGATTCACCAATTTTTGGTGAATAAAGTCAAACAAAGATATAATATCATACAATAAAGCTCTATTAAGAACTTTTTAGAGGGTCCCTTTAATATTAATTTAATTTTTTATTTTATTTATGTGTTTTTCATGTTTATTATTGGATGTTTGGGTTCAGGAAGTCTAAAATGGGACCATGATAGGTTGAAATTATAGGATAAATTTATCAAATCCTATTATTGTTGGTTGTCATACTTCACACAGGGTTTATAATTCTGATAAATAAATATGATTAAATAACCAATGGATTCACCTAATAGTTATGTTGAACCAAATTTTTTAGTGACTTATAGAAGGTATTGTGTTTAGTTGTACTTGAAATTAGTTTTGATGGGTTTCCAGAGGGTTTTCTGAGTGGGTAGGTTCATCACTAGTCATTATGAGTAGGAATTTTACATCTATTTTATTGAAAATATGTGTCATTAAGGAGTAAAGATCCTAAAACAAAGTTTATTTAAGTGAATTTATAGTGATATGGATAGATAATAATGATTTTCCTTTGTGAAATATAGATATGTGTTCTTGGCATCATATAACATCCATATATCAAATACTCTTTGAGTTAATCAGGCCGAGTTATTACATCGATGTTATATAGGGTGAGTGCTTTTCACAGAACCACTAGGTTAAACATAACTTGGTTCAGACCAATATGGGATTGGCTTAACCAGTTTGGGCCGTCTAGGCCCATGACGTCCATTTTATGCCTCCATGACCACTTTTGGGGAACAAGAAATTCTACAAAAATCCAAAAAATAATAAAAATATTATAAATTTAAATAAATTTTATTATGGACCATTGGAAATATAGATAGATAAATAAAATTAATTTATTGTTACTTATATTCATTAAATACCCTCAAGTATATTTTTTATTCAATTATTTTACTGAAATGTTATGGAAAATTGACTGGATATGAGATTTGATTGACAAATGTATATTTTCTTCATTATTTAAGTAATTTTAGATATTTAAAAAAGTTATATATTTGAATAATTAATTATTAAAGGATATTTTTTTATTATATTTCATTTACTATAATATCTTGTTTTTTTAGAACACTTTAACTGATAGCTTATACAATATACAACACCATGTTTAAACGAACTCAGGAATATTATTATTTAAATATGTCCTTTATAACCTAGATATTGAATGGTGTGGATTTAATAAAAATAAGTACATTATGAAATATATATTAAGGTCATACTCAATTATAATTTAGTAATTAATTATTAATAAATATATATTAAACTTTTAGTAAAATCATTTTATTCTTCAAAAATATGTTTTCTTAA
This sequence comes from Viscum album, assembly GCA_963277665.1. Lineage (NCBI taxonomy): Eukaryota > Viridiplantae > Streptophyta > Magnoliopsida > Santalales > Viscaceae > Viscum > Viscum album. Next base: position 360,336,336 of record OY728131.1, read on the forward strand.
AGTAAGTTTTTACAACTTTCTATGTGTTAATAATATTATTAATTTTTTCCATTTTTATAAAATTTATTTTATTAAATAAAATAAAATTATAAAATTATAATATGAATATTATCGTTAGGTTATTTTTTGAGATTTTTTGGAAAATTTTGATTTTCCGGTTAATAGTGAAAATATCGATATTTGTAAAATTGTCACTTTATTTTCATTAAATAGTGTCTTGATGAATTTAATTTGATAAAAAATTTTAAATATGTATTATTTAATTTCATATATAATTAGATTTATTTTAATCATCCTTATAGTTTATTTTTGTATAAGTACATTTTTTGTCTTAAAAACTCTGTTTTCTAAAAATATTTTTTCGTTTCGTTTTACAATTTTTATATTAAAATTAATTTATGCCACATATATAAATTGAGTCATAAAAAATCGAAACCTTATTTTAAATCAGGATTTAAAAAAAACTTTAATGTTTTCCCTTTATTTTTTGGACATTATGAATAGTAACCTTATTTATTTGTTTGCCACAATAAAGAAAAAATCAAGAAATTAAGGTTAGGAATTAAATGATATTATCTAAAAATGACCCTAACATTTTCAATAATTTAATTGAATGATTATATATCATCCTTAATGGTCTAAAAAGTTTAATATATGGCATTTTGTTTTCATTTGGTTATGATTTTGACCTTTATATTATTTTATTTAAAGAAAAATAATAAATGGAATTCTCTTTGTTTTATTATATATAAATTTTTTACAAGAGGATAAATAAAGTATATTTTAAGTTAAATATAATAATTTTAAATATTAATCATTTTATTTCATCATTTTAATTTATTTATAATTTTTAGGGAGTAAATATTTACCTTAAATCCATGAACAACGCCGAAAAAGTATTTATTCAATTAAAAAAAATAATTGATTTTAAAAATATTAAATGTGATATAACTTGAACTAGTTAATGTGTCCCACGAATTTAATATATAAATATTACATTTAATAATAGTTTTAAAGTATTATAGTAGAATTGTTCCTTTTTTCTTGATTTATTTAAACTCACCAAAATTGAATAGTGTAAAAATGAGTTTAATGCTATTTTATAATAAATATTATTTTATTAAATGATTAAAAATTAATAAAAATATTAGGATTATAAATATTATTAGAATATGGTTTAAAACATCAATCTTTTTCCTTATATGTTTCATTTTTCCTTAGATAGTAACATTCTTGACCCTTAAAGGGTGTAAAACATTAATGTTGGTGTAATAGTAAAAATGGTAAATTAGGGGTTAAAACTGAAAGATAAAGGTGAAAACACAACTTAAACATGTAAAACTTTTATATAATTAGTGTATTTAAACTCATACTCATACTACCTTATAAAAATATAATTTTTTACCCATTTTAACATGAAATGTAATTTATATTAATTGAACACCTTCAGAAATTATAAGAATGTCCCTCCCCTCTCTTATAAAAGTTCACCCATTCTCTAAATTATTTACAAAACTTTGATCCATATAGCTCGAAAAAACCTAGAAATTAATCTTATAAATATACTTATCCAAGTTAAAAAATATATTTTCCTTCCAAAATAAAAACCTTAGGTCCCTTTAGAAGAGATCTAATAGAAGTCTACCAGAGAATAGGTAATCATCTTTACCGAGTCCTTCATGTTTATTTATTCTTCTAAATTATCATAATGTTTTTTATTAATCCAAAACTAATAACCCCAATATCATAAATATGTTTATATTTTCTTATGGTTATGGGACAACCATATTCTAACCCTTCTCCACCTTATAAAAAGTGAAAACATTACTTCTGTGCATTTATGACTTATTATCTCTACATAGCGGTGAAATTCATTTTCCCCTAACAAATTTACATGGATGGTTGAAAAAATGAAACTAGTTAGAATATATGATATTTATTAAATAAATATATTTATGTAATTATGATATCATATATAGCTTCTTACCTTTGAATTCGTTGTAAAATGATAATGTCGTTTGCGCGTAGGTGTGGTCTATCACCTCCTAGAAGCGTTGTGAATCATTTTTCATTTACACTTTACATGGATCATAATAAGGATGGTTTTAATTAATATATATTATGTAATAATTATTCTACAAATACTAATTATTATTCACCTTTCATTCATTCCATCGTTCAAAAAGTGAAAACAACGTTCATGCCTACGTACGACTTACTGTATCCATGAACAGTGTCATTAACATTTCTATATCTATATTTTATGGATGACTATGAATATATATATATACTGAATATTTATGATATTAACACTATTAATGAAATTCTAGATATGATTTAACCATAATAAATGTATAAGGCCCAAAACTACAAAATCAAAACATACATGATCAATGAAGAAGTTAACACCAGAAAAATGATAATAGTAAAAAGATCATTAATAAATAGGTGAAATATGTATTAAATGAATCATATAAAATTATTGTTTTTTATATATTTCTTTTGTGTAATTATAATAAATCAAAATTTATTATACTTGAGGTTGGATCACCTAAAATGCATGTTGAACTTGATGTAAAAGAATTTCGTCTCAATTTACAGTATATTGAGACATATTTTGTAATATGGACATATTTAAATTTATGTAGTTTATATAATTCCATTTTATTTATTTATAATCATTACTCATTGTAAATCACATTTACCTTAAAAATAAATACTCTTTAAATCATGGATATAATTATTTCCAAAATAGATTATCATTTTTACATACAGTGTGTTACATTGAATATTATTTGATAGACCAGAGAAATACTGATAAACCATATTATTTATTCAATAAAGAAATTTATTGATACAGAATATTTTTCATGAATTAAATTGATCATTAAGTATAGAGTGAATTCATTGTAAAATCACGATGGATGGGCCCCAGAATTATATAGCCCATCGATGCATCAAAAGATTTTATAATACAAATCAAATGACCAAAATAAATGGGTCTTTACTTATAGTTTTAAACAATCATTTTGAAAGATCTTGAATGTAGTGATATATTGATGTCTTAGTTCATGAAGCCCAATAGTATTCATTTCCTTTATTGATAACTCAATTAACAATATCCATGATATTATTGCATTGATATTATCCATGGATTCATTTCATGGTTATGTAGTTGATTAAAATTAAATGTTTTTTAAATAATTTAGAATTCCAAATGGATTATACCATATTTTCTCATTATATCATCCACTATAAATAACACATACTGATATTTTTATCTAAACATTATTTTTTTCCTTTCCTTGGGTTTTGAATAATAAATCTTTGAATGAGTTTCAAGGATGAAAAACAATTAATTTTGTTATGTTTATATTTTATTCCAAATATAAAATCAGTATATGTTTGTATCTAGATCTCCAAGACAACTTAACCAATCAATTATTTGGTATTATACTCCTTGTATCTTCTTCAATGTAATAATTTACACACTAGGACTAGATTACTAGGGTTTTTTGTTGTTAAAGTTAGTATCAGAGAAAGTTTAGTAGAATCCTAGAAAACTATATTTTAAATTAACATAACTAATTTGAGAACTATGAAACCCCATTTTATTATTTAATAACATTTTAAATGAATTTTTATTTAATTTCTCAATATTCATGATGATTATGAGAAAACTCAATGTGTTTCATTATATAGCGATGGTGCTTAACAGAAGAAATAGAATCAACACATGTGGTCAATGTAGGTATTTTCCAACTGACAGAACCAATATAGTTAGTATTGGAGATGAGCATATCATGGCCATATTAGGGAAACTGATAGATTTTATGCCTAATAACCATGAAAATATGGAAAAAATAACGTTTCATAGCATGATACACCTATATTTATTCTTTTCATGTGAGATAAGCCTCCATATTTTAGTGGAACTACTAATCCTGTGATTAATGACAAATGAATCAAGTCTCTTTAAAATATATTTCTTACCGTGGGAAGAAATGAATCAAAAATGGTTACACTAGTAGTTTGTTTTCCTAGAGGTTATTATGATCAATGGTGTTCTTTGATCAGAAATACTCTAGATAAAAAAGAAATTGAACATATGGATGGGATAACTTTAAAAGTAATATTTATTTATAAATATTTCCCTTGTGGGAAATGTCATTAAATGAAGATAAATAACATTAGATTAAATTAAAAGGAGAAATAATGTTTCTTGGATCATGAGGTCAGTTTTACAAGACTATCCATGTATGATATTGATTATAAATGTAATCTAGAGAGAAATATTAACCATTCAATTTAATCCCTTAACCCAAACCTCTTAAGGTCGCTAGTTTCTCAAAATATTTCCTCATATGAAAAAAATGTATTATATTCCATCAAAACAATGATTTCTAGATCTGTTATTTTAAAGCTAAATTAATATAATAAGTTTCTGGATGGGAACCATGAAAAATATAAAGATTCAAAGATGAATACGAGGATAAATAAATAAACATCATGTGAAAATTGTGGAAAGAAACATATTGAAAAAATTCGTGAAGGGAATGAGACTTTATTACATGTTCATAAGTATGGGTCATATTTTTGATTAATTAAAGGAGAAGAAACAAATAAATTATATCTAGTGATTAAAATGTATACAAATTGGGAATTATTCAAACCATTTCCTCAATTGTCAGGGGAACATACCACAAAATAGGTCAATGGTAGAAGGTAAGATTATGCAATCACTACAGTTGAGTTTGATGTTTCCAATGTTGTGGTGACATGAACTATAATCATATATTCAAACATATCCAATGATATATTTCATTTTTTATATTATCTATCTTTTATATATTTCATGTTTCCATGAAAATTTTATATTTCAATAGAACCTTAAGAATGGATTTATTTATCAAAACTCATAGTATAAATTGCACTAAAACTAGGATGTGTTAGTCAGTTCCCATTGTAACCCATAAATTTTCCCTAATTTTAGAATTTTATATTATACTTATGGTTGATTTTGATATTGGTATGGATTAGATTTCAAAATTAATAAAAAAAATATTCCAAATAGAAGTAAATTTTTACTCATGATGAAGATTTATATTTTATTTTATATATAAGTAAGACATCATCACCTAAGTCATATCTAGATCCACCCCTAGTATATATTCTGAATGAGATTCATGGGGAGGAAGATAAGAAACAATCTATGTATGAAAAGTAAATATTAAAATTGGGTATGTACTTATTGTGTAGGAATACATTTATGCATTTCCTGGGGAATTACCTAGACATCCACTAGAATATAAAGTTTATTTTTCCATTAATTTAATCCCTAACAAAATACCTATATATAATACTCCCTATAGAATTTCCACAATGGAATTAATGTAGTTAAAGGAACAATTGTAAGAATTTTTTGAAAAGTGATTTATAGTCCCTAGTGTTTCACCATGGGGAGACCCTATTCGTATCATTAAAAATATTTATAGATCTATGAGGATATTCATTTGTTGTTGGGAAATCAATACTATTGTTATAAATAAATAGTATACTCTTCTTAAAATTGATTATGTATTTAATAAAATTATTGGATCTAAATATTTGAAAAATATTTTCCTTAGTTCAAGTAATAATAAATTGCAAGTAAAGAAATAAGATATTCTAATGTAAATATTTCAATCAAGGTATAGAAATTTTGAGTTTACAGTAATTCCATTTGGATTGACAAATGATCCCTCTGTTTTTATGGATCTAATGAATAGTGTATTCATGGAATATTTGGATTATTTTGTGTTTGTATTTATTCATGTTATCATGGTGTATTCTAAGAGATACATGTATCATGAGAATAATTTATGGATCATTCTTGAGACTCTTAGAAGAAATGAGCTATATAAGATGTTTAGAAAGTGTGATTTCTAGCTTTTGAATGTTTCTTTTTTGCTCATATTGTCTCCAAATTTGGAATATTAGTTGATCCCACAAATAAAAAAGCATTAAATGAATGGTCTACACCAACGAACATAAATGAATTATGCAGTTTCATTGTATTGGAAGGTTATGCTGGTGATTTTTTCAAAACATTTCTTAATTGGATAACCTTTTAACCAAACTTAATTTTAAGGGGGGTTAGTTCATATTATTAATGGAATGTGAATTTTCTTTAAGAAGAAAGTAGGATATTGGATAGAGATATAATTTTGACTCTATTATCATGAAATGAAGGACTTTTTATATATATTGATGCATCGAAGAAGGGTCTTTGTTGTTTCATTATACAATAAGATAATGTTATTACATATGAATCAAGGAAGTTAAAGACTCATGAATAAGACTATAAGACTCATGATATTTAGTTGAAATCCATAATATTTTCTCTAAAGGTATGTAGACATTATCTTAATGGTGAAATATATGAGATATGAATAGACTAGAAGAGCCTAAAATACATATTCTAATAGAATGATCTCAATATGAGGCAATGATGATGGCTCAAGCTACTCAAGAATTTAGATTTCACAATACATTGAGTAGAAAATATCATGGAGTCTAAACCAAGATAATGATTGAGAGGGATCCTATGTTCATTAATTTAGTAAAGTGGGATATCTAAATTACTATGTAAGGGGAAACACCACCCCTTTTCATATGATTTCCAAACCATCTTTATTGGAAAGGATAAAAATTTATCATCCTGATGATGGGAATATTCCAAAGAAAATTAAAGCTATAAATTATGGGAAATTGTTAGACTTTGTATATGAAGATGGAATAGTAAAATATATAAAGAGGTTATGTGTCCCATCTATGCTTGAAATAAACTGGGATTTATTGGATGAATCTCATAGCTCAAAATTTTCCATACATACAAGTAACAATAATTTGTATATAGATATGAGGGAACATTTTTATTGGGATAATATGAAGTGTAAAATAACTAATTATATATCCTAAGGATTGGTTTTACACCATATCAAAGCTATTATAAAGTATACTAGAGGATTCATGGAACCCTCACCTATTCATATGTGAAAACATGATAAAAATACTACAGAGTTTTTCACCTGATTACAAAAGACTCTCAAAAAAATATGTAATATGCATTATTATTTATCATCCTACCAAATATTTAAATTAACTCAATATAAAAGAATATTTTCATCATGAGTATCTTGTAAGGAATTATATTAATGATGTTTTAAGAATTCATGGTTCACCAATTTCAATTATGTATGATATTGATCCATGATTTTAAAAAAATTCTAGAAAAGTGTTTAGAATGTTCTAGATACTGTGATTTATTTGAGTATTGTCTGTCATCCAAAAACTAATGGATAGTTTGAGATGACTATTAAAAATTTGGAAGACATGTTCTGGTCATGTTCACTTGACTTTCATGATATGTGGGATAAAAAATTTACCATTGGTGGATTTTGAATATAAAAATTTTTTCCAATCATTTCTTAAAATAACACTTTATGATGAATTACATGGAAAGTGATATAACAGAAAAGGCTATTCAGACTCAAATTAAAGAAGCTCAAATTAGGAAAAAAAAGATATTTTAATAATCAAAGGAATGATTCAGAATTTAAAATAAGAAACAAATTTTCTTGAAAGTAACCCCATGGAATGGAATTATATGGTTTATGGAGAAGGGAAAAATAATCCCCAAGAACATCAGACCTTTTGAAATTTGAGAAATAATTGTAATCGTAGCTTATGAATTAGAAATGTCACTGAGCCTCTCTAAACAATATGGTGAATTCCATATCCCATTATTAAGGAATTAATAGCCTAACCCAATTCTTTTTCCCTCCTATAATGAAATAGAACTGGAACATGATATATCATAATGTGAAGATCCAATCCATATTCATGACACTAGAGAGAAGCTTTCTAGGAATCAAAATACTTGATTGGTAAATGTACTTTGGAGAAATCATAAAAGAGGGGAAACAAAATGGGAACCAAAAGTTGTTATGAGAAGAAGAAACCTAATTTTTTTAGAAATTAATATTCTTGGTAATTTCAGGGATGAAATTTTTTTAGGGGGAAGAATATATTATACAATTTTTTAGAACACTTTTTTGATATCTTATACAACATGCAACACCAAGATCAAACGAACAACAAAATATTATTATTTAAATATGAAAAGTATAACCTAGTCATTGAATTGACGAGAATGAATATAAATGACCATATTATGAAATATATATAAATATCACACTTAATTAAAATGTAATATTTAATTCTTAGGAAATAAAAACACAAATTTTAGAAAAATGATTTTATTTTTTAAAGTCTGTTTTCTTCTAATTTTTTTCCATCTTTGAAAGAAATTATATAATAATTTTTTTTTACTTTTAAATTTTTTATTTTATTAAAATAGATTAATATTTCAAATATTCACATGAAAATTATCTTAGGCTGATTTTTTTTTATTTTTTGGAAAGGTTTGAATTTTTAGTGAATAGTAAAAAAATAAATATTTTTTAGGACTATCATTTTACATTACCTAAAAACCCATTATGATTAAAATTTGGTATAAAATTAATGTATTTATTATTTTATTTTATATAATCTAATTAACTTCATTTTAATATTCATTATATCTGATTTTGGTATTAGTGTATTTTTGGGCTTAAAAACTCATTTTTCTAAAAAGCATTTTTCGTTTCATTTGTTGTATTTACATTAAATTTCACTTCAACCACATATGGAAATTAAATCATGAAAAGTGGGAATAATATTTGGAATTATGATTTACAAATTTGATAAATAGGTGACTTTTATTTTTGTAAATTATGAATAGAATCCTTATGATAACCATGCTCTTTATTACACACATAAACATGATTTATTACATAAACATCACCTGATAAAACATAGAATGTTGAGAGGTATAGTGTATTTATGGATTTGAATCATTATATAACAACTTAGAATATATAATATACAACATATTTATTGAAAACTTCCTTTACATGACCACTACATTCCCTCGTACTTAGCATTGCATGGGATAACCTGAGGACATGCATAAGAAAAGGGTGAGCTATAAAGCCCAGTAAGTGAATAAACAAGGAATAACATGAGGAATACAACACATGTTAAACAATATGAATATAAATAGAGAACAAGATAATCATAAACATAAAGGAATGATAAATCATTATAATCATACCATGAAAATGTGGCAATAACACTTATCATGGAATTATCATGAGCCAAGGCTCATTGCACATAAAGTATGAGTAAAACCTCATTCCACATGAATCAAAAGTAAAACCTTATTAAAAATGAATTACCATGAGTAAATGGCCATTTCACATGATGTATCATGATACTATACTTTACTCAATGCATTGGAGCGCTATCAGGGCGCACCCTTCTTAAACATTTCATTTCATGCATAAGTGTACAACATGGATCATAAAACATTAAATCATTCGACATAATCATTAATGCCACGATAAAAGAAGGTGGAATGCATACATGAAACTCTTTAAACAATAAGTAAATGTTCAAAAAGTTGAATACCCTTGATAGAGAAATGGGCATGGTATTCACTACACAATGACTTTGGATTGGAATATCGCGGTGCAATTTCGGCTGCATAACGGCGTGACATTAGAACTCATAAAAATGGTTGATGAGAGAGAGGAGTGTCTCATAATATTAACATGACATGGAATGTAATGGGGTTATATAGATACGTGTCCCATCAATTGTAATGGAATTTAGATTCATGATACAAAAGAATTACTTGAATGTAAATGAGGAGAGGGAAATTCCTTTTAGAATTTCGACATAGTAACGGGTGTACATGGGAGGAATTTAATGAGAGAGAAAGGGGTCTCCAATAATTCAAACATAAAGAGGTTATTATGGTAGAGGTGTGAAACCACACCACAAAATTTATAATTGAAATTAAAAGGGCATAACAACTTAAGGAAAATTGGACAAAAATGAGATGGGAAGAAAACCCTTACTTGGAAGTGTGCTTTCAAAGGCTCGAGAGAGGCTTGAGAGAGGCTTATTGGGAGATTGGGGCACATTTGGAGGATTATATAGATAGGAGTTCATAGGATGGATGAACTCCAAAGGCTATTAGGGATGAGGAAGTTGGATCTTGGGTGGGTTTATATTGGAAAGGAGAGGGAATTGTTTATTATTTAGGTATGGGACACCTCACATTAAACTAATCAAAACCACAAACCAACACATAATTTTTGCCAATGGTTTTTTCCAAATGGGATTGGAAAAAAAATATTTTGTAAGGCCAAAGTCCAAACTTCTTACAATAACAGGGTTTCTTATGTGGAGGTGAGTCACACTATCAAGGAATACAATTTAAAAAGATAAAATGTTTTATAAGTCACGGAGGGTCCACTAAGGCATCATAAAAGTAATCAAAAAATATAAAATCACATTATTTTAAGGAAAAAACATATATTGTCCGAAACATATCATTCATAGTATTTTATTAAATCACTATTGGGTCATTATGATGTCATAAAACACATTATATATTTAAACGGTATTTAATTTTTATCCAAAAATTCAACTTTCTCAGAAAATTTTGAAAAAATCACCATTAGATAATTTCAACATCCTGAATCCAAAAATAATATTAATTTTATCTAAATAATTTTCTAAATATGTGAATTTTTACTTTTAAAATAAAAACCTACATTTATCGAAAATTCAGGGGTTTTGAAAAAAATTGCTTTCAAACCAAAATAAAAATTACAATTGCATTCAGAAAATTATAAAATAATTTATATTTAAAAAAATTAATAATAATAAAATTTTATTATTAGAATAAAATTTTATTCAAAAATCCATTAATTCATAAAAAATAGATTTCTTAGATGAATATTAACTAAAAATACCATTTTCAATTTAAAAAAAATTACAACATAACAATAATAAAACGAAAGTACATTTTTTATTGTATACAAAATAATGTACATAATAATAGTGTTAGGGATATGTTATATAACCCCTTAAAATAGCCACATAAGACCTAAGGGTAAAGATCATGATGGTGACAGACTCTTGGGGTGGCTCGGGTAACATTGCATGTGTGGTGATCTCTATCAACATCCACTTCTCTCGTAGATGGTTCCGTTCGAGCTTAACATTTTAAAGATTGGTTGGGGATTGGTCAAGAGAAAATCCAAATGATGCCACCTCTTTTCCGAGCTCCGAAAAATAGGTTTCATATGGAGAAATTCTACTAGATGAGGCCATCTCTTCATTTGTCTAAGTAAATTGGATTGTTAAAGCCCTATATTTATACTAATCATGTGATCACTATTCAACGACCATATTAGAAATTGTCACAATTCAAAAACATAAAACCAAGGAAGTGTATATGTTTTACATAACCATTTTACATAATAAGACATTTAAAAAGACCAAGAGTGATTTCCACTAATGAATGTTTGGGTCATTATAATCTTCCCCCTTAAGAAATTTCTTCCTCGAAATTTTATTTTCCCACACTAAAAAGATGAGGGTAACTCTACATCATCACTTCCTCTGATTCCCATGTCGCTTATTCAAACTTGTGGTTTCACCACAACACCTTGACGAGGGGCATTATCTTATTTTATAAAACTTTTTCTCTGCGGTCTACGATATTCACTGGTTTCTCCTGAAAAGAAAGATCATCCTCTAGTTGTATTACCTATGAAGAGAGTACATGTGAATGGTCTGGTATGTACTTCTTTAAGAGAGATACATGGAAGACATCATGTAGCTTGTCCATGGTAGGTGGAAGTGATAGTCGATAAACCACAACCCCGACATGATCAAGAATCTCAAAGGGGCCGATGTACCTTGGACATAACTTCCCTTTCTTTCCAAAACTCATGACCTTCTTCCACGGAGATATACATAGAAATACCATATCTCAAATTTTCAACTCAAGGTCTCACCAAAGGTTATCTGTATAACTCTTCTATTGAATCAGGGTTGGCTTGATATACCGTTGAATTTTTTTCACCTTCTCCACCATTTCATCGACCATTTCTCATCCAAGCAGCTTACGCTCACCGACTTCATCCCAACATGCCGATGTTTTGAACCTCTTCTCATACAGGGCTTCATAAGGTACCATTTGGTTGCTCGAGTGGAAACTGTTATTATAAGAGAACTCAACTAGAGGAATATGTTGATCCCACACTGTTTTGAAGTCCATTGAGAACGCTCTCAACATGTCCTCAGGTATTTGGATAGTCCACTCGGATTGGCCATCAGTTTGAGGATGATAAGCCGTATTGAAGTTCAACTCAATATCCAGAGCATGTTGAAGACTCTTCCAAAACGTAGAGGTGAATCTTGGATCTCGATCTAAAACAATAGAAAGTAGCACTCCATGTTGCCTTACCACTTCCCTTACATATATCTGTTCCAGTTGATTCAATGATAAATCCTCTTGAACCACGATAAAGTGAGATATCTTTGGAAGACGATCCACAATGACCCATATACCATTATTTCATGAGGTTGTCCTTGGATGTCCAGTGACAAAATCCATTGTAATGTTCTCCCACTTCCATGCTAGTATGGGTAGTGGTTGCATCATCCCCTTAGACTTTTGTCTCTAATCCTTCACTTGATGACACACCAGAAACTTATATGTATATTAGACAATCTCCCTTTTCATATTGTCCCGCCAAAAGTTTTCTTGGATATCTCAATACATATTTGTTCTCCCTAGGTGGATAGAGAAGGTCGAGCTATGTTCATCCTTCAATAGCTCTTTCTTTATATCTGGATTGGATGGTACACATTATCGCATCCAAAATCTTACAAATCCTTCCTCATAAACTTTGAAATGAGAGGATTTACCATTTCTAATAGCTTCCACCATTTTTTGAATTTCCACATCTTTTCATTGAGCATCCTTTATACTCTCCAAGAGGGATGTTTGAGAAATAATTTGAGAAATGATTGATGATGTTCCTCCCTTAAGGATTCCCATGTCCATCCTTTAAAAAACTAAAAATATCAGGTCCTTTTCAATTCTCATTGTTGATAAAGATGTAGTATCCTTTCTACTTTGAGCACCCGCCAAATTGTTTGCCTTACCAGGATGGTAGTGGATTGAGCAGTCATAGAGATAATGCCACCATATTTTCAAGGAAAAGATCACAACCACCAACTCCAGATAATGCATTGGATAGTTTTGCTCATGGATTTTCAACTAACTTGAGGCATAAGCTATCACTTAATCATTTTTCATTAGCACGCATCCTAAGTCGTTCTTCGAAGCATCACTGAATACCACAAAAAGTTCTCCAATTGTGGGTAAAGTGAGCACAGGCATAGTGATAAGCCTCCTTTTTAACTCCAAGAAGCTTTCATCACATTCAACACTCCAAGAAAACTTTACTCCCTTCCGATTTATCTTGGTTAGAGGGTTGGACAATTGTGATAAATTTCTCACAAATTGTCGATAACATCCAGCCAACCCTAAGAAGCTACGGATATCCGTTACCGATGTTGGCCTCAGCCATCCCTCTATGCATCTGTCTTGGAGGGATCCATAGATATCCCATTACTTGTGATGATATGGACCAATAATGAGACCTCCTTCAACCAGAACTCACAATTTTTTTACTTTTCATAGAGCTTCTCCTCTCGCAAGGTCTCTAGTACAGTTCCCAGATGCTTCTCATGATCCTCCTTGGTTTTGGAGCATATTAGAATTTCATATATAAATACTGACACAAATTTTTTGAGGTAATCTTTAAAGACTCTATTCATCAAGTCCATGAAGTTTTATAGAGCATTATTGAGCTCAAAAGTCATTACTATGAATTTATAGTGACCGTATCTTGTACGAAAAGAAGCCTTGGGGACATCTTCCTTCTTCATCCTTACTTGACAATATCCTGAACACAAATCTACCTTGGAGAAGTATTTTGCTCCATATATCTAATTTAACATGTCCTAAATCCGTGTCAGAGGATACTTGTTCTTTATTGTGATTTTTTAAGCTCGTGATAACTGATGCAAAGGCGCATTGACCCATCCTTCTTCTTGACAAAGAGGACTGGTGCACCCCATGGTGAAACACTTGGGCGTATAAACCCTTTATCCATATTATCTTGTAGTTGTTTATTTGTATCTTCAAGCTCCACAATATCCATTATATATGGAGTTTGGGATACTGGTAATTCCCCAGGTATAAGTTCAATTGAGAATTAAACATCTCTTCTAAGAGTAAGACCAGACAATTCCTCGGGAAACACTTCAGCGAATTCCCTCACAATAGGCATGTCTTCAAGGATGGTTGCTTCCTCGGAATCAATCATCTGAGCTAGATATTCATGCTCATAGCAAATTAATATCCATGATTTAAGTGTTGGATCTAAAGAATATTTGTCCTCCTCCTTTCACTTGTACAGAATTGGGGGTTGATTCTCCACATGGAGAGTTATTTCCCTCTCACAGAAATTTAGGTTGCCTCTATATAAGTAGATCCAATCCATGCGAATAACTGCATCAAATTCCACTAGAGGAAGTATAAAAAGGTTCACTGGGAAGTTCAATCCACAGATTATGATAGGGGGGTTATATTCCTGGGATGCAATGATTGCCCCATTTTTCATACTCACAGACATATTTACTTCCATGATTTGTGGTGGTGTTGGGATTGTTCTACTAAACATTTGAGATATAAAAGAATGAAGAGAACCTGAATAAAAAATTGTGTTCACTATTCTTGAATGAATAACTAGTGTACCTATCACCACTTCATTTTCAGGGTTCACTTCAGTGGTAGTGATGGAAAAAGCTCACCCTTGCTGCCTTGGAGGCTGTTGGTTGCCTTAGAAAACCCTTGGGTTAGGGAACTGATTTGCAAGGTGCCCTGATTCTTTGTAGTTGTAGCAATGAACAATGAATTTAGATTCAAACGGAGTGTTCCTCTCCTCTGTCACATCCATGGGGTTTTATTGCCGACAATTAATGTCTAGGTTCCCTTCTATTCAACAACTAAATCATTTCCTCATCCCCTTCAGGCAAATTCCGGGGTGCTTCTTTCTGCTCCTTTGGAAAGTGGGGTGCTGGATCTTCTTAGGACTGTTGCATTTATCCATCGGTCCGCCAGCATTGAATTCCACCTTACATTTCTTATCCCCATGATACCTCTAATATTTTCCAATATCCATTTCAACCTTGAGGGAACATCAGACAATTTTCTCATAGCTGTCGAAGTCATGGATTGCCAGTGCTTTCTGCAGGATTAGCTTCCGCCCACCAAAGAAGCGGTAAACCTTGCATTCGGGGGTAATAACAAAGTCGGAGGTGTATCGTGAAAGAATTTTGAAGTTTTCCTCCTACGATCTGAATTATTTGTCATATTTTTTCTTGAGGGAAAGTAAGTCTCCCTTTCCATCTTAAGCCGGAAGGTGCGGGGAAAATATTTATCAAAAAACATCCATCAGAAATCCTTCCATTCCAATGCCTCGATCTCCACCTCAGGCTTCGTATTTTTTATCAATGTTCACCACTGATCGGCTGCACCCTCCATACGATAATAATTCATAATAACCTTCTCTTGTTAGGAACATTAAAGTATGGATAAGATCTTTTAAATGGATTTGATCCATTGTTCGGTGATTGAGGGATCAGAAAATAAATTAAAATTAGGAGGACTTTGTCTCATGAAGCTCTCGATAGTGACTAGTTCTTTATTATGGGGGGGGGGGGTTAAACGTTCTTGTTGACCCATGTTTCTATTCAAAACAGGACTCAACTGAGAGATAATCGTGACAAAGTTGGCGATTCCCACTCCCATTGGATTGGGCATCTCATTAGTAAAGTCATCACATTGATCTTCACATCAGTTGTTAGCCTGAGTCCCCCTATTACTAGCCATTAGCTGGAATAAAAGGAATATTAGGGGTAACACATAAAGGGTAATCCAAAGATAAAAACTGATGACTTATAAATAAATTGTATTTCCTTAGCTTATGAACATATTGGCATCAATCTATGTTATCTATGATCTACTTTCTTACATATATTATTTGGGATTTTTTCCCTTAATAATGGTTCAGACTAAGCTTGTAAATTTACTAAAGCATATCCCCTTGGATTTTAGTAACCAAGAGAGTAGTAAGACCCATTATCATGCATCAGTTCTCGTTTGAGTCTAGCTCAAAGTGGTGTTTTCGGGTTTTACCCCTAGGATACATCTGTACCAGAGCCACCTCTACCTGCTCATATCCAGACAGGGATATATTTTCATGATAAAACACTTTCTCAATACTCACCAAAACATAGGGATGTTTTTATTATACTTAGTCTTATCTCTAAGGATTTACAATGGTTTTTTAATCCTAATACCAAAAATAACTAAACCTATCATCTGATACCAACTATGACAACCATGCTTTTTATTACACACTTAAACATGATTTATTACATAAACCTCACTTGATAAAATATAGAAGATTGATAGGTCTAGTGTATTTGGAGATTAGGATCATTACATAACAACTTAGAACATAAAACATGCTACATCTTTATTGAAAACTTCCTTTACATGACCACTACATTCCCTCGTATATAGCATTGCATGGGATAACATGAGGACATGCATAAGAAAAGGTTGATCTATAAAGCCCAGTAAGGGAATAAACATGGAATAACATGAGGAATACAACACATGATAGACAATAGGAATATCAATAGGGAAAAATATAATCATAAACATAAAGTCATGATAAATCATGATAATCATAACATAGAAATATGGAAACAACACTTAACATCGAATTATCATGAGTCAAGGCTCATTGCACATGGAGCATGAGTAAACCCTCATTGCATATGAAGCATGTGTAAAACCTTATTGAACATCAATTATCATGAGTAAACACCCATTTTGCATGACATATCATGCTACTATAATTTACCCAATTCATTGGAGTGCTATCAGGGCACACCCTTCTTAAACATTTCATTTCATGCATAAGTGTTCCACATGGATCATAAAACATTGAATCATTCAACATAATAATTTATTCCACGATGAACAAATGTGGAATACATACATTAAAATCTTTAAACAATAAGTAAATGTGCATAAATTTATAAAATATTATTTAATACAAACCTTAATAAATATTACTATTGCATTCATAAAATTATACGATCATTTATATTTAATTAATTTAATAATAATAATATTTTATTATTAAAATATTATTTAATACAAAAATCCATCAATTCATAAAAAATTATTTATTAGTAGAATATTAACTAAAATACCATTTGTTCTTTAAAAACAATTTACAAAGTAACAATAATAAAATGAATGTACATGCTTTATTATATACAGAATAATGTACATAATCATAGTAAGAGAGATTTGTTACATAACCCCTTAAAACAGACTCATAAGACCTAAGGGTAAGGTTCATGATGGTGACAAACTCTTGGGGTGGATCGGATAACATTTCATGTGTGGTGATCTCTATCAACTTCCACTTCTCCCATAGACGGTTCCATTCAAGCTTAACATGTTGAAGCTCGGCTTGGGCTTGGTCAAGAGCGAAGCCCAATGATGACAACTCTATTCTGAGCTCTGAAAAATGGACTTCTTATGGCGAAATTCTATTGGATGAGGTCGTCGCTTCCTTTTTCTGAGTAAACTGGATTGTTAAAGCCCTGTATTTATACTAATCATGTGATCACTATTCAACGGCCATATTAGCAATGGTCACAATTCAAAAACATGAAACCAAGGAAGTGAATATGTTTTACATAACTAAATTACATAATAAGACATTTAAAAAGACCGAGAGGAATTTTCATTGATGAATGCTTGGGTCGTTACAATCCTTAATAATTATTGTTACCATAGTAAAGGGTAAATCAGGTAATTAAGGTTAACATTAAAATGATAAGGACTTAAAAATGACTCTAAAACATTCTGTATTTTTTTCATGAGTTTATACCATCCATAATCATTCAAATTTCTAATATATGGCCTTTTATATTTTTCTATGGTCTTGAATTTTATAATATTTTTTTTAACGAAAATCCAAAAATTTCAACATCTTTTTTTTAATGTCTTTAAATTTTTGAAATAAGGATAAATAAAGGATGTGTTCATTTCCAAATAATAATTTTAAATTTTCTTAACTTATCTTACTATGGTAATTTAATTCTATTTTTTAGTTTTGAAATAATTACCTTAAATTTGTGTGGAACGCCAACACAATATTTATAAAATTAATAGAAATAAATATTTAAAAAATTTAAAAGTGATATAAATTGAAATATTTAATATGTCCAAAAAAATTATAGATCTATATGACATGTTATGGTTGTTTGAAAATATACCATGCTAATTTATTCTTATAATTGATGTATTTATTATCATATTAAATTAATAGTGTCAAACATAACATTAATAATATTATATAATAAATATTATTTAATTAAAATATTTAAAATTATGAAAAAATTTATGTCTGGAAACTTGAATCGGATATTGTTGAAAAACATAATCCATGGCCCATTTATAGTCTGTATTCCTTATATAGTAATACTCTTGATCCTTAAAATGATGTATATCATTAATATTAAAGTAACTGTCCAAAGGGATGATGAGGGGTTAAAACTAAATGATATGGGTTTGAACTCAAATAAAAATTGTAAATTGTTTTTTGGAAGAGTCTATTTTTACTCATCCTCACCCTATATTAAAACAAAATCAATTTAGAACTATTTGGACTTGAATATAATTTATATTAATTTAATGATTTAAGGAATTCCAAGAATTCCCCTCCCCTCTCTTATAAAAGGAAAACCCTTAAGTCAATTATTTACACCACATTGATCTTTATAGATTGAAAAATCCCCATCTATTACATCTATGAACATCCTTATATAAGTTCTAGAGAATGTGGTCCTTCCAAAAGACCAACCTTGGGTCTCTTAAGTAGAGATCTAAAGTAAGTCTATCGAAAAAGAGGTTATCATCTTTACAAAGTCCTTTATGTTTATTTCTTATTATGGTTCCTATTAAAGTGAGTTAACCATCCTAAAATAATTAAAACAGTATCATAAATATACATAGATTTTATTATGGTTATGAGAAAATGATATTCTATCTCTTTTCTATCCTACAAAAATAAAAAAAGATCCCTTATGCATATGTATGACTAACCATATCCACGTAGCGGTGTAATTCATTTTTTATTACCTCTTTAATTGGAATTTATAAAGATATAACTAATGAGTATATATGATATTTATGACATAAATTTAATTTTGGATTTATAAAATCAAATATAAATTTTTACATTAGAATCCATTGGAAAATGATAATGTCATATGTGTGTGTGTATTACCACCTCCACGAAGTAATGTGAATCATTTTTCATTTAAAGTTTACATGGATGGTAATAAGGTTAAATATAATGACTATATATTATATATAATATATAATAATGATTAATTAAAGATTAATTAGTATTCATTCTTATTTAGTTTTGTAATTTGAAATGTGAAAATATTGTTCATGCATATGTACGGCTTATCATCTCCATGAACGGTGTATTTAATATATATATATATATATATTTATTGATGAATATAAATATTTATAATGAATATATATTATATTTATACCATTAATAAAATTCTAGATATTATGTAACAATAATATATGTTCAAGGACAGAAACTACCAAATCAAAACATACATGAAATATAAAGCAGTGAACATTAGAAATAATAATAATAGTGAAAATATCATTAAAAATGAGTGATAAAATGTTATAAATTGATAATTTTTTAACTTATATATATTTATATAGTTATTTTATGTATTTATAATAAATATAAATTAATTATACAAGATTATATATCACCTATGAGGAAATTAAAACATGAGTTAATGGAATTCTATCTCAATTTCCACTATATGAGAAAAAAAATTTAATATGTACATATTTATGTTTTTGGTTTATATACTGAAAATTTATTTATTTATGATAATTAATAATTTTAAATCACATTTACATTAAAAATATATATTCTTTGTATCGTGGAAAGGATTATTTCCAAAATAGTATACCATTTTTATATATGGTGTTTTACTTTGAAATTTATTTGATTGATACGAGAATTACTACTAATTTGTATTCTTTATTCAATATAGAAACATATTGATAAGGAATATTGTTCATGAATAAAATAAATCATTCAATATATAAGGCATTCATTGGACATGAAGTGATGTATGGGGCCCAGAATTATATACCCCTTGATGCATTGATTGGTATCATGAGACAAATACATTGCACAAATTAAATGGGTCATTACCCGTAATTTTAAAATATCTTGTTGCATGGTCATAATAGTATATATTTCATTATTTCTTAGTTAATGGCATATATTTTTATTTATTTCGTTCATTTAGAGTTAAATTAAATTATTCATGAGATTATTTCATTCATATTAAGATGGGTTCATTTTTTATCAAGTTATTCATTAAATGGATAATGTTTTTAAATATTTTACTTCCCATATTGAGTATGCCTTATTTAATCCTGATATCTTCCACTGTACATAATCATTACTGGACATTTGATCTCACCCTTATTTTTTCCTTTCCCTGGGTTATGAAGAAGAAATATTTGAATGAATTTCAGGGATACCAAACATTTAATTTTACTATCATTATATATTATTACCAATGTAAAATGGGTATTATGTATGTGTCTATTTCTCTAATACTAGTAGATATATCACACTTTTAGGATTAATATCCATGAATATTTTCCAATTTAATAAAGTAGAAACATATTCTAGGTTACTAGACATGGTATTATTACATTGACCCTCCATAATTATAATATATAAGGGACTTCATGTCCACATTTATCTATTAAATGTAATTATTTTATCCATAGTTCTCCTATACTATTTATAAATATGTGATTATAGAGATAGAGGTCCTCGTGAAGGGATGGTTCATTATGGGTGTTGTCATATAACCAAGAAAGTAAAAATACAAAGTAGAATGAGTAATCATTAACTTGATCTAAGTCAATAACTCAAGAAGTTCTTCCTAGGTTATTGGTTAATCCATCATCCACCCAATGGATGGAAATTTGATAATTATTTAATATTTTCATTCATATAAGGTATACTATATTATATGACAGTTAACAAGAATGAAAATATACAAATTAATAAATAAATGATTAATGAATTATTTTTATTTATGGATGTGATTGTTAAATTAATAACATAGTGAAATTAATAAATAGGATCAATAGAACTGGATTTCCATCATGGGAAAAATAAAAAAAATTAAAATCCCTCAATGTAATATTATGTTGGTAGTGACTTCCATAACTCAAATTTAAATTAAATTGTAGTTTTAGGTGCTCTTCATTTATAGTTGAGGACATTTCTAATAATAGGGGTTCTCAAGGAAAAGTGTCTAGCTATGTTAACTACTATCGAAATAATTGAGTATTTATATCTAGATTGGTGTAATTTTAGTGGAAAACTGTTGAGTGAATACAATCTTATGATTCGTAGGTGATGAGACACCACTCAAAATATAAAAGATCTATGAGTTATAGCAGTTGGAAAACAAAAAATATGCCACAAAATTATTTTGGTAGTGATGTAGTTGTAGATTGGACTATGAATCACTAGAAAAAGTTATTTTTACCAATATAATTTTATTTTAGAAAATATATCTATTGATAAATAATAATAATTCTATTAAATATTATGTTTTATTAAAATTATTTATAGGTTTCCACAATTCACTTTACCAATAGATAAATATATTTGTATTAATTGTACCAAGATGTTTTTGTTAACAATTAAATTTAAAAGTTTATCATACTATTAAAATTAATTATTTTTACCAACAGTTGAATGTAATTTTATTATTTATTATCACTTATAACTATTTTACCATTAGAAATATATGTTGTAATAATATATTTAATGTCAACAAAAAGTTAATAACATATTAAATACATATTTATTAATTATTTATAACTAACATATCATTTATTAATAAAAATATTTGTTCATATATTTTTTTTAATTTAATAATATTTTATTACAGGTTGAAAATTTAATGAATTTTTTTTATATTTAAATAAAATAATTAATAAATCTAATTATAATAATACTTTAAAATAATATTAATTATCAATTGGTAAAATTGGCCTTAAATAGGAAGACAAGATTTATCCATAACCACATATCCTCTCCCCACTACTATATAAATAATATATTTCCTCATCCTCACCTCCTTGTCACTCTACCCCTATGTCTTTTTTTAATTTGATATGCAATCGTTGTCTCCTTTATGACACCATGATGCATCAGTCCATATCATTTAGAATTATTTTCCCTGATCATCATCATATATTCTACGAGTTAATGTGATTTCTACTTCCCATATATCTCATATCCCTTTGTATTTTCTCAATACCTCCCATTCTCCCTAATCTAAATCACATTTGGGTCACCGCTAATCCCCATCAGATTCACCGATGAGTCCCCTACTCTTCCTTCAAGATGGAACAAACATAACCACAATGAATAATTTCCCCTATAATGCATATATTAAAATATTATTTCATATAACATCATTTTAATTTATCAAAAAATTTATAGCATCAATATTCATGAAAATATTCTAACACCTTGAGTTTTTAAAAAGTAAAATTATTATTGATGGCGCATGAGACACACAATTCCAATCCAAAACGAACCATGATTATTTTTGAACTTTAAAACCTATTAATTAAATTGGATGGTATGAATCGTATTCAAAATATAATGAAATATTTAAAGAGTTACTAATTGATATAAATGTATTGATAGATTATTGGGAAATTAGCACTCTGTTTTTTTATAAATACAATTAATTCTTCATAAAATATGTTTCCTTAAAGATGTATTTTATATATTTGTGTGAGAAAATATTATAATTTATTTATTTAAATTTAAAAGGTTATTTAACAAATTTTTTTTTAATATTATCAATATTTTCTTATAGTTAATGTTTTTTGAAATGTTTGATTTTTTAGTGAATATTAAAAATTTATGACTTTTCAAATAAGGTCATTTACTTTCATTCAATCATGTAATATAAATGTTATAATACATTTTTTATTTTATCTAAAATTTAACTATAAACCTTTTTATTTATAATTATATAATTAATTTCACTTAAATCATCAATTCTCTTGATTTTGGTAGTAGAATGTGTGTATTATTAAAGTACAGTTTTCTGCAAACTGTTTTATGTGCATAAAGTCTACCCATTTTAATTAATTAAAATATCTCATAGTAAGGAAATATTTAAATATAATTTATAGATTATATATCTATTTATATGAATTTGATTTCATATAATGATTATTCTAGTCATATAATTAATGTATGATCATTTTATGCTCGAAAAAATACATTACTTCAAAAACTAATTTTCAACACATTTTGTGTGTTTAATTTTAAATTAAAATTTTAAAGTTACCTGAATTTAATTTCATAATATTTATTCTATATTTTTAATAATAATAATAATAATTAATAATATATAATAAGGTTAACTTAATTTTTGGTCATAAAAATTTGTAAAAACTGTAAACATTTGTTTCTTCAACTAATGTTAAAATTGGTTTACTATGGGTTCAACTAAAGAAGTAAAGGGTGTAACATTTATAAAGCACATTTTTTTAAATTTTTTAGGTTTATGATGACCATATCCCCAATAAATTTCATTATTTATCAATTTTTTAGGCACTTGTCTTGATATTGACTTCCCATTATTTAATAGTTCTTGGTATTTAAAAAGACGTCATTCCCTCACACTTATAAAAGGTAAACTACTATCCTATCCTTTACAGACATTAAAATACCTTTTTCCATTCAATACCATCTCAAATACCTTATATACTTCCCTCCTCATTTTTTATAGTCCTTGGATTTATCTGAAATATTTAGGCAAAAAAGTGGCATAGATACCATGGGGGTGAATCTGGGTATGGATATTCTATTTCTTTTTCATTCCTAATATATCTTGACCACTTTATTATAAGGGTCACTTATTTTTCTCTTAAGTGTATATGTTCATCTTATCCTTTTGTAACTTTACCCAATGATAAAGCATATAATGTAAAGTAAGAAAGAAAGCACAAGGAAAAATATATTTTTACTTAGTTCACCCTCACTGTGCTAAGTCCAAGAATCATAAAATGATAATGTACTAATGAACCAAATCAACTAAATATAAATTCCAATACAAGGTTAATGTTGTTTTAATTATATTCCCAGGCTCACTACCTTAAAATATTTTGGGATATCTCACTATTTTTAAGGGTCACTCCCTCGATATTCCCTTCAATGTCACATTTTCGGTGGATATAATCACCTTCTTCCACTTCCGTTGGTCACTACAATGGAATGTATTCATAAATATTATATGTACATGTATGTCCCTTAATAAGAAATATTTATTCCATCCTCAAATTTTTGTAGATTCTCTATTGATGTTCTTTTAGGGATGCTCCTTCACATCATTAAATACACCTTGATGCATCACTTCCACTTTTCAGACAGTAGGAACAAAATTATATTTTCAATAAACATATAAATGACAAACTAAATATTTTGGAAAGATATCAACTAGATTCCATGTATTCCTTTCATTGTCTTGGATTTAGAATAGAATAAACTCATTCTAATAGTAATATCAAATGATGTCGATCCTCTATCTTCTTGTTCTTATGAATGTAAAAAATGACAATGATAATACTCAAAGGGTAATCCAAACGTGTATCTCCTTACGCATGACTTTAGTGTGACAAACTTGTGTGATAACCTATCATCTAAATCCTATGTGATATCCTAAATCATAACCCCTGACATGATATCATGATGTATAACTCAGTGTGTGAGATCTAGGCACGTAACCCTTTGCATGAGATCCTGATGTGTAACCCTTTCACAGGATCCTAACATGTAAACCTTGAATGAGATCCTTAAACGAGTACCTTTTGCATGACCTTATTTGGTTCATGCTGATCATAAGATCTTATTTAGTTCATGTCGATCATGATACCTTATTTAGATTACAAACATCATGATACATTTTTTAGATTATAATCATTCTGAGACTATGCTCAGAATAAGAACATTGAAAGACTTTGTTCATATTGTGAGAATCATTAGACTTTATTCAGATCATGTACATCACATGAAATTATTCATATCATTCATATCATAATAATTTATTCAGATCATTTTCATCACAATACCTTATTCATATCATGTTAAACAATTACGTAATTTCAATCATGTATAGTCCTTCGAATCACGCGAAACCCCTTCCCCAGACATTGATTCATATAGATATTTTAATAAAAAAAATTGTCACCTATTATGGATGATTCATTGGGCATATATAGGCAAGATTCTATATCCTTAACTCCACAAATTTCAACCACCATCCCATCCACCTCAATAGCAATCAACATCACAGGCATAACGTGATCCTGTCATGGGATCAATTGATAATCATGTGATGGTCAGTGATGTTGTCATCTAGTGCTTTTCCTGATCCATTGTGAGATCCAAATATAGTCATGAGTTCATTGTGAGATCCCATATCTGAAATCAAATAAAAAAATGTAGTCTCATGATTTATAATGACCATGAGATACCTCCATCATTTCAATATTTGCTTTATCTTCATGCGATGCATGTGATATCCCAATGAGATCCTTTGAAAATCACATTTATCATCATGTCCATTTCAAGATCTCATTGTGAGATCATTAGAAAATCATGTGGACATTCATGAGATTTGTTCAAAAATTTGTTCACTAAGATGTCAGTTCATATATTCATGCTTTGTGAGATTAGTTCATACATTCAATCTTCTACAGGGGAAGGAATTAATGATTCCCTGGTATCATACATTTTGCACTTTGGGATATCATATATCCCAACATTCATGATATCATACATCCTTCCCTACATGGGATAAGACATCTCACCCTCTATGAGAACATATATCTCACAATCCATGAGATCATACATCTCACCCTCCTTGAAATCATACATCTCTCCCTCCATGATATCATACATATCATGCTCTGTGATATTTGACATGTCAAACTCCGTGAGATCAATCATCTCATAGTTCTCATGATAACACATCTCACGATTCCATGAGATCAGACATCCAGCACTCTATTAGATTAAAAATTTCATGATTCCATGATATTAGACATGTGTAACCTCTGCGAGATCAGGCATCCCATGCTTCTATGAGGTCAAACATCATGTGCTTCCCTGGGATCATATATCTTATGCTTCTGTGAGATAAGGCATCTTGAAATTCGCTCTTCCATCCTCATTTAACAACCATCATTCAAAAAAACCTCAAACCATTCCAACAAATAAAATCATCCCAAAATCACCACAATGAGGTATTTTTTCCAACAATCTTCCCCTTTTTGTTTGTTTAAAAAACAATATTCATTAAGAAAAATATTGTTGAAAATTCATGAAAATGTGAAAGAATTTTCCTTACACTGCCCCAAATAGGTATGAAGTAATTCCTTAACATGTACTTAAAGACCACATTATTCAAGATCGACGTGATGAAAAGAGTATCATGAAAAGTTCATCAATGAATCACTTCATTCTAAATCCTTTGGCTAGAAACCTTCTCGATTCAAAAAGATAGAACAAAATCATCTTTTGAGATATCTTCTTAACCAACACAAATCTACTACTTGCATCATGAACTCGTTTTCATGATTCTTATTCATTGATAGATTGTTTTTAGCATTATTATATTTATTTCACCAATTATTTCATTATTCCCTCTATCAGATTTTCCACCTTTCCTGATTAGAAGTTTTCTCCCCTTTACCAATGAACCCAAATATCCAGTTTTTTTGGTCTTCAAGAGAATGTTGATTCAATTCAAATAGTTCTTTGGGTAAGTCCATTATAAGAATGTGTATAACCGATAAGGTAGTAGTAAAATACTCTAGATCCTAAATCCCATGCTCCAAATTCTTCTTCATGAAGTGATATTTGATTTCAATGTGATTTTTCATTGAAATATGGGAAATAATTTCTATTATTTAAAGAAAATTAAATATAATAATGGATTTTGAATAGAGACTTCACTTAAATATCCTCCATTATCATAGAATTCAATATAGGATTCCTTCAATTGTGAGTTTACTCCGTATTCAATGATCACCATGAATCAAATCTACAAAATAATGATGCTACCCACAATATTCATTTCTCTCCTAAAATCCAGATAAAGATAAATTACTCTCCCCATTTGGTCGTACACATCTGCATAGCCCATGAGACACCATAAATTGACATCTGAACCCCACTAAGCTATGTAAACTACCTGAAATTTATCCATTGACTCCATTTATTAACTTCATATTCAAACAATGATTCATTAATCACATTTAATGATCAGTTACATATTATTAATTGTAGTTTCACACTATGTTAGAATTTTCAAAATGTGAAATTACCACTTGGACTTGAGTCATTGATGGATCCTATAAGCATAGTAGGTCATAACATTTGTAATAAAGAAGATTTTAAACAAATAAATTACAATTTTATTCATGTCACTCACTTACATGTTTTCTAGAAGTATGAATTTTCAAAATTAATCAAATGACTTTATTATCAAGTGAGGATATATCACCAAGAGTTCTTGTCACCACATCTCCTCATAAAAACATGGAGAAAACATTTTTAAATGATGTGTATTTTCTATCATAGATTCTTGGTATGTTAAAAATTTTCAAAGATAGCACATTGTTAGAAAAAAAATAGATAATCATGAAATACATGAATGTTGTTTCTTCTGCCCCAATTGGTCTTCTCTCAATGGAAAAATTTCACTTGAAGTGAGGTATGAAACCAATTGTAGAATATTCAATACAACATGGAACCACTGGATCAATCATTTATAGATTTGATATATCGTTAGTTTCACATTATGATCTCCATCATATAATATTCCTTTTCTAAATTATGTAACTTCTAGATATACATTTGAAAAATAATGTTGTTTCATTACACCACTAGTTGAATATGATATCGTATTAGAATTTCAAGAGTTAGGATTCTTATTGTCACATGTATCTGCATTCAACTTATGCATTCATGCTCTTTCAGAACCCCCATTAATTGTATCTCCCCTTTTATCCTATACCAATTAACAGAAGTATTATAACTATTAATGCATGAGGATAGGGGTACCCCATGAATCATTAAGGATCATATTTTGGTTGATCCTGATGGATCAATACTTTGATATTTTCATGCAATGAATCTTACTATTTATGTGCTTGTTCCAACTTCCCTTCCAACCTCAACTACTCTGGATATATAACTTGATATTATTTTCCCACATTATCAGTAATCTTCTAAAATTTAGATTTTTTAGGATTGGTTTTTTTTACAATCTTCGGTTTAAACCCACTAGTAAAGATTTCCTTCCTTGATGCTCCATCAGTGTTAAATTTTTCATTATTTTTTTATCTACGAATGAATCTTTCCCCTCAACAACTTCTATTTCTTCATCCTATATTGGATAACTCTTTCTGCTACCTTTACATGTAACCTTATTTCATGTCATTTGAATTTTTCAATGACTTATCTATTGAATTTCCTTGTCTCATTTATCTATGTCACCTCACCATTTATTTTTGGGAGTGTGTCTTTCACTGTATGTATAATAGTTTTTACTTACAACCAAATCATCTCTTACCTTTTTCTTCCATGTTCATTCACATCCCTTCTAAGGGAGTTTTTATGATTATAACATAGGATTTTAGTGGTACACCTTTCATTGTGATCCTTGTCTTTCTTCAATGACTTTGAACCTCCATTTCATGTTAGAAATTTGTCTTCCAATATAATAATTCTCAATATACATGACATGAGATGAAGATTTAATTTATGGTTCCTTCTTCTTCCCTTATTTCTTCTCGCAAAAATATCTCTCCAAATTTCCATGAGTAGCACAAATAAAATATCTCTCATTAAAAACATACCTCACATCATTATTTCTTAGCTAATATGATGTTTTATCCATAAATATTCATCTAACACTTTACCCATGTTATTACTGACACATACTCATGGTGTGTCCCAATCATCTACAATAATATAATTTTATGGATACTTTTTTATGAGATATGATTCATTCTGAATTTTCACAAAGATTATTGTTATTATAAGATTTTGAAATA
Source organism: Viscum album (assembly GCA_963277665.1). NCBI lineage: Eukaryota > Viridiplantae > Streptophyta > Magnoliopsida > Santalales > Viscaceae > Viscum > Viscum album. The sequence goes on from OY728131.1 coordinate 360,365,677, forward strand.
TTTCTATCTTAAAAATATGAAATATATTTTAAATCCTAAAAAACTTGAAATATGATCATGCATCCCACATAAATAGAACAAGTTGTCGTAATTTTTTATGTAAGTCCATTTAGGATTGTTTATAGCCCCTACCACATTTTCTATATTTATAGAACTATTCATGTCTCTCTTCCTCTCATTCATGGGAGATGACTCATCATAGAAAATACCGTATTTTCCGCAACTACATAGACTTTGGTATGATAAAATAAATTCTTATTTTCTATTTAAAATTGAATATTTTATTTTCATTCTATTATTACCTTCTGAAAGATAGTTATATAATAAATTCAAACCACCCTTGAATTTGGAATGAAATTGGATTTAGATTTCTCTACTTTTTTCCAGACTGATTCTAGATATTATCCTAATTATTGAGTTTCCTTATCCATATATTCAATTTAATCATCAATTTATCTCCTACGATTATTCCCACTACGTATCTCATATTCCAATGTACATGAGAGCTTATCTACTATGTCCTTTTTCTCCTTTATTTTAAAATTCATTTGAGTGATAGATTCTTTAAATAACCCATTATATTATTGTATCATTTGATTATCATGTACCAATTATGACTGGTGTGTATCAATATTTCCATTTATAGATTTTATATTTTAAATTTCATTGGAGTACATATTTATCCCTTTTCATTATCATTGATTTTTTTAGTTATTTAGCTTGGGAATCAATATTCTCCCTTAAAGATATATCCACTTCAATTAGTCATTTATTTATACTTTTTATCATGTTGAATTCAATTTATGTCACTTTGATCTATATATCATTAGGCTCATTTTCCCCATTCAATTTCTGATCGAATGTCTTTTTTTACAAGGACAATGTAATTACCTGGGTTTTCATTCAGGTATGGATCTTTTAAATTTGTGTTTAATTATTTATTTTGGACCTATTATGGTTTCCTAATGATTTAATGAATGTTTTTATGGTTTCTAAAACATATTCAGAGCTGGGAACCTAGATTATTTGGGGTAATACTCCTGGTTCACATTTTATAGTAAACTATATGGGGAGGCCACATGGTTAGAAAACAAATGTTCTTGTGAAATTTTCTTGGACAGATCCTTACAACATGTTTGGGGAATGGTTACCCTAATCGTGCAACCTATCTATGCTAGTTCGCCTTTTTCCTAGGAACACATGCATGGTTTGTGAATGGTTTGTCAAACCATGTGGACAAATCATACACATGCTGTTTTGTCGTTAAAATTACTATTTTCCATTAATGATCTAAATTAACCGCCATAATCTTCTCAAATACAAAATCCTATAGGATTATCCTCCTTTTCTCCCCTTTTGGAATTTTTGTAGGCCTAGCCTATAGATTGAAAGATCTCCTTCATATGGGATCTGTTGGTCGGAGTGGACACTCAAGAGGGGGGTGAATTGAGTTCCAATTAAAATTTCTGTTTAGAAAATCCTTTACTAAAATTCTCCAATTTAAAATACTAATTGAATTGTAGTGAATTTGAACTAAAGCAAACTTTCAGTTAGGTTCTCAAGAGATTGATTAATTCCCAGTTAATCTAATCAGAATATCATATTAGCTTTTGAAATAAACCTAATGATGTGCAAGTAATGCAAACACTTTCTAATTCAATTATCAGAGTAATTTTGAAAAACAGTTTAAGTTTTAAAGCACTTAGCAGCAGAATAAAAGGTTTTAGATAAAACTAAATAAAGTACAGTAGATATAACCAAGAGGTTCAGTCTCAAGATGAGACTTACCTCTCAACACTTTATATAAAATTTATCCACACCCTAGATCGGGGTTCACAATAGTTTACAACTGTCCAGGTCAAAGACCTATACCACAATTCATTGTGGGAAACAAAAACAACAGAAAATACAGCTATCCAGGTCACACACAACCTCTACCACTATCCACAGTGGTAAATAGAAGATGTAAATAGTTTGAATGAGGATTTATAGATCCTCCAGTTAAGGTTCAGGAGATAGTGTATGTGTAAATTAAAAATGATGACACACACTTCTCGTAAAGTAAATAATAGATCACTGAGCAAGATATAGAATTTAGAATGGCTCTAGTGATTTCAGAGTAGCTCTGCACTCCTTAGAATTTGATTAGAAATGGTTCTGAGTCCTCTTCTGGTTTTTTTCTGGAAAACAGAGTGTCATTTTCTTGACATCTAGGTTCAGAGACAGTGAAAATGTAGTCGATGATGTTCTTCAAAATCCTCTTCAATGTAAAGAACTCTTCTTGAGTAAGATTGAGTGTGTATGAGCTTTTGTGTCTTCATGGTTGTGTGTGTATATCTGTATGAGCTCTTCTTGTGTATGTCACTTGTAGATCACTTCTGTATGGATGTTGTATCTTGTATCTTGTATCTTGTATATGGTCTTTTTTACTCTTGTGCAGCAACAGGGACTTTTATAGCATGAGCTCCGGCAAAAGAAATTATTTCTTTTTTCAGGTACGAGGTACGATTCCCTGACATCCAACAACCTTCATTAAATAAATTTCATAGCATTAAAATACACCTGATATGACCGTTGGTTAGATTAGACAAAGATAAATAAATTAAGGCAGCATCGGATTCTCTGGAATGATAGCTTTGGATATCGGTAGCCTTGTGTACCGGTAAGTCTTTATATCGGTAACCTCTTGTATAACGGTAGACTTTCTGTTGGTAGACTTCATGTCTGTTGGTATACTTGATCGGTAGCGGTAAACTTAATGTATCGGTGACCTTTCATGTAACGGTAGCCTTTCTATCGGTAGACTTATTTCGGTAACTTGTCTGTAATGGTAGGCTTGAATAACAGTGACTTGTCTGTATCGGTAGGCTTGAATAACGGTAGACTTGTCTATATTGGTAGGCTTGCATAACGGTGACTTGTCTGTATCGGTAGGCTTGTATAACGGTAGACTTGTTGTAATGGTGGACTTGATGTATCGGTGACCTTCACTTATTAGTAGACCTGTTGTACCGGTGGACTTGATGTATCGGTAGCACCGGTGGACTTGATGTATCGGTAGCTTTGTTCTGTAATGGTGACCACTTGTATGTTTAAGAATTCTATTAGCATAATGGGTTAAGTTAGAATATATATCCATCCAGTAACCAAATTCTCTGAAGATAATATAAATATTATAATATATGAATATGTGCATGGTGTACAGAAATACTGAAATAAGTAATTAATCATTAATCAATAAAGGGATTATCAAACTATAATTGAGCATAATTTGGATTATCAAAATATAAGTTCAACTAATTCTCCAGAGGGTTCAACAATCTCCCCCTTTTTGATAATCACAACTTATGCCAAAGTATTAAAATGGTGTCAGCGGAAAAAAAAATTCTTAAAAAAAATTAAAAAAAAATTAAAACAAAGTTCTCATTTTTTTTCTCCCCCTTATATTCTCCCCCTTGCAATTACACTCCCAGGTCTCATTAGATTCATTTTCTCCCCCTTTGTGATTAAAAAGAAGAAGGGTAGAGTCAGAGAAATGTAGATACTAAAAGAGAACAGATTATACAGAAACATAGAAAAGTAGAGAATGTAAGAGTAACTTTCCATTAAATTACAAAAGATACAAACTGATAAAGTCAGTATTACAAGAGAAAATACAAGTGAATCCCATAAAAAACATCCAGAATCACTCAATATTCCTCTGGAATAGGAGTCTTTCCCTAAGGACTAGAAGAGGGTGCAGGTTCAGATTGAGTAGATGGCTTGGGAATAGCTAAAAAAACAACTGGAGTTTCAGCCACTGAAACTGTACCGGATCTGAAATATGTGCTTCTATGTGTGATCATAGGAGTTAAGCTTCAAATAGCCTGAACTGAAGACAACTGAGGTGTACTCCTAGAGGTAGAGGTAGGAAGGGTAGGAGGGACAATCACAGGTCTGGAATCCACATGCAAGAATGGTAGCAACAGGTTCCTGAAATCCATAATAATATTACCTCCTCTCTCCATTGCTGGCACAAAATCATCACGATTTTCAATGAATTTATCCAAGGAAGGAGTAAGCTCCATGAGCTTACTAACCTGTTTTCTGAAAGCTTGAGTCACTGGATAAAACTTCATATTCTCCATCAAGAGCTTGAAATTATTGGTCATTTGATGCTTGGTATAGACCTTCTCAAAGTAAGCATCCACCTTGTTCTTAATTTCCTCTTGAGAAGCAGTAGCCGCCCATAGGTGATCACGAACAAAACTAATAACTTCCCTAGTGGTAGCAAGGATATGAGTATCTGAGGTGCCACTGGTACTGGCCTTATCCAACTCTTCCTCGATCATAGTTCTGAGCTGGTCAATGTTCACAGTAGAGCTGGATGAGGGAAGGGGTTTTACCGAGAAAGCTACTGTCTCCTGGAAAGATTGTGTCAAATTACTAACCACCTTCTGAACAAGTTCATCTTGACTGTTCAAATGTTCCTTGACTGATTTCTTAAAATCCTAAAATACTTCCACAAACTGTTTAACTACTTCTTTGATATATCTGATATCAGTATTAACTTGGGTTTGAGACCTGTTCATGGAAGTCAATGAAGCAATAGATTGTCTTAGAGCAACCACAGCTCTTGTCCAACTCTCAATTTGAGTATGGAATACTTTAACTTCATCCATCATTCCCCTCACTAGACTAGAAACAGCACATCCCAGAGATAGCTCCAGGGATTGCTCCACACTCCTCATTTCATCAACCAGATATTTCTTTAAATCTGCCACTGATTCTCTCAGTGCTTCTTTCATTTCAGCCTTTAAGGACTCAAGGTCCTCCTTGGTTGCCAAATTTTCATCCACAACAGGTAGGATAACTGTTTTCCTTTGGGGCTGGTCTTCCTCGTCTGAATCATCATAATTAAGTCCAAGAACCATATATCCTGGTTCTGATGTCCAACCTTCAATGTCATATAGTACAGAAACTGAACCAAGATTCTCCCCCTCACTTAGAGCATTCTCCTAAGGTATCTCCTCCAACTGTTCTGCTTAAGGTAATTCCACAACTTCCTCTACAACTTCAGCAGATGAAAAAACCATTTTCTCTAAGGGCACAAAGACTCTCTCATCAATGGAAGAATATGCTACTTATTTTTCCTGATAAGGCATTATCCTGACTATACTATCTATCAGAGGGCTCAAACTGAGATCTTCTTCTTCATTTTCCTCATCATCTGCTTCAACAACAGCCTCCTTTTCTCCATGAGAAAAATGATCGGATTTGGTTCCCTCATCCTCTTCAGAGGTGTCCCTGACAACATTCTGATATGATTCTTCTTCTTCTTATTCAGTGGAATCAGTACCATTGTCCTTCAAAATAGTTTCTCTCCTTGTTAGTTCTTTTGGAGGGCTAGCTGCTCCATAGGAAATATTTTGGTGCACAAGACTAGGAGGTAAATCTGGGTCTCCTCGTTCCTCAACTGATGTCTCTTCCTCCTCAGCATCAGCTTCATTATCACTGTAGATTGGTTCTGGATCATCTGGTCCAAGACCAGGATCCCTCACATCCTTTGGTCTAGAAGGATGATCCACAAGAGTGTACTTTTCATAGATTTTACCTTCATCATTAACCCATAATTTCTTTCAAGGGTTCCATCTAACATTCATAAACTTACAAACAGTCCTAGTGAGGCAAAAGTTATCCTTAACCACAACAGTTTCATCCTGAGGTCTAGCTACCTCGTTTTCCTTCAACATAATAGAAATAAACTTAGAAAAGACAAGTGCATTGGACTTAGACTTCGGTCTAGTCATATCCTCAATCTAAATCATTAGCAATTTGCACAAATTCACCTCTACTCTATGCTTTAATAGATACAACAAATAAATATCCTGAAATCTGAGGGTAGAAAAATCCCATCTCCTTGGACAAATCACATGCTGAATGAACTTAAAAAGTATTTTATCCTCCCCTGCCATTTCTGCAGAATGATCTTTCTAGGGGTTCCATTTCCTGTCAATTCCAACAAGGCATCCTCATATTTGAAAAAGTCACTAGCAGTAGGTATGGATTTTGAATAAAATCCATAATCACCACTATGAGGAACTCTAAGGTTCTCATCCCATTCAACTGTTGAAAACGAAAACTTTTTACCATTCACAAATGAAATCGCCCCATTCTCCTCTTCTGAAATCTCAAAAAAGAAAAAACATATAACTCTTTTACCAGTATAAGATAATATGGTCCATTATTGTTCATGAAGCATTCGAGCCATCCTTGCTCTTGTAAGGTCTTCAGAATCAAGGACTTTATTTCCAACAGCCATTCCGCACATAACTCCTTTTCCACTACAATTTCTCGCTTCAATAAATGAGGATTCACAGGATTCCTTTGAACAACACTTCTACTTCTTCCACTAGAACCAGCATTGGTTACTTTCTGCTTCTTAGCTTGCAGCGCATCACTCCCTTCATCCACTAAGGGTCGCTTCACACGGGCCATTTCAGATTCTGAGGCTTAGGGTTTTGCGAGCTTGAGAGGTTTTAGGTAGGAGGGTTTCGAACAGATGGATTTGTGGTGATTTAGTGACGTCTAGAGTTAGGATTAATATCATTTAGGATTCACATATAAAATAAATCTCATATGAAAAATAGTTCGAAGTCTCGGCCTTAATACAAAAATATAAAACAGCGCAAGAGATGTACCGGTGAGGTCTATCCTAACGGTGAGGTTTATCCTAACGATGAGGTTTATTCTAATGTTGAGGTTTATTCTAATGGTGAGGTTTATTCTAACGGTGAGGTTTATTCTAATGGTGATGTTTCTCCAAACGGTGAGGTTTATTCTAACGGTGAGGTTTATTCAAACTGTGAGGTTTCTCCTAACGGTGAGGTTTCCCTTAACGGTGAGGTTTCTCCTAAAGGTGAGGTTTCTCCTAATGGTGAGGTTTCTCCTAATGGTGAGGTTTCTCCTAATGGTGAGGTTTCCCCTAATGGTGAGGTTTCTACTAACGGTGAGGTTTCTCCTAATGGCGAGTTTTGTCCTAACGGTGAGGATTCTCCTAATGGTTTAAGAGTAAGTTATCATCCCTAATTCGTGTCTAATGAAACTTAATCTTTCTGAACTAAAAGGCTTAGTGAAAATATCATCTAATTGGAGTTCAGTGCCTATAAATTCAAGAGTTATATCACCTCTTTGCTAATGATCTCTTAGAAAGTGGTGTCTAACATCAATGTGTTTGGTTCTAGAGTGAGACACAGGGTTCTTTGCGATGTTGATCGCACTAGTGTTATCACAGTTAATTGAAACTTGTTTAAAATCAAACCCATAGTCCAGTAAAGTGTGTTTCATCCATAGAATATATGCACAACAACTACCAGTAGCTATATACTCTGCTTCAGCAGTAGATAATGCAACTGAATTATGTTTCTTACTACACCATGATACTAAGGACCTTCCAAGTAAATGACATTTTCCTGTTGTGCTCTTTCTATTTAACCTACATCCAGAAAATTCAGCATTTGAATAACTTATTAAATCAAATGATTATCCTTTTGGGTAAAACAATCCCAAATTAGCAGTATATTTAAGGTATTCGAAAACCCTTTTAACAGCAAGTAAGTGTGACTCTTTAGGGTTCGCTTGAAATCTAGCACACATACATACACTAAACATAATATCAGGTCGACTAGTAGTAAGATAAAGTAAACTCCCAATCATACCTCTATAATTAGTTTGATCTACTAGTTTCCCAGTTTCATCAATATCTAATTTACAGGTGGTACTCATAGGTGTATAACTTTCTTTAATACTATACAAACCAAAATGTTTTAATAAATCCTTAGTATATTTAATTTGATTTAAAATAATAGCATCTTTAGTTTGAAAGATTTGAAATCCAAGAAAGTACTTTATCTCTCCCATTAAGCTCATTTCAAACTCATTTGGCATAACCTTTGAAAAATCAGTACATAACGAATTTTTAGAAGATCCAAAAATAATATCATCAACATAGATTTGTACTGTTAAAACATCTTTTGAAATTCTTTTTATAAAAAGAGTGGGATCAACAATTCCTTTTGTAAATCCTTTTGAAATAAGAAAATTTGTAACTCTTTCATACCAGGATCTTGGAGCTTGTTTTAACCATATAAATATTTAGAATGTTTAATAACATGATTTTGAAAGTGAGGATTTGAGAAACCAGGTGGTTGTTCTACAAAAACATCTTCAACAATAAAACCATTTAGAAAATCACTTTTCATATCCATTTGATATAACATGAAATTCAGATGTGACGAAAAGGCAAGTAAGATCCTAATTGCCTCTAATAAAGCTACAGGTGCAAAGGTTTCCTCATAGTCAATTCCTTCTTCTTGATTGTAACCTTGTGCAACTAGTCTAGATTTGTTTCTTATGATGTTTCCAGATTCATCAACTTTGTTTCTAAACACCCACTTTGTGCCTATGGTTAATCTGTCCTTAGGTATTTCTACTAATTCCCAGACTTTATTTCTTTCAAATTGATTTAGTTCTTATTGCATAGCCATTACCCAAAATTCATCATTGATAGCATCATTGATATTTTTAGGTTCTAACTATGAAAGAAAGGCTTGATGTTCAACAAGATTTCTTAGAGAATCTTTAGTCTGTGTTCCTCTATCTAGATTACCTACAACAGCATCTAAAGGATGGTACTTTAGGATCCTAGTTGGTCTCGTAAAGGTAGGTCTAGAGCTTTCAGATTCATCAATAGTTTGGGAATGAACAGAAGCAGGTTTTGGAAAATTTTCAAAACTGGATCTTTTAACTATAGGTCCACTATCTTTATCATTAAGGTTCAAAACAGAGAGATCATCTTCAAGATTTTCAAGAGAGTTCTTAGGTTCATGTGGGTCAGTTTCATCAAATTTGATGTGAACAGATTCCTCCACACATTTGGTTCTCTTATTGAAAACTCTATAGGCTTTACTAGAAATAGAGTAACCTAGGAAAATTCATTCATCACTCTTGGATGCAAACTTGTCAAGATTATGTTTGGTATTAATAATAAAGACTTTTCAACCAAAAACTCTGAAGTAGTTAACCTTAGGTTTCCTATGGTTCCACAACTCATAAGGGGTCCTCTTAAGAACAGGTCTGATCAAGACTCTATTGATAATATAACAAGATGTATTGATAGCTTCAACCCAAAAATAAATAAGTAGGTCATACTCATTGAGCATGGTTCTAGAAATTTCATGAAGGGTTTTATTCCTCCTTTCTACTACACCATTTTGCTGAGGTGTCCGAGGGGCAGAGAAATTGTGACTATAGCCATTGTGTGAGCAGCAGGATTCAAACTCATGATTTTCAAACTCACGGGCATGATCACTTCTCAAGGTTTTAATCTTAAGTCCACTAAGGTTCTCTATAGACTTGGAATATTTAACAAAGTAAGAACAAGCTTCAGTTTTGTGAGCTAGAAAATATACCCAAGTATACCGAGAATAGTCATCTACTAGAACATAGACATAGTGCTTCCCATTTAAACTATAAACTCTAGAAAGTCCAAACAAATCCATGTGAACCAACTCGAGAGGTTGAGAATTTGATACTTCTTTCTTTTATTTGAAAGAAACTTTATGTTGCTATCCCTTTTGACAGGGATTACAAACTTTATCTACTGAGAATTCAAGTTTTGGTAGGTCTCTAACTAAGTTCTTCCTAGTATGTTTTCTAAGTGAATGTACATTGCAGTGTCCTAATCTTCTGTGCCAAATCTAAGAATCTTTGTGAAAATCATTTAAACAAGTAATATTATTCATAGATAAAGAATTTAAGTTAACATCATAGACATTTTCATTTCACAAGGTAGAAAATACTAAATCATTTTTATAATTAAAAACATTGCAAGAATTATTTTCAAATTTAACATTGAAACCATCATCACATAACTGAGAAATACTTAGTAAATTATACTTAAGTCCATCAACCAATAGAACTTTAGAAATTAATACTGAGTCAGTGTTACCAATATGTCCTAAGCCGATGATTTTCCCTTTAGAATTATCACCAAAGGTGACAAAACCTCCATCAACTCTGACTAAGCTTTTATAGAATGAGAAGTCTCCTGACATGTGTCTTGAACATCCACTATCCAAGTACCAAGTCTTTCTACAAGAGATCTTTAAGCAGGTTCCCTACAACACAGATTTAGATAAGAAATGATTTTGGTACCCAGATTTTCTTGGGTCCAGACAGGTTAGCAAATAAAACTTTAGGTACCCAAATTTGTCTTATGGGTCTCATAAAATTTGTAGAATCAATAGATTTTGAAATATAAACCCTGTTAGATCCATAACAATGAATGTAACTAGTTGAAGCATATGGACTTCTAGAACTAGAACTATCTACATTCTGTCCAGATTTAGAAATAAATCTAGTTTTGGTAATTTTTCTTTCTCCAGGTTGGTATCCTATACTAGTAGTATATCTAGGTGCAATCTTCTTACCTATAATTTGAGTAAGAGTATCTTTTCCCTTTGTAAAATTTTCTAAATCCTTCCTATGTTGCTCATTTGAAAATTTTAGTTCAATGTTTTCTTTAAGAAACTGAGCATTCTTTTTCATTTCTATGTCAAGATCAGATTTATGTTTAACAGTTAAAGCATACTGTTTCTTTAAACCTTTGTATTTGTCTTTCATCTCATAACAGGCTTCATCCAACATATCACAGTATTCAAACAGTTCATATTTTGACATATTTTTAGAATCAAAATCATCTCTAGAATAATATGTATTTAAAGCAGGAGTTTCAGATGTTACCTTAGAAGTGTTTGTCATAAAACACATGTTTGACTTATTTCTGTTTTCAGTCTCAGAATATTCAGATTCACTGGAGCTATCCTCAGAAGCACTCCAAGTAGCCTTCATGGCTTTCTTATACTTGTTGTCCTTATACTCATTCTTCTTCTTGTATTTCAGCTTTGGACAGTCTGCTTTTATATGCCCTTTTCTTTTGAATTCATAGCAGACAACATCATCAGATTTGTCAGATTTCTTCCAGTCTTTTTTCTAGTGTCCCTTGTTGTCATACTTACCTTTGTAATTTGATTTTCTGAAAAACTTCTTCTTCCTATAAATCTTCTTAAATCTTTTTTCTATGTGAGCCATTTCTGCATCACTTTCAGCACTTTCACTTTCTTCGCATCTTGAGCTATCACTTACAGCTTGAAGTTTCTCCTTATCCTTATTCTTTGAAGTAGATGTCATGAAGGCAACTAACTTCCTTTTTGGTTCATCTTCTTCTTCTTTGTTTACCTTAAGTTATTCTTCATACATCATCAACTTACCAATAAGTTCCTTGACTGGTAGTTTACCAATATCACAAGATTCTCTGATTGAAACAGAAGTTCCCCTCCATCTTTCAGGTAGGCATCTCAAAATTCTCATGATCTGCTCCTTTGGTGAAACGTCCTTTCCCAGTGAGATCATTGTATTAACAATTTTGTTAAACCTGAGATACATATATGAAATGGGTTCATCAGGCTTCATCTTAAAATTATCATATTTAATAGTATAGGTGTTCAATCTCGTTTCCTTAACATTAGTTGTTCCTTCATGAGAAACACATAAAGTATCCCAAATTTCATATAGAGTCTTACAAGAAGATATTCTATTAAATTACTCATCTCTTAAAGAACAATACAGAGAATTCATAGCTTTGAAATTATTATTATAAGTTGTCTTAGAAGCTTCATTCCAGGTAGATCTAACAGTAGTGGGAATTTTAAATTCTAATTCTATGGCAGTCCAAATATCAAAACCCATGCTCTCTAAATGAATTTTCATCTTAATCTTCCACTGAGCATAGCTGTTTCCATTGAAAAATGGTTTTCTATTAGTAGCAACACCTTCCAGTCTATTACCCATGATAACTATGTTAAAACAAAAATTTTAAAGAGATAAAAATTTAGAAATAACAGAAATTTTTAGAACATTAAAATAAAACTAAAATCACAGTTGAAAAACAGATTACTTCAAGAAATATTTTAAAACCCTCTGATACCAAATGTTGGTTGGAGTGGACACTCATGAGGGGGGTGAATTGAGTTCCAATTAAAATTTCTGTTTAGAAAATCCTTTACTAAAACCCCCCAATTTAAAATACTAATTGAATTGTAGTGAATTTTAACTAAAGAAAAATTTCAGTTAGGTTCTCAAGGGATTGATTAATTCCTAGTTAATCTAATCAGAAGATCAGATTAGCTTTTGAAACAAACCTAATGATTTACAAGTAATGCAAACACATGCTAATTCAATTATCAGAGTAATTTTGAAAAACATTTTAAGTTTTAAACCACTTAGCAGTGGAATAAAAGGTTTTAGATAAAACTAAATAAAGCACAGCAGATATAACCAATAGGTTCAGTCTCAAGATGAGACTTAGTCCTCTAAACACTTTATATAAAATTTATCCACACCCTAGATTGGGGTTTACAACAGTTTACAACTTTCCAGGTCAAAGACCTCTACCACAGTTCTTCGTGGGAAATAAAAACAACAGCAAATACAGTTGTCCAGGTCACACACGAACTCTACCACTATCAATAGTGGGAAATAGAAGATGTAAAGAGTTTGAATGAGGATTTATAGATCCTCCAGTTAAGGTTCAAGAGACAGTGTATGAGTAAATTAAAACTGATGACACACACTTCTCGTAAAGTAAATAATAAATCACTGAGAAAGATATAGAATTTAGAATGGCTCTAGTGATTGAAGTGTAGCTCTGGACTCCTTCGAATTTGATCAGAAATGGTTCTGAGTCCACTTATGGTTTCTGTCTGGAAAACAGAGTGTCATTTTCTTAACATACAGGTTCAGAGATAGTGAAAATGTAGTCGATGATGTTCTTCAAAATCCTCATCAAAGTAAAGAACTATTCTTGAGTAAGCGTGAGTGTGTATGAGCTTCTGTGTCTTCTTGGTTGTGCATGTATATCTGTATGATCTCTTCTTGTGTATGTCACTTGTAGATCAATTCTGTATGGATGTTGTATCTTGTATCTTGTATCTTGTATATGGTCTTTTATTCTCTTGTGCAGCAACAGGTACTTTTATAGCACGAGATTCGGCAAAAGAAATGATTTCTTTTTGCAGGTACGAGGTACAGTTCCCTGAAATCCAACAACCTTCATTAAATAAATGACAGAGCATTAAAATATACCTGAAATGACTGTTGGTTAGATTAAAAAAAATGAAATTAAGGCAGCATCGGATTCTCTGGAATGGTAGCTTTGGATATCGGTAGCCTTGTGTATAGGTAAGTCTATGTATCAGCAACCTCTTGTATAACGGTATCCATTTTATCGGTAGACTTCATGTCTGTTGGTAAACTTGATCGGTAGCGGTAGACTTAATGTACTGGTGACCTTTCATGTAGCGGTAGCCTTTCTATCGGTATACTTCCTTTGGTAAGTTGTCTGTAACGATAGGCTTGAATAATGGTGACTTGTCTGTATTGGTAGGCTTAAATAATTGTAGACTTGTCTGTATGGGTAGGCTTGCATAACAGTGACTTGTCTGTATCGGTACGCCTGCATAATGGTAGACTTGTTGTACCGGTGGACTTGATATATCAGTGACCTTCACGTATCGGTAGACTTGTTGTACCGGTGGACTTGATGTATCGGTATCTTTGTTTTGTAATGGTGACCACTTGTCTGTTTAAGCATTCTATTGGCAGAATGGTTTAAGTTAGAATATATATCCATCCAGTAACCGAATTATCTGAAGATAATATAAATATTATAATATATGAATATGTGCATGGTGTATAGAAATACTGAAATAAGTAATTAATCATTAATCAATATAGGGATTATCAAACTATAATTGAGCATAATTGGGATTGTCAAAATATAAGTTCAACTAATTCTCCAGAGGGTTCAACAGGATCTGATCGAGATTTCATTCATCACATTGGATGTGCAATGGTAACTAATCGAGTTAGTTTCATCCTTTCCTCTACTCTTATTCTCTCAATATAGTTTTCAAGGTGTGGGAATTTTTTTTCTCTTTTCATAGATCTACTCTAATCTGAGACAAATCATGGGCCGATACAGGATGAAGATATTCATACAAGACTAATGTGGGTGGTCTATAACTCATCCCTATTCATTGATTATGGAGTTGTCTTTTGGGGCCCATAGATTCCCTCAGGTTTCATTTAATGAATTTATATTCCATGCTTATTATCATTAGAACAATATGGTAAATATCATTCCAAATATTTTATTAGTTTTTAGTGGCTATCCCCATAACTCTATCCATCCCATGTAGGATGTTATTACATAATTGGGTTTTTAGTATTTGAAATATTTGAGCCAACATTTAGTTGTGACTTGGCTTGACCCATGTAAGGGTATTCATTTCTATATTAAATGGATTGATTCGTATTGTGAATTGCATAATTGAAAGTACAGTATATGCTCACCACTCTACCCTCCTAATTTATGTGCTTCAAATTGATATTAAAATGTAATAAAAATATAATTTGTGATATATACTAAGTATATAACTTGACCAAATTTAAATGTGAATGAATAATTTGTTGAATGTTCACAACACCCCTTACCATGTTGATGGAAGGTAGAATAGTGAACCTTAATTATTGAATGTTCTTAAATGGATTAAAAGAACGGTTACATGATACTTTTCCATATCACACTAATTAAAGGAAAGGATTGAACCAATAGAAATTATAAATGACTTAATTATTAAACAAGAGTGGTCTGACTCGAACTCGCCTTGGAATCTTATGAGAGAATACACTGAGGAGTTGGGAACCCAATTCCAGTTTAAGGATGCGTCTTGGTTAGGTTGAGACCCACATAGATCCTGATCCGTTTCTATTCTTGGATTTCTCATATGACACCATAGAATCCCTCACATAGTATTAAAGGATTCCTAGGATACACTCTTTGGATCCAACATTGACTAGTAGGTTCCATGGTTATAGTCCATAGGGCCCAGTCACTGCTTATGCTCGTTTTAACATGGATGATCACCTTGGATTCAGTAGAAATATTATTTTCAAATTCCTTGGAACATGATCACTGTATTATAATATTTTCCTTAGACAGACTATAGTGATTACTGAGTTGGAGACCCTTGAGTTGTATGTTACCTCAGTTATTAGCTTGGAACTTCATTATTAAATATCATTATAGGCTGCCTTGTTATATCTTAGAACCTTCACTTTTGTTAACATGTGACTTATTTATAAATAGGTAATAATAAAATAATGAATTCAATATATGTTTAGACACTAGCCATTGGATAAAGTATAAACTTGGGTATTTAGTTAAATTGCACTATTTTACTTATATATGCGTTCTTGCAGACTTTTACATTTCCATTACATGGGCCAGATGTTGTAGACACCATTGGTGGTGGCCCATTTAGATTTATCTCACACCCTCTCTAGGTGATGTTTGGTATTTATAGTAGATTACATGAATACATGGGTTGATAGAAGGAAGCATACAACTTCAATCACTTGATTACATGCTTTTTAGGATGGATCTTGATAACTGATGACCGAGCCGAAGCTTAACATGCTTGGGATAGTCTTTGATTCCATTAAATTTTTTTGGAAAACTTATTTCCTATTGTATTGTATCCATGTATTCTAGTTTTCTTGTGACATGACATATCATCATCAATTGTTTTATGTTATTTCATTTGATTCAGTTATTGTTATCATTATTTATTTGTTTCTTATATCAGTTTCCACTGTTTACTTATATTGCTTCATCTAATTACCTAAGTTTATATTTCTCCATTATGACACCCTCTGGTAATGAGGTCATAGTATCCTTATGAAAAAACCCTAGTCCCTCATTACTAGTCGGTAGGCTATTTCATTTGGGGAGATGTGCTTGAGGTCATGTGGCCAACTAGGCTCAGGGTTCCAATTAAGTGGTATCTAGGTCCAGGACATCACAAATTGGTATAAATGGTGGTTTTTCTTTATTTATTTACTATTTATAGACAACATTCATGAGCTTAGAAACACTTGGGAAATGTTTATAAGACATTCTTGGTCATTTCATACCAATGTCCGGGGTAAAAACCATGGTGCTTGAATTATAATTGTTTTTTTCTTATTCCTGCCATAGTTGATATTATTTCACCATTATGTGATGCACATGATGTGTGGAGTTATCTATTATTATTCTAAATGAGGATATCATTTCCTCCTTGGCTCGATGATATGAGGTTAAAAATAATTTTTACATGCACCATTATAGGCACCTATAATTCTCATGTCATTCATATAGACTTGCCATATAGGTGTATTTAACTGCTTTGAATTGGTTGATATGCTTGTGATTTTTGATGGATGTTGTGATAGTTATATTATGCTTGTATTAATATTGGTTCATATTTATTGATTTCATGTCTAAATTCATGAGGTTTATGGTCCCTCAGGGGTTAGTATTGGTAATTTACTGAGTTGAACCATTATGCTATAAATAAATGGGTAATGTTTTAATTGATGAGGTGTATGTGTACTGATTCAATGGAAACGACTGTCCATTATAAAGTGGGACATGACTTATAATATGAAATGTTTTCACATCCTTATACTACTTTATCATGTTTATGAAAGGTAAAGGATTCAACATGTTAATTAAATGTAAAATGAAATGAAACTTACACATGCGAACTTACCAACACCTGGCCTTCCAAATGAGTAGTTGGGGCAGTATGACTTGGGTAGTGAGTTTTATTACATTTAGGTTCCACTAGAAATTATATTTTTCTTCTTAAATATTTTATTGAGGTGTGTTCTTGGAATTTTTTTCCAATGCTAGTGCGACATCCTTATTTCGTATGACAAGAAGGTGGCGATGATTGTACACCATCCATGGTGGGCCCTAAGCCTCCAATATTTCATTCATAAGTGCCACTTGAGGCATCACCTGTTGTACCTAATATTTCCATTATTTCCCATGTTCATGATAGTTTCTTATATATGATATAGTCCATACATGGTGCTCAACCAGTTTCGCCTACAATGGCTGACCTGACTCTTGAGTCCCAGCATAAGAATCTTCCTACTTTCTCAGGGTATAGTGGTCTAGAGGTTGCTAATTCATGGGTAGAAACCACCCTATCTATATTTAATAATATATAGATGTATCTAGAGAGTAGTTTCAGGCCTACCACTTACTTGTTTTGTGATTCATCCAATTGTTGGTGTGATGTGATTACCTAGGTCAGTCGTCATCAGGGGATTTCATGGGTTGATTTCCAAACTTCCTTCTATGATCAATTCATTCTTGAGACATTGAAAGAGGATAAATCGAGAGAGTTTATACATCTCAAACAAGTATCTTTGTTTGTTATGAAATATTCATCAAATTTTATTGAGTTACAGTGGTTTACACCGCTTCTAGCTGATGATGAGATTTCACATGATAAAAAATTTGAGGAGGTGTTACAGTACACCATCCTTATGTTGGTGAATTTATTTCACATAAAAAGGTTTATACAATATTTAATCAGGATATTAACACTGAGTGAAACCTGAGGGATGAAAATAGTACCAGGTATAGAGGATCGGTGTCATGGTAGGCCAATAGTTCTCCTAGTGGCAGGAAATATTCTCTTGAGGTTTCTCATCAGGGAAGTGACAAACCGAGTGCACATTTTGATAGCTCTAAAGTGTGTCTTCACTGTGTAAGATGGGGTCACCTAAAGTCTCATTGTGATAGATACCCAATAGAGTGTCCGGATTGTGGCCATATGGGTAATATTTAGCGTTTCTACAAAAATTTTCTACCAGCTTTGAGTAGAAAAGGGTCTGCACCAGCTCCACCTTTAGGATTAGATTATTTTGCATTGCGTGAGGAGGTGAGTTGGAATAGAATCAGTATAAATGGTCAAGGAGGAGGTCATAAAAGTTGTATCCAGACTCCTAGTAACTAGTAGTACTTGTCGAGTAGTTATTTTTGTGGTAGTCCTTTTTCATAGGGTCGTTGATCTAGCCAGTTGCATGTACTATAGTCGATACCCAATGATCAGGCTACCTTCCCATTTATAGTGTGAGGTATTATTATTTTCATATCTAATATGGTATCATATTTATTTGATATAGGTTCTTAGATCTCTTTTATCTATGTATCTATCATAGAAAGGCTCATAATTGAGATATAATATTAATGTGGTGTAATGACCCGAGATACACCATGAGGGATATGGTTAGATCGAATATGCCAGTGTAGGGACTATCCCCTTGAAGTCAGAAATTACCTTTTCTTATGAAACCTATTTGTTCTTGAGATGATGGGCTTGGATTTATAAATCGGGATGGACTGGTTCATTCAGTATCACACTTTTTTAGACAGCTATCACCGTAGGGTATCTTTTACATCAAATGAAGGAAACAATTATCTACATAACGGTGAGTGGATGTCTTGGCTAGTAGAGCAACACCAAAGCATCATGGGATAGGTGGAGTGACCTCTAAGATTGAAATCTCTTCCCTGGAGGATCTAGGTTTACATCAAGATGATTTCCATACAGTGGTAGATCTTTTCAGGTATGCCTTTCTAGATGACTTTTCTAGTTTACCTCCTTAGAGAGAGGTAGATTTTATGATCAATCTTATTCTAGTAGTAGATCCAGTGTTGATTCCCCTATATAGGAAGGTACCTACTGAGATCAAAGAGGTCAAGTGGTAGTTAGAGGATTTAGAGGCTACATGATTTATTCAGAACAGTACATCCTCTTAGGATTTTCCCATGCTTTTCTCTAAGAAATAGGTTAGAGCCTTACATCTATACATGGATTATATATTGTTTAAACAATTTTTTGTCAAGAAACAATATCCACTACCTTGAATAGATGATCTCTTCGACCAACTTTTAGGATATTGGTTCTTCTCTAAGATCGACCTAAGATCAGGTTTTCATCAGGTGTGAGTTAGGCCATCATACATACCATGTATAGCTTTTTGTAGTAAGTATGGTATGTATGAGAAATTTATTATGTCATTCGGTCTTACAAACACACAAAACATTTTCATGGATCTAATAAATAGGGTTTTCTACCCCAATTTGGATTCTTTTTTCATAGTCTTTGTGGAAGACATCATGGTGTATCCACACACTCATAGAGACCAATCAAATCATCTTTAGATTGTCTCGAGTACACTGAGAGAGAATCAAATTTACACCAAGATTGATAAGTTACACTTCTAGATCAATAAATTTCACTTATTGGGTCATATAATATCAACATTAGGTGTATCCATTGACAAAGAAATGGTTAGTTCTATATTTTCTTGGGAGAAGACCAAGAATGTGTTTGGAATACAAGGTTTATTTGAACTGTATGGATATTACATGAATTTAATATGGGAATTTTCCAAACATGATTCACCCCTTACTAGTCTTACAAATATGGGAGTCATGTTCATATGGTTGGAGGAGTGCGAGAAATCCATTTAGGGAGTAAAATGGAGGATTATCTCATCACATATTCTAACAATTATAAAGCTAGGAATAGGTAAAAACGTATTCTATGATACATTAGGCATCAACCTAGGAGAAATGCTAATGCAGGAGGATAGAGTCAGTGCATATGAAGCTCAACAGTTGAGACCTTATGAGAGAAACAACCCGACACACAACCTTGAGCTAGCAGTAGTTCTCCATGAGTTATGTTGCTGGATAAATTAAATGTTTGGTGAGCACTTTTTGGTGCACAAAAACCATAAGATCCCCAAATATATATTTTAAAAATGTGACTTGAACCTCAAAAAATAGAGATGGGTCACATATCAACAATATTTTGATTTTCGTATTTCCTTTACACTTATAAAGGGAAATGTGGTTGCAGATGCACTGAGTCAATAAACTGAAATACATGTAGTATGGTAATATAGTGATGAATGGAAGTTAATGGCCCTTTTTTATAAGCTTCATATAGAGTTTCCTGATAGTCATGATAAGTCTTATCTCTCATATTTGGTAGTTACCTCTTCCCTATTTGATAAGGTGGAGAGTATATAGTTTTCATATTCTGAACTCTTGGTTAGTTGTGAGAGTATATTAGGTGATAACCCCCCTCGATACTGGTATGTAGATAAAGATGACATTCAGCATATTCATGGACATGTCTGGGTTCCTACAGATATGAGAGATGAGTTGATGTGTGAGTCCCACACATCTAAGAGGGAAGTTCATATAGTAATATCAAAGATGTATCGAAATATACAATGACAATATTGGTGGCCCAGGATGAAAATAAGATAATAGGATTTATCACTAGGTGTTCCACCTGTCAGTTGGTGAAATCGGAGCACTAGATACCTGAAGGATTGTTACAGCCACTTTCAGTCCTGAAATGGAAAAGGGAGGATGTTTCCATGGAATTTGTAGTCATTTTTCCTAGGTTTCTGAGAGGTACTGATGTTTTATGGGTTTTTACTGACAAAATGATGAAAGTGGATCACTTCATACCTATTACGGAGAATTTCTTAGTCGGTGAAATGGTAAGACTATATGTTTTTGAGATCATACAACTATATAAGGTCCCACATACTATAATTTCATATGGGGATTCTAATTTCACATCATGGTTTAGGTCGGGATTATAGAAGTCTATGAGAATGCTGGTGCTTCTAAAAACATCTTTCCACCATCAAAACAACTGAAAATTAGAATATATGGTAAAATTCCTAGATGATATGCTCCAACCAATTTTCATTGATTTCAGTAGTTCTTCAGAGAAGCATATTCCTCTCGTTGATTTTTCCTATTATAATATATTTCATGAAAAAATTCATACGGATCATTTTGAAGCCTTATATGGAAGGTCATACCCTTCACTGCTGTGTTGGCTAGAGGTTGGCGAGGCATCCCTACTAGGTCCTCATCTCGTTCAAGAGACTATATGGATGGTTCGGCTGATTAGAAAGTGTATGACTACTTCATAGTCCAAAAAAAATCTTATGTCAATATCCATCTATGACCTCTAGAGATAGAGTTTAGGGATTGTGTTTTCCTTTGGGTATCTCCAAGGTAAAGGAATAAATGGTTAAAGAGGTAAGGGAAGTTGTCACCTCGATACGTAGGGACATTTGAGATTCTAAAAGAGTCGGACCTATAGCATATCAGTTTCTACTACCTAAGATTTTCCATGACATGCACCACATCTTATTTGTTTAATAGATTCTCCAATATCATTATGAAATGTATCATACCATTGATCTGGAGGAATTTGAGTTGGATTCCAATGCTATATTTGATGAGTATCTAGTGAGAATCATTTACTGAAGCATGAAGGCTCTCTCAGGCTGATTTTTTCCCCAAGTATGAGTGCTATGGAAGAATAGTAATGTGAAGGAAAAGACTTGGGAGAGGGGGGACAACATACCTACCTAGTGGAAAATGTTATTCTCAGATAGTGTTCCACCACACTTGGAAGGTGAACTAGAGGATGGGCTTTTTTAGGTGGAAGACTATAAGAACCCAGTTTTTCACTCAGGTATGGATCATTTAACATTATGTCTAATTATTTTTTTGGACCTTTTGTGTATGACTAGGGAATTAGTGAAGTTCACTAGGGTTTTGGGGCTTATTCGGAGCCAGGACCTCATCTTTTTGGGAGAAACATGCATGGAAAACAGTTTAAAGTAAACTATGCAGGGAGGACACATGGTTAGAGCTAACCATGTAGGTGGCATATTTTTGGATAGAGCCTTACCACATGGTTGGTGCCCGGTTTCCCTAACTGTGTATCCTATGTAACACCCCAAACATCCACATTACATTTCCCTTTTAATAATACAATAGCTTGTGTTGTATGAGACTTCAAGTTTAAACACACCACAACCAATCGAACTAGCCATTATGAATAGTAATACCCACTTTTTGAAATTTTATAAATTTTATCTTTCAAAATGGAATTCATTTTTGGATTCAGAATAATTAAATTATCTTAGGGTGAATTTTTGGTATTTTTCTTAAATATTTCAATTTTTGATCAATAGTGAAAAAACATTGCGTTATTGGTTAAAACCGACTTTTTATTTAAATAACTAGTTATTTTATTTTATTTTATTTTATTTTATTTAAAAATACATACATAATACCTATATATGTTTAAATTAATTCATTGGATTCATTTTCTAATAAGTTTATATATATATATATCATTTTATCAAACTTTTTACCGTCTTTTACCCACCTCCTAGGTGCATTTGTAAATTTGTATAAAACATAATTTTACCGCTTCTGTGAGTTGAATTTCAAAAATTTGACACACAAGGTTAATATCAGTAAGTAAAATGTGGTTCAATAAGATGAGAATAATTTTTTTTGAATAGTAACTTTTGACTTTTATTTACCACAGTTAAAAGAAAATAGGGTAATTAAGGGTAAAAATGATATTATTATTACCCTAAAACATGTCCTAGTTCTATTGGATAAGTATAATTTGACCAAATACAACCTTAGGAATAAAATATTATCCCCTTTGGTCAAATTTTATTACATTAGTACATTTATTATTATTTAATTCAAAGAAGAGTTAAAAGTGTTAAATTCAAGTTTTCATAACTAATAATTTTTTAATATAGGGTTATACATAATATTAATTCGACTATAAATATTCATTAAAAATATAAAAATATTTCTTACATAATGTTATTTTATTTATAATTTTTAGACATTAAATAATTAAATTTATTTATGACACAATGATGATGTAGTAATTACCATATTAATGAAAGATTAACATAATTGACATTATAAATATCCAAATAAATATAATTTGAGACTTTTAATGAATTAAACTAATTTTATAGGTTAATATGACATGTTAGGGTCTATTAAATAAATTTTATTAGAAGTAATAATGCTGTTATGAATGTAACAAAAACAAAATACCAAATAGTGTCGAAATTGACATAAAAGTGTTTTTAAAACAAATATTATATTATTAATTGATATTCTATTCCTAAAAATCTAAGGTTTTCCCAAAGGTCTTAAAAAATATTATATATGTCATTAATTAACCACTTGAGGTTCTATTGTAGGTTTATAGTAATTTTATTAACCATATAATTCAAAAATACAAAGAGACATGGTAAATGTCAAACTATTTAAGAAAGAGTTAAATCTAAAGATAAGGTTAATATAGTGACCCAAACCAGTCTAAAACATATTGGATTAGTGTTTTTCGACTGATCCCCACCTTATCCTATAATGAAATTATATTTTAGCCATTAGAAACCGAAAATGATTTTATTATAAAATAATATTTCAATTTTTTCCTAAAGTGACCCTCACCTCTCTTATAAAATGGAACTTCACCTTCTCTCAAATTGACACCTTCAAACCCATTTGTCTCAGCCAACACCTACCCAAATATCCTATCAACTATCATAACTTCATCCTAGAGGCCTTAATTTGGTAATAAAGTCAACCTAAAGAGCTATTTTGATCAAATCAAAAGGAAGATCCCAAAGAAGAGGTAAACATTTCATCACCTCTTTCAAGTTATTTTCTTCTTCCACTTCCTCGTTCATTATTGTTTACATTATGATATTATAACGCTAGTATCATATATATAATGTGATGATATTATAAAAATTGTACAACCATATTCATTATTCTATCCATCCTATAAATGACAAAGTCATCATACGTTCATACGTTCAGATTACCACCTCCACATCATGGTGTAGTTTGTTATTCAAACACATCATCATTTGGATGCATATAATAATGAGAATAAATGGTGTAAATAATAAATATAACATGATAATTATTCTTTATATATGATATACCATCCAATTATACACTATTTTAATATCAAATAAATGATATTGTCACTCATGCTTACGTTCGGATTATCGTCTCCACGGATGTGATAAGATTCATTCCCCATAGTATACATTCAAGATTAATTTCCATTTGATGATTAAAAATAATGTTTAAAAACTTAATATAATCTTTAATATGAATAAGATACATCCTATCCATAATAAACATTACTTGCAGAACAAATAATATAAAGGAAAATGAATCAGTTAACACCCAAAATGATGATACTACTGAAATATCGTTAACAAAGCAATATTAGAAGATCATATATGATATCATATTAATTTATATGGTTCTTGTATAATTTAATAACAATTATTTCACCATTATACATGTGGTTAACCTACCCTCAACCATGGAAAAGTATAAGGTAAGGGTTAATTCTACAATCTCTTTATTATATAGGGTTCTTTTTACATAAGTATCAACTGGGACATCTTTATCATCCACATCCGTGTTTTCATAAAAATGTATTTCAGAAAAAAATACTATTTACTAGACTATGTGCCAAAATAATATATACTCTTATTTTACCTTATATGTTTTTAAAGGAATCTTTCCATCATTTTCTAAACAAGGTACTTTATGACCTTTTCAACAAAATTATGGTAAGAATGTTTTTTTAACTTATATAGAGGGTGTAGCTATTTTCCACTATTATAATATCATCAAATCAACCCTTACAAGAATATAAGAATATTTTCAAAATAAATGTTTTCTTTTATAATTATGTGACTCTTATATGGTTTCAAAATTGAAAGAGGTATTTCTTTCAAATAGTTTTCATTTCATCTATTTCAACATCCTTTGTTGTATTTTAAACTTGTTTTTGAGTTGATTTTTTATGATACAGATCTTCCATATTGTATTGAAGGTTTTGTGATTTGTTTGACTTTGGATGTGTTATTTTTATACCATTCATGGTTTATGGTTAAAGTATTGACATTTCATATGATAGTTTTAATATGAATTTTTATGTTATGTTTTAACCTCTTCATATGAAGAAAGTATTGGAATTAGTATATGACGGGTGGAGCCCGCGATAGCTCCTCGATGCATCGGTATGCCTCATGATGAAATTAGACGTGGAATTGAATGAGGCCTTTCCCATTTTGATATATGGATTTGGACAAGGCCTAAATCATTTTTGAGACATCTTGGATGAGGCCTTGACAAGATGTTTCAGAATGTACGGCATTATAAATTCCCTCATTATGAAAATATTATTGATGGTTCATGTGGTTATTGACTAGTATAATACCCATGACTATGTTTTATTATGGCATTATCTAATAAACTCATATTCCTATAATAAATTGTTCATGTTTATTATTTCTAAAGTCATGAGTTTTCAATTATTCATCGTGCCTAATGTTTATGTTATCTTCCACTGTATTTCTTACCCATACTGATCGTTTGAGCTCACCCCTTTCTTATGTTTCATTTTCCAAGGATATGAAGAAGTTTGTTAGGGGTGACTTTCAGGAATAATATAGAAGGCTTGGATGTTTATAATGGAATAAATTAGTGTTGAATTTATTTTCAAGTTTTAATTTTGAAATTATGTGTGTATCTTGTTTCCAATAATACTAAACTAATCTGTCTTTTGAGATTTGAGCCCTTGTGATCATGCCAATACTTTGTAATAATGCACTAAATCTGGGTAACTGGGGTCAGGGCATTACATCCTATCCATGCTGGTGACCCTTTTTCCTAGGTACACATGTATGGTTTGTACATGACATGTCAAACCATGTAGAAAAACCATGCATAGGATATTTTGTGGGTAAAATGACTATTTTTACCTTAATGATCTCATTTAACCTCCTCTATTTTCCCTAATATGAATTCCTATGGGATTATCCTCCCTTTCTCCATGTTTGAATTTTTTTAGGACTTAATCTTGGGATTTAAAGATTACCTTTTCTTTAAGATATTATTTGATTTTCGTTCATCATGTTGGATGTGAAACGGTAAGTACTCGAGTCCATTTAATCATTTCCTATTCTCTCTGGATATTGATGTAGTTATCGAGGTGTGATAATTTTTTCCCTTTTCATAGATATACTCAGATCCAAGCCAAATCAATGGATGATACTATAGGAGAATAATTTTAAAATCCTATGGTTGTTGGTCTATAACTCATCCCTTAAGTTCATTTATTTTTGAATAGTTGTGGGGGCGATGATTTCATTGGGTGTCATTCATTGAATTTATATTCCATGTTTATACTCATTAGATCCATATGGTTATGATGATTAAAAATATGTTATTAGTTTTTAGTGGTTATTCCCACAACTCCATCCATACCATGTAGGATGTTATGCCATAATTTGGTTTTTAGTATTGACATTTTTGTGCCATTTTTCAGATGTTACTTGGATTTACCCTTATAAGGGTACGATTTTCTATATTAAATTGATTGATTTATATTATGAATTTCATAATGTAAAGTTCCATGTATTCTCACCACTTTAACCTCCTAATTCATGTTCTTGAAGTTGATAATTAAATGTAATAAAAAAGCTAAATTAGAAATTACCCTCAGCATATTACTTGACCAGATGTAAAAGTGAATGAATAATAGGTTGCATGTATATAGGACCCCTTACCATATCCCTGGAAGGTAGAGGAGTGAACCTTAATTATTTAATGTTATTAAATGGATTAAATGAATGGTTTCATGATACTTGGACCTATCACCCTTATGAAAGGAATGAAATCAACCAATTGAAATTTTATATGAATTTATTATTAAATTGGAGCTTCCAGACTCGAGCTTTCCTTGGATTCTTATTAGGCAATGCATCGAGCACTAGGGAACCCCATTCTGATTCAGGGATGCGACATTCTTAGGTCGAGACTCACCTAGATTTCGATACTTTTCTATTCTTGGATTCACAGTATGACACTGAAGGATCCCTCACATAGTATTAAATAATGTCATGGATACATTCTTTGGATCTATAATTGGAATGTAGATTCCATGGTTAAAGGCCATAGGGAACTATCACACATATCCATATTTTACCTTGGATGATCACCTTGGATTTGGTAAGCATCTTATTATGGAATTCCTTGGAATATGCTCCATGGATTGCAGTCCTACCATTAGTTAGGATACCTTTATTACGAATTTAGTAACCCTTGAGGTCTAAATTGGATTAGTTATTACCTTGTAACTTAATTATTAAACGTCATTATAGGATGACTTGTTATATATTGTAAACATCACTTTTTTTAACATGTGACTTATTTATAAACTAGTAATAATAAAATAATGAATTGTTTACATGTTCAGAAACTAACAATGGGAAGAACTAGGTACTTGGGTATTTAGTTATATGTCAATATTTCACTTATATATGCATGCTTTCAAACATTTAAATTTTTAATAAATTGTATGGATGTTATAGTCACCAATGGTGGGAGCCCACTAAGATTTATCTCACACCCTTTATAGGAACCATTTGTTAACCCGAGTAGATTACATGAATTAATGTGTTGATAAAGGGAAGAATATAGCTTCGAACACTTTATTACTTGTTGTTTAGAATGGATCTTGATAGCAGATGACTGATATGGAGATCAATATTGTTGGGATGGTCTTTGATTCCATTATACTTTTGTGGAACATTTTAGGTCTTTTGTCTTGTATCCATGTAATCTAGTTTTCTAGTGACAAGGCATATCATTGTCAGTTGTTTTTTGTTATTCTAGTTTATTCATTTATTGTCATCATTTTTTATCCATTTTTTCTATTATTTTCTACTATTTAATTTTGTGGCTTTGGTAATTTACCACTGTTTATATTTTTCCTTTGTGCTACACTCTGGTAATAAGGGAATAGTCTCTGCATGGACACACCCTAGGCCCTCACTACTAATCGGAAGGCTCTATAATTTGGGGAGATGTGCTTGAGTCCATGTGTCCCCCTAGGCTCGGGGCACCCATTAGGTGGAATCCTATCTTGGGAAGTCACATAAATTATCCATTATTTTTCTTCTTGGAATTTCTTCATCATCGATAGTTCCAACATCACATAAAATATTAGGTCCTTCACTCATTTTTGTAGCATTCTTTAATGAGTAAATATTTTCACTATTTGATTCATCCAAACCTTTATTTAGTACATTGTTGGATTCCTCCAACTGAATCACACTCTTTCTATAGACACTTGCACACTGTGGAATATCACCAAACATCTGCCTCTTCATTGATGTTATACTCTTTTACAAGGACCCCTGAGATAATAGAAAACTGAAACTTCAATTCCAACATTATAATAAACTTTTTAAAAGAAAAAATCCAAAAGAATAAATCAAACCTTTTATACTAGTTGTTAGTAAAAAATAAACTTATATACGCTGATATGGTGGTGAATTAGGGTTTGCATATTCTTTTTCTTCTTCTTCCCCACCAGATCCTGACCTATTTATTAAATGCATCACTTCAATTTATCTTTAGTGTTTATGTTGATCTTATCCTTTACAACATTATTTCAAGATGATTCATATAAAGCAATGAAAGAAATAAAGCACAAGAAAACAAATTT
Organism: Viscum album; assembly: GCA_963277665.1. Classification (NCBI taxonomy): domain Eukaryota; kingdom Viridiplantae; phylum Streptophyta; class Magnoliopsida; order Santalales; family Viscaceae; genus Viscum; species Viscum album. The sequence continues at coordinate 360,394,092 of OY728131.1, forward strand.
TTTTAATTAGATCACCCCCACTAGCCTATGTACATGGATCATACAACATAAATATACTAATGTATGATATCTACAAAATATCACTTCCAATAAAAGGTTTGGAGTAGATCACTTCATTTCCTGGGATCACTACCTTACATAGGGAAAGCTTCCTTCATGGAAAGTGTAACTCCCTCTTTCGTTCCATTGATGGCTCACTACTAGTGGATAGAAACAATTTCCTCCACTTCATTTTCTCACTACGATAGAAAGGATTCATACATAGTTTATAGACATATACGTCCCTTAAGTATCAATGTGTAATTTGTCCTCAATTTTACGTAGATTCTCTATTGAATTTGTTTTTAGGATTCTTCTTCACTTCTATAAAAACACCTTGATGAAATATTTCCACTATCTGGACACCTGGAACACACTTATATATTTTTTACACAAAATAATTACAAACTCAATCATTGGAATGATCTCTAATGGATGCCAAGTTTTCGTTTCACTATCTTGGATGTAGAAGTGAATAAAATCATTTTACTAGTATTTTTGAATGATACAGATCCTCTATCTTCTTCTTCTTCATAATTATGATAATAGAATGATATTAGTCATTGGTTAATTTTGACATGTATCTCCTTGTGAAATACTTTAGTGTGACAACTCTGGAAAAGACCCTATAGACTAACCCCTTGAAAAAGATCTTGGTGTGTAACCCCATTCATGAGATCCTAGCCTGTAACCTGTTGTGTGGTAGCCTATAACGTAAACATTTTTAGGATATCGTGGAACATAAATCTTATGAAATATCTAAGCACATAATATTTTCATGAGATCCTAGTGAGAGACCCTTTTTCAAGACCTTGATCAAATCATGCGGTTCACAATATATTATTTAGTTTATATGGATCGCGAGACCTTATTCAGATCATCCACATCGAGAGACTTCATTTAGATCATGCACATCACAAGACCATATTCTAAAAATGAACATTATGATATTTTCTTCAGATCATGTGTATCATGAGATGTTATTCAAAGCATGAACATTGTAAGAAATTATTCAGATCATGTGCATCAGAAGAATTTATTTATATCAAGTGCATCGTAATAACATTTTTAAGTCATGAGAAACACTTACACGATGCCAATAATGTATAATCCATTTAATCATGTGAAACACCATCTCTATATGTTACTTCAAATATATATTTTAGGAAAAAAATATTCTCCACTTAAAGATAGATCATCGTGTATTTATAGGTAATCTTCCACCACCTAAACTCCACAAATCACAGACAACCATCCATTCCACTACCATAAAAATTTGTATCACATTATCCACATGATCCCATAATTATATCAACTGAAAATAATGTGTTTTTTAGCGATGTTTTCTTCTGGTTATTTCCAGGATTCATCATGAGATCCTAAGACAATAATGAGTTCATCACAAGGTCCCATCACATGATCCAAAGACAATCATGTCGTCAAGATATTTTTAATGACCATGAGATACCTAATTTTTTCTATATTATAATTATTTTAATATTATTCATGAGATATCTCTATGATATCCTTTAATAGTCATGATTTATCATCATGTTCTTTTTAACATCTCATCGCAAGATCATCTGATAATCGTGTAGAGCTTCACGATATCATTTCAGACATTTGTTCTAAGTGAGATATATTTTTACATTCATGCTTCTACAAGATCAACCATTCACACTTACACAAGGTCATACATCTTTAGCTTTGTGAGATTATACATCTCACACTTCGTGAGAGAATACATCTCCCCCTTTATGAGACCATGCATCTCTCTCTCTGTGAGATCATAGATCTCCCCCTCTATGAAATCAGATATGTTGCCCTCCGCGAGAACATAAATCACACCCTCCACAAGATAAAAAATATGAAACAATATGAGATAAAAAATTGCACACTTTCATGATATCATACATGTGGAAAATTCTCAAAAACATACATCTCACACTTCCATGAGATCAAATGTCTCACTCTTTCATGAGATCATACATCTCTAGCTTCCATTAGATCAGACATCTCACACTTCACTCTCCATGCCTCATTTGACAATCATCCATATTCAATAATTTCAAAAAACACAATCAACCCAAAATCAAAACTAGGATGGATTTTTTGCAATAGAAATCCAATCATGGGAGGCTTTAGGTATAGTCCAAAAGAGGCTGTCCGAAGTAGAGGTATCATTCTTAACCGATAATCCTTGTTTTATTTCTTCTTCCACCTCCTTCAAATATTACTAAATCCTGATGATATAATAACATAATTATCTCCTATAAACTAATATTTTATTAAATTAAAGTAATAACCTTAATATATCTCTACATCCATCAATTGGTAAATGAAACCATCATTACTCTGTATGGGAGGACTACCACCTCATGAACTGATGTGATTCATTTTCCGTCATCACCTCTCATGGAAATAAATGATTATGGATTTAATTTTTTTCTTATAATAATTAAATATTAAAGGTTCTATAAAAGTAATATATCATAAACCTTCTTACCTTACTACCCATTGAAAAATGATAACATCGTTCATGCGTATGGTGAACTACCACCTCACCAAGCGATGTGATTTGTTTTTTATTACTACATCACAAGTTTTGTATATGTAATTTCATTTTAAAAAATATAATATTTATGAAATAATTTCCATTTTTAATATCAAAATAACACATACCTTTTTTCATAATTATAATTGAAAAAATGAAATTTTACTCTTGCGTACATGCGACCTACCGTCTCCATGAGTGTATCGTCGTTCATTTTTCATAACCATCCATCTCAATTTGTTTTAAAATAATAAATTATATATCAAAATAATAATTATTTTATTTTTATTATTATTTATATTATGAAATAATGATCACTTTTAACATAGTCAACATTCAAATTTTATTTTGGATAGATAAAATGAACACTGTCAAAACATCCTGTGTGAATTTAAATGATTAAGTAATTTAATATAAAATGATAATAAATAAAATTAATGGAATAAAAAACATGAAAAATGTTATGATGAAAGTATATAACTTATATAATGTTACCATTCATGAATGTAAATAACACATTTGAAAAATTGGGATTGTGGTCAGGGGTCTATTTAAACCACCCTTTCCTTTGGGTTATGACCATTCTCTCTCTAAATCTCTTTATATATCTCGTAAACATTATAAAATGATTCCAAATTATGTATATATGTCTCTCACATATATACATATCTTATTTTCCATTCCTTTTATGATGTAATATATGCATTATGTCACTTCTCAGATGCCTTCATTATGATTTTTCCTTTGATTATGGTGTGTTGAATGATTATGCAACCCATTTTGATTATTTGGATAATTCTTATGTTATTCCTCAGGAAATATTTTCATTATGTGGAAGACAAAAATAATGAACAAGTTATGATGGGTGTGACCATATAGTACTCCAATGAATTGTATAACATTTTAGTCTCATGAGGTTTCATGTATGGGATTAAGGAGTAAACCGAATCCATTATGGGACTTTTTCCACCATGTGATACTGTCTAGAAAGTTATAATTGGATCATTTTTATGTCATTTTATATGTTTATAAAACATTTCATATGATTCAATTATATTATGATAGCATTATCTTTATGTTATTCTTCTTTTTGGTTACACGTGGGCCTTCACTTTTATGATATCATGTTATACCTTTGACACGCATGTTATGTTTCCCTACCAATTTTGTTACCTTACTATGATTTTTAGATCACCCCTTCAATTAATGTATTCCCAAGGTAATCATTTATAGTTTTAGAAGCTCAAATATAATTAAGATATCATTATGTATAATAAAATGAGGATTGCATATTTATGTTTCTTTTTGTTGTCTTATGAACCAATACTTCCTAATAAAAAAGACTCATGATCTATGGGTCATATTTAATGGATGTTTATGTCAAAAATCATGTAATAATATGTAGAAAAGGATTTTATCTCTATATTTGGTGTTAGAGAAAAAGTTTAGTTCATATTTTGAAACTATAATGAGAAACATTTACTGAGAGACTTTGGGATAAGTTTATGGATATTTCTAACTATAGGAAAATAACCTAGAATATTGTGAAGGATATAGAGAGTGGTTTCTAAGAAATTACATCCTTGTCTTGATAATACAAGTGGATGTGGATCTAGAAAATTGTACCTACATATAATAAATTCAAAAAGGGAACATTTATCTAGACTCAATCATAACCTAGTCCAAGACAATGGGCCTTACAGCAAAAATTGTTTGATACTCCCTGAGGATTTGTTTTATAAATCAAAAATCTATTTACAAACCATTATGAATGAAATAAACAATTTATTAGGTTAGAAAAACTATTCATTACATTACTATGAATAACCTATATTGAATCATATAGAATCATAAGGTATAATATACTTATCATTTATATGTTATTCTTCTCAGGTTTCTAAGCTTCCCTTGTGTAAGTTTATTAGTTAATGTACTCTCATCTAGTTTTTATTATTTTAGTTATTTATGGGAAATATGTGAAACTATTCACAAAACCAATGTTATTGGAAATATAATGATTTCCCCAATGATGTGACTAATATTATTGGTTGGGAAGTTGAGAAGTTCATGGAAGTACTTTCCTGACTAGCTCATGTTATAAATAATAACATGAATCATGTGAAACTCACAACTCTTATTAAAGATAAAGTTGTAGTAAAGTGTTTTATATGAAAATGGCCTCCAACCATTAGTGAATCATCTGATCTCCTCATCATGAAAAAATGTAAATACCTTGTTGAGAAGATATTCTCTATCCTCTAATGCTTAGAGAAATATAATTTTGTGTTGTCTATTTATCACATTGATGTAGAAGATGATTGGTTGTGGACACAGATCAATAATATAAAATTCCAAATATGATATTGATTTCATATAATGGGTATAGTTATAGAAAATATTTTTTTCAAAAATATTTCCCCATAACTCAATGTCATAAAATGGAGAGTGTAATTTCCTTTCTCGGGATCCACTTAACTGTTCCCCAAGCCGGTGGGTCACAAGGCCTCAAGCATGCATCACCATATTCCATAGGATGATGGATAGCAGTGAGGGTCTATGGTGGTGTGATGGGGAGAATATTCCCTCTTGATCAAAGTGTATAACAACGGTGTAAACATACATATTAAAACATAAATCATATGAATAACTGAGTATAATATAACAACCAAAATCCTGTAATATTAAATAACTAAAAGTTGTCATATAAAATATGATGAACATGTCATATATCTATATAAAATGGTAGGAAATACACTGAAATAGTAATCTAGTACAATACATGTATCTAAAAACAGAAAGACCAAATTGAAATATCCCCATCTATAATAATGAGTATAGCTAGGTCCAATGTTCCCCTACTCTAATGAAATGATCAGATCAAGAATAATAAAGTGGGAACCTTCCCCAATCCATATTGGCATCTATAAAGTCTATTTGGGTACCCAATGACAGCTCGAATAGGGTGTTAGATGACACTTAGTAGGCCACCACCGATGGTGTCTATGACATGTCCAGTCTTTGTATAAAAAATAAAGCATTGTGCAGAATATCATAGGTATAACAGTAATAAACAAAAAGTTTCAATGTATATATGATTCTATAATGACAAACATGGATCATGTTGAACAATAGTCAGGAACCAATAAATAAGGCATAATAGTAAATAATAGAGAAGTACCGACAATGGCCACACTATGTAATCAATATTCAAGCTTGAAAGGGAAGGATCCAAGGTATAAATGACCAAGTAATCATCATCAAGTTCATGTAACATCTTAATAGAACCTCAGTAATGACTTGGGTAGAATCCAAGTATCTCTTCCAAGGTGTTCCATGAAATCTAGATCAAATGGTTAGCAATTTCCATAGATTCCTATGGAATCAGAATCCAAGAAGTTGAAATGTCTAAGGAATCCACTACTATAATCAATTCAGATCCAAGGAGTAGAAATTTCCACAACATCCAATGGAATAAGTATCCAATGAGTAGAAATGTAAAATCAATCCACTACCATTTTCAATGCACAATTAAATTCATTAATATTTTTAAAACACATTTCATAATCATCCAAAATCCATGAGTTCATCCAAATCATTTCTAAATTTCCATTTAACAATTTAATCATATGTATTCATTGGAAAAAATCATCATAATCCATATCCTATATCTCATTTAATACATTATAACTCCCATTAATACATTCAAGATCACACACACCCAACTGGGTGGTATAACATAGGGAAGATACAAGGGAACGTCCCATGGATGGACTAGGTTGGGGCCATCATCCTCCAACCACAAAGTGGAACTAATTTGGAAACCTAAACAAGTTGAAATAAATTTATTTAAGATGTTAATTTAATTTTAGGAGAAAAACTGGATGATTTGGCATGCGAAATAATGGAAACAAGGTATATTTGACACTAAAATTTATCAGAAATCTATGTTCCCACAGTAGAACACTTATCCAGTGTCAACCACAAATTCAGCCCAAATTGGGATAAAAAGGATAAATAGATTAATACCATTAAATTAGGGGAAATTAGATTTCACAAGAATAACTCTGTTGATATGAAGACAAATAATGAAAGGCCCAACATGAGTGAAGAACTCACCAGTGTATATCCAATGAGACAAGTGGATCTCAAAATATATATCAGATGTCAAAATTACACCAAAACCTTGAATTAGTCTATAATGGGAGCTAATCTGGTTGTCCTTCTACACGAGAGTGAAGAGGGGTGAGGGATCTATCCAAAATAAAAATTTCTTTCCTTAAAAAATTGAATAGGGAGATTACATGGTGTGTAATATTTACACATTGTGTATTGTTCAAGTTTCCCTCCTCTGGTGAAAATACATTAAACATTGTGAATGGTTTTTTTATAGGCCAATACACATCTTGATTTGAGTATAGTAATTTATTCAAAAAACACGATATGTATTTTCATGCATCCAACATTCAATCACCCGTATTTATTCATTTTAGAAACAACCCAACCAGTCCACATGCATGATTTTAGGGTCCAAGACAAAAAAGGAAACCTAAAAAATAGTTGAACCATAAATAAAAGGATTCATACCTCATTACAAAAACCATGATCATAAAATCCCCCCCCCCCAATTAATTCATCTCTGAATTTCATTTTCATGTGTGGTTAAGAATTTTATTAAAAATAAATCCTTCTGTTGTGCACATATGTTACACTTACAATCCCAATTCTCATTCTATAGATGATAATAATTCCATATCACCCATATCAGAGGATATAACTACCCTCATAAAGACTTTGTGTTATAGTCAATGATAGGTATAATATTCTACTTGAAGGAATAATCTCTCTCTAACTCAACCTCATCAAGGTGAAGAATATGAGATGCATATGAGTGATAAAGAAATTGTTGAGATACATGGAAGACACCCTACAAGACTCACTACCTATGAGGTAACTTAAACTGATAATCCATTAGCTCTACTCTTTACTAAATCTCAATAGACTAAAATATCATGGTGAAAGAATACCTTATATTTTAATATGTATGTTCCTTGGCCTTGGAGAGATACGTAAAGAAATATGACCCATTTCGTCAAACTCTAGAGTTCATTAATGGTGATCTATGTATGAAATATTTCTAGACTATGAAGTAGCAATCCACATTCTAATAAATTGGGACTTCTCTGAAGTATCCTACATTAGACACAGTCCGAACAACGCTTCCTCTCTGGGCTCCTACCAGCATCAAGGGGATCGGTATAACCTACCATACAAAGCCTCATAATGATCCATCTATATAGTCTCATGATAGCTATTATCTTGGAGAACTCAGCTAGTGGTATATTACTCTCCCAAGAACCTCCAAAAATAGGGACATATTCTCTAATAATTTCCCTGAGAACCTATATAGTGTGCTCTAACTAGACATCAATTTGAGGGTAGTATGTCATGCTAAAAATAACTTAGGTAACCAATAAACTCTTCAATAATCTCCAAAACAATGATATAAACAGGAAGTCTCCATCCGACACAACGATATGAGGAACCCCATGAAGGAAAAAAATCCCAAGGATATAGAGTCTCTTAAGCTCGACTACTGAGAAGGTATCCTTGATCAATAAGAAATGGTGACCTTTGTGAGCCTATCCACAAAAACCAACACAAAAACACTACATCAAGGAATATTCACCAACCCAGTTAGGAAAACTATCCCAACATCAAACCATTTCCACTAGGGAATGCTTAACTATTGTAAAATCCCAACATGTCACTACTCTTCTTCCTTCAATAGTTGACAGGTGGAACACCACATGAAAAATTTAGTTACCTCTCCTTTAATTCTTGGAAACTGATAATAGTGATTCATCTATCAGTATATTTTGGTAAATCCATGATGTAATTCCCAAGCTAAGGTATGCAACTCTTGCATTAGGTCCTCACGTATATTTGTTAGAACCCAAAAACAATAATGAATACTTATAATTTCATCCTTTCTAATGGTGTAACTATGCGGTGGGTCCTCACCTACAATTCTATCCCATAGGTCTAGGACCATAGTATTAGATACATATCTCATCCTCACTATATCTAGAATAGTGTAATTCACTGCTAATGATGAGATAAATGACTTCTCTTGGCTATCCTACACCTCCAAAGGAATCTTTGAAACCAAGGCCATAATCATCCACTCCATACATTCCTCCTAAACAATATGTATCAGATTCATACATCTCAGTTCATTGATAACATAATTTCAATTCCCAGTCATTTATTAAATCTCAATATCAAAATACTAAATTTATTGCACCCACCTTCCTTTCCTATGGTTCATGTCACGCTGTTTAAAAATTTTCTTGAGACTTTTGTGGTTTGTGTACACCACAAGATGCCCTCCCAAAAAATAATGCCTCCAATAACACATTTCATGTACAAAAACAACTTAATAAATATCATATATCATGTATTTACTCTTATGTGGGCTCAATTTACTTGACCTAACCACCAAAACTCACTACCCCTGCATCATAACTTCTCCTTTCTCAATACTCGATGCATGGAGGTACACTATGTAGAGTCCTTCTAGAATCATGGTCGGTGTTGAAGTGAGTCCCCCTTTCATCTAATGAAAGTATTTTTTTCAGTTATATGACTATAAAAAATTCACACTCTTCTTATTAAATCCATTAAGAGGTTATATTATGAATTATATGTCTTGTATGAAATGAATTTAATATTATACCATACTTGTGAAACTCTATATCTCATTGTTGTTCATGTAATTCTCCTAGGAAAAAACATCTCCCTCCTTTTATACATCAACTAATAGTCATTTCTATGAGATGATATGGACTAGTAAGTGAATCATATCCATCCAAAATTGGCACTTTGTGAGATTAGTATATAATTGATGCTCTATTAGTGTATCCAAATTGATCTCAATATGTTCGGCATGGTCGTTTTGATTTTTAGAATACGAAAATATATTTTCCATGAATACCAACAAAAATGAATCCATATATGAATGGAAAACGTGGTTAATTAGAGCCATAAAAACTATTGGAACATTCTTGAGACTGCAATACATGAACAAATAATCATAGAGACCATACCTTCTATGAAAATATGTATGATGTATTTCTGAAGTTCAAACATGCATGTGATGATAATTTTATCCAGTATCATTTTCTAATAAAACCCAAGATCCTCGATTATGGTCAAATAGATAATATAACTAAGTTAAGGGATACTAGTTATTAATCGTCAACTAGTTCAATTCTTGGTAAGCCCTGCATAAATATAGGGTTCAATATTCTTTTTTCACAAAAAGGATCAGTTAACCCTATGGATAAGTATTGGATTGTATAAAATTATTTTCACTTAAGTTTGATTGATACATCTTGATCTTGATAAACTCAATATTATCCATCCTGTAAGGAGGAATGGATACTGATTCATCTCCTTGAACCATCTCAATAGAAAAATATAACTCTCACTAAGGATTTAATCCTGAAAAATATTCCTATAAAACATCCCTGAAAAGATCAACCATTGGAGAGATTTCCTCCTAACTCATTCCCTAATAATATAGATATACAATATCTATCTATGCTATCATCTCACCCGTCCCAGAATGTGTGGGTCTATCTATACCTTCCTGGAAATCCCATTCACCCTTTTGAATAAAAACTCCACCCTCTGGTGATGTAAATGTCACCCTACAATGATAGAAATCATCATGAGCATGATAATAAACTAGCCAGTCCATCATGAGTATGACACAAAACCCTGTCATGTTAAGGATGGAGAGATACCAAAAAAATATAAACCATATTATCTCTAGGTTCACTCCCTAAACTTATTCAAACTCTTTACACTGATTCCCAACAGAGTATCAAGTGTTAAAAATCCATCATAAAACTGAACAATGATCCTAAGGCTCTCCCCCACAGGTGCTAATATGATGATGTGAGAAGAACCTATATCCAACAATTGAAGATACTAGTGTAGAGGCTACTAAGATTGTTCCTCTCACCATAGACTCCATGATGCTCTGATCCTATGGTGTAGGGTGTAAATAATATATCTGTCCTAAACGGAGACCCTATGAAGAAACCTCCCAACCCAGAGCAATCCCACTTTAATGTCGTGGTATAACTAGTGCTTGGATGCCTCATCCATGACCACAAACTGGGCCTAGATGACTGAAACTACTCCCAAATCCATCTTGACATGGAGGTATGGATCCCTCTTCTAAATATAGAGTCGTGTTTTATCCCCTTCCACTAAATTCTAGAGGGAAGGTCCTACAGAAATTTTGTACATGACCCATCCAGTCGCATGCTCAGAATTCGATTTGGTATCTATCACGCTGAATCCTCATACGTAACTATCTACCACATAGATGATATTAGATAAAACTACTTGTACTCACACATTAGATAGTGTTCCTCTAATGATAAATCTCAAACATCTCTTTCTACTAACTATCATTGAACCTATAGGTCGAGAGGATTACTACCCTATCCTGCACACCCATCTTTCCTTAGGTTTCTTTCAGTAACTCGTGGTTGATTCACTATCTTATAAATATTGGACTTTATAAAAACTTTATTATTGAATGTAATTATTGAGACCTTCCATGAAGTTTCTGTCACTCGGTGGCTCATCAACAAGAAAAATTGGTGAGAAATGATGAATCTCTATGAATCAAGATAAATACACCATAATGGTCATCAAAACCTACACTATATTCATAAAATCACTAGCCATTTCAACTATTAGGATCTTATAAATGAATAAATCATAAAACCGAGATTTTAAATCCCTCTAAATCATTTTCTAAATTGTTTCATCCATGTTCAAAACATCCAACTAGTGATTATCTTCTCCCCAACACATATATGTTGCGAGATTCACTCTCCTGTAAGTATAGGTCTCTAAATGCTATAAAAGTGATATAATAGTCTCAAGAAATATCTCAGTAGCCTATAAACTTCCATCCCTTGAAAATGTTGGAGGATATTACTCTTGTAACTCATGCATCTACATTTTTTTAGATGATGTTGGTTGTCGTACCACCTTAAATGTCTACATAAAGAGTAAGAAACCCTAAATGTACTCGGCATCATCACCAATATCTAGTATAACCATTGTTATAAAACTGGAATTGTTGGAGTATCTACTGGTGGAACAGGGCCCACTTCCTCTAGGGAATGGTCTTCAACACCCTCCTGGCATACAACTTTAGGTCATCATTGTGTCATATGTCAAAAAAATCCAAGTACACACCTCTGAAAGGATTCATTAATTGAATATCATTGATAAAAGTTCAGTATAGGTCAAGGAATTCATATAAAAAAACCCCAACCCTCTTCCTACACTTAAATTTAGGACTTGGTAAAACGAACAGTCATATTAATCACTAGAGACACTACCTACTACATAGTCTTAAATTCATTTCGAGGTCAAGTTATCTATTAAAATTTTAATTTCATTTAAATTCATAATTATATTTCAATTCTCATTATATGGATGAATGAAATAGATCACTACTTCCAAACTATAAGGGCCCATACACCTCATTCACTAAATTGTGACATCCTTTTAATACCAACTATAACATGTTCTAGTCCATGCGACTGATGGTCCCTAAATCAATGTTCCATAATTTATTTCATAGGGTGAATGTTGTAGTCTATGTAGGAAAACAATGTTTAGGTTATGGAAGTAACTCTAAGTAACAATTATGTTTCTAAATATCCTATAGAAACCATTAATCGAGCATCATTTATAACTCAAGGCACACATTCATTAAAGCAATGAATCCTATATGGAATGGAATATTCTTGGCATGTGAATCTTATGAAGAACCAAAAATGGTGCATGAGATGGCATGCACTCATCTCATCGGGATATGTATAAAAATCTGTAATCATAGAAATCATAAAGCCTCAAGTGTTTCACCCAATAGTGAGGTCAGATCAACTAAAACAAGTGAAATCTAGATAAATAAAAATTACAATTCCTAGAATTTTGGCTTTTTCTTGTACATGGGTTAGATACACTAAGGAACAACTCATTACCAAATTATAATACCTCCCTAATCTCCTATATATTAATTAAAAATAGTAAATCCAGAAAATAAAAATCTCTAATACCACTTTCTAAAGTCCCATCCTAGGATATACTAAATTTTTCCTCGAGTTGGTGGGTTACATAGCATCAAGAGTGCCTCCCTATGTTCCAGAGGCTACCGAATAGTAGTGAGGGTATGTGATGGTGTAGTGGGAGATTATACCCTCTTGATCAGAGTGAAGCAAAGTGATATAAACATATATATCAAAAGAAGAAGCATATGAGTAAATGTGAAGAAGATAACATCCAGAATACTATAATAATAAATAAGACAAAATGAAGTCATATACATTGTGATGAACATGTCATGTATAAACAAAAACTGGAATGAAATAAATTAAAACAAGCATCAAGTATAATAGATGCATCAAAAGGAAAAAACCAAAAGGAGGTATCCCCTGTTATCATCACAAGTATATCTTGGTCTTGTGCTCCCCGACCCATAAGAAAAGATAAAATCACAAATCATAAAGTATGAGATTTCAACAGTCCCTATTTTCATCCAATAACTTTTTCAAGGTACCCAATAGTGGCCCTAATAGGGTGTGAAATAACACTCAGAAGGCCACCACCAATAGTGTCTATAACATGTCCAGTCTGTGTATAAACAATGAAGTGGTGTGTAGTATATCCCATATATAGCAGTAATAAAATTAATGTTTCAATGATGATTTAATCCTATCAAGACAAACATGTATCCATGTGAACAATACTCAATACCCCATAAACAATGGCTAGTAGTAAAGTATATAAACATTCCTTCAAAGTCCATGTCATGTAATCATTTGGCCAGATTGAAAGGGTCAGATTCAAGGTATAATTGACCAGAGAATCTTCATCAAGTATATAGATAATCTTTATGGAAACATAGTAAATAGTTGTTTGGAATCCAAGGAGTGCATCCAAGGAATTCCAATCAAACTGGATCCATGGCGTATAAATTTCCTTATAATTCTATGGAATTAGGATCTAATGAGTAGAAATTTCCAAGGCATCAACTACCATAATCAATACAGATCCATTGAGTATAAATGTCTATAGCATTGAATGGAATCTGGATAAAAGGACTAGAAGTGTCCAATGAATCCACTACCATTTTCAATACATCATTCAATTCATTAATCATACCATAACCCATTTCATAATCATTTATAATCCATTAGTTCATCCAACTCATTTCGACATTTTCATTTAAACATTTAACCATTTAATCAACACTATACACATGTAAAGGAGACACAAAACACCACCTATAACTAATTTAATACATTACATCTCCCACAACTAGTGGAGATATCACATACACGTATCAGGGTGGTATAACATAGGTTAGATATAATGGAAGAGCCCATGGATGGCTTAGGTTGGGGATATCAACTACCAATCGTAATATAGAACAATTTGGGAAACCTAAAAAGGTCCCAAATACTTTAATCAAAATGTTCATTTAATTTTAGTAGAAAAATCAAAAGATCTGGTGTGTGGCATAGTTGAAACAAGGTATATAAGACACCAAACATATAGGTAAAGGTATTAAAAACCTACTGTATATTCATGGTAGAACACTCACTGGTGAAAATAATTATTTTTTATGATGTTCTTATTAATTTTTAACATTCTTAATAGGTGATGTTGTTTTTTTGAAATTTTTAACTAAATTTATAGTGTTGTTTATAGATAAATTATATATAATATATTTTTTTGTGAACGTTTTTTATTTCGGTTATTTAATAACTGGATAAAAATAGAGAACGAATTAATCTTTCCTATCACTTATTACATAAATAACATGAAATAGAGAAAAAAATTATCTTTCAAAGGTTAACTATATAACCGATAAGAAATATCCATTGAAAAACATTATTCCATGTCTATTTTATAAAAGAACCGACATAGAAGAAGGTTTTTCACATCAGTTATTTGGAAACCATTGTGAAAAAAATATATTATGGTTTTTACATCAATTACAAAAAAAAAACAAAAAAAAGTCATATTTTTTAAAAACATACATAATATCTAGGATACCTCCTCCATAAAAAACAAGAATAAACAAGTAAAATGGAATAAAATAGTAGGGAACCAATAGAAAAATTTAGTTATACTTGAAATTTCAACTTTCTAGTTTTCAATATATACTACCAAAAGACTAAAAATGAATTAAACCTATGAAATGATTCAACCTTTAATTTTTTATGTGCCTAAAATCCTTTTCACTACAAGGTTTAGGGTCATAAAATGATACAAATTATAAATAAATTGTTTAAATTGTATGTATGTGGGATAAAAAAATGAGATATCAAGGAAAAGTTTATAAAGAAATCTAACCGTATTGAACTTTGAAAGAATACCAGTTGTTATAATTTTATACATAATTATTAAAACAAAGAATCCATATTCGTTTACTCCTTTAGGTTTATGAAATTTCTATTTAAAATAACATTTCAATTCTAAAAAAATTTATAAGTAATATATCCAAAATTTAATAATTGTAAATGAAAATTCCCCTTAGCTATTACATATTTGATCTTGGAATTCTTCTTTTGTGTGGTATCTCTATATAAATATAATTTCTTATTTGAAAATCATATAAATAAAATAACATTAAGTCATTATAATTTAAAAAAGTATTAATATACTCAAACATACATGTTTTATAAATTCATAAAATTTCATTTCACTTCTCTGTGCAAGGAACATATCCAGTACAGTGTCCTCTATCATGGATAAAGAACACACAACATCCAATGCAAACTAATATATATAAAAATTTAATCTGATTTTTATCATGTTAATATATATAAGAAAATTAAACATGCTACATAATTTTGAAGATAAGGTAACATCCATCACTGAATAGTTGAATTCTTCAAAACTATTTCAGTAATATAAATTGTTCTTTCAACATAAATCATTATCCTAGTTAAAGGTGAAATAAATATTGGATCCATAAATCCATATACATCATTATTTTCCTGATCTATATAAATTTTAAAAAGATACATAATAAAAAAAAGTATTTATAAATTTTTAATAAATTTAATGAGTGGATAAATATTGGTAACCAACCTACATAGAAATAATCTACATCATTTTGATTCCCAATATATCTCTAGAAAAAAGCTCTATGATATCATTTTTAAAAATTCTTGCATTAAATTAACACCCAAAAAAATATTCAATTGGAATATCATATACATCCAATAACATATTTGAATATCTCAACAATATTTCAAAATTAGTAGAAACTGCATCTCAAATCATAACACTTTGTATATTCTTTTGACTATACAGTGTTTTTAACCTTTAATGTATTCCTATAAAGAAGGATAAATATATATAAATTATAATGATAAAGTAAATTTTATATCAAAATATATTAAAATATTAAATATACACATATCTTCATAGTAATGTGCCGAAAAATTCCAGATGGCCAAACTAGAAAATGGACTATACTTTGTCAAACTGTATTTATCCAATCTGTAATACATGAAATTATTTCTAATCTATCTATAATATTTTTTACAGTTACTCTATTATTTTATAACTATATATGTTCATCAATAATGGTATTGGACAAATAAAATATCATCCCATATGAAAAAGTTTGTTGGGGATCATCAACATATAACTCGCAATAACTGGAAAGACTTGGAGGAGGTGGTGTTAGAGTAAGATGAGAATGAGTGGGGTATGCATGTAGAGATGTATGACTAAGATAATTAGGATTGGAATCTACTAGTGGAGGTGGTATAGGAGGAGGAGTTGGATCAGAACTCTGAAACTATTTTTTCATGTCTATAAACATCACATGTAGAGAAGCTCTGATCTTTTCCTCCATCGGCACCTGGATATCCTGAACATCAACTTCCAATGTTTCTATTTTTTTATAAACATTATACCTTAAAGAAAAATTTTAATGTGGAAACAATTTCTTTAAGAATATACCTTCCAGACGTCCTTGTTCATGACATGGGTGTTCGACCTTTCCCAATATTGCAACTAAAATATCATTCATACCATCGTCTATAAGTACCCCTTGTGTACCCTGATCATCAAGAAAATCCTAATAGGGATATTTGAAAAATCCTATAATGAATCACAATATTTGAACAATTGATTTAACTTAAATAAGTATATATTTTAAACAGTTTAAAATATTATAAGCTAAAACCCTTGACTCTTCCATATGATATTATCCTTTTTTTCTCATCCAAGACCTATTCTATTTTTCATGCCTTGCAGGGGGGCTTTGTTGATCCCGAAGACTCAGCTATTAGTTTTTAAAAAATTTCAACCATCATTTTCTATTCTAGAAAAGTATACCATTATCATGATAATGTTTTAGGGTATATATTATTTCATAGATCTTCTGATGTGATCTCCTTGATTGCTGTAAATTAAGAAATAAAATTTCATTAATATGACTATTAATATGATCATTAATATGAAAAAAAACATCTAAAATATTGCATTCCACTTAACAAAAACAATTCTCTTCATCTTCTTTCAAAAAATTTCTTCCATGTATTTTCATATATAAATGGATGTATATGACAAGTATTTTCATGTTTTCTATTCCCAAAAATTAATTTTAATGTAAGGGTAGATTAAAAAATCCCTCCATCTCCTAGCATCCAATGACAGTCATTTGTTTCTTACACCTCCATTATTTGGTATATCATATGTCATCTTATAGGAAGGTTGAAAAAATATATAATTATAAACATTTCAATATCTGTAAAATAATAAAAAATGATAAAACCAAAATAGTATCCCATAGGTGAGATACGATATATTTATCAACACTTCTCTGATTATCAATAAAAATACTAACATTAATTTTATCCTACACTAATTTAAAATTATTGAGTTTTTTTTGAATATGTAATTCTTGTAATATCATTATCAAAAAAGTCTTTTAATATCCTATGTTCCTGACTATGGGCAATAGATAATTTTGTTAAACATGTGATGCCACATTTACCCAAACTATAACTCTTTTCCCCCATGGAAGTTGTTTTCCCTGTAAAGAAGGATGAGGGGACTCATCAATAGATGCATTCATGAATTCCTCCTAAAAGGAACCATGAGAATAATAAAATACATATGTATGTGCTGTATCTTTTGACGGATCATTCATTATACTAGAAATTAAAGAAACAAATAATTTGTAAAAAAATAAAAATTCAACTATTACATTCAAATGAAAATTAAAAATGGAAAATTATCAAAAAAAACTTAACATAATTTAACACATGTGTATTAATATTTTTTTATAGTTAACCAAAATACTAACAACATTAATGTGAGATGAAATTACATAAACAAATGTAATCATTTAAAAAAACATGTGTTAAAACATGTTTTAATAAAGTGATTCATATTAAAATATCTAATTTTTTTGAAATTTTAAAAAGTAAAACAAAAGAAAAAAATTGTTACCTATTGCATTAGTAATATATTAATGTATTTTTTCCCAAATTACTTCATTATGATTATTATGTATCGCACAAACCATGTCTTTGATGTGTTCATATACATTATTTGTTGATATTACTATGGAAGTAGTGATGTCACAAAAATCAGAATATTTTTCAAGTTTATCATCACCAAAATAATATTTTTTCCTTGTAAAAAAATAGACCACTACATATCAGACTGATCAAAAATATAGAAAATTTTATTTTCATGTGTTTCCAAGATAAATGGATTAGCTTTGTATTTTGAATCATTCATATTAAATTCTATCATTCCAAATTCAGCATGTTTTAAACTGTTGTTACTGATAAACCATTTTAATTTTAACATTGGAACCTGTTATTTAATATAAACCACATCCCAAATTTCTCAAATGACTCTATAAAATTCACTTAATTCAGATTTTGGGAATTTGTATTTAGGACTTGAAAAATGAATTTCTTCTACGAACACCAATACAACACTATTCCTAAGTGCACTAATATTTTCTTGATCTATTGTTTGAAATATATATCCATTAATATGATACTCAGACTATGTAATTAAATTTAGAAAACAACCATTCGACATCCATCAATGTTCTGAACGCGTCTGAACTAGGACCACCCACTATTCTGAATGGAACTTTTTTTTGATAACATTGTTTCAACACATTAATATGAAATGTTATATATGGTTGAAAGTCATTTATATTATTCATTATATATAAATTTACCTTCTTTATCTCTTCACATGTCAATGATTTTACTTTCAAGCCTTGGATCCCTAATCCCCTATATTTTATTAGTTCATAGTGAGATGTAGGCAAACTGATGTGCTCCATTACATACTAATAGCTTGTACAAAACTCTACAACCTCTTCAGAAATATACTTCTCAAAAATATAGGCTTCAGGTCAATATGGATTCTTAATATATCCCCTTAACAACTTCATATACCTTTCAAAAGGATTCATCCAAAATAGATATAAAGATCCATAAATAATTGTTTCTATCACTAAAAGAACTATTAAATGAACTGTGATATTAAAAAATGATGGGGGAAAATACATTTTAAATTGAAAAGGTGAATAAACCTCTTGGTTCTCCATATTTTTCAAATCATTCAAATAAATCACCTTATTACAAATTGAGTTGAAAAAATATCACACCTTCTTGATTTTCATTCAAACATAGATGGAAAAAATTCCACACAATGCAACTGGTAGTAGTTGTGGCGTCATGATGTGACAATAATGAGATTTCATACCTTTCAACTTCAAATCCTTTAAAGAAAAAAAAATAAATTTGAAGAATAACCCTACATCACTTTTACATCATAAAGACACTGAAAAAATCTAATTTTATCCCTCTTGGATATTGTACAACAAGATGGGGTTGGGAAGGATCACCATCCATCAGGAGTTGGAGCTAACTCGAAACATATTCCCATTTATTATAAGTCTAATCTTTCATTCAACCCACCTTTAGTCATTTCTTTAATATCTAATAATTTTCTAATCAAGATATCTCTATTAATCTCTTCTACATGCATGACATCAATTTTATGTTGTACCTCATGATATCTCCAATATGGTACCTCAAAAAATATTGATAGTTTCTTCGAAAAATTTCTATTATTACCCGCCTTCTGTGTATTTTTGAATACCACATCAATGTTTTTCAACCTCTAAAAATATTGATTAGTGGAAAAAGTATTTTTAGTGAAAAAAAATAATGGTATCCATTGAATTATTTTTTTAGTCTTCATTAGGAGTGATCCATAAGAAAAAACATTTAATAACCCATGTATACTATTCTTCTCTCATGATACAGTTTATAATATGAAGTCTGTTGTTCACAAATTGGACAAGCAGTATTCCCCTTAACACTATATCAAACAAAATTAATATATGTTGGGAATTAAATTATAGTGAAAATAATTATTGCATTAATTTAAAAATAATCTATTTTATAAGAATCGTACACCTTAATACCTTCCTCCCATAAAAATTTATAATAATCAATTAATGTTTACAATAAAACATCAATATCACTGTTGGGTTTTTTTGGTCAAAATATCATTAAGCTCAACATGATATATTTTCTCATCATAAAATATTACTGAGATAAGTTATAAATTACCAATAAAACATTCCATGAACTATGTGTCTTACTAAAGATTTGATATGCATTTATTCCATCACTACATGAAAATTAAAATTTTAAAGCGGTTATTTTTTGGATACAGCAGTGGTTTAAACTATCGTTATATGCTTCTACGGAAATTTCTGAAAACCGCCGCTAAATTGTGTGTCAAGAAATTATTGGTGGTGGTTAAAGCAGTTTAGAATCAAATTATGGGAACCATGGTAGGTGATTCATTTCGCAGCAGTTATATTATTTTTAGCGGCGGTTTTTGCTACTAAAAAAATAAGCCTCGGGCCCGAAAAACAGTTTCCAAAAACATTATAACCGCCGCAAAATGTGTGCAGAAGATGGGATACTATAGATGCGGTTAAAAATACCACTAAATTTAATACCATAGATGGAGTTATAACTACCGGTAATAGAAAAATACTGACATTTAGCGGGACTTAAAACTGCTTCAAGATATACATTTTATAGTTAGCGGCGGTTAAAACCGCCGCTAAAAACAGATTTAAAAAAAAAGCTGTTTTTTCAGCCATTATACCATTTCCCTAAAAAATCATTCCAAGAATACTAAAAGGCCAATAGAATACATACTACAGTCAATATGAAAAGAGATGCTTAACTAAGAACAAACAAATACATAGTTCAGTGGGTAAAAAAATGCAGATAAACATATCACATGACCATTATACCTTTAAAGAATTTATAAACATGAATTAGACATCAATTTATTTCCATAAAATTATAATTAAGAATATAGTAGTAAAAAATCCATATTTTATTATTTTGGAAACCAATTATAACAAAAATTAAATTGCACAATGATTTTCATCATATTATACTATAGGGGATCTTGGGTTGATATACAATCCTTGGTTGAGTTCACATACAAATAAAACCAAAATTCAATTCCAATGAAACATTTTTATTCTCTTTATGGTTGGATGTTTAACTCACTAATATGTTAGCATTGGGATGGGAGGTAGTAATTATGGGTCATTCATGATTTTAGAGTCATTTTTGAGATTGTACTAGATCAAGAATAATTGAATCACTTCTATTTAAAATAGAGATCATATGAAAATTGTTGGAGGAAACACATGGAATTCATTATGGGTGTTTATGTTTTATTATGGGAGACTCCTCAATTAGGTAATCAATGATTACAAAAGAAAAGGATGGTGGCATTGAAGTTTATGGGGTTGTTCGGGATTATCAAGAGTGTCATGATAGTGGAATTTTATTTGGAATTTCCAACACAATATCAAGGAATGTGTGATGTTTTAAATGTATCTTATATTCAGTTGTAAATTCTCGATCAAAATTATGTGATCCACTATGAATAATTTCAGTTGGAGCCTTACCCAATATTTGTGGAGTTCTCAGTGAGAATCATGGACTATAGTGAGAATTTGTTTTGAAGAAAGCTAATGTCACTTGTTAGAGTCATATGGAAGCATGGGCGTACACATGAAGAGTCTTAAAAGTGATAATATGACGCATGAACTCAATATCCATAGTTTTCTTAGTGCGAGATATAGAGGCACTACCCAAGGATGATAAATCCTTAGAGGGGGAGATTATAATGACTTGAAGTTTTCCAGGGGCCTTAAGCCTTACATTCTACCATTCTATAATTGTTTCTGAGATATTATTTTATTGGATTAATTCTTACGTTGGTTGTTTTTGAGTTTTAATCTTTATAGAGGCATCTAAATTGTTTCATGATAGGAACATGGTCCTGGGAAACCATGTTGTTCTCCCTAGAAAACCATGTGGCTTGGTTGAAGAAGGATACTAGGTGGGGCATGGTTGGAATACAGTTAGAGATGATCATGAATCATTTAACTTAAAATATATGTGTCTCAGAATAGTGGAAAAACAATTTTTAGCACACAATTTACCAAATGATAATATGCATTCAATGATGATGTGCTATAATCTCATATTCATATAAGGAACAATGGAGTGAAATGAGTCTCAGGGAAAGTAGAAAAGACCAAGAGTATCAAAAATACCAGGGAAAGTAGAAAATTTTTATGTTCAATATTTTTAAATGTTAGAAATGGAAATGTAGTGGTAAATGAATTGGGATAGAAAATGTAGGAAATGGGAGAACTAATTTCATTAGTTGAATAGAATATATTATCTTCACTGTAAGACCATTTGGTGGGTGTAGTTGAGGGTTTAGGGAAATCTATGTGGGTATCCTTATAGATAATGTCTTCATTGGTTAAACAAGTAAAGACAAGTTAGTATATTGTTCTGTAATGTATCATGATGTGTGATAGTTTGGGAGAATGTGAAACTATTTCATGATTGAATTTTGATATACATGGAGTGTTTATAGTTTGTAGCATGGTAATGGTCACATATTCCATGAGAGATGAGTTTATGAGATCCTATAATGCTTTGAAGTGGGATGTTCACCTAGGTCCAACAAACCTAATACATTTAGGAAAATGAATCATAAAAAATCATCATAATAAAGAATCGACATATATGGTGCAAACCACACTCTAGAAATCAAGACATAAAAGGAAACATCAGAAATCAATAAAATACATAAAAGGAAACATGAGAAATCAAGGAAATGTTAGGTTATGAAAAAGTTTGGTGGAAACTATGTGCTACACATGATACATATACAAACCTACTATTTCCATATTTTTCCAACATATCAACAATAAAACTAATCACAGTTTGATGATGAACACATATCGCCACCCTCTCCACCTCCATATCCACTTCCTGCTACAACCTGTAAGAACATTATATTGAAAATTAAATAGTGTTTCATATTTATATTTAAACTTAAAACTAATAAAAGTTTGCAATCTAAATGATTTTGAATTTTTGTGATTTACTTTCTCACCACCAATCGATGAAATACCACTAAGGGAATCTCTCTTAATCTGCTAACGTATAGTAGTCAACACTTCCTACAAATTTGATATCTAAACCCCCTAGTCTTGAACTCTGTTTCATAGAGAAGAAATATCTCTATGAGAATCTCTAAGTATGGACTGACTACAACCAAGAGTAGATGCAGTTGCAATCCCCGGTGGCCTGCCAAAGACATCATATGGTATGGGTCCAAAACACATCCTGCACACTCTACGAGGATGTTCCTTCCCAAGGACTTTAGCAACTAGGTCATCTCGAGAGACTAAGTTGGACTACCCAGGATTGGCATCCCATAGTTCTTTAATTTTTACCTATAAATAAAATATCAATATATATTGACATAATAAAAACTAATAATTAGTTATTATAATGAAAAAATGAGTTCATACCCCAACTTCTTTATCAGGCTCATTAACAAAAATTCCATCAGATTTTTTGTTAACATCCAACCACACTTCAGTTTGGGATGCTTCGTTCCCTAAACTCTATGACTACATTAGACAAAGATAAATCAACAATTTAATATATTTAATAGATAATATTGTATTATAAAAATTTAAACTAATGAAAAGATTACCAGAGTCGATCGGCTTCTAGAAAATCTTTCTGACCCCGCAGTGTGAGGGATGACTTGCTTAGCCCGGCATGATGCATTCTTTCTTGAGAGATAATAAAATAAATAAAATTCAATTTAATAGTAATGTATTCAATTTCATCTCCTCTTCATATAAATTTATAATTATAAAACGAGGTTAATATAATAATATATATTTAAATACCATCTACTTCTCATCACGATATCTGTCAACAAAACGTTCCACTATTATTTGGGTACCCCATTGGGTATATTCTCATACATTTTTCGGATGGTCAATGAAGTATCGTCGAAATCACTCTAAAATCTACATTTTAAGTCTTTCCATTTCTTACCAAGATTTTTCAACGTCCACTTTTGTGTTATCACATCATCAAATGCAAAGTGGAAAAACATCTGTATATAGAAATTCATTTTGAACATATTAATAACATGACATTCAATTACACCATAATGTATTAAAATTAACTTTATTTGGGAATCAAAAACTTCATTTTTCCAAATTGGAGGTATATGTCTCCAATCATCATAATAAATAGGATGGGAAATTGGCTCCACTACCAACTGGCAATAATTTGGCCTACTAATTATGCGACGTCATTCGTAGACACCCCATATGAATCAAATGGGACATCTATCTTCTCTCCATTCATATTCAACACATCTGAAATTTTTATATTTTTTCTCCACAGTTGCATTTTTTTAATTTTTAATGAACAAACAATTAGTATAAAAAATCTCAATAAATTTATTTATATTAAAATTTATACCTATAACATTGACCCTCTAGTATGCATGTGATGAACTAGAAGTGGTGTGTCGTTTCCCCACTACTAAGGAAGCTAAAAGGGGAGTCGACGACTCAGATTCTAAAGGGATTATCATAGAGGATGTGAGAGATGGTGAAGGGGGAGATGGTACAGGGGGAAGGCAGATGGTGGCTTAGATGTCATAGGGTTGGAGACTGATGGATCGTAATCTGTCACAGTAGTGGATGAAATAGTGTATCGCTTCTTCCTTGGAATTCCTATCATTTAATAAAATAAAATTATGTTCAAAACATATATTTCAATAATATTATGTTGGAAAAAAATTAAAAATAGTAATATATTCCCAGTACTAACAAACAAAATATACATAACAATGATAATGAATGAATTCAGAAATGAAATAAGTGGTTTCTGAATGAATAGATAACTATACATACAATCATTTTCCCCATCAATAATGTCGGTTTTCTACTCCATCACAACATCCACTTCATTCATCCTTGCTAGAATAGTATTTTCAATATCATGATGGACAAATAATTATTCTTCTTATTGTTAAAGAGATTCAATTTCAGAGGTCAAATCATCCACTTAATCACCCATATCATACAAATCTCTTTGTATTACGTGAGAAACAACACTCCACCCTTCATCATAAAAATCATTCACATAATATACTTTTTTTCTTGAGATGATAAGATATATGGATCATGCAACTCATGATCTCCAACATCCATCAAGAGAGAGAAGCTCACAGAAGTAAATTTCAAGGAATCTCTTTTAACACCTCTGATAATATCGACCCAATTGCATTTGAATAAAACAAATGAAAAATGCCCAGGGTAGTTTAATTCAATAATATCAGTTAGTTATCCAAATTATCCCACTTCAAAAAATGTAAATATACCACTATTCTATTTTTTCAAACCCTCTTCTCAATCGACTAGACAAAATCTAAATCCATTCATGTTATAAGCGTCAAACTTTCTAAATTGATTTAGAGGACCTCGAGCAAGAATCTTCAAATCATCTGACAACTCTTCTCGATCAACTATATAAAATATAAATCCATTCATGTTTTCGGCGGTTTTTCATGACATGAATTGTACTTTCAATTGAGTCTTTAAAAGAGAGTAATGCAAAACCTTTGTAGGTGTGTTCCTTTTCTTCTTCTTCATGAATGTATGTTGATTCAGACTTCCAACATCACCCATTGACTACCATCTAGAAGAAGAAAATTTTTTACAATCCCTTCTACTTGAATCCTATCACTAATAAAGAATACAATCATTGGTACATGCATGTATTTTTGTATAATTCAGACCAAGACTGTTAACAACTTTTTTCATATCACAAAAAGACTTGGGGATGTATGCTTCAGAAAATGGATCATGCAAAAATTCCATTATCATGGAAATTTCCTTATTTTTAATTCTAAATAGGCATTTTATATGGATCAACATCATCACATAATAAAGTTTTTAATATTTCAAAGATCTACTATACAACTCTTGATTTCCATCATCAACTAAATCATGAAACGTATTTTCCTCAGTTAAGTTTCCGCTTACATTAGTCTCCACGGAATCAAGGGGAGGATCCACTGATTTGTTACAATCATGATATGGTTGTCCTATAGTATCAAAAACATGACTTGTCATGTTTATATTTGTAGTACCCCCATCTGGTTGTTCTGATTTGTTTTGATGTTGATGGTGGTCTCTTAAAGTGCCTAAAGAATCATTTATAAGGTTTACTGATTCATTTTCCATTGTTGATGAAGTTTAGAGGTCATTCTGTGTATTAACAACAGTGCTCAACCATTCTATAAAGTTCGATTCTACATGCCAAATCCAGCACAAATATTGACCAGGGAATTGCTTCAATATTAAATGTTCATAAAATTCAACTCTCTTCAACCATCTTTTAAATTTACATTTAGGACATGGGAATCTTATTCTCTCTTCAACGGATCGATTGAAAATTGAAAAATCAAAAAACTCATTCAAAACCATAACATATTGAGGTCTGTTCCTTGGTAATGTGATCCATATTTTATCCATGTATATCACAATATGCCTACACAATATTAAAAAAAATTAAAACACATAACTATTACTAAATAGGGAAAGAGATTCATATGTACTAGTTTAAAAAATATATAAATATTTTAAATATGGTTTTTCTATACAAATACAAATGGTACATAATAAACCCACCCACTAGAAAACCAAAGCATGTAAATTAAAAAGATCCATAAAATAAGATGAGAACAAGGATATCATCCATGTAGTTTTTGTATGTCGTGCTACAACAAAACAGTTGTCCAAACGGATGATTTCATAACTTTGATATAACTATGTTACGGGCTTGATAAATCCTATAACAATTGAATATAATTTTGGAATATGCAATGTAAACAAACCCTTATCATAAACATGACTCACAACTTTAGAAAATACATGGGGAACCAAGATGTAGAACATGTCAAGAATCATCAGGTGAAAAGATTCATTACTAGGGTTGCTGAATCCAAGGCTTATAAGTAAGGTATTTGTTTTTTCAGACTCAATGGAAACATGAAATTACAAAGAAAAATAAATTCATGTATATTAAATTTCCTAACATATATCATGAAATAACACTAAAATGTATTTATGTCAATATACCTTTTCAATTTCTATTTAATTTTTTTTCAATTATAGATAGTGGGAAGACCTATTAAATCCATATTCTTATGGAATTAATATAAAATATTCAATCCCCAAGATATATACAACAGGGGTATTATTAAATATTGTGTATATTAGTAAATTTTGCCTACTTTTTATGTTATTTGAGGCCTCGAATTAGGATTCAAATATTTGGGTATGGTCTGGGGTTTAGAATTTTAGAACATGTGGGGTATCATGATAAGTGTTATAGGTAGAAACATGTTGTGACCCTGCATGTGATTAAATTTTTCAGATATGGGGTGGATCATGGAACATAAATGTGGGTTGAAAATAATGTGAATCTATGGGGTGGATCATGGAACATCCTTGGTGATCCACTATATTCTAGTAAGGGGTCCACTTTCTCCAACCACCACTTTCATTCATGGTCATTTTTTATATTTTACATTGGATTTTTAAAAATACATTTTCTTTTTCCACTTATATGAGTATGAAATAATAGAGGTGATTTATTTCGGAATGTTTCATTACACCCATTATTTATATTTCTAAAATATTGTTTATTGTCATATTGATGAGTAATTAATTGATTTGGACTCCTGGATGGTAGGATAACCTCATTAAAACCTCA
Source organism: Viscum album (assembly GCA_963277665.1). Lineage (NCBI taxonomy): Eukaryota > Viridiplantae > Streptophyta > Magnoliopsida > Santalales > Viscaceae > Viscum > Viscum album. The sequence continues at coordinate 360,422,007 of OY728131.1, forward strand.
ATCTTTGTTATCTTCTTTTTGTTTAACTGAATATCACTCCAAATCTCTAACTTTGGTATTATGATAGGTTTTGAAATATATATTGATTGAGGATAAATAAAATGACTATATTTTAGGGGTTATATTCTAAAGATAATATGTAGGTGATAGTTAAATTGTTTCTCCATGCATTATTTGTTTTATATTTTTTATGGTATATAGATATTGGTAGTCAAGTTAGGGAGACCTGAATGTCGACTAAAAGGGTTTTTAATTGTGTGATTTAATATATATAGGCCATTAGGAAGGAAATTTGCATTCCATATATGGTGGTATTATTTTAAGATCATTATACGATCACATTTCCTTATGAATCATTTTCTAGTTTGTGTGATAGACTCTAAATGGGTGTCTAAGCATGAGATAAAATGAGAGGGACATTGGATGGTCACTTTTATTTTTGTTAAAAAATTTACTAAGTGTATATTGAATGAATTATTATTTGATGGTGGTCTCACCTTGTTGGTTGACAGTAAAATAGTAGATAAAACTTAGACCTTCAACAATGGTTTTACCTTAAAGGTGGTTTTTAATATTGTCTTTAGGTAAATTATGTGATGCCTCTTGAGGCATAGGAAAAACAAGAAAATTGAACTAATGGGTTTAGAACTTATAAATGGTTCACCTAATAGGATTAGGGTGTATAAATAATATGAATAATTCTTAAGGGATATGAAATAACCTTATAAGTGAGTGAACATATGGTAGTATATTAGGTGTGTTTCTTTGTGATCTGATGAGATGAGCTATATAGGGTAAGGTGATTATTTAACTATTTAGAATTAGAAGCCTTGAGAGTTGGTATGCTAAATTATGTGCTATGAAAAAGGACTTGGGAACATTTTAGAGGTGATTATTATGGATAGTGAGTTGGGTCTTGGATGATAAAGATTTGAGAATCATATATTGAGATACATTAGATGCATGGGACACTCTACATGATAGTAAAGTTGGGTGGAGTGATGGTATGTGATTATTTATTGTTTATCCAGATGGTGATGTGATACAATGTATATGTATGATTATTATCCCCAAGGATGAGAACAAAATATGGGGATTGGTACATGTGTAATGAAAACCCAATGACATGGACTCATCCCTATTATTCATATGCTAATAATGAAAATATCTTTAAAGGCCTTATATGATTTAGATTATTCTTGAAGATTATTCAGATACTATAGGGCTATCATGTGTTCTATGATATCCCATGGTGAGGTTCATTATTGAGGGAATAACTATGTTACACCCCTACTATAATTCAAATTATCTCATCATATGAACTTGATTTTTCTTTCCCCACCCATGATTCATAAACATATTTTGAATTATTTTGATTTCAGGGGGCCACTATGTGTGTTGTGAGACCCCATTTTGTGGATTATGTAACAATCTACACCCATTAGAACCCCTCTTGGATTGAGAATAAAGACAAGTGTTAGTCCTGAAGCCCACTTCTAATAGTGAACAAGGTGGCAACAAGAAACAAGGGTGTAAACCACACATATGGTAGGTATTTCCCTTATATATACTAGGAGTATAAGATAAGAAACCGAAAATATACTCCATATAATATAAATAAATCAATTTTATGATTTTTGTAATTCAATACATAAATTAATATCACAAAATAAAATACAACAAAACAACTTTAATGAAAATGATTCTTCAAACACCAACAAGATCCATGTCATGTTCTAGTAACACCCAACCCAATCACTAGCTCCCTCTTATAGACCTACAAAAATAAGATATATATAGCGTCTAAGAATACAGGTAGATTCAGTAAAATCCTACCCAAAAACTCACTTGAATAATGTTGAATAAGAATAAGAATATCTTATAAAATAAACCAGGAAAAAACACATTACCAATAGGGGCAGTGAGGCATGCTGAGGGGCGGTGAGGTGCGCTGAGGGGATCTGAGCACGAGTCAAGACCGGTTAGGTGTGCTGAGGGGTGGTGAGGTGCGCTGAGGGTCGGCAAGCACGAGTCAACACCAGTGAGGCATGCTGAGGGGAAGCAGCTAGGTCTTTGATGGTTTCTGGGGGAGAGGGGGAGAGGGGGTCTCATGGGGGTTGGGGGGAAGTGTTGGCACTGTAAAAAAACACGTTTTAATGGAAGTTTATTAAAACCCACCGCTAAGGCCTATTTTTGTTGTAGTACATCCATGAAAAGTCTATATCTAAGATTTCTAACTTAATTTTAAAATGTTGTAAAATGGTTGTCAATTTTCTTCAATTGTGGAAAATAAGCTGGATGCCATAATTTTTCATTATATATCCACTCATCTACATTCCATCTTAACATTTTATCATGATGTGAATTTACAAATAAATGTCTGTAACAAGGAATTATAGTAAGATACCAAAATGACTTGGTAGGGTTCTTTTTAGCTATTAAATAAGCTTGTGATTTTTCTTTTAACTTATACCATGATTTCCCACATTTAGCACACTCTTATAGAAATTTATATTCTTTCCTATAAATCACATAGTCATTCATGTAGACATTTATTATCTTATACCTAAATCCCATGGAGAATAATATTTCTTCTCTTTATAATGTGAATTTGGAAGACCATTTTATTTAAGAATAATGTATTTCAACAACTGTAGTAGCTCTATAAAAATCATGTCTTCATCCATGTTTGAACCTCAACTTAATCAGTCTTAACATCATTAATAAAACCATATATTCTATACAACCTGGATATAATGGGTTTTTAGCATCACTATATAAAAACAAAAATGTTATTTTTTCCTCAATATCCTCTAATTTAAAATAATGAATAATTTCATCAAGTTGATCATATTTATCATCTTGTAAGGAACCATCATCAACATGTCTAAAATTCAACCTGCTTTCACCATGCCAAATCCAAGGGCTATAACTCAAATTAAAAGCATTAAAAATTAAATTATATTTGATCTCATTTCTTTCCAAATTCTTCAAATTTAAATATTTCTGGCATGGATAGAAAAACATGTATTTATTTAGAACATTTCATTTAGAAAATTCCAAAAAAGTATAATCACCTTCGTCAAATTCATCACCTGTTCAGAGTACAATTATCCAACTTCAATTCATTATTATCTTTAAAAATATCAAAAAAAATATAAAAAAGGGAGTAATTTATAAAATATTGAGTTTAGAAATGAAATCCAATAATATAAAAAACCAAGAATAGAAACAATATAAGGAAAATAGAACATGTTTATGATAAAATTCATTCATACAAAAAAAATTTCAAAATAGATTCATTTCAAAAATTTAAAATATAATTATAACTGTATATAAACTTCTGAAATTATTCAAAAATATGTACAATGATATCCATAAAAAATATAGAGAATGAGAACTAATTCATACAAGAAATAAAAATTATTTATACCTTGATTATATAAATTATCAAAACTCATTTTGATATGGATTAAACAATTTTTCAAATAAGTATTTTAATTTAAATAATTATAATTAATTAAAATGAAAAATTCATAATATAGATATAAACACCATTATATTTATCCTTCATTTTTAAAATTGCATACCCTTATTAAATGACCCATATAATTTCCCTATAAACATTTCATATCAAAATTATAAGTCATTATTTATTTGACATATATGTTATTTGAATTTTAGAAATTTTTATTTTAGATATTAATTTAACAAATATTCCAGAAAAAATTAATTAGTTTATTATAAATATTTTATTTTTATTTGGTTAATCAATAATTTATAAACAAAAATAATATCGCTAAATACGTTTTTTATAATTTATAAATATTTTAAATGTTATATAATTCAATTTATAGTTGATTATTTACAAAAATAAAAAAATTATTCTATTTTGTAATTAAAAATATATTGAAATCATTTAAAAAATCACATTAAACATTTCTTTTTGTTACTTCAAAGGGTATATAGTATTACCTAACTCGCTACTCGGTTGATCTGCTACATTAAAAATTAGACCCATAACTCTTGATCATCCATTAGAAATGGATTTCGCTACTAATTACCAATTTCAAACTCTTCATAGCTCCATCACACCCATGCTCAGTCCATCCCAACTAGTTTTTAACAGAAAATACACATTATAATCTACAATACACCCATTCTATCTCTTAAACAAAAAATACATTAAAAATCGAATCTCATGATGTTCAAGTACATGAAAAATAATTTCTCAACTCCACCATGTGGTAACTATATGAGAATTGAAGTTAACCAAATATGATATCAACACCTAATTAATCTAAAAACCAACTCATTAAACTGAATGACACTATAGAAATAGACAATATCCACCTATAATATATTTTGAATGATACTCCTTCAAAAGACATATTCTATGAAATAATTTTAAATTAATCCAAATATGGAAAAATATATTGAATGAGAACAACTAATTTATACTAGAAATAAAATCAGGAACAACTAATTAACCCATTATATAAGATATTAAAACCTTTAGGTGAGCTAGTTAAAGTCATGAAGGTCAAGATTCAAACATACAACAATGAAGTTGACAAAACCCAAGAGTGTGTGAATATGTTATTGCAAGAATGAAGTCCACCATATTGAAAAATCAACCATTAGAGATTCCACACCAAAGAATGACCTAAAAGAGATGAATGAAGACGTGTGAGGCTTACATCATATCTATATTCAATGCATAACCTAAGACTGATGAAACCTGAGGAGGTATTAACGTCATAATGTGAGATTTGACCATGGGATCGAAGAAACTAGAGAGTTAGGGCTCATGTAAGAGAGAAAAAAAATACTTGTGTTGTGATAATAGAAGACCAAAAATTTAACCCTCCATCAATTCGTAAAATTTTAAAAGATATATAACATCAGTTATAATGTAACTGATGTGATAAATCACTCATTCTTGTTAGTTCAATCATTTAACTGATGTGAAAGAGTGGATAATATGCATTTTTAATGTCGGTTTTTATATAAATGATGTGAAAAATGGATTTTTCCACTTTCGTTAATGGCTAAACCGATGTTGAAAATCAATATTCACATATTTTCAGATTAGTTATAAAAAAACATGAAAAATTTGATGTTCTAAATAGATTTTATAATAGTTCCTCATCTGGTATCAACCTCTGATTTTTTCCAGATCTTGGGAAAATGGAGAAATGGATGAATACCTTGAAAATAGAACATATTATCTTACACAAAAATAGAAACTTTGATTCTAATACAAACAGAGAAATGTGAAAATTTAATGAAGAAATCAGTATGGTGGATCTAACGAGATGAGTGGATCTCAAACCAAAGGTCAGATAGTGAAACGACTCTAAATACTAGTGGTAGGCTTCAATGGAATCTCCATGGATAGTCCTCCTATGCATGTGAGATGATGTTATGAAATGACCTACCAAGGTCTGACCTATGACAACCCCAAGAATGCCTCTAATAGGCCATGGGATGGAGACCAGTGTCGAGTAGGCATATCACAAAAATGGGTGGCATAACCCTAAATTACCTATACACACACACACACACACACACACACATATCTGTAGCCCCACACAATGTTGAAATGTAAAAATTTGAAAAAATTCATGAATACATCTAAGATCCCACAATAGAGTATGAATGTAATGTACTCAAATTAGAAATGTGGCCAAATAGAAGCCCAAAAAATAATATAGAGAGTCCAAATTGCTCCAAGGTTGTGTAGTTAGTTGTAACGCCCCGACCCCAGCTACCCAGAGTCGGTGCATTACTTCGTAACATTGGCATGATCATAAAATATCAAGTCTCGAAAGACCGATTAGATTAGTAGCCTTGGAAACACTAGATACATTCATAAGTCTTACATTACATCATAAAGTGAAAAACTAATAACAAAGTCTTCATAGTCCACACTCATATCCTCTTCTGACTATCCCTGCTGGTCATTCATAAAATACTTCTTCACATCCTGGAAAATATTAAAACATTGAAAGGGGTGAGCTCAGATGCTCAGTAAGGATAACAATATAGCGGAAGCTTTCATCAATAAACATAAACATTTAAGGCAATGTATAACTAAAACAAAATCCTTTTAAACTTGAACTTCAACATAATATGGAAAAAGTAAAATGAGATAATACCATTCACTTCTTCACATGGATATTCTACTGGTCGAATAATCACATGCAATATCAATATCCACTTTCATAATGAGGGAAAGTATAATGCCAGACATTCTGAAACATTTTGTCAAGGCCTCGGCCAAGACGTCTAAAATGATTAAGGCCTCGGCCAAAACCATAAATCAAATTGGGAAAGGGCCTTGGCCAATTCCACGTCTAGTTGTCTCATGAGACCTACCGATGCATCGAGGAGCTATAGCAGGCTCCACCCGTTACTTATTAAGTCCAATACATTCCTCATATGAATAGGTTTAAACATATCATAAACCATAACATAATCGTATCACATAAACCATGCATAAAGGAAACATAACATTTCCACATTTCAATCACAAGATATCAATACAACACATTGATATAATAAAAACGCTTTCAAAACCATTTTCAATACCAAAATAAAATAAAGTTAAAACATTGTATTTATTTTTCATTAAAAAAAATGATGGCTTGTAGAGGAATCCGAAACTCAAATAATGGTCACGGCGGCGGAGAAGTCGTTGTCGCCGCATAGGTACGACAAAAACATTTCCTTTTGTCGTTTAGTAAATGCTTCATATAAAAAAGATTCCTTTTGAATAAACCTAAAAGTCAAAGGGGTTTATACACCGTATAAAAGAAAGTTGTGTATAAAACCAAATATGCCTCAATGAAAGGAGATTGAGACGAATTCCTTAAAATCCTCACTTTAAAATAAAATAGATCTATTATGTGTATTCACAATAAGTACACATAAATAAAGTACAAATATAATATAGGACATAATAATATCATGACATAATTTGAAAGTAGGAGATTAACCCAAAGAATGGAAGTTGGGTTAAGAAGTTCCCTTACAAAGATCATTTTTTAAATAAAATAGATCTATTATGTGTATTTAATATAAGTACATACAAATAATGTAAAAATACAAGATAGGACATAATAATATCATGACATAATTTGAAAGTAGGAGATTAACCCAAAGAATGGAAGTTGGGTTAAGAAATTCCCTTACCTCGTGTCTGACTTGACTCAACCGTTCTTTAACCTCCTGAATGATAAACTAGAGTTAATATATACCTTATTAAGAACCATTTTTAATTTCATTATCCTTATTATATCACTTATTACAATGATATGAACATTATGTAATTATTTAAGTTAATAATGGTCGTTTTGTCGATCTTTGGTACTTGAGTCAACAATAAACTTCTTATAATTACAAGTTGTTTATGTGGTAGAATATCCATTATCTCCAGAATTATATTAATGATTTAGATGTCAAATATTTCTTATATATCCAGTATATACATTCATTTATAATATTACGTAACATTTAGAGGTAAGAAATGAAATGCACCGTTCATGGAGACGGTAAGCCGTACGTACGCATGAACGCTACTTTCATTTCAATTTCATATTTAATGGAACAAAATAATAATGATATAAATGTATAATATAATTCCAGTATAATATAGTGTATAATACCATTTAATCCATTCTTTATACATCCCACATATGGCATTAACGATTCAAATCACTTTGAGGGGGCGGTAGTCCGCACTTCCTAAAATGAAATTATCGTGTTTTACCCATAATGGAAATCGTAAAGTATGATATAAATGAGTAATACAGAAGCATAAGTAAAACATAAACATATTATATATCATATATAAAAATATTGACATCTTAATGGCCACCTTTTAAGGTGTTATATGAGTGTTGAACAATCATCGTTTCGTGAGGCAGAAATTCGCCATCCACAGAAACCATATGTTCTTTAACCATTAGATTTAGGTGTGTGTAAGTGTAGCTCGAATCCATCTTATAACAACATCCTAGTATATTTAGGAGACTGGTGTTGTTACAAAAGAAATTAATAAAAAGATTTTAGGGGGGTTGGAGAAGAAAAATAAAACAAAACAACATTACAGAAGACATTACCTCAAAATCGGGTAACTCTTTTTGATTTGAGCCAAAGGCTTCCTTGGGAAGCGTTCTGCCCAAAGTGAGGCTTCTAGGAGTACGTTAGGGTTGTTGGGAGAGTATTTGGGCAGAGTTTGGCCAAGCCAAATGTCTTGTATGTGTGAATAAGGTGGGAGAGGTGGGGGCCTTTTATAAGTGGAGAGGAGGGGCACTCTTGGAAAGTAAAGAAACGTCACTTTATTATAAAATGAGTTTCGGATTTTAGAGGTCCCAAACTTATATAATTCGAGTATAAGATGATAAGGGTTCGAAATCTACTCATCCAACAGGCTTTGGACAAGTGTAAGCTTTGGATTTTACAATATCTTTTCATTTTATTAAAATTGTTAAATAATGAGGTCATCGCTGCATCATCATAATGTCATAAATAATTTAATTTATTTAATGTCTAAAAATTATTAAAAAAATACTATGATGTAGTAAATCTTTTTATCTTTCTAATGAATATTTATAATCAAAATTTGGACTTGTGTAACCCCACTTAAAAACTGTTTTATTAAAAAAACTCATGTTTGTGTCAATTTAATTTTAACATTAAATATATATATATTAATGTCATTTTCCAACCAAAGTGGCTCCATGGGGTCCCCAAGTTGACCCATGGGTTGTCTTGGTCGGCCATGACTCATCCAATAGAAGTAGGACAAGTTTCAAGCTCATCTCATATTATTAAAACATTATTTTTACCTTAAACTACACTAATTACCTCTAATCGCGATTAAGAACTTAAAAGTTACTATTCACCAAAAAATTATTTTAATCTCATTGAACCAAATTTTACTTCTTAATGACAACCATGTATGTCAGATTTTTGAAAATCAAATCACAGAAGTGGTAATACTTCATTTTAACGAAAAATCAGTTTTTAACAACCACTTAGTGGTTTCACTATTCATCAAAAATTGAAGTTTTTCAGAATAAGGCCAAAATTTTACCCTAAGCTATAATTGATATTCTGAATTCAAAAATGATGTCTATTTTACAAAATTCCAAACATATAATTTGAATTAATTAATTTTATAATTAATTCCCGCTGTTACAACAAATAGCGTGTTTTTAAGAAACAATTTATATCAAAAGATTGGCAATTGTTTATGTCCAATTTCAATGTTAAATTAATTATAATGACCACCATTGGATAAAATGGTAAAAATATATTCTAATTATACTTTAAAACCAGTAAATAGTATAATTTATCACTATAAATTATTTTGATTAAAAAAGTTGTTTTTAAGTATTTTTCACTATTCATAAAAAATAGAAGTTCTCAGAAAAATACCAAAAATTCAACATAGGCTAATTTCGATATTCCGAATCCAAAAATGAAGTCCATTTTGATAAATAAATTTTTTAAAATTTCAAAAAGTAGGTATTACTATTCACAACGGCTAGTTTAATTTGTTGTGGTGTGTGTTAGAGTTCGAGGTTGCGTACAACACACGCTATTGCATTATTCGAAAGGAAACGTACCGTGGAAACTTGGGGTGTTACATTCTCCCCTCCTTCAATAAAATGCGTCCTCGCAATTTGAATTTTTTTTTTCTTTGAAAATAAAAGGTTGAAAAGAGAAAATACCTTTGTGGAAAACCCACATCGGAAATAAGGTTAATAAATATATAAAATTAAAAGAAAGCAAGATAAATACAAAGGTCACCCGATATAGCCCATTCTAGGATTCTATGAAAAATATGGATATGGAGGAGAAACAAACCATCAAGGTCTGATGGAGAGTTATAGAAAACAGGATTAGGAGAAATTTTAACTACAAGATAATCACAAACTTGTGATTGGTTAAACGGTCATTGAATCCCCAGTTGGAAAAGTTAACCGACAACATTTTTGTTTTAAGTTACCTTTTATAATGTTGAGAAATTTATTTAGGAGATTTACTAAGAACGTAAGGGAATATACATACTTGTTATGTATACTTTCATTCGTTAATAAATTTTTACCACAAACCCATCTTTTACTCCAAATGGTAACGGAACTCAAAAATATTTTTTTATCCTAATTGTATAAGGTTCCAAATATTAACACATACCATTTAGATTAGTAAAACTATTTTGTAATAACCAGGGACTTCCTGTGGGCTAGTGGTAGGAAATAAAGGCTTGTCACACTATGGTTGTGGGTTTGATTCCTGCAGCTTTGTCCGATGCAACGGGTTATTCCCCACCCTGCAGGTTGTCCTTTTCCTAAAACTATAGTATTATAATATTCCAAAAATAATCTTCAGAAATTCTTTAACCTTAAACAATACTATCCATGGTTCAACTTAATCCATTCCAACCTTAATAGTTATCCAAAATACCTCCGTCCAGACATTCTCTAAAAGGTCTCTAAATTCCAAAATCCAATGTAACATCAGATTCCAAAAACAAAGAAAAGTTTCTCTTATTGTCACATACTAAAAATATGATTACCTTAATCATATTAAAACCTTAATGAAAACAACATGTACTGTAGTACAATCCTTATATATATATCACATTATTCTAATAACCAGAATATAATCCATGAGTCCAAAAGCACCAATACATTAATTACTCCGCTTCAACTGTAGTAACAGCATAAGATTGTCCTTGATCCCTTGGCCTTTTCTGAGGTAAGTTTCCCTGACGCTTAGGACATTCATTTGCATAATGCCCCATTTCTCTACAATTGTAGCATTCAACTTTGATAGCCTCTTTCTTTCCCTTGCAATCACGAGCCTGGTGACCTTTTTCTCCACATTTATAACAAACTCCCATTCCTTTTAGGCAAGTACCAGGGTGATTCTTCCCACAATTATCACATAAGGGAAAATCCTTCTTTCCCTTTTTCCCTTTATCTGTCTCTTGTTCCACCATTCTCTTCTTCTCTTTCTTTACTTTGTTGTCATAAGACTTAGAGAATTCCTTTTCTATCTTGATAGAACATGAGACAATATCTTCATATGTTGAGAATGATTGTGATACTAAAGCTCGACGGAGAAATGGCTTTAACCCATCAAAGAAACGATCAATCTTACTTCTTGGGTTACGTATATAATATGCAGCATGCCTTGCTAACCTTGTAAAGTTGGCCTCAAACTTTGCGACATTCTCATCCTCCTTTTGTCTCAGACACAAAAATTACCTTTCCATATCTGCTCGATGGTCACGAGGAAAGTATTTTTCTAAGAAAAGCTCTTTGAACTCCCTCCATTCCATATTCGATACGTCATCATCTTCCTTTGTGTTTTGAATCAGCGACCACCACTGATCGGCATCTCCAGTGAGGCGGTAAACTGCCATGACAACCTTCTCCCTTTCACTACTCCCCAAGGCATGGAATATTTTCTCTAAGGAATTTATCCATTGCTCAGCTACTATAGGATTTGTACTCCCATTGAAGGTTGGTGGTTGTTGCCTCATGAAACGGTCTAGCATTGATCCTCCATGTTGTGGATCAGGGTGCTCCATACGAGTAAGGTTATTATTCATAACCTGAGTGAGTTGTCCCAGTACGGTGAGAAGCTGATCAGCACTAGTTGTATCACTAGCTCCACCATAATTATCTTGAGCAGGTGGTCAATCCCTACACGGAGTGCGTGCATTGATACGGTTTCCATTCCTTCCACTAGGTGCCATTTCTAAATAATGGCATAAACTAGATTAGTTTATGAATAAAAATACATAATTTCATACTTATAAAACACTTAACATAAATTGAACTATTTATGGATATAATCCATAATCATAAAAATGTTTTCTTTGAGGAAGTATATACTCATAAACCCTTCATAATGATTTGTAAATAAAATGAGAATTATCCTAGGAATATCCCCCGGGAGTGTCGTAACCAAGAGTGCAACAAGGACCGTTGTCGTGCACCAGTTCCCGTTCGAGTCTAGCTCAAAGTGGTGTTTTCGTGTTTTACCCCTAGGTACATCTGTGCCAAAGCCGCCTCTACCTGCTCGTATCCAGACAGGGATGTATTGCTCGGAAAACTCACAAAATCTATATAATACCAAAATTCTAGGAAGTTCTTCTATACTAATCCTTAAAGTCTATCTTTGGGCTATGTGCTCTAATCAGAGTTTATCTAAATCTAGCTTCCAAGGTTAGTACTAAACTGCCTCTGATACCAACTGTAACACCCCGACCCCAGCTACCCAGAGTCGGTGCATTACTTCGTAACATTGGCATGATCATAAAAGATCAAGTCTCGAAAGACCGATTAGTTTAGTAGCCTTGGAAACACTAGATACATTCATAAGTCTTACATTACATCATAAAGTGAAAAACTAATAACAAAGTCTTCATAGTCTACACTCATATCCTCTTCTGACTATCCCTGCAGGTCATTCATAAAATACTTCTTCACATCCTGGAAAATATTAAAACATTGAAAGGGGTGAGCTCAGATGTTCAGTAAGGATAACAATATAGCGGAAGCTTTCATCAATAAACATAAACATTTAAGGCAATGTATAACTAAAACAAAAGCCTTTTAAACTTGAACTTCAACATAATATGGAAAAAGTAAAATGAGATAATGCCATTCACTTCTTAACATGGATATTCTACTGGTCGAATAATCACATGCAATATCAATAACCACTTTCATAATGAGGGAATCTATAATGCCAGACATTCTGAAACATTTTGTCAAGGCCTCGGCCAAGACGTCTAAAATGATTAAGGCCTCGGCCAAAACCATAAATCAAATTGGGAAAGGTCCTCGGCCAATTCCACGTCTAGTTGTCTCATTAGACCTACCGATGCATCGAGTAGCTATAGCGGGCTCCACCCGTCACTTATTAAGTCCAATACATTCCTCATATGAATAGGTTTAAACATATCATAAACCATAACATAATCGTATCAAATAAACCATGCATAAAGGAAACATAACATTTCCACATTTCAATCACAAGATATCAATACAACACATTGATATAATAAAAACGCTTTCAAAACCATTTTCAATACCAAAATAAAAGAAAGTTAAAACATTGTATTTATTTTTCATTAAAAAAAATGATGGCTTGTAGAGGAAGCCGAAACTCAAATAATGGTCACGGCGGCGGAGAAGTCATTGTCGCCGCATACGTATGACAAAAACATTCCCTTTTGTCGTTTAGTAAATGCTTCGTATAAAAAAGATTCTTTTTGAATAAACGTAAAAGTCAAAGGGGTTTATACACCGTATAAAAGAAAGTTGTGTATAAAACCAAATATGCCTCAATGAAAGGAGATTGAGACGAAGTCCTTAAAAGCCTCATTTTAAAATAAAATATATCTATTATGTGTATTCACAATAAGTACACATAAATAAATTACAAATATAAGATAGGACATAATAATATGATGACATAATTTGAAAGTAGGAGATTAACCCAAAGAATGGAAGTTGGGTTAAGAAGTTCCCTTACAAAGATCATTTTTTAAATAAAATAGATCTATTATGTGTATTTACTATAAGTACACATAAATAATGTAAAAATACAAGATAGGACATAATAATATCATGACATAATTTGAAAGTAGGAGATTAACCCAAAGAATGGAAGTTGGGTTAAGAAATTCCCTTACCTCGTGTCTGACTTGACTCAACCGTTCTTTAACCTCCTGAATGATAAACTAGAGTTAATATATACCTTATTAAGAACCATTTTCAATTTCATTATCCTAATTATATCACTTATTACACTGATATGAACATTATGTAATTATTTAAGTTAATAACGGTCGTTTTGTCGATCTTTGGTACTTGAGTCAACAATAAACTTCTTATAATTACAAGTTGTTTATGTGGTAGAATATCCATTATCTCCAAAATTATATTCATGATTTAGATGTCATATATATCTTATATATCCAGTATATACATTCATTTATAATATTACGTAACATTTAGAGGTAAGAAATGAAATGCACCGTTCATGGAGACGGTAAGCCGTACGTACGCATGAAGGCTACTTTCATTTCAATTTCATATTTAATGGAACGAAATCATAATGATATAAATGTATAATATAATTCCAGTATAATATAGTGTATAATACCATTTAATCCATCCTTTATACATCCCACATATGGCATTAACGATTCAAATCACTTTGAGGGGGCGGTAGTCCGCACTTCCTAAAATGAAATTATCGCATTTTACCCATAATGGAAATCATAAATTATGCTATAAATGAGAAATACATAAGAATAAGTAAAACATAAACATATTATATATCATATATAAAAATAGTGACATATTAATGGCCACCTTTGAAGGTGTTATATGAGTGTTGAACAATCATCGTTTCGTGAGGCAGAAATTCGCCATCCACAGAAACCGTATGTTCTTTAACCATTAGATGTAGGTGTGTGTAAGTGTAGCTCGAATCCATCTTATAACAACATCCTAGTATATTTAGGATACTGGTTTTGTTACAAAAGAAATGAATAAAAAGAGTTTAGGGGGGTTGGAGAAGAAAAATAAAACAAAACAACATTAGAGAAGACATTACCTCAAAATCGGGTAACTCTTTTTGATTTGAGCCAAAGGCTTCCTTGGGAAGAGTTATGCCCAAAGTGAGGCTTCTAGGAGTAATGGAGGGAAGTTGGGAGAGTATTTGGGTAGAGTTTTTCTGATCCAAATGGCTTGAATGTGTGAATAAGGTGGGAGAGGTGGGGGCCTTTTATAAGTGGAGAGGAGGGGCACTCTTGGAAAGTAAAGAAAAGTCACTTTATTATAAAATGAGTTTCGGATTTTAGAGGTCCCACACTTATATAATTCGAGTATAATATGATAAGGGTTCGAAATCTACTCATCCAATAGGCTTTGGACAAGTTTAAGCCTTAGATTTTACAATATCTTTTCATTTTATTAAAATCGTTAAATAATGAGGTCATCGCTGCATCATCATGATGTCATAAATAATTTAATTTATTTAATGTCTTAAAATTATAAAAAAAATACTATGATGTAGGAAATCGTTTTATCTTTCTAATGAATATTTATAATCACAATTTTTACTTGTTTAACCCCACTTAAAAACTGTTTTAGTAAAACAACTCATGTTTGTGTCAATTTAATTTTAACATTAAATATATATATATTAATGTCATTTTCCAACCAATGTGGCTCCATGGGGTCCCCAAGTTTACCCATGGGTTTTCTTGGTCGTCCATGACTCATCCAATAGAAGTAGGACAAGTTTCAAGCTCATCTCATATTATTAAAACATTATTTTTACCTTAAACAACACTAATTACCTCTAATCGCGATTAAGAACTTAAAAGTTACTATTCACCAAACAATTATTTTAATCTCATTGAACCACATTTTACTTCTTAATGAAAACCATGTATGTCGGATTTTTGAAAATGAAATCACAGAAGTGGTAATATTTCATTTTAACGAAAAATCAGTTTTTAACAACCACTTAGTGGTTTCACTATTCATCAAAAATTGAAGTTTTTCAGAATAAGGCCAAAATTTTACCATAAGCTATAATTGATATTTCAAATTAAAAAATGATGTCTATTTTACATAATTCCAAACATATAAGTTGAAATAATTAATTTTATAATTAATTCCCGCTGTTACAACAAATAGCGTGTTTTTAAGAAACAATTTATATCAAAATATTGGCAATTGTTTATGTCCAATTTCAATGTTAAATTAATTCTAATGACCACCATTGGATAAAATGGTAAAAATATATTCTAATTATACTTTAAAACCACTAAATAGTATAATTTATCACTATAAATTATTTTGATTAAAAAGGTTGTTTTTAAGTATTTTTTACTATTCATAAAAACCAGAAGTTCTCAGAAAAATACCAAAAATTCAACATAGGCTAATTTCGATATTCCGAATCCAAAAATGAAGTCCATTTTGATAAATAAAATTTTTAAAATTTCAAAAAGTAGGTATTACTATTCACAACGGCTAGTTTAATTTGTTGTGGTGTGTGTTAGAGTTCGAGGTTGCGTACAACACACGCTATTGCATTATTCGAAGGGAAATGCACCGTGGAAGCTTGGGGTGTTACATTAGTAAAATTCAAGATGAAAATAAAAAAACTCAGTCCGAACAGATCTTTCTTTGCTTCACCTTCCACTTATCCTCCCAAGACACCATCATAAAGTCCATCTTCTGCATAAGACAAGACATGTGTGGGAATATCCCATGTAGGGGTGAGTAAAACAATACTTGGTATGACACCCCAAAAGCACTAAAAATGAAGAACCATGAATAATCATCTCAATAAAAGATATAGAAATCAATGTATAATAGAAACACCTAGATATGCTCAGAAAATACACCACAACATTAGGTTTCCATAACAAACTACCAACCATAAGATTCTTCTCCAAGCAGTTATCATCCTAGGAGAATCTACACCATGATCCATGCTATCATCAGAGACACTTGACAAAATGGTCTAGATCATTAGACCCCTCCCAATGAAATCTCACTAGTCTAAAAAGACCCTGATACTCAGATGGGGGGTCACACCTAGAACCGATGGGGGACACTATGAATCCAATATGGATCAAGACACTACATAGGGGATCATATGTGAACCGTTAAACAAACCCTATTGATATATCCTATTATATGGAGGATTAATTACTTGCATGGGGAGGTCATGGTAATTTCAAAAACTCCACTTAGGGAACAAAGTATGATAGAGGATCGCACTCGAGTCTCATGAATGGACACAAAAACTCTATATGAGAATTGAACTCTAGAGGGGATCACAGTTCTATGATATGGACATAATATCGAATTATACCCTTGAGGGGAATGAATATGAGAAACATGCTAAACCAATATTGGTCCAATCTATGAAAAGGAAGAGACAAAAGAGCACCTGAAGGTGGTACACAGTGTGTACTAGGGGGTACACGGTGTGTCCAACTATCCCCATGCCTACTAGTGTGGAAAGGCCTCACATGACACATATCCTCTATATACACAGCGTGTAGAATTCATACATGGTGTCTAGATACACATGATATCCTACATGTGTCACTTATCCATGTCTGTTTACCGACACTATAACTATGTACCAGTCCATGTATGCCAAGCCGTGTCCATGTACAAGTACATGGTGTTCCATGTAGCCCTGTAATTTTTCATATAACATTGTACTCTCATAATTACTCACACATAATGGGTCACATACAATCTTATGGGGTCACATTTTGTGTGATCTTTAACTATGTATGAAACCCTAGCTTCGTAGCTAGGGGGCCACATAGCATGTATATAACAACCCTACTTTTTATTACACACGTAAACCTGATTTCTTATATAAAATCTTCACTTGATACAACATATAAGATCTATAGGTCTAGTGTCTCTAGGGCTTAGGAACATTACATAAAATTTTAGAACATAAAACACACAACATCTTTATTGAAAACTTCCTTTACATGACCGCTAAATTCCTCATACTTAGCATTGCATGGGATAACCTGAGGATACGCATAAGAAAAGGGTGAGATATAAAGCCCAGTAATGGAATAAACAAGGAATAACATGAGGAATACAATACATGTTAGAAAATTGGAATATCAATGGAGCACAAGAGAGACATTAACATAAAGGCATGAGAAATCATGATAATCAAAACATGAAAATGTGGCGACAACACTAAACATGGAATTAGTATGAGCCAAGGCTCATTCCACATGGAGCATGAGTAAGCCCTCATTACACATTAATCACAAGTAAAACCTCATTAAACTAGAATTAGCATGATTCAAAACCCATTTCACATGATTTATCATGATATTATACTTTACCCAATGCATTGGAGTGTTATTAGGGTGCACCCTTCTTAAACATTTCATTTCATGCATAAGTGTTCCACATGGATCATATAACATGGAATCAATCAACATCATAAGTTATTAAATGATTAATTAATGTGGAATAAATACATGAAAGTACCATTAAATTTGTATATGTTCATAAAGGTGAATCCCCTTGATGGAGAGATGGGTATGGTATTCACTACACAATGATCTTGGATTGGAAAAATGTTGTGCAATAAAGGCAGCATAACGGTGTGACATAAGGATTCATGAAAATGGTTGATGGGAGAAAAAATGGTGTCTCATAATATATAAATGAAATGGACAGTAATGGGTTCATATATATACATGTCCCAACAAACTTAATGGAATTTTGATGCATAATACAAAAAGAATTACATGGATGTAAAAGAGGAGAGAAATCCCTTACGGAATTTCGGCATGGTAACAGGTGTACATGGGAGGAATTAATCACAGATAAATGGGTATCCCATTATCCAAAAATAAAGAGGTCATTATGGGGGAGGTTTGAAATCATACCCCAACATTTTTAATTGAAAAAAAGGCATAACAACTTAAATAAAATTGGGCAAAATGAGAAAGGAGGAAAATACTTACTTGGAAGTGTGATCCCAAAGGCTTGGGAGAGGCTTGAGAGAGGCTTCTTGGGAGCTTGGGGCACCTTGGGAGTATTCTAGAGAGAGGAGGGTAGAGTTTGAACGATCATAAAAAGATTTGAGTGAAGAGGAAGTGGGAGCTTGGGTCGGTTTATATAGGAAAGGAGAGGGAATTCTTTATTATTTATGTTTGGGACACCTCCCATTAATATAATCCAAAACACAAACTCGCCCATGGTTTTTCCCATGTTTTTTTCCAAAGGGTAGTGGAAAAAAATATTTTATAAGTTCAATGGCCGAAATTTTTAAAATAATAGGGTTTCTTATGTGGAGGTGAGTCACACTCTCAAGGAAAACAATTTAAAAAGACACGAGGTTTTATAAGTCTTGGAGGGTCCACAAAAGCTTTGTAAAATAAATAAAACAAATATAAAGTCACATTATTTTAATGATAAAACATATATTTGCCGAACATAATGTTTATAGTTTTTTATTACATCACTATTGGGTCATTATGATGTCATAAAAAACATTATGTATTTAAAAGGTATTTAATTTTTACCCAAAAATTCGACAGTCTCAAAAATTTATGAAAAATTCACCATTGGAAAATTTTGATGTCCGGATTCAAAAAATAATATTAATTTTATTTAAATAATTTAACAAATATGTGAATTTTTACTTTTAAAATAAATACTGACATTTACTGAAAATTCACGGGTTCTGACAAAAATAGTTTTCAAACCTAAACAAAAATTACAATTTCATTCAAAAAATTATATGATGATTTATATTTAATAAAAAGTAATTTAATTATAATAATTTTTTATTAAAATATTATTTAATTCAAAAATCCATAAATTCATCAAAATAGATTTCTTAGTTGAATATTAACTAAAAATACTATTGGTGCTTTAAAAAATATTTACAAAGTAACAATAATAAAATGAATGCACATTATTTATACAAAAATAATGTACATAGTAATAGTTCTAGGGTCTTATTACATAACCCATTATAACACCCACATAAGATCAAAGGGTAATGTGTGCGATGGTGACAGACTCTTGGGGTGGCTCAGATAACATCACTCGGGTGATAATCTCTATTAACTTCCACTTCTCCCATCGTCGGTTCCACTCAAGATTAACATGTTCAAGCTTGTCTTGGGCATGGTCAAGAGAAAATCGCAATGATGCCACCTCCTTTCCAAGCTCCGACCAATGGGCTTCATACGGGGCAAGTCTACTGTATGATTTCATTGCTTCCTTTGTCTGAGTAAATTGGATTTGTTAAGGCCCTATATTTATACTAATCATGCGATCACTGTTCAACGGCTATATTAGAAATGGTCACAATTTATAATGGTATTTTGAAATCCAAAAATATAAAACCAATGAAGTTAATATTTTATATATCCATAATAAGACATTTAATTAGATCAAGAGTAATTTTCATTAATGAAATTTTGGGTCATTACCATCTTCCCCCCTTAAGAATTTTCACCCTTGAAACTTTTGTTTCCCACTATAAAACAAATGTGGGTAACTCTATTTCATCACTTCCTCTGATTCCCACATCACTTCTTCAAACTTGTGGTTTCTCCACAACACCTTGACGAGGGGCATTTTCTTATTTCATAGAATTTTTTTCTCTACAATCTAAGATCTTCACTGGTTTCTCCTCGTATGAAAGATCATCCTCTAGTTGTAATACCTCTGAAGAGAGTACATGTGAAGGGTCTAGTATTTACTTCCTTAATAGGGATACATGAAAGACGTCATGTACTTTGGACATGGTAGGTGGAAGTTCTAGTCGATAGGCCACATCCCCAACGCGATCAAGAATCTCAAAGTGGCCAATGTACCTAGGACTTAACTTCCCTTTCCTTCCAAACCTCATGACCTTCTTGCATGGAGATATGCATAGAAATACCATATCTCCAAATTTAAACTCAAGGTCTCATTGAAGGTTATCTGCATAACTCTTCTATCAACTCTGGGCTATTTGATATGTTGCTAAATGGTTTTCACATTCTACATCATTTTTTCAACCATTTTTAGTCCTACCAGCTTGTGCTCACCAACTTCATCCCAACATGATGGTGTTTTTCACTTCTTCCCATACATGTCTTCAAATGTTGCCTTTTAGAAGCTCGAGTGGAAACTGTTATTGTAGGATAATTCAACCAGTGGAAGATGTTGGTCCCACACTCCTTTGAAGTCCATAGAACACGCTCTCAACTTGTCCTAAGGTTTTTGGATAGTCTGCTCGGATTGGCCATCAGTTTGTGGATGATAAGTCATACTGATGTTCATCTCAGTATCTAGAGAATGTTAAATAATATTCAAAAACATTGAGAAGAATCTTGGATCTCGGTCAGATACAATAGATAGTGGTACTCCATCCAGCCTTACCACTTCCCTGATATATATCTATGCCAGCTGATCCAATGAGAAATCCTCTTGAATTGAAATGAAGTGTAAAGAATTTGTAAGTCGATCCACAATAATCCATATTGCATTGTTTCCTTTGGATGTCTTTGGAAGTCCGATGACAAATTCAATGGTGATGTTCTCCCATTTCCAGGCTGGTATGGGAAATGGTTGCATCATCCCCTTAGACTTCTGCCTCTCTGCCTTCACTTACTGACACACCAGGCACTTTGATGTATACTCAGTAATCTCCTTATTCATATTATCCCAACAATAATGCTCTCATATATCTTGATACATCTTTGTGTTTAATGGGTGAATAGATAAATTTGAACTACGCCCATTATCCAAAAGTTCTATCTTCAGCTCAGGAATTGATGGAACACATAGTCTTTTTCCAATTCTCACAATTCCTTCTTTATTAAAATTGAACTCCGAGGAATTACCTCTTCTGATAGCTTCTGCTTTATTCTGAATTCACACATCATCCTTTTTAGCATCCTTTAAACTTTCCAAAATAGACGGTTGAGCAATTATTTGTGAATGGATTGATGATGTTCCCTTCTTTAGGATTCCCATGTCCATATTCGTCAAATCTAAGAATATTGGGTCCTTCTAAATTCTCATCAATGATAAAATTGTTGGGTCCTTTCTACTTAGAGAATCTGCCACCTGGTTCTCTTTCCTAGGGTGGTAATGGATTGAGTAGTCATAGTCTTTGATCACCTCTAACCATCTTTTTTGGCGCATGTTCAACTCTTTCTATGTGAATATATATTTGAGACTTTTGTGGTCCGTATATATTTCACACTTATCCCCAAAGAGATAATTCCACCAAATTTTTAAAACGACGATCACCACAACCAACTCCAAATCATGTGTTGGATAATTGTGCTCATGAACATTCAATTTCCTTGAATCATAGACAATGACTTTAGAATTTTACATCAACACACAGCCAAGGCCCTTCTTCAAAGCATCACTAAATGCCACAAAAATTTCTCCACTTGTGGGTAAAGTGAGAACGTGAACAGTGATAAACATCCTTTTTAACTCCTTGATGCTTTATTCACATTCATCACTCCAAGAAAACTTTACTCCCTTCTGAGTTATCTTGGTAAGAGGGTTGGAAAATCATGAGAAATTTCTCACAAATCATCGATAATATCCAGCTAACCCCGAGAATCTACGGATATTTTTTACCGATGTTTTCCTTGGCCATCCCTCAATTGCATCTTCTTTGGATGGATCCACAGATATCTCAATTCTTATGATGATATGAACTCAGAATAATATGTCCTTAAACCAGAACTCACACTTGGTGTACTTGGCATAGTGATTCTCCTTCCACAAGGACTCTAGTACAGTTCTTAGATGCTCCTCATGATCCTCCTTGGTTTTAGAGTATTTCATAATATCATATATAAAGACTACCTCAAATTTTTTGAGGTAATCCCTAAGGACTATATTCATCAGTTCCATGAAGATTTTTGCAGCATTAGTAAGTCTGAAAGGAATTACTATGAATTCATTGTGCCCGTATCTTGTAAGAAAATCAGTCTTGGGGGTATCTTCCTTCTTCACCCTTACATGATAATATCCTGACCGCAATTCCACCTTGGAGAAGTATTGTGCTCCCCACAACTGATCGAAAAAGTCATCAATTCATTGGAGATGATACTTGTTCTTTATCATGATTTTGTTAAGCTTATGATAATCGATTCAAATGCGTATTGACCCATTTTTCTTCTTGATGAAAAGGACTAGTGCACCCACTACCAAAAAACTGGGCAAGGCAGGCACCTGCCTTTATCAGCGCTAACAGAAAAGTGCTGATAAAGGGGTAGTACTTTATCAGCGCTTTAAATATCCCTTTATCAGCGCTTTTTTAAGCACTAATAAAGGTTACATTTATCAGTGCTTTTCTTAGTGCTGATAATGTTTATTTTATACATTAAATAAAAAACACATGTTATAACTATATATATATATAATTAAATAATTATAAGATTAATAGTAAATATATTTATTAGATTTATAAGATTTATAAGATTTATTAATTCATTATATTTATTAGATTTATTAATTCATTATATTATATATATATATATATATTTATTATATTTGTTTATATTTAATGTATTTATTCTATATATAAATATATAATACTTTTTAATCTATATGTATAATTAAAATTATTGAATATATATGTGTTTTCCAATGAACTGGGGTCAATTAATATATCATGCGTATATGTTATATGATCATATATGTTCATGAATAATGTTCATTTATAGATTATAATTACATATCATGTTGATATGTTATTGATTTTTAATTGATTATGTTACCCATATAATATATATGTTCTAAAAAATGTACACTTATAATTAAAATTACATTATATTTAAAATATATATATATTTTTTATTATATTTTCAATAATATATATAAATATACCTTTCAAATAATTTTATAAGTATAAAGAAAGATATATTTATTTACAGTTATAATTATTAATAAATATATATATTTATCATAAATATCATTTTAAATAAATATATAATAATATAAACAAATTATTACATTTATACATTTATAAACGCTTTTATTAGCGCTGATAAAGTATGGATTTATCAGCGCTAAAAAAGCGCTGATAAAGTGGGTATTTATCAGCGCTAAAATGAAAAGCGCTGATAAAGACACCCTTTATCAACGCTAAAAAAGTACTCATAAAGTCCTACCTTTATCAGCACTAAAAAAGTGCTGATAAAGGGGGTCTTTATCAGTGCTTTTCATTTTAGCGCTGATAATGACCCCCTTTATCAGCGCTTTTTACTAGCACTGATAAAGGTCCCCGTGGTATTTATAAGTGTCATCGGGTCCTCCTCCTCCTCCCTTCACCCTTTCAATATTTCACGGAATCCATACCCTATGCCTCCGCCACTGCCTCCTCTCCATTGTGGCATCCTTCTCCTCCTCCTCTACTATGGCCGCTGCCCCATTCTCCTCCTCTGGCACCTACTTCTCCTCCTCCTCCTCTTACCATGGCTCCTCCTCCCCGCACCCTGTCAATCGCGGAAGCCCTACCCTACGCCTTCACTGCTGCCTCCTCTCCGCCTCTACCTCCTCCTCCTCCTCTACTGCAACCGCTGCCACATTCTCCCCCTCTGGCGCCTACTTCTCCTCCTCCTCCTTTTATTGTGGCTCCTCCTCCTCCTCCTCCACCGTGGATCCTCATCCTCCTCCTCCTCTACCGCGACTCCTCCTCCTCCTTCTCCTCCTCCTCCACTATGGCCTCCCCATCCTCCTCCTCCACCTATTCTTCTTCCTCCTCCTCCTCCTCCACCTACTTTGTTGCCTTCGCTGCCTCTGTTGCCTCCGAGCTGCCTCCACTGCCTTCGCACTGGCTCCACGATGCCTCTGCGCTGGCTCTGCTGCCTCCGCTGTTGACGCATCCTCCTCCTCCGCCACTGGTTCCTCCTCCTTAAGGTGAGTAAAATTGAATTTGAATGAATTAATTATGTTTGCATTTATTTTCTATATTGAGATTAATTATTATTTTACGTGATTTTTGTGTGCGATTATTATGTGTTTGAAAAATGTATATGTGGTTGGTTACTTGTTTGATCTTTATTAGCTCTCCCCACTATATCCTTGTGATAGAAACCTGAATAGAGAGAGTATTTTTTGTGAAAGTTTGTTACACTAGATTAGGATTTCACTCCGTCTAGTGGCCCTTAGTATGGATCTTTTTCTGATTTTGGATACTACCCCATAGTTAGGCCAGGTAGGGTTTCAACCGTCTGTGTTGGTGAATTCATGTCATCAGGTGAGGCATGCCAAAAGGATGATACATATGTATAGTATGTTCTATATTGTACACTATATTGTACACTATTATCCTTGGGTTCCAAAAAATGAACCTTAATAGGGTTTCTACCAATTCCTAACCACTACCCACTCTCTCTGGGTTGGGTCATATACCAATTTAAATATCACATCCTTCATTATAACATAGCAGTTCCACCGACCTCTCACATTGGGTGTGATTCACATATCCTCTAATTCCACAACATAGTAGCTAATCCCCTATCACTTATGGTGGGTATCACCATCACATCACATAAAAAACAATTTGAGGAGGGAATCTCTATAGAAAACCTCTCACAAAAATACTCCAAACCAATAATAAGTTATCCCCATTTCTATATCTCACATCATATTATCATACAAAAAATGATCTAAAGAGGGAATCACAATATCCAACCTCTATCACAAGTCAAAATGCACCATGAATAGGTGGATCCCATGGAAGTGACACACCAATCCCCTTGGACCAATTCCTTCTCACTAAAAGTAGGGTCCTACCAACACCTTATCACTTAAATAAAGGCCATCCATCTTGTCTCATTCCAAAAAACATATAAATAGTAATCTAAGGATGGTATCTAGATAGAAAACCTCTCGTACTAGCTAAACCACATCATAAATAGGTTGGCCCCATGGATGGTCATACTTCAACTAGGTGAATGTCATATGAAGTCCCAATCTCTTAGTCAATCTGACCATAAATGATAAAAGTCACCATCTACTTAGCCTTGCATAATAATCTCCTTAAAACCATCATGGTTATACATGAAATTTTTTCCCAACATATCAACATTCTAATTCCTCCTATAAGGGAATCTACTGGGTTCTACAAACCAAACCCATCTCTACTCATTGATACCAACACACACTCATCTCTACATGGTAATGTCACAACCCACATGCTATATTTGATCTGGGCCACGATAGTCTAGTCTATATCATCTTCTAATTCCCACATTAAAACTCATTAAAAATAAATAATGAACATCCAAAGAAACTCACACTAAGAGCCTTCGATACCCTATGTTAAGCCATCCAGACTATTACCATGACCCTCCCTTAGGTACCATATCATATCTCCCCTTAGAGATCTCATAATCCAATTATATGGAGGAAATCCTCTATGTCACACTTCACCAATCCCTATATGGAATATCCTACCCATCAGACACACCATGACTCTTATATATCCTTAAAAGGGTGTTCCCCATCATACGTGATATATAAAACTATATTATCCATCTTCTTTAGTCCTAAGACTCTAATACCTACTCAAATAGCCTTAGAAAACCTAACTAGGCTATAAAAATCTCATACCAAACCTGACCCTCTAATAAACACAACTAGAAACCTCACCTCCATTGAGACATAATCTCTGGATTATAAAAAAATCACAAACATTCAATAGAACTGTCACTCTATCTCTTGGTGGATCAAAAACACCCTATTTGTTTACCTAGGTTTCTCTTGATTTCTATACCTTTCACTGGAACACATATACTCATGCATGAATGCATAATCATACATAAATTGGAACATGTTTTTTTATTATAGGGTCCACCTACCTCAAAAAATGGAGTAACCCCCTCACCAAGATCAACTCATCCTCAACCAAGACTATACATGCCTTATCTAATCTTGTACCAATGATTGAGACCCAATATGAAGGAAAAATTCCCAAATAATTAATTATAGAAACTTATAATTAATTATTCACCTTAATATAATTAGGAATAATATATTAAAAACTCACTGGGAAACACAACACCGCCTAAACCACACAAAACATGGTGCGTTCATCATACGAGGATAACCTCTAGCCAATACAAACAAAATCTACATCATCTGAATTGATTTGAAGATGATATAGTGAAATAAACACAGAAATCCTAGATAAAATCATCCCAAATCATAGTGAAATAAAGTATAATAGTAATGGAGTAATTATGAGGGAAGAACTCACTAATGCACTATAAAAAACTCCCAAGAACCACCCCTCATCAGGGGGGATCGAAGAGAGGAATAGAATGAATGAATCCCAAGGACCACCCAAGATTTTCTATTAATGAGAACGCCCCCACCATTTTTTTATTTTCTAGTTTTTTATCTAAATTATACTCATATTACTTCTCCCCTAACTATATACTCGTCCTTTGGATTTCAAATAGGATGAATATAAATAAAGAATGGATAAATGCCAATCGATTGACAAAAGAGTATGACGAAGGTGTGAAAGAGTTTATCAAGTTTGCAAAAGATCATTCGTATGAACCTTATCAAATCCTTTATCCATGTTTACACTATTGTTATTTAAAACAAAATAGTCTAGAGGAGTTGGAAGAACACTTGAACTATCACAAAATAGATCAGAGTTATACATGTTGGAATAAACACGGGGAAACAATGAATGTAGGTAGTGGCTGGGACAACACTGCATTTTATGGATCATCTAATATGATTACAAGCATTAACAATGAGGATGACCATATAGAGGATGTGATTACAGATGTGAATGATGATGAGGATCATATTGATGAAATGACAAGGACCGTTGAAGATGAACTTCGTGATTGCCCAAAATTGTTTGAGAAGTTAAAAAGTTGTGCAAAGACGCCATTGCATGCTAGTTTCACTAAATATAGATCACTGTCATCCGTACTGAAGCTATATAATTTGAAATCAGACAACGGGTGGGGTGATGCCAGTTTTACGGAACTACTTTCTCTCCTGAATGACATGCTCCCAGAATATAATGAGATCTTGAGACGAACATACGACGCCAAACGAATGATATTCTCGATGGGTATGATATCTGAAATAATACACACCTGGCCGAATGACTTTATATTATTTTTCAAGGACCACAAATCACTTAAATAATTTCCAAAGTGTGGTTCTTCTCGATACAAGAAAGATGAATCCAGTCCTAATAAAGTTGTATGGTACTTTCCAATCATTCCAAGGATTAGGCGCCTATATGAAAGTGAGGAGACTGCAGGACAATTGACATGGCATGCAGATACAAGAATTAAAGATGGGATACTACGTCACCCAACAGACTCACCTCAGTGGAAGAGAATTGATCATGAGTATCCTAAATTTGGGAACGATTCAAGAAACCATTCTCTTGAATTATCTACAGATGGAGTGAATCCTTTTGGTTTTCAAATAAATAGTCATAGTACATGGCCGGTTATGTTAGTAAATTATAACTTACCATTGTGGTTATGCATGAAAAGAAAATACATCATTTTATATATGATTATATTAGGAAAAAAACAACCGGGTAATGATATTTATGTTTATTTAGCTCTATTGATCGAATATTTGAAATGATTATGGGATTCATGTGTTACATTGTATGATGCTTACAAAAAGGAAGATTTCACTTTGAGAGCAATGTTGTACGGGATGATAAATGACTTCCCTTATTATGTAAATTTGTTAGGATATAGCATTAAAGGAACTCAATGGTGTCCCATTTGCGAACAAGGTACACAATCAATTAGGTTGAAACATTCATTGAAAACCGTGTTTCTAGGACATCGCAGATTTCTACCCCGACGACATAAGTACTGATCTTGGACGACATCATTCGATGGAAGTTCAGAAGAACGTATAGCACCATCTCCAATAAAAGGTGATCAATTGTTTGTGAAATTTAAAAATTAGGACACTACTTTTGGTAAACCAGCATTGAAAAAACTTACGAAAATCGGTTGGAAAAAGAGATCAGTTTTTTTTAATTACAATACTAGAATTGTCTTTATGTTAGACATTTTTTGACGTTATTCATGTACAAAAAAATATATTTGATAGTGTCATCGGCACATTTCTAAATACACCTGGAAAAACAAAATATGGAATTAAGGCTAGGTTGGACATGGTTGAGATGGGAATACGAGAAGAATTGGCACCAGTGAAGGGTAAAAAACGAACATTTCTTCCTCCTGCTGCTTAAACTCTTTCCAGGCAGGACAGATATGAGTTTTTCAACTTCTTGAATGACGTAATGATTTCAGAGGGGTATTCTTCAAATTTCAGGAACCTCGTTTCAATGAGAGACTTGAATTTAAAAGGTGTGAAATCACATGACTTCCATGTTTTGATGAAAGATCTCATTTCTATTGCTTTACGTTGAATTTTGCCCAGGAATTTCTGCCATACATTAACAAAATTGTGTTTCTTATTCAAAGCCATATGCATTGAAGTTATAGACCCAACAAAATTGCCAAATATGGAAAGAGAAATTGCCATCATATTATGTGAATTAGAAATTTTATTCCCGCCTTCATTTTTTGATATGATAGTTCATTTGATGGTCCACTTGGTGAGAGAGAGATTAAAATATGTGGTCCTGTACATTACAGTTAGATTTACCCCACTGAACGGTATATGAAGATTTTGAAAGGGTATGTCAAAAATCGATGTCGGCCAGAGGGTTATATTGCGGAGCGAGATATTGTTGAGGAAGCCATTAAATTATATACTGAATACATGTCTGGTGTGGAAAGCATTGGCCTACCGAAATCTCATTACACTAGGCAGCTTGAGGGTGAATTAATTTCTGGAAGACATGTTTTCACAATCAATATTATAGATCGGGAGCAGGCCCACCATTATGTTTTTCATAACAGTTTCGATGTTGACCCATATTTTGAGACCCACAAAGAAATTCTTAGGCATTTGAATCCATCTAGGTATGAAAATGGATATCATATTCACATAATCGACAGTTTATAGGATGGTTTCGAGATCATATTTTTAAGAAGTCATATGAAAATCCAGAGTCAATTTCAGTACGACTTCGATGGCTAGCTGGAGGACAAGTGTGTATGTATTATCTTACAATGCGTATGTAGTTAATGGTTATACATTTTATAATAATGAACATGATTAAGACAGTACCATACAGAATAGTGGGGTTACATTTGTGGCTGAAGCGATGCATGTTTCCGATGAAAAAGAAAGAAATCCAATTTATGCAAATATGTCATACTTTGGAATTATCAAACAAATATGGGAGTTGGATTATACGGAATTCAAAGTTATGATTTTTCAATGCAAGTGGGCTGATAACAAGAGTTCTATTAAAATAGATGAATTGGGATTCGTGAAAGTTTATTTTAGTAAGGAAGGGGAGAAATACGACCCGTTTATAATGGCATCATAGGTAGTGCAAGTATTTTAGGTTCCAGATACCGCAAACCGAAACTAGTCAATTGTTCTGTTATCAACCAAAACAACTGAAGGGTCGAATGAAAATTCAACAGAGGATGACCCTTTCATTGGGACTTCGCAATCATTTTTCAGTGGTCCGAATATAGATGACCTTTTGTATGTCGGAAAAAACCATAATGAAGGGATATGGATAGTCGATAAAGGAGTCAAATCCCTTCAGCCTTAAAAAAAGACAGTTCAATAATCAGGTTATTTTTTTATTGTAATATAGATTGAGTTACATTATGTTATTATCTATTCGCTATTTATTTATGTGATCTAAATTAAATGTTAAAAAACTTCTATAGATAATGATTTCTGCACCTACTGATGCACCCAATCCCAAGACACAATAGGTTTCTCAACCTGTTGCAGCTGGTCCCACTACTGAGGTACAATAGGTCTCTCAACCTATTGGAGTTGGTCCCACTGCTAAGGTACAACAGGATTCTCAACCTATTGCTGTTGGTCCCACTACTGAGGTACAACAGGGTTCTCAACCTGTTGTTGCTGGTCCCAGTGCCGATGATAGCGCTTTAGAGTAATATAATGATGATGTCGAAATTGATGAAATGGAAGGCAATGAAACCCCGATGACAAAAAAACAGGTGCATCATAATTTGACAGTTTTATCCAAAATCCTTAAAGCAAAAGTAAAAGGCATCAAATATGAGGTGGGATGGAATAAGCGAAGCCAGCATGTAAACCCCAACAAAGCCATGTTTAGTAGCTACATTGGAATCTTCACTCAGCAACGCGTGCCGATTGATATAGAGTTGTGGCACCATATTGTCAGCAGGCTGAAAACATTAATGTGGGAAGAGATTACGGTAACATTACGATATCATTTATTTAATTTTTTAAAATAAAATAAAATAAAATACTGAAATATTGACTAACTCTTCATCATCTCTTACAGAGTTCATTTATAGTAGATGTCTCACACAAAGAATATGTATTAAGACTGGCAGGAATGGTTCATAGAGGCTTTCACACCATTTTAACAAAATTTCATCTGAAAGATGCTTAACGGAAAATCAAGCCACACCAACCTCCTCTTTATGAACACTTGATATCCCAAGGAGTGTGGGATGCATTTTTCAAACGTCGTGTGGAGCATACTTTTCAGGTACATTTGTTTGGTAACACATTGTTTAACGTTTCTTGTATACATCACTTTGATTGACAGTTTTTTATTTATGAAACAGCAAATGAGTGCTGAAAATAAAGAACAGGCAGCAAAACCAGCGTACCCCTACTGTAAAGAAAGGATGGGGTACACTTCAATTAAAAAACAATTGGTACATATTTTAAAAGTATTGTAATACTTTTATGTGACATAAAACAACACCGTAACCATGTTTCTATGTTTATATGCAGATTAATAAATCAAGATCCCAAGCCACATTCATCCCACGCCACGTGCTATGGAAGGAGTCTCATGTTAATAAAGAGGGGAAACTGGTAGATGAAAACACACAAAAAGTGTGGGAAACATGTGTAAGCATGACATAATATAAATTTGTTTTTCTTTAAATCACTATTACATAATGCTGATTACTTATTTCCCCATATTTTCTATTTGACCTAGTCATGGGAATCAACAACACCCTCACCAGATGCAGACATACTTCCAGCAGCCTTTAAATAGCTAGAACAGTATGGCCGCATTAGAGGTGCGGGTTTTGGGGTGACACCCTAGACATATTTTCAGAAAAACAAAACAAGAGGATGAAAAAACTAAAGAAATGAAAATTAAGGGAGAAAGACTAGCTACCCTTGAAGACAAATTATAATGTCAGGGAGAGTTTCTAGCAACTTTGATGGGGGAGAGGCGAAGAGAAGAAACAACTCAAGAACAACCCGCACGAGAAGATCCCTCCCCACCCCCACCAACTTTGAGGCGAGCCTTTCCCCTCGAAAACATTAATTAACTGAGGTAATAAATATTCTAATATTTTTTTCTGTGATATGTGAATCACATAGACACTAATACCTTTCTTATAATTATATTCTACAGGGTGAAAATGATTGTGATTTATATATGTCAACTCCCACCCATTGCCTTGTAGCAAGGGCTACGGTGTTCAATATGTAGAATGACATGCTACACTCCAGACCACTTCTAACCGGTCATGTCAAAGTGTCGATTAACATAGATCTTGAGCCAAATGCCGAGCTACCCATGCCAAATGTCGATGATGACATTCAAACGGTGGAAAAATCTATTGGAACATTCATTGCATAGCCGTCGAATATTGTAAAAAAACATGTCGACCAAGAGGCATTCATTTACAATTAATTTTTCGAGCAGAACATTCAACATTTAATTAAAAAAGGGCTGAACTGATGAATGTTATTACAGAAGGACAAAAGGAAGAAGGTAAAACAAAAGAATGACACAAAAGGATCAACAAACCAATCAAAATGATCTACTAAGAGCACCTTCACCCCGCCTGTTCTATATCCATATTTAATATCATTGCAAGATCATGTGGATAAGAAAATAAAAGGTGGTAATAATCACACAATTGTTTTTGAAAAAGATATGTACGGAGAGGAAACATTAGCTTTCGTTAGTGCTGACGCTGTAGCTGAAATAATCACATATGAATGGCTAGGAACCTCAGTTATAAATGTATACATGAGGTATGTTTTCATGATTTTATTTTACAGAAGCTGATATATTATGATAATTATGGATAAATATATTTCATAGTTTTCGTAGGCATATATATGAAAAACAATTGAATGTATTTTTCCATGAACACAAATTTGGACTCATCAGTCCTCACACCATGTCTACACAACAAAAAGAAATAGATTTCGATTTTCACGTTGAATTAATGTCAAACCTGCTCAGAACATTTCAATGCAAAATTATGACTCATGGGATCTTTTTAATACCAACATTGTAGGGGTAAAACTCTACATTTTAATCATATCAATTATATTTTCATTTCTATCATTAATTATTCCTTTTTATGTTTTTAGGCAGTATTGGATGCTCATTGTAGTCAATTTGGATACTCCAAAGATTTATTTTCTGGATTCACTGCATGGATATCCAACAAACCGACCACACATAATGGTGATTTTCAATTTGTAATAAACATGATCCAACATTTTAGAACTAAATATCTAGTTATATAAAATATATTATCTTTTAATGAGGATTTTGTTATGATAGGGTGGTGTATGAATATCGTCTAAAGGACGGAATGAATCTAG
This sequence comes from Viscum album, assembly GCA_963277665.1. NCBI lineage: Eukaryota > Viridiplantae > Streptophyta > Magnoliopsida > Santalales > Viscaceae > Viscum > Viscum album. The sequence goes on from OY728131.1 coordinate 360,455,345, forward strand.
GGCCTAAGGATGACAAGGCGCACAAGATATACCAATGGAGAAGTATCAAGGTATATATAATTATATTTCACTATACAAATACATATCAAAACATATTACTTATTTTTATCTATGTTTCTGTAGTGTCTGAAACAAACAAAAGGAAAGGACTACAGTTCTTATGTTTTTAAATTTATGAAAGAGATCATATTTCATGAACAAACTACTATCCTTGAAGATGTATTTTTGAAAATAATTACTAGTTCATTTAAAATTATTATTATTCCTTTGTGTATTTATATTTTTTCAGTACTGCTATGACTATCGGAAAAACTCATATTCACAAGATGATATAGATGTGTTTAGAAACTAATGGGCAGCATACCTGATGGAAGAATGTAAACAAATAGGACAATGAAGGTGAATTCCTACTACTTATGTTATCTTTATATGATCATTGATATCTCCCCTGTTTATACTTATTGAGCATATATGATCACCCTTTCTTATGTTTCATACCCTTAGATTATTAAGAAGGGTTTTAGAAATGATTTGAGTTTCTAGTGAAGAATAACTTAATAAGAGACTCTTATGAACTACTGACCTACAGAAATTTGAAAAAATGATTTCGGATTGTTTTGATACTTTAGGACAATGATCCATGAGTCATTTTTGACTTGTATGAATCAACCACACCTCAATCTGATGCACGGTGTGAATGGTATGGCTAAAAGTGTCTGATATCTGTTTAAAATTGACATTAACTTTAGAAAACAACACAAGTGACATAAGGAAAATTGAGAAAACATGTGCGGATTGTTTGGATACTTTAGGAAAACGATCAATGAGTCATTTTTGATGTGTAAAAATCAACCTCACCTAAATATGATGCACAGTGTGACCGGTATGGCTAAAAGTTTCTGATATCAATTTGAAATTGACATTAAATTTAGAAAAAAACACAAGTGACATACGAAAAACTGAGCAAACACATTCGGATTGTTTGGATACTTTAGGAAAATGATCCACGAGTCATTATTTACATGTATGAATCGACCGTACCTCAATCCGATGCATGGTGTGAATAGTATGGCAAAATGTTTCTGATATCAAATTGAAATTGAGATTAACATTAGAAAACAACACAAGTGACATATGGAAAACTGAGAAAACGTATTTGGATTGTTTTTATACTTTAGTAAAATGATCCATGAGTCATTTGTGATGTGTAAGAATTGACCACACCTCAATCCGACGCATGGTGTGACCAATATGGCTAAAAGTGTTCGATATCAGTTTGAAATTGACATTAACTTTAGAAAACAACACAAGTGACATACGGAAAAATTAGCAAACATGTTTCAATTGTTTTGATACTTTAGTAAAACAATCCATGAGTCATTTTTGATATGTACAAATCAACCACACCTCAATCTGACGCACAGTGTGAACAGTATGGCTAAAAGTGTCTGATATCAGTTTGAAATTGGCATTAACTTTAGAAAACAAAACAAGTGACATACAAAAAACTAATAAAACGCATTCGGATTGTTTTGATACTTTATAAAAATGATCCATGAGTCATTAATGACATGTACGAATCAACCTCACCTCAATCTGATGCACAGTGTGACCGGTAATGCTAAAAGTGTCTCATATCAGTTTGAAATTGACATTAACTTTAGAAAACAACACAAGTGACATACGTCAAACCAAGCAAATGAATTTGGATTATTTTTGATAATTTAGGAAAAGGATCCATGAGTCATTTTTGATGTGTAAGAATTGATCGTACCTCAATCTGACGCACGGTGTGACTGGTATGGCTAAAAGTGTCTGATATCATTTTGAAATTGACATTAAATTTAGTAAACAACAGAAGTGACATACGAAAAACCAAGAAAACACCTTCAGATTGTTTTGATAATTTAGGAAAACGATCCATGAGTAATTTGTGACATGTTAAAATCAACCGCACCTTAGTCCAATGCACAGTGTGACCAATATGGCTAAATGTGTCTGATATCAGTTTCAAATTGACATACACTTTTGAAAACAACACTACTGACACACAAAAAACTGAGAAAACACATTTATATTATTCTGATACTTTATTAAAATGATCCATGAGTCATTTTTGATGTGTATGAATCAACTTTACTTCAATATGATGCACTATGATACTGGTATGGCAAAAAGTGTCTGAAATCAGTTTCAAATTGACATAAACTTTAGAAAACAACACTACTGACATACGGAATATCGAGAAAACATGTTTGGATTGTTATGATACTTTAGGAAAAAGATCCATGAGTCATTTTTGATTTTTAAGAATCAACCGCATCTCAATCTGATGCACGGTGTGGTCAGTATGGCTAAGATTGTCTGAAATCATTTTCAAATTGACATAAACTTTAGAAAACAACACTACTGAGATATGCAATACGGAGCAAACACGTTCGGATTGTTTTAATACTTTAGAAAAATTATCCATGAGTCATTTTGTACATGTAAAAATCAACCGCATGTCAATACGACGCACGGTGTGAACGATATAGCTAAAAGTATCTGATATCATTTTGAAATTGACATTAACTTTAGAAAACAACAAAAGTGACATACAACAAACTGAGAAAACACGTTCGTATTTTTTTGACACTTTAGGAAAACGATATATGAGTTATTTTTCATGTGTACGAATCCACCACACCTCAATCTGATGCACGGTGTGACCGATATGGCTAAAAGTGTTTGATATCAGTTTAAATTGACATTAACTTTAGAAAAAACACAAGTGACATATGGAAAACTATGAAAACATGTTCGGATTGTTTTGATATTGTAGGAAAGAGATCCATGAGACATTTGTGACATGTACAAATCAACTGCACCTCAATCCGATGCACGGTGTGACCGGTATGGATAAAAGTGTCCGATATCAGTTTCAAATTGACATAAACTTTAGAAAACAACAAAAGTGACTTACGGAATACCTAGAAAACACGTTCAGAATATTTTGAGACTTTAGAAAAATGATCCATGAGTCATTTTTGATGTGTACAAATAAACCTCACCTCAATCTGATGCACGGTGTGACCGGTATGGCTAAAAGTGTCTGAAATCAGTTTGAAATTGACATTACCTTTATAAAACAACACAAGTGACAAAAGGAATACCAAGAAAATGCATTCAGAATGTTTTGATACTTTAGGACATTGATCCATGAGTCATTTTTGAGGTGTACGAATCAACTGCACCGCAATCTGATGCATGGTGTGACTGGTATGGCTAAAAGTGTCTGATATCAGTTTAAAATTGACATTAACTTTAGAAAAAACAAAATTGACATACGGAAAACCAAGAAAATGCATTCAGATTGTTTTTATACTTTATGAAAATGATACATGTGTCATTTATGACGTGTATAAATCAGCCACACCTCAATATGACACACGGTGTGACCGGTATGGCTAAAAGTGTCAGATATCAGTTTCAAATTGACATTAACTTTAGAAAACAACATAAGTGAATATGGAAAACCGATCAAACGTGTTCTTATTGTTTTTACACTTTAGGAAAAATATCCATGAGTCATTTTTGATGTGTATGAATCGGTTGTACCTCAATCTGATGCACGGTGTGACTGGTATGGGTAAAAGTGTCTGATATCAGTTTCAAATTGACATAAACTTTAGAAAACAACAAAATTGACATACGGAATACTGAGCAAACGCCTTTGTATTGTTTTGATACTTTATTACAACGATCCATGAGTCATTTGTGAGGTGTACGAATCAACAACACCTCAATCCAACATACGGTGTGACCAGTATGGATAAAAGTGTCTGATATCAGTTTGAAATTGACATTAACATTATAAAACAACACAAGTGACATATGGAAAAATGAGAAAATGTGTTAGGATTGTTTTGATACTTTAGGAAAATTATCCATGAGTCATTTTTGATTTGTATGAATCAACTGCATCTCAATCTGACACATGGTGTGACCGGTATGGCTAAAAGTGTATGATATTAGTTTCAAATTGATATTAACATTAGAAAACAACCCAAGTGCATTACAGAAAACCAAGAAAACGCGTCAGGATTTTTTTATACTTTAGTAAAATGATCCATGAGTCATTTCTAATGTTTAAAAATCATCCGCACCTCAATCTGACACATGGTGTGACCAGTATGGATAAAAGTGTCTGATATCAGTTTCAAATTGACATTAACTTTATAAAACAACACTACTGACATATGAAATACCATGAAAATGAATTATGATTGTTTTAATACTTTAGTAAAATGATACATGAGTCATTTGTGACATGTACAAATCAACTGCATATCAATCCGACGCACGGTGTGACCAGTATGGCTAAAACTGCCTGATATGAGTTTGAAATTGACATTAACTTTAGAAAACAACACAAGTGACATACAGTAAACCGAGAAAACATGTTCAGATTGTTTTGATACTTTATGAAAATGATCCATGAGTCATTTTCGATGTGTAAAAATCAACTGAACCACAATCCGATGCACGGTGTGACCGGTATGCCTAAAAGTGTCTGATATTAGTTTGAAATTGACATTAACATTAGAAAACAACACAAGTGACATACGAAAAACAGAGAAAACAGGTTTGGATTTTTTTGATACTTTATGAAAAAGATCCATGAGTCATTTGTGACATTTACGAATCAAACGCACCTCAATCTGATGCACGGTGTGACCAGTATGGATAAAAGTGTCTGATATCAGTTTGAAATTGACATTAAATTTAGAAAACAACACAAGTGACATACAAAAAACTGATCAAACGTGTTCGGATAGTTTTGATACTTTAGGAAAATAATCCCTGAGTCATTTGTGACATGTACGAATCAACCACACCTCAATCCGACAAACGGTGTGACTAGTAAAGCTTTTCATTAGATAAATAATCAGTATTTATTAAATGAGATAAATCATCCAAAAAAATATTGATTTTACATTATTCCCTTTCATTGTTATCAGAATGAAAACATTTTAGTTTATCAGTTCTATATTTTAGTTTCACATTTCCATATTAATGTATTCTTTCATATTAATGTCTTAATTTATTTCATTATTGTATTACTAACATAATAATTGTTTTCTTATATAGGTGAATTTTTTTCCTTGAGTTTGGATGCTTTGTTCGGCAACAAATATTGTGGACAATAATTTTTGAGAGAGGATCACATATATCAAAGGATGAAACATTAATGTTTATAATTTTTGTTGGATAATTGTAATTGTAACCACGTAAAACATTGTTTTAAATGTATATAGCAGTGTGTGTTTTTGTATTCATGATGTTAAGTAAATGTATATAGCATTGTTTGTCAAAATATTGTGTGCGATTTTTCGTCTTTCAGTTCTTAGTTTGTGCATAGGTGTTATTTTGTGATGGTGTGCCGATGTGCAGTTGCTAGTTGTTCAGGTGTAGGGGAAGGTGCCTTTATCAGCACTTTTTTGAGCACTGATAAAGGACTCCTTTAACAGCTATAAAAGAGCACTGATAAAGGGCCCTATTATCAGGGCTCAAGATAGTGCTGATAAAGGCACCCCTTTATCAGCACTAGAAAAGCGTTGTTAATTATAGTGTAGATAAAGGGGGGGTCCCCTTTATCTCCGCTCTGAAAAGCTTGAATAAAGCCCACCTTTTTCAGCGCTAAAAAAAGTGCTGATAAAAGGGGTCCTTTATCTGTGCTTTTTTAACGCTGATAACGGTGGCCTTTATCAGTGCTTTTCAAAGTGCTGATAAAGTGGACCCCCCCCCCCTCCATATCTACTCCGACATTAACAGCACTTTTCTAGTGCTGTTAATTTCGGTTTTTAGCGCTGATAAAAGGCCAAGTTTTAGTAGTGACCCCATAGTGAAGCACTTGGGTGTATAACCCCTTTATCCAGATTCTCCTATAGTTATTTATTCAGCTCCTCATTCTCCAGAACAACTATTCTATAAGGATTTTGGATATTTTCAATTCCCCAAGTATTAGATCATTTTAGAATTCAATATATCTTCTAAGAGGAAGACCAGGCAATTCCTCGAGAAACACTTCTGCAAATTCTCTCACAATAAGCATGTCTTCAAGGATGATTGCCTCCTTAGGCTCAATCATCCGTGCTAGATACATGTTCTCGGAGGGTATTAATATCCACACTTAAGATGATAGAGTGAAAGAAGATTCATCTTCCTCATTGAACTTTTATAGAATTGGGGGTTGATTCTCTACATAGAGAGTGATTTCCCTCTCACCGCAATTTATGTTGGCTCTATATAAGGAAAGCCAATCCACGGAAATTATTGCATCAATTTCCACCATAGGGAGTATGAAAAGGTTCTTTGAGAAATTTAATCCACATATTATGACAGGGGAGGAGATATATTCATGGGATGCAATGATTTACCCATTTTCAGTACTCACTGACATCTTCACTTACATGATTTGTGGTGGTTTTGGGATTGTTGTAGTAAAATTTCAGGATATGAAACAATGATTAGAACAAGAATAAAATTTTACATTCACTATTAATGAATAAATAACTAGCGTATCTATCACCATTTCATTTTCGGGGTTCACTTCGGCAGTAGTGATGGAAAAGTATCACCCTTGATGCCTTGGAGGTTGTTGGTTGCCTTCGAAAACCCTTAGCTTAGGGAAATGATTTGCATGATGCCCTGGTTCTTTTTAGTTGTATAAATGAACAATGCGTTGAGGTTTGAATGGAGTGTTCCTCTCTTATGTTGCTATTGGGGGTTTTTTTCAGTTAACATCTCGGTGCCCTTTGCTTCCACACCTAAAGCATTTTCTCGTCCCATTCAGACAATTTATGGGGTGCTTCCTTCTGCACCATTGCAAATTGGGGTTCTAGATCTTCTTAGAACCATTGGATTTATCCATCGAACTACAATCATTTAAGTACACCATATTCTTCTTTTCCCCATGATACCCCTAAAATTCTCTGATCTCCATTTCTACCTTGATGGCACATCAAACAATTTCCTCCTAGCTATCAAAATCACGGATCGTCAGTGCTTTCCACATGATAGGTTTCAGCCCCCCAATGTAGCGGTCAACCTTGCATTCGGGGGTCACAACAAAGTCGGAGGTGTATCATGAAAGCCTTGTGAAGTTTTCCTCATACGCTCTGATAGATTCCTCATCTTTTTTCTTGAGGGAAAGGAATTCCCTTTCCATCATAAGTCGTAGGGTGTGTGGAAAATATTTATCGAAAAACATCTTCTGGAAATACTTCCATTCCAACACCTTGATCTCCTCCTCAGGCTTCGTATTTTTGATCAAATTCAACCATTGATCGGCTTAACCTTCCATATGATAAGTATCCAGAGGAACCTTCTCTTGTTTGGAAAATTTAAGGATAGAGAAGATCTTTTCAATGGAGTTGATCCATTGTTTGATGATTGAGGGATCAGACGATCCATTAAAAGAAGGAGGCCATTGTCTAATGAAGCTTTGGATAGAAACTTGTTATTTCTTAGGAGAGGTTGAACATTCCTCTTGACCCATGTTTCTATTCAAAGATTTAGTTAACTAAGAGAGAAGCATGAAAACTTTTGGGAATCCCTCTCCCAAAGGATTGGGCATCTCATTAACACAGTCATCACATTGATCTTCAAATCGGTTGTTATCCCAAGTCGACCTATTATCGGACATTGGCTGGAATAAAAGAAAAGTCTGGGTTAACACATAAAGGGTAATCCAAGGACAAAACATATGACTTATAAATAACTTTTATTTCCTTATCTTATGAATCCATAGGTTTCAATATATGCAATCAATGATCTATTTTCTAACATATATTCTTAGGGGAATTTTTTTTAATTCCCTTAATAAGGGTTCATACTAAGCTTTAGAATTTACCAAAGAATATCCCCTAGAAGTGTCATAACCAAGAGTGCAGTAAGGCCCATTTTCATGAACCAGTTCCCATTCGAGGCTAGCTCAAAGCAGTGTTTTCAGGTTTTACCCCTAGGATACATCTGTGTCAGAGCCGCCTCTACCTGCTCGTATCCAGACAGGGATGTATTTTCTTGATAAACCACTTACTCAATACTCACCAATACTTATGGATGTTTTTATTATACTTATTCTTGTCTCTAAGTCTTCACTAGGGTTTTCTAATCCTAATCCCAAAAATAACTAAACCCATCCTATGATACCAACTATAACAACCCTACTTTTTATTACACACTTAAACCTGATTTATTACATAAAATCTTCACTTGATAAAAAAAGAAAATTGAGAGGTCTAGTGTCTTTGGGGCTTAGTAAAATTACATAATATTTTATAACATAAAACACACAACATCTTTATTTAAAACATCATTTACATAACCACTACATTCCCTCGTACTAAGCATTGCATGGGATAACTTGAAGACATGCATAAGAAAAGGGTGAGATATAAAGCCCAGTAATGGAATAAACATGTAATAACACGAGGAATAAAATACATATTAGAAAATAGGCATATCAATTGAGCACAAGAGAAACATGAACATAAAGGAATTATAAAGCATGATAATCATAACATAGAAATTTGGCAATAACACTTAACATAGAATTAGCATGAGCCAAGGCTCACTGTACATAGAGCATGATTAAAACCTCATTGAAAATGAAGCACGAGTAAAACCTTGTTGAACTTGAATAATCATTAGTGAAAACCCATTTCACATGAAGTATCATGATACTATACTTTACCCAATGCATTGGAGCTCTATCAGGGTGTGCCCTTCTTAAACATTTCATTTCATGCATAAGTGTGCCACGTGGATCATATAACATGAAATCAATCAACATAATAAGTTATTCCACTATTAAGTAATGTGGAATAAATATATTAAAGTAACATTAAATATGTATATGTTCATAAAGGTGAATAAACTTCATAGAGACATGGGTATGGTATTCAATACACAATCATCTTGGATTGGAAAGACGTGGTGCAATTTTATCAGCATAACGGCGTGACATAAGGATTCATGAAAATGGTTGATGAGAGAAAAAAGGGTGTCTCATAATATTTACATTAAATGGATAGTAAGGGGTTAATATAGATACATTTCCCAACAAAAGTAATGGAATTTAGATGCATAATACAAAATAATTACTTGGATGTAAAAGAGGAGATAGAAATCCCATACGGAATTTTGGCATTGTAACGGGTGTACATGTGAGGAATTAATGAGAGAGAAATGGGTCTCCCATTATCCAAACATAAAAAGGTCAGTATGGGGGAGGTGATAAATCAAACCCCAATATATTTAATTGAAAACAAAAGGGCATAACAACTTAAAATTGTTTGACAAAAATGAGAAAGGAGGAAAACCCTTACTTGAAAGTGTGATCCCAAAGGCTTGGGAGAGGATTGATAGACGATTATTGGGAGATTGGGGAACCATGGGAGGATTATACAGAGAAGAGGAAAGGGTTTGGATGAACTCTAAAGGCTTTGAGTAAAGAGGAAGTGGGATCATGGGTGGGTTTATATAGGAAATGAGAGGGAATTCTTTATTATTTATGTTTGGGACACCTGATATTAAACTAATCAAAACCACAAACCAACCCATGGTTTTTACCCATGTTGTTTTCCAAAGGGTAGTGGAATAAAATATTTTATAAGTCCAATGGCCTAAATTCTAAAAATAATAGGGTTGCTTATGTTGAGGTGAGTCACACTCTCAAGGAAAACAATTTAAAAAGACACAATGTTTTATAAGCCTTGGAGGGTCCATAAAAGCTTTGTAAAATAATTAAAACAAATAAAAAATAAAATTATTTTAATGATAAAACATATATTGACCGAATATAATGTTCATAGTATTTTATTACATCACTATTGGGTCATTATGATGTCATAAAACACATTATATATTTAAATAGTATTTAATTTCTACCCAAAAATTTGATTGTCTCAGAAAATTATGAAAAATTAACCGTTTGATAATTTTGACATCCTAATTCCAAAAATAATATTCATTTTATATAAATAATTTCATAAATATGTGAATTTTTACTTTTAAAATAAAAACCTATATTTACCGAAAATTCAGGGGTTCTGACAATAATAGTTATCAAACCTTAATAAACGATACAATTGCGTTCATAAAATTATATGATCATTTATATTTAATAGAAAGTAATTTCATTATAGTAATATTTTATTAAAATATTATTTAATTCAAAAATTCATTACTTCATCAAAATATATTTCTTAGTTTAATAATAACTAAAAATACTATTTTTGCTTTAATAACTATTTACAAAGTAACAATAATAAAATGACTGCACATTCTTTAAACAAAAATAATGTACATAGTCATAGTGCTAGGATGTTGTTACATAACCCCTTATAAAACACACATAAGACCAAAGGGTAAGGTGTGAAATGGTGGAAGACTCTTGGGGTGGCTCGGATAACATCGCTCGGGTGGTAATCTCTATTAACTTCCACTTCTCCCGTGGTCGGTTCCACTCAAGATTAACATCTTCAAGCTCGGCTTGGGCTTCGTCAAGAGAGAATCCTAATGACACCACCTCCTTTGAGAGCTCTGAAAAATGGGCTTCGTATGGGGAAAGTCTACTGTATGAGGTCATCACTTCCTTTGTCTGAGTAAATTTGATCTATTAAATCCTTATATTTACACTAATCATGTGATCACTGTTAAACGACAATATTAGCAATGGTCATAATTTATAACTATATTTTAAAATCCATAAACATAAAAAACAATGAAGATCACATTTTATATAACCATAATAAGATATTTAATTAGATCAAGAGGAATTTTTATTATTGAAAGTTTCATTCGTTATAGTATAGATCCAATTAACATGCCATATAGCACGAAATTTTCTAGAAACTGAGATATGCTGCATGCAGCTTAGACGACTCCTCCATCCATCTATCCAACAACTATTTTTCTATGTAAATCAAGATCTTTTCTCTTCCAATCATCACTATTGAAAAACAATATGTTCCCCCATCAAATATGTTTAGAAAATTTATCTACATGTCGTTCATCATTATGAACTGTGTAGGATCGAAATAACGATGTAGATGCTCAATTTACAAGAGGGGGGTGAATTGTATACTTTAAAAAATTCCTTTGGAACCTTTAAAGTTAGTTATGATTAAATATGTTTTCCTTAAGCAAAGTAAAGGGCTAAGTTTAACAAAGTTAAACTTAAGCAAATTCACAACACCTCTAATACCAAATGAAAACTTGGAAAGAGATTCCGAAAGTAGGTTCCGGAAATATGGTTACAGAAATTGAAACTTAACAAAAGATTACTATATGAGATTCTACCTTAAAGCGTATAGAATATAAATGAAACAGAGTACAAGTAGGGAAGTATAAGAAAGTTATACTTTCCTTATAATACAAAATGCAGCGGAAATAAACAAGTAGTAAAACTACATGTAACAAGATATAAGTCTTTTAACCCAAAGAGAAGGGTATCCAACAACCTTGGATAAAGGTCCCTTGATTTATACTTTCAAGAAAGTCTGTCTTACCCACACCAGGGTAAGCCCTCGATACGAATATCGGAATCTCTGTCTTGCTATCCCCGCAAGACCTCAACTTCAAGGTAGTTGGCAACCTCTGTCTTCCTCATCAAGGAAGACCTCTAACTTCAAGGTAGTCGGAACCTCTGTCTTCCTATCCCCGGAAGTCCTCGAATGTAATCACCAATATTCAAAGTCGCACTAAGCAAAAACTGAACGAGCGGTTCAGTACGCACAAGGCATGAAAAGCTTTCTCTCTCTAGAAATCACCTTAGCAGCGTGTGGTCTCTAGATTGATCAACTTCATTCTCTATCATATTGAGCTCTTTCAAATGAGATCCTATTTATAGGCAAATTTCCAAAGTTCAACTCGCTCTTCCAACGGTCATATTTTTCATGAAATTCGGAGGGACCTGTACACGTGTAACTTAGCCAACAGTTAGTTTATAATATAATAGACGACATCGTTTTATAAAAAAAATGTAACAGGATGTACGATATCGTTTTAAGTCTTAAAAAGTTCGGAGTGAATATTCAGAGTGAAAGTTCGGAATGAGAGAAAAAATATTAAAGAGTAGACAGATTATAACAACGTAAGAAAAATGAAAGTCCGGAGTCTAACCAAAAATAATTTTCGGAGTCTAAATAAATTCGGAGTGTATAAAACAAATATGATCAGATTATATTTAATAGGTGAATTCAGAATGAGAATTCGTCATCAGAATTCCTAATGATAATTCCTCATCAGAATTCGTAATGATAATTCATCATTAGAATGCGTAATGAGAATTTGTTGTAGAACTTCATAAGGATTCGTATCCTGAATCTGGATTAGAACTTAATCAGAGTTTGCATCCGGAGTTCGGAATGAAACTTTATCATAGTTCTCATCTGGATTTTGGAGTGAAACTTTATTACAGTTCTTGTCCAGAATTCGGATCCTAAAACAGAATACTTCATATCAAAGTTTCAAACAATTCCGAGAAAATAGAAATGAATCTGAATTTTATACTTAAGAAAAATATGGATGAAAATATGATAAGGATAATTTTCCTTATAAAAGCAATTTTACTTCTAAAAGCAATTTTCCTTATAAAAGCAATTTTCTTAAATATAAGGTGTTTGTGATTTTCAAAACAAGAAGGAATGGAAAAGTCATGAGGAAAACCTTATTGACTCAACAATCTCCCCCTCTTTGGAAAGCACAAACATCCTCCCGAAAAAGAAATTCTAAGAAGAAAGAAAAACATTAAGGCTTATCTCCCTTTGCTTTAAGGATATTGATGTATACGACTAACTCCCCCTTAGGCTTTGAAACTCTAAGGATCGTATTCTAGATTTCTAGAGTTACATTTCATTATGAATAAGAAAGTCTTCTTTAATGAGAAACTCCCCCTTAGATAAACTCTATTGGAGTTTGTTTTCTTTCTCACCCTTTTTTAAGATTCTTTTTCCCTTTCATTAGAGTTCTTTTCCTTCTCCCCATTTGTGATTTTCAAAAAGAAGGAATGGAAAAGTCATAAGGAAAACCTTATTGACTCAACAAAACTGAAGAATGAAAAATTGGGTATCCAAAACAGCCCCATTTCCTAATGCTTCAGCGTTTGTAAGACCTTCATGTCATTATAATCCTATATATTTGATTTCATATCATTTCCAAAATAAATGGGTGATAAAAAATTTCTTGATTGGGGTATGATGAATCCCATGACAAATTAAGAATTCCCATGGTGAACGATGAACCAGGGTTGAAAAGAACAAGAACAAATAAAGGAACAGGCCTCGATTTATGATTTTGTAAACATCCATTCATTTCTATGAGAATAAAAATTATGTAATCAACAATTGTAAAGTAAATCTCCCCAGACCTGATAAATATCACTCATCTCACAAGATGACTGAGTCGCAGATCAATATGTTCTTTGATTGATTCATGTTCACCATAAAAATAAAGAATGGGGAATTAAATAAAAATAAAAAAAATGACTTACATGGAGTTGGATAGATAGTTGGTGAAGAATAGTTGTGTTTCCATCGTTGATGAGATCCATGGTCTTCGTTTTCCCGATGATCCACAATCTAATCCTAGTCTGTCATCTTCTTCTATGAAAATCTCTCTAATAGTTTATCTAAAATCTCCAGGGTTTGAGAAACCAACACTAGGGAAATATTATAACCATATACATAATTAATAAATAGGTCTCTACATCAAGACTAAAAACAATAAATTTATTATTAAATTTATCTCATTTAATTATGCATGTGATGAATTTTTCAAAAAAAATACCACATTTACAAAGTTTATGTCATTACTACGTTAAAACCCACATTCTAAACTCAATGGTACCCTCAGATTTCTAATACGGATAACCATTTGGGATTTATTCTACATTTTAGAAAAAATATACATGTGTTCTTTTTAATATATCTAATATATTTTATTCATTTACTATGGTCACATGGGGCCTCAAATCGTATGTCTTCTCAGTTTCTAGTCTCAAAAATATTTCATATAATATAAGAAATTGATGCATGGAAAATCTGAGACACAAAATTATACCCACATTAGGTATTTTTGTCCCAAAAATAGAAAAACCTACTAAAAAAGATGAGGGTATTGGGATTGAATCTAGGTCTTCCACTCTTAGGTGCTCTCCTCGATATTCTCATGATTACACCAAAAAACGATTTAGTGGAACCAAACAAATAGAAAAGATATTCTTCTATTTATCCTCATTCTTCATTGGGTACTCTAAATAGGGAGCTCCATACACAATGTACATCTCACCTTTTCAGATAATTTGTGATGGGTTATTCACATACCTCCTTAGTTGCGACACATAGAGGACATCGTGCACCTGGTCCAACTGAAACCATAAAGATAAGTGGTATTCCACCTTTCAAAATATACACAGTATCTAAAAGGGAACAATGAATCTCATGTATAACTTTCTACCATGGAAAAATATCCTCAATTTATGTTGAGTTGATAATCTTTGGAACACATGGTATCCTTCCTCAAACTACAGTTTTCTCTACCATCATTTTGTATAATAATTCAGATAAATATATATATTCTTCACTCACTCATTGAATATATGAACCTTCTCTATATTAGGTTGCACAAACTTCAGTCCCATGAGTGTCGAATCATCTGGATTAGTCGAACAATGTGGTGAACAATAGGGTCACTTGTACAAATACTCAACTAGTTCCATACTGGTTTTGGAATGGTAGTTATTATTGTAAGTGAACTCCGCCAAGGGTTGGTGATTCTCCCAAATACGACCACAAAGTATAGCATGAAATATTGTAACATGTACTACAATATGTGAATGGTCTTATCGATCGGGCCATTAGTTTGGGTGTGAAACACCATGATCAAGTGTAACTGAGTCCCAAAAGATTCTAGTCATCCCCTCCATAACCGATTTTTGAAGTGGGAATCATGGTTAGAGATGATCATCAAGGGAACTCCATGGAATCAGACTATCTCTCATTTGTAGAGGTGTCCCAATATCTCTGGTAAACTCTTTTCATAAGTCACTAAGAAATGTTTTGAATTGGTGAGTAGGTCTACGATCACACAGATGGAATCATGTCCCATGGATGTATATGGTAACACCATCATGGATTCCCTGGAAATATCATCCCACATTCAATATGAAACCTCAATGGGCTAATCTAAACCAACCAGGTTCTGGTGTTCAACCTTCACATGTTGAAAAGTGAGGCATTAAGAGAAAAAAAATTCACCTCTCGTCTTCATGTCTTGCCTCCAAAACTGATATCAGATGCCTTGGTACAAATTTTCCACACCTTGATGTACTGTGAAAGGGTATGTATGAAACTCCAGAAACACCTCCTCCCACAACATCAAAGGTACCATTATTCATCCTCTATCAAGTATAACATGCTCCCCTACTTCAAAATATCCATCAAGATCGTGTTTAGTGTACATCATGATTGGTAAGGCCTCAGAACAGGTATCTCCTAGTTGAGTATCCCTAACATGCTATAAAAGTGGTGGGGGTAACAACCATCAACTAATGATATTAATCATTTTCCATTTCCATGAAGGATAACTGTAATGAGGATAACTACTCTAACACCTTGTCCAACAACTGATTGCAATATCTTCTTTTGAGGGTGTCTGCCACCATGTTCCCCTTACCATGAGTATATATAATCTTGAAGTCATATTCCTATAGGAACTCTAGTCATTTCCTCTTCCTCAAGTAAAGTACCTTTTGAGATAAGATATATTAGTGACTATTATGATCATAATAAAAGATAAATCTCTCACTCATTAGGTAGTTTTGACACATCCTTAAAGAGAATACTACCTCTGCTAACTCAATATCATGGGTTGCGTAGTTTTTCTCTTATGGTCTCAAATGGTGTGAACCATAGGCAATAACTTCCTACCTCTACATCAGCACACAACTAATTCTAGTCGCTGATCCATCCTAGAATACTACATACTTGATAGCCTCCTCTTGAAATCTCAAGGTGGGAGCACTCCTCAACCACTATCTATGTTCTTGAAAGCACTTGTATCACCATTTTGTCCACATAAAAGGATTCCCCTTCATTTTAAACACTGTTAATGGATATAAAACTCTAAAGATGTTGCATAAAAATATCTAATACTACCCTACCATCCCAAGGAAACTATGTACCTTGGTAACACTCTTGATTGGATACTACTGAAGCACTACCTACACATTTTTTGCATCTACTGGTACATCAGCCTATGATGTTATGTGTCCTAGAAAGTAAACCTCTCAAATCCAAAAATGAAACTTCGAGAGCATCCCAAAAAGATTGTGCTCTTTGAGTGTATCTAGGATCATCCTCAAGTGTCTCACATGCTCCTCCCCAAACACTGAATATACTAGGATTTCATTGTTGAATAACAATAAAAACCAATCTATGAAAGGTTGAAATATTCTGTTCATGAGTCCCATGATCACTGTTTGGGTGTTCCTCATGCCGAATGAAATCTCTAAGTACTCATAGTGATCGTAACAACATTGGAATCTTTTCTTTGGTATATCCTGGTTCTATACTAACAGCTGGTGATAGACTCAACTAAGGTCAATCTTCAAGAACCATCACTCCCCTATTAATAGAATAAATAGGTTGTTGATCCTTGATAGTGGTTACTTAACTTTCATGGTAACCTGATTCAAGAAATAGTAATGCATACATAACCTCTATTCTATGTCAAACTTCTTAGAAAAAACATAGGGGTTTCCTAGGGGAAAATTTGGGGTCTCACAATTCTGTTCTTCTCTAAGTCCTCTAGCTGCATTCTTAACTCTCAAAGATCTTTGAGAGATATCCAATATAATGTTGAAAATGTCATTATTTTCCTATGATTAAATTCGATGAAGAATTAATTCTCTTGGTGGGATGGTAAACCTAGTACATTCTCATGAAATACAACCTCACAATCTTCCACCACTGCAGAAAATTGATTGACTAAAGCATCCAATGATCCAAGAGTCATTCTATAAAACTAATGAGTAATCGGCTACACTCTCTTATTCCAGAGATCATCCTACACTACCTTGGTTTCCTTTTCTCCCACAAAGGAAAACCTTGTTCCATCACTGCAGACACACCACATCCTCTACCTAAAACAATCAACCTGGGCATGAACTGTGGATTTACAATCCAAGAGATTCCATACAAAACTCTAACCTCCAGGCATCATATTTCATTTCGGAAAACGTGAAAAATTACTAAGTCACTGCCTATCAGAGTCTCTAACCACAAGGGTTGTGCCAATGCCTCAGGAAAAATATATAATTATCAAATTAGATAAGTGAAATGGAAGTAAAGACTCAAAAATATGTTTATCAACACTAAATATAAAGTATTAAAGACACATATCGTACCTTGTATCATCCCAAGAGTCTCGAGGACATAGGCCTCCATAACATACATCTATCCTCATCCCTATCCATCAGCTAGATAAGCCTGGAATGGAGAACCTGGGGGTGTTAGTTATAATTAGTCGAACATCAGACCACCTCCTGATTCCCTGAGATCCCCTATTCCATGTCTATTTCCCTATAGACCGCCCTGATTTTACCTCTATATTTTATTTGGTGGTCCCTCGATCATCTCACGATCAGCTGTACAACATGTCAGAAAATCTTAAGATAGATTTCCCTGACCGCCATATGAGAAACACTTCTAATCTCTTAGCTAATTAAAGCCACCCTGAGAGCCTAGAACCACTGGACCTGAGTCTTGGGATCACCTCCTGAAGCTTCTTACATTCTTGTATCCCTATGACTACTTCTTGGTACATACTATCAAGTTATCAGCTACGACATTTCCACTTCTATCTCCCACTGCTAGTGTCTTCTTTTCCAGAAATCTCCCTATCAAAAAGTCTCACCAACCACCCTAGTATGTGTGGGAATGAAATTATATACCACCAAATCCATGATATAATGACACAAGACCTACTCAATGTTTCAATATTTGAAGAACTATTACAGCACCATATCACAGGTGTGATGAAAAAGATTAGTAAATCTTTCTGATTACTCCACCACGGTCATACTTCCCTTCTCCAGATGCACAAGATCCCTTATGTGTACCGATCGAAACGTGGTTGGATAAAACTCCTCCATGAAGAGGCACTCTAAGTCTTACTAAGAGATATATGTGTTTTCATGTGACTAATTCACAAGTATCCACCATCACTTAGTAGATACCATAAAAAGAATCACCATGAGGAATTTCATATAATCATTTAGTGTTATCACAACCCAAAAAATTCATGTGACTGCCTCTATACAATCCTCATCCATCGGGGGGTATGTATCACCCCTAAACCTAGGTGGTGACTACCTCTAGAAATCATGGTACGCACTCATCCTGCATGAATCTTCATCTGGTAAAACTATCTCTAGCTGCTTCTCAATTGGTGGGGGAATAGCTGGTAAATCACCCCGAGATGATATTTCCAATAAAATCTCATGTACTGATTCCTTATCACTAGGAATATCATCCTCGTGATCACACATTTTAATCCTTTCTTGGTATATGCATAAAGGCATCCTAAATTAAAACAAGATGTACCATGGTCAAAAGTGTATATCCAGGGAGCTAACTCAAGAAGCAAATGCAAAACAACAAACATTCTTATATGATGAATGTACCAAAAAAAATTTCCCTATAACCAAATTTTATGTGTAACAAGTTGAATGGTAGGTGATTAGAGTCTTAGTTTATGGATACATTAGTCACTACACAAAAACAGGAGTCCCTAGCGTAAAATATGAACATGAAACACAAAACACTATTAACCCAAACCAAATTTACTCACATTGGTCCTATGGTAGAACATAGTGCTCTGATACCTTTCGGTTATGACTTGAAGCACTGAGTTTTGAACTATGACTACCCCATTCCCACCTCTGATAGGCATGGGGATAGAAACTAGAGCCGAGTAGGAATATCTTGTAAATTGGAGGCATTATCCTAATGTACATGTACACTCATACCCAAACACTTATTTAAGAACACACATTTCTAAAATTTAAAATAATTATAATAATGCATTCATGAATCTAATATCCCACAACATAGAATGATAGTAAAGTATTGAAAATAGAAAAGGGTCCAAATATAAGACCAACCAAATACTTTACAGAGTCCAACATACTCCAACAGAGAGGAATAATACAGATTAAATCTCCCAATAAAACACAATAGGGTAACAAGATCAATCTATACTCCAATCGCTCCCTACCCTCCCATGACACTATCAAAAGGGTCATTGTTTGAATAAGAAAAAAAACATACAAGCAAATCCTATAAATGGGTGAGTATAACCATACTCAGTAGGAAACCTGAAAAAATTAAACCTGAATCTCCAAGTATAGTCATCTCAATACAAGATATAACTATCAATATATAATGAAAACACATTGATATACTCCAAAAAGAAACCACACTATCAGGAGATCAAAACCATCTTCTAGCCATAGGATTGTACTCATAGAAAAGATTGTCCCAATAGAATCCACTCCCTGAGACATTCTCTAATTTTAGACACTCGATGAAGAGATTAAGATTATTGGGATCCACCCAATGAGATATCACTATAATAAGAATACTCTGATACTTAGATAGGGGTCACACACAATACCATTAAGAGACACCATGAACCCAATCTATATTAACCCGCTACATAGGGGATCTTATGCCAAGGATTACACACACCAACCAATATAGCCTAATAGATGGAGGATCAATGAAATACTCAGGGAGGTTTTTCTAATTCCACAAAATCCACCTATAGGGAAAAGGTTGACAGAGGATGGCACTAAAAACTCATGGAGGGACACCAAAACTCTATACAAGACTTGACCACTATATGGGATCATAATCCTATAATATTTATGTAATGTCACACTGTACCCTCGAGGTAAAGGGCCAAGGGAAACACACACAACCTATACTGGTCCAAAATAAGAAAATGAAGAGCAGTAAGAACTCTTGAAGGGGGTACATGGTGTGTAACAGGGGGTACATGGTGTGTCCAGTAATCCCCATGCCTTTCCATATAGAAGATCCTAAAATGGAATGTAGTCACCATATAACCAGCTTGTAGAAGGAGTACATTATGTGTAGAGACACACAGTATCTTGACCAGATATCCTATCTATTTCCTTGTATCGAGTTTGTGTCCATGTAATGGCATATTTATGAATAATTTTTGTCCGTGTATAAGTTAAAAACATGCCATCTAGTCATGTTTTTTTCTTGTGTCCAGTACTCTCTAAAGTACAAGCTGAGTCACACATAAGGGGTCACATTATGTGTGATAGGGGTCAAATTCTGTGTGATGTGGGTAACATTATTTTTTATCCTTAACTCTGGATAAAACCCAAGTGCTATATATAGGGGGCCACATGTCTTGTATATCTGACTTACACATCGTGAAATATGGAATTTTATAGAAACTCATATCTGTTGCATGCATCTTCAGTTGCCCCTCCAACCACCAATCTAGCGACTGTTTCACTTGGTAAATCAATATCATGTCTCATCTAATCCTCTACATTATCAAAAAACATGTTCCACCATTAAATCCCTTCAGAAAACGAATATAAATTTTTTTTCTTCATTGAGAACTGAAGAATGTTGAAGACTGTGAAATTGAGTATCCAAAATTTCCCAATTCGGTGTCGCTTCCATTACTACAACACCTTCAGGTCATGATATTCCCATGTCTATTATTTCTGATCGTTGAGCCAAGAAATGGGCGCACAATGATCGATTTATTGGGATATGTCAAACCTCAGTTTGAATGAAGAATTCCCACAGTGAATGAAGTATCAGGGGTAAATATAATAAGAATAATGAGGGGAATGGACCTTAATAAATTTTCATGATGAACTTGATTCATTACCATGATAATAACAATAAAGATATCAAAAATAAAAAATAAATTCTCCCAAGACATAGTTAATCTAACTCATCCTATAAGAAGACCGAACCGTGGATTAATTTATTTGTTGATTGATTTGAGTTCATCGATTAAGTCAATAATGGGGAATGAAAGACAAATAAAAAAACACCCTACTTAGAGTTGGATCAGTCATTGATGAATAAAAATTTTGTTTCCATCATTGAAGAGATCCACAGTCTCTATTGGTGAGACAATCTACAATCTGGTATCGATCCATCGTTGTCCACCAAGAAATGATATCCAACGTTTGGTCTGAAATATTCAGGGTTTGAGCTCCCAATCTCGAGGAATTTATTTAACCATATAAATAAAGGAGAAAGAGGTTGATGCCTCCAAAATACAAAAAATAAACTAATTATTTTAATTATTTAATTTAATTACACTGGTGATGGAATTTCTAAAAATGGCCCATGAGGAAAAAGGTAATGTCATGGCTTGGAAAAACCCACATAATGTCCTCATCAGTGCCCTTAGATTTCAGATCTAGGCCCCTATTTTGTGGTTATTCCTCTTTTCTAGAAAAATATGCATATGTTCTATTTAATATATTAAATATATTTCAAATGTTTATTACAGACACACTAGGCCTCAGAATCACACATTGTATCAATGCCTAAATTTAAAAATATTCCATATAATATCCAAAATAATATATAGAAATCTGAGGCAATACATAAGTGGGTTGAGGGATCTGTTTAGAATAATATCCCATGCCTTTTAGAAAAACCAACTGAGGGAGATTACATGGTGTGCATGTTTTACACACCGTGTAATGTTTAGGATTTCCCCCTCTAGGGAAAATCCATTACATGTTGTTAAAGGTTCTGGATAGACCAATTAAGGTTGTGTGTTAAGTACACATCATGTATTCCAAATACATATCATGTATTTTCCTTTATCCAACCATCAACCCCCCCCCCCTACATTCTTCATTGCAAAAAAAAACCATTCCAGGAGATTGACTTTAGGGTCTAATCCAAAAAGAGAAGTTAAAAAATAGTTTAACTAAAAATTAAAGGATCCATACCTTATTAAAACATAGTATCTTATAGATTGGTAGTTCCTTAGTCTAAAGAAAAGTTAAGATGATTCAATAAGGATTTATGAGGCTAAAATCACTAGGATTGTAAGTTATACCTCTAGTTTTACCATAAACAATGAATGTAAGGTGTTACTTTAATTTAGTTTCTCAAAAATGAGTCTATTAAAAGAATTAGGGGTTTTAGAATTTGACTTTTTTCAAGAGAGTGGTTTTTGTGTCTGTAATGTAATGATGGAGCTTTGTGACTCCTAGGTTTCTTGTGATACTGTAGAAAAAAATGTAAAATGGAGGTCTCCTTGGGATAATCAATAGGTAAATCCCATTGAATGAAGAAAACCCAAAATCTCACTTATCAAAAGTATGGGAAGAAGAATCTTGGAAACTTTATGATGGGAACTGGGAGATTCTATAAAAATAGACAAGAAGGGTATTAGGCTAAGCATAGGTGAAGGGAAATGAAGAAACCCACTAACATGGAAGAATAGAATGATGTTAAAATGAACACTCAGACTATGGTGTATTATTTCAACTACAAGAAATATAATCATTATAGAAGAAAATGCTCTAATACAAGGGCTTTGAGGGATAATCAACAGAAACAAACTCCAAGGCCTTGACAGAAAGGTGGAGCGTATTCTATCAAAACTACTCGGGTGGATCTTGAAAAGGATATATTGATAGTTATGAAAATTATTTATTAAATAATAGTGAATTTATTCTTTGATATTTTCCCTACATATTCTTTCATATCATTCAATTTTAGTAGAACTATTTAAAAATCATCTCAAAACAATGGGGTTGAGCTATCTGTGATATTAAAAAAATGATGGCTAAATTAAATGTATATAAAATCTTCCTCATTAATGTTTGTAGAGTAAATCTTCTAAAACATATCATATTAAAACAAATATTGGATTTTTATGGTATATTAGTAATGGATTTTCTATCCTTATAAACCCAACATCAACTTTCAGAATATGGAGACCACTCGTCACATTTGAATTCCTCCACCAATTTTATACAAAAATGAGGAGAAGGATTATTCTCCACCTAGGATCTTTTGTTAAAGTGTGGATACTATTTCCATATGAGAAATTATATCTAGAATATGTAATTCATACAAAGAAGAGTGTAATTTCCATAACTTTTATAAATAAAATTACATTTATGATTGAAATAAATGACCTATTATGATTATATAAAACACATGCAATCATTTAGTTTTACTATATCCTATAAAATTAAATTATGATTAAAAATCATAACCATTGATAAAATATATATTTAATAGTTATCATATGATTAGTATAAATATAGGGTTATGATAAATCCAACCGACATAGAAAAATTAAGCAATGGTCCCATTTAGTAGTATAATACCCTATGAATCCCATTTATCAATGATTTATAGGAATTGGAATTTCTGAAATTTCCCCTAGAGAAATCCCTAGTTGATATACATCAAATAAATCATGAGAGAAATACTTTATGGTATATTTTCATGGCCATTGAGACCACATCCCAAACCGTATACATTGAACCACCCCCTGAAAATATCACTATCACACACCTTACTCTTACAGAGTTTTCAAGTATAATAAAGGTCTATGTATCAAGACCGTAATAATATGAATATTTATATTTTATAGAATAATGAATATATTTACTTCTTATTATTTATACTTTATAAATGAATTTTATTTTGATATGAAAAAACACAAATTGTATTTTTCTATAATATGAATTTTCAATTCAATTTTTTTGATGAAATCATGAATTTTAAAAACAACTGATATTTGAATAATATAATACAATTAAATATTTTTTATTAAATAAAAATTAGTATTATAGTGTTTATGAAATAAAATGTATTGTTTATAAGGCTTCGATAACTGTTATTGTCAAAAAAACTAGCATTTCTCAACAAATGTTGATTCATGATTTAAAAGTTAAGATTCACATATTTCATAAAAAAAAATTTAAAATAAATATTTTTTGGAATCATCATGTAAAAAATACCCAATTGTTAACTTTTCATAATTTTTTGAGAAAAACTCATTTTTAGTTAAAAATTAAATATGTTATAATTATAGGTTGTGTATTATGACATCATAATGACTCAATAGTGATGTAATAAATGTTCTAAACGGTATCCACGATCAAATATGGGTTTACCCTTTAAAACAATGTTCTTTTAAAGTTATTTTTATTTATTTTATAAAGGATTTATGAATCCACCAAGACATATATTTTATTTTAATGTTTTAAACCCAATTCTTTATAAACATGACTCACTTCCAAATCTCCAAGGGTAAAATGTTATTGATTTTGGCCATTAGACTAATAAAATAATAAAAAAACACCAAAATTTTTTAGAAACCATATGCACAAAACCATAGTATGTTATTAAAATTTCATTTCATTACTATATAGAGTCCAAAACAAATGTTTTCAAAATAATAAATAACTTCCCACTCTTTTCCTATATATACCCACCCAAACCCCCATCCCTCTTCACTAATAAAATTGTGCTTGTCATTAATCTAAATTTCCCTCTCCAGATTACTCCCAAGGTTCCCCCAATCTATCAATAAGATCCTCTGAATATTTTGGAAAACTCTATCAAGGTAAGGGACCTCTCTATCATCTATTGAATTCAAGAAACTTCTTTGTATTTAACCTTTGGAATCTCAGTTGGTTATATTTTCATGACATTATTAATATAAATCTATTGTATAATTTATATCCTAATAATGATATATCATATATCCCCTATGATTATTTCATTTACCTATATCAATACTATTCCAAAATATAGTAAGGGATTATCTCTTTATATTCTTTATTCAAGCACCTTATTTTTGTAATGCATTTGGTTTTCCAATTCAATATGTTGGTATAAGTTTTTTCATATCCTTATTTCTTCCCTTTTGATATCCAAATTATGATATACCCACTCAAGGGTATTCACCTAGATGTAACTATACTTAATTTATTTTGGAGTTAAATTTTTGCAACACACACTCCTTGATCATTGGGATAAAATTTATCAAATACATCTTTATGGTGTATGATCTATGTGGCACACTTATGTATGTACATGATATGAAAGTGACTGGTGCGCCTGAAATTTTATAGCGGTCTAAGGAATCAAGTAACATTTTAGACTCATAAGAAATCATGTATAGGATTAAAGAGTCTACCTAATCCATTATGGGAATTTTTCCACCATGTTATTATGTCTTGGTGGTTTCCCATGACCCATGTTTATGAAGTCATGTTTAAAGTTGTTGCCACATTTCCCATGTTACCTTTATGTAATCATGCTATATCATGAATATTTGTTCATGATTATGTTTCCCACCACTTCTATGACCTATTTAAATTCATATTTTCAAAAAAAAGATTATTTTTTATTTCCCTACTAGAATTTATTGGTCACCCCTTTCTCATGAATTTCCCCATGTTAGCTCATGCAGTTTTAAGAATGATGGATTTTTATTATCATGTTAAGTAAATTTTCAAAAATGCTACTATACAATGTGTTTTAAGTTACAATTTAATGTACCTAATTGCCTAAGTTCATTATAATTCTTGATATTATAGGTTTTATTATGTGAACCTTTATGTAATAAATCATGAATTAATGTTTAGAAAAGATAAATATTTTCATAGTTGGCATCAGAGAAATTTCTATTCATTTTTGTATTAGGATTTCAAACTCTAAAAAATATTTTGGGATAATCTTAAACATAATAAAATATAAATAAATAATGGTAAAGTATAGATTAAGTGGTTTATAAGAAAATAAATCCATGTCTGGACACTACAAGTGGATGTGTCTATTTCACAATGGTACATGGTGGTAATAATCCTGAAAAGGGTGCATTGAGATAGAATTGATCATCACCTAGTGCCTGACAATGGGAATTTCTTCACACCTAGTTTGAAAATCCACAGGGATATGATTTGGTAAATTCACAATATCATTAAAAACCATTATTATGGGATAAAAATTCCCATAAGATTCTATGTCAGGAAATAGATCATGGATAACTTAAATTGAAACCTCAAAATTCCATGGATAAGGAATATAAGTTGGTTATGAGTTATCCCTTTAATGTTCATAGTTTCCATTTTATGTGTCTAATAGTTTGAAATTTCTCATCCCTATGTCTATTTTGGAAGATGTAAATGATTAGAACAAGAATAAAAAATGTGAAATGTAGGGTTATCATCCATAGTTTTACACATTCCTTCGTATCGAGAATGATTAGTAGGGATAATCAAATAGAACCAATAAGCATTGATGTTGATCTATATGTGAAAACCAAAATGGGAGATTATCAAATCCTAATTATATCACTCCACTAATATCAAAAATTTATGTTTGATCTTCTTAATGATCTTTTTGATACTCCCTTTATTGGAATATGATGCAATTATGGGTTTGGATTGGCTTTACTTATATAAATCCAACATATATTTCCATAAGAAAAAAATAAATCTCTATATTACGAATCATAATGTATTTATAGAAATTTTAATAGAGAATTATAAATATTCTTTAGCACAAAAATATCAATCATGGATATTATTACAATATAATAGAGTGTATTGAACTCAATTGATTGTGTCATTGTAAATGATCGTCCTTAAATACTTTCCTATTATGAGGGAATACATAGATCTGTTTCCTTAAGAATTCTATGTTCTTCCCCCTAGCTGAGAGGTTTACATTTCAATCGATCTTATATTTGTGTCTTTTCCATTATTCAAGAATCTATATATAATTTATTTTTGGGAACATGAGTTGATGAAGAAGAAACTATAGGAGAATATGGATAAAGGGTTCACACACTCAAGTGCTTCACATTGGGGTGCATGAGTCCTCTTCATCAAGAAGATGAATGGGTCAATTAACCTTTTCATTTATTATCATTAGCTCAATAATATCACAAAAAATAAAAATTATCATCTACTATAGATTGATTACTTGTTCGATCTACTATGTAGAGCCCAATACTTCTCTAAGGTGGATCTTCAGTTGGGGTATTATCAAGTAAGGATGATGAAAGAGAATATCCCCAATATTTCTTTCCATTCAACATATGGGTACTATGAGTTCATAGTAATCCCATTAAGAAACAAAAATGATCCAACAATATTCTTGGACATGATGAATAAAGTATTTATAGATAACCTCGACAAATTTGTGTTAGTATTTATAGAAATTATTCTAATATACTCCAAAAGAATGGACGGTCATGGGGATAATATGAGTACTATACTAAAGACCTTATGAAATTAAAATATTTAAGAAAATTATAGATAATGTGAGTTATGGTAAAATTAAGTATCATTATTGGGGAAATTTCTCACCAATAAGGATTATATAGGGGCCCTTTAAAGAAAAATAAATTGAATTATGGTCTAGGCCAACATATATGAAAGATATCCATAGTTTCCTTTGACTAGATGGGTATTATCGATGATTTGTAATAAATTTATCATGATTTTTAAAAAATCTTACCAATCTAACTTGGATTGGATTAAATTGTTTCTAGAATAATGAAAGTATATAGAGCTTCATAGAGTTGACAATAAGTTTTATCACTGCACATGTAGTTATTCTACCATAAGTGGGGAAATTTTCTTGATATACATTAATGCTTTAAAGAAGGGATTGGTATGTGTACTATTGTACAATGGAAAATTGATAAACTATTCTTCATGGAAATTTAATGTTTTGAACAAAACTACCCATCACATGATCTGTATTTGTTTGCAGTATTTTTTGTATTGAAAATTTAGCAGCATTCTCTATTTGGGGAAAAGTCTGAAATACATATGGATAATGAGATCCTCAAGTCTATATTAACACATAAAGAGATGAATATGCACCAAATAATATAGTTATGGAAGATGAAGGACTATGAATGGTAAATCCACTACCATCCTGTGAAAGAAAATAAAGTGGCAGATGATCTATGTAGAAAGGATCTGACAATTTTATAATCAAGGATAATTGATAAAGATTTGATCTTATTAGACTTGAAAAAGATGGGAATGGGTATCATTAAAGAAGTAACATCAGTAATCCTTTCACAAATTATTACTCATCTATCCATTATAGAGAAGATAAAGTCTTTTTAAAGAGACGATGTGGAAATTTAGAAGAAGACGGGTGCTATAAGAATAGGGAAATCCTTAGAGTTCAAAATTTAGGAAGAATGTGTTGTGAGATTTGAGTAACATCTATGTGTAACTTAAAACTCGAGTTAAATAAAGAGTTTTTGGATGATTTGCATATATCAACCTTCTCCATCCATCAAAGGAGAAAAAATATGTATCGAGATCTCTGATAGAGCTATTGTTTGGATAACATGAATAAGGATATCCTAGAATAAAAATCTAGGAGACTTGTATATCACAAGTCAAGGGTGAAATGAAAAATATAAGTGGATGAAACAACCATTACCCTTACCTATAAGGAAATGGGAAAACCTTACCATGTACTTTTTCAAAGGTTTTCTAAAGACATCAAGAATAAATAATTCTATATGGTTTGTGGTGGATTGTATTTCAAAAAATTCACACTTCAATGAAATCTAAGAGGACTTATCAATTGATCATGTTTAAAGGATATAAATTATATAAATGGTGAGGCTATATGGATTACCATTACAAATTTTATTTGATCAAGATCCAATATTTACCTCCAAGATCTGGATGAGTCTCCAATATTTTATAAATACTTAGTTGAAATTCACAAAACTTATCATCGTCAAATTGATGGCCAATCTGATCAGACTACTCAAGTACTTGAGGAAATATTAATATAATGATAAATAGATTTCAAAGTTTTATGGGATCAATATCTTCCTTCAAATGAGTTATCATACAATAATAATTTCCATCCAAGAGTCTAAATAGAATCTTATGAAGCCTTTTGTGGTGAGAAATGTAGAACACCTGCATGTTGGGATGATGTTGGTGAATAAAAATTATTGGGTATGGAAATGGTTAATGAAACATTAGAAAAGTTCAGGATAATTCAAAAGCACATCTGGAATTCTTAGTCCATAAAAAGATATGAAGATAATCATCAATGAGACATGAATTATGAGGCTCAGGACACGACATTCCTATTAATATCTCCATGAAATAAATTAATGAGATTTGGGAAGAAGTGGAAGCTTATTCTAATATATATTGGTCCCTTTGAGGTTCTAGATCAAATTAGAGAATTTTTCTATCGACTAAAATGCCCACCTAACCTTTCTCAAGTACATGACGTGTAAAAAGTATCACTATTGAGTAAGTACATACCAGACCATTTGCAAGTGATGAATCTTGAAGTTGTACTATTGTATAGTTATCTTTTATATGAAAAGAGGCATGTGAAGATCTTAGATCATAAAGACAAAGATATATGAAGTAATACAATTCACATGGTAAAATTACTATGGAGAAACAACAAGGTTGAATAAAAACATAAGAACTAGAGGAATTTATGAAATAGAATTACCCCCATCGGTTTTGGTGTGTGAAATGAAAATTTCAAGGGTGGAATTTCTGAATCAGGAAGATTGTAACGACTCAAACTTTTATAAATAAAATTCCATTTGTGATTGAATTAAATTCTCGATTTTGGTTATATAAAACACATTCACTTATTTGGTTTTACTACATCCTACCATATATAAAAGACCATCAACCATCATAACCATTGATAAAATATTAATTTAATAGTGATCATGTGATTAGTATAAATACAGGCTTTTGATAAATCCAATTGACATGGAAAAAGGAATCATTGGCCTAAACCAGCAAGATCATACCCTATAAATCCCATTTATTAGAGCTTCCAATGGAGATATAATAACTAGGATATTCCCTTGAACAATCCTGATCCAAGATACTACCAAGTAAAACATGATAAAAATCATTTATAGGTGAAGTTCAATCTCACTAAGATCATGACTCAGACCAAGTAAGTTGAACAACCCCATGAAAATATCACCATCACACACCAAAATATTAGGGGATTTTCTGGTGTAATAAATCTATATGTATCAAGACCCTAAAAATATGAATATGTATACTTTATAAAATAATGAATATATTTACTTTTTATTATTGTTACTTTATAAATAATTTTTATTTTTATATGATAAATCATAAATTTTATTTTTTTGTAATGTGAAATTTAAATTAAGGCATTCCTTTTTGATGAATTAATGAATTTTAAAAATAATTCATATTTTAATAAGATAATCCAATTATGTAATTTTAATTAAATTCAAATTGTAATCTAATTTTTATTAAGTAAAATATTTTTTATAAGGGTTAAAAAATTGTTATTGTCCAAAAAATCATCATATCTCAAAAAAATTATTATTTTAAAAGAAAAAATTCAAATGTTTTGAAAATTATATTTATAAAAAAATATTATTTTTGAATCATCATGTCTAAATTACCCAATGGTTAATTTCTCATTATGTTCTCATCCAATTTAATTTTCATGAAAAATTAAATTTAGTAAATATATAAGGTCTGTATTATGAAATAATAATGACTTTAAAGTTATGTAATAAATTCTATAGATGGTATCCATCAAAAATATATCCCTTTAAAATAATTTTTTTGATATTATTTTGTTAATATTATAATTCCTTTAGGAATCATCCAAAACCTATATAACAGTTTAAGGTTTAAAAATAATTTCTTTATAAACATGATTCACTTCCACATCACCAAGGGTAATATTATATTGAGTTCATCCCTCTTCCTTGTGAAATAAAAAAACTCGTTGGTATAAACCATGATTAAAAAAATGGTAATTTTTTGTTTTTTATTACATTATTATATAGAATCCAAAATATAGGTGCATGAACTAATAAAGAACTCACATCTCTTTTCCTATATACACCCACCCATAATATCATTCCTCTTCACTAAAAAATCATTGATCATGTCCTTAATATTCCCTACCCTATCTATTCATCCAAAGGTACCCCCATGCTCTCAAAATTCTTCTACCAAGCTTTTAGAATCACCCTATCAAGGTATGTGGCCTCTCTCTGTTCTTTTCAATTCAAACACCGTCTTTGTATTTATCCCATTGAATCTAAATTGGTTATGTTTTACTAACATTATCATGATCCCACTACTATAAAATTAAGGTACTAATAATTAGAGATCATGTATCGCCTCTCAGTCTAGAATTTACCTAAGGAGTTGATATGCTAAAATTTAGTAATGGATCCTCTCTTTATCCTCTTTATTCACAAACCTTATTTTCATCCTGCATTTCTCTTCCAAATTATTAATTTAGGGGTATTATTTTTCATATCCTTATTAATAAAATTTTGTTAAACAAATTATTATTTACCCCTTTCACTCTCATTAAACCATTTGATGATTCTTTATGTACTATCATTATGCTTCCAAATTTTCATAGCAATTTTTCATGAAAAAATATTCTTTTATGAATATCCACTTCCATTTCCACACAAGGTTATTCACCTAGATGTACTTATCCATCATTTATTGAGTAATTACCTTTATACAACCAACACTCTTTAATCATGAAGATAAAATTTATGAAATACATCTGTAGGTTGTATAATCTATTTCTCACACTTATGCATGTATATGATTTGAAAGTGATGGGTGTCCTCAAAATTATATAACCCTTCAATTTATTGGGTAATGTTTAATGTCATGAGAGGTTATGTATGTGATTATGGAGTAAAACTAATCCATTATGGTACTTTTCCCACAATGTTATGATTGCTTTGCATCGATCCTTGACCCATGTTTATGATGTCTTGTTTAAATTGTTTGTCACATTTCCTATGTTAACTTTATGTTATCATACAATATAATTCCTATATGATCATGTTTATGTTTCTCACCCATTTTATGTCCCATTTTAATTTTTTTGTCAAACATGTAATAATTTCTTCATGTTATTCATTTTTTGTTCCCTTACTAGTATTTATATCTCACCCATTTCTTATGTATCTCCCTAGGTTATCCAATATAGTTTTAAGAATGATGGAATATTATGATCATTTTAACGAAGTTTTCAAGAATCTTGTTGTAACACTTGTTTTAAGATGCTACGTAATATACTTAATTAAAAAAATACACTATAATTATTGATCTTATATGTTTTATCATGTGTATTATTATGCAATAAATCATGAATTAATGTGTAATTAATATAAGGGTTTTCATATATAGAATCATGCTTTAAGGCATGCTACTTGTGAGGTATTATATTGTTGTATTCATTATAGAGTTGATTGGTCTTCCTCCTGATTAATAGGTTGACTTAATAGTCAAACATACAACTGTTTCTATGCACATATCCAATACTCTTTATAGAATGGCCATTGTTGAGTTAGATAATATTTATAATCAATTACAATTGAATTTGAAAAAAGGTTTTACATGCCAGAGTGCTTCACCATGGGGTTCAACGGTCCTTTTTGTCACGAACAAGGATGGGTAGATTCTATTATACATTGATTATCATGAACAAAAAGATTCAAGATAAAGAACACGTATCCCCTCACATATATAGAAGACTTGTTCAATCAACTATGTGGATCCTAGTATTTTTCTAAGGTGGATCTTCAATCGGGATATCTTCAGTTAATGATGAATAAGAAAGATGTTCCCAAAGATGCCTTTCAAACTAGGTATGGAGACTATGAGTTTATAGTGATGCATTTAAAACTAAATAATGATCCAATAATTTTATATACTTGATAAATAGATTCTTTAGATAATACCTCAAAAAATTTGTGCTAGTATTTATAAATTATATTTGGCTTTACAATGAAACCATGGAGTGGAATCATGAGAATATGAAAATCATGATAAAGGAATTGAAAATTAAAAACATATGTGAAAATATTGTAAATGTGAGTTATGGATGATGGAAGTATCATTCTTAGGGTATATTATCACAAAAAATGAGATAATTTTGGACTATTTGAAGGTAAAGGTAATTTTGGAATGGAATAGACTGGTTTCTAAAATGGATATATGTAGTTTCCTTGGACTATATAGGTATTAACCATGTTTTCTGAAAAACAATCATTATTTTCAGACCCACTAACCAGGATAACATGGAAGTGATATAATTTTTTCTACCAGTGAATGTGAAGAGGTACTTAGGGAATTGAAAAAGTGGCATACCACTGCACTAGTCCTCACACTTCCCTCTAGTGGGGAACTTTTTATGGTATACAATGATTCTTTAAAGAAGGGATTGGATTTTGAACTTGTGTATAATGATAAAGTGACATCCAACACATCTAGGTAGTTGAAACTTCATCATTAGAACTATCCCACATATGATTTATATCCATCCATAGTGATCATTTCATTGAAAATATGGTGTTATGATCTCTATGGGATGAAGTTTGAAATATATTTGGACCATAAGAGACCCAAATAAAAATTCACACATAAGGATCATAATATGAACCAATGAATATGGTTAGAGCATATCAAGAACTATGATCGCTCAATCTGTTAGGATGGTATGTGACTGAGTATGATACACTCTATAATACCAAACTTAGGATCGAAATAAGAATGAGATTCTCTGATACAAGAGGGGGGTGAATTGTATCTTTTAAAAATTCCTTTGGAACTTTTAAAGATGGTTATGTTTAACAAGGTTAAAAAATATAATTCACAAGACCTCTATAAATTCTAAACACTTGATAAATTCTGGAAAAGTGATTCGAGAAATGGAACTTAACTAAAGTTTACGAAGAGGAAAATTCTACCTTAAAGCATATAGAATCTAAATCTATCAGAGTACAAGTAAGGAAATATAAGAAAGTTATAATTTCCTTAACTATACAAATGTAGTGGAGAAACAAAGTAGTAAAACTACAAGTAACAAGTATAAACTCTTTTAACCCAAATAGAATGGTATCGAAAAACCCTAGATAAGAGGTACCTTGATTTATACTTTAAAAAAAGTATGTCTTACCCACACCTGGGTAAGCCCTTGATACAAAGACAAGATTCTGTTTTTCTATCCCCACAAGCCCTCAACTATCAGGTAGTCAGCAACTTTGTCTTCCTCAGCAAGGAAGCCCTCAACTTCAAGGTGTTGGAACATCTATCTTCCTATCCCTAGAAGCCCTCGATTGTACACAGCAACAATCAGAGTCGCACAAAGAAAATATTCATGAAGCAAAGTTTGAATAAGCCGTTCAAACATTCTGCACGAATCTTGATTGTTGATAAGAGCCTCTCTCTCTAGAAATCACATCAGAATGTTCTGAGCATCAAAATTCCAAAAGTTCATAATGTTCTAACCACGTTAAAATGAGATCCTATTTATAGTTGAAGCGCCAATGGTCATCTCCCTCCTCCAACGGTAATATTTTTCCTTGAATTTTAGAGGGACCTGTACATGTGTCACTAAAAAAATGGTTAGTTAATAACTGAAGGCACGAAATCGTTTTATAATAGAACAAGTGTAAGAATAACCAAAAACTAATATTCGAAATGTAAGAAAATATTAAAGTTCATAATGAAAGTAAATAAAAGTTCAGAGTCTAATGAAAAAATGTATTAGGGGTCTATAATACAAGGATATTCAGATTCTGTTTTTCTAAGGAATTCGTAATGAGAATTTTGCACTATAATTCATAATGATAATTATACTGTAGATTTCGTAATTACAATTCTGCACTAGAAATCATAATGAGAATTCTACTCTATAATTCGTAATGAGAATTTTTCACCACAATTAATATTGAGAATTCTGCACGAGAATTAGTAATAAGAATTTTTCACTAGAATTAGTAATGATAATTATGTACCAGAATTCATAATGAGACTTCTCCACCAGAATTCGTAATAAGAATTCTCCACCAAAATTCATAATGATAATTCTTCTCTTGAATTTGTAATGAGAATTCTGTACTAGAATTCGTAATGAGAATTCATGATCAGAAAATAGAATGCTTCATATCTAAGTATTATGAGATTCCAAGGTTTTAGGCATGAAACCAAATTCTATACATAGAAAATTTATGATATGAATAATGAAATATAGGCAATGGTAAATTTCCTTGGGAAAAGTAACTTTCCTTATAGAAGTAAAATAGGGGTAAAATAAGATTTTCCTTAAGATAAGGTGTTTGTGATTTTCAAAACAAGAGGAATGATCAAGTCATAAGTAAATCCTTAATGACTTATCAAGCTCCCCCTTGAATGAAGGAATGGAAAATTTCATAAGGAAAACCTTATTGACTCAATGATCTCCACCTTTTTTGGAAGCACAAACATCCTTACGAAAAAGAAAGTAATGACGTAGAATAAATTTCTAGACTTTGAAAAATTAAAGCTTATCTCCCTTTGTTTATGGACAATGGTGAATACGACTAACTCCCCCTTAGGCTTTGGAACTCTAAAAATCATATTCTAGATTTCCAGAATAAGGAAATCTTCGTAATGAGAACTCCCCCTTACTTAGGGATAATTATTCTTTACTTAGAAATTTTTCTTCTCCCTTTTAGATTTTTCCTCCCCCCCCCTTTAAGATTTTTCCTTCTATCCCATTGTGATTTTAAAAAATAATTTGTGGGAATGGAAAAACAATAAAGTACCGGAAACATTAGTAAATACATACAAACAACACAAGCAACTAGAGTTTTCATTAATATTGAAAGTTTTTTACAAGGAAAGACATTACAACAAAAGAACGGATTGGTCTATTTGTCTTCTTTTTCCTTGGGGATTTGCTTCTTCAAAACGATTTTTAGCTTCTTTAACTCTTTGTGGTCCTCCTCATCTTGCTTTTCTAAGGCTTTAATCCTATCATCTTGAGCCTTCAGAGCCTCGGACTGAGCCTTAAGAACTTCATCCTGCTTTACAATCTTTTCTTCGATCTTAATCTAGATATCTCTTTCCCTTTTCCATCATTGAGCAACAAAGTTAAGCTTCCCATTCAGATCCTTCACTTGTTTATTCTGAGTATTTTCCTCAAGGGTCAACTTTTCCTGATGATTATTTATCTTGGAATACTCAATATCAAAAGCTTCTTTTACATCATTCTGAAAGTGATCAAGCTCTGCCAAATCTTCATCGATTTTCTTTGACCATAGAGTCATTTTGCTGCAAGATTTTCTGTGGACCTCATAGTTGATAAAAAAAATTATGATCTACCTCAATTTTTACAAATTTATCTATCACCATGGATACAGATTTTTAATTCTGATTAATGGTGTGCTGAAGCATCTGGCATTTGGAGTCTATTGTAGGATAGATCAAAATTGTATCCACCAAATTTTTCAGGGACTCAACAACAAAATCATGTCCCAATATAGATGATTCCGAATCTGACACTTTGCTAGGAGATTTTTCTTCTTCTATTTCCAAAAGTTTTCTCTTAGAAGAATCTCCAACTTCCTTCTTCCGAATGATATCTTTTGTTGTGGTGTAAATAAGTACTTTCTTACCCTTGCTGATTTTCGGAACAACCTCTTCATCAGGGGATTCTTGTTCACTCTCGGATAGCTGTAAAATCGTGTCTTCATCAGGTTTATCCTTCTCTTCTCCTTCCTCAATGAAGTGATTTTCATAGCTTTCTTCCTCATATAATTCATTTACTTCCTCTTCTTCCTTGTATTCATCTTTCTTTCCATATTTCCCTTCTTCCTTTCCAAGAGTGACAATCTTTGAGGACTCAACCTCAGAGGTTCGAAGTGGTAATTTTTCTGATGGATTTTCCTTATCTTGATATTCTTCAACTTGTTTAATCAGATAATCTAAATCACTATATTCTTCTTTTACTTCCTCTTCTTCTTCTACTTCCTCTTCTTCTTCTACTCTTTCAGCAACTTCTTTCTCTTTAGATTTATCCGGAGTGAAGAAATTATTCCCCGAAGTCTCAGGTAATGGCTCAACAAGGAAAGTTTTCGATACTTGAATATTTTTGGAAGCTAATTCTGTGGCTTTCAAAATAGATTATAGAACTTCAGCCTCAGACATTTTCTTCTTCATCTTCTTCTCCTTTTCTTTCCTCTCAAGCTCTTCAGAAGTTATTTCTCTTAAGGCCTTATCCTCATTAGGGTCCAAGACAAACTGTGGTTCCCCTTTATTTCTCTTTTCCTTATCTTTCCTCCATTTTGAAACCACTTCATCCTGATACACTTTCTATTTCTTCGGTTTGGGAGGTGCGTATTGGGATTCCTTATCTTTAGGGGTTTTATCTTCAGCTTCCACTTCTTTCAGTTTCCTTTTCTTCCCAACCTTCTTCGATGGCTCAACTTTTTCAATATTTTCTAGATTGGATTTTGTCTCCTCCTCTGGAAGATTATAGAACTCTCCTGACTATTTTGAGAAAGAAACTTTCATTCTCTTCAGAGTGTCATCATTTATTAGCATAACCTTACAGTTTCTTGGCTTGGATCTACATAGAATTTGGAAAGATTCAAGAGTCCGAAAAATCAACATTGAAAGTAAAGCCGGATACATGATGATCTAGTCTCTATGATTTCCATTCTTGATGTTCTGAATCATAATGAGGATATATCTCATTAGATTCACCTTCCTTAGATTTAACAAGAAATCTAGGATATACATATCACTCTTCTTCATGGTGTCCTTGTCACCCTTCCTTGTAATAATGAAGCCCTGTACCGAGAGTTATAGAATCCAATTATTTGTTGAAAGATGGGAAATCTTCTTTGCAGTCTTGATACCAAAAAGACCAAGGAACTCCATAGATTTTCCATAACAAAACTAACCTGAACCTCTGAGAGTTTGTGTGAGAAAAACTCAAATTCTCCTTCATATGCTAGCCCCACTAATCTTGCAGCCTTGTTGTAAGAAAGTTTGTAAGTCTTCCCATACCTCTTAAAGGAATTTTTTTCTCTACCCTCTTCCTCGAAGAAGAAAAATAATTCATAGAATTTGATGAGAAGATCCGGATAGACTACATCTTGGGCCACACTCTTAGAAATAGATATTCTTTCCCAACCATTTAACCTGATATTCTTGGAAATAAGGGAGTCATACTTATTGAAGAAATTTGGGTGTACCAACCTCTCCCTATAATTTTGCAACTCTGGGATTGGGTTGACTGAAGACATATCCTGAGAAGGTGCTTCTTCAGACATTCGGACTCGAGGAACTCTGAGAGATTTGAAACCGGCTTTAGAACTGAGGCAGATCATCGAGATGCGAGATCTTGGAAAACCGATGTGGGACACCATTGGGGGTCCCCCTTATATAGGCGATGGCGGTTACCTTTTATCTTCCAAAACCAATATAACCGTTGAAAAACTCTCTATTGTGATCTGATGGTTGAAAACATGCCCTCAAGGATATCTTGAATCCGATCTTTTGAGGTTTTAAGAAAAACATTTGGATTTAAGGAAAAATGAATCTGAGAAATTTTAAAAGAAAAGGAATCCACCAGCAAGTAAAAGTGACTACGAAAACTTAAGTAAGGAAGTCATCCCTTTTGGATTGGATAGGAAGTTTATTCATAATAGGTGATATTCTTCTTGAGAAGACAAACTTAATTTCAAAAAGCAGACTTATTATGAAAAATTCACTATGAAAATTTTCAATACGAAAAAGTTCATTATGAAAATTTCAGTACGAAATATTTTCATTACGGAAATTTCAGTTCCAAAAATTTTCATTACAAAAAATTCAAGGTTTTAAGAATTCCATTACGAAAATATCATTATAAAAAAAATGAAAATACCATTACGAAAAAAATTAAAACATCATTATGAAAAAAATTAAAAGCTTAAATAACAGATGTACTCCCCCTATGAAAAAGAGTTTATTACTATAAGGATAATTGTTCAACAAGAAGTTAATAAAGGAAGATTACCTTATGGTTATCATTTCTAAATTTTGTTTAATGTATTCAAATCTATTTTAGGGTAAAGATTTTGTGAAAATATCAGCATGTTGATCTTGCGTTCCGATGAATTGAAGAATTATATCTCCTTTTGTGTGTGATCCCTAAGAAAGTGATGCCCAATGTCTATGTTCCTTTCAAGAGAGTGATGTGTAGGGTTTTTACTAAGGTAAATGACACTTGTGTTATCACGCAAAATTTGAGCCTTAGTAAAACTCAAGCTATAGTCTGTGGGTGTGTGTTGCATCCACAACACTTGAGCACAACAACTTCCAGCTGCTACATATTTAGCTTCAGTAGTGGAAAGTGCTAATGATTGTTGCTTCTTACAAGACCAATAAACACACAAATATCCTAAGAAATGAAAAGTTCCAGAAGTGATATTTCTATCCATTCTACATCCACCAAAGTCATCATCCGAAAAACTCTTTAAAACAAAATCATTTCAAGAAGTGTAAAATAGTCTTAAATCCATGGTTCCATTTAAGTGGTGAAAAATTATTTTCACTTCCTTTAAATGAGATTCCTTAGGATTGGATTGATATCTTGAACATAAGCATACTGAAAACATTTATTCTGGATGACTAGCTGTCAGGTAAAGTAGACTTCCTATCATACCTCTAAAAGATGTTTGATCTACTGGTTTCCAAGCTTCATTAAGATCAAGTGTGTTTGAGGTACCAATGGGAGTACTTATACTCTTTGTGTTTTCATATCCATACTTTTTAATAAGATCTTTAATATAATTATGTTGGGATTTGTAGATTCCTTCTGTTTTTTGAAAAAATTGAAAACCAAGGAAAAATGTTAACTCACCCATCATACTCATTTCAAACTCAGATTTCATTAAATCCGCAAAGTAATCAGTTAAAGATTGGTGAGTTGAACCAAATATAATGTCATAAACATAAATTTGAACAATCAAAACATTTTTCTTATCATTCTTTATAAAAAGGGTTGGATCTGCATTTCCCTTAACATAGTTATTTTGAATCAAAAATCCTATAATTCTATCATACCAAGCTCGTGGGGCTTGTTTAAGGCCATACAAAGCATTGGTGAGTCTAAAAACATGATCAGGATGTTTTGTATCTTCAAATCCAGAAGTTTGTTCAACAAAAACTTCCTCTTGAACATAACCATTAAGGAAAGCACATTTCACATCCAATTGAAAAAGTTTGAAATTGAAGAATGTTGCAAAGGAAAGTAAAATACAGATAGATTCAAGTCTAGCTACTGGAGAAAAGGTTTCTTCAAATTATATTCCTTCTTGTTGATTATAGCCTTTAGCAACTAATATAGCTTTATTTCTTACTATGATTACATTTTCATCACACTTATTTCTGAAGACCCATTTTACTCCAATTACAGAAGTTTCCTTAGGTCTTTCAACCAAGGTCTAGACTATATTCCTTTCGAATTCATTTAGTTCATCTTGCATGTATTTAATCCAATCATCATCACCTAAAGATTCATTAGTGCTTTTTGGTTCCAATTGGGAAAGGAATGTTAGATGCTCTACTTCATTTCTTAAATAACTTCTAGTCCTTACGGGTTGATTGACATCACCAATGATACTATCACTAGGATTATTCTTTAGAAATGACTAATTTGTGTTTTTAAAAACCGGTTCATCAACATAGGGTAAGAAATATTCATAGGTAAATGTTTCAGAAGTATCTTCTTGAATATTTTCCTTATCAGAAGGATCTTCTATCATAGGTTGATAATCGATTTTTGAAAACACATCTGAAAATGTAGGTTGGGGTTGTTTAAAAACAAAAGGATGAGTTTCATCAAATGTAACATGTACTGTCTCTTCAACAGAACATGTATTTTTACTAAAAACTCTATAGGACTTAGAATTTGTGGAGTAACCTAGGAAAACTCCTTCATCAGATTTTGGTGCGAATTTGTGTAAGTTATCTTTAGTATTCAGAATAAATATCCTGCATCCAAAAACCTTAAAGTAGGAAAGTCTAGGTTTTCTACCATTCCATAACTCATAAGAAAATTTATTAAGAAAAGGTCTAATAAAAACTCGATTTATAGTATAACAAGCAGTACTTACAGATTCAGCCCAAAAATGTTTGTCTACAGAATACTCACTCAACATTGTTCTAGTTATCTCTTGAATAATTCTATTTCTTCTTTCAACAACACCATTTTGTTGAGGTGTTCTGGGTTCAGAGAAGTTGTGAGTAATGCCTTTTCTACTATAAAAAGTTTCAAAATCAGAATTTTGAAATTCTCCTCCATGATCACTATGAATATTTTTAAATGGAAGGTTTTTTTAATTTTTAACTTGGGCTCCAAAACTTTTGAAATAATAAAAATCTTTATAATTCTTTGCTAGAAAATAGACCCACATAAATATAGTGTAATCATAAACTAAAGAAAATACATAATACTTTTCACAAATTCTTCTAGTTTGTGTTGGACCAAAAATATCCATATGCACTAGCAGTAATGCATCTGTGGTTGAGACTTCACCAATGGATTTGAAACTTGATTTGTGTTGCTTTCAATATTTACATGGTTCACAGACTTTTGAAGAATCAGATCTAAGCTCCGGTAGATCCTTAACTAGTCTCTTCTTAGAAAGTTTTCATAAGTTCCTATAGTTACAGTGTCCAAGACTTCTATGCCACAACCAAGAATGATCTTACATTGCACTAAGGCAAGGTAAGTCTTGGCTTCTAAGGTCTTAAATTTTTAGTGTGTAAAAATTTTCTTGCCTATGGGTAGAAAGAATAAATTCTTCCTTGGAAATGTGTACTAAGAACTTATCATTCCTAAAATTCACAAGGTAGCCTTCATCACACAATTGAATTATGTTGATGAGGTTGTTCTTAAGATCCTTAACAAATAAAACATTTTAAATCAAAGTTTTTGCAAGAAGAAAGATGTTACCTATACCAATAATTTCTCCCTGAGCATTATCTCTAAAAGTTACTTCTCCTCCTTTCTTCTTGATAATATTTTAGAAATATTTTTTGTTACCCGTCATATGCCGGGAACATCCACTATCAATGTACCATGTATTGTTGATGGTAATTTACCTATTTTCCTGAAAATAAGAAAAAGTTATGTTTTTGGAATCCATACTTTCTTGGATCTGGAAATCTCAGAATGTAAAATTTTGGGAACCCACATCTTATTTGAAAAATAAGATTTATGGAATCCTAAAGACTGGGTTTTGTTTAGAGAACAATTATTTTCCCAATGACCACCACATTGACACTTAGTGCTGAATGGGGCACTTTAAGGAACAAAGTAATTATTGCTAAAAATCGGTTTAGAACTTCTGTAACAAAAACCAGAAGTATTTCTTCGAGGTCGGATTTGTGAATACATTTTATCAAAATTTTACTTACCTAGGGTAAATTTTGACAAACAATTCCTCAAGGAGAATATTTCAGATTTGAGTTTTATAACTAGGTTCTTGTCTTCAAAAACATTTGAATTAGAGTTAAGATCAAAAACATTTTTCTTAGAAATTACATTTTCTAGATCTTTAGAAAGTTTATTCTTCTTAGAACTTACTTCCTCAAGATTTTTTGAAATACTTTCAAAATCCACATTTTTCTTATCAAGATCTTTAGAATGATATGATATTTCCTTTTTTAGAATAGTATTCCTAGAATTTGACTTATCAATTTTTTCCATGACTTTTGAATTCCCATTCTCAAGGAGTTTAGAAAACCTAGAAACTTCATTATAGGTAGGTAAAGTATTATCTTAATCAGAAGAAGATTATTATTCTGAAGAATTATAATATTTACTATCATTAGAATTCAAAAATTCATTGGTCATTCATTCATCTTTTTGTACCTTAGCCATCAAGAAATGATTATCAATAGGTAGCTTTTCTAAAAAACCATGATTCCTCTATCCAAAAGATTTATAATCTGAAGATTCATTTGAGGAATATCCACCACTGGCACTCCATGTGTCATTGGATTTCAACACTTTCTTAGATTTGGATTTGTAATACTTATTTCTATTTTTCTCATAATGTCATTTCTTTATTTATTTTCTCTTGAGCATAGGGTAGTCAAGTCTTATGTGTCCAGCTTTCTTGCATTCATAGCATGTGACAAAAAAATCTTTCTTGTCTTTCCTTTCCTTCTTCTTGTATTTTGATTAAAATTTCCTCTGTCCATCTATCTTGTTCATCCTTCGAGAAAGATTTTCTAATTCATTTTCTAAGGATTCACTTCCACTAGATTCGGAATGGATAACAAATTTCTTAGATCTGGATCTAGTAACACTCTCAGGATTCTTGGCTTTCATATGATTGGAAGTAGTAGTAAAATCTACACTGACATTTACATTCTTCTTCATGATATCAGCATCTCTCTTCATTCTAGTCTCATGCTAAAGAAGACTTCCAAATAGCTCATCAATGGTAATCTGAGTAACCTTTATATTCTCATCAATTGCAGTCCTTTTAGATTCCCACTCATTTGGCATGATGTCGATGATCTTTTCAATAAGGGATTCATAATCTAATCCTTTTTCACCCTTTGATTATAAACTATTCAATATAGTCATGAATCTTTGTTTCAATTTTCATATGGGTTCACCATAAGGAAACTAAAACCATGATATTCAGCTCTAAGCATGGCTCTTCTAGTCTCAATTACTTTGGAAGTTCCAAAGTGAGTAACTTCGAGTTTCTTCCAAATAGAATTTTTTGCTTCACAAGAAGAAATTTGGCTATATATATTTCTATTCATTGAACAAAGTAAAGTATTGCCTATCTTATAATTCAGTTGGTAATCATGATTTTCTTGATTTGTAAAAGCACTTACTTTTTTATCAGGGATCTTGTATCCACCAATAAGCATAACAAAATTTTCAACCCCAGTGTTGATAATGAAAGTCTTCATGCGATCTCTCCAATATTGGTAATCATTACCATAAAAAATAGGT
Organism: Viscum album; assembly: GCA_963277665.1. Taxonomy (NCBI): domain Eukaryota; kingdom Viridiplantae; phylum Streptophyta; class Magnoliopsida; order Santalales; family Viscaceae; genus Viscum; species Viscum album. Next base: position 360,499,303 of record OY728131.1, read on the forward strand.
GGTCTGGTTGGATTGAGATTGTCAATGGATTCAACATTTAAACTCGCCATTCTTAAGAAAATATTTGGCACACAATCTTGTTAGTAGTAAAAATTTGTAAACTTGAGGAAATATCCTAAGCATGATATTAGATATTGTAACTCTAAGAAAAAGTGAATCCGAACTATATCAGTATAAAAAATAGATTCCGAAAAATATGAATCTAGAAAATGTAATTCCATGAATTCCCTTCTGAATTTAATCATGAGATTAATTCAGATTTGACCAAATACTCTGATACCAATTGTTAGGATGGTATGTGACTGAGTATGATATACTCTATAATAGAAAACATATGATCGAAATAAGAATGAGATTCTCATATAAAAGAGGGGGTGAATTGTATCTTTTAAAAATTCCTTTTGAACTTTTAAAGATGGTTATGTTTAACAAGGTTAAACAAGATAATTCACAAGACCTCTATAAATTCTAAACACTTACTAAATTCTGGAAAAGTGATTTCAGAAATGGAACATAAATAAAGTTTACAAATATGAAGATTCTACCTTAAAGCATATAGAATCTAACTATATCAGAGTACAAGTAAGAAAGTATAAGAAAGTTATACTTTCCTTAACAATACAAATGCATTGGAGAAACAAAGTAGTAAAACTACAAGTAAAAAGTATAAACTCTTTTAACCAGAAGAGAAGGGTATCCAGAAACCCTGGATAAGAGGTCCCTTGATTTATACTTTCAAGAAAGTATGTCTTACCCACACCAGGGTAAGCCTTTTATATGAAGATCAGAGTCTGTCTTGCTATCCCCCAAACCCACAACTATCAGGTAGTCGGCACCATTGTCTTCCTCATCAAGTAATCCCTCAACTTCAAGGTGTTGGAACCTCTGTCATCCTATCCCCAGAAGCCCTCGATTTTATACAGCAACAATCATAGTCGCACAAAGAAAATCTGCATGAATAAAAGTTTGAACAAGCCGTTCAAACTTTTTGTACGAAGCACGAGAGTTGATAAAAGCCTCTCTCTTTATAAATCACTTCTGGAAGTTCTGAGAATCAAAATTCCAAAAGTTACAAAAGTTCTGAGCACATTCAAATGATCTCTTATTTATAGGTGAAGCTCCAATGGTCGGCTCCCTCCTCCAATAGTCATATTTTTCCTTGAATTTCATAGGGACCTGTACACATGTCACTCAAACGATGGTTAGTTAATAACTAAAGGAACAGCATTGTTTTATAATAGAACAAGTGTAAGCATAACCAAAAACTAATATTCGGAATATAAGCAAATATTAAAGTTCAAAATGAAAGAAAATAAAATTTCAGAGTCTACTGAAAAAATGTATTAGGAGTCTACAATACAAGGATATTCAGATTCTGTTTTTATAAGGAATTCGTAATGAGAATTTTTAACTAGAAATCATAATGAGAATTCTACTCTAGAATTCATATTGAGAATTATTCAGGAGAATTCATAATGATAATTCTACTCTAGAATTCATAATGAGAATTCTGCACCAGAATTCGTAATGAGAATTTTTTACTAGAATTCGTAATGAGAATTCTGCACTAGAATTTGAAATAAAAATTCTACACCAGAATTCGTAATGAGAATTCTGCACTAGAATTCTTAATGATAATTCTTCTCCAGAATTCATAATGAGAATTCTGCACTAGAATTCGTAATGAGAATTCATGATCAGAAAACAGAATCCTTCATATCTAAGTATTAGGTGATTCCGAGGTTTTAGACATAAAACTGAATTTTATACTTACAAAATTTATGATATGAATAATTAAATATAGGCAAGGGTAAATTTCCTTCTAAAGGAAATTTTTCTTATAGAAGTAAAATAGGGGTAAAATAAGATTTTACTTAAGATAAGGTGTTTGTGGTTTTCAAAACAAGAGGAATAATCAAGTCATAATAAAAGCCTTAATGACTTAACAATATCCCCCTTGAATGAAGGAATGATAAAAGTCATAAAGAAAACCTTATTGACTCAACACAATCCATTAACATCCTAGGAAGGAAAAATATGGTATATCCTCTATGAAGAAAGGATTTGTAAACCTTATCATTGATTAGAATTGAGAAGTAACCAATATAATAATACTTTCAGAGAATGGACATGGGAATCATGATGGAAGGAACATCATCATTCCATTCTCAAATGATCTCTCAACCATCCCTTCAAGAGAAGATAAGGAAACTCATATAGATGATGTAGAAATTCAAAAGAATTTGGAAGTTATAAAAAAAGGGAAATCATCAAAGTTCAAAATTGATGAAGGGGTTGTATGATTTTGGGTCCTGAATTTTTATGCCATCAAATCCAAAGATAAAAAAAGATATTGAATGATTCATATCGCTCAACCTTCTCCATCCTACCCATGAGAACAATGATTTATCAAGATCTCTAAGAGAACATTTGTTGGGACAATATGAATAATGGAATCATATAATATACATCAAAGTGTATTCTATTTCAAAAAGTAAAATTTGAAAGGAAAAACTCTAAGGGGGTGATGAATCCATTACCCATACCTATATGGAAGTGGGAAAATATCACCATGGAATTTTTCATTATTATTAAAAATACATTGAGAGGAAATAATTCCATATATATTTTGTTGGATCATATTACAAATACTGCTCACTTCATCTCAATTCTAGAGGACTTCTTACTTGGTCATCTTGCAAGTGTATACATTAGAGAGGTGGTGAGGCTACACAAAACACCACTATTAATTGTATTTGACAGAGATTTGAAATTTTCTTCCGTGTTCTAGTAGAACCTCAAACATATACTAACCACTGAATTGAAATTTAGTACAGCTTATCACTCCCAAGATGATGGAAAATATGAGTTGGCTATTTTAGAAATCAATGAAATATTGAGATCATGATCAATGGAATTCGAAGAAAGATGGGATAAATATCTTTCTCTGATCGAATTCACATACAATAATAATTTCCATTGAAACATCCCAATGGATCTATATAATGTATTTTATGGGAATAATGTAGAATACATGAATTTTTGGATAAACACAATCATTTAAAATAATTTAGTGAATGTAACCTATTGGGACCTGAAATGGTTGAGGAGATAGTACAAATGGTCAAGGAAATTCATCAATGCCTTAGGACTGCTTAGAGTCAACTAAATATCTATATTGGGAATATTTAAAAAGACCTAGAGTTTGAGGATAGGTATAATTTTTTTCTCCATGTATCTCTATGGAAGAGACTCATGATATTTGGCGAAAATATAAATCTAATACCTATGTAATTTGTCCCATTTGAAATTCCCAATAACATAAGAGTTTTGGCTTATTAACAAGGACTCCCACCAACCATTTATCAAGTATATGACATATTCCATATATACCCCTTGAGGAAGTACATACCAAATCCGTCACATGTAATGAATTTACAGGTGGTAAAATTATAAAATTGTCTATTTTATGAGGAGAATTTGGTGAAGATCTAGGACTATAGATATAAATTTCTATGCAAAAACACAACTCACGAGGTCAAAGTGCTATAGAGAAAATATAAATATGCAAACAAAACATGGGATCTCGAGGAAGCTATGAAGTAGAAGTAACCTCACCTATTTTCACCATAGTATACAACATGAAATTTCAATTGAAAAATTTTGTATGGAGGTAATAATATAACACCCCAGGTTTCTAAAAAAGAAAACTATTCTTGAGAGTGTAGGTGATATTAAACACCGAGCCTAAACGAACCAAGATTATTATTGAACTTCATAACATAGCCATTAAATTGGTGGAAGTAAATATTTTTAAATTCGTAATGAAATATATATATTAAGTTACTAATTGATACAATTTATTGATAACTGATCATGAAATAATCACCCATTTTTTTAATAATAATATTTTATTCTTCAAACAAAAACATTTCCTTCAAAAAAATTATATTTTTGGGAGAAAATATTATAATTAATTTATGAAAATTTTAGAAATGTTATTTTGTAAAATCATAATCAATTTTTTAATCAGAATATGAAAATTATCTTAGGGTGATGTTCTATTATTTTTCTAAAATGATTTAATTTTTAGTAAATAGTCAAAATTACCGATTTTTAAAATATGATCACATATTTTCATTAAATAAATTAATTTAAAATTTACATTATATTTTTGGGTTTTATTTTAAATTTACATAATAAATATTTGATTTATTACAATCAAATTAATTTCATTTTAATCATAAATTTTCATGATTTTGGTACTAGATTATTTTTATGCTAAAAACATGGTTTTTTACAAACTTCTTTAAGTGCATAAAGTATATCCATATTAATTAATTAAAATAACCCCTAGTAAAGAAAGATTAAGATAAAATTTATATATTATATATATATTTATATGAATTTAAATTCATATAATGATGATTACTAGTCGTATAGTTAATGTTTTAACATCTTATGCTTCAAAAAATAAATTTCATGAAACCCTTTTTTACATGTTTTGTAGGTGTAATTTTAACTTAAATTTTGAAACTTAAATGAATTAAATATGATAAAAGGGATTCCATATTTTTAAGGAAAATAATTATTATTATATAATAAGATAAAACTAATTTTTGGTCATAAATAATAGTAAAAACAGAAAAATTTGTTGGCACGGTTAATATTAGTACCAGTATACTAAGGGTCAAACTAAAGAGTTAAAGGAAGGAACTATTTAAAAAATGTTTATTTTTGAGTTTTGGAGGTTCATATCCTCAAAATAACCCATACCCTTAATTATTTTCCAATTTGTGGGGAACTTAGATTCAAATGACTTCCCATCATTGAATTGTTTTTTTTAATTACAAAAATGCCACTCCCTCTCATTTATAAAAGGGGCATCCTCTCCTCTTCTTTAGATACTAAAAAATAGATTTCCCTCAGAAAAGAACATCCCAAATAAATTATTTAATTACCTCCACAAATATTTGATTCATTTTAATATCCTAAATCCAATCTTTGGAGGTATTAGGTATTTTCCTAAGAAGGTGGTCCAAATAAGAGGCATCGTTCTTAACCGAGCATCCTTGTTTAATTTATTCTTATACCTACTTCAAATCATACTCAATATTAATGATATAAAAATATAAGTATCTAAAATATACTAATATATTATTATGTTATTGTAATAAAATAAATTCATCTCCACTTCCATCAAATGGGAAACAAACCTATCATTTGTGTATACAGGGGACTACCGCCTTGGTAACCAATGTAATTAATTTTCAATTATAGTCCTAATGGATATTCATGATGATTTATTTAATGTTAATGTATGATAATAATAACATATTAACTGTTCAATAAATTTAATATGTCTTGTACCTTCTTACCTTACCATTTATTGAAAAATGATAATGCCGTCTGTGTATACGATCGACCACTACCTCGCGAAGCGATGTGACTCATTTTTTATTAATATGTAACATTAATGATATATTTAAGTTTAATTAATTAAATAATATTATATGTATCATAAAATTTCCATTTTTAGAGTTAAAATAACACTTACCTTCTTTCCATCATGATCGTTGAAAAATGGAAGTAGTACTTATGCATACATATGGCCTACCTACTCTATGACTGTAATGTACTTAATTTTTCATTACATACCTTCATGATTAGTTTTAAAATGATAATTTATATTTTAAAATGATTATTATTTCCTGATTATGATTTTTTTATATGATGAAATAACGACCAAAATTACCTTATTTAACTTTCCAATGTGATTTTTAACATTTGAGTTGAACACTTTCAAAACATCTGACTTGGACCTAAATGATTAAGTACGTGAATATAATTTAATAATTATTAAAATAAAAAGAATATTAACTATGAAAAAAGTTATTGGGTAGATAAATATTTAACATTATTTTATTATTTAGGAATATAAATAATACACATTATGAATTGGTCTCAAGCTAAGGGATCTCCCTAAACAACCCTCTCCTTTAGGTTCTGACCATTCTCTATCTAAATCACATTATATTTATCTTTAATGTTATATAATGCTTATATATTATATTTATATGACTCTAAAATATATGCCCAGCTTATTTTCCCTTCCATTTATATGGTAATACATTCCTTATACTCATTTCATGAATTCCTTTATTTTGAAATTCCTTTTGACTGTGGTATGAGGCAAGATTATACAACCGATTTTATCTCTACGGAAAACTAAATTTTTATGCCTTATGATTGATTTAATTTATGAGGAACACATAATTTTTAAACATATGATCCTCCCAAATAACATTACTTACAAGATGGGTGTGAATTGTTGTTTTAGAAACATTTTTTAAAAGAATTAAACTAAACAAACTCAAAATCTCTTTTTGTAGATTATCAAACCCAAAACGTAGTATGATCAACAATTAAATAGATTTGGAACATGGATATGGTATTATTAAATCAGAATAATGAAAATTGTAATAATTATGGATCCAAATAAAATAGTATAGTTATTGTAATTTTAGTTAATATGATAAAACTAGTCAGAATAGAAAGATGAATAAGATATTTTACATTCTGTTAAAATGTTCTATATAATATAAAATCATGTAAAAAAGTAATAAAGTATCATAAAAAAAGAATGAATTTTAAGCTATTAAAAATATATCTATTTTAACATTAAGATAATGGTATACTATACCACATACTAAAGGTATCCACTATTTAATACTTACAATAAAGAATTTATTTTCATACAGAGGAAATCCTAGAATATGATGAATATAATATCTCTATCTTCCTATCCCTATAATACCTTGATATAATGATCGAATCTATCTTACTATCCCAATAAAAACTCTATCTAATGGATCAAATTCTCTAACTTCCTATCCCCAAAATCCCTCGATCGTTAAAATGATTTAACATAGAGTACAATACATAAAGTTATTAAAGGAAACAAAATCGATCAGGATTCATTAGAAATAAAAAATATAAACAATTAAAAAGACTAAGAACAAGATGTTCAAGATATAAAATATTCATAGATCTCACAAAATAAAAAATACAAATGAATAAATCAACTCAAAACTCTTTGAATGAACTGGTATTTATAGGCATCCTCTAATCTTTCATATTGATGTCCCAACGGTCATATTTCTCCATGGTTATCACAAATATTTGGACACCTGGAATTTGAAAACTCATAACAATGTGGCAAAAACAAATTTTCAATGTTTTATTAGTTTATAATGTTATAGAGTAAATGATATTCCATTGTGATAGAAATATATTTTTCTTATTTTTATTATAAAATTCCGCCAGTTTGATGGACTTCCTTAGAAATATCAATATGATAATATTTATGAGCATTATTCTGATTGTATCAGTGCTAATGTATGTCTAATTGATATGCATTTCATAGTATGAAAGATGTGAAAGAAAGTCTAACATATTGTTCTGATATAGGTGAGTCTAATTCGTCAAACACATACTGATTACGATAATCGTAATGAAGAAATTTAAAGATTTTATTCTCAATACTTTAGAACTTATTATAAGAAAATAAGAAAGGTAATGTTTTCTATAAAAACATTTGTTAGGTCCACTAGGCTGAGTACCCTGAGAGGGGGGGTGAATCAGGGTATTACTAATTCAATAATAAAGCCTGTTATGATCTTGTTACGCTGTTAAGAAAAACACTCTTCTCTCACTTTCCTGTTACACAATATAAATAGAAGGTAAAGCATGCACGGGACACAACAATTTTTACTTGGTTCACTGCTAAGGGCTACGTCCAAGGAGCATATGTCGACAGGTTTTTGGTCGTACAAATTCCACTAAACTTCACTAGCTGTGGATTACAAGGTTCAGTCTAGATCACATCTAAGCCCACGCTCACTGCCTTTACAATTTTAGGGTTATCTCACTGCTTTCCAAAGGTTCACTCCCTGTTTCTCTCCCTCTGGCTCATTGCCGGTGGAGAGGATCACCTTGTTTTTCTTCCTTTGCTCACTGCTCTTGGAAGGAATCCACTCATAGTTTATAGACCTGTAGGTCTCTTCATTTGCATGAAAGAATGCATCTTCCTCTGTGTGTAGATGCTCTGTTGAATTAAAACTTTCACCCTTAGATGAATATCTCTTTGCACCAAAGGTATCGGGAAAACTTCCAGCTTCCACACAGCCCGAAAATCACTGCCGAAACCAAACCTTACTTGGCACGCAAGTCTGACTCAACGTGCAAGTATCAGCGCGCAAGTCACAACGGGCATGCAAGTCCACCTCAGACACTTGCATGACACAATATTCCCCAACTCCAAACATGCGCGAATCTCTTCCTTTTACGCCCAAACCAATATTGGCACACAACTGCCAACCGACGCGCAACTTCTCACACTGGCGCACAACTTCAACCACTGGCGTGCAACTTCTCTTGCGTGACCCACACACCACTTACGCGACCACCACACCTGCATGACGGGAGCTCTTATTTCTCAATTTTTTGAACTCCGGTGAAGAATGAGGAGTAGTGTTCTAGTATTTATTGGCAATTTTACCACCCCACACGACGGCGCACAAGTCAACCCTCAGCGCGCAAGTCTCGACGCGCAGGTCTCTTCCCCTGTAAGTCACTTGCGTGACCTACTTACAAACATGCGTGAACCTCTTTCCTTTTCCATATTTTGATCTTCTAATCTTGAAAAACCATAGGCACGCATGTTCTCAAACTTCCAAGGCATCGGCGCACAAGTATCTTTCACGGCACGCAAGTCACCTGCGCGACCTCACCAAAACATGCGCGAACCTTATCCCTTTGCCATATTTTGATGCTCTAATCTTGAAAAACATATGGCGTGAAAGATTCCAAGCCTTCATGTACATGGAGCGAAAGTCCCTTTTCCAAAAACCACTTTTCTTTATTTGCCGATTTTCAGGCCCAAAAATTTGGCAAACACTGGAAAACAACGCCACCTTGTATCTGTTTATTTGTACCACCTCCAGATCACCCATTCATTTGTCGAAGTTCTGGAATCAAACATTGATCGTTGACCTCATCCCTTGAACTCGACATTCCATCATGAAATCCTCTTTGTCAACAAATTTTTATGTCATTGTTCTTCTTTGTCAACAATCACTACTTAGATGTCCACTTTTTCAACAAACACAATCACCTCAAAAATGCTTCAATGATACCTTGAGGGATTTTTTCCCAACAACATTATAAAACTCTTTGGAGATAAAAAGTTAAGAAAAATGTTATATGTAAGGTGTATATCATTCCCAAAATAAAAGGTATGGAAAATTAAGTATTATATCTTCTAACTCAACAATATCCCCACTTTTGGAAAGCATAAATCCAAAAATATAAATGAAAAAAAATAATTTAAAAGTATACAGTCTTTTTTATTTAAAGAACTTCATATTCATAGTTAAGAATTAAACCTTAACTTACCTGAGTTTATGAATCTTCTAAATATAACGGAGAGAACTATATTGACTATGATTAACTCACACATAGGATAATATCTCTTCCTAAGGAGTGTATTCCCTCTATTAAAGAAAATTATCTCCATTTAAAAACACTTCTCCCCCTAAGAAATATTTATCCCACTTTGTGATTTTAAAAAATAATGGGGAAAGAGTTTCATGAAATGTTAAAGAAGAAAACAAAATATACAAAACAATATAATGAAATATCTAATAATCCACAATAAAAATAATATGAATGAATTTTCAACCAATAATAATTGGAAAACATTATGAAAAAAACTTATTTGTATTGAAAAGATAAATCATTCATGAATAAATTACTCATAAGTTTTTCAAAATAAAAAAAATACAATAAGAGGTCAAAAAAATTATTCTTTATTCATCAATGTTTTCACAAAAGACTTCAACTTCTTGAATTATTTTCCATCATACTATGATGTGTTTACATTTTCTTTTTGAATTTGAACTTTCTAAAATAATTGTTTATTCTGATATCTAAGTATGATAACATTATCTTCAACCAGTTTTATCATTCTCAACTCTAGATCTATATATTTAATATTTTTTTTATATAATTAACATCCCCTATTATTTCGTAGGTATCATCTCTAAAAATATCAAAAAACTTCGCCCTATCTTCCATATATTTAGATTGATGATAGGATGATTCATCTGATTCATTCATGAGATTATTCACATCATGAAAATTCTCATCATGCAATTTGAGATCAACATCAACTTTATGAGAACATTAAACAATCTGAGTACCAGACTTCCTATTATTTTGGGAATTTATTTAAAATCATTCAACTATGATTCAAGAAAAATAACATTCTCTATTAAAACCTTTATCGATTCCAACTTATCAATAATAATTTCTTGACTATGTTTTCATTAAGATTCAAGGCATGAAAAATAAGGAATTATTCATGTCAACCTTTTCAAAACATGAATAATAAAATAAAATACCCCTGAATAAATAGTTCTAGCTAAGTTAGACAGATCTTATGGAACCTTAGGAGGTTTTATTCTTCTTATATCGGTATTAGATTTTCCTTTTCCTTTATTAATATTTGGAACTTCCTTATAAAATTTCTTATTATCAACTTCCTTAACATTATATCATTAAATAATTTCAACATCATTGGTTATCAGAATATTTGGTTTTTTAATTTATATCTCTTTCATGCTTCTTTGATGAGGATTCATCTTCCGATGATGATCATTATTCTTAAAAACTATTATCTTTTCTTTCCTTATCAGTTAGGGATGGTATATCTGAGGATGATGAAGATGAATTCTATGACTTTTTATTAGATTGACTTTCATCCTTATTATTTTCATATTCATTTTGATCCCTTTAATCCAATTTTTATGCAACATATTTTTCAATTTCATTATCTTTTTCTTCTTTGTATTCACTATATTTTTATTCTCATTTTTTACCATCTATATTTTCTTTATGGAATTCTTCCCTAAGCTCCTCTTTATGGTATTTTTCTTTCTTTCTCATAGTTATGAGATCTCCTTAACTGGTTGGCTCCAGTTTTGATTCTTTTTATTGAACTATTGGATCTTATTATTCATCAACAAATTTTTCCATTACTTTGTCTTTGAAAGAATACATATCAGCATAAAAAACATTAGTTTCATAAAAAAGTTACCCATTATAGGATTAACTAGATCAGTTTGATAAGTTGGAAGAACAACATCCGCAGATTCTATCTCAAAATCTTTCAAAAAAATCACAACATTTAGAATCAATCACCCCTTCTATTTTTTTTCTTTTCATTCCTTATTTTTCTAACATATCAACTTCACAAATATTTAATTCTTTGGCCTCTACAGTTTCAATTCTAATATGACAATCTTCTAGTTTCTTTTCTAATTTCTTTTTCACCCACTCATAAAAAAGTTCTTTTGGTACTCTTTTTTGTTTTTTATTTTTCAATGGATACATTTCAACCATACTCACCAACTTATCATCCTTTTATTACTTTATTGATGAATCTACTTCTGATACAGCACAACCGAATTTCTCAACAAAATTTTTGTACTTGTTATCAAAAACCTTTCTCATCTTATTCATTGTATCGTTACATATAAAAGAAATATTTTATCTCATTGGATATGATTTTTTATCAAAATTAAATATATTTATTCATTAAATAACAAACTTTCTTAAAATATATGAAAAAATTATGATCTATTATTTGATTGTGATGATTTTGATATTTCTGACTGTGAGAAGGAAAAACATGACAAGAAAAAATTTACTCATATTCAATAAATAATCAAAAACAAAAACATTTGATACATTTAGAATATCTCATTCCCCCCTCCTCAGAATGAGGAATCATTTAATCTATAGGGATAAAACATGATTATCCAAAGTCATGTGTGAAACGTTCATGCCTTTTTAATAATGATAAAACAATTTATCTTCCTCCTTCATCACATTGAACATATAGAGCTCTTCAGGTAACTTGTGTATAAGAAAAAAAGTGTCTCCTTAAAATGGAATTCCAACAAAATCTAAAATTTCATTATGGGAAAACATATATCTCATTCCATAAATTGTAAAATAAATTTTATCTTTCTCATTCTCTTTGAAAAAACATAACATATGCATAAAACTCATGTTCAATAGAAGAATAAAATAAGTTTAAATATTTATTGGTTTTGTGAACACATACTGATTCCCATCACTGAAAAAAAAATTAACTTTTCCAAAGTAGAATATTATTTGTCATAAAAATATATTTCAACTAATCATTTACTAAAAACATACCGTGTAGTGAAATCCTCTTTTACAACCTTTATTTTTTGAACTGAATATTGAGAATCTTAAGAAAGGGACTAAACTTTCATACTGATTCCTTTTAGGGGTGTAGCAGGCTAGGATCAAATGTTTTTAACAACCAATGTGAGACATAGTGGTTCCCCCTTTATATAGGATATTGAAATGATGGTTCATCTTACAAAATGAATCCCATGGGTGAGGTTGAATCAAATTTGATCTGACAGTTGAAATTAATTCTAAGAAATTTTTAAGAACTTCATAACTCTCAATGTTTTTTAAAAGTTTTATCAAATTTAGATTTATTCTGGTTAAGAAAAAAATTAAAAACTAAAATTTTAACAAAAAAATATAAAATAATCATAATGAGATAGTTAAAAAAATAAATAATAGTGAAGTACCTTTTGGAATGAAGAGTTACATCGGTATGAATAACCATTTTCCCCTGCGTTTTGTAAACTAATAGATTATAATATTCTAAAAAAATGAATATAAATTTTGCAGTTCAAAATATAATTATGATAGTTTTTAATAGAATTATAATTATGATTTTCATATAATTAATTCTAAATATGATATTTTAGATATACAAACTCATTAAGAAAACATTCTGAATCTGAATAGTCTTCATGAAATTTTGAGTTTGGAAATTTTATAAAAAATTTAGAGTCCAAAAAACATTTTATTGATACTGACTTTGATAATTTTATAAAAATAAATATGAGTCTAGAAAACTCATTACGATAAATTTTTTAAGAAAACTATTTTTTTTTGAAAAACCTCAAACAAATGTATTACCCCGATGAAAAGTAGTAACATAATATAATAATATAGATAAAAAAGTAGTATATATGAATGATTACTTTATGTTTACCATTCCTAGCTTCTATTTAATGTATTCAAATCTATTGGAAGGAATATTTTTTTGTGAAAATAACATCAAGTTTTTTCTTGCATTCCCATAAATTATAAAGCAATATCTCTTTTATGTGTGTGATCCTAAAAGAAATAATGTCGTATATCTATTTTCATAGCAAGATAGTGATGTTATGGGTTTTTACTTAAGGAAATGGCACTTGTGTTATCACAAAGTATTATAGTTTTAGTAAAACTCGTTTTATAGTCAGTGAGTATGTGTTAAATCACCAACATTTGAGAACAAAAACTTTATGCTACTACTTATTCAGCTTTAGTAGTGTAAAGTGCTACTGAGGGTTATTTATTACTAGAACAAGAAACTAATGAATCTATTAACAAATTACAAGTTCTTGATGTGATTTTCCTATCCATTCTAAAACCACTAATGTCAGTATCATAAAAACTTTTTAATTCAAAAACATTTTAAGAGAAATATAAAATTCTTAAATTCATAGTTACATTAAGATTAATATATATATATATATATATATATATCTTTTAGATGGGATCCTACTGGATTTTATTAATATATTTCCTATAAGTATACAGAAAACATTTAATAGGCATGACTAGAAGTTAACAAAATTAAACTTCCTATAAAACCTTTAAAAATATTTTGATCAACTAGTTTTAGATCCTCATGAAGATCTAAATTATTTGAGTTACCCATTGAAGTCATTATACTTTTATTATTTTCGTATCCAAATTTCATAAAAATATATTTTATATACATATTCTGAGGTAGAAAAGTTTTATATGGTTTTGGTGGGATTTGAAAACAAACAAAATATGTTAAATCACCCATCATTCTAATCAAAAACTCAAATTTCATAATATTTGCAATGTAATATGTTAATGAATTTTGAGTCAATCCAAATATAATTTTATCATCAAAATTTTTTACAATCATAATATGCTTATTTACTTATTTTATAAAAATTGATGTATCTCAAACTCCTATAACAAAATTGTTTTATAATAAAAAATTTGATAACCTATCATACCAAGCTTTAGGGGCTTAATTAAGTCCATATAAATATTTAATGAGTCTATAAATGTATTCAAGATGTTTTTTATTTTCAAACCCATGGATTTTTTCAACATAAAATTTATCCTAAACATATCCTTTAATAAAATAACACTTCACATCCATTTGAAAATGTTTGAAATTAAAAAATGTTGTAATGGATAAAAGTATTCAGATAGCTTCTAGTATAGCTATCAGAGAATATTTTTCTTCATAATTTATGACTTCTTATTGATTATAACCCGTGGAAACAAGATTATCATTATTTCTAACAATTATTTCATTTTCATCATATTGGTTTTGAAAAATACATTTTACTCTAATAATAGAAGTTTCTTTCAGTCATTCAACTAATTTCCAGACATTGTTCCTCTAAAACTAATTGAGTTCATCTTTCAGAGCCTTAATACAATACTCATCACCTAAATCCCCATCATGATTCTTATGTTCAAATTGGGATAATAAATCTAGATGTTCAATTTCATTTCTTAAGAAATTTATGGTTCTAACTGGTTGTGGAACCTCAACATTGATACTATAACAAGGATGATTCCTAAGAAACAGCTAACTTATTGGGTCTTTAAACGGTTGTTCTTCAAGAAAAGGGTGAAAATATTTTGGAGGAATAATTTCATAAATATTTCTTAAATTATATCCTTATGAGTATATTCTTCTAATAAAGGTTGAAAATTAGTTTTAGAAACAACTTTTATGGATTATTTTTGGTTGAGGTTGTTTGAAAACAAAGGGATCAGTTTCATCAAACCTATCAATTACTATTGACTCAATAGTACAATTATTTTTATTAAAAACTATATATTCTTTAGGGGTAGTGTAATAACCTAAAAATATTCCCTTTTGGATTTGAATGAATTTTTTTAAGTTATATTTTGTATTTAGGAAAAATAATTTTGAACAAAAAGATCTTAAGTAATATACTTTTGGTTTTCTTCTTATCCCCAACTCATAAAGAGTTTTATTAAGAAAATTTCTGATTAAAACATGACTTATAGAGTATCGGGGAGTACTAACTACTTTAGCCAAAAAATTATTAGTAATTGAGTATTCACATAACATGGCTCAATTTATTTCTTGAAGAGTTCCATTTCTTCTTTTAGCTACACCATTTTTCTAGGGGGGTTCTAGGAGATGAAAAGTTATGTTTTATACCTTTCATACTAATAAAAGATTCAAAATCATAATTTTAAAATTCTCTACCATGATCACTAAAAATAGTTATTAAGGAGAATATTTTCTCATTTTTAACCCTAGATATAAAAGCATTAAAATAACTAAATTCTTCATCTTTTTTTGTAAGAAAATAATCCCATGTATATGTAGTGTAATCATTAACTAAGAAATATGCATAAAATTTTCCACTAATACTCCCATTTTTTGAAGGAAAAAATAATTCAATTTTAACTAACTATAAAGAATCAAGAGTTTATAATTCACTAATATATTTAAAACTTTACTTATGTTTCTTACCGTATTGACAAGGTTCACAGACTTTTGAATAATCAAAACTATTTTCGGGTAGATACTTAAAATTTTACTTTTTAGTCAACTTTGATAGGTTTCTAAGGTTAAAGTTTCATAACCATCTATTTTATAACCAATATTTATCCTAAAATTTCACTAAATCAATATATGTATTGGATCTTAAGTTCTACTAAGTTAAGTTTATAAACATTCTCATACTGATTGGAAGAAAGAATAAATTCCTCCTTGTAACTATGAACTAAACATTTTTCATTCCTAAAGTTCTCAAGGTAACCTTCATCACATAATTAAATTATTATTTTATAGTTTTTTCTATTACATTTAGAAAATAAAACATTTTAAATAAGAGCTTTACCAAGAATAATAATGTTACATGTTCCCATAATTTCTCCTTGGGCATTATCTTTGAAAGTTAATTTACCACCTTTTATTTTGATTATCTTCTCAAAACAGTCTTTATTTCTAGTCTTGTGTCTAGAACACCCACTATAAATGTACCAAATATTTTTGTTGTTGGTATGCTCTTTGATATCCATAAAACAAAAATATTGTATTTTTGGAACCCAAACATTCTATGGTCTGATAATGATAGAAAACAAAACATTAGGAATCCAATTTTTATTTTAGAAAAATATGATTTTCTAAATCCTAGAGATTAAATTTTATTAGAAAAAAAACTTTTTCCAATGACCTCCACTTTGTAAATTGGTGAAAAAATTCTCATTTTTAGGAACAATTAAATTTATACTAAAAATATTTTTTATATGTATGACCCATTCCATAACCATTACCATGAAGAAGAATTTTTTTACATTCTATCAAAGTCTTATTTACTAGTACTAAGTATTAATAAAACATTTATCAAACTAGAGATTTTGGATTTTAGTTTTACTAATAATTCATTACCCTCATTAAAAATAGCTTTGGAACTATGTTTTTTTTGAAAAACATATTTCTCAGAAAATAACATTTTATTAAAAATTAGAAATAGTTTCTTTTTCAGATTTAATCCCATAAAGATATTTTGAAATATATCATATTTATTTATTCAAAAAAATTATCCTTGAATAAATCATAGATAGTTTTTTCTTATGATTGTCATGTTTTTTTTAAATTCTAAATTTTTCATTCTCAAGTATTTTATAAACACGTGAAACTTCATTATAAGAAGGAAGAGAATTATCTTCTGTTGAGGAAGATTCTTCATCATAAGAAATAGAATCCTTCTCATTGGGATGATTAAAATGAAAATAAATGTTGTTAATGTTTTTAGTTGTTCATTCCTTATTAAGAAAATTATGTTTTTCAATCAGTTCATTTATAAAAATACATATTCTCCTCTGACCGAAACTATCAGTATATAAATAATTGTCAGAAGAATCACCTCCTATAGCACTCTAAGTGTCACCATCTTTTAAAAAACTCTTTCTTTTGTATTTTAATAGTTTTTAAAATTAGTTTAGGAATTATTATCCTTTCTATATTTCCTCTTCATCGTTGGAAAATCTATTGTAATGTGTCCATCTTTCTTGCATTTGTATCAACTGACTTCATCTTTATTATCAATTTTATCAATATGAAACTTAATATATTAATATTGAAAATCTTTATCGTCGACTATCTTATTCATTCTCCTGTCCATGTTTTCTAACAATTTATAAAAAAAAATTAGATACACTTGAATCAGATTGATTAACCAAATTTCTCTTTCTTGAAGATTTATTAAATTTCTTATGAGATTGAGATGTAAAAGATAAGGTATATGTTATTGTGAAGAAAACACCTCCATTTTTGTTTTTCTACTTCTTTGTATCACTTTTGAATCTACATATGACATAAGAGATCCAATAAGATCATATAGGGTAATATTATTCAACTTCTTTGTTTCATCAATAAACATTCATTTAGACTCCCATTCATTGTTCTTGAAATCAATTATCTTCTTAAAAAGGATTCTTTCATCAATACCATTATCACTAATATCTGGTAGAATATTTATGATGGCCATAAACCATTGATTAATTTTAGAAACTGACTCTCTATGAAGAAAATAAAATTCTTGATAATTTTTTATTAACATTTCTCTATAAGTATCAACAATACAGAACTGTGTGAACTCACAAATTTACCAAATATTGTTGGAAACTACACAATAATAAATATTTCTATAAATTCTTACTTTAATAAAACATAATAAAGTATTCCTTATTATATAGTTAAGATGAAATTCTTGTTTCACGTGATGAGTAAAATCAGTTACTTCCATGTATAGAATCTTATAATATCCGATGAGCATTAAAAAATTGTCAACTCTTATATTGATTAAAAAATTATTCATTTTGTCACTCCTGTACACATAATGAACTCTATCAAAGATAGGTGGTCTATTAGAATTTAGTTTCTCTATAGATCCAACATTAAGACCCCCCATATTTAAAATAATAGAAATATTTCAAACATAAAAAATTTCTAGCGTATAATAGTTTATAAACAAAATTTTATGTAACAATTTGGACATCTTTCTATAGTGATGATTTTATAAAATAGATCAATTGTTTTTGCAGTGGTACCCTAATTCAGTTATTAATTTTAAGTATTTATATTAATAAAAAAATTTACTTGTCACTTATACCAATTTTTGGATCAAATGAACTTCTCAAAAAATAATAATTACATAAGGGGTAGAATTTTAGTTTTAAAAACATACTTTAGAATAATTAAACATAACAAACCCAAAAGGTATTTAAGTATATTATTAGACTCAGAACTCAGTTTGGTAAATAAATTCACAGAATCATAACCTAGATATGGTTTTATTAAATCAGAGTAAGGAAAATCGTAATCAATATGGATCTGATTATCATACTAAAATTATCATTATCTGAGTTAATAATATAAAATTATTTATAATAGGAAGATAAATATGATGTTTCACATTCTATTAAAATGTATAGTGTAATATAAAAATAGTTAATCAATAAGTAATATTGTATCATAAAAAAGAAAAAATTACTTTCAATATATTAAAAATATAACTCTTTTAAACTTATGAGAAAGGTGGCCTATAAACCAGACTAAAGGTATCCACTATTTTTTACTTATAGAAAACCTTGTCTTTTTATTACTAAGGAAAACCCTTGATAAGATAATCAGAACAAATATATCTTCGTATCCCCAGAATCCCTCGATATGATTATTAGATCTTTCATACTGTCCTCATAATCCCTCGATCCAATGGATCAGATTTGTTGTCTTATTATACCCTAAATCCCTTGATCATACGATGATCAGATGCAGATTACAATGCAGAATGTTGTTAAGGAAAAAAACATGATCAAGATTCCTTTTAAATACAAAAAATTAAATAATTACAAAAACTATGAAAAATATGTTCACACTTAGAACATCTATAGATCTTTCAAAATGATAAAATGATAATGAATCAATCATCTCCAAAATCTGTAAATGACGTAGTATTTACAGTCATCCTCCCAAAAGTAATATTTCTATGAATTTTTTGCAATGAAATAAGAACCTAACACTTAAAACATCCTAATGATTTTTATAACTGAATGTCCAATTTCTCATTGGTTTACACCATTACAATGTAAAATAAATTCCATTATGACAGAAATAGGTTTTCTTTATTCTAATTATAAACTTTAGTAAGTATGATGGACTTAATTAACAATTTCAATATGATAATTGTTATGAGTGTGAGTCTGATTGTATTGATACTTTTGTTAGTATGATTTTTAAGAATATTTCAATAAGAAATACGAGAAATAAATTCTATCTTCTAGTTCTGATATAGGTGAGTCTGATTAATCATACACTTACTCATTATGAAAATCATAATGTAGAAATATAAATTTTATATTCATAATACTTTAGAACTTTTTCTATGTAAGTTAAAATGTAATATTTTCTACAAAAACATTCTAAAAGACTTTGGATATAAAAATTTATTAAAAACGTTTTAATGAGTTTGTGATTTCAAAAATATGGTATGTAAATGTAATAAGTATAACTTCTAACTAAACACACAAATAATGAATATGTTTTAATAGGTTTCAAATATAGAACTTCAATGTATTGGGTAAATATTTAGTCTCATGAGGAATAAAGTATGGGATTATAGTGTAAATCCAACACATTATATAACTTTTACACAATTTTATAAGAAACTATCCTTGACTCATTTTTATGTCATGTTATATGTTTTAATCAAAATTGATATGATTCCAAGATCATATGATACCTTGTTCTTTATGTTATGCTTCAATGTGATTACGCCTGAGCCTTATCTATTATGATTTTATGTTATACACTAGACTCATATGTTAGGTTTCGTTACCATGTTTGTTCTCTTACTAGGTTTTCTATATCACCCATTTCTTTGATCTATTCATCGGGTTGTCCTATGTAGTTTTAGAATCTCAAATAGAATTTAGAGCTGGTTAGGGAGAATAAAATGAGGATATAATGTTTTAGTTTTCTTTTGATGTATTATGAACTTAATTTTACAAATACATTAGGGATCATGGTATTTGGGTTGTAATTAATAGATATTTTTGTTAAAATTCATGTGATAATATGTGAAAAATGATTGTGCATCTATAAATACAATCCTCGTTTTTTAAAATATATCGATCTTATGTGATTAATTGGCATTTTTTATCTATTTCTCATATAATCACTAATTTTAGAAGGCAATAAAAATTATATCCCATTTCATTAATGAAAAAAATCATATGGATTTATGTGAAATATAATTAAATATTATAAGATATTATTAACAAACTATAAACATGGTTTATTATTGAATTTGGTTTAAACATGAAGAACATTTTAAAAGGATTTATTTGTGTTTATGATTAAAAATGGGGAAATGTTATGAAAAAATACATTTTTTTTACTAGATATTATTCCTCGACTTATGGATAATTTCACATTTTTTGTTAATATACCCAATTTTTTATGTTGTTTTATGGTCTATTTTTTGATCAATTATAGAATTTTTTAAACTTATATAGATTTATATCCATTCCTATAAAAAAAATGTTACACCTTCTCATGTTAATAGAGAACTGGATATTATATCAAGGTATAAAATTCTAATCCTTTTAATCCATGTTATAGATGGATTTTCATTATTTAATAATTCACTGAGATGCAATAATCAGATTTTTTTCTTTAGTTGTTGTAATCCCTTAGCCAGTTTAATTTTTTTCATCAACGACATTAATATAATATAAAAGTTTATGCCTTTATATATTTTAGAGTTATTAATGAGTTTATATATCTTTTGAACATGTTTAATTATTATTTTTTAAATATTATAACCTATTATGAAATTTCATGTGAGTTAACATGCAATTTATTTTTTACTAATTCAACTAATCAAGTTTTCCAATTATAATAATTTTACAATTTAAGTTTCATTATAAATTCCACTTTAAATTTCTCTTAGAATATGTTACTTATGAATATCGATATGAAATTAATATACTTCAGGACACTCATTTAGTTTTGTTAATCATATCTAAAACATACTTGATTAATTATCAAAATAATTATTGTTATGATTTACTATCACCCATTCCTATGTGAGGAAACTTTTTAGTGATTCATAATTGTATCACAATGTAGTTTTTTCAATGAAACGTGATTCATGACATAATTTAATTTATATAATGATTACTATATATTAAATTATTTAGAATAATTCATTTTATAAAATTATAATTCTATGAAGTCTTTAATTTTGAATAATTGACATCCCTTGAATTTAAAAAAATCGAAGAATATATTTTTTTATCTATTCTATTGACAACATCTCCTTTGTAAGGATAATAAGTATGGAGATAATTTGGTATACCATTTAGGGTATTTTTTTAGAATAATGATCAATATAATTTTAATTTTTCTATTATGGTAATATATTTTACAAATATAATTTCATTTCAAACCTATGTTTATCCAGAATTCATTTATATAAATTTTGGATAACTATATTCATTTTTCTTCAATATAAATTTTGTAATCAAGAGTTCAATTCCATATATTTTGATATTATGATTCTATTTATTATTCACATGATCATAATGACGTTTTTGTAGTATTAGTACACCTAGTGTTCGTTAACCATGATACCTAAATTTTAAAATCAATTTATTTAATGTAGAGATATTTAATGATATTGTATCAGTTATCTTCTTGGTTTCACATAAAAAAAATGAATATACATGATTGAATATCTTTTTTGAGTTAATTGAACTCATAATTGAAAGGGTCTAGTTTCTAGTTTTGAATTTAATGTTTTTTTATTTTCATTTGTAATTTTAAATAGGAAGTAAATTAATTTGAATACATAATTAAATCTTGAGCTTAATTCCATCAATTTTTATTTTTTGATTCAATTTAATAGTTTCTTGATCGTGATGACTTCATATTGCAGTATTAATATACAAAATTCCCCATATGCATGATAATTCATGTTTAAAATATATTAATTTATGTAGAGTAATTAAATGATGTTATAGTATTTTTTGTAGTTTCACATATAAAAATGAATACGCTTGATTCAATGTCTGTTCTGAGTGAATTTAATTCATAATTGTAAGTATGTAGTTTAATTCATTGAATATATATTTTTATATAAATTTAAACTATTAAATATAATGATATTAAACATGAGTATGAATTTCATCATTATTATATTTTAATTTTGAATATGAATATATAATTTTTAATATAAATTTCTTATAATATACAATATTATGTTTCATATTTTGATATAAAATTTTTCATTATAAATATAAAGCCTTTAATTTTTAATATCATGATTCCATTTTTAAAAATATCAGTATCATGCTACCAATTACTATTATTAAGTTCTATATTTTTCTATTAATATTGTTGTAGGGGATGATTTTTTCAAATCCCTCCCATTTTGTTTTACTAGGGAATGGAGGTATTGATAGGGTGTTCAAATTTCTTTTTACATATTGTTTATAAGTTTATTAAATTGAAATTTAATTATTATTTTGTAAAAAAAAAATTACCCTTATACAACACCCTCTCTCTATGTGTAGGTAAACCTAGTTACCTTTAAGTAGCTCAGTTTTAGTCTACTGTGTAAGGGTAAGACCATGTTTTAAACTACTACATAATAGTAGTATGGTATTCGCATCACTGTTAGGCCACACTTTCTTTCACTGTGTAAATGGACCTCTGAGTAGGGTCTGGCATTGGCATCCTAAATTTCATAATGTGTATCCCTTTCTACAGATCAATGTACTGGTTATTTTCATCTCATGTAAAGGTACACACAATTTGTGTAAAGGACTCCCTCCATGTGCAAGGTTCCTCAATTCAAGATAGGATCATGTAAAATACCTCACTTAAGGGTACTAAAAAACATTCATAAGGTTTCTCATGTCTGAGTGATTTCCTTCACTATATATAGGTCACATTTTTGACATATTTAAATCCCTATGCATCATAGAAGAAATATTTATGAAATAAATGAAAATATTAAATGTAATTAATAAATTCATGATCTATTATGAATAATATGGAAATAATTATAGAATTACTTAAATTTTGGACATTTAAATGGGTCGTGTGAGGAAAATAAATTCAAAACTAAATTAATATGAATTTAATGGAATGATCTTGATAATTCTTTAGGATTATCTAAGAGAAAATATATCTCTTATTCCAAACCATCTTTTCTATCTTTCTTTAGGTATTCCTGATTTTCCCCTCAATATTGGGCGATCTAAGCATCACCAGTCATATTTAGTGACTCTTATATATTGATTTAATCCCTTCCTATATTTTCTAGATATACGTTGTAAAACCCTTTGTTTTTCTATGTTGTGAAAATGAGTAGAAGTTTGAATTTTTGGGTTTTAGAGACTATTAAGGGTCAAAATGGTCATTTTACCATGACAGATGATCTTAGATAATTTTTCTAACCACTCAATTGGCCCTATAATAGTTATTTAACCACAGGTCACGTTTTTGGTAGAATTATAAACTATTTGAATTTTGGAAGAATGTATAATAGTTAATTAATTAAAAATTATTTATTTAAGAACAATTAGATGATGATATCTTTTAAACAGAGAGTCAGATTGATATTCCTACTATATGGTTGGGTCTAAAATTGGGGGGCAGGGTTCTTAGTCTGGTTCTAAACCCACTTTAGATTCTAGGACTTGGGGTGAGTGTTAAAATGTGTCTTTTAAATTAATTATATTATTAAAAATTAATTTTGTTTAATTTTAATATACTTCCTCCACCCCATTCCTTCCAACCCATGATTTTATATGGGATGGATTCTCCCTCACTTGATGGAAAAACTGAGAGGACAAGGAGAAGGAACCACTAGACTCCATCCATGCTGGTGATCAAGATTAGATTGGGTAGTGGTGGCTATGGGGCATGGATTTTGCCCAAATATTTAGTGTTTTCACCATGTGGTACGCATGTTATTTTTTTGAATTATAGATCCCCTATAATGGTAGATTTTAATTTTTAGACCCTTTTTATGATATTGGGGGACCCCATGGGGGGATGATCTATGCTTATTTGTTGCAAATTGAGGGTTTGATGAGGTTTTTTGGGTCTTCCCATTTGAAAAACCTAATCAAACGACATGTATTTTCAAGAATAAACATCACCCATTCTTCTTATTTTTGGAAGATGGAATTTCTAGGACTAAATGTTGTGTAGTATTAATACATGATGTATAGTAGTACATGGCCATATGGTTGGTTACTTTTCCTAACACCTCATTTTAGGAGGACATGGTCATCTATTAGTACATAAATAGAACTCGAGTGTACCCAATCTAGGAGGTATTACACAATCATACCCCAAGTGTACCTAGTGAAATTTTTAGTGTACATAGATACCCCAAGTATACACAGAGAATATATAATATGATGGATATTTTGGATTACATTCCATGTGCATGTATTACATGTCGTGTACTATGCTCTTATTACCTATTTGAAGTGTTTGGTCCATTTTGCACCTTATATCTCCAATTGAACATGAGAGGAGTCCATTATGGTTACATATCAATAGAGAATGTGATCTTGGATCCCTTGGGGTTGTTGAAGGAATTATATGAGGTTATTTTTGTTGAACAACCTATAAAAAATTAGAGTGACTCCTTGGGTGGCACAATGAGCATGCATCATGAAAACCTAACACTCACAAAATCAGTGACAAATGGATTTCCTTTCAGCATATATGGAATGTTATGTTGTCTTTTGATCCGGAATGGGAGAGATCCTTTGAAAGACTCTTTCCTGAAATGAAGTAGAAAAAAACTTTGCTAAGGATATCCTAAATCATTCCCCGCTTGAAAAATCCAAAGGTATTTCTTTTCTATAAGCTCTTAAAGGTTTGAATTTGCCTCAGGAATCCTTAAAAAAGACTATTCACTATAAAAAGATTAATGATGGAGGTTTATCATTCAAAGCCGACCCTGAATCCATACAAAATCACATACAAATGATTGTGTTTTCAATTATGGGGAGAAATTCTTATCTTAAAGGGGATAAACTCTGGCCAAATCATGTTCTAAAACCTCAGATTTCTTATTGTTGTGGATTTTCAAACTGGAAACTAGTTCTAATAGGTAGGGGTTATTTTCATGTTTTGTTGACCTCTCAAGATGACTTAGATCGGGTGTGGAAAATATGTAACTTTCAACTTAATCCTGTAGTTCTTCACATATATGAATGGGATTATGGTTTTCACCCTTACGCTCATAAGAACACTATGGATCTAATTTTCATTTCATTGCAAGGTCTGAATTCGTAATTTTGGCACCCAAAGATCATATATAACATATGCACGTGTATTGGTGTCCCTCTTAAGATTGATCAGAAAACATTAAATAGTCAATTAGGTCTCTATTCTAGAGTCATGTTTGAGACTAATTTAGATTCAATACTTCTAAAAGTTATCAACTTCAATGCAAAAGAGTATCAAATAGAATTTTGGATTGAATATGAACACGAGCCTCCCTTTTGTGAATTATACAAGATTATTGGTCATTCGATCTTAAATTGTGGAGTGGGGAAAAACAAATCACCCAACCTAATGAAAAAGAATGGACATAATTCAAGGATCACAAGAAGGAAAAAGGTCCTAAACTAGATTAACCATAACCCTCAAAAAAGAAAAATTAAATATGGTTAAATTAAAAAAATGACTTGAACTTTAGAAAGGAGGACATGAGAAAGACTTGGGCTGAATTGGTGGAATAAGGGAATAGTAAAACTGAATAGAAATGAATTATTTAAGAAATAGAGAAACTTTTATGGATATATTCATGATAAGTCAACATGAATTATATTTAGAAGAATCCAAGTCCTGTAAAGACTCAAATGATGAAACTAAACATATTGGTAGCATTGCTTCCCTTAAATTGCATTCTGAGGTTCCAACTAGTATTACTACCATTTCTACTAATGAATACCAACCCTTGTAGAAATATGATATTAATTGTTCTAGCTCTGATCTGCATGTATGATTTGATACTACTAATAGAGTTAGGGACAGTACCTCCCCAATAGAAGCAAAAATAATCCCTACCACTAAGATGGTTCATAACACAGTTTTGGAAGGTGTTGTTTCTGCTCAACCTACAGTTTCAGTGGAGATCCAATGACATAGAAATATACCTTTAAGTAACACCACTATAATTTAGTAGATCCCATCTGAGCAGAACAGTTAAGGACCTGCTAAAATCCCTATAACAGCTAAGTTAGGCATAAAGGGTGGGAGAAGAGGCAACCAGTTGGACAATATTTCTGAATAGTGATCTGTAGAAAACAAAGGCTCCCATGAGGACAATCAAATGACTTCATCAACTGAACAAATCCAGATAGACTTTGGCAGCTACAACATGAAATAAATCAATGATAAGAATATGGACTACAAAATTGATGATTGTAGAAAATTCAATGTTGAAGAAGATGTATCCAACCATAAAGTTTGTGGTGAAGAATCAACCACTCGGGAATAAAACAAGATAGATAAAAATTATATTACTATTTCTCCAAACATTGCCATGATCAAACAAGATAGAGACTCACAAATTAGCAAGGAGATATCTGTTAAACCTCCCAGGAAATCCACAAGGAAGAAGAACTCCATAGGTAAAAAGAAAGGGGGCATAGTCCCAATAATAGGTTCAATTGAATATTATTTATTGGAACTGTGAGGGTATCTCTAACTATGACACTATTTAAAATTTAAAAATACGTTTATTTGTGCATAAACCAAAAAAATCTACATATGATCCTAAAATTAACTTTTCCTCTTTCATTATTGGATTACATAAATTTAATTACTCTTTTATTGGTGCTACTTTTAACAACAATATTGTGGATTCTCTTTGGATCTTTGCTTACTCTTCTATAAGAAATGTGCATTTCTTTAATATTAGTACACAAGGTATCACTTATTATTTGACTTTTCAAAACATACATTTCTTATACCCCTTAATTTATTCTAACAATAGATACCAAGAAATCATATCTCTATAGAAAAACCTTCCTTTTTTAAATAATAATATACAAGATCATTGGATCATTTTGGGAGACTTTAATGATATTGTTGGACCTATAGAAAAAATGGATACTTCTCACTATAACATATCTTATAAAGAAATTAAATATTACATCGAGGAAAAAAATATCTTTGAGATAAATCTTGTAGGAGCCAAATATAATTGGTATTGAAGAGATCGTAATAGGGTT
This sequence comes from Viscum album, assembly GCA_963277665.1. NCBI lineage: Eukaryota > Viridiplantae > Streptophyta > Magnoliopsida > Santalales > Viscaceae > Viscum > Viscum album. The sequence continues at coordinate 360,526,837 of OY728131.1, forward strand.
GTGGCTAGTAAACTCGATAGGGATTTCAAAAACATCTATGCCCTTGATAACTAGGATATTATCTCCATTATCACTCTACTGATACTTAACTCGGATCACCAACTTATTTTAGTTAGTCTCAATACTAGAGTTTCCAAGTCTATATTTTCCTTTTGATTTAATAATGAATGGACCTCTATGATTGATTGTTATACAATTGTTAAGGACAATTGTAATTATATGAACATTGACAATGATTCTTTTTCCTGTATTATGAAATTAAAACTTTTAAAGAAAAAAATTCTTGGTGCAAAGTAAAAGTCAACCAAATTGATAATGAAATACCTCTCCTAGAAAACACTCTCAATCAAATTAAAATTTACTCTATGAAAAATAACATTTCTAATGATCCATAATAAGAATTTTATCTTTTCACTAAGTTAAACTCTCTCCCCACATTAGAAGATAATTTTTAGAAGTACACCTTCAAAATTAACTGGATCAAAGATGGTCATAGAAAAACTAAATTATACAATCCTCTGCAAAGAACTAGGAAAGCTTTTAGACCACTGACCATACTTAAAGATTGTGATAACATAATTGATAATGAGGAAGGTTTGGTTGATCATGTAGTCTCCTACTTTTTCAATATCTTTAATGGTCCTGGTCTAAATAAGACATAAAGCTAGATATAATTCCTAGAATAGTGGGGGATAATGAAAACCCTCTCCTGACTAGAATTCTTATAGAACATGAAATCAAAGAGTCAGTATTTAGCTTAAAAATGATAGTTCCCTTGGCCCTGATGGATTCTCTAATGCTTTTTTCAATAATTTTGGGATATTTTCTAGTATGATGTTTGTGAACTGATTAGATCCTTTTTTATAATGGATACCTTCCTCAAGGGATTAATGATAAATTCATCTTTCTTATTCCAAAAGTGGATAATGATATATAAATTCACCTCTTCAGACCTATTTCCATCATTAACACTATTTATAAAATCATCTCTACACTTTTAACAAATAGACATGCTCCTATTGCCAGAAAAATGTCTCTTAGAACCAATTTGGCATCCTTAAGGGAAGAAACACACAAGATTGCATCTTCCTTGCCTCTGAAAATAAAAATTTATTAAAAAATACTAATATAGGAGGAATCATTTCCATAAATATTGACATTAGGAAAGCTTTACATTATGAAATATTTTGATACCAAGGAATAGAATTTTATTTTTTGGGTCCTCAGTATGTTTGGATTTAGTGACAGTTTTTTCAACATAAATAAAAATCCTTTTGGTTATTCTCACATCTCTATTTTTTGATTAATGGTTCTCCAAATGGATATTTCACTTGTTCAAAAGGCATCAGAAAAGGGTGACCTCTCTCTTCCATACTTTTTGTTATTTTTGAGGACTACCTTTGCAGATTCATCACCGACCAGGTTGACTAAGGTAAAATCAATACTATCATTACCTATAGAGACCTGATTGTTTTATCTCACCTCTTGTATGGAGATGATATTATTTTATTCCTTCATGGGGATAAAAGGGACATCCCAACCCTAAAATATTTCCTCAATTATTATGGTGATGTGTCTAGGCAATCCATAAACTGGAACAAATCCTCCATTTTTTGGTAAGAGATTTCCAACATCTAGAAAGAATACTATAATAAAAGGCCTTAGTATAAAATAAAGATCTTTATCATTAATATTCCTTTGAGTTAAAATATTCTAGGGAAATTCTAAGAGAAATTACTTCTCCAAAATTTTCAACCAAATTAATAATCAAATCTATTCTTGTAAAGGGAATTCCTTATCAATATTATGCTGAATTTTTATTGTCAAGCACACCATTACTTATAAAAAAATTTACTCCATGATGGTTTATAAATGGAATACTTAATTAATTAAAAAACATAATATAAGAATTAAAAAAATTTGTTTATAGTGGAATCACTCTTGAGAGGAATCTTTTCATTGTTCCTTGGAATAATTTTTGTAAGCCCTTGGAAAATAGTGGCCTTGGTATTAAAAGAATAAGCCTATTTAACAAATTCCTTCAAGCTAAAATCATGTGGAATCTTAAAAACAATAATTACATGCCCTTAACTTTCCTTAGGGACAAATTGTATTACAAGATCAGAAAAGGTAAGATGTTGCACATGGATTCTTCTATATTTCCTTCCATCAAGTAATATTTGTCTAAAATTATGTCTCACTCAAGAGGGATTGTTAACAAAGAATATTCTTTGAGGTTTTGGATGGATAACTATAATGGTGACCCCCTTTCCTCTATGATCGATTCCATGAATGTAGCTACTGATATTAATATCACTATAAATGAATGATTATACTTTTTGGATATGGATTTACCTAATGAGATCAAGACTATTATTACCAACTAACCTTTGGTTACACTAATGTTTTTCTGGTTTGGGAACTGGTTAATAATTGTGTTCTAAACTCCAAACATTACTACACACACAATTTTGATAACATAATCCACAATTTTTCCAGGTTCAAAAACATTAACAAGGAATGGTTTAGATCCTCCACATTCACCTTGGTATAGAGAATATCCCACAATAGAGTTCCCACTAATTTATGTCTTCAAATATTTGGTATTCAACTTTGCTCTAAATGTCGTATGTGTAATCATCACAGAGAGGATGTTGATCACCTGTTCCTATCTTGTGCTACTACTTCTGCTCTATATAAATACCTATTTAAAATTTTTTATCTCATATGGATAGGTTTGGACTCCATTTGGATTCATCTTCAAATATGAGTTTCTAAGGATGCCTCTCCTCAAATTGAACAAATTTTTTTTCTACTGTTGTTGAACTGGTTCAAGTCATCTAGTATGAGAAAAATTTATCATTCAAAATAATAATACTTCCAATATTTCTGCTGATTAGGTAAAGATCTTGAATTCTATCATGGAAGCCAGAATGATGCAAATTGGTACCCGCCATAACTCTGTCATTGATTTTATGGCTTTTCATAATATTGGAATCAAATGAAAATTCATCCAGATGAAAGGTATGTTGGAAGTATTATGGAAACCCCCTCTCCCTAGATGGATCAAAATAAATGTGGATGGTGCTTCCAAATGAAACAAAGGCCCTGTGGGTTATGGTATAGTGTGAAGGAATCAAAATGGGCATATATTAACATGATTCTATGTCTCGTGTGGTCTTCCATCCTCTTTAGAAGAAGAAATGTTTAGTGTTATAATTTTTGTCTGTCTCATCAAGAAAAAGGGTGGAATAACATATGGATTAAAATCGACTCCACTACCATCATAAAATCTCTTCGGCATGGGTTGGTTCACCAGGTGTGGTCCCTTATAGATAAATTGATGAAATTCCTCTAATAACTGATAGAGCTTAATCATATAATCACTCGTGCTTGTTGTGAGGCGAAAAAGGTGGTAGATGGGCTTTCCAATAAAGGGGTTAGAAAAAATATTGTGTGGATGGATGACCTCTTTTTAGATCTCATCCCACTTCATGAAATGTATTGTAACGAATTTCCCTCTATCATACTTTTTTAATATTTCTTTTATCTTTTTATATTTTAGTACATTTTTCTCTTGACCAAGGAATCATCTTTTAAAAAAATGAATGAGCTAAAATGGAGTGGTTATTTCTCAAATAAACGAAACTAGATGTATCTTGAGAGAGATGGTGAATGAGACCAAGGTAACAATCATGATAATTATTTGAGGGTGTGTAATATGATTAACAATGTCATTAGTTTATGGTATATGAAACATTCCCTAGTTATCGAGACTCTGTTGCGACTTGAGGAGACTGAAAAGTAGGGTGTTTGGGCTAACCTAGTGTGTCTTGTAAATGGGATTGGATTTTAGCCACCTCCCCCATGATTTGGTCCCTATTATTCCAATTAGGTTATCAGATGTTAGAGAATTGGTTTTCAAATATGTTACCCCAAGTGATGGGTGTTGTCCCGAGGGTTATGATTGAGATCAAGGACCCTAAGTACTGTTCTTTGTAACACAGTGACATAGGGGGCCAATAGGTATCACAACAATTAACCGAATGTGACCATGTGCTTATGGTCATGGTTATAGATGGTTTTGGGTGTCACTATTAAACCTGAACAGATGTGTTATCCCAATAGGGATGAGATTACAATGACGAGCATTGGAATTATGCTATAACATAATATATTTTTATTTTATTTTATTTATATTGGAACATGGTTAATTATCATAGGGATGATGTTATACATATGGGTACCATGATTTGGAGCTGGGTATATGGTTATGGATTCCATGTATTTGGTTTTGGATGCATGGATTATCATTCGATGAGTCCTTAGAGTTGTGAGGATACAGATGGGAGCTTATATGGATATATAGAACAACGATTACAACTATCTTGGATTAAGAGCTCGAATATTTGGATCTCTATGGGATGGGTCCCTGAATTAAGGAGGATACAGACCCTAATAAAAAATATGTTTTTAACATAGCTGGTATTTTTTAGTGCTAGAAAAAAACACTGATAAATGGCATCTTTATCAGTGCAAAAGAACGAACTGAAAAATTTAACCCTTTATAAGCGCTTTTTTTAGTGCAGATAAAGGGTTCCTTATTAGTGCTTTATTTTTAGCACTGATAAAGGTCTGAATTAATAAAATGAAATAATTAAATAAGAATGAGTTTATTAAAAAATAGAAATTTTTTTATTTAAATAATTATTGATAAAAATGAAATAAATAAATTAAACTATATATAAATTATAAATACTAATAAATATTATGTATTAAATATATAGATTTGAAAATTGAAAATTAAAAAAAATAAAATTAAAAATATCTAAATTCATAAAAATGTTGAAGATTTTATTAGTTAGATAATTCTTGATAATGTAAATGAAAAGTATATATTAAATATATATATGTATATATATATTACTATATATATATATGATTTATATATTACTGTATATAAATATGATTTATATATAAAAAAATATTTATCTGCTTCACATTAAATAGTCATATATTTAGTGAATAATGGTTTATAATTAAAAATTAATATGAATTAAAAATATTGACTAATTTCATTTAGTAGTGGATATATAATTGAATTTCATTCGATCTTTCCATCTAACATAGATAAAATGTGTGTTATATTGATTTCACGTATACGTAATTAGTGTATTTTTATATACAACACACACAAACAAAACTTATCCATTTTTTTAATATTATTAAAATGTACTTATTTTTAATTCATTCAATTTCACTCGTTCTTAACATGCATGAACTTAAAATTATATATTCATTACTAATGTTAAAAAATATATTAAAAAAATATTTATAAATAAATATATCTATAAATTTAAATACTATATTTATAAAATTATAAAATTATAATTATAAATAAATAAATATTTTTTATGTATTTATATAATTATAAAATATATATATAAATAAACTATTAAATTTATAATAAATTTACCTAAATAAATAATATATATAATTAAGGAATTTATTTATTTTATTTTTATTTATATATATTTACAAAAAAATTTATTTATAATTATAATTGTAAATACTTTATTAGTGCTTAAGTAATAAGGGCTGATAATAGAAATATTTATCCAGGCTTTTTTAGCACTGATAAAGATGAGGATTTATCATCACTAAAAAAGCACTAATAAAAAGGTATATTTATCAGTACTAAAACATTAGCACTGATAAATATGGATTTGATAAATTCTTTTTTAGCACTGATAAAGACCTACCTTTATCAACACTAAAAAATTCCCGATAAATTTTACCAATGCATATTACTTAAGCATTGATGAACTGACTCTTTATCAACACTTTTTTTAAAGCACTAATAAAAGTGTCCAGATCTAATTTAAAAAACCTAACCTATTGAAAACCTATCATGATATCAAAAGGATTCTATAGAAGAGATGCATTGTTAGCACTCCTCCTCAGTGAATCGAATCTCAAATAACACAAACCCAATGGAATCACACATTCCCCCTACCACTAGATTCTTGAACATCGTCCAACATCTAGTGTTTTCTTGCAGTCTGGGTTTCTGAAGAACAAATGGGGATCTGGATCTGAGGGTATCAGATTTTCTTCAAACTAACAAGTTAGGATTGTGTTTTCCTTTGTAGGTTCTGATTTTTTTGTATTTATCGTTTTGTTTTTTTATTTCTTCTTCAAGGATGTCATCAGTTATTTTTTCTCCAGTTATTGTATACTCTTTCTTTTTATATGATTTTTTGTTTTCTTGACTACTGATTTGAATATCCTATTTTGGACTTTTTAAATTTTTTTTGAATCAATATTATTTTCTATATCCATCTATACCCCAGCTTTCACTGCAAGAATATTTTTTTCACTATTTTGAAATCTTAGATAATAACCTCTAGTCCACAGATAAACTAATTGAATAAATATTTATGACACTATATAAATAGTATCGGTTTTGGATATAAAAACCTTAAAAAAATGAGAAAATTGATTTATCAAACCCATTCTCAGTCTGGTGAGGGTGAGAAGTAGCAACAAAATCTTTTTTTAAGAAAATAATGAGTGGGGATTTATTTATTTAAATTATATTTTAATATAATTTTTTAAGGGTTTTTAATCAAAAAATTATATTCTAAGAATTGTGTGATTTTATTTTAAAAGAAATATTAGTAAGGGTGATACCCTATTTATTTATTTTCAATGCATATTTATTTTCAAAATTATTACGGGGTTTTATGTATTTTCCTATGTTGTGATATTCTACAATAAGGGTTACATATATTTTTATCAATATATGTTTATTATATATATATATATTATCTATTTATATGTGTTTTCAGAAGTTATAATGTTAGAGTGATTTTATAATTATTTATTCAAAAATTTTGGTTCTGTCTTTCAAAATTAAGAAGTGGTTATATTTAGTTTCATTAAAAATCATTTTTAAATAACCATTTTTTTGAAAGTATGTGTTTTATAAATTCTATGTTATATATTTATGTGTGTGTGTGTGTCTTTGTGTGCGTGTGCTTAAGTGTGTATGGGATAGATGTTGCAAGGCTTGGTATATTTTCTCCATTGCATGAGATATATCTTTTGATGTTTATTATTGCTTTATGGAATCATTTTTATGGACCCTCCAAGAGTGTCAAGGATTGGTCAATGTGTATTATATAGAATCCCTATAATATTTATGTTTCTACATCACTTTTTCCAAAAAAAAAATAGAATGGATGTTATAAATTTCTATATATTAGAAATATTTTTTAGGTATTCATCATTTTTGGTATACATGTATTAGTTCATCCACTAATAATAACTTGATTACTATCCATGTATATTAAATAACTCTTAATTTATAAAAATTATTTTTAGGTATTAATCAATGAGAAGGTAAAATTGATTTTTACTATACTATGGTTTTTCTCATAATATTATATATTTTCTACTGCATTAATATAAACTAAATTCAATATTTGACTTCTCATATAGAAAATGTCTTTTATACATGATGATGATACTAATAGTTTAGAAGATCAAACTATAATGAAGGAAACCCTTAAAAATTATGTAAAGGTAATGTTATAATATACTTTCCCTATTTCACCAAAAACTTATATAATGGAACATTGAATTAATTTTCTTTATTCCTTGTAATGTTTATTTATTTTGGATCATTTTTTCCATCTATCTTTCCTTTATAGGAGGAGAAACGATGCTATCACTGCTCAATCAAATAGGTAATCTTGATGTTTTCATAGTAAAATTATTTTCCACAGAATAAATGTATTATTTAATATCTATGTCTACTTTATTTCTTTTTAGTATTACTCACATAATAATTATTTTATTATATGGTTGGATTATTTTTTTTCAGGTTGGGGTGGTATGCCCATCTTTCATGACTTTCTACACCAAAACGTCAACGGACTTCTTCTCCCTCAAAACCTTTTCACGCCAATAGTGTTACATTTATCACTTTTTTTCTAGTTCCATCTACTACCTTTGTAGGAATAGAAACAATACTGATTCTACTCAATCATATAGTTAATCACGATTTATACATAGTGAACTCATTTTTCATTGAATTGATGTATTGTTTCATATTTATGTTTTATTTATTTCTTTTCAGTATTACTAGCATAATAATATTTTTTATACAGGTGGATTATTTTGTTTGAGTTGGGGTGGTATTTCTATCTTTCATGGCTTTCTACACAAAAACATCCACAAACTTCTTCTCCCATAAAATTTTGTATTCCCAATAGTCTTGTGTTTATCACTTTCCTTCATGTTCTCTCCACTACCTTTGTACAAAAAGAAAAAATTCTACCTATTCTTAATTCTAGAGGTAATCTTGAGGTTTTCAAGGTAAAATAATTTTCCATTTAATTAATGTATTGTTTCATAATTATTTTTAATTTATTTATTTTTAGTATTTCTCACATAATAATTGTTTTATTATATAGGTGGATTATTTTGTTCGATTTGGGGTGGTAATCCATATTTTATGCCTTTCTGTACCAAAACATCTACAAACATCTTCTCCCTCCAAATAATTTCACCCCAGAAGTGTTTCATTTATCACTTTCCTTCATGTTCTTTCCACTTCCTCTGTAAGAAGATAAATGAAGCCGTCTATACTCAATCTCAAAGGTAATCTTTATGTTTTCACAGAAAAATAATTTTGCATAGAATTAATATATTTTTTCATATTTATTCTTAATTTATTTATTTTTAGTATCACTCACATAATAATTTATTTCTTCTACAGGTGGATTCTTTTTTATAGTTGGGGTACTCTACCCAAAAATCATGGCTTCTTGCAACAACGCTTATACAGAGTTATTCTCCATCAAAACCTTTCACCCCTAAAATGTTTTCATTTATCACATTAATTCAATTCCCCTCCACTAATAAATAACATAGGTAGTATTGATGTTTCCACAGTAAAATTTTTTCCCATATAAATAATTTATTATTTCATATTTATATTTAATTTCTTTCTTTTTAGTATTACTCATAAAATAATTGTTTCCTTATACAGGTGAATTATTTTTTTCGAGCATGGGGGGTTTGTATGAAGATTCTCATGCAGTATTGAAAGATCAAAAAAGAAATTAAATTGATATCATGGTAACATTGATATTTATATTTGTTTTGAGACATTGGGATGTGTAGGAATAAGCTGCACCTCAATCTGACACATGGTGTGACCGTTATGACTCTAAGTAATTATTTCTATTTTAAATTGACACTAATTTTAATAAAATATACATGTGACATAACCATAACTAATAAAACATACTGATATTGTTTTTATACTTTATGAAAATGATCTATAATGTATTTTGGATTTTTAGGAATTAGAAACACCTTATTCTGATACAAGATGTTCATGATATGACTCATTGTGTCTGTTATCAGTTTAAAATCGATATTTTAGTTCAAAAAGTGCCAGATACTAAAAAAATCAAATGACATCATATTATATTGATAATATAAGAAAAAAAATCATAAGTTATTTGTGATGTTTAGTAATTGGTTTCACATAAAACTGATACATGATGTGACCAGAATGAGTAAAAAGTTTGTGTTTCTAGTTTAAAATGACGTTTTAGTAAAAAATAAAACTAACATACTCAAAACAAATAAAACAAATTAATATTGTTATAATACATAATTAAAATGATCTAAAATTCATTTGAGAAGTGTAGGAATCAGTGGAACCTTAATCAAACACATGGTGTGACTAGTATGACTCCATGTGTTTCTTTTTATTTAAATTTGTCATCAATTTTAGTAAAATGTACAACTGACCTACTCAAAATTGAGAAAACGAATTAAAACCATTCTGATACTTTATGAAAATTATTCATAAGTTAGTTTTGATACGTAGGGATTAGCTACACCTCAATCAAATACATGATGTTCCTAGTATGACTCAAATTCTATGTTATCAGTTTAAAATCGACATTTTAGTTAAAAAAGATTCACTCACTAAAAAACCAATCAAATGCACTTAATTTTTCTATATAATTTAGGAAAACGATTAATACTTAATTTTGGATTTGTAATAATTTGTCTTACATCAAATCGATAAACAATGTGATCATAATTATTTAGAGTGCATGATTCCAGTTTAAAATTACATTTTAGTAAAATATAAATCTAACGCACCCAAAAACAAGAAAATGAATTTATATTGTTTTAATATTTTATGAAAATGATATAAAAGTTATTTGAAATATGTAGGAATTATCCTCACCCCAATCCAACACACTATGTGACCGATATGACCCAAACTGGGTTTTTTATTTAAAATTGACATCAATTTTAGTAAAATGGACAACTGACCTACTCAAAACTGAGAAAACACATTCATATTTTTTTGATACATTCTAAAAATGATCCATATTTAATTTTTGATTCAATGTAATTAGACACACCTCAATATGATACATGATTCTTCTAGTATAACTTAAAATTTCTATTATTATTTTCAAATCATAATTTTAGTTCAAAATTTTCACTCACTGAAAAGTGATCAAACACACTCTTATTTTCATGATAATTTGGTAAAATGATTCATAATTCATTTGTTACATGTAGGAATCTGTTTCACATTAATATGATACACAATGTGATAAAAATGATTCAAAAGTAAATGTCTTCAATTCAAAATGACATTTTAGTAAAAAAGACAACTGTCATACTCAAAACTATGCAAACACTTTCAGATTGTTTTGATACATTAGGAAAATGATTCAAAAGTCATTTGAGACCTTTTAGAATCAAATAAACCTCGATTTAATGCAAGGTGTGACTGGTATGACTCCAAGTCTGTTATTTGATTTAAAATTGACATCAATTTTAGTAAAATTAACATCAATTTTATTAATAGTAACACTTTTTATAAATTTACTTCTTTATATTATTACTAACCTAATAATTGTTTTCTAATAAAGGTGAATTTTTTGGTTCGATTAAGGGTGGTGTTTTTAGAAATTTAATTATTTAGGTTTAGGATTAAAATACAAATGAACTTTGAGGTTTTTGAATGTATATAAATAATTTATATTTATGTAATTCTATAAAACAATGTTTGAAATGTCTATAATATATTTTTTCATGTATTTGTGTTTTAAATTACAATTCATTTAAAATCGGTATTGGGACTTGTTTTTGTTGATATCTGGTGTGTTTTTGGTTTTGGGATGTGCTGTTATAGAACATTTTAGTGGTGTTGCAGTGTGATTTTGTAGCAAAATGCAGTATGTCCCTTTATCAGCACTTTTAATAGCACTGATAAAGGAAAAATTTTCAGAACTTCTAAAAGTTCTCATAAAGGTACACATTATCATCTCTTGTAGAAGTGTTGATAAAAGTTCCTTTATCAGAACTTTTTTAATTCCGATAAAGGACCCCATTTATCATTTATTTTTTAAGACTAATAACGTACCGGGGATTTTAATCTCACTTAGGTTTTCATTGCTTTTATAGTGCTGATAAATTCCATTTCTAGAGTTTTAAAGGTGTATTTTTTAGTATTGATATGGGAGATGTCTAAATATGAATCTCAGTGATTATATCTACCATGTATTAGGGGATAAAATGTTTGGAATATTGTATAATTGGTCCCTAGAGTGATGAGGATATTGATGTAAAATACCACAGTTATGAAACTTGGTGAATGGTGTTGCCTTAAATTAGGAGATTATATGTTTTTATTATTATGGGATGGGTCTTCGAAGTAGTGTGGATGCACTTGGTGCTACCATAGATCTAACATCCCAAGATTTTTGTACATGTAAATTAAATTTATTTTGAAGAATACTTAATACATGACACAAACAGATTCCCAAAGAATATATTAGTTTAGTGTCTTTGAAAACTAGGAACGTTATCTTCTAACATGGTGAAAGATCTTAACATCTCCTTTAATGATCTTCCCCTATTTTTTCTGTAACTAAATCCTTTCTTTATATCCTCAGGAAAATAAAACATAAAAGGGGTGAGATCAAAAGCTCATTAAGGGTAAAAATGAAGAACATAAAATAAACCATAAACATCTGAATGTAAAAACATGAACACAATGTTTAAACATCAGAATCATGAGTCATGAAATAAATCTTGGTAGTATGTAATGCATTAATAATAAAGGAACATTAAACATGATAGAATAAAATTGGAATAAAATATGTAATTGTGGAAAAATAATATGTACATAATATGATATCTATAGTAGCCAAGGCATTGATGCCAAGACCATCATAGTGGACTTTATTACTCGTTGGGGTTTACTTATCATTCCAACCATGTATTACTAAACTGGAATTACATTTCATTCTAGTAAAGTCTATCTCATGAGATAAACCTATTTACCTAATTAATTGTATGGAGATATATGTCCCACCCATATCATAATGAAATCATTCTTACATGTTCCATAAAACATAAAAACATTCACCATAGCATAACCCATGAAATAAAATGGGTTTCTTAATCATAATTTCATCATAACCTAATCCATATAAGATAAATTGATTTCATAAAAATAATTCCATAATAAACACAAACAAATCTATGTAATAATATAGATAGAAAAATAACCCTATTCCATCATATATGGAAAATGATTTTGGTATAACACTTGATCTAAATTCCGGAGGAAAATATCCTTTCTTCTTTAAAAACATTTTGTTTTCTCCAAATGATGTGAAATTTAAAAATAAAATAATTTAGCAGAATCTAAATATTAAATAGTGTATTGTAAGATTCATAGAAATAAGGTGTAATGAAAACATAAAAATCAATTCATGATGTATAATTTAAAAAAATCTTCTCATATTTTTTCTAAAGCACCTCGTATTGAAAACAAAAGAAAGATTCCTTCCAAACCATGTGGTAAAAATAAAAATTGTTTAAAATGAATTTAAACATACATAGAAGAATAATAAAAATTTTATGAAATAATTATTATAAATCATGGGCATGGATGACATATATACCCCAGTAAATACTTACGAATAAACAATCTTAGATAAAAATGAGACTGCAAAATTATCCCTTACCTTAGGTACGATACTCTCCGTACGAATCCAAAACTAATTTATAATGTTTTTAAACATATGAATAAATTATATCAGAGTCATAATTATATTTATGATATCATATATTATTCTTTTATGACTTTATATTCTATGTTTATTAATGATTCCATGTTAATGCAACATTTCAGCTAATATCGCTTTGGTTATCGTGTGTGTTTTGACTTGTTATTCTTGATCATGTTACTTAGAAAATGATTTAATTACTTACAGAATGTATAATATGATTTATATATCATATATATTCATAATATATATATATATATATAATGGAATACGCCATTCATGGAGATTGTAGGTTGTACGTATGCATGAACGTTGTTTCCATTTTTCTTTGTCGTATTTAATGGAAGTAAGTAAATGACATATATGTACGTATATATATATATATAATTCCAGTATAATTTTAATATATTTCTTAATTTTTCATAATATATTTATTTATATTTATAATCATTCTTGGATGATTAATGCAAAGAATGAATCTAATCGCGTCATGGAGACGGTAGGTCGTGTGTACTCATGTATGGGGATATTATTCTTCAAAGGATTGATAGAATGATTAATATAACTATCCCATGATTATATTTACATATAATTATATGGATTATACTATATTTATTACTTTGTTATGGAAACAATATAGAAAGAATGTATAGAAGAAGCAAATAACTTTTAAAGAAGGGATAAAACGATTACCTCTTCTTCGGGTGTTTCCTTTTGATTTGAACAAAAGGGATCCTTAGGATGGTTCTATACCCATATTTATTCCTCTAGGATGATATTATGGATGTTTCAAGACTAAATTGGTATGGTTTTTCAAATTGAATGGCTTTAGAGGTGTGAGTTAAAGACAAAGGGATGTGCCTTTTTATAATATAGGTGAGGGGAACTTTAGGAAAAAGCTTGAAATATTAATTTATTATAAAAATATTTTAGGTTTATAATAGCTCCAAATATATTTATTTCGATTATAAGATGTTTATGGGTCAAAATAATCTCAACCAATAGTTTTTAAACATGTTTTGGTAATAAAATTAACCTTATCCTTTAGATTTAACCCTTTGTAAAATAAGTTAATTCTTACCATGTCCTCTTGTATCTTTATACTAAATGGATGATATATTTACTATAAAATTCAAAGAGAACCTAAATTGGATCATTTATTACATTTTTATCACTATCCATGTTATTTGGATAAACTTTATCTTTTTAGTATTTTTATTTCATTTAATAAAATTTTATTTGTTTTAAAAACACATTTATGTCAATTTTGACACTATTTAGTAATTGATTTTTTTTAAAGTGATAAAAACTTGATTCCTAAAAACAAATGGCATTAAATCATACATAATGTTTCAATTTAATCCTTAAAATTTTTTATGGTATAAAAATGTTCAAATTCGATTTATGTTAATATTTATTAATTCATTTATTTGAATCGTTCATTAATGAGGTAATCACTACATCATAATTGTGTCATAAATAAATATATTTATCTAATGTCTAAAAATTGTAAATAAAATACCATGATATAGGGAATATTTTCAGATTTATAATGACTATTTATAGACATAGAGATCAGTTATATAGCCCTATATTAATATCTATTTAGTAAAAGATATATGTTTATGTTATAATTATCTTTACCTTAAATTAATTCTTATAAAATGTCATTTTCATATCCAAGTGAATGTATGGGGTCCCAAAATCGACATAAGGATGTCCATTTTTGGAAATATCACATACAATATGATTCAGACATGTGTTAGGATAGTTTAATATTATTATATTATTATTATTTTACCCTTATTTTCCATATTTACCTTTTAACCACGGTAAATAAAACAATTACTGAAGCTACTATTCATAATGTCAAAAAATAAAAGGTACCAATTCACAAAATTTGGACCTTAGGATTAAAAATAACGAATATATTTTTCTAAATTCAAAAAACCGAATTTTCTGTAATTAATTTAAAATTATTTCCCGTTGTCAAAACCAAAAAAGCGGGTTTTTAAGAAGTAATAACTATAAAAAGATTGACATTTGTTTGTGTCCAGTTTCAATGGGAAATTACGTCTAGTGAACAACATTGGATTAAATATTAAAAATATATTACATTTATACAATAAAACCTTTAAATAATAAGATTTTACCATATAAATTATCTCGATGGAAAAAAGTTGTTTTCAATTAAAATTTAGAGTATTTTTACAATTCATCAAAGCATGATAGTTGTGAGAAAAATAGAAAAAATTAAACCAAAAATTTTGATGTCCAGATTATAAATAAGAATTTGATTTTGTCAAATAGACCATATAAATGTGTCAAAAACTAAATTTAAAAAGGGTTTTCCATAAAAAGGCGGTAAAACTATATTTTTTTGAAAAATAATTATTTTATTCAAAAAATTGATTTTTTTTCTTATATCATGTTCTAGAAAATAAATAAGATAAATTTTAATATTATAAAATTATAAAATTTCATTAATACGATTCATAGTAGCTATTTTATATCCCATTAAATAATATTTTAATAATATATATTTGTTTAGTGAAACTTGGTAGTGCATACAACGCAAGCTATAGAAGCAGGTCGCTCTTGCGTGTAATGAAAGTCGTGTTAGTGTCAAATTTAGTGAAAGATTATTTGGTATTTTTTACAAAATAATCCAATGAGTGTTATTTTATACAATGACCAAAATCTATACTCAGTTTTGGGTGAAATGAATTTTATCAAAAGAACTTGAAATTGTATGTAACACAAGCCATGAATAGTGTTGCATATACTGCAAGATGATACGATGTTGTATATAGAGCAAGCTGGTCTCAGTGTAGTATATAGTACAAATCATCAATGAGATTAAAAGAATCTATCTCATAAAATCTTGGGGTATTTCATTCTACACCCCTTAAAATGAAATTTTCCCTTGAAAATCATTAGGGTTATAAATGGTTTACTACTTGAATGTTTCTTTCACGGAAACCCACATCGTAAAGAGGAATATTAAAAATTCATTTTAAAAAGTAAAGTTACAAACATAATGGCTATCCAATGTGACTCATCACTAGGTTTCCACATAGGAGAACAATGGTGGGAAGTGAAAACATCGATATAGAAGAGAAATCTAACCATCAAGTTCTAATGGATAGCGATAGAGAATAAGGTTTGGAGAAATTTAACTACCAAAAATCCATAAATCTGTGATTATTTAAGGTACTATATGATTCATTGGATAAGAAGTTACTAGGATAACATTTTTGGTTTCAAGATATTTTTCCTAATCATGATGATTTTTTACATGAGGGTAAATTCTTACATGATTTCAGTAAAATATCATTGTTCATCATTCCCTAAAAAATTTATAATTCATCTCTTATTTAATGAAATTAAGTTTAATTTTTCATTATTGAAGTGTTAGGAGATCACGCTATAGAATGATAGGTTATTCCACCTATATTAAAAAAAATGTTAGAATAGGTTATCAAATATATATAAGTCGACTTACTGTGAGATAATACATTAATCTAACAAACTTCACCCAAAATATAACTTATACTATCCATAAATGGATAACATTACAACCCTTGCAGAAACTGAAAATATAAAACTCTAGGAAGAGGTGAACTAAATCAACTTAATATTTTTCTCACATATCTCGTTTGACTGTTCTTGGTTTTCACATTCCTAACATGTGAACTCCTTAATCATGTATTCTCTTGAAACATGATAATAACATGAATTACCATAGAAACATCGTGAAAACATGCATTCTATCAAACTTAACTCTTTCCACACACCAAATATACCAGCAATTATATAGACTCAAACTATGGTATCACTTTGTCATTTTAGCAGTCATGAGCTCATTAATACTATCAAACATCTCTTTATCTCTTTATCCCTTCATTATTTGCATATCATGTGCTTTCTAAAAAACATTAATCAATTTTAATGGTTACTAATACCATATACTTATGGAAATCCACAATGGACCAATACATAATTTTTCCAATATTTCATAATACTATAAAAGATATTCGACAACAATATTTTGGAATCCCATTACATAAACACTTAATCATTCCACTACTTCGTTTTCATACTCAACATCACCAATAGTGATCATATATGATTTTCTTTTTTTGTCCTCAATGGGTTGCTCAAATCGATAATCATCCATAAGCCTTCAATTTGGGCATTGGTTAGAATAATTCCCCATTTCATTGGACTTTTTTCCCTAATTTGTGGGAGGTGAAATATTTTGTGATTTCTATTTATTCTCATTACTTTAGCAGTTAAATGCTCTATAACCTTATTTAATGCACTTAAAAAATCTATTAGTCTCCTTAATATAGTTTCCTCTATGTGTCCTTCCACACAATGTGAATAAATAAAATCTAATCTTCTTGTCTCTATAATTTTTATAGTTTACTTTTAATTATATCCTTCTTTTATAATAATAATCATAATATATATTATAAACATAAATCTCCCATTTTTTAAGAAGAATACAAGGAAGGTACATGCTGAAAAATAAGTTTTTAAACTCATCCCAATACATGGAGTCAATTTGATCTTGTTTCCTCATATTATTGATAAAGTAAAACCAAATATTCAGTTTATCATCCAATAAATAAGTTCCCAACTTAAACTTTTCACGTTCTGAACAAAGAAGAATGAAAAATTACTTTTCAAATATAAAAATCCATTTACCTTCAACTAGTGTATCAGTTGTTCCTCAAAAATAATGTGGATGTTTTCTTAAGAAAGATTTAAGACAATTTTGTTCCCACCTTTGGTAATTTTGAATCCTAGTAGGATTTGTGGTCATAGAAACAAGATTCTTTATTTGAGCTCACATAACATTTGGTTGTTTATGAGTGCAATCACTTCATTAACCGTCGCATACAACATTAATGTCGTTCCATTGGGTTTGAGCCATTAACTAAAACCCAAAAAGAATAGTGTGAGAGGAAAAAATCATACTAGTAAAACAACATAATCAAGGGGGAGTACATTCAATATCTAACATCTTAGGTTTAATCCTAGGTTATTCATGATTTTTAACATAGTTCTAGGACTGTAACCCATAGTTATACTTAACCTTAGGGAAATCCCTAGACATACCTTAGAAATATTTCTAGGGATCTCACTAAAGTTTTCGCATCTTAGTTTACATATATTAACTAAACCTTCGCTTTGATACCAACTCTAACAAACCAAGATTGATGTACATGGACATTACATTTGTTTTTTAGAATACTTAATACATGAAACAAACAGATGCCCAAAGACCATATTAGCTTAGTATATTTGGAAACTCAGAACATTATATTCTAACATGGTGAAAGATCTTCAATATCTTTTATAAAGATAATACAATTTCTTTTCCTACCTTTAACCTCTTTTTATATCCAACGGAAAACTAAACCTAAAAGGGGTTAGCTCAAATTCTCGGTAAGGTTAAACATGGATAACATAAAACAAACTGTAAACAATTGAATGTAAAAAATGAATATATTGTTTAAACATCATAATCATGAGTCATGAAATAAATCTTGGTAGTATGTAAGGCAAATATCATAAAGGAAAATTAACCATGATAGAATTTAATTTTCATAAAACATGTAATTGTGTAAAAATAATAATTAAATAATTTGATTTCCATAGTAGCCAAGTAATTGATCCAAATACCATCATAGTGGACAAAGTCCATTACTGAATCGGGTCTACTTGTTGTTCCAACCATGTATTTCTGAACTGGATTTACTTGTCATTACATTCATGTATATATCATGAGATATAACTATTTACACAATGAATTGGAGGGATATATAATTCTCATCCATCTTATAATGAAATAATTCTTACATATTCCCCAAAACATAAAAACATTCACCATAGTATAAACCATGAAATAAAATGGGTTTCTTAAACATCATTTCATCATAACATAATACATATAAGATAAATGGATTTCATAAAATTAATTCCATCATAAAAAAAATCAAAGTGATTATAGGTATAGAACCATAACCCAATGTCATCTTATATGGAAAATAATTTTGATAAAACACTTGAGCTTAATTCCTGAGAAAAATATCCTTTCTTCTTTAAAAACATTTTATTTTCTGAAAATACCTTTCAATTTTAAAAGAAATTAATTTAGTTGTAAATAAACTTTAAATAGTGTAGAGTAATACTCATTGAAATAAGGTTTCATGAAAATGTAGAAATCTATTCATTCTGTATAAGTTAAAAAACATTCTTCTCATACTTTTTCCGAAAAAAAAGTCAAAAAGTACCTCGTACGGTAAGTGAAACAAATTTCCCATCCAAACCATGTAGTAAAAGTAAAAAATGGGAAAAAATGGCTTTAAAAATATATATAAGAATAATAGACATTTTATGATATCATTATTAGAAATCATGGACATGGTAACCTAGTAAATACTTACGAATAAACAATCTCGAATAAAAATGATATTGAAAAATTATCTTTTACCATAGATCTGATACTCTCCGTACGAATAAAAAGCTCCAATATAATGTTTTTAAACATATTATTAACATATATCATAAAAATAATAATATTTATGATATCATATATTATTCTTTTATGACATTATATTACCCATTTATTAACAATTCTAAGTTAATTCAACATTTCGGGTAATATCGCTTTGTTTATTGTGTGTGTGTTGAATTGTTATTCATGATCATGTTACATAGACCATGATATACTTACTTAAATAATTTATAATATGATTTATATATCATATATATTCATAATATAAATATATATAACATATATATATATAATGGAATACACTGTTCATGGAGACGGTAGGACGTACGTATGCATGAACATTGTTTCCGTTTTCTTGTCGTATTGAATGGAACCAAGTGAATGACATATATGTACATTCATATATATATATATATAGTATTATTTTCATATATTTCATAATTATGAATAATATTTATATTTTTAAATTATTTTTTATTGTTAAAGTGAAGAATGAATCTCGTCGCGTCGTACAGACGGTAGGTCGAACGTACGCACACATGGTGATATTATTGTTCCTAGGACGAGTAAAATTATGGATATAATTTTACCATAATTATATTAAAATATTATTTTATGGAGGATACTGAATTTATTACTTTTTATGGAAAAAATATATAAAGAAGAAGTTGAAGAAGAAAAGAACTTTGAAACAAGGGATAAAACGATTACCTCTTCTTTGGGTGTTTTCTTTTTATTTGAACAAAAGGGCTCTTAGGATGTCTTTATTCCCAAATATATTCATATAGGATGATATTAGGGATGTTTTGAGATGAAATTGTCAGAATGTTTTCGAACAAAAGGGATTTAGAGGTGTGATTTGAAGAGAAAGGGAGGTTCCCTTTTATAATATAGGTGAGTGGAACTTTAGGAAGAAGAATGAAATATTAATTTATTATAAAAATATTTTCGGTTTCTAATAGCTAAAAATAGATTTATTTCTATGATAAGATGAGGATGGTTCAAAATACTCTCAACCAATTGGTTTTAGACATGTTTTGGTCCTAAAATTAACCTTATCTTTTAGATTTATCCCTTTGTAAAATTAGTTAACTCTAACCATGTTCTCTTGTATCTTTATAATACAGGATTGATATATATACTATAAAATGAAAAAATAACCATAAGTGGATAATTTATGAATTTTTTATCACTATACAAGTTATTTGGCTGAACATTCGATTTTTATGATTTTTATATCATTTGATAAAAAAGTATTTTTTTAACACATTTATGTTAATTTTGACACTATTTAGAATTGATTTTTCTTAAAGTCATAAAAAATTTATTCCTTACAAACAAATGCATTAAATAATCTCTAATATGTCAATGTCATACATTAAATTCTTTTATAGAATAAAAATATTAAAATTCAATTTATTTTAATATTTATAAATTCATTTATTTGAATCTTTCATTAATGAGGTAATTACTACATCATAATTGTGTCATAAATATCCAAAATTAATATAAAGTTAATTTTTATATACCTATTCTAAATAAGAAGATTATTTTTTTAAATATAACATATAAAGGCCTTAAAAACTAAATTTAAAAACGGGTCTTTAGGAAAAGGCTGTAAAACTGCATTGTTTTAAAAAATACTTCCTTTATCCAAAAAATTGATTTTGTTCTTATATAATGCTCTAAAATATATATAAGATGAATTTTAATGTTATAAAATTTAAAATGTGGTACATAATATTCATAAAGTTATGTTTAAATCCCATTAAATAATATTTTATTAATATATCGTTGTTTAGTGAAACTTGGTATTGCGTACAACACGATCTCTCGGGGAAGGTCGCACTTTCATGTAATGAAATCCAGTTCAGTGTTAAATTTATTGAAAGATTCTATTAGATTTTTTTATAACATAATCCGAAAATATTTATTTTATAAATTGGACAAAATATATACTCATTTTTGTGTGAAATAAATTCTATCAAAAGAACATGAAATTCTATGTAACACAAGCCAAGAATAGTTTTCATATAATGAAAGCTAATATGATGTTGTATATTGCACAATCTAATCTTGTTTTAGTGTAAAAAAAAATCCATAAATGAAATTAAATGAATCTATCTCATTAAATCTCGGGGTGTTACAGTGGATTTGGAAGCTCTATTTTCTTAGGAGGCATGGTCATCATGATGCGATCAGAGACACCCTAGTAGTGCACAAAGATGGTATAGTTGATTAGGGTAAAAAATATAATTATTTATGATAGTTTTATTAATTAATTTTTAATTTAGTTTTATCTAGGATTGTATTATAAAATTTCATGAACAAGAACTTATGACCACAAGTTATTGGTTTACTCTTTATGGTGGCCTACTAAGATTCATTTCTCACTCTTTGTGTGTGAACCATGTTTTTGATGAAAACCTTATATCTAATTTCATGTTGAGATGATGTGAATAATAGATAGAGAGGAGGCACAAGATTCCATGATCATGTTTACATACTAATGTTGTGCCTTTTGATTGGGGTAGTGCAGCTCGAGAATCTGGTAGATTGGGTATGTTTTACATTTTAGAGATGGAAATAGAGACAGTATATTTATTTCCCGCAATTTATTATGTATATATAGTCAAACCAGTGGGAAACCAATTGATTATTATAGCATGCCCATTCAGTTTTTATTATCTATTTTATTTTATTATGTCATGTTTAGTTTATTTATTATTTATGTGTACTCTGATGTGTGTCATTCATGGTTATTTTATTATTATTTTGAAATATGATATGGGGTATAGTATCTTTATAGTACCACCTTACACAATTAGTGAAAGTCGGTAATCTATATTATAAGAGGAGGAATTATTGAGGCCTCATGATGAACAGGTTTAGACACTATATAGAGTGATCTAGTGAGAGGTTTTACAAAGTGGTATCATATGGTTCTTTTTTATTGTCTTATTATTTGGGATATAGTAACCTGAGGATATAGGAATGTTTTAAATCATATGATGGATACTTCATTATTGTGTCTTGAATACCTTAACTGGTAATGAGTTAATGTTTCTATGGATGGGATTGATATTCTGAATTTGTGATGTCATTGTTGACATGATTTTCAACACGGGTGACATACATGATATTTTGATTTATTATTTGCTAGTTTTTTCAATCTTGGACCCTTCATAATAATCAAATTATGAATTTGACTCATTTTCCTTTAGAAGAATGTTTCAAATCATGTATCATGATATTTTATATAGGATTCACTTGACATGTAGGAGAATACTAGTGTGATTTCTATTACTGGTGATAGTTTCAATTATTTAAAGTATTAGAAACAACTCAAAAACCATTTTCACGTGTATGTACATGGTTGTATTTTACATAGATGGATTGGAAAACATATGTTTTTACTTTTGATATAAGATCATTTGGTAATATGGTGTGGTTCATGTTGATGATGAAGACATGGTCTTTTAGTTTGTGGGACATGAGGTGACCCTATTTGACTAGTGAGGCACATGGTGACTTAGTGATAATTCCCTGGGGTGTTGTTATTACATGGGTTTGGTTAGTTGAAGTGTTTGTGACAACCTATATGGTGTTTCCCCATATATATTTGAAGTACACTCTACTTAAACGAACCATGTGGTGGTGGTTCTCTAGACACATATCATTTAAGGGTGTTGTTGGTTCAGTGTACCCTATAGGTTTGGTTATTTAAATTGTTGGTAACAACCTATATGGAATTTTATCATATATATATCAATGTAATTATACTTAATAAAGCTAGAAAATGTGGTCTCTTATGGTACATATCATCTTAAATAATTTCATTTCCCATGATAGTAGTCAACAATGAGTTGTGACCCTCAAGGGATCAGCCCCATATGTTGATTTTTGGAGAGGATTGGATACTTTTGGGCAGATATTTTTTCATGAGGTATTAGTTTTACGTATTTGGGGCCCTCAGGTGTATTTTTATCACATAGGATGTCATGGGTTGATTGTGAAAATAATGCAGATGAAATATAGTACGTTATGACCTGTAATGAGACATGACCTTTGAGCTAGGTGGGACACTAATAGGCCCTAAGATACATCTTCGTGTTTATTGAGTTAGAGATTTGGTGATAATCAATGGTAACCCATTAGAGGGCTTGGTTTACATTTATGGGTGCCTTTAAGGAAATAATCATAGCTATATTCTATATTGTGAGTTTGATGAATAGGATGTGTAATCAAGGTCCTGGAAAATGTATAGTTATGATTTCAAATGTGTGTCACTGGGAGTGACTTCGTATCAAGGAGATATTTTGTGGGAAGGACTGGTTGTGTTTCTAACACTATTGTTATGATGTGTTTTAATACTTAGGTGAGAGCATGGATGGATTCTCATGAATTTTAATTGAAATGGATGATGGCTAAGTATGTGGTTATGTTTTTAATTATAGGTTTCCAAATTTTAAAGAGGGGTGATGAGGGTGATCCAACTTGTTGGAACTAGCCTGTATGAGGATAATGGTCAATAATTTTGGCATGATATCCAAGGTTCGTAGTATTTGGTTTATGTGAGTGTAAGAGATTTTGAGAGCTTATTAGATAATCATTATACCTTGAGGGGTATAGTATTGGTTAGCATGACTTTCTAGGAAAATATTTCTTACATGAAGTCATGCACATGTGGGTTATGCATATTATGGGTTAAAATATCTTTAGGCCCATCATGTCTATTCTGGTCCTGAGGACACCTGAGTAGTGTAACCAATGTGGACCTATTGATGTTAGTGCTCTATGAATGGTTTATGCAATCCCTATAGTGGGGACCATACCATAGGTAATTGGGGGATGTGATCCTCATTTTATGTGGTTTTTTTAGAATTGTGGTGTCCATTCCTTGTGATTCTATAATAGGTGGTAAATATTTTCTTGTAAGTACTTAGGTGTGAG
Organism: Viscum album; assembly: GCA_963277665.1. Lineage (NCBI taxonomy): Eukaryota > Viridiplantae > Streptophyta > Magnoliopsida > Santalales > Viscaceae > Viscum > Viscum album. The sequence continues at coordinate 360,551,446 of OY728131.1, forward strand.
TGGTTTAGCCCAATCCATTTATTAGGTTTGGTGATGGACAAAGCATGGGCTATGAATATTCTTGTTGGGTTATGAATAAATGACAATGATACCCTTTTAGTGGGGGAGGGGGTATCATATTAGTGAAAGTTTAATGTCTCTCATATTTTGGGAGATCTATGGGTGTTCTGAGATCGGCTATTGGATTCTTGTGATAGATTCGGTTGTGTCATTTGATGGGGTGAATGCATGGTGGTGGACTGACCACTGAGGAATCTCAAGGATTATAGGTCCTATGGTGGGGAGATTATAAAACCTCATTCATTTCTAGGTTTAAAAAATCATTGGAAATTTGAATTTTTGTGTTTTAGAGGATCTTAAATGTTAAAATAGTTATTATCACTTCCATATGATATCGAATAATTTTTCTAACCACTCTTTCGGTCCTATAATAGGGAGATTACCTTAGGGCTGGTGTTTAGTGTAATTATAATCCATTAATTTTTTAAAATATTTTATATTTAAATATTTAAATATTATCTATTCATGTACATTATAAAGATAACACATTTTTTACAAATAATTAGATTTATATTTTATCATCATGGTTGAGTCCAAAATGAGGTATTTTTCTTTGGTTAAGGTTAAACCCGCTTTAGGATTCGGGACTCAAGGTGTGCATTTAAATATGTGTTTTAATTAAAATAAATAAATTAAAATTGATTTTATTTTATTTTATTATAACACACATTCCTTCATAAAAATGATATAATCCGGTTGGGATTATGTATCACATGACTACCAAACTAATAAAAAAAGGATGTGGGTCCATCAAACTTTGTCCACATCAGTAATTGATACCGTATCAGGATTTAGTGTCTATGAAGCATGGTTTTGTACCCAAATCATTTTTATTTTCTACACAATGTAGAACCATTTTTTAGTTTGTGTATTATATTCCCATATGGTAGTTAGTTTTAATTTCATATCCCTTTTAAGGTTATTGGGGGCCAAATGGGGGTTAATATATGCTTATTTGGGGAAAATGTGGTTTTGGGAGGATCATAGTGTTTTCTCATTCAGAAAACTGGATCACACAGTGTGTGTTTTCAAGAACAAACATTTCGTGTTCTTACTGTTTTGGGAAGATGGAGTTTTTGAGATTATACACTATGTTTTTTAAAACACTATGTGTATTGGGACATGGCCATGTGGTCTAGTACTTCTCTAGACACCCCTTTTTTGGGGGACATGGTCAAGTAGTTATACAAAACAAGACCCTAGTTGTACCTAGTCCTTTTAGTAGTACATAGATTACCCCAGGTTTACCCTTAGAGTGTATAAGTATAAGGAAAAAATGTAGATTTTGGAGTAGAAGTCCAATACTACTCCCTTATTACCCATTTGATGGGTTTGGGTAATTATGGTCCCAAATCTATAATTTGACATGAGAGAAGTTCATTAGGATTATTTTACTATTTATAATGTTATCATGTGGCTCCTTGGGTGTTTTGAGTGCTTTTATTAGGTGATTTTGGGTGAATCTGTTGTACTGGAGGGGTTCCACCTCTAATAAATGAAACCAAAGGTCTCATGGGAGATACATCGAGTAAGACCATGGTGAGGGCTGTGGGAATTATTAGATGGAATGGAATATGATTTCAAATGTCATCATTTTATGATGCATGGTAAATTTTATGGTTAGTGGGATTGGGTTCTTACTCAAGGAGATAGATAAGATAGGTAAACCTAGAGTGACATATAAAGGGGATGTGATTGAGGACATTTCCATCACTAATATTTTCCTATTAGGCCTATAAGAACATGAGATATTAGAGACTGGGTTGTGGTTTGTGTTACCCCTGAGAGACAATAGTTGGCTCGAGGGCTGTGATTGAGGTCGAGAACCCCATGTAGGGTGCTTCAATACATTGTGACTTACAGACCTAGATGGTTCCAAAATAGTCAACTGACCTAGAGAGGGTATTTATAAACATGGTTAGTGATGGTTACAGGTGTCTCCCAAGAACCTGAACTAATGTGTAAGCCCAATTAGGTTGAGATGATAATGATGGGTGTGGGAATCATCCATCCTTTGATAATTTTTTATTTTGCTTTGTTTTTTATGGAACCAAGTTTATTCTCTTGGGGATGAAATTACATGGATGGGACAACATGATTTGGATATTGAAATATGATTATAGGTTCCATGGATTTGGACTCGGATGCACGAACTACCATGGGATGAGTCCTTAGAGCCCTTAGGATACATATAGGAGCCTCCATAGACATGGAGCTTTGTGATTGGAGTATTATTGGATTAGGATCTCGGATGTTTGGACTATTTTTGGAAGGGTCCCTAGAGTCAAGAGGATATAGTGGGGTGTTTCTACTGATATGAAGCTCCATGATTTAAGATTTATTGTATTTTGAGATCATAATCTTGGACTACCATGACATTTCTCCCTAAAATCGTGGGGATATGGTTGGGAGCATCCACAGATATGGAGCTCGATGATTGGATCTACCTTGGATTAAGAGATCATATATTTAGATGACCAGGGTATGGGGACCCCATAGTCATGAGGATATGGTTTAGGTGTCCATGTATTTGGATCCTTCATTTTCTTGGGAGGCACAATCATTGGGACATGCTTATAGAACCCTGACAATGGTTGAAGCATGTTTGGTTGATCTGGGTCTCTAACCTAATGATCAATGGAATTTTTATTTTTTATTTTTTATTTAAATTATTAATCATCTACTTTGGGAATATTTCATCAGCATTCACTTATAACAGTAGTTTATCGTTACACAATTGGGGATGACCTCATGAGATTGATTTCTCACCACCTATATGTACACCTTATTGTGCGTATTGACCATATGTCATCTTTTAGGTTATTACTGGATGAACAATGGATAGGATGGAGTCCCAAGATTATATTATTAAGAATATCTACTCATGTGGAGTCTTAGGATCAATCAAGTGAAGCTCAGGAATCCCAGAGATCAAGAATGGGAAAATATTGAAGTTGGTAATAGAGTAAATGTTTTTATTTAAATCTATTTATTTTTTATATATGTTTGGCCCAGTGGGTGATCAATTGATCAGTATAGCTTGGCCTTTTTATTTGTATGATGAATTTCATTTTATTGTAGAGTGGTCATTTTATTTATAATTTTTCATATTATTTTTTGTATGATGATTAGTTATTTTATTATTATTGTGATGTTTGATAAGGGGGTATATCCTCCTCATAGTACCACCTTAGACACCTGTTTATAGTCATAAGCCTCTGATGTATGAGGAGGTTCACCTGAGGTCTCATGGTTAATCATTGCGGATACAGTAAGGAGGGATCTGGGGCAGTTCATTACTCATATATCCATTTTTATCTCTCTCTATTGAGTTTAGTAAATCATGAACCTTATCATGAGGTCATGTATCTGTTACTTCTCTTTTATTTTATGTGAAAGTTTTAATATACCAGATTTTATAACTTTGGGTAATATTTTAGTCATACTTAAAAAAATATTATAATTTGGAAATATTAAATGGTAGAAATAGGAAGGTATTATCATATAATGTGATAATTATTATTTTATAATATGGGAATTAAATAAATGAAATGGGGTATTGTCACACGATATAGCTGTGTTATTATCATGATATTTAATAGATAGTGTGATTATATCTTTTGATGGATGTTATTGTTTTTTAGCATATTTTATTTTCTATAAATTTACTAAACAACATAAAGCTAGAACTGTGATGTAATGATTAATGATAAAAAAATGTAAATTGAGTACCGTTATTTCTTGAATATGGTGGAATATGAATGTGATTCTTGGATAGTAAAAATTAATTATTTAAATCTGATGATAGTTTTCAAATTTTAATCTTATTATAGTCGAAACCAAGAATAATAAATTGCTGAGTTTATAGTGTTTATTAAATGTTTTCTTGATGAAGATAAATGTTTAGGGATGATTAATCCTATTATTGTTTTATAGAGGATTGAATTCATCAGTTCTATGGCCTTATTTAACCTTTGGGGTTTTCATATTGAAAATGATTTCTCCTATTTTTATGTTGTCTCTAGGGTTGTGTTTTCTGGATCTGTTTATTGATAACCTGCAATGGTTGGAATAATTCATGAACAATATGCCAATTTTCTAGGGGTTCTTGTAATGGTTGATGTCCATGTTAGTGGAATGGAATGGTATGTAAATAATGGTGTCAAGGATGAAACTGAGGTAGTCATAATGAGCTATGATATGGGGTTGGTGATTGATTTGTTCTTGATGTTTCATTTAATGGTTTTATTTCCAAATGATCAATTTTTGAGATTACCAACAGATTGATGTAGTCTATCTTAATGTATGTAAAGTGCATAATTTCATGTAGTGTATTAATGTTAGTAATAGAGTAATTTAAATTAATGTAATGGTAAATTAGATCAATATATGAAATCTTGTGTTTGAGTGTTTTTATTATGGTAGTGATGATGATGATTCATAAAGTAAGGAGAACCATAGAATGGTTAGATTAAATGACCAAAGATCCTATGTATTAAATTTATAATTGGAATATAAATTAATATTTTGGTTATCTTATAATGAAATGGTTCAATTCAACTTGAATTAACAATTGGATAATAAATAACGAGTAGACTACTAGATAATCAAATGATTGAATAGTAATTTTCTAAATTACTTTGTGAAGATGGATAATGATGTTAATCATGATACTTGTGTACATGTTTGATATCTAGATCTTAGTTGTTGTATTTGGGTTTATTATAAGATAATACAGTAATATGAGTCGATATCTAGGTAGTTTCCCTTAGTGTGGTTCTGTGTGATATATCTTATAATTTTTTATTTCATATTCTTCACCAGCCAATACAGTAGTGAAATCAAATCCTAAATTTTTTGGAGGTGTTGTCTCCATCATCCAAAATAGTAAGGGAATGGATATATGGCCTCTTCATCTCCACCACTCTCCCTTAGTCTTTAGTATATTATGTGGATATACCCAGTTTTTGATCATTCAAGGATTAGGATATAGACTCATACATGCTATGATGGATCTTTATTGTAATACATTAATGTACATGATATAATGGATTAATTTTATATCACATACTTGTATCGAGTCATGGTTCTTACTATTTTCCATGGGTTTAAATTCATTTGATATAATGGATTAAGGTATAATACATGATGCATGGGTTATAGTGGCTTTCATAATACTGCTTGGTTATGGATTAGATGATGATGATGAGGTCGTTCTGAGCAACACGGGATAAAAATGGATGTGATATGTATACATGGGATAAATTTAAACTTATGGGAGGGATGAGAACATGATTTTAGTTATTGGTGTGTGTGTGAGAGAGACTATAAGGACACAGCCTTAAACATTACAAAATATTGAATTAAGTTAATAATTCACATTGACGATCTTTTCAGGTTTAGAGTTTTAGAGAATTAGGACATAACTATTACATCTCAAAATATTACAAAGTAGAAACTTCTACATAGTTTCCATTTTTTCATAAAATAAAAACTCTTGAATAATAGAGTCATGTCTAGTTCTAGTTTTTAGACAGAATGACTTATCCTTGATCCCATCCTTGACCCTATTAATCTTTAAGTCCTGTGAAAACATTTCAAAACTTCGGATGAGCATAAAAAGCTCAGTAAAATTTATGAAACAAAGAAAGAAAACATTTGTTCATAAATACATACAAAACATGAACTCCTTTACTTACCTCATGAAATCAAAAGATTTTATAAATAACACATAGAAATAATAAATCATAAAGGTGACTTGTGGCATCCATAACATACTTATATTGTAGTTATCACAGCTACATAGGGAGTTACTTTGGAATACCCATCACAGTATATTCCCTAAATCTCTTAGGAGAAACATTCACGTTTACCTCCGTCATGTTACCCAATGCATTGGAGAGCTACCTCAGGCTCACCCGCCCTAGGTTAATCACGGAACCACCCGTATATGTAAGTAATTCCCAAGAACCATAACATGATCATAACGCATGACATAATCATAATGGAAAGATAACATTTACACACTACAATAAAAAAATATCATTTCAAGATATTGAAATAATATATCCATTATCAAAATCATTTTCAATACCAAAATACGTAAAAATATTATATGGTATTTATTTTTTCCTTTTAAAAACATTACGGCTTGTTAAAGAAGTCAAATATCAAATAATACTCGTAGTGGCAGAAAGGTCGTTGTCGCCACTTACGTTAAAAAAAATCCTTTTTGTCATTTAGTAAAATGATTATTATAAAAATATTCCCTTTAAATTAAATGAAAATTCAAAGGGATTTATACACTATATAAAATATGGTCATGTATAAAACTAAATATGCCTCAATGAAAGGAGATTGAGACGAAGTCCCTTACCTCGTGTCTGACTTGACTGGGTCGTTCATTGATCTCTTGAATAATAAACTAAAGTTAATTTATACTTTCTTAAGAACCTTTTTCAAGTTTATTTTTCATTTTATATCGCTTATTACCATGTTATAAATATTATGTAATCATTTAAGTTAATAACGTTCGTTTTGTTGATATTTGGTACTTGAGTCAAAAATGAACACCTTATATTTACATGTTGTCCATGTTGTCAATAGTACATTATATCTAGAATGATATTAATTATTTCAATATCATACATATCATATATATCCAGTATATATATATATTTATAATAGTACATATCATTTGGACGTAAGAAATGAAATGCACAGTTCATGGAGACGATAAGCCGTACATACGCATGAACGCTACTTTCATTTCTATTTCTTATTTTAATGAATTTAAAACATAATGATACATAATTATATTAAAATTAAAATATAATATCATATATAATATCATTAACTCCATCCTTTATATGTCCCACATATGGTATTAACGAGTCATATCACTTTGAGGGGGCGGTAGTCCGCACTTCCTCAAATGAAATTATCGTGTTTACCCATAATGGAAACCATAATGGTATACTGTAAAATAAAAATATAGAATCATGAAGAAAAAATAAAAATGATATATATGATATATAAATATAGTTTCATATTAATGGCCACCATGATAGGCGGTAGGAGATAATCGACCAATCATCGTCTTGTGAGGCGTTAGTTTTCCATCCACAGAAACAGTATGTTCTTCACCCATTAGATGGAGGTGTGTGTAAGTGTAGTTTGAATACATCTTATAACACCATAATAGTATATTGAGGATATTGGTGTTGTTATAAAATAAATAAATAAAAAGAGTTTAGTGGTTGGAGAAGTAAAATAAAAGAAAAGAAGTTAAGAGGGACTATTACCTTTATTTTGGGTAACTTCCTTTGATTTGAACCAAAAGGACTTCTTAAAGTGACTTCTTCCTAAGGTAAGGCTTCTAGGAGGAGGAGAGGGATGTAGGGAGATTAATTAGGCATAGTTTGGATGAGCCTAAATGCTTGATAGGTTTGAGTAATTGGTTATAAGTGAGGTCTTTTTATAAGGGGGAGGAGGGGCTCTTTAGGAAAGTGTGACAATATTATTTTATTATATAATGATATTCTGTTTCTAAAGATAAAAAACTAATTAAATTCAAAGATAAGATGAATCGTGGTCAAAGTAAAATCATTCAATAAGAATTGGGTAGGTTTGGATATTGTTTTAACATTTATAAACTTATTTATTTAAATCTTTTATTAATGAGGTAAATACTGCATCATTATGGTGTCATAAATAATTTAAATTATTTGATGTCAAAAAATAATAAAAAAATACCATGATGTTTGAAATTTTTTTATCTTTCCAATGAATATTTATAGTTGAAAAAATAAATTATATAACCCCTTTTAAAAATTAATTTATTAAAAGATATTTGCTTTTGTCATTTTTGCCTTTACTTTAAGTTAATTAATCTAAATTGTCATTATCACACTCAAGTGCCTCAATGGGGTCCCAAAATAGATCCAAATATTTCCATGGTCGTAAATGGCTCAACCAGTAAGGTTAGTACAAGTGTTAAGGTAATTTTAAATTATTATAATATTCTTTTTACCTTGAATTACCTTATTTATCTTTAACCGTGGTAAATAAAAGTCAAAAGTAACATTCACCAAAAAGTATTTTCATCTTATTGAACCACATTTTACTTACTAAAAATAACCATGTATGTCAGATTTTTAAAATTCAATTCATATAAGTGGTAAAATCTCATTTAAATGAAAAATTCAATTTATTAACTATTATTATGTGGTTTTACTATTCATCAAAAATTGAATTTTTTCAAAAAAATACAAAAAATTTAGCCTAAGCTATATTTGATAGTCCAAAATAAAAAATGATGTCTATTTTACCAAATTATAAACAAAGAAGTTTCATTAATTAATTTAAAATTAATTCCCTTTATCAATACAAATAGTGTGTTTTTAAGAAACAATAACTATCAAAAGATTGATACTTGTTTATTTCCAATTTCAATGTGAAATTAATTACAATAAACAACATTGGATTACATAATAAAAATATATTCTAATTTCACTTTAAAACCAATTATAAAGATAATCTATCCATATAAATAAATTAGATTAAAAAACACTTTTGAATTAAAACACTGTATTTTTCACTATTCATTAAAAAATGAACTTTATCATAAAAATACCAAAAAATTACCCAAAGTAAATTTTGATGTCCCAAATCAAAAGAAGAATTTTATTTGGTCTAATAAAACATATAAAAATGACCAAAACTAGATTTAATGAGGGTTCCACAACACTTTCTCTCTACGGTCAAGAATCTGAACTAGTTGTTCTTCATAAGAGAGATTATCTTCCAACTGAACTACCTCTGAGCTCAAAACATGAGATAGATCTGGAATATAATTTCTCAACATCGAAACATGAATAACATTGTGTACCTGGGATAAACTTGGAGGTAAATCCACTCTTTACGCAACTGATCCAACTTTTTCCAGAATTTCATAAGGTCCAATGAACCTCGGACTCAACTTTTCCTTCTTACCAAAATGAACCTCAAACTCAACTTTTCTGTCTACTCTGAGTTGTTCTCATGTGCTTCTGAATCAACTGAACATTCTCTTCCATCTCTTTTACAAATTTTGGTCCCATCAGCTTCCTTTCACCTACTTCATCCCAAAAAGATAGAGTTCAACAACTCTTTCCATATAATGCCTCAAATGGAGCCATTTGTATACTAGAATGAAAACTGTTATTATATGAAAATTCAACCCAAAAAAGATGTTGGTCCCAAATTCCTTGATAATCCATCGAGCAAGCACATAACATATCATAAAATTTCTGAATTATTCGTTTTGACTACCCATATGATTGAAGATGAAAAGCTATACTAAAATTTAATTCAGTACCCAGCGACTTCTAAATGCCTTTAAAAAATTTAGAAGTAAAATTGGGATCATGATCAGATACAATGGAGAGGAGAACTCCATGCAACCTGATTATCTCTTTAACATACAATTGAGAAAGTTGATCTAGAGACAATGTATCTCGAATAGGAAGGAAATGATCAGATTTAGTCAATCGATCAACAATAACCCAGATTGTATTATTACCTTGAGATGTCTTAGGTAATCCCACAATGAAGTCCATATATATATTTTCCCGTCTCCACTCTGGCACTGGTAAAGGCTGAAAAATCCCTTCTGGTAACTTCTGCTCTGCTTTAACCTACTGACAGGTCAAATACTTCACATTAAAATCATAAATATCTCTTTTTATTCCATCCCACCAGTAATACCCACAAATATCTCTGTATATCTTAGTACTGCCAGGATAAACTGAAAACGGGGAACTATGAGCTTCACATAACAACTCATTCTTCAACTTTGAATCACAATGCACACATAATCTCTTTCCAAATCTCAAAACACAATCATTATCAATGTTATATTCAGGAAACTTACCCTTCTGAACCAACTCTACCTTTTTATGTAACACACTATCTTCCTTCTGTGCCTTCTTAATTTTGTCTGATAGAGATGATCTCATATACACCTGATACAAAACAGAATACTTTATGCACCAACAACTTCTATGCCAAACTTTATCAAATCAAAAACCAAAATATCTTGTTCCAATCATAACATGGTTAATGAAGCATTACTTTTTCAACTCAAAACATCAGCCACTTTATTTTATTTTCCTGGATGGTAATGGATCATGAAATAATAATACTTGATAAATTCCAGACATCTCCTCTATCCCATGTTCAACTCTTTTTGAGTGAATATATACTTTAAACTTTTGTGATAAGTATATATTTCACATTTTACTCCATAAAAATGATGCCTCCAAATTTTTAATGCAAAAACATCATCAGCAATTTCCAAATCATGTGTAGGGTAATTTAACTCATGTGGTTTCAACTGAAGTGAAGAATAAGAAATTACCTGATCATTATGAATTAGGAAACAACCAAGTCCTTTCAACGAAGCATCACTGTAGATAACAAACTCATCATTTCTGGATGGCAGTGCCAAAACTGGAACATTTACCAATATTCTTTTCAATTCTTGAAAACAATCATCACATTCTTTTTTCCAGATGAACTTACCACCTTTTCAAGTTAACTTAGTCATTGGACTAGATAATCATGAAAACTTTTCAACAAACCTTCGGTAATAACCTACCAAACCAAGAAAACTATAAATATCAATTATATTTGTGGGTCTTGGCCATTCTTCAACAACGTTTGTTTTATCAGGATCAACTGTTATGCCATTTTTTTTTAAAATGTGACCAGGGAAAGAAATTTTTTGCAACCAAAACTCACACTTTCTGAATTTCCCATACAGTTTCGTTTCTTTTATGGTTTTTAAGACAACCCTTAAATGAATTTCATGTTCCTCTTTACTTTTGGAACAAACCAAAATATCATCAATGAATACAACCACAAACTTATCCAAGAACTCGCAAACAATTCTATTCATATGATCCATGTATATAGCCGGTGCATTGGTTAAACCAAAAGGCATAACTAAAAATTCATAATGGCCATATCTTGTACGAAATATGGTCTTCGGAATGTCTTCTTCCTTTACTTTCAACTGATGGTACCCTGACCTCAAATCAATATTCGAAAAATATTGAGCGCCCTAGAGATGATCAAACAAATCATCGATATGAGGAAAAGGATACTTATTCTTAATAGTGATTTTATTCAATGCTCTATAATCAATGAAAAGTCTCATGGAACCATATTTATTTTTAAAAAACAATACAAGATCACCCCATGGTGATGTTCTAGGTCGAATGAAACATTTATCTAATAACTCCTGCAATTGATTCTTTAACACTAAAAGTTCAATTTGAGCCATTCGATAAGGGGGTTTTGAAATTGGTCTAGCATCAGAATCTAAGTCAATAGTAAATTCAACTTCCCGATTAGGTATAATACCAGGAAACTCACCAGGAAAAACCTCAAGGTACTCATTTACCACTAGCACATCATTAATCTGAACAGTTCCTTTGTTTTCAACAATATATGCAAGGTAACATTCATTTCCATATTTTACTAGTTTCTAGACTTTCTGATATGTTATCAAAATAAAGGGTTCATTCTTGTATACAATTTGAAAGTCATTCTAAAAATAAACCTCTTCAGCTCTGCAGTCAATCTTAGCATGATAAACAGAAAACCAATCCATACCCAAAATAACATAAAACTCAACTAGAGGTAGAACAATAAGGTTTGCAGGTAGATTCTTTCTGCACACAAGAACATTAATGTTCTTATGTTTTCTTTTTGTCTCAAAATTTACTCCATGTGTTTTTATCGTAGGTTCTATATTTATATCTTGAGATAGAATTACCAATTTACTAGAAAACTTATCAGAAATTAAAGAGTGTGTAGACCCTGAATCAAACAGAACATTGGTATAATATGAACAAACAAATAGTGTACCTATTACAACTTCATTTGATAGCCCAACATCAGCTAATGTAGTTGTAAAGGATTTCACCACCCCTTTCTGCTTGTATTCTGGCTGCTTTCCTTCGGTTGGGTTCTTTGTTGGACACTCATTTGTATAATTACCCATTTCATTGCACTTAAAACATTTTATTGACTATAAATCCTATTTTTATTACCATTACCCAGATCTTTTTCAGTGCAACTACGAGCCTTATGTCCCATTTTACCACATCGGTATCACATAGCGGAATTCAAAACACATTCCCCAGCATGCTTTTTACCACAATTTTCACAAACTACAATCTTATGTTTCTTACCATCAGAATTTTTTTGAAGAGTTCTTACCTTTCGCCTTAGACCTCTTATTTTTTTGTTTTTCAAAGAACACCTGATCAACATCAAACTCCATTTCCACCTTCTCCGCACAACGAACAAGTTTTTTATAACTTTTGAACTCACGAGAAGATAAATACCTTCGATACTTTGGCATTAATCATGAGAAAAAATGGTTTATTTTATTATCAAGATCTCGTATGAAATTTGGAGCATACTTTTCCAATCGAGTGAATTTTTATTCATAAGCAACCACTGAGTCGTCCTCCTCCCTCAATTCTAGGATTTGTTTTCCATTCTTAGATGAACCACCTTTGGAAAATATTTCTCAAGAAACATACCTTTGAATTCATCCCAATTGAGAGCATCAATATCCTCATTATCCCTAATATTTTTCACCATCGACCACCACTGATCAACTTCACCTTCAAAATGGTAAACAGTGAGACTAACCTTTTTATGTTCTGAACAACCCATGACATCGAAAATCATTTCCAGTGCTTTAATCCACCCTTATGCTAGCACAGTGTCAGATGATCCTCTAAATGATGGGGATGTTGCCTCATGAAATGCTCCACTACTGACATGTTCCTCTACAGTTGATCTGGCTAATCTCATGCATGGATACCACCACCATTTATAGCCTGAGTCAACTATGCCATCACTGCAACCAACTGTTCAGTTCTGATTCTGACCATCTCAGGTTGCTGATTTGGAAGTTTGTCTTCCTCCTGATGTCATCCCAACATAGCTTCCCTATTTCCTCTACAGAAAAGCATTCTGAACATAGAAATATCCTAGTCAAAGTAACATGGTTATCTATAAATGCTATATAATTTCAATATTAACATAAATTACCTTATGGATATTAATTTAACAATACCCTAAGTCCTAAAGTTATCTAAACCGACCTCTAATGCCAACTATAAGGACTCAACCTTAAACATTACATAATATTGAATTAAGTTAATCATTCACATTGAGGATATTTTCAGGTTTAGAGTTTTAGAGAATTAGGACAAAACTATTACATCTCAAAAGATTACAAAGTAGACACTTCTACACAGTTTGATTTTTTTTTCATAAAATAAAAACTCTTGAAAAAAAGAGTCATGTCTAGTTCCAGTTTTTAAATAGCATGACTTTTCCTTGATCCCATCCTTGACCTTATTTATCTTTAAGTCCTGTGAAAATATTTCAAAACTTGGGATGAGCATAAAAATCTCAGTAATGGTTATAAAACAAAGAAATAAAACATTTGTTCATATATACATACAAAACATAAACTCTTTTACTTACCTCATGAAATCATAAGATTTTATGAATAACACATAGAAATCATAAATCAAAAAGGTGACTTGTGGCATTCATAACATAATTATATTGTAGTTATCATAGCTACATAGGGAGTTACTTTGGAATACCCATCACATTATATTCCCTAAATATATTAGGAGAAAAATTCACGTTTACCTCTGTCAAGTTACCCAATGCATTGGAGAGCTATCTCAGGCTCACCTGCCCTTGGTTTATCATGGAACCACTCATATACGTAAATAATGCCCAGGAACCATAACATTATCATAACACATAACATAAGAATAAAGGAAAGATAACATTTCCGCATTGCAATAACAAAATATCATTTCAAGATATTGAAATAAAAAATCCATTCTCAAAATAATTTTCAATAAAAAATACTTTAAAAGAGTATACTGTGTTTATTTTTTCCTTTAAATAACATTATGGCTTGTTAAAGAAGCCAAAGATCAAATAATACTCGCAGTGGTGGAAAGGTTTTTTTCCCCGCTTACGTTAAAAAACATACCTTTTGTCATTTAGTAAAACACTTCTTATAAAAATATTCCCTTTGAATGAAATGAAAATTCAAATGGGTTTATACACTGTATAAAATAAATTCGTGTATAAAACTAAATATGCCTCAATGAAAGGAGATTGAGACGAAGTCCCTTACCTCGTGTCCAACTTGACTGGATCATTCTTTAATATCCTAAATAATAAACTAAAGTTAATTTCTACTTTCTTAATAACCTTTTTCAAGTTAATATTCCTTTTATATCATTTATTACCATGTTATAAATATTATGTAATCATTTAAGGTAACAATGTTTGTTTTTTTGATATTTGGTACTTGAGTCAAAAATGAACACCTTATATTTACAACTTGTCCATATTGTCAAAGGTCCATTATATCCAGAATGATATTCACTATTTATATTTCATGCATATCATATATATCTAGTATATATATATATTTATAACAGTACATATCTTTTGGAGGTAATAAATGAAATGCACCGTTCATGGAGACGGAAAGCTGTGCGTACGAATGAATGCTACTTTCATTTCTATTTATTATTTTAATGGAATTAAAATATAATGATACATTGTTATATTATAATTCTAGTATAATATCATATATAATATCATTAACTCTATCCTTTATATGTCCCACATATGGTATTAACGAGTCATATAACTTTGACGGGGCGGTAGTCTGCACTTCCTCAAATGAAATTATCGTGTTTACCCATAATGGAAACCATAATGGTATGATATAAAAAAAAATAAAGAAACATGAAGAAGAAATAAACATAATATATATCATATATAAATATAGTATCATCTTAGGAGGTAGGAGATAATCGAACAATCATTGTCTCGTGAGGTGTTAGTTTGTCATCCACAGAAACAATATGTTCTTCAGCCATTAGATGGAGGTGTGTGTAAGTGTAGTTCGAATACTTCTCATAACAACATCATAGTATATTGAGGTTACTATTTTTGTTATAAAATAAATGAATAAAATGATTTTATGAGTTGGAGAAGTAAAATAAAAGAAAAGAAGTTAAGAGAGACCGTTACATTTAATTTGGGTAACTTCCTTTAGTTTGAACCAAAAGGACTTATTGAAGTGCCTTATGTCTAAGGTAAGGCTTCTAGGAGGAGGAGAGGGATGTAGGGAGCTTAATTGGTCAGATTTTGGATGAGCCTAAAGGCTTGAGAGGTGTGAGGATTTGGTTAGAAGTGAAGTATTTTTATAAGGGGGAGGAGGGGCTCTTTAGGAAAGTGTGATAATATTATTTTATTATATAATGATATTCAGTTTCTAAAAGTCCAAAACTAATTAAATTCGAAGATAATATGACTCATGGTCGAAATAAAATCATCCTATAAGAATTGGATCCGTTTTGGATATTGTTTTAATATTTATAATCTTATTTATTTAAATCTTTTATTAATGAGGTAAATACTGCATCATTATGGTGTCATAAATAATTTAACTTATTTGATGTCTAAAAATTAAAAAAAATACAATGATGTAGGAAATATTTTTATATTTTCAATGAATATTTATAGTTGAAAATATAATTTATATAACCCCGTGTAAAAATTAATTTACTAAAGGATATTTTCTTTTCTCATTTTTGCCTTTACTTTTAGTTAATTAATCTAAATTGTTATTATCTCTCTCAAGTGGCTCAATGGGGTCCCAAAATTGACCCAAAGAAGCCCATATTCGTAAATGACTTAACCAATAAGGTTTGGATAAGTTTTAATCTAATTTTGAATTATTATAATATTCATTTTACCTTGAATTGCCTTACTTGACTTTAACCATGGTAAATAAAAGTCAAAAACTTCATTTAAATTAAAACGTCAATTTTTTTAACTACTACTAAGTGGTTTCACTATTCATCAAAAATTGATGTTTTTCATAAAAATACCAAAAATTCAGCCTAAGATATATTTGATAGTCTGAATTCAAAAATTTTGTATACATTACCAATTATAAACATATAATTTGAATTAATTAATTTATAATTAATTCCCTTTATGAAAATAAATAGCGTGTTTTTAAGAAACAATAACTATCAAAATATTGATACTTGTTTATGTCCAATTTCAAAGTAAAATTAATTCCAATAAACAACATTGGATTAAATGGAAAAAATATTTTCAAATTACACGTTAAAACCAATTAAAAGTATAATCTAACCATATAAATAAATTAGATTAAAAGTCACTTTTGAATTAAAATATAGTATTTTTTACTATTCATTAAAAAATGAACTTTATAAGAAAAATACCAAAAAATTTCCCAAAAAACATTTTGATGTCCCAAATATAAATAAAAATCTTATTTGGTCAAATATAACATATAAAAATGACCAAAACTAGATTTAAATATGTTTTTCCATTAAAAGGCGGTAAATTGACCTTTTAATGTAAATTGTGCTTAAAATTAGATTCATTCGTATTTTAAGCCTCTAACATTTTATTGGATATATTTAAATACATTTAAAAAACATGTATAATCATATTGTAGTATGTTTTTTTCATTCCCACCAACACAATGGCTAGGACTTAACTACCATTTAAAATAATAATATTATATTATTAGTGTGCAATGTAAGATTTCAAAGAAACATGTTGTTGCGTATCAGGTACGCTATCGAACATAGCAACCCCTTTAAAGTAAAATTAATATTTAATTCAAAAATTTTAATAAATAGGAAATATGTCTTATTCTTTATTTACATGGGATGTTATAGAGACACCAATGGATAATTATATGAAAGATAACTTCATTTATATATATATATATATGTTTTTTGATAACGATATGCTTACATGTATTCATTAATTGGTGAGTGAGTCATGGTATGGATGATAAATAGTTTTTCCATATTTGTTTATTAGTTAGATTCATTAGTTTATTCTTTAGGATTTATCATTATTATTTCACATTTTTATTGAGGGGTTGTGGGGAGTATCCAAATATGTATACTTGTATGATCACCCTATATATATAAACTATTTTTCAGGTATATATAATACGGTAATTGATTAAGCTTTGTGTTACTAACTCATGGA
Source organism: Viscum album (assembly GCA_963277665.1). Taxonomy (NCBI): domain Eukaryota; kingdom Viridiplantae; phylum Streptophyta; class Magnoliopsida; order Santalales; family Viscaceae; genus Viscum; species Viscum album. The sequence continues at coordinate 360,568,660 of OY728131.1, forward strand.
GTATCTGAGGAGCTGTTAGAGTTAATGGTCTCTATCTAGGCTTTTTTTTATTTATTTTTAGTTTTTTACTTTATTTATAATAGTATGCTCATTTATTGGGATTTCTTATTTATTTATCCATGGTGTTGGTTGGTTGTATCTCATATTACCATTTATTCCTTAAAATTTCATAAATATAGTAATACCTCTCATTTATTATTATATACCCTTGTTGTTAGTCACTAACATGTGGTCTTTTAGAGTCTGGATTCAAGTGTTATCTACTTCCCCTTATTACTGATAGAGAAGGGAACTATTAAAAGGGTGGTTGTGACTGAGTGTATCAGAGATAATGGTTGAGAGATGAGATGACATTTAGAGATAGGAATTAGTGAGAATGTGTGGGTTGGTAGGTAAATAGTATCAATTGGACTTAGAACATGATGTATTCAAGGGAAACAATCAATAAAATGGTTATTTAGGTCCCTATGTGATTTTACAAAAGGAACTTCAAGTTTATTGAACATGCTAAATAAAGTGATAATTATTCTGAGGAAAACACCTAGGTAAGGATGATACATCATAATTGTGTGGTTATGTATTTTAATGGGATAGATAATGTGAATTGTGTTAAATTTTAAATAATTAATTAATCACAAATATTATATATTCTTGGTTTATGATGACAATAATTTTTTTTATTTTATAGGAATGGATCAAGACTGGCATCTCTGTCTGGTTCCCAATAAATATATTTAGTAGGAAGTTCGGGCAGATAATTTTAAGGTGGGGGATAAAGATGAAACCATATATAAGAGGACGCAACAAGAGTTTTAGTGACATGGTCTATAGATGTATAAGGAATTTTTTTCATATTAGAATATTGAATGTTGGTTAAATGAGGTGAGGATTTATTTCAATTCAATTTGTTCTTAGAAACAATGCTATGTTTCATAGTTTGTGGTGGTGATGCATGGGGAAGCTCAGTAGCAGTTTTTTTATTCCGCATGGATCATGATTATTTTTATATTTTGTGGGAGATGTTCTGAGATTAGTTTTAGGATGTGTTTTTTCTTAAACCATGAATGAATATTATCTATGGGAGAATTTTTCCTTTATCAATGGGGTTTCAACATGTGAGAATTTAGTATCCAATATAAGAACCTCCAATATTATTCCTTATAGATTCTTCAAGATGAGGAGGTTTGGATGAGGTATTTTTAGGATGCATTACTACCAGATATCTAGTGTCTAGTCACCCCTTTTATGTTTAATACATACCTTAAGGTTCTTGTGAGTTCATAGTTCTTTGAGAGGAGATTTTCCATGACTAGATCATCTCTGGAGGGGAGTCATAAATATTATTTATAGAGTATAGTTGGGGATATAATATCTTACATTCCTTATTATAATAAATTTTATACCTCATGAATTCAATTCAATCCATATTCATTTCATTTCGATGGATCACATAGTTGTTAGACCCTTTCGAGTGGTTCAATCATGGTTTTTTTATAACACCCTATGATTTTATGATATATTTATCTTTAATGAATATAAATTGTTCTATATCTTACTTTACAAAAAAAATTAAATTATTTGAATAATTCTTATTCATTATAAAATGAATCAAATTTTATGGAATTTAAATGAAATATAATTAGTTAAAGTAATTTCTAATTCACTTTGGAAATACTATTGATCCTAAAGAATTATTTTCAAATTTATTTTTATTATAAATTTTTTATCATGTAATGGTTATTTTATATTATTTAAAAATTGACTAAATGTATTAAACTTATAAATAATATTTTTTTATAAATGATTACAGTGAATTCATTTGTTATCAGTTAGTTATAAAACAAAATAAATCAATTAAAATTAAAAAGAGATATTTTTCTATAAAAACTAATTTTATGTGCATAATTTGTTTTTATTTTTATTTAATAACCATTGATGAATGAATTTAATATAATTTTAATATAATTTATTCAATGAAATATTTTAACATTAATTTAATGGTTTCTACTATTCAAGGAATTGGATTAAATTTAGTTTCATACTTAAAATTATTTTTTATTAAAACTAATTTTGTGGAATTTTGAAAACTTGTTTTGAAAAAAAAATCAACCCCTTATAAAAAATTAAATTGATATAATGGGTTCCATATTTTCAATCATCATGACCAATTCTGGTAAATATTCCACTTTCATTTTTTGCCATAATGAATAGTGACTATTGTATAAATTTGTTACTTTCGTAAAGGTTAAAAGGTGTTTAAAAGGGGTCAAACTATAGGGAAAAGGACTAAAATAAAAAAACACTATTTTAATACTTTTGGGTTTATTATATTTGTATCCTATTATTTATATGAGATTACCTAAGAGGCGGTGATTTTATTATCCAACAAAATTTTTGATTAAATCTTAATTATATATCAAAATCCCCTTATTTATAAAACACCCAATTAACTAATATAGTTGGTATATGTAATATAATGTTTTAAAATAACCTCTCATGATCATTATAAAAAATAATTTAGAATTAATTTATATTCTCCTAATATTATTATACTATTATACCTATACAAAACAATAGATATATCACTTATAAAATCATGTTACCATAGAACTATTTTGCAATAGTGTTTTGAAAAACACCTTTTTAAAAAAAATATAAATCATCCATTAAAACACATAACAGAAATAAAAATAAAATAGCTTCAGTCTCAAGAAAACACCTAGTAATATTGACTCAATAATAACCCTAAATCTATAAATTTTATAAACATGTACAAATGATCCATATCCTAAAGCATGTATAGGTTATAGTAGTACACATGGATATGCAGGCGTATTTCATAGTCTCTTCCATAATTACGGTGGGAATAAAAAATGTAAAGGGAATAATGGAAAGAGTATATAACTAGTCATATATGATCTATAGGAGCATGTTAATTAATATATATTTTTATATATAAATAAATTCAATCAAAACTCAATGGTAACATAAAATAGAGTTATAGAAATGTGGTTTTGATGCAATATTAGATTAGAGATTAGTTGTTCTGCAAAATCAACTTATCTTCTTAATGTATTCCTTCTGTTTTGAGAGGATATCTCAAGTATAGAAAGTATTTTTATAAATTTTTGTGATATACAGATGAATATATTGTGTTTCGATATGTTTTAAATAAATAAATTGTTCATGTTTTCCCACCCACTGCATACTCGATCTCTAGTCTTCTTTAAAATAAATCATCCTAAAAAAATATCCATTGGAGATTGATAATTATGAATACTCATATTTAGCATGAAATGAAATAGGATTAAATTATTCTAGCCCAATATTTAATTTCTAAAAAAAATTATTAAATATTATTAAAATATAATTCAAATTTAGACATAGGGTCTTGAAGTGGTTCATGTCAGATTATCCATGATTGCTTCAACTCTTAGAGAAAACATTGGTTGAATCCCCCAATAGGTAATGTGGTCAATCCAAAGAATGTGTGGTCACTCCATTTGAAAGTGAGATTTCCCAAATTATATATGGTAACCTCTACCCCTTTCCAAAAAAACTAAACTTTACTATATGGATGCATGACTTCATCATGTGGTTGATCAAAAATAACATGTGGTCACTCTGAAACGTGGTGATTTTTCTGAGAAATATTATTTACCATAGGTTTGCTTCACCTGGCCTTTCACTCACTTGGTCACATGTGTTTAGTTGATAATTTTGCGAGAAACCTGCCATGGTTTATCAAATAGGTATGTGGTCAATCCACATTATTTTTTGGTCACTCAAACCCTTTGTGAAAATTTTAAATAATTCCAAGTTGATTCTTTCATTCAGTTAACTTTGTCTTGTTCCCAATTAAGTACTCTTATATTCACTTGAGTACTTATAATTTTTTTACACTTTGAACTCACAATTTATTTTCTTTATATAATAAAATTATAATCAATCTAACTCATATGAAAATTTCAATAAATAATTTGGAAATTAATGTTGCCAAAAATAATCCCAAAATTTATTAATAATAAAATAAACATGATTTGATAACATTAAAAATGAATTTTTTGATAAATCCAACAATATCACTCTTTTTTTTATCAGAAATCATTGTATAAATAAAAATAAATTAGTACACTTATTATCCATTTATATAATTAATTATATTCCTTCATAACCTTCCATACCGTATTTATTCCAACTTTTGGGATTATAAAAAAGATTACATATGAGAGTTTGATAGTTTAAACCAATATATCAAAGAAACATTAGATTTTGTTATGAAGATAGGTGAAAATAATCAAATACAGTACATGATATAATGATCCAATAATTAAGAACATAGATTGTATTAATTTTTAAAAAGTTAGAAAAATTTACAATTTCCCTATCAGAGGATTTAATATGAATCATAACTAGTAGGTCCTCTAATGGTTGAGGGGTTAATTGGTTTTCTACCATTGTAATTTTATGGAGTAAGATAAGGTTAAGGGATAGATTTAAGATAATAGGAAACATTGGGAATTATAATTCCTTTGTAATTAGGTTTGATATAATGAATGGACTGAGGAAGACTGATACCAAAGGGTGTTTCAAGAGGTGTAGAGCCTGGAGTGGTAGTAGTTTAAGCACGATTTATGTGAAGAGTTGGAGGAGCTCAAAGGGAAGAGTTTCTTATGTAATTTTATGGTTCTAAAATTCAAGTGATGGTTGATACAACTCTTGATCCATGCTCTATTACTTGTATAAACTTGTTATTATCTGTCCTAAATTGATCAAAAAAAAATGAGTCTTAATAAGTAAATTTTATAATGGATTTGAAGGGTTGAGTTATGTTATGAATTTTCACATCTATTTCAAAATATTCAATTCTGTCTTTAAATTTTCCTTAGTGAAAATAAAAGGGATAAATTATTTGGTGTCACCCATAATGAAATCTTTATCCTTAGTAGTATTAGTTGTATTATATTTAACCATATCAAAAATTTCCTCACCATGAGGATAAAGATCTAATTCCATAAAATTAATTTCATCATTGATACTATATAGATAAATTTATATTCCCTTACACACAATTCTTCTATTTACATCTTCATCTATTGAAATGGGTGTAAGAGGAGAAATAAGAGAAGGAGTATGAGTCATGGAAGAACTTGTGATAATAGTTAGATATCCTTTTTCATGATTAATTAACATATCTATTAAATCTTCTTAAAGATATCCAACTTGTTATCTAAATAAATCAATCTCATGATCCATATGATCTAATTTAAAAAAAATCTGCAGTTGTATATAAACAAAAACACTTGAAAGGATAATGTCTCTATCCTCATTCTTTTCATATTCACCTATACTATCTATACTAAGAAAAAAATCAATCAAAAATTCAAAATATCATTCTTAAATTTAAGGGAGTGGGATTAAGTAGTGAATGAATTATAAGTAGTAGAAATTGGTTGAAATGGATCTAGGATAGGTTTTGGGTCACTAAAAACCAAATTATAGGCTCTCAACATTGATCCTTCATTATTTGATGATTCAAACATAGGCATATCAATATCTTTAATACAACTATAACAATCTTCTATAATTATAGATTCTATTATAGGAGATGATTTATATATAGGATCACCATGAAGAGAGACATTTGAATTATTTCCTTGAGAATAAGGATGAATTGCTTCTTTAAGAGTGGAACTAAACATGTTATGCGGGGCATCATCAACTGAAAATCTGATCCTTCCTTTTTCTTTAATAAAATGAGAAGTGGTACTCTGCACAACATTTTATGGAGATTTGAAAAAATCAGTTGTCATTTACATCCAATTTTGGTGGGCTATCATCATTCTAATCATCCCTAATATCACTATCAAGGGTAGGTGGGCCCATTCTTATAAAAGGTCTCTCGTGAGACTTATCCTCTCTAGGTTGTGTAGAGTCAAAAATCAGTGCTCCGCATATCTCAAACATAATTGATATATCTATGAATAGAGTTTCATCATCATCCCTTACAAATTTATTAATATTACTTTTGATTCATAAGTACTACTTCTTACTTTCTCAATCATTTTGAAACTCACCAAGGAGATAGATATTTTAAGAAGCTGTGATTAAGGGGAATTGGAGGATATTTTTTAAGGGGGAGTTTCTAAAAAGGGTATATACTATTGTATTGGGGGATAATTATTAATTAATTTCATCTTATTATGATTTATTTATAATCTCAGAGGGAATTATAAATAATATCTAAAAATTTATTAAAAGAACAAAGAGTTATATGTTTTTTAAATTTATTATTTTTCATTCTAGTGTTGTGTTTTGTACTTTACAAAAAGGAGGATATTGTTGAGTCAGAAGACTTACTTCTTACTTTTCTACTCCTTTAGTTATAGAAATCACAAATAACTTCTCTAATATATGTTTACTAATTTTTATATTCAAAGTGTTTATGTTTGTTTTTGTAGAAAACATTACTTTATACCATACATAGAAATGTTTCTAATGTATTATGAATATAAATGTTTCATCAATAAATCAGAACCATCAGACTGAAGGTGAATCAAATCCATCAAATGTCCTTTATTCTGACCAATGGTTAGAAATATGTCTTGTATATCGAACTGAAATAATTCATGACCATCGGACTAACCTTGGTACTGATAAATCAGACGAACCTTCATTCAATATATTATATTGAAAATAAAGAATGGAGTCTATCAGAATGACTAAAGCTTATAATTGGAGTAACGTAGATTTGTTTTTATCATAAGGAATACTTTTTATCATTATAATGGTTCTAAAAAAGATATCATACATGAAGGTATGTCATATCATGATGATCTTTCAAGTTTAAGATGTCTGAATCCATTGCAACTTGCTCAAGATTATGATCGTAGGAGATTTTCCTGTAAATAGGAGGTAATTTAAAGATTTGGGAGTAGATACATTTTTTCAACTCAAGTCTTCTAAAAGTTTCATAGTGTGAACTACTTGTTCTGATTTTTTGTAATACTTTAGATATTTTTCATTCTAAGGAATCATTTTTCAATTTTTTTTCCTCTAGAACTTTTTCTTTTTTATTTTATGTCCAATCATTATTCCGATAAATAGATTCAAGGTATAGGAAGACGATGGATCTAATCAATAAGGCCGAGTTATTTCAAGGCTATAAATATAGATACTTATAATCATATCAAGGGATTCCGAGGATAGAAAGATAGAGCTTTCTCTTAACATCATATCAATGGATTTCTGGGTAAGGAATGAAATACCTTTATAGGATTTGTAAAACTATGTATACCTTTAGTTAGTGTTTTCTTATTACCTTTACACATATGGTTAAATAGTGAATTATTTTAATATATCATTTAAGTCATTATTAATTTTATATGTTGTGTATTTCTTGTTTGTTCAAGATCTATTTTTCCTCTATGCATTGTATTAGAAAGCTAATTGTTTTACTTATCTTTCTAAAAATAATTTCATTTGTGTGTCAGTGATTTCGATAAAACATACTCTGATATAGTAGGACAGTCTATGATTCTGATTCTTATACTCTGATCATCGAATATTACTGATTGTGATATTTTTTACTTTAATAGGTATAGTGTTTTGTTTACTTTAAATTTTTAACCTACAATTCACCCCATCTTGTAATCCATTATAGACTCTTATGATCCAATAATTACATCTAAAGAGTAATGATCCTGGATTCTTCTTCCCCTCATGAGTTTTTACTCCTTTTATGGGTCCTTATTTTCTTGAAACCACTAGATGCTAGGTCAATACTTCTTCATAAGCCCTCATGTTTTCCACATTAATGTATAATTTTACATCCTCATCACAATATTATAAATATAAATCATCATAAACTATTTGATCAGTTTCTATGCTTTGATCAATTTCATCTCTTGGTCTAGTTGGATTCTTTAGAGGACTAAAGTTCTCATATAGCTTCCCATAATTAGAAACCCATGTCTTCTTATAAGGGATCCAACAAACCTTTATCCTTTTACATGTGGTTTGATTTAGGAAAATTCTAATAGTGGTTGTAGAATATTTCCCCCCTTCAAGAACAATCCTTTAATATATATAAGGGTAGAGACAAACTTAGGATACGGTAAGTAATTGAACTGATAAGAGATATTTCTTAACTCATCTATATACCTCATAAAGTGTTGGTGGAAGACTTATATTCACTCCATTAACCATTAAAATAGATAAATAATCGATCTTGATGAATGAAAATACTGAAATCCCTTTACCTAGGAGAAGTAAAGTATGAAATAATCTTAACCAAGAACCTAAATTCACCACAAAACTCAAGTACATTTGGCCTTCTAGAATTTCTCTTTCATATCAACTATTCTAAATTGCTTTAAAAATTGAAATGGGAATTTTTTTGGTAAAAATTGAAAATATTCATACTCACATTATAGTTATTTTTTTAGACTTACAAACAATATATTAGAAGAAAATATATGTTCCTACCCATCAATAACCTTCCAAATATGACTGCCTTTCTTCATCTTTAAAACGCATATTCAGATAAATTTTTTTCTCTAAACATGTATAAAAGGGTTTTCATTTCCCATGAACTAATTTTTCCACCCTTGATTCGACATGGATATCCACACTAGAGAACATATTGGTCTAAACCACTTCATGTCCATGTCTTTTTATGGAACTACTTATTGGGATAAAAGCTTCCACTTAAAGGCTTCACAATTCCACTATTATTAGATATAGTCTTTAAAAAGTGCTTGATGAATCCAAAGTAGAATCCTTAATAAAATGATTCATCATAGATAATCTTGATTGATATTTAAGGGTTGGAAGTATAGGGTTTTTTTATCGGATATATAATTATAACAAAAAAAAATTAATATTACATATTAATTATCAAAATAAATTAAATAAATTTCAAAAATGAATACCTTAATTCCTAGAAGTATATAAAAAATAAATTTAATTTTAAATTTCTAATCATTCATAATTAATGTTTGATATAATTCAATATCTCAAAATTCATAATCTTGGTAAATATGTCAGTAAGATAATGTTTATGTCCAATTTATTCATGATTGATATGCCTATTTTGAAAATGATCTCTTAAAATTGTTTCATTATATCAATATGTTAAGTAGTAGAGTGATACACTAGATTCTCATAATTGATAATATAACTTGTGTTATAAATGTTTATGGGGAAATATCTATATTGATATCCATACTATAAAAAAGTATGTTGAATCCATATAAGTTTTTCACAACATATAAAATGTTTCTATGTATTTAGCTTCAGCAGAGGATAAATAAAAAGTGTTCTCTTTCCAACTAAACCAAGATACTAGAGAATTGCTCTAAAAGTGACATGTTTTATAGGTTTTGTTCAATATATCTTAAATCAACTGAAATCAGCATCATCCTCACTAACTAAATAGAAACCATGTCCTCCAGAATAAAACTATACAAAATTAATTATACTCTTATGGTATTAAAAAATTGTTTTAACTAAATTTATGTGAGATTCCTAAAGATTTTAGTGAATTTTATCCCACACACAAAACTATAAATAATATTTTGTTGGACAGTATTTAAGTATATTATACTTCCAAACATACCTCTTAAATTGGTTTGATCAACTAGTTTTATAGTTTCATTGAGATCTAAAACAATTCCACACCAAAACACTGATTGTACTCAAGGGTGTGTCACTCCCTTTGTACTCATGGGGGTGTCACTCCCTTTTGTAATATCCACACCAAAACATTTCAAAATTTAATTTGTTTATTTACATTGATTTAAAAATAATTCCTTCCATATTTTAGAAAAATAGAAAAGGAAAAATAATTTCAACTCACCCTTTAAACTTATTTCAAATTCATTTTTCCTCATTTTTTTATATTATATACACAAATATATTTTTGATGAACTAAAAATAATATCATCAATATTTATTTAAAATGATAAATAAACTTTTTAATTTTTTTATAAATTGGGTATGATCATTTATCCCTTTCTAAACCCCATTAAAATTAAAGAAATAGTTGAGCCTATCATATCAAGATCTAGGATCTTGTTTTAAACAATATAAAACTTTATAATGTTTAAAAACAAATTTGGAAAATGAGGATTTTGACATAGAGAGTATTTTTCAACAAAAACATCCTTACTAATATAATCATTAAGGAATTTAATCTTAAAATCCATTTGAAATAGTTTTAAATTAAGATGTGATGTATAAGATTGAATTGTTATTATTTCTCTATGTCTAGCTATGGGGGGAAAGGTTTCATTATAATAAATTCCTTCTTATTGACTATAACATTGTGCAACCAATATATCATTATTTCTAACTATGGTTTTATTTACATCAGCAGTGTTTCTACACACCCATTTAGTGATAATAGTTAGATAATCTTTAGGACTTGCAACAAGTTTCTAGAATTTTTTTATTTTAAACTGAATCAACTCTTCTTTTATATCCATGACCCAAAATCTATCATTAATGGATTCAGTGATGTTTTTTTGTTTAAGATGTGACATGAAGTCTTGGTGTTTGACCTAGGTTTTAATAGATTCACTTATCTATTTACATTATCACAGTCTCCAATAATAACATATAAAGGATGGTCTCTATGGGTTGAAATTTTATTAAGAATATAGGTACTTGGTTCTTCCAGGTATTCCTCATAAAATAGTTCCTTATATTTTTCAACATTGGAAGATTAAACATGATAATCAACACATTAGTCAGATGTTTTGAGGGTTTTTTATACTAAAATATGATATATCATACTGAAGGTTTTATAGATATTTATTAGGCTCACATGGATCTTTTTTATCAAAAGTGATGTGTTTATATTCCTCAGCAAATTTAGTTCTTTTATAAAAAAACTCTATAGGATTTTCTATAAGTTAACTGACCTAGGAAAATTCTTTCATCACTCATTGGAGAAAACTTGTCATGGATTCCCTTTTAATTAATAAAGAAGAATTTATATCCAAAAAAATTAAATTAATTAACTTTAGGTTTTCTACCATTGCACAATTGGTAATATTTCTTATTTAAAATAGGTTTGATAAAAAAACATATTAGTAATATAGCAATATATATTAGAAGCTTCATCCCAAAAGTATATAGGTAAGTTATACTCATTAAAAATATTCTGAGAAATTTCTTGAGGTTTTATATTCCTTGTCTCAAACAATCCATTTTTTAGGATTTCTAAGAGTAGAGTGATGTTTATTATAACAATAGTGTGAGTATAAATATTTAGATCCTTGATTTTCAAACTCATGATCATAATTTATACTTAAAATTTTTAATTGTATTTCCACTAATTTTTTTTATAGAGTTAGTATATTGTGGGAAACATCTAAAAGATTAACTTTTGGAGTTATAAATTACACCCATGTGAATCTTGGATAATCTTTTACAATCACATTAAAATAATGTCTTCGTGCAAAAATAGAAACTCTATATGGTCCAAAAAAATCAATGTGAACCAATTCTAGAGGTAGAGTGGTTGAAAAATCATTCTTTGAATTAAAATAAATTATATGATGCTTCCCTTTTCAATAAGGACTGTAGAATTTAACTTTTGGAAATACTAGCTTGGCCGATATCTAACTACATAAATTATATTAGTATTTCTAAGAGGGTTTATATTGGATTCTCCTAGCCTCCTATTCCACACCCAATATTCTCTATAAAAGGAACATAATAAATAATCATTATTTATAAATTAATGATTCTAAATTTACCACATACACATTATAATGTCTTAAATATATAAATACTAAATCTTGACTGGAATAATGGATATTATAGGTATTTGTTTCAAAAATCATATGGAAATAATTATAAAATAATTTAAAATAATAAATAAATTATACTTTGATCCATTAAAATAAAAAATATTAGAAATTAAAATAGAGTTAGAGTTATTAATTTATCCACAACCAAAAAATTACCTTTAGTATTGTCACTAAAATTGACATGCCATATATCAACATTTGAAAGGTTCTTAAAACATGAGTAATTATTAGTCTTATGTCAGGATCTTCCACTATATAGACACCATAAGTTCTTATTGGTACTCTTCAAAATTTTATCCTACCCAAAATTAATAGAACAATGAATTTTTTACCCAAATACTCTTGGGTCCAAAAATTATATCACATAGGGCTTTGGGACTCAAAATAAGTTTAATGGGTCTACCAAAAGAATATTTGAGTGATCCAAAAATAAACACCTTCTTATGTATATAAGTATATGAATTTTTTATAGAATTTTAATAGCTTTAACTAGGATCAGATATATTCTTAATTATTTTTCTTTGACCTGGATGGTACCCAATTTAGTTCTATTTTTTTTTGGTCTATTTATCATGCATCATAGTCTAGGTTTATCTTCCCTAAGTGAAATTTCCATGGTCTTTTCTGAGTATTTCATTTTACAATTTAAGTTCATTGTTTTCTACTAACATTAAAAATTATTTTCTTTTTCAATACAAATATTATACTTTAAAGAATTGGAAAAAGTATGTTGTTTTTTCAGGGTTTTTATATTTATCCTATAACTCATTAAATGTTTCTCCCAATATATTTTATTATTTAAATAAATCTTTTGTAGACATATCATATTCATCAATATTATAATTTTTAAAAGTAATAGGAATAGATTTTTTTTTCTCATGTTTCATACCCATAAATAATTGATTTTATTTCCCATTTGGATTATCTATAGATGGGTCTGAGTCACTTCAGTTATCCCTAGAATCACTCCATGTTTCCTTCATGGGTTTATTGTGTTTCATTCTTTAGCTTGCATAAACCTTCATATAATTAAAATTTGGAAAATAATCTTTTACATGTAATTTTCTCTTTCACTCATAATAATTAATTTCCCGAAAATTATCATCCTTCATCCAATCTCTTTTCCTATCATATTTTCATTTGAACTTTTATTTTATAAAAATATATTTTATCCATAAAATTTCGTAAACCATCTAGCTAGATGATCCATTTCATTACTAATAGTTGAATCATCTTCATTCCCACATGTATTATTATATTTACCAATTGAATTTGATTTAGATTAAGATTATTATAATTAAATTGACATTATACATTCAACATATTCACTATTCACTTTAAGATCTTTTTTATACATAAATTTTTTTCCAATTAGTTCATTGACTGGTAATTATCCAATGTCACGAGATTCATTTATGGAGATAGTCATTCCTCTCTAACAATCAGGTAGACCGGCCAATATCCTCAAAAAATATATATTTTTGATGCACTTTATATCAATGATCAGACATGGTATTAATAATTTTATTAAACCTACGATATATATTAGATTTAGATTTATCATTTATTATGGTTGAATGTATCATATTTAATGATATAAGTATTTATTCACATTTATTTAACATTTTATGTTACTTAATGGGATATAAAAATATTATCTAAGACTAGGTAAGAAGTAACACAGACAAATATTTTATTAAATTCAAACAATCATAATGAAGAATATAAATAATTCATGGATTTACAGTTACAATCAATGGTTTCCTTAGAGGCATCACTACAATCAGCTCTTGAAACTTTTTATTTTTTATATTAATCTTCTATTAAAGTTCATATATCAAAACCCATACTTTCAAAATGAATTTTTATTTTTATTTTTCACTAAACATAATTTCAGAAATTAAAATAATGTAGTGTATTTTTATTATGACCATGAGATATAGAGTTATCCATAATCCTAGAATTCTAATAACAAGATAAAATAGTGATCTTATCCAGGTGACTTGGTCAAGTTTTGATACAAAAAAAATCATAAATTACAAACAAATAATCCTTTGATACCAAATACTGGTTGGAGTGGAGTACTCAAGAGGGCGTGAATTGAGTATCCAACAAAATTTTCTATAAAAACATCTTTATAAATAAAAAAATACCTTATTTAAAAACCACCCAATTAACTAATATAGTATCTATATATAATTTAATGTTTTGAAATAGCCTCTCAAGATAATGATAGAAAATTAGTTTGAATAACATGGTATTATCCAGATCATTTGATATTATTATACACATATTAAATAGTATATATATCACATGTAAAATACAATATATTTAGTCTCAAGATGATAGAAAATACACTTCAAGGTAGTCAAAAGTTGGTAATTTTTATAAAATATAAAAATATGATCCACAACCTTCATAAAAATTGGTTCAACTCCATTTAACTAATATAGTATCTATATATAATTGTCACGAACCGAATCTGGTCGCTGCCAAAAACGGCACCAAACCCAGCCCGTGACAAGACCTGAAGGGCGTTACCTATCCCCACTAGCTGGAACAAGTGCCCGGGTATCATTTATCTTGGTTTGGGAACGATTTACCCGAATATGTAGAGATAAAACACCAAAAATATTTGATAAAATGAATCTAAAAAATTCATACCAACAAGGTATATAAAAAAATCCAGAACTAAATACATAAGTTCAAATGAAATAAAAAAGGTCCAAAGACACAATGGAACAGAAACAAAATATCCCCATTGACTCCACATGACAAGGGGTCATCACCCCCAAGCCTTCTCCACTACTCCGCCCCAAGGATGAGGACTAACACCCTGAACCGCCATTACCCTTAGCCTTTCCTTTACCTGGGTCAAAAAAAAGTCTACTTACACCCAATGGGTGTAAGTAGGGTGTGAGCCTAATACCAATAGGATACCACCCTATGATTCCAAGGTTCATGCAATACAAGGTGAAAAATCAAGTAGTTTTAATATGCAATGAAAAGCAATGACAAATTCCAAGAAATGCAACTTTAAATTGAAAACATTTTTCAAGGTAAAACTTTCAGAATGTTAACACATTTAAATAGTAATGTTAGATACTGAAATATAATTCCAAAGACACCCAAATACATGGTAAAATACCAAAAATCCAATGATCAACAAAATCGGGAACACCCCTAGGCACTAGATAGTCTCGGGCCCTATGTACCTTGTACCTCGGTGTAATGTAACCATAGTAAAATCCATTCTCATGCACGATCCACTAGTAGGGAACATACCTATAACCTATTGGTCCCCAATCATCATCCACATAGTTTAGTTAGATTTGTCATTATCCAAATGCTAAGTGAAACAGGGAAAAAACCCATCTGGTCCACTAACCGTACTAGTACAAATCCGCCCCACCTAGGTACCCGGGCTTCCGCCTTTGTGCTCAAAAAATTTCAGGATTTAACACATATCCATTTTAATGTAAAACACCACTAAGAGTAACATACACCAAATATAGTAGCTATCGCATTTTATACCACTTAAAACACACAACAAACACTTTGAATTTGAATAAATCAATTTCTCAAAATCCCATGTTGTTTTGCACACAAAACCCCTTAAGAAACCCACTTGTACACTATGTTCACACTTGTAAGTTACAAAAACAGTAAAGGCAGAAAATACATTTAAATTAAAACAAAAAATCAATTTTCAGGCATCCCCATGTTAAACAAGAAGTGTTAACTTTGTAAAACCTTCATTTTCACACAAAAGTGGAACCAAAACTTCACTTTCTTTACAAACACAATTAAAACCCATTTTGAAGCAATAACCAAAGGGGATAAACATTATAAACAGTATTTTATGCCTTATTACATATCAATAAAAACAACTAAGTATTTATAGGGCATCCCCAAATAAACAAATAAAACATTTCTTTGGAAAACCCCCAATTTCACACCAAATTGGCATTTAAAATTCAATTGCAATAGAAACATCATTAGAACCAATTTTTTCAGCAATAATAAAATGATATAAATCTGAAAATATGATAAATACAACATGATAATACACAAATATTGAATCAACATTGGAATCACCTACCAAATCAAATGAAACCATTGAATCCTTTGTGTGAAAACACAAACGCACCATCGCCGCACCTCAAGAAGGGTAGATCAAACCTAAAAATAGAAAATTGGACCATGAAAAACCAAGGTTAAACCTTAGGTTAGAACCCCTAACCCCTGGTCATTTTTTACATCAATGAAACGGGAGGAAACCCTAAACAAATAGAATGAAACCCTAAGCAATTTGAAAGGGGAAATGAAATAGACTAACTTACTTGAAAATCTTGAATAAATCTCCCCAAAACACCAGTATCTGAAATTAAAAACGGACAAAACATAGATCATGTGTATGTTACAATAGTAGATAAAAATACAAGAGGTTTAGTCTCAATATGAGAGAAAATACACTTCAATGTAATCCAAAGTCGGGATATTTTATAAAATATAAAAATATGATCCACAGCCTAGATCATGTGTATGTTACAATAGTAGATAAGGATATCCATGCTTATTATATTGCCTCTTCCAAAGTTCTCATGGGAGTAAAAATATAAATTAAATAAGGGAAAACATATCTAAGTTCAATTATATTATCTGTAATATTATTTTATTTAATAGATATATAAACAAATTCAAGCACAAATCAAAGGTAAGATAAAATAACAATATAGAAATGAAGGTTCGCTATAGTGTTAGATTGATGTTTAGTTTATCAATTTATGACTCTTCTGTTCCCAATGTCTTCCTTTGGTTTTGAGATGAGTTAAAAAATACTGGATAGTATTATTATATGTTTTAGTGAATTATAAATCAAAATGTAGTGCCATTTGATATTTCATATAGATCACTTGCTTATGATTTTTCTCCCATGTAGTACTCTATATACAGTATTATTTTAAAATATATTTCCCTCTCAAAAGATCTTTTGGAGAATGATCATTACGAATCCTTGTAATCGACATGAAATTTGGGAGCATTAAATTCTTATAGACTAGCATTTAAGTATGCATAGATGGTGGTCAGAATATATATTATTAAAATATAATTCCACTTTAGAAACGTTATCTTGAAGTGTGCCATGTCGTATTATCCATGATCTCTTTATTAAATACAATCAATTTAGTTAAATACCTTGATAGGATGTGTGGTTGATCCATAAAATGTGTGATATATCTATCTAAATGTGTGATTTCTTGAATTCCATATAATCACTTCATCACTTTTCCAAAAACCAAAGTATGTTATATGGTTACTTGACTTCATTATTTGGATGATCAAAAAAAATGTGTGGTCACTCCAACACTTAGTGATTTTAATAATAGAATTGATATACAATGTCGTCAATTTAGTTGACATTTTGGTAACTTTTTAACTTAAATTCAGTAAATGATTTTATGATAAATCCACTATGGATGATCAAATAGGCATGCATCCGATACAATTGATCATTCATCCGATTAAACCCTTTGTTAAAATTATATGGAGTTGTAAGTTTCTTCATGTATGTGATAAAATTTATCATGGGGTTGATCTTGTAATCTAATGTTAGATTTAGTGCATAGATTTTTTTTCACTCTTCAAACTCATAGTCACTTTTGGATTGAATGATTTAATGGTTGATCTAACACTGAGGAAATATTTGATAGATAACTAGTAAATACATGTTTCTTACATAAAACATTGTAATCATTAATAATAAAACAAACATGATTTGATATCATTAAAATAAGGAATTGTTAGACTAATACAATAGAACCTATATAATTCTATCTTCAAAATGGATTCACATTGGTGCCACATTCCTATCAAAGCTACTTTAGTATATTTTATTATTCTTAATAATTATAAATGTGTCACTCTACTCACTTATAAAATGGAACTCCCTATCCCCTATTTTACACACCACTTGATCCCATTAGTTTAACAAAACCCTACAAAAATAAATTATACACTTCCCAATCCATATTTTAAAGTTTCTTATATTCTTTAAATACTATCCCAAGTGGCCTTATGAATATATTCAAAGGATGTTTCTCAAGGAATCAGTTTATATACTTATTGATTATTTTCAAATTTAATTCTTCTTCTACAACCACTAAATATTATATAACCATATCAAGCTCATGAAATAGGTATCTTTACTATACAAATTTTTTATGTTAATATTAAAATATTTTCTTATCTCATTTATATATAATAAAAAAATAAAACCTCATTCATGTGTACGTATGAAAAACGTCTCCAAAAAGAGATATCATTTATTTTTCATCATTGTATCTATTGGATGGTTATAGAAATAAATTTAATTAATATATGTGATTATTATAATATATTCATGATTCATGATATATAATATATTATATTACTTATTAACCTTCTATATGTTGTAAAATGATAATGTTGCACATATGTACATGTGGACAACCACCTCAATAAAGGGGTGTGATTCATTTTTCATTTCAATTTTACATGGATAGAAAAAATGATAGATTAAAATAATATAAATTATATTTATTAGATAATAAATATTCTTAAAAGTTGAATTTTAATTTACTTTTCTTTGGTTCCATTCATTTAAAAGTAGAAACATCACTCGTGTGTGCGTATGAACTACTCTCTCCATGAAGTGATTCAATTAAGTTTTCACATAAAAATCATATAAATGATTATAAAAGTGAATATAATAAATAATTATGATACTCATGACATGGTTAGGATTCCATATATGTTTAAATTAAGACCAAGGTGTAATGACTGTAACTATAAAATAGAAACATTCTTAGAAAATAGACCACTTTCCAACCAAATTTTCATTTTAATGAAGAATTTTTAATAAAATTATAATTATAAATTATAAAGGAATGATTCGTGATAATTTATTTATGAAAGAGGTTCAACAATAGATTTATCATAATCATATATTTATTATATATGAATTTTGAACTTTTATGAAGTAATAAAAGACATGAGGCAAGAGATTTATGTTACAGCCTAATTTTTTTAGGATTATCTATGTAAAATTTACCATGAGAGAATTTATAAGATGATTATCCTTAAAACCCCATATATTTTATTCATCTCTATTTCCTTTTGGGGTTTTCATTTTTTCCTTAAATTTTTCAAATCATTGGTACTTAAAATGACTTTTAAATAAAAATCAACCTTATGTATCCTTTTGGTTCAGAAAATTTATTCTCCTTATCAATGTTCTATAAATTGTTTTCAAAGTATGTTTCTATTAGGATAAAA
This sequence comes from Viscum album, assembly GCA_963277665.1. Classification (NCBI taxonomy): domain Eukaryota; kingdom Viridiplantae; phylum Streptophyta; class Magnoliopsida; order Santalales; family Viscaceae; genus Viscum; species Viscum album. Next base: position 360,587,796 of record OY728131.1, read on the forward strand.
TAATTGTTTAAAGTAACTTTAATAATAATTTATATTATTTAAAATGGTTTAAGAGGTATCTTCGAGTCATTTTTCTAAACAAGGTAGTTTTGACTATTTACCAAAATTATGTGGGGAATTTTGGTATTAACTTTTAACGCATGAAATAATTTTCCATAATCATAAACACATTTTGATTTTATGATTATATTATATGTTTAGAGGATTATTTTAAAATAAAATTTTATCCTTGGTATTATTGGATTTTTTGTTTTTAAGGATACTAAAATAAAACAGATGATTTCTCATGATTTTTGAAGCATATTTGTAATGCTTTTATAAAAGATATTTTTCAACTATTTAAACATCCATTAAGTATTGTTATATTTTACTAGGGATATGATCTTATGATTTTTTCCACATTTTTGAATAACATATGGTGATTGTGATCTTAGGATGTTTACATGAAACCAATTTATTTCTCAATAGTAAATTATTATATAATAGGACATTGAATTCTCTTATGATACCATTCACATCCTTTCTGAGGATGGATTTTGATTATATTATGATGAGATGATTATAGAACCCATTTATTTTCCATGAGTTATGTTAAAATATATGGTGAATGTTTAATGATCTTATAGCATAAATATGCGTGGTTTTCATTATGTGATAGGTTGTATCATAATTAGATATCCATCCAATTAATTTGGTAAATATTGATATCTCATGAGATAATATGTGATGGATGTGGATTGAACATAGTTTAGTAAAGGAATTATTCAACTATGGTAGTCTTGGGAGTAAAAAATGACTATGGAAAATTTGGAGTGGGGAGTAAACCCAATCCAATATGATAATCTTATAAGTGATACTTGACTAATGGAATATTTTTATATTATTATTATTGGTCCATAAAACTCATATGACATTTTCTAATGCTTATGATATGACATGATGGATCAATACTGATTTATGTTGATTCTCAACTCTTATAAATCATTTATTTTCAAATGATAAATATGTTTTCTAGGACTCATTTTTATGATCTATGGTACATTAGGTATGAAAATTTTGAGTTATAATTGGGATCTCATACCCTTATTCTTATCTTATAATTTTGTATGATCATTAATTAGTATCTCCCATGATTAACCATATTGAGTATTTGAGCTCACTATTTCTTATGTTTCTATTTTTTACAGGTTATGAATAAAGCTTTAAGTAGGGTATATCTAATAAGGTTACTATCAGAGAATAATGTTTTGGGATAATTTGAAGAAATTTAATGAAATAAGTTAATTATATATTCAGCCTCTATTGTCACTAAGCCATTATGGTTTTTGGGAATTTATTGTTATGAGATGTATTCAATATTCATCGAAAAGGATTTAATATTTATGTATGTTATGTGTGGGTAACCTAAGTTAGTATTAGAGTAGGTTTTAGTTATTATTATTGACTAATTTATTGTAATTTTAAGGATATAACCTAATAAACCTATGATTAGTTGAAATTAAGGTAGGGTGGACCTACAAGTTTATTAGTAAAATATAATTTGTTATAATTTTGTAAATATTCGGAATAGTTTTTAAGATTATGAGATTTTTCACTCAAATTGTTGTATCTTAATGCTTAAAATATGATTTTTTTTGTTCTAGGAAATGGTTATAACTTGAAGGATTTATACTAAAAATGAATATGATTCCCAATTCAATTAGAAAACAAGCGGTATGGGAGTTATAATAAAAAATATTTTTTCAATACTCATGAAACTCTATAAATCCATGAATCATTCTAAGCCCCTAATTGATCAAAGGGGTGACCAATGTACTATTTAGTATTTTATGAAGCAATATACACCTCATTTTGGTGGGTCCTCGAGTCTATTCGTGGTCATGAAATTGATCAATGCATCTAAAATTACATTCTATGTCCTTGGTTTATAAGAAAATATTTTCTTTTAAGTATATTGTTTGGATGGTGAAATATATTGATGGTGTAATATTATTATTAATACAAGGAAAGTTGAAGAAATTGAATCTATTGCATGGGATGATTTTAATAATTTATTTTTAAATAATTATTTTCCTATAAATTTTTACACAAAAATATTTAATCTATTCTTGGAGTTGAAGAAGACGGATAATGAATCTATTAGTACCTATGAGGTGAATTTCAAAAGAAATTCAAGGTATTATTTGGGTTTTATCATCGACCCTAAAATAAAAAATGATCGATTATTTAGTGTTTGGAGATCAATTCTATGAAAGGAAATGGCTATAAGAAAGTTTGATATTTGTAATGAATTCATTTAATGTTCTCTAAATATTGAAATAGAGGTTGGAGACACTCATTGTTCTCATTATTCTTGGGATAATAAAAGAAATATGGAATTTTTAAGAAATTATATTAATAAACCAATTTAGGAATGAGGATGAATTTTTATTTTTCCATGAAGTGTGGAAGAAAGCATGAGAGAAATGTATTATGTGGTTTGGTAAATGTTTTAAGTGAATAAAAGAACTCCATTGAGAAAAATAATGTTATAGTTATGTGAAGAGGTTATTAAATGAAAGTAATAGTGATATATTGTAATAGTGTGTGCCCTAGACTGAACATAAATAGTACTTTTAGATTACCATATCATGTGTAAAATTAGATACACATGATGTAAACTTTCCATTTTAGTGTAGATATTTCTATATCCACTATTTAATGCCAATTTCAATAGATTAATTGTCATATAAAAATGTTATAACATATCACTGGATATAATGATAACCTTGAGATACTATTACATTAATCTTAAACAAATGTCATATGGTTTAGATACATCATACTGTCTAAACGTAGTTGATGTCTGACTATCAGGTGATGGGGGAACATAAGCATTGAGACTTATTCTTATGATGTTTGTTCTTGGTGATCTATATTAGTGAGATCATTATGAAAGACCCTCGAATAGGAACACCACATGTTTTGGGTGTCATTGGTTGTTCCAATCTATGGACATGTGTATTGATCTCTTGAATTGAGAACATTATCAATGTGGGCCATTGGATCATTTACATTTTAGGGAAAAATAATGATAATGAAATGATGGTGAGATATCTTGTGTTTGGTACACCATTGGTGGTATGATAATAGTTTAATGATCTAGACAGGATTTGTGTCTTCTTATTTGAGAAAGTAATATATCTTGGGCCTAGTTGATCCGGATGTTAGTACCTTCTTAAATCTATAGCCACAGTAGTTGAATGGTAAATCTGTCTAGTTGGATCAAAAAATAATTAATCACAAAAGGGTGATGATACAAGTGTGTGTTCAGATTTATGAGATATTCAAATACAAATATATTGTATTACATTGTATGCGTTTGTAGGTTGGTTTTTGTTTCTTTGACTATCCTAATCTTTGTAGGGGCCTTGATGGGTCTCAAGAATCTTATCTTGGTCTATGAATGTTATTATGTTCTATTGAGATAAGATTCTAGAGGGTCACACACAATATCGTATTCAAGAATCAACCTTATTCTATTAAATAGGTAAATTGGAAATGGTGGGCCCCAGTACAGGGTTCGAGTGTTGTCCAATTCATCGATCACTGATAAATGAATAAATTTATTCTTATTGACATTATGAATAATTGGGTTTAATTTATTAATTAAAATTATTTATATGTTATGTAAATATGAGGAATAATATTAATCGAATGAATATTGCCTTCATTTTTTATTGATTTTTGATAATCCACCTTTCAAGGGGCGAGGTGGAACCCTTACAAGGATTTTAAGCGTAAGTATTATATGTCTTGTAGGAATTAGAGGAATTAAATGCCCATAGTCTTCAAACATTACATACAACCCTGAATAACTATTTGGAACTGCTCCTCCCCTGCATCTACATCATGAAATCAGCTCTCCACCTTCGCATGGCTGTTTGGCTGGGCTTTCCTGTGCATGCATAGTCTTGTCCCGATGGCAGGTGTCATACCCTCTCATTCTTGCAATCAGTTTGGCTTCTACTATAATGAGAGCTCTTTGCTCATCCTCCTTCTTATGAATGTTCCTTGTAGGTTGTCTGGTGGGCATATGCATGTAAGGTGACCCGAAGGCTAAAGTGACCCAAAGGTCTGGGTGGCCCGAAGGCCTTAAAGGACTTGAGGACTAAATCAGTGGCCCTAAGGCCCAAACAGGGGAGTATTCACGGCTGCTAAAGTGCCAAATAGTTCCTTCTACAATACCTGCTACAGTACAGCATAGTTCCTGCTACAGTGTCTAAAAATTAGCCTCCGCCTGGATTTGATCTCGGGTTTCCTGAATGCACTTAAAGATTCCTCACCAACTGGGCTGAGGATCATGTTCTTGAATAAATATCATTTTAATATTCTAGGTTCATTTAATAGTATACAAGAATTATGGTCCAAGTTAAATTTATCAATTTTACCACATAATATATTTAATATATATTACAGGTATGTGATAAAATATTAATAATATTTGGGTCGTAGTTTAGTTTGTCATAATTACTTATTTTTTGGATGTTTAATAAATAGGGGTTGGAAAACCCTTCTGAGTATTTTGAGCATCCACTATTTAAAGGAAGAAAGAGGCTCTCATGAGAGACTATTCACTACAAGATTTATATAGCCTCTCCCCCACCTCCCACTTTCTAAAAAAATAATATATCGATCTGGTAAATCTGATTGAGTTCATATCCATGCATCGAAGGCACATTGATGTGGTGATCGTTAGGACGTCGAAGGCTTCATTAGATCTTCATGCTAGCACCCAGAATTTGATGATCGATGATCTAGAAAATTTCTGAAGTGTGTGTGGATGATCTAGAGGGGTTCTTCTTTCTAACATTTATAGCAACCCTCGCTTGACATACATTAACATTACCTAACTTTTTTGGAATATAATAAACATTATTCAAATAGAAGTCTAATGACCATACTAGTCTAGCACCTTTTGAAACATGTAAACATATACATTGTTATGTAAATAAGACACATCATCTCTCGTTATGTTCTTCTTGACTATCACCCTTAATAAACATATAAAACACTATACATATCTTCATAACCTAGGTAAGGAAACATAAAAAGGGGTGATCCCAGATGCTTAGTAAGGGTAAACAAGAGATATATGTAATAATAATCATGAGCATAAGGGTATGAGAACATGATCATGAAAATTAAATATCATAACCTACATATCAAAGGTCATAAACATGTATCAGGCCATAAATCTTGGTAGTTTGTAATACATGAATCATAAGGAAATATAGACCATAATCTATGAAAGTATAATATATGAAAAAACATGGAATTGTGGTAGAAACATAAGAATATATAATTATCTCTATAGTAATCATGTAATTTCTTCCAAGGCCATATTAGTGGACAAAATCATTTATTGAACCAGGTTCACTCCCAGTTCTAGCACTGTATTACTGAACCAATTTCACTCCTCGTTCCAACCATGTAATATTGAACTGAGTTCATTTCTCATTCCATCCCTTTAATACTAAACCGAGTTAATTTCTCATTATAACCATGTCTATTTCATGAGATATAAATCATTACACAGTGAATTTAAGGGAGATATAGGTCTCACCCATCTCATTATTAAATCATACATACATGTTCCACAAGATAAAAAATAATCATATCATAACCCATGAAATTAAATAGGTATTATAAAAATGAAACAATATCATAACTTATGAAAAACATATATTTTTATACTCATTTTTTCCTAAACATAACCTATTAAAAGGAAGGAAGTTTCAAAAATCTTATAACCCATGAAAGATAAAAAGGTTTTATAAACACCATACCATAAAAACCTAATCAATTTAGGGAAAGAATATGAATGGAAATATTGAATGTTGTTTCTATAAATACATGAGTAGTACAAATTAATTCTATCATATATGAGTGATAATTTGGAAATATCTTTTAAAACATTTCTTGATGAAAATATCCTTTCTTCTTTGGTAAATACGTTTTAAAACATAAAACCTTTTGAAACCCATTTTCCTAGAAAATTAATTTGAAAAATTATAAAAGAATATTTGAAAAAATAAAAATATATAATCCTTTTCCGTGAATATGGGATTCAAATATCTTTTGAAGATAATTTTTAAAACATTTTTGAAAACATGGTTTTTTAATACAATTGATTTCCTACTGAAGAGAGAGATAGTAAGATTTTACTTAAAATATTATATTTATAACCAAAGAGTGGGAAATAGTACTAATAAATGAGGATATATTGAATAAATATAGTATAAGGAAACTAATGAGTGTTCTTGGGAGATGGGTCATAATATTTCAACAAAGAGTCACATTCATTAACAATCTCGAAAAGCGATGAAATTGTTTCAATAAACTCTTACCACTTGGTTACATTGGATCATACACTCCATGTAAGAAAATAGAAATAAATGAAGCTTAAAATATCATAAAAATAATTATATTAATGATATATAATTTCAAATTGAAGTATGTACACCTTGAAAATAATTTAGGTTGATAAAAAACACAAGTCTCAAGGAAGGTAAACTTAGACAAAATAATGTTACCAATTTGTAACTTTTTAAACAAAAACCCCATGAAATAAGGATCATAAAATAGATATGTAAATACCCATAAACATAATTTTAAAAATATTTTAATATATCCTTGTTCAGTATAAACACCACACAAAATGAATTGGTGGTGAATAAATCATGTTCTCATGGAAATAAAAAAGTGAGATGAAATCTTCTTACCTTGTATTCTGACTCTCATCATACTCATCCAACCCACCTATATAATTAATATAAATTTATTATTAATATTTTATAGAGACATATTATTATATATAATACCAAATATAGTTTTATTACCACCTTATATTACCCTCTTGTTAATAATTTTTTGTTAAGACTTCACTTTGGTTAATATCTACTTCGATCTTCTCATGTGTTTTAATTTTCTATATATTTAGTCTTTATACTTATATCATGATTCTAGAATGTAAAACATGATATAAATCTCATTTATATCCATTATATATATATATATATATATATTATAATCTATAGAATATAGATGTAAAAAATCTAATACACCTTTCATGGAGATAGTAAGCCATACATACGCATGAATGTTGTTTCTATTTTTAATATCATACTGAAAGAAAGAAAGAAACTGAAATATAAGTATATGTATATATAATATCATTATATTAGAATTATAATGTTATATATATCATATAATTTCACTAAACCCATCCTTAATACATTCCATGTAGTGTGTGAATGAATCACATCACTTTGAGGCGGTGGTAGTCGACACTTCCTCAAACGAAACTATAATATTTTCACCAAATGAAAAGTAATAAGGAATGTGTTTTAAAAGGAATAATTTTGTATAAATTCATAATAAATATTATATATTATATTTATTAATAAATTTTCTATCATAATTTCCACCATTACATGCGATAAAGGATAAATGAACAATCATCATTTAGTGAGGTGGTAGTTCTTGGTACACATAAACAGTATGTTCATTAACCAATAGAGTAAAGTGTGTGTAATTGTAGGTATAAACCATAGAATAAAAACATCATAGTATATTGAGGATATTTTTTTTATTATATAATCATGTAATAAACAAAGTTGATGGGGTGGAGAAATAAAATAAAATAAAGGTGTTTGATAGAATTTGTTACATCTTAATCGGGTAACTCTTTTTGGTTTGTAAAAAAGGCTTCCTTGGATTCATTTATTCTAAATGGGATACTTCTAAGACTAATTTAGGGACATTTTTATCTTATTTGATAATATTTTGGGTAATATAAGGGTCTTGAGAGGTGTGAGGAAGTGGGAGGAAAGGATCCCTTTTTATAGTGGAGGAGTGGCAATCTAGTAAATATTTAAAGAGAGAGTTACACTCACATTTTTCATGTTGAAAATGGATCCAATAATAGTGAAAAGTAGATTCATGTTATTATAGGGGCTAAATATGGCTAGAAAATGGGTGTTGGAAAAGTTTCTAGTTCATTATGTGTCTTAAATTTAAGGTTTAGCACATAGTTACTTTTAATTTCACATTCATCAATGTAATTACTTTTAATTACATTCACTAATATTTTTGTTCAAAAACTAAGTTGAAATTATTATACAATATAAATTATTCTTATTCAAAATATTTAATCCATTTTTCTAAATTCTTACCACATAAGTGTCATAAATTAATTTAAAAATAATCTCGTTGATGGAACGACACTGCTGGATTTAATGTAAAAATGTACAGAATCTTGATAACTTTTTATATCCAATTTCAATGTGAAATTGGTTCCAATGACCTGAAATGGGTTAATATAAAAAAATATTATCTAATAAGACATTTAATACAATTTAAAAAATCATTTAGATGAAAAATCATTTCTGAATTAAAATTCAGTATTTTTCACTATTCTTCCAAAAATGATATTTCTCTGAAAAATCCCAAAAATTCACCCTACGATAAATTTAAAATTAAAATTTTAACAATTAAGATTAATTTATCAGATTAAAATTCTGATTTTTTCTAAAATTAATTTTATTATTTCTCACAAAAAAAACATTAAAAGCAGTTCATTTGAGAAAATAGTATCTTTAAATATATAATGAATTTTACAAAAACTATATCTCTCATTATCAATATGATTTATTTATATATTAAAATTATAAAAATATTTGAAAAATAATTATTATTATTCATATAAATAATTTTAATTGAAATGATATAATTATCTCATTTAAATAATCATATTAAAAATATATGTTTCATAGAAAATCATTGTTATGTGTATCGTACAACTAGTTGGTGTTGTGTGTAACGTACAAAAAGCCAGTGTTGCATGACAATTATGACAAGTTAGTTCCATGTGAAAGGTATTTTTGATTTATTTCATTGTAAGAAATAAATGAAAATATATTTTATTTGAAAAAACCTCCATAAAAACTTCGGTTGTTACATTTTACACCCATTAAATTGAACTTCTCCCTCAAAAATCATCACTTGGATAAAAACAAATGAGGATACTTATGCTTCATCATATCCTCAGTTCCCACGTAGCTTCCTCTAATAGGTTATTTCTCCAAAAAAACTTTGTTCAGGTGAGTGGTCTTGTTTCGAAGAACTTTCTCTAATCGGTGCATAATTTAAATAGGTTGTTCTTCATAAGAAAGATCATTCTCCAGTGGTATGACCTCTGAGTTCAGTACATGTGAAGTGTCACATATGTACATCCTCAGGAGAGATACATGTAAGACATCATGGTTTTGAGAAATATTTTGAGGAATTTCCAAGAAATATGCTACCATCCTGATATAATCAAGAATTTGAAGAGACTGATATTCTTGGGGATTAGTTTCCCTTTATTCCTGAATTTCATAACTTTATTCAAGGGTGATATTTTTAGAAAAAAAATTACCAACTTAAAATTATAGATCACGCTAATGGTTATCAGCATAAATGTCCTTATATATTTGAGTTTCCTTGATATGATATTGAACATCCCAAACCTTCTCTACCTTTTCTTCATAAATCTCAAGTACTAATAGCTTTCTTTCCCCAACCTCATCTCAGCACACTGGATATCTCTATGTATTCCCATATAAGGAATTATAAGGTGACATCTTAATTCTAGAGTAAAATATATTTTTGTAATAAATCTAAACTAGAATAATGTTTTTATCCCAACCACCTTTGAAATCTAGAGAACAAGATCTCAACATATCCTCTACAGTCTGAAATGTTCCTTCAGAATGAACATCTGCCTAAGGATGAAATGTAGTGGTGAACTCAATTCTGTATCAAGTGATTTATGAAGAATTTTCTAGAATAATGTTATGTGGTACTCCATAAAACATTACCACTTTCTTAATGTATATACTATCAAACTGATCCTAGGATAAGTAATCTATAATATTGATTGTATTTTCTTACGTTGTAAGGTGATCTTCTACCAAAAATATATAATTAATGTAACGACCCAAAGTTTCATTAATGGAAAATCCCTATTGATCCAGTTAAATGTCTCTCTATAAAAAATGTTTTTATAAGATGTCAACTTATTTGGTTTTATGATAAGAGTTGTGACCATTACTTTTATAGCCGTTGAACAGTGATCACATGATTAGTATAAATATAAGGCTTTAATGAACCCAATTTTACTCAGACAAAGGAAGCGATGGCCTCATCCAGTAGAATTGACCCATACAAAGCCCATTTGTCGAAGCTTGGAAAAGAGGTGGAATCCTTGGGATTCGCCCTTGACCAAGCCCAATATGAGCTTCATTATGTCAATCTCGAATGTGACCGTCTACGGGAAAAGTGGAAGTTGATAGAGATTACCACTCGAGCGATGTTATCCGAGCCACCCCAAGAGTCTGTCACCATCACACACCTTACCCTTAGGTCTTATGCGGCTGTTTTAAGGGGTTATGTTACAAATAAGTAGTATTATGTTCATGTACATTATTTTTTTATATAATAATGAATATAATTTCTAGTCATTTTTGATATATTGTAAATAGTTTTTAAAGTACAAATGGTGTTTTTAGTTATTACTTAATTAAGAAATCTATTTTATTAAATTAAGGGGTTTTTCAAATTAAATAATATTTTAATAAAATAATAATCTTATTATTAAATTAATTTTTTATTAAATTTAAATGATCTTATAATTTTTGAATGCAATTAAAATGTTATATTAAGGTTTGAAATCCATTTCTGTCAAACCCCGTGAATTTTCGATAAATGACAGCTTTTATTTTAAAAGTGAAAATTCACATATTTAGAAAATTATTTAGATAAAATAAATGTTATTTTTGGAATCAGGACATCGAAATTATCCAACAGTGAATTTTTCATAATTTTCTGAGACAGTCAAATTTTTGGGTAAAAATTAAATACCGTTTAAGTATATAATGTGCTTTATGACATCATAATGACCCAATGGTGATGTAATAAAATACCATAATCCTTATGTTCGGCCAATATATGTTTTATCATTAAAATAATGTGATTTTGGGTTTGTTTGACTTACTTTTCAAAGCATTAATGGACCCCTCAAGACATATTCAACACTTTGCCTTTTTAAATTAATTTCCATTGGAGTGTGACTCACCTCCACATAAGCAACCCTAATATTTTAATAAGTTCGGACCTTGTCCTTGTAAAATATTTTTTTCCTCTTTCATTTTCCATAAACCATGGGCAAAAACCATGGGATGGTTTGTGGTTTGTATTAGTTTAATATAAGGGGTCCCAAACCTAAATAATAAAGAATTCTCTCACCTTTCTTATATAAACCCACCCAAGATCCCACTTCTTCCTCACTAAAATCCTTTTGAGTTCATCCAAACTATGCCCTACTCTTTTTAGAATCCTCTCAGGGTGCCCCAAGCTCCCAAGAAGCCTCTCACAAGCCTCTCTCTATCCTTTGGAAGCACACTTCCAAGTAAGGGTTTTTTCTTCCTTTCTCATTTTTGTCAATTTTCTTTAAATTGTATTTCCCTTTTAATTTCAATTATGAATGTTGGGGTATGGTTTCGCACCTCCCCCATACTTCCCTCTTATTGTTTTAATGATGGGAGACCCCTTTCTCTCTCATTAAATGCCTCCCATGTACACCCGTTACTATGCCAAAATTCCGAAAGGAACTTCTCTCTCTTCTTTTACATTCAAGCAATACTTTTGTATCATGAATCTAAATTCCATTAAAATTGTTGGTACATGTATCTATATGACCTCCTTACTGTCCATTACATGTAAATATCATGAGGAACCCCTTTCTCTCTCATCAACCGTTTTTATGAATTCTTATGTCGCGCCGTTACGCTGCCAAAATCGCACCGATTTTCTAAGCCAATGCCATTGTGTAGTGAATATCATACCCATTTCTCCATCAAGGTTATTCACCTTTATGCACATTTAATTATTGATTATAATGTTTCATGTATAAATTATACATTCCTTTATCGTGGAATAAATGATTATGTTTTATGAATCTGTGTTTTATGATCCATGTGGCACACTTATGCATGAAATGAAATGTTTAAGAAGGGTGCGACCTTATAGCGCTCCAATTCATTGGGTAAGGTATAGTATCATGATACGTCATGTGCAATGAGTTTTTACTCATGCTAATTCAAGTGCAACGAGGTTTTACTTGTGCTTCATGTGCAATGAGGGTTTACTCATGCTTTATGTGCAATGAGCCTTGGCTCATGCTAAATCCATGTTAAGTGTTGTTGCCACATTTCCACGTTAGGATTATCATGCTTTATCATGACTTTACGTTCATGTTTCTCTTATGCTCTATTGACATGCCTATTGCCTAACATGTATTGTACTCCTCATGTTATTCCATCTGTACTCCCTTACTGGGCTTTATAGCTCACCCTTTTCTTAGGCATGTCCTCAGGATATCCCATGCAATGCTAAGTACAAGGGAATGTAGTGGTCATGTAAAGTAAGTTTTCAATAAATATGTTGTATTTCATGTTTTATGTTTTTATGTAATGATCCTAAGCCCCAAAGACACTAAACCTCTCGATCTTTTTTGTTGTATTAAGTAAAGTTTTATGTAATAAAGCATGTTTAAGTTGTAAGAAAAAGCAGGGTTGTCATAATTAAACCCTTTAGAGGTTTTGGGTAGTCTAATGAAAAAAAATATATAGTGATTTTCTGTTATTTCCATTCTGTTATAGGTTATGGATGCAACGTCTCCTTCCACTTCTATCTTTTAGACATAACTTGTTGGCATACCAAACACTGAGATACAAACTCTGTGATATCTCTCTTCAAGTAATCCCACCAAAATTAGTCTTTCAAGTCCCTATACATCTTCATACATCTAGGATGAATAGAGAATGAATAACTATGAGCATCCTCAAACATCTACTTCTTCAAATATGATATGGAAGGAACACATTTATAGTTATTGAACTTTATCATCCCATCCTAATGAAGGTTAAAATCTGAAAAATTTCATAATTTCTTTTCTATCTCTTCATCTTCCTTATTTGCCTTATTAAAATTCACCTGGATAGAGTGTTGAAGATTCATTTGAGAAAGATATGATTTTCCTTTTCTGTTTGGATTTCCAAATCCAACCTTTGAAAATAGATAAATATTGGATCTTTTATTATCCTCATCATGGATAATATATCATGATCTTTTCAACACAAATCATCGGCCACATTGTTCACTTTCCCAGGGTGGTAATGTATTGAGTAGTCATAATCCATTATCAACTCCAACCATATTTTCTAATGCATGTTAAACTCCTTCTATGTGAATATATATTTTATACTATTATGATTGGTATATATGTAACAATTTTCTCCATAAATATAATCCCTTCATATAATTAATGCAAAAAATACCGTTGCTAACTCCAAATCATGAGTTGGGTAGTTTTTCTCATGAATATTCAACTGCTATGATGCATAAGTGATAACCATGTTATTATGCATAATAACACATCCCATTCCCTTATTGTATGCATCATTATAGATTAAAAACCATTATACACTACAAGTTCATGTAAGAAGCGGTTCACTGACTAACCTTCTCTTCAGTTACTTGAAATTTTCCTCACATTCATCTTTCAAGAGGAACTTGACACCCTTCTAAGTAAACTTGGTCATATGATTAGATAGTCGTGAGAAATTCTCCACAAACTATCAATAATATCCCTTATAAACCATGAAATCTATAGATACAAGTCATCGAGGTTAGTCTAGTATAGCATTCAATATCCTCTATCATTGATTGATCAACTTTTATACCATCTCTTGAAATTATGTGACCTAAAAATGAAACCTTTTGCAGCAAAAATTCACACATTGTAATTTTTTCATATATCTTATCCTTCCTAAGGTATTCAGTACAAATCTCAAGCGATCATCATGTTCTTCATTTCACTTTGAATATATATTAATATCATCTATAAATACTACCACAAACTGGTCGAGGTAATATCTAAACACTCTATTCATTAAATCCACGAATATAGCAGTGGAATTAGTAAGACCAAAAGGCATCACTATATATTAATAGGGTACATACCTTGTCAAAAATTACATCTTAGTTATATCCTCTTTTTAACCCTTAGTTGATGATGTCTAGAATTATGGTCAATCTTAGAAAAGTATTGAGCTCCACACAGTTGATCAGACAAGTCATCAATACAGGGAAGATGATACTTATTCTTGATTGTGATCTTGTTCAACTCCTGATAATTAATGTAGAGTCGCATTGATCTGTCATTATTTTTCACACAAAAAAACCAATGCACCCCAAGGTGACACGCTTGTCCTAATTGATCCCTTATCAAGGTATTCTTCAAGTTTCTTATTTAATTCATTCAACTCAATCAGGTCCATTCTATAAAGAGTATTTTAAATTAGTGTAGAGTGATGTATATGTTCTATCGAGAAAATAACTTTTTGTTTTGGTATAAGGATATAAAAATATTATAGAAAGACATCCAAAAAATCCCAAACAATAGGCATCTCATCGATGTTGATTTTCTACATAGCCATATGAGTTAAATAACCCTTTTTAATGGGAACTAGATGTAATCTCCTCATGAATTTCATACTTATCATCACATTGATAGATGATCAGAGGAGGATTTGAAATATCAAACGTAACTTCCTTACTTGAAAATTGATGTGGTCCTTATATAAATAAAGTCAATCCATGCATAAGATGACATCAAATTAAACCAAAGGAAGAATGTCAAGATTATAGAGAAGCACATTCCAAAAAACTTCAAGTATAGAGGAATCATAGTCTTGGGATGAAATCATCATATCATTAGGGGTTTTTATTGCTAATTCCACATATATTTATTTTGATGGAATATCAACACACTTATAAAATTATATAGATATGAAACAGTGGGTAGATCCAGAATCAAATATGACATTAGTTGTTCTATAGTGGATGCCAAGTGTACCTTTCATCATGCCTTTATCGCACCCCTCATTAGAAACAGTGATTTCATGAGATTTCTCCTTATCCATTGTCTTAAAAGGTTGTTGAAATCGATTATCATCACCAGACCTTTTGGGTTTGGTAAGTGGTTAGCATAATTCAAATTATCCTTAAACTTATAGCATTGAATTGTGGGATGTTCATTATGTGTGGATTTTTCTCCATTATAATTTTTAGCTAACTTCTTCCTATGATTTCAATAATAAATTTCCCAGTGACCTTATTTTCCACACACAAAATATTTACTAGACGCCTTAATAAAAATTCCTCCATGATTCTATCCACATTTATAGTATAAAGGAAAACTCATATTCTTTTATCCATGGTTTTTACAATTTCTATTGAACTTTATCTTCCATTTATTATAAAAACCATGAGGTGGATGCATAACTCCAACCTCCATTTCAACATTAATTTCACACACAAAAATCTTTTCATAGCTACTAATGTCTCTTATGTCCATAACCCTTCTGAGACTTGGATTTAATCCACTTAATAACCTATCAACTTTACTTTTGGGTTGGATGATAATGCATGAAGCATACCTCACAAGTCTCATGAAATTAGCCTCATATATACCAACAGATTCATCATACTGTTTTTTCATCTCAAGGAAATATTTCTCTATCTTGTTAAGAATAATTGTAGGAAATTACTTATTGAAAAATAATTTATTGAACAAATCTCATTCCATGGATTCAATTTCATCTTGGTTCCTCATATTCTTGATTAGATTACACCATTTTTCTACTTCACCTTCTAAATGATAAACAACTAGAATAAATTTCTCATGTTCTGAAAACTAAAGAATGGATAATATATTTTCATTAGTATTGATCCATTTTTCAGCAACAAGTGGATTATAAAAACCTTTGAAATAATTTGAAAATTTCCTCATGAAAAACTCAATAGAATATTGATCTATCCTTTGTTCATATGGAAGTCCATCATGATTCATAGCTTCAGAAAGTTGTGTGAGCATAGAAACAAGGTTTTTGTTTCTATCTCCCATAGTATTCAGTTTCTCATGATTATAATCATTATATTTTACATTGTAATAACCATTAATATAGTTCCTTTTGGTTCAATCCATTGAATAAAACCAAAAATAATAGAGGGATAAACTGTTATCATATCAAGGAACCACATAATCAGGAAAAGTCACTTATATGATTTATAAATCATGAAACCTTTATTAATCTATGACAACATAAATTTATCCTAGGTTATTCATATGAAAATTTTATTTAGGCCCTTTATTATAGTTCATGAAGAGTTTTTTAATTCCCAACAAATATCCCCTTGGAGTTTCAAACCAGGTGTACATCAAGGAACATTGTCATGTACCAAATTACACAGAGTAAGGCTCGGAACGTCTTTTCATATTTTTTACCCATAGGTACATCTATTATAAATCCAAAAAACACTTTTATTATTGAGATAGGTATTTATTTCTAGGAAACCACTCACTATATCCTTTACCATAATTCCAGGACATTTTCCTATACGTTTCCTTATCCTTAAACTTGTCCCTAGATGAGCCCGTAAGGGGCGCACTCCACTAGGGTTTCCTCACCTTTCGCCGCCTCCTTCCCCACTGCAGGTCGACATCGGATCCTTCTCTATGCTTCTTCATAGTGATTTCAGGGTGGTTTATCCTTCAGAGTTCCCATTGTGACCATGTCTATCACGGCTTCTCCACCGTTTGTTGGCCCATCCCATGCCCTTTGCCTCCTTCATTGGCTAGGGTTTCTTTGGCAGTGTGGTGAGATTCAACGGTCGAGGTCCATCTTGTTGTACAAGGTTTGCTCTCTCGGGTGTCAGATGGGAGTGCGTGGGGTGGTTCGCGATGGTCTCTGCGGCAGATGTGAAGGTGGCGATGGGTCTCTTTCTTGACTTGCGGTGTTTCTTCTTCTAATGCGGACTGGCGTTCAGTGTGTTCTGGTGATGGTTTCTATTTACATTTTCTGTCTGAGTGATTTGGATCTGGATTTTTTGTTCCTGATGTGTGATTTCGCGTAGGGTCATCTAATTTGGGTTTTGGTGGTGTGTTTTGAATTTTTTGATGGTTGGATGTGCCTGATGTTGCCCTACAGCCTGCGTTTGAGGCTGTTGGCAGAGGATGTGGTATTTGATTGCTTCAAAGTTGGTGAAGGATGGAATTCCTTCTGGTTTCTGGTCGCCTGTGTGATTTATTGAGGTCGCTGGCGTGTGTTTTCCAGGACGAGATGGTGAAAGTGGTGTTTGATGATGGTAACGATGGTGTGGTGGATGTTTGCTTGTCGCAATTTCCATTGAAGATGGTGATGGCTTGTGGCCCGCGGTGGTTTGCGGTGCCTGGTTTGAGGTTCACTTTTTAATTTTGAATTCACAGATTTGGGTTGATTTGGGTACTGTTTGTTTAAATTTTGAATTTGGTTTCTCGCTTGGATGATGTTGTTAGGTTGTATTTGGGTTTTGGTATGTGTGGTTCCCACTAACCCAAAAAGTGGATTTAAGAAAATAAAAAAAATTGATTAGGTAAACTTATCCCTAGACATGTCCTTAGGGTTCTCCCGAAGGTTTTATCATCCTACCTTCCAAAGGCTAACTAAATGTTATCTATGATACAAACTATACAGACCCTATCTTTATATACATTAAAATTACATAACATTTGTGGAATACTTATAACATTATAAAAATAGATTCCCAAAAACTATACTTGTCTAGTGCCTATGGAAACATGGAACATAAACACTGGTACGTAAATGAGATACATCATCTCCCACTAGGTCCCTCTTGACTAGTACCCTTCTTAGATGCATCAAACATAATACATATTTTCATAACCTATAAGGAAACATAAAAATGGGTGAGATCAGATGCTCAGTAAGGGTAAAGAAGAGAGATAAGTAAGCATAATCAAGAGTAAAAGGATATCAAAACATGATCGTTAAAATATAATATCAAAGCCTTCATATCAAAGGTCAAAAACATGTATCATGGCATAAAGCTTGGTATTTCATATGATATAAATCATAATAAAATAAAAAATGTAAGCCATGAAATCATAACATAGGAATAAAAC
This sequence comes from Viscum album, assembly GCA_963277665.1. NCBI lineage: Eukaryota > Viridiplantae > Streptophyta > Magnoliopsida > Santalales > Viscaceae > Viscum > Viscum album. The sequence goes on from OY728131.1 coordinate 360,605,905, forward strand.
ATAGAATTGTGACTGACACAAAATAATATACAATGATTTCTATAGTAGTCATGGAATTGATGTCATGGAAATCTTAGTGTACAACGACCTTTACTGAACCGGGTCCACTCCCTGTTCAATCCTTGTATTTCTAAATCAATTTCACTCCTCATTCCAGCCCTGTATTACTAAACTGAATTCATTTCTTGTTCCATCCCTATAATATTGAACTATGTTCATTTCTAATTCTACACATTTTTATCTCTTGAGATATAAATCTTTACCCAAATCATTGGAGGGAGATACATATCCCACTGATCTCATAATTTAATCATACATAAATGTTTAACAAGATCATAAGTAATCATATCACAACCCAGGAAATGAAATGGGTATTATGAACTTATAATCATATTATAACATATGAAAATTTACAGGTTTCATAATCATTTTATTTTAAATATAACACTTGAAAGGAAGTGGGTTTTAAAATATTATAACTTGTGAAAGGGAAAAGAGTTTCATAAATATCATTCCATCAAAACATAAACCATTTAGAGAAATAATTTTAATATAAGCATTAAATTTTTTACCTAGAAATGCATTAGTAACACCAACAGATGTTATCTTATATGGGAAATAATTTTGAAATCTCTTTTAAAAAAATATTTTGGAAAATAACCTTTATTCTTTGTAAAACAATTAAACATAAAAAAATTTGAAAACTTTTTTCCTTGAAAATTTATTTGAAAACATATAATAGAATATTTGAAATAGTAATACATTTTTAAAATCGTTTTTCATTTAATATGGGCTTCAAATATCTTTTTAAAACATTTTTTAAAATGTGGTTTTTTTAATACAATAGATTTTCAACTGAATAGAGAGATGGTCAGATTTTACTTAAAACATTATCTTGTGTACCAAATAGTTAGAAAATTGTACTAATACATGAGTATATATTTAATAAATATAGGATAATTAAACTCATTAGTTTTCTTGAGATATTGATAATAAAATTTCATCAAAGAATTATAATCATTAACAATCTCCGAAAGAGATAAGATTATTTAAATCAACACTTACCACTTGGTTACATGGGATCATACTCCCCATGTAATATAATAAAATTACATGTAGCATAAAAATATCATTAAAATAATTAGATTCGTGATATTACATGTATAATTTATGTATATACAACTTGAAAATAATTTATGTGCATAACAAAACAAGAGTCTCAAAGAAGGAGAATTGAGACAAAATTATTTTACCAATTTGGTAACTTTCAAAGATTAAACCCCATGAAATAAAGATCATAAAATGGATGTGTAAATACCCATAAAATTAATTATAAGAATAAATAAATACATCCATGGTCAGTATACACACCACACAAAAGAAATTGGTGGAGAAAAAATCATGTTCTCACTGAAATATAATGTGAGATGAAATCTCTTAACTTTTTGTCTTGACTCTCCTCATACTTGTTCAAACCACCTGTATAATAAATAAAAATTTATTATAAATTATTCATATAACCATATTCCTATATCTAATACCATATATATTTTGATCAAAACCATATATTACCTTCTTATTAACAATCCTATTTTACGGTTTCACTTCAGGTAATATATGCTTTGTTCTTCACAACTGTCTTAGTTTGTTATATCATTGTTCCTTATACTTATATTAGGATTCTAGAATGTAAACCATGATATAAATATCATTAATATCCAATATATTTATATTATAACAATATATATATATAATATATAATTAGGAAATGTAATACACCATTCATGAACATGGTAAACTACATGTATGTGTGAACATTGTTTCCATTTTAATTATCGTATTAAAAAATGAAAGAAAATGGAAAATAAGTATATATAAATATAATATTATTATAGTAGAATTATAATTTTATATATCATATAATTTCTCTAAATTCATCTCTAATACAATTCATGTAGTGTGGGAACGAATCACATCACTTTGAGGGGGTGATAGTCCACACTTCCTCAAACGAAACTATCGTATTTACACCAAATGGAAAGTAAAAAAGATATTTGTTTTAAATGTAATAAAGAAGCCTGAATACATAATAAATATAATATTTCACATATATAGATATACTTTCCATCATAATTTCCTCCATGATATGCGGTAAAGGAGAAATGAACAATCATCATTTAGTGAGGCTGTAGTTTAGCGTACACATAAACCATATGTTCAATACCAATTTGATGAAAGTGTGTGTAATTTTAGGTCAAAACCATAGTATAAAAACATGATAGTATATTTAGGATACTATTTTTTATACAATCATGGAATAAAGGGAGTGGAGGGGTGGAGATATAAAATAAAATAAAGTATCTTGATAGAATTATTTACCTCTTAATCGGGTAACTCCTTTTATTTTGTGCCAAAAGGATTCCTTGGATTTCTTTCTGCCCAAGAGGAGGCTTCTAAGAGAAAGGGAGTAAAGTAAAAACATCCAAAATATTTTTAACTTTTTATAACCAAATTCAATGTGAAATTTTTTCCAATGACCTATATTGGATTAATTAATAAAAAATTTGTCTAAATATTATTTGGAACATATTTTCAATATAATTTATCATGATAAATAAATTAGATGAAAATGATTTTTTGAATTAAAATTTAGTATTTTCACTATTCATCCAAAAATGATGTTTCTCAAAAAAATCATAAAAATTCACACTAAGCTAAATTAGAAATTCTACATTAAAAATTTAAGAATATTTTATAAAATTAATTCTCTAAATTCATCTAAAATTAATTTTACTATTTTTCACAAAAGGGCATTAAAGTGGTTCATTTGAGAAAATAATATTTTTAATCATGTAAGGACATTAAAAAAATTATATCTTTCATTGTCAATTTGTTTTATTTATATTATAAAATTATAAAAACCAATCTTTGGAAAGTAGTTATTACAATTCATATAAAAAAATTTAATGGCTAGGTTATAATTATATCATTTAAATAATTATATAAAAAAAATGTTTTGTAAAAATTTAGGGTTGCATGAATCGTACGCCAAGTCAGTGTTGTGTGTAACATACGATAAGTTAGTGTTTCATGAAGAATAAAAAAATTGGGGTTCATGTGAAAGGAATGTTTGAATTAGTGCATTTGAAGATATAAATGAAAATTTAATTTATTGGAAGAAAAATGTCCATAAAAACTCGTTGTGTTTCACCCTTTGTCCAAGAACACCAGAAACTTTCTATTTTCAAACACTCCATCGAATCAAAAAATTTACACATTTTGATTTATTTTTATGCTCTATTTAATTTATGTGCGAACCTCATATCATATCGGGGCTTGGATCCCCAAAGGTGACAAGTTACGTCATTACAATGATGAAAAATTTTAAATCCCAGACTCGGCTACTTCTTCTGGGCACCCAAGTTCCTTCACTTTATATCATAGAAGTCACATAAATTTTTCTGAGCCAAGAAAATTAAATTATATTTAAATTTAAGTAGATTCTTTGAAATCGGTCCTATTGGTACCAACCACATGTCAATCCGAGGTCGGATGACCAAGTAATGGTGTTTCGATAAAAAGAAATTCAAGATAATTTTATGGATTTCATGTACTAAAATTTTCAGAACATGATATATATATATATATGTGTGTGTGTGTGTGTGTGTGTGTGTGTCTGAGATGTTCTTTGTTTACACTAGACCTCAACTAGCACCTCTAGTCGTCACCTCCCTTGTTGTAGACTCCCTCGACCACGATCGGGCTGTGGCCAACCTTCTCAGTTCTAGATCCAGCCATTGTCATCACCTTCGGCTCCCACTGATGCTGAGGCCCACTCATCCTCCCTCTGAGTAGCACAACAGGACCACCGTACCTCCTTCTGCTATCAGATTCTTTCTAGCCAGTGCCTCCTCAGCAGGGCTGCGCATTGCCCGTTCGGTGACCTGAAATGAAGATGAGGACCAACTTTGTTGGCTCCCACGCCCTTCACCGCAGCTCAGTATGTCGCCTCCTGGTAGGCCCCGCCATCATGCAGCAACAGGACATGGCTATCGATATCGACAACATCCCCTTAATCGTACCCTGTTCACTTGAGTTGCAGGCAGCGGATCCAGGGACCCCACTGACAGTGCCTCTTCCTCCAAACAATGTAACTCCCTTATTGGGATCCAGTTGGAGCTGATCTTCCTTGAAACAGGACCAGGTAGGTCCTCCTGATTTGGTATGGATTTGGGCTAGCCTGTCTGTCCTAGAATAGCCTTGTACGATCTTTTCACATCCTGTAATGCAAGAACCTCATTCTTCTTTTGAGGTACAGATCTTTATATTTCAATATTTACTTAAGAAAATGGGGGGAAATGGGTCAATAGTTAGTTGCAGTCCTATTACATGATGTGACTAGGGACTACACACTGTTTACTTTTAAGTACACACTGTTTATGGTGGGCTACATGCCAGATAATCCTTGTACATGGTTATGTAATGGTTTGTACAAGAATTGTACATATAAAGTGTGTAGTTTCAAGTAAATGTCATGTACTTTTTTAAATTATTTAGTCAGGAATTACATAATTTTTCATATGGATAGAAATGAACCCCCTTTGACAAGCATCACACCTAGGAAAAATTTAATGGGATTTTACCTCCCTTTTCATCATCTAACACCCAATTAGAACACCATTGGATCCGTTGAAATCCCCTCATTGAGTGATCGGTTACTTTTGAGCCTTTATTTATGATTTCATCTCTCTATTGAGTTACCAAAGGTTGATAATTTTTTCTTTTTATGTAGATCTACTCTATTCTAGGTCGAATCAAAGCCCTACGCTGGACGAGGAGATTCTTATGATTACGAGGTATGTGGTCTTGTGCCTTTCATTTATTGTCGAGTTCATTATATATGTCATAGTTCCTCATGACCACTTTTAGGGAGTCTCTTTATTGAATAATGAACCCTGTTATTACCTATTTATTTTTAGGTAATTAATTAGATGATTTGAAAGCATGTTTAGGTTTCTGAACGTTGATTTAGGGCCCCCATGTGTGTGTTTCCCTTGGATGGTCATTTGGCCAAGAATGCCTATGAGACTTGACTTTAATTCCCATTATTGGGTTGTTAAAAATTTATTTCTCATTATATGAATTTCCCATGTGAGATACTTGTTATGTTAAGACTTGTAAATGTTTAAATATCATAATAGGATAGTAATATGTTTTTCCATGTGATTTATCCTTGTTTAACCATGTAATAGTTTAATTTACATGTTTTGTCTATTATATAAATTGATAACACATTATTTGATCATGTTAATACCATGTGATAGTTTAATTTACATGTGTTATTTTTGGGATAGATTGTGTAATTGAATTAAATTACAAAAAAATGGTAATTAGCAATGGGCGAGCCACAGTCTTGGTTAAAAGACAAGGTCGGGCTCATGTGACTAATTGAACCCTATATACCTGGGGTGATCCATTTTCCCAGGTCAAAGATAATGGATTGATCAAGATGTTAATTATTTAAAGTTGATGAGTGAGCAACATATGGGGTGGTCAGGTTCATTGTGTCTTATTAAAAATGTTGAGTAAACCTAGGATCCATTGAGGGATACCTAGGTCGGGCTCTATTAGAAAATGATTAAATGATTATCATGTCATGAGTTGATGGTTACTTTTATACGGGGGGTTTTCATTCCTAGGTTAGACCTCAAGACATTTATTTAATCCAATGGAATTCAATAGTTCTATAGAATGACAAATGAAATTTCTTCCAAGCCAAAGCACAAGCTTTGATTTGGTCTTCAATTGTACTTGGTTACATTGTCTTTTGAGACATATGTTAGCTTAATTTTGAGAACCATCTAGTTTACTATTTTTACCATTGTACGCTTCCTGTTATATATATTCACTGATAGATTGGTGGAGACATTGGGTGGTTCCCTGTTGAGATTTAGTCTCACACCCTGTTTGGGTCATGCTTTTGGGCCCAAACAGATTATATGATTGCCGGTGTCGATAAGGGAAAGCACCCTTCTACAAGTACATGAGATACTGTTTAGGAGAAGGAGAGCATGGGATGTAGACAATTCTTGTAATTATTCTTAGTTTCCTTTTATTCTTTTTCTTTTATAACATAAATTTTAAATTCCTACAAAATACCTATTTTGGTTATTTCCTTAGAACATAACATGCTGCATCATCTTTTGTATGATATTATGCTTGGTTATTTATCTTATAAGTCTTCAACTATTTATTTTAGTTTTATGTTTTTTACTTCTTTTTATATTGTATTATTATGTATTTATCTTTGTTACACACTACCAATGAGGGAATAGCTTCCCCTCTATCACACCCTTGGACCTCACTGAAAGTCGGAAGCCTCTGGAGTTTGGGAAAATGCACTTGAGGCCATTTGTCCAACCTGGTACGGGGCACCAGCTGTGTGAAATTAAGATATGGGATGTTACAAAGTGGTATCAGAGGGAGGTTTCGATCCTCCTACCTATGGCTTATGGGACCACATGGATCATAATTTGGCACATCATTGCTTTATTTTGTAAAAACAGAGGTTATGGGGAAGTTTCTAAGGCTTACTGTCCAGAAACCTAGAAAAACAGTGTGTGATACTTTGAACACATTCCATGTGTTATTCTATTTGGGAATATAAAAAAACATTTTATGTGCACATCGTGTACTTAGAGTACATTTCGTGTGATTTGTGACCGTGTGTCGGGCCATGTGAGAGGGAGACGACGGGTTGTTGAGTTTTGATCAGAACACGTCGTGTACCTTATATACACCCCATTTAGTTTTATCCTAGTTAGACCCATGTGGATATGGCCATTTAATAGTACATGTCTAGGAGGGAAGACTTGAGTACACACCATGTGTCATCCTGACACACCGTGTACCTAGGATGTTTATAGGTCCAAAGTAGGTGGAGTTACACGTCCTTGTGAGAGTTTATGGGGACACACCGTGTTTTTTTATATGTGTCGTGTACCCAACTTTTGTGAACTTTTGAGGATTTTCTTCTCATGTTTAGTTCTTGAACTCATGAACTGCATACCTTGATGAATAAGATTATACTGATGTGTATGTGCTATAAATTATAGAGAAATGTCACCATGAAGACCTCCAGTAGTACGCTTGGAGGGTGGCAATGAGCATACCCCAGAGGTGGTATGCCATGGCCTACCAATGGACCCTCCAGTCATTCCAGTTGCAGCACTAGCTGTTATATCAGATGCAAGTGATGTTTCACTGTTTCATGAAGTATTTATGAGGTTTATGCATAACTTTTAGGGAGCACCACAACCAGCCACATCTATGGAAGAACTGACATAATTGTTCCAACAATAGAATTTTCCCACATTCTCTTGGGAATGTGGGCCATAGGCTGCAGATTGATGGCTATAGGCCATGTTCTCAATATTCAAGCATCTTTAGACACTTCCTGAGAGGAGGGTAAATCTCATGACTTATATGATGTGTGATTCTATCAAGAGGTGGTGGGATGTTACCACGCAGATAGAGCATCAATGGGACATGGCATGGGGAGATTTTCATATCTTCATCTATGACTACTTCTATCCTTCGACGTTAAGGGCCGACAAATCCCATGATTTTATGCATTAGGATTAGGGTGGTCTATCATTTATGGATTACTCTACCTACTTTACAATGCTCCATCACTTTGCACCTATTCTGATGGGTGAAGATTTTTCAAAGGCTTGGTGATTTGAGGATGGTGTTAGGTATGACATCCTCTCATAGGTGAATATCTTCTAGATAACTAATGTATCCTCTATAATAAACAAGGAGCTGATTACTGAGTAGGATTATAGGGAATCTAGAGGTCTGAGCTTGGGTGATTTGGAACTAAGATTTGGTAATATCTTGATAGGTATCAGGAAGTTTATTCTGTAGATTACACATGATGAGTCTATTACTCAGAACGTATCTTACGACAGTTAAGTGAGGTGATTCTAGTGAGGAAGAATTGGTCATACTAAACCTCAGTACCTGATAGACCTAGTCAAGTTCTGAGAATGAGGAAATATGTGTCATTTACCGCATTTCTGCATGACGTTTCCACCAGTATCTAGTGAGAGAGGGTCTTCACAAACTCCATGTTCAAGAGAAGGGTGAGCACCTTATCACCAGTCAGGGAACTGGAATGTGTGAAGCCATTCAGGCTAAGGTAGTGTTCATGGTCGCATTAACCAAACCCTAGGATCTCAGTGATAGTAGGGCGGATCAGCTCAGGGCAGTCAGGCTATGTCTTAGGGCCGTAGTACAAGCCAGACTTTTGTAGTGCAGCAGACCAAGTAGGAGAAGGATCTCATAGATTCTACTATTAGAGGTACTATTTTAGTCTCATCTGTTTTAGCTTCTGTACTCTTTGATACAGGGGATTCACATAGTTTCATATTTGTGTATGTTGTTGAGATCCAAGGGCTTTGCTTCTTTACATATAATGATGTTATGAAACAATACATTCTATTAGGGAATAGAACGGCATGTGTGTGATAGTGCAAGGAGTTCCCCCTTGAAATTGGTGGGTGTCACTTCATTTGGGATCTATAGGTCTTAGAGATGGAAGGATTTGATGTCATACTCATAATGGGATGGACAGTCTTCTTTAAAGCCTTTTTTGATTTATATTGTTGTAGGGGTAGTTTGACATCACTAGAGGGTAGATCATTTCTACAAAATGGTGAATGTGATGTCCAAGAGAGTTTAGTTGGACCCAAGCATCATGGGTTGTGTGGGATGAAAGCACATATTTCCCATTAATATTTGGATGAACAATGAACATGTTAGATGTATTTTCCTCCAATGGTTGACTGTTTCAGGGGTGTCCTCCCAAATGAATTTTTTGGTTTACCTCTGGTGATAGAGGTAGAGCTCTCTATAAATCTAGTACCATGAGATACCCCAGTATCCACTCCCCTTATAGGATGGCTACAACAGAGTTGTAAGTTCTCAAGCAGCAAGTAGAGGACTCAGAGGAAAAGTGTTTCGTTATACCTAGTACTTGTCCATGGGATTCACCGGTCCTTTTCATGAAAAAGGTAGACTATTCCCTAAGGCTATGTGTGGACTATCAGAAGCTAAACTGGTTGATGGTTAAAAACCGTTATACTATGCCACAAATAAATGGCCTATTTGATTAGCTTTGAGGAGCTCAAGTTTTCTCAATGATCGACCTGAGATCATTATGTCACCAGGTTCACGTTCAACCTATATATATACATCTTATATCCTTTTATAGTAGGTATGGGCTATATGATTATCTAGTTATGTCATTCGGTCTCATGAATGCACCAACAGTTTTCATGGAATTGATGAACTAAGTGTTCTATCATTACATGGATTCTTCTATGATGGTTTTTATAGATTACATCTTGGTGTATTCTCACAATAGACATGACCATGCTAACCATCTATAGATTGTTCTGAATACACTGAGAGAGAATCAGTTATATGCTAAGATCACAAAGTTCCACTTCTGTATGGATCAGATTCACTTCCTAAGTCATGTCAACTTAGATACAGGAGTACCAGTGGTCCTAGAGAAGGTAAGAGTAGTAGTTACCCTGGAGCTGCCCATGAACATCTTTGAGGTGTGGATTTTTCTAGGGATGGTTGGTTACAACAAGAATTTCATACAAGACTTCTCACACTTAGTAGCACCAATGACAGCCTTGACAAAGAAGGGCGTGAAGTGCGTATGATCAGATTCTTGCAAGATAGACTTTTAGAAGATGAAAGGGAGATTAACGCCAGTACTGATACCAATTTTTCCAGAGCTAGGTAGGAGTTATACTTTGTACTGTGACACATCAAGGGTCAGTATGGGATCAGTTCTTATGTAGGGGGGTCGAATCATTGTGTATGGGTCTCTCCAGTTGAGGCCACATGAGAGGAACTACCTGACGCACGATCTTGAGTTCGACATGATTGTTTATACCTTATGTTGTTGGAAAAATTACTTATTGGGGGAGCGTTTTGTGGTGTGCACATAAAAAATAGTCTCAAGTACATCTTTTCTCAGCGTGATATAAATATGAGGCGGCGAAGTTGGGTGGAATACCTTCAGCCTTTTGACTTTGAGCTTGCCTACACACCTGGAAAAGGTAATGTATTGAGTGATGCATTTAGTAAGAGGACTCAAATCCAAGTAGTGTAGTAGGTTAGTAGTGATTGGAAGCTTATGGAATTGTTCTCTGAGATGCACTTGAAGGTGCATGACTAAGAGGGAAATAATTTTCTTTTATACTTAGCGGTCAACTCTACATTGCTGGAATGATTATAGATAAGGTATCTATAAGATTCTGAAGGCCATGTTCTATGGGAGATTATGTCAGATGAGGACCCTCCTCCTGGTTGGACTATAGGCAAGGATGAGGTTCTGTGATTACAAGGTCACGTATGGGTTTCAGCGGACATGCGTGAGGAGCTGAAGTGGGATTTTTATGATTTAGTTTGGGCAATGTATCCTAGTTTCACCAAGATGTATCAAGTCTTACATCATCTGTATTAATGTCCATGTAAGAAGGGATATGTAGCTTGTTTTTTCAAGATATGTTCCACCTATCAGTAGGTGAAGGTGGAGTATAAATGACCAGTAGGACTTTTCCATCAGCTACCCATTTTTAAGTGTTAAGGGAATGACGTCATGATGGATTTTGTGATAGGTTTACTAAGGTATATCTGAGGTAATGATGTAGTATGGGTTGTGATTGACTGGCTTAAAAATGTTTCACATTTCCTACCGATCAAGGAAACATTCTGTGTTGATGATATTGGGAATTTGTACATTCATGAGATTGTACGACTTCATGGGGTCCCATATTCTATCATTTTAGATAATTATTTCCAGTTTACTTATCATTACTGGAAAGGTTTATAGGGGAATTTGGGTATATAGGTGCTTCTGATCATAGATAAGTACCCCCAGATAGACAGATAGTCAGAGCACACATTTCTGGTTCTAGAGGACATGCTTTGGGAATAAATCCATGATTATGGGGGTTCATGGGAGACACACATACCCCTTGTTGAGTACACCTACAAAAATATATTTCAGTATACTATTTAAATGTCTCTATATGAGGCTTTTTATGGTATGACATGCCAATCACCCTTGTGTTGGCTGAAGTCAGGATAGACAGCAATGTTGGGACCTCATCTTCTCTAGGATACCACCAAGCAGGTTCAGTTGATTTAGCAATGAATGGATACTACACAGTCTAGTCAGAAATCATATTCCAATCACTACAGATGGCCATTGGAGTTCAAGTTAGGGGATCGAGTTTTCCTATGTGTTGTTGTGAGGATGGGACAAAAGTGGATCAGGAGATAGGGTGATCTTTCGCCAAGATATGTCAGTCTGTTTGAGATTCTAGAGAAGGTCAGGCTAGTTTTATATTTATTGCAGTTACCTTAGAGGTACAGGTCTATGCGCGACGTCTTCTATTATTCTCAGTTGCAACATTACTTTTCAAACCCATATCACATCTTTCTTCCTGAGGATGTAGAGTTGTAGGAAGATCCGTCCTTTGAGGAGCATCGCAGTCATATTCTATATCATAGCTTGAAGGTCTTAATGGATGGTATGGGTTCTATGGAAGCATGACTGAGTACATGATAAGACTTGGGATAGGGAGGATAATGTTCGATCAGAATGGTAGGAGTAATTCTATGATATTCCTTCACCACCCTTGTAAGTGAAATTCGTGGATGAATTACTTTAATGGGGGAAGTTTTTAAGAACCTGGTTCTTCTGTTTAAGTAAAGATTATTCCTTTTTAGATTGTACATATGAAAATGGGCGGGAGACAAGGTCTTGATGTAGGCCTATTACACAACATGACTGGGGAATACACATTATGTACTTTTAATTAAACACCATGTATGGAGGGCTACATGCCATATAATCCTAGTGCACGACCATGTAATGGTGTGACCATGAATTGTATAGACACAACATTTAGTATCATTTATAAGACAAGTACTTTTTTAATTATTAAGTTATGCAGTATTTCATTTTTTCAGATAGATAAAAATGAACCCCCTTCGATGAGCAACACGCCCAAGAAAATATGAACAGGGTTTTTTCTCCTATTTCATCATCTGATTGCCGATTCAAGCATCATAGGACCCATTGAAATCCTATCGTTGAGTTCTCAATTACCTTTGAGACTTTATTCCCGATTTTGTCTCTCTATTAAATTATAAAATGTTGATAATTTTTTATTGTTTTTTATATCTACTTCGTTCTATGTCGAATAAAAGACCGACTCTTGATGAGGAGATTTGTACGATTACAAGGTTGGTGGTCTTGTGCCTTTCATTGATTGTCAAGTTAATTATATATGTCAGAGATTCGTGCACCAACTATTAGTGTTTCACCTGATTGAATAATGAAACTTTTTATTTACTATTTATTATTAGGAAATTAATTAGATGATTTGAAAGCATGTTTAGGTTTCTGAACCTTGATTTAGGGTGACCCCATGGGCATGTTTCCCTGGGATGTCCATTTGGATAAGAATGCCTATGATGCTTGACTTAGATTCCCATTATAATGTTGTTTAAAATTTATTTCTCATTATATGAATTTACCATGTGAGATACTTGTTATGTTAAGCCTTGTAAATGTCTAAATTTCACAATAGAATTGTTATATGTTTTTTCCATGTGAGTTATCCTTGTTTAAAGATGTAATAGTTTAATTTACATGTGTTGGTTATTATGTAAATTGAGACCAAATAATTTGATCATGTTAAAACTGTATGATAGTTTAATTCACATGTGTTTTTTTTGGATAGATTGTGAAATTTAATTAAATGATAAAAAGAGGTAATTAGCAATAGGTGAGCAACAATCTCTGTTAAAAGACAAGGTCAGGCTCATGTGACTAATTTTACCTTATATACCTTTTCTGAACCATTGTATTAGTTAAAAGATAATGGACAGTATTAAGAGTTTAATTATGTAATGGCTATGATTGAGCCACGAATAGGGTGGTTTGGATCATAGATTCTTATTTAAAATTCCGAGCGATCCTAGGATCCATTGAGGGATACACAGGTCAGCCACTATTGGAAATTTATTAAATGATTATCATGTCACGAGTTCATGATTACTTTTATATGGGGGCTGTTCGGGCCTAGGCCGGACCTCAATACTTTTATATAATTTAATATAATTGAATAATGAAATATAATGACTAGTGATGTGTCTTCCAAGACAAATCATAAGCTTGGATTGGGTCTTCACTTGTACTTGGTTACATTGTCTTCTGATGCATCTGTTTTTCTTACTTTTGAGTACCTCCTGTTTTAATATTTTTACTATTGTAAACTGCCTGTTATATATATTCACTGATAGATTGGCACAGATTTTGGGTGGTAGCCTGTTGGGATTTAGTCTCACACCCTATTTGGGTCATGGTTTTGGGCCCAAACTGATTATATGATTGTAGGTGTCGATAAAGGAATGTTCCCTTCTATAGGTACTTGAGATGTTGTTTAGGATCAGGAGATCATGGAACTGAGCCAAGGCTTGTGATACTTCTTAGTTGCCTTTGTTTTTTTTCTTTTGGAACATATATTATGGATTTCAATTGTGTACCTGTTTTGGTTGTTTTCTTAGAACATAACATGATACATCATCTTTTGTATGAAATGATACTTGGTAATTTATCCTATCAGTATTCTGTTGTTTATTTTAGTTGTATGATGCGTATTTCTTCTGCTATTGTATTATTATTTATTCTGTTGTGTTACATTCTGCCAATGAGGGCATAGTTTCTCCACTATCACACCTTATCCCCTCAGTGCTAGTCATAAACATCTAGAATTTGGGGAAATTCACTTGAGGCCATGTAGAAAACTGGGTATGGGGTTCCAGTTGATTGGAATCCGGATCCAGGACGTTATGTGGAATTTTTCCACGTGGGTTCGGCCTGACCCACACAGGGCCACACCGAGTTTTGGGGCCTGGTTTAACCAAAAATTGAATTTATTAATTAATTTAATTCATTAAAAAATTTAATTAATTAAAATATTATTTTTTTGTTAAAATATAATTTTAATACACTGGCTAATTAAGTTACTATTGTTCTTAAAGTAAATTACTTTGTTATTTTAATTTTGAAATTAAAGTTAAATTCATAGTAGACCAAATTCAATTAAATTATTTTAATTTAAATAATTAATTTAATTTAATTAAATACCTTTTTAATTTAATTTTTGAAATTTAATTGTTACCACACATTTATTTTACCCATTGATTGGTCTAGACAATTCCACCACTAAACATTTTTTTTGAATTTTCAAATAATCACTTTTTGGTTGAGTTATAACCTACAAGAAGATAGCTAATAATCCACCATGCAATAAGACTAAATAGAATATAAGTGGGATGGATCAGGATCCCCTCTAAATACCTACCCGCCTCAATGGAACTGATGAAATGCACGAGTCCTGAACACCTGTCCCTTCACTTGCTTTCAGGTGCCCTCATCACTCATCCCATCAAAGAAAATTAGATAATAGTGTCACATCTGTAACCAACACCATGCTAGAAGAACACCAGTGACAATCGTTGGACCGATCCTAAGCATTGACCCGACCTGTTTATGTCTACTTTTGTTTAATTTAATTAATTAATTAATTTCATGAAATTATTTTAATTAATTATGTTGTTTGGGACACCTTCATTTCTTTTTGGTCATAATGTATTTGGGATTGCACATCCAATTGTAGTTATTCTATTTATCATCCCTAGTCCCCCTCACATGTGTGTGAATACACTTGTAATTTTGATAGAGATGATATACATTGTGGACCCCACTAAGACAGGGTTATATGCAATGATGATGATGATGTAATACAACAACAACGCCAATTCGAGGCGTAATTCAAACAAGAAGTGAACATGGTGGATGGAGAAAGTTTCATCATGAGTCAAGCTACAACTCAAGTATGATACAACTAGGTCATGATTGATCAATTAATTTTATAAGGTTAATTGATTTTATATTTTCATGACCAATTGGGTAGATGATTTTCTTTATACATTTATTTATTATTTTATTCATTTTATAATAGTAGGAAAATAAATAAAATAATAAACAATAAAATTCATAAAGAATATGTGGATGTTTTTTCAATTTATGGTTAGTTGTAAGCATGAAAAAAATTATTGAATAAGATTAATAAAATTGGATTACATTATTCATGGAAAATATAAAAACCATCAAAGAAATATTAATCCATAAAATTTACTCCATCATTAAAATTTCTACAAAATGGGGTGTTTTTCAACCAATGTTTAGGGTGCCTCTTACTACCATGGATTTCATAAGAGAGTAATGGGTTGACTTAAATAAAGATTCAGAAAAGTAGTATTCAAACCTAAAGTATTGTAATTTTATTTTCAATTTTTCAGAAAATAAATTTTATGATTTTAGAGGATCCAACTTCACTTAATAAATTAAGTAATCGTGAGTTAATGTAGTTTTCTAGTCAAATGCCTAGAATTAACTCTTTGAGTAGTGGTGTGGAAAAATCTTGTAAACTGTGAGGGGATTTTCATGGATCCCTACCATTAGAATACTCAAGTGATAGAGTATTTTGATTCTAGTACATAGGGTTCATATAATTTGATAAAAATCAGGATACATTTAATGATTTAATTAATTAATCAATAATTTATAAATAGGTAATAAATATAAAAAGTACATTCTATTACATTTTATTTTTAGAGAAAATAGAAATTAATACAAAAAAACTGTGATAATAATTGTAAAAAGTCAATGTCCTATCCATCATAAATTTATAAGTGTATTACAGGCCCTTGAACACAATACTACGATATAGTAAATTCAAGGTCATGGTGTCCCTATACCTGTTAAGCCACCTTAAAAAAGAGAGGGTGTAAAATTTCTTACAGGAGACTCATTTATAGATCATATGATTGTTATTTCATTATATTATCATCAATGTTCAATTTTAGCTTTGGTTACTACATCAGGACATGGATGATATAACATATAGTCTTATCTCTAATAATCTTGTGAGGAGAGAGTGAAGAAATATATGAATTGTTAATAACTACATTATTCATGTGTAAATTGAAAGGAAGATCTCGATCTTTCAATGGGTCCCTTTCTCATATATTTTACACCCATTTAATCTTGTCTCGTTTTAGGTTACAAAATGAATAGGATGGAATAAACTCTTTGTTACCATTTAGGAAAGTTTCACCATGAAAAATGAAATTAAATAAAGTATAACCTTTAATTCTTATAGTGAACAAGTTGAAAGAAAATGTGATAAGGCCAATGGAAGGAGCGACGCCAAAGGAACCTTCATAAAATCCTTCAAACAAATGGGTAACCAAAAGGATGAAATTTTATTCAAATATAATGAAATAAATCTATAGAATTTTAATTTCATTAAACTGAATTTAATAAAAAAGTTATGGCTTCTTCTTCATCTATATTCATTAATAGAAAATTTAATGTTTCTGAAAAAATTGTTCGGTATTAAATAAAATATTTTTATCATGTATTTTTATTAAAATATAGTCACCAAGTATGTAATAAAAACATTACAAAAAGTAAGGTGCATATCTTCAAGTGGCTGAGAAAGGGCGATTCCTATGTCAGTGGTGAGAAGAACATAACTTAAAATTTCCAACTAAATGATTCTAGTTGAAGAAGTTGTTGAGTTTCACCAAAACATTTATCTCGCATGTCCTTGGGATAGAATGAGAAATCATTCCAAGTTCTATAGTGAATTTTTTATGTGTTGTAACATTCTCAACAAATAGTTAAATGATACTTGAATCATAGGCAATACAAGATGAATATAAAATAGAGGACCTATTTACAGAGTTATGGAAAGATAATTCTTTTTCAAGTGGAACTAAATGTGTACATTAAAGATATACCCAGTTTGGTATTTTTACTTAGTAGAGATAAACACCTTAGGTATTATTGATGTATATTCTTGTTTATTTTTGATAGAGAAACATTTATAAATAAAGGTATGCCACAAAGATTTCAGAATTTGTTCAGCTAGAGAGTATGAACTATTCCAAGGGTAAGATAGTGGTAAATATACTTCAAAATATTCCATTAGGTCTTTAGGAAATGGAAATGTGAATTATGGAATTTTCATGGTCATAAGATATAAGTCTCCTTGGGCCATCATACCGAATAATATCTTGACCAAGCATTCATTGATCATGATAGCATATACTGGATTAATTCCTAAATGCATATTACCTTTTCCACAACATGACAATGATGCTTATATGGATGATAGATAATGAATATTATGTGGTAACATCAGTCAATAAAACTTCGTATGGATCAATTCCTAAATGTAAAATTTATAAATTTTAGTAAATATGTAAGTAGAATCAATGTTTCAACTTGCAGAAACATCCATTATATTTCATGATGTGATTTTCAAATAATGATGATATCACATAACCATATGCCAACTATTATGAAAAATGGGTATCATATGAGTTTCAGTATGATATAAATCTTTAATGTCATAGGAATATGAGTTTTGATGCAAAGATTTTGGTAGGATATAAAAAAACATTCATCAAGAAAAAAACATTATGCATCTAAGTAATTTATCCTAAAATACTCTTAGGATATTATATAAATCCCTAAGAAATAAAAGAGGTATCCAAAGTTAATGACTATATTTCTATATAACAGTGCACTTATCTAGTTGATATAGTGTCAGAAATATTGACTTGGGTTATTCAATGATATAGATTCATAAATGGTCGACATAGGAACAAATTCCACAAGTGCATGTGGTGGAGGAATGTTCCAAAGACACATATTTCATATGAGGGTTACAACCATAGTGATGGATTTGTATTCAATGTGGCTGGTGATATATATTATTCATTATGAATAATATTACCTAAAATTAGGTAGTATATAAAAAACAACTAATATTTACAAGGAAAATTAAAATTCAATAATGGATTTAATGTATCAAAGTGAAAAGGGGCTTATTATTTAGATTAATTTAGTGGGTATTCAAGTGAGTTGATACATGGGTATTACAAGCATGGTACCAACAAGGATATATTAGTTATACCTAGTCAATATTCTAAAATCCATTAGAATTTTACTTGTTATAGCTAATTTCTATGATCATTATATTTTTCATTGGATGTCAAGACCAACTTTCATTGAAGGTGTCTATGCAGTGCAAATAGAAATGGATTTTGACACCAGAGGGTTCCAATAAGGCTTAAAAGTTACAAAAATCTAGTTTATTGTTGAAATAAGAAATTGGGTCATATAATATTCATTTGTAATAAATTTTTCCCATGTGTCTACACAAAGTTAGTATGAGTAACATTGTTTTCCTTGTATAATATGTTCAATAACAAAAAGAAAATAGATATTGGTCATGAATTTAGTTAAGACTAGGATGAATGTAATTCTATAGTTATTGACTTAGAGTAGAAACCTAAGATCTAGAGAACCTGATCCATTGTGGTAGATCTAACAATTTCTTGGACCTAGTCAATTATATATATAGCGACATGGTTTTGAAAAATACAAGCTGGAACAATTCAACATAGAATTTTTACCAATGTCACATGGAATAAATCTCTCCAAGATGACATGTATAGTATATGGGAGGATATTAATGTGGTGAGTTTAAATTTCATATGCTTTAGTTATGGATAAATCATGTATACCTCGATATGTAAAATACATGATATATCATGTATATAATTTATTGTAGGTAAATGGCAGTTATATACAAAAACACTACAAATGAAGTAGTAGGAACTATCTGATTGTATTTGGTAAAAGTTCAAAGGATATGTACCTAGTATATGGAAAGGAAAGGATACTAGTTTTGAGGGGATACAAACTGGTATTAATTAGATAAATATTGTCTAATATCACATTTAGTCTAAGGGAATGAGAAAGACAAGCTCATTCAAGCAAGTGGTAGCCATACCTACAAATACCGAGTACGTTGCAGCTTCTAAGGCAGTTGGGAAGATGTTATTAAACACAAAAAATTTGTTCCAGTTCTTTTAATCACACCTAGTAAGTAAATTATTATCCTAATTTAAATTATGATACTTTTACTATCCATGTTTCAATTTTTTATAGTTGAAAAAAGACATTTAATCAGGGATACCATCTCTTGAGATGTTTTACTCAATGAGGTGAGGTCGCACATAGCTGAATAGCCACATTGTGAAAACAAGGAATACCCATCATCTTAATCTGTTATTCAGTAGAAACATGATCTTTATCATGTGAGAGATAACAAGGTTAATTATCAAGTTGAATCTCATGAAAGTGAGAGTGTTGTAATAGTGGGTTCCCTAGACCCAACATAAACAATACTTTTAGATTACTATATCATGTGTATAGTTATATACTCATGATGTACACTTTCCACTATAGTGTGGATATTTCAACATAAACTATTTAATGGTGATGTCCATAGATTAATTTTTATATAAAATGGATATTGAAGATTATAGGCTATAATGAGGACCTAGAGATACTATAACATTAATCCTAAACAAAGGTCCCATGGTATTGATACATCATACTGACTGAACACAGTTGAGGTTTGAATATTAGGTGTTGGGGTCTAATAATCATTGATATTTCTTCTAATGAAGTTCACACTTGGTGATCTCTAATAGTGAGATCGGGAGGACAGACCCGCCAATTGGAATAGAATATTTTTTGGGTGTCATTGGTTGTTCTTATCTACAGACATGTGTATTAGTCTCCTGACATGAGATCATTATCAATGTGTTCCATCTGATCATATACTTTTATGTAAGGAAAAAATAGTGATAAAGAAATCGTGGCAGGGTAGATTGTTTTGGGTGCGCCATTGGGTGTATGGAATTGGTTGAATGATCAAGATAGGATTTTTCTCTTCTGTATTAAGGAAGTAATATATCTCATTCTTGTTTTATCAGGATTCTAGTACCTTAATAAATTTGTGGAAAAGGTATTCGAAAGGTAAATCTATCTATTTAGATCAAAAAATAATAAATTAATAAATTAATATTATAAAATTATGCATCCTGATTTATGTGATATTCAAAGACAGAGAGATTATATTACACAGTAGTTGTTCATAGGTTGGTTTTCATTGCTATGACTATCCATTTCTCTTTATCATCCTTTATTGGTTCCTAGAATCTACTATTTTTATGTGGATATTATTCAATTAAATCGAGATAATATTCTAGAGGGTCACACCTAAATGCATATGAAATAATTTTCCCTATTCTGTGGAATATGTAAATTGGACATAGTGGGCCCCATAATGGAGTCCAACTATTTTCCAAGTCACCAATCACTAATAAATAAATAAATTAATCATTATTAAAGTTATGAACAATTTTTTTTGAATTTAATTATTAAAATTATTTAAAATTTAAGTAAATACGAGGAATAATATTAAACGAAAGAATATTATTTTAATATTCCAGGTTCATTTAGTATTATGCTGGAATTATGAGTTGAGTTAAATAAATTGGTCTGATCATGTAATATATTATAGGTATTATAGGTATGTGATAAAATATTTATAATATTTATGACATAATTTAGTTCATCATAATTATTCATTTATTGTTTATTTAATAAATGGGGGTCGGGGAACCCTTCTGGGTATTTTGAGCATCCACTATTTAAAAGAAGAGAGAGGCTATCACTAGAGACTATTCACAATATGATTTCCAATGTTTATCTCTACCTACCTATACCTAGAGAGAGATTTTATCAATAAAGGATATCAGATCAATTAATCTACATGAATTGAATGCAGTTCGATGTAGTGATAGGGAGGACATCGAAAGATTCATCGAATCTCTGTGATAGCACACGAAATTCGATGATCGATGCCCCATAATATTTTTAAAGCACATGTGTTGGATCTAGATTGGTGTTTATTCAAATAATTAATTAAATTAACACTAGCTACATACTACTATCGAACATGCTACCGAATCAAACAAGGTTCACATTTTGATTTATATTTGTGGAATTTTTAATTTATATGAGATCAGAGGATCGTACTAGGGATCATATCACCATAGAAGACAAGTTTTGTTATCCTAGTGATAATAATATCTAGATCCATGGCCCACCAACTTCCATTGTGCACCTATATTCCTTCATTATAAACCTCAAATTAATGTTCCACCCATATTCCAATACAATAATTGTATGGATTATGGGCATTATTCCAATCATGGAATGAACCTTAATGAAAATCAATGTCATCAACATCTTAATATAAGAGGGAAAGGAAATAATTATTTGATCAAAACTACTAAATGGGATTATGATAATGAAGTGGTGAAAGGTACACTTACTATCCACTCTAGAATTACAAATGCCTTGTTTGATTCTATCCCAAACAACTCATTTATTTCAAAGTAATTTTATAATGGTATTACGCCACCACCTAAACAATTAGATGTTGAGTTGGTAGTGGAAACTTCTAATGGCATGATGACCACATGTCAAGTATATATCTCCGCTCAAATAAAATGTTTTGGGATTGTGAATCCTGAAAATATTTTTATTCTCCCTTTAGTTGAAGTTTACTTTATTTGTCCTCATGGGTTGGTTTTAATTATATAGATCCCATTGTAATGTATTTTATTTTTCTTGGTAGATTATTTCTTAAAAAATTGTATTTTATTATTTTTATATTCTTATGAGGGGTTAAATTTTCATTTCCCCTAGAAAATAAACTCAAATAATTTTTTGACCACTTCATTAGTCCTAGAATAGGGTTTTTACCCAAGGATATGAGTTTTGTGTAAATTTGAGACATTTGATTTGTTGTGGAATTACGAAAATTAAATATTAATTTATTAAAAAATGGTCATTTTACTATATATTTTTGGTGGAGAATTGGATTAATATTCCTTATTAACCATTGATTCAAGAAATGGTTGTTTTACTAGGCAATCCATAAACCCATGTCGGGCACTAGGTCCAGGTTCAGGCTCCATTCTCCATTTATTTCCTTTTTCCTCATTTTATTTTCCTCCATTTGTTACTTTTACTTCCCTAGATTCTTTTTTACACCCCCAATAGGATTCCATCACCATGACTATGATAGGATAGGGATATGGAGAGATAGATATAGATATATAAGATGGGATGTTCTTATGGGGAGAAGGGGAGGAGTTGGATCATCTTGCGCCTGTTATGGATCATAGAAATGGGAAAAGCTTGAGTGGATTCTACCCAAATGTAGGTTGTTTATAAGTTTATCCCATAAATATTCATATATTTACTTTTTTTTAGTTTAAGATCCCTTTCATGACTTATAAGGACCCATGGTGGGTTAATCTATTCTTAAAGGGGAGAAATTTGGTTTTAGACTGATTGTATGGGTTCCTGATTAGGAAACCCTAATCATAGGATTTTTAGTTCTAGAACGCACACTATGAGTTCTTACTATTTTTAGGAATATTGCTTTTTGTAAGTACATTCCCTGTAATAGGTTTGCATGTAGTGTAGTGGTACTCATCCATGTAGTTGATTACGTGGCCAGATGAAGTTTTAGAAAAGATGTGTTGTGTACTAGAGGTTCATGTTGGGTAGTCATACTCAAACATGTAATTCAGTACCTAGAAAGACAGCCCGTTCAGGTGTAGCCATCCATGTAGGGTACAAGACCAAACCCTGGGTGTGTTACACACAATACGGAAAGTAAACAAAAAGGAGAAAATACATGGCCATTCCATGTGAGGTACATGAGAAGGTACCCCATATGGTGTAACAAATCAGATTTTCCATGTATTATTTTTAAATATTATGTGGATTATTTTCTAGACTAGGCACTGAGATAGGACAAGGCGCTGAGACAACATGCGATTCTGAGGCCCGTTGTTCCCAGAATTAATGTTTGGTTTATATTGAATAAATTAAATATCATGTGTGCATGGTTTTCCTAAAAAAGTTGAATAATATCTAAAAGGGATACATGATTAGAAATATAAGGGAATTATTGAGTTCATAATAGCGGTTTTACTCTAGGCACAACTTAACATTAGTCGGTGTGGACCGTTTGTGAAAAAAAATTCACAAGCGTTAAAAGGAATAAAATAATTTAATAAAATAATTTCATTTAATTTTGATGAAGCATAATTTTTTCAATGATTAAATATATTTTTATGTTAAAAATACAGTGTTAGTCGCATAACCTTTAGAGACGATGAAGGACTATTGGAGAGAACTCTGAAGAATTCACTCAAGCAAATGGTGGCACGATCATGGATCGATGATCGACTTGCAACTGATTTGATAGATATTTCCAATGATAGTGACAACACGTCATTCTTCATTAGCGATTTAACCAAATCAATATATGATGTTTGTTTTATGTGGATTCTTCCCCATTCTTAATTTCAGGGATGAACGCAAATCCACCACTGAATAGATTGATTTTCGATCGATCGTCTTGTGGGATGGGATTATATTGTGGGGAGTTAGTGGAATAAATTATTTTAAATAAATTTTTTATGGATTCATTTTTTGTTCTAATGGAAAAAATCGATATCGAAATAAAAAATGATTAAATTTCATTCCTCTCATTTGTTCTTCTTCTTTTCTCCCCCTTGGTTTTGCGATTCACCATTGGCATTATTTGTTTTTCCTGACTTTCAAATGTTCCCAATCAATTGATCATTGCATACCTATTTCATGAATAAATGATCAAATAATGTAAATCTGGGTTTGGCACAATGTGACATAGGTGTAATGGTGGTTGGGACAGTAGATTGGATGACAGTGGGTGCCCAATTTCTCATTATTTAGTGTTCTTCAGCATGTAAAAAAGAATGTAGATTTTATCCATTATTCTAATAGATATGAGTACGAAGATTGATAATTTAAAATTTTAATGCTTATATTAAGTGTTTCCTTGAGTTTTCTTTCATGTCACAGCTGATTTAGAGGCTGGAGCAAGGAGGGGCGCACAGGAGGAAGAACGAGCGATTCTTGAAAATCCTGTAGAACATGTCTTGTAATACAGGATTACATGGTGTGTGGGGGCACCTTGATATGGTTCTAGGGTTTGTATGAAGATAAGTATGACATGACATGTGACCCCAATCACATGGTGTGTGACCCTCCCCAGATGACTTGGAGTGAACTTCGAAGTGTACACGGACACAGATTGGAGTACACAGGCACAAACAGACCGTGTACTCCCACGTGGACATGAATTGGCATACGCAGACTAGTAAATGGACATGACTTTGTTACACAAACATGTCCAGGATAAAAAAAAGGTCACCATGTGCCTATACAAACCATTTATATCCTTCTACATGACATTTATATGGAGACTACATGTCGTGTGAGTCTCTTTCACACAGGCAGGACTTGGGATAACTTGACACGTCATATACCCCTTTGGACATGTCATGTACTCCCTTAAAAGTTATTTAAGATCCCTTTTTTATTATTTTGGACTATTATAGGTTTAGTTCCTTCCCTTGTTCCACTAACTTTAGGTTACAATGTGGCATTACATCCACATCACTGGATTTTGATCCCTTCTGGAGGCCATGTTTGAAATAGAGTTGCGGTGCCCCACCATGAGACTGGACTATGACCATCTATCATCCATTTTTCCCAAGCTGGATTTTGTGGAATCTATGTAACCTCCCTATGTAGGGCTGTTTATTCTCCATCTATTAGGTCATATCAGTAGGTATTTTTGAATTGTTGACATGTGATCCACTACGTAGCGGGTTAATCCAGATTGGGTTTGTGGTATCCTCCGGCAGTTCTAGGAATGACCCCCTATATGTATATCAAAGTCTTCTTAGACTAGTGAATTTTCTTTAGGCAGGACCTAGTGATTTATACCACTTCATTTAGTGTCCCTGATGATAGCATGGATCATGGAGTGAGTTCTCCCGAAATGAGCATTACATCGAGTAGAATCTTATGGCTGACAGTTCATTATGATTTCCTAATGGTGTGGTATCTTTCCTTAATATATATGGGTTTTTTATGTTATAAAATGATTTTTATATCTAGTATAGATTTTAATATACTGTTTTCTTGTTTTTTGTGTTTTTAGGGTGTCCTACTGAGTATTGTTATACTCATCCCTGTAAGGGATTTTCCCACACATGGCATGTCTTGTGCAGATGAAAATCCTTTGGAAAATGTCCTATGAGGACATGGATCATGTGGATCATAGTTGGATCATGATGGACTAAGGTGTTTACCGAGAGTGTGCTTTTTACATATTCCTCACCCTTGGAGAATGTTGGACTCTTTATTGTTTTGGGTTGGCCTTTCTTCCTTGTTTTGTATTTTCATCACTTTATTATCATACTCTATTGTGGGATCTTAGATGTACAAATTCATTCGTTCAATTTATTTAAATTTCAGTATTGTGTGGGATTGGAAATGTGTGTGTGGGTACATGTAATTTAATCTAATTCCTCCCATTTTTTTGATATTACTACTCAGTTTTGATCACCATTTGTTGCCCTATCAGAGGTGAGATTGGGGTAATCACGACATGGGCCCCTCTAGGACATGTCATGATAGAGTGGTATCAGAGAATTCAATTCTATTTTTGAACCAGGAGTTTGTGATATAGGTTTATAGAAATATTGATAAGTGTTTCTCAATCATATTTTAGGCTAGAGACTCTAGTTTTGGTGCAACGACCGATGTATCCATACACCAGGACCCTGATCACCTTCTTTTTTACTCGGAACCTAGGAAAACTGGTTTTAGTGGAAATAATGGTACATGCATCATATAGGAATGGGTTTTGGTTTCCATGTACTTCTTGAGTCAGCTCCCCAAATATACACAATTGACTATGGTATATCTTGTTTTATTTTGGATTCCTCTATGTAGACAGCCTACTAGGATTCCACCATGTGGTTGCGAGGATGATTTTCCTTGTAATGAGGCATCAGTACATGGGATTGTACCAAATATATAACCTCCTGGTGGTTTAACTGATATACTACCACCAATTGAGTAGAAACTATCACCATCACTACCAGTTGAGGATGCATGTTGGTATATTGTGTTTCACGAGTTTTAGAGGTAGTGACCTCTTAGGTTTTGCGGTGAGCCAGACTCCCAGGTGGATGAGGACTAGCTAGAGGAAGTCAATCTAATTTTCCACCTTGTGAGGACACCTACAGATCCGATGGAGGTCCTTCCAGCAAGTCTTCCTTAGGGATCTATGGAAAAAATTTGGAGGTTGGTAACTTGGTCACATGACGAGACAACTCTCTCATAGCGATAATTCGAGCATCTATTCATACAGAAGTTCTTTCCATACACTTTACTATAGGTATGTATACATGAGCTTCTTCATCTACTACAAAGGAGTATTACCATGATAGTGTATTTATCAAGGTTTACTAATATCTCTTATTACTCCTTAGATATGGCGTGGGTCTATTTCTTCAGGTCTCAGACCTTTGAGAAGGGATTGTGTTGGGATATCAAGTAATTAGTGGAATCTCTAAGCATTTCCAAATGATAGAGTGTTTGATCTAGCCTTGTTGGTATAATGTTTTCTTGAAGAATATACACTCGTAGTTGGAGATAATAGTGGGAACTAAGTAGCTAAAACCTCAATAGAAAGTATTCAATGATAGTCACATGGATCCAAACGGATCAGATGCTTTTGAAGACGATCCTAGGACTCAGGGTCAGTGGTTCAAGGCCCATAGGGTGGATTGAATCAATTGAGGGACTGGCAGTGTTACTCTTATGATTGTTGGGGACTTCTGGCTTGATATTCCCTAACATGTCGTATAAATGATCAAGATATGGTCAACAGACCACTGAGACAGTGATAGAGGTCAGAACATGGTGGTTCGTAGGGTGGCAGACATGGTAGGGGGCTAGAAGGGCAATGGGAGGTGGTCTGAGGTTTGGCCTATTACCACCACCACCCCTAGGTTGTCCATGCTATGCTTAGGGATCTGGTGGGGAGTGAAGAGGCTAGCTATAATCTATGGAGTCCTTTGACCCTGAGGCTCTAGGGATGATATGAGGTACGATTTGTGTCTTTTCTATATTATCTACAGTATTGGTAGACATAGATTTTAGCCCTCCCTTCCTTTCTACTTCTCTTGTTTAAGACTTAGAGATTCAAGATGAGCATATTAATTGACCCATATGGTTGGAGACCCTGCTTAGCGGTGACTCAGTGATTTCACACTTGTGTCGATAGTGCGACTTGAAACTTGAAGGAGAGAGTTTTGTATGGGATCTCTTTAATGAATCAATGAGGCCTTATAACATCATTTT
Source organism: Viscum album (assembly GCA_963277665.1). Classification (NCBI taxonomy): domain Eukaryota; kingdom Viridiplantae; phylum Streptophyta; class Magnoliopsida; order Santalales; family Viscaceae; genus Viscum; species Viscum album. The sequence goes on from OY728131.1 coordinate 360,633,287, forward strand.
AGGTATGGACTAGTTATATACTATTCCTTCCAATATTGACTATTTTAGGAAAAATGTGTGGTATGTTCGTAGTGATGGGATCGGTTTTTCCTTTATTGGTGATAAGGAAACCTAGAAAGTGCATGATGGACTCATGCATTGGAGGGTGAATCTAATTACTCATCAGTTTTCTTTCATAACCCTTGGTTTAGTGGATTTTGTGAGTTTATAATTTTCTAAATCGGTGGTTGAGTATGAGAACATCTTTCCTGAGGACGTACTAGGTTTACCTCCCCATTGAGAGGTAGATTTATGCATCAACATTCATCCTGAGACAACACCAATATCTGCATCAGAATATCATATGGTTCCCATAAATCTTCATTATTTGAGGATGATTTTGAATTATTTTCAAGGGAATGGATTTTTAAGACCCAAAATTCCCCCTGGGTATCCCCAGTGTTGTTTTCCAAGAAGTAAGATAGGACCTTGAGGTTATGTGTGGATTACAGGTGCTTGAACCAAGTGATCATAAAGAAAAATTATCCACTACCGAGGATCAATGAACTATTTGATCAATTGAAAGGGGCACAATGGTTCTTGAATATTTACCTTAGAACAAGCCATCACCAATTGTGTGTACGGAATGAGAATATACATAAGACAACCTTCAGATGTTGTTATGATAACTATGAGTAATTGTTGATTTCATTTTGCATGATGAACATCCCAGCAGTGTTCATGTGACTCATAAACTATATCTTTCAACCTTTCTTAAACGGGTTCATGGTAGTATTCATAAATGATATCATATTGTATTCAGTGTCTAAGGAAGAGAACATGAGACACATTAGGATGTTCCTTCACAAACTATGAGAGATCCAGCTTTACAGGAAGCTCTCAAAGTGTCAATTTTGTATTAGATAGGTCCATTTTCTAGGATACATCATCTCAGAGGTTAGATATATAGTGGATCCAGGGAATGTTGAGGCAGTGATTTCTTAGAAGCCACTCAGTAGTGTTACCAAGGTAAAAAGTTTCTTTGGATTGGTTGGGTACTATTGGAGGTTTTTACCTGACTTCTACAGATTTTCAACAACCTTTCCAGCTAAAAATAGGAAATGGAATCCTTTCATGTGGATGGAAATGTTATAGTAGTGCTTTTAGGATTTGAAGTAGAGGAAATGGCTACGGTTCCTCTAGAATTATGACTTCATTATTTTCTATACTATTATGGAGGGGGACATGGTAGCAGATGATCTCAGTATGAGATGTTTTTTTGTAGTTGATGAATGAGGGATCAGAGAATTTTTCCTCTTTGCAGTTGTCCTTTGTGTATGGAGATGGAGTATTTTACCTCCAATCGATGGTTTTCACCACTCCACTCTGATAGTGATTCGGGGAGGCATAGATTGGGGATACTGACTGTGAGACCCTACATGCTCAAATATCCACTAGGCATGCTCCTGATAGATTTTTAAAAGGTTGGGATCATGTCATTCTTTTAATGGGACACATGATGGTACCAGTGACATTATGGGATGTGATTTTGAGAGAGTTTCATACATCTCCCATGGTGGTACATCCAGGTGTGAAAATATATACCAGGACCTATGGCGTTATTTTTGGTGGTCAAGGATGAAGAAAGGAGTTGTAGATTTCATCTCTCAATTTTTTTCTTGTATGTAATTAAAGGATGAGCACCATGTTTCTGTGGGTTTATCTCAACCCCTTATGGTCCTAGAGTGGAAGTGGGATAGGATATATATGGACTTCATGGGGGGATTACCATGTATGTATAATGGATGTGATTCCATCTAGGTGATCATAGATTAACTCACCAAGTTAGTTCACTTACAAGCTATATGAGAATAGAGTTCAGTAGAGAACTTGAGATGCCTATATGTGAAGGAGATAGTTCAACTCCATGGAGTCCCATCAATGATTGTTTCTGATTGTGATGTTCACTTTACATCCTGGTTGTGGAATGGATTACAGGATGCGTTTGGTACCCATTTACGTTTGAGCACAGTGTTTCACACACAAAATGACTACCAAATTGAGTAGACCATTTATGTTTTATATAAAATACTGCAAGATTTCATGTTAGACTTTAGCTGTAGTTGGAAGGATCACTTACCACTGGTGGATTTTTTATACAACAATAGCTACCATTCCACCATTAGTATGGAACCATTTGAGGCTTCGTACGGGAAGCCCTATAGTTCACCACTTTGTTGGAATGATTCAGGAGATTCAGAACCCATGGTCCAAGAGTTGGTGTGAGATATAATAGAGATGGTACAGATTATCCAGGGGTGCATGATGACTGCATAGAGATTTCAGAAGTCTTATGCTGATAGGAAATGGAGGCCTTTGGTGTTTGAGGAAGGATACCATGTGTTCCTGAGGGAATCACCTTGACATGGATTATAGAGATTTAGATGGGGAAGAAATATATCTCCAAGGTTCATCATCCATTTCCAGATACTGTATAGAGTTGGAAAGATTACAAACCCCTTATCCCCATCTCTACAGTTAGACTGGGTACACAACATCTTCCATGTGTCGTAGCTGAGGAGGTATGTGCATGACCCACGACACATTATCGACTGGGGATAAATAGACATCGAGGATGGAGCTACCTTTGCTGAGTACCAATTAGAGATTGAGGATTGGTATGAGAGGATCCTTCATGGGTGATATATTCCCTTGTTATGTGTCTGGTGCTAGCACAAGAATCTATAGGAAAGCACATGGGAGTGGGACTCTCATATTCATGATCAATACCGTCACCTTTTTTAGTAGCCATTGTTTTGGATTTTTTGAGGATATAAAACCCCAAGGTGGGGAGAATGTAATATATCATATTTTTTATGTATTATTTTTAAATGTTATATGGACTATTTTCAAGACCATAAGATAAGACATAATGCGATTTTGAGGCCCGGTGTCCTCACAATAACTATTTAAAATATATTAAATATATTATATAGCACGCATTCAAAGTTTTCATGAAAAATGTGAATAAATTATATAATAGTTCTTGGATTAGAAATATGAGGGTACCATTTAATTTAGAATAGAGGTTTCACCCTAGTATTGACTTAAAAAAATTTAGTGCATGCCATTTGTGAAAAAAATCACGGGCTTTAAAAAAATTATTTAATAAAATTATTTTATTTGATTTTGATGATCCATCGATTTTTCAATATTTAAATAGATCATTGTGATGAAAATACAGGGTTGGATGCATAACCCTAGAGACATCGGAGGAACGTTTGAGAGTGCTCTGAAGAAATATCTCAAGTGAACGGTGGAATGATTATCGATCAATTATCAAAGTGCAACTGATTTCACAGATCATGTTGACGATAATGATGACACATAGTTCTTCACCAAAAAACAAATAGAATCAAGGAATGATTCTTGTTTTATGTGTATTCTTTAGAGTTCCTAATTTATTTGATGAATTCAAATCAATCAATGAACAGGTTTATTTTCATATCGATGGCCTTGTAGGATGGGATTATTTTATAAAGATTTAGTAGGAGAGATTCTAGAGATTAAACTGCTGATGGATTTGATTGTCATTATAATGGAAAATAATTGATATAAAAAACATCGATTGAGCTTCATTCCTCTAGTTTTTTCTTGTACTTTTCTCTATCATTTTCACAATTCACCACAGGTGTTCTTCATTTGGCTCGAGGTTCGAATATTCCTGATCAATTGATCGTTTTGCACCCATTTATTGGCGTAAAGATCCATTATCACAGATCTAGAATTGGAATGATATGATGGAGGTGTAACGGTGGTTTCTTTAGAATATTAGAAGATGGTTGATTCCCAATTCATTATTCTTAGATGTTCTTTGGTGCATAAAGAATAAAGTCTATTTAATCCATTCTTCCAGTAGATCTGTAGATGAAGATTGATGATTCTTGATGGAAAGGCTCAGACAAAGGGTTTCCTCATGTTTTTTAGAAATGCATGGTCAAATGAAATTTATGAGTAATAGAGGAGGAACGCGAGAGGAAGAACGAGTGATTATGTAAAATCTCACAGAACCCGATATGTAATCTGATATTACATAGTGTGTGGGACCAATGGATGTTTGGATAGGGTTTGGATGAAGATAAGAATCACATACTATGTGAACCCTATCACATGGAATGTGAACCTCCCCAGATGACTCAACATGTACTCCAGAGATTACATGGATATCAGTTGGATTACACGAGCACAGACACCCTGTGTACTCAAACAAGGACACATCTCGACATACAGTGATTGATACATGGATACAGATCCAGTACATGGCCATAGATAGGATACATGGAAAGGGTTTTTTTTCCTCTACATTCCATACATATCCATATACATGTCATGTATATGGATACTACAAGTCACGTGAGTCTCTTCCACATGGGCATGACTTGGATTACCTAGACACTCCATGTATCCCTAGGGACACACTGTGTACTCCCTTCAAGAGTGCTTAAGGCTTTTCATTATTTTAGTTTGGGCTATTATAGGTTGAGTGAATTCCCTTTTTTCCTTTACATCAAGGGTATATTTCATAATTACATCCACATCACTAGATTGTGATCCCTTGTAGAGGTCGAGTCTCAGATAGTGTTGTGGTGTCCCTCTACGAGACTAGAGTGTAATCATCTATCCTATTTTTTCCCTAGTTTTAGTTTTTGGAATTAGTGTGACCTCCCTAAGTAGGGTTTTGATCCTCTATCTATCAGGCCGTATTGGTAGGTTTTTTGGTATCGTTGACATACGATCCCATACGTAGAAGGTTGATCCATATTGAGTTCATGGTGTCCCCCATCAGTTATGGGTGTGACCCATGTCTATGTATCAAAGTATTCTTAGACAAGTGAGTTATATTTGGGTGGGACCCATTAAGATAAAACTATTCACTTAGTGTCTCCAATGATAGCATGGCTTGTAGAGTGAGTTCTCCTGGAACAAACGTTGCTTCATGCATAATCTTGTGGATGAAAGTTGGTTATGACCACCTGACGGCATAGTGTCTTTCTTGATTATATCTGAGATTTTTTTTTTGTAATAAAATTATTTTTATATATTTTATTGAGATTACTATACATGGTTCTCTATTTTTAGTGTTTCCATGGTTTCCTACAGAGTATATTTATACTCACCCCTCTATGGGATTTTCCCACATGTGTCTTGTCTTAGGCATATGATAACCCTTTTTTACGGTGTCTTAGGGGGATATAGTGCAGGTGGAGTGTAGAAAGATCTTGATAGAACAAGGTGTTTATTGGGAGTGTTCTTTTGACTTAGTCATCTACCTTGGAGAAAGTTGGACTCTTTACAATTTTGGGATGAACTTTTTTCCCCTTTTCTTTTTTCATTTCTTTATTATCGTACTTTATATTGTGATTATAGATGCATGCATGAAATATTTAGTTGTGTAACAATTCAAAATTTTTTGTTCTTGGATATGCATGTGTGCGCACATTTACTTTAGGATAATTCCTCCCATTTTTTGGATATGCCTACTCATTGTTGGTCGCTATCCCCATTCTTATCAGAGGTGGGACTGGGGTAGTCGCGGAAAGGGACCCTATGGGATGGGTCATCACATTTAGGGTATAGGAGCTAGTAAACCATGTTGGTTACACATTGGTTACATGTTTTCCACACCACATACATGGGTTTTATGAATAATTTCATGATAGATTACACGCCCATGTGGGTCCTTTAGGGTACAGGTCGTGTACCCTGGTATACACATCGTATACTTCTCCCATGCAACCAATTTTATGGTTTTCAGGTTTTTACACCAACATATTAATAATTGGATGTATAAATAGTTGAAATTGAGTTTTTTACAACATATATCAAGATGATGGAACCTTTTTATTGAATTGGGAACTCTTAAGAGGTGTTTACGGGCTTGTGAGCTATGATGGGGAGGTGATTCCTTTAATGAATATTTTTTTTGTTTTCTCATGTGATTGAGACCATGATTTGAGACGAGACATGATAAAATTTCCTTGAACAATGATTATGTATCTTATTTTGTGATCATATATCCCTTGTGACATGTTCTCTTGTTGACCATGAGGTTGTGAGGTGTTAGCGGTAGGGTTGTGGGATGTGTTTATCCTGAGAGCCTAAATTGTGACATACAATCCCTTGTAGGATGTATCTTCATGTGTTTCGACATAGAGGATCCAATATAGGATTACTTTAATTAATATTTCCAAGGATCCTATACAGGATTCCTCAACTCAATTTTTTGAGGATCCTAGGAAAAATGCCTCTATTCACATACTGCTTCCAAGAATCCCAAGTGGGGTGATTTTTCTCCCAAGACAACTTAAAGGATCCCGAGTAGGTTTACTCTTCAGTGTTATGTCCTAAGGGACCTAGTGCATTCCCATTTTCTGACCAATAAAAACGTACTTCAATATGATTTTGTATAGTGGTTTTTTAAGTAGTAGTGGGTTTAGGTGTTCAACCTATGTCACTATTTTATTGATATATTCACATGTTTACTATTGAAGCAGCTATGATTTCTAGAGGTGATTCCTTGTTTGTGGTTTATATACATGTAGGGATGTGATATATGATAGAGATTCCCAAAGGTACTATCTGGGATCTAACTTTTGATACCATTTGATTGAATGTTACAATATTTTCATGCGCAAAAGTACTTCTTAGGATTCATCTATTGAACCTACTTGTTTATTGGGATGCTCATATGTACTTATATATATCTAGATTATGAGCCTTACATGACCATGTTTTTATAAATGGTGCTCCTCATCATTGATTTGAGATATTTCCAAGGATTTATTCCTCTCTCTGTGAGTGACACATAAGATTCTCCCAAGGGTCGGGTGGATACATCATTACTATACTCACTGTACTTGTCTGGGAGTGGATTTTTGACCTGTTTATTGAATAAATTTCCATGTTAAACTTGGATTTAGAGTGAAATATTTAAATATATCCTTGGGTTCATCCCCTAAGGTTTTATCTGAGTCACAATGTAGTGATTTCTTAGAGACTAGTACCTAGGATTCTGACATTAGACCAGATTTACATGGATTGAGTGGTATGGAATCCATATTAGGTTTATATTTATAAGATATCCATAAATTACATGGAATACTTTAATATAGAGATTTTAGTAATGTTCGAGTGATCCTACGGATAGGAAATGTATCCCACTATGGTTATATATCTTTATTTAATATATTTCTATCACTGGACAAAGCAAGTATCATCGATTAGGATTTTAGACCCAAGGATTGATAGAATTATACTTGGATTGAGTGGTATAAAATCCATCTTAAATAATTTTTTAGAATATGTCCATAAGATCAGGATCACAAACCCAATATTGTATTTAGATTGACTTAATTCATGATATTTTTTACCATTATCTTTATTCTATTTGTAACTCTTATAGGATAAGTATATAACCTGAGAATGCACTTATGGTTGTTGTTTATAGGTTCATCGTGGTGTTGTCCTACTAAGATTTATTTCTCACCCATGTATGTGAAACTAAAAATGTGTGAAAACCCTTATGTCAACTTACATCTTGATAATAAATACATTATGGATTGGGATAAGGCCAAGGGTTGCATGATTGAGAAAAACTGTTCATGTTGATTGTTGTTATTAAGCTAGATTAGCTCAATAGGGTCTTAGAGACCAGGTATGTTGTTTGACTCGGACTTAGTATTAGATCCCTATACTTTTATTTTTATATATTTTATGTAATCATGTATATTTTATTAGTTTAGTTGGTGATCAATGTTGTATGTATGACATTACTATTTGGGCATTTACTGTGTTTTATTTTATTAACACAACCTTGATTATATTTACTACTTCCTCAGGTGTTTTATTTAATGTTATGGATGATGATTAGTTATTTATACTATTTGATAAATTTTATATGAAGTTATAGGATCCCCACAGACACACACTAGTCCCTCACTGTTAATCAGCAACCTCTAACATATTGGGAGGTGAGTATGAGGCCTTGTGGTAAACCGACTTGGGGTACCAGTTTAATGGACTTTAGGATGAGAAATTACAATGTGGGATCATATATGTTCCTTTCATGTTTCTTTAATATTTTGGATATGGTATATAATATTATTGGTAATGTGTCAGAAACTATTACAGATATTAGACTGGTCCATCAGGAACACATATTCCGATGATAATTCCATGTTACTGGGTATAGGGATTCTAGTTCTTAATATATGGTGTTATAGTTATATATAATTTTCACTTTTAGGGATCCACAATTGATGTGGATTTTATTATTTATTATGGATTTTTATCTCTCATACCATTGGTGAGGGAACCTGGAAATATTTTTACTCTGGTACAGAAAAGGAAAGAGGTGTCTCATACATTATATTAGGCATGTAGTTCCATATGTTATAGTTCATCTAGTGTTTGATTTTACTAATAATAGAGTCTAATTTTTCAAAGTGTCAACAAAAACCTAAAAGGTGTTTTCCTATATAGGTTCTTGGTGGAATTCTACTCAATTAGGCTTAAACTTAAATATATTTCCTTTCGATGGTATTTTATGTTGATATATGGTGATATGTTCTATATTGAGGTTGTTAACTTAGTTCTCATTCACATGAGGTGTAGTGACCCTAGTAGGTCGATAAGGCATATGGTTCCCAGTGATAGACCCATCATGGAGTGTGTTTTATTAAGTTCATTAATTTAAAGTTTTAGTAACAACCTATATGATTTCTTCCCGTGTATCTTATAATGGTATCCTAATTAATTTAACTTTGTGTATGGTGTGACACGTATCATTGAGATGATGTTTTCTGTTCCTATTAACCCTCGTAGTTTTGTATTGGTTGTCAATTACTTCTCAGTAGTCCCATTAAGAGTGTATCTTTTAATGTGTGGTTAATTAATGGTTCTTAACAACCTACATGGAGTTTCCCTTTCTAGAATGTTGTGATATTTTACATAATTCAACTTCATTAATTGTTATCATGTAGTATCCTCTAGTGTGATTACCATAGGTACTTGAATGTTTATAGTGAATGGAGAATTCTATGTGGTGTTATTGTATACATATTCTGGGTGATTGTCCATTCATGATCTTTTCTATGCTCATATCGTGACACTCCATTGGTAGTCCCTTATGATGATGCATAGCGAGGATCATTCTTGGTGTGCCGAATCTTGGATAATGATTCCATTAGTGTTCTTTCCTAAAGTTAGTAGCTGCTAATAGGTTTCACTTAAATGGATTTCCCAATACAACTTATAGGTTGTTTTCCTCTATAAACTAGGATTTTAAAACCTTTATAGTTGAAACCATGTTGACAAGTTTTGACCATCATAGGTTGATAATATCCCCACCTCCTTTATAGGGGGTTGTCATGCTCATTATATACCTTTCATTGAGGTGGATGCGCGGATGACACCCCATGAGATGTGACTTTGGTTTGAGGTGTGACCAATGGGCTAGGTGGTTATACCAAGAGACCTAGATATGAGACTTGATAAGCAGGGCTCTGTGGAATACCTAGAGCCCCATTTTAATTGACTCATACCCTTGTAGGTCGACGATTAGTTTTATTGAGGAAAAAATATGAGAGATGTTTTCCCAAGTTTATGTTTAAATTTTTAGGTAATGAGTTCTGTGATATGCTCTTTTTGAAAATAATTCATTGTAGGTTCTCTTATGTTTCATGTAGTCATTATAAAACCTTTGGTTTATGATAAATCACCAAGGGTGATTGTGTTTTGAGATAGAGTTATATGGGCAGGACTGTTCATGTGCTTGGCCCTATAGACCAATTGTTGTGAATTTGATGCATTAATTTTATAAAATGATGCCATGTGAATGTTAGTCATGGAATAACTCATGTCACAAGATTGTTACTCAATTTTGAAGAGGATTTTCCTGGGAGATTATAGATTAATGAGATTGATGTGCCATGTAAAATAGTTATCTAGCTTTATAATGGACAACTCATGAGAGCATGATTCGGGTCCTGTTTTCGGTGGTAGTGTCCATGTATGAGCTGAGGACCGTTGGATTTTAAGGAGACTTTTGTGGGAATAGAGACCTGTATATTTGGGAAACATTAAATTATATTCCCTGTGATTATGGATATCTTTGAAATAAATTAGGTTATATATGGTGGTTCACCTGTGGTGGGGCCTGGACACACATTTTCAGAAGACATGGTGTTAGGATTTAGTTAAAGACAAGTGTAGTCTTTTTTTATGTTAGAAAGGATCGGGGAGAGTGATACACCCTTGTAGATGTAATCTTAGTTTACTCCAAGTTCAGATATTATTAGGCCTGGTATGTAGACATCATCCTTAGTAGGATGAGAGATAATTTTCTATACACCAATCTATCTCCCAATGTTTTATGGTTTGATATGGGAACATGTTGAGTTTTCACTTTAGGAGTGGTATAAGGTAATCAATATTATGGGGAGTGAACCATTGGCCGTTTGAGGGTGGAGACCCACATTTTGAGTTGAATTTCTGTGTTCTTCATGGAAAATATTCTTAGGAAATGGGAATGGGAGTTGTTTTGATGTTTCAAGTTGGAGATCTAGAATTAATAATTTTTGTTGTTTCAATCATCATGTGTTGTAATATTTGGAGTGTGGTACATTGAGATTAGAGTTCATTTTTAAGTAAATGATAAGATTATTCATATGGTTGGTATCACTAGATCATCCATGGTTTAATGTCTTCCTTATGGGGAGAGTTGTTAATGTTATGTGATCAATTTTTATAAATTCAAGATGGTGTAGTTGAGGAGATAAAGGATATGGGGTAATGGATTTTGTTTGACCCACAATGTTTCCTGTGGATGAGAAGGGTTAATGACCCATGTTTTTTGGGACTAGGAATTTTAGCATATTTTTTTACATTCAGGTGCTTGTAAAGGATAAAATGGTCAATTTTTCCTATAATATGATCCCGGATAATTTTTCTAGCATCTTTATTTTTCCTAATATTTTTTTACCATATAGAATAAGTTTGGTGTAAATTTGAGTCATTTGAATTTTCATGGAATAATTAATAATAAATATTTAATTAAATTAATTATTATTTTATTTGAACATGTTTTTTTGGATATATCTTTTGTATGGAGTATCATATTGAGATTCCATCTTCATTATTGAGTCTGGAATGGGGGGTCCTAGGTGAGCCATAAACCCATATTGGGTGTCGGTCCCAGACCTGAACCCATTTTTCTTTTATCTTTTCCTTTTCTTCACATTCTTTTCCTCATTTTCTTTTTGTTCCTTCCTTGGATTCTCACATACTACACCTGAGGATTAATTCACCAGGTATGGAAGAGTATATTGAGATGTATATAAATAAATAGATAGGTAATAAGGGAGGTATCACCGCAAATCTCGAGAGGAGCCAAATCATCATGTGGTACCTACAGATCACCAAAACGGGTGAAGCTTTGGGGTATTCCATCTAAAATTAGGCTCCTTTTTTGTTTATTACATTAAAACCAATATAATTACTACATTATTGTTTAAAATCCCATTTATGACTACTATGGACCCCTAGTGGGTCTATATATGCTTAAATGGGAGAAAAACATGGTTTCATGCCGATTGTAGGGGTTCCCATTCAAGAAGTACCAATCAAAAATGTCTTTTAGGAACACATTCAAGGAGTTATTCTTATTCAAGTTAGATCAGTTTTTGGAATTACACACCATGTAACAGGTATGAACTCTATGCAGTGGTACTTGGCCATGTAGATAAGTACCAGGGAAGATGATTTTTTGAAAATGATATGCCATGTACCGAGGGTGTACATCAGGTAGTTGTGCTTGTCCATGAACCTGAGTACCTATCCAGACAGCCCTTGTAGTGTAACATGACCATCTAGGATACATTGTAATAACTTTTGTGGGTAACATTCCATGTGTAAAATACACTTCCAAGAGAAAATACATTTCCATTCCATATGAGGTACACGGGAAGGAAACCCATGTAGGGTACATGTTGTGTACATGTTTTACACACCATTTAAATAGGTTTTACACACCAAGTTAGAATAAATTAAATTCCCAGGTGGGTCTTTGAGGTTACATGTCTTTTACTTAGGTATACATTCTATATACTTCTCCCATGTCACCCTTTTGAGGTTATTTTGTTGTTTTTACACACTAGAGTCATAATTGGTTGTATTAATAGTCTACTATGAGTGTTTTTTCATGTAGATTGTGATGATGAAACCCATGGTGTTAATTTAGGTCTCTTGATAAGTTTTTGTGGGAGAGTGATCTATAATTGATAGTTTCTTCCTCTATTAAATATTTTTATGTAATCTATTGTGAGTGAAACCATGATCTGAGATGGGCCATGAGCCAACTCCTTTGAATGATGCTTGTGTAGCTTGTTTCTTAAGGACATCTCATTTGTAAGATGTTTCTTTATTTATTGTGAGTCCATGATATTTTATAGATATGATTATGGTTTTTTAACCCTAAAATCCTATTATGTGGCAGAGTATCCCCTATAGGATTTCTCTACCTATGTTTTAACCTAGAGGATTCCGTGTAGGATGCCTTGGCTTACTTCTTCTAAGGATCATGTGTAGGATACCTTAATATACTTTCCCAAGGATTATATATAGGATTATTATGCTTCATTGCTAATATTGAGGATCTCAAGTGGGATTCATTTCCATACAAGTTGACTTAGAGGATCCTGGGTATGATGCATATCCAGTGTTATGACCATAGGGACCCAGTGGGTTCCATGTTGTTTTACTAACCATGAAAAATTTAGTTATGGGTGTGGGATGATATAGTAGTTGGTTTCACCTTAGGACCCATGTCAAACTTGTGATCCATAAATGTTGTGGAAGTAGTGATCGGTTTAGTAATTCAGTCACCCCCACTCATTTATTTATTCATTCACTTGTTTACTGTAGATGAAGTTATGATTTCAATAGGTGATTCCTATTTTGTGGCTGAGGTTCTTGATGTGATGTAATATATGATAGGGATGACCATAGGTACTACTAGGGATCTTTCTTATAAGACGATTTTATTAAATGTTACATTATTGGGATTCCCTGACATACTTTCTAGTATACATATTTTCATCCTACTTGTTTATTGGGATTCTCATATGTACTTCCTCGGATTTGTCTTATGATCCTTACTTGACCATGGTGTTGGACTTGGATCTCCACATAGTTGATTTGATATACGCTTAGTGATTGGTTACTCTATCCTCAAGTGATGCTACTATGATCCCAATGGATTAGTGCACACACCGTTACTATACTCATTGGACATATCTATGAGTGGGATGTTAATCCATTTATTGAATGGATGTCAAGCTTGTACTTGGATCTGAAGAGAATTCTATATATATTTCTTAAGGTTCATCGTCTTTGGGATTATATGAGTCACATTTTATTGATTTCCTATAGACTAGGACCTATGATTCATATATTGGAGTGTATTTACATGGAATGAGTGGTGTGAGATCCAACTTAGTTCCATATTTAAAGGATGTCTATACATTATCTAGAATCCTTCATTATAGAGATTAGATGTGATTACGGGTGATCCCAAGGCTATAGAATGTATCATAGTATTTTAAAATATAATTCTTCAAGATATTTCTAGAAATATAAGAATATAGTATCATCAATTAGGATTTTTGGCATGAGGTTTTATAGAATTATACACAGCTTGAGTGGTACAAAATCTATCTCAATGACTTCTTCACTGTATATCCAGACGATCGAGATCACAGACTTTTGGATTAGTTGTGTATTAAGTTTATTCATGATATTTTTTTAATTTATAATTATTCTATATGTGTATTGGCTAGTTAGATCATATTTCATGAACATGAACTTATGGAAGTATTTTATAGGTTCATCATTGGGGGTGACCTACTGAGATTTTTTTCTCACCCCTGTATGTGCTCCTATATGTGCATGTAGACCATATGTATAATTTTAGGTTGATCATATATACAAGATTAATAGTTATAAGTTCCAAGTTTTCATGATCAAGAAGATACACTCATGTGGATTCTTATGATCAGGTTAGAGCTGCTTGACAGTGTCATGGACACCGGGTATGTGGTTTGGATCAGAGTTAGCAGTAGATCCTTGTTATTATATTTTAATTTTTTATTTACTCCAGTATATGTTATTGGACTAGTGGGTGATGAATTTTGTATGTATTAAATGGTTTTTAGGTCCTTTAAAAAATTTCATTTTATTATCATATCCTTTTTTATATTTACTGTTTCCACACTCTGAATAGTTACTTCTATGGATGCTGATTTTTTATTTCCATTATTTTGTCACTCTAATATGATATTATATTCTACCCATGAACACATCCTAGGATATCACTAATAATTGTTAGCCTCTACTGTATGGGGATATGTGATTGAGGCCTTGTGGTAAACTAGTTTAGTAGCATCCATGCCAGGAATTTCCACCTATATTAATTACTAAAGAAGGGAAATCACATTTGATATTATGAATCAAACATTAATTGTCAATTAGGGTGAGTATGAATATGAACATATAATGTAAATTACTTTAATTATATAGGTAATAATACCTATTAATGAGGGTTATTTATCTCTAATGGTTGTGGAGAAACTAAACAGTAATGATATGCCTTTTGTTTGGGAATATACTTATGTATTTCAAAAATAATTTCCTAGTATTATCCTGAATCATGAAGTTGAATTTTCAATAGAAAACATTCCTTGTGATACTAATATTTAAAATAATCCTTATATAATGGATGAAAATGAGTTATATTAATTGAAAAAGAAACTCCATAATATTCTTGAAAATGGATTCATATGCTCGAGTGTAGCACCATGGGGTGCACATGTTGTTCTTATTAAAAATAAATATGGTTTGATGCATATTTGTGTTGATTTTCAATAACTTAATAGGATATATATCAAAAAAATATCATTTACTCAGTATTTATTACTTCATTGATCAAATTTGTGAAGCTCAATACTTTTCATAGATTGACCTTCATTATGGATATCATCAATTGAGGGTCAATAAGGAGGAAATACCAAATCCAACCTTACTTATGAGGTATATGTATTATAAATTTATATTAAATACATTTTGGCATACCAATACCCCCACAATATTCATGGATATGATGAATAGAGTCTTTATATATTAACTTGGTCGGTTTGTGGTAGTCATTATAGATGATATTCTAATATATTAAAAGAGAAAGGAAGAGCATGAAGAACCTTTTATGATTGTGTTGAAGACCCTAAAGAAGGATAATATATATGAAAAATTAACTAAATGTGAATTTTTTATATATAATGTTTCATTATTAGTTCATATAATCCCTAGAGAGGGTATATCAGTGGATCCTTCAAAGACAGAAGTTATTGAGAAATGTCCCAGACCATCCATGGTAACCAATATATATAGTTTTATTAGGTTTTCTGAATTCCATTAATGATTTTTTAGGGTTTTAATGTATTTATATATTATAATAATTATGTTTACCTAGAAGGTATCTAAGTTGATTTGGACATATAAATGTGAAGAAAACTTCAAGGAGCAGAAAAGAAGGTAGATCAGTTCACCAGTGCTCACACTACCCTATAGTGTAAAAGGGTTTATCATTGATGGTGATGTATAAAATAAGGGATTGGGATGTGTTCTCATGTATAATGGTATGGTGATGTCATATTCCCCCTTCTAATTTAGAATTCAGGGGAAAATTACCCAATTCATGATTTAGAGATGAAACGACAATTTTGAATTAAAAATATAGAGGTATTATCTTTATTCTGAATGGTGTGATATGTAGAGTGATCATAAAATATTGAATTATATATTCACCTAGAAATAGTTTAATATTCACCAAATGATATGGTTTTAGTTGATTAAATATTATAACTACTCAATACATTACAACTTCAGGAAGGTGAACATGGTGGATAATTCTCTAAAATCCCATACTATATTTTCCATTATGTGGATTCAAAGAGAACCATTTTTTATGGAATTAAAAAATGTATCTAGAAATAATAAGTAAATAGAAAATCATATATTTATTGAATTAATATTAAACCCTTCATCCATGTAAAGATTAAATAAGCACAGTATGAGGTTATAGAATTTAAGAAGAAGGTGAGAAATATTTTTTAGTTTAATAATGACTGTTATTGAATTATAATTTTTTTAATGGAGTATGGTTCTCTTCAATAACATAAATTAATAAGGATATATTGGATGAAGGTCATAATTAAACATTATTTATTCATATTTAAAGTAGAAAGAAGTATAGAGATATGAAATATTATTTATAGTGGACTAACATGAAAAGGAATATTTCAGAGTATGTTTCACAATTAATGGAATATAATAAAGTTAATAATATGAGAAAAAGTCTAAAGTGGTGTTATAATCATTACCCATTCCATAAAATAAATGGGAAAACATTACCATGGATTTTTCCTTCAGACTCCCTAAAATATCTAAATGGCACAATTATATTTGGGTTTTACTTCATCAGTGCATTTACTATCAAATAAGATTTACTTCTCGATTAGCTTTCCATGATATATAGTAATGAACTGGTATTTCATCATAGAGTACCACATTTTATTCATTTTTATATACATATTTAGTTAAACATGATTTTATATAGAATTTTTAAATTATATTTAATTATTGGATTGATATTTAGCATTGTATATCATCCTAAAATTGATGGTTGGACTTAGGGGACTATTCATAACCTAGAGGATACATTGAGAAAAAATTATATGTATTTCAAAGGGGATTGGGATTTGTTGATGTTGGTGTTCTAGAACAAACTATTTGTACTCTGGATTAAAAGTACACTGGAATATTGTAATATTTATAAAACATATTACTATATATTTTCCATTATTATACATAACATTAATATAATAATGTCCAAGAGTATCTTTCACAATGATAAAGTCTTAGTAGTTCTCCACTATGATGACAACCTTGAAATTACATGATTATTTTATTAAATATAGTTATATGGTTAGACAACATACAATGATCTGACAATTATAATGTTGACTGCATGTGTGAGTACTCATAAGAAGATGAGACTTATTCTCATTAATTTTTTAATTGGTAATCTATAGGATGGGATATTATGAGAACAAACCCACCTATAATATTTTCTCTTGTTTATGTATCATTCGATATTCCCATATGTGAGTTTGTGTAATAGTCCTTGGAATTTATGATTATTATTAATTCATGTTACAACTCGTACAACTAGATGTATTTTGTAAACCTTTAAAATAAAATTCATCGAGAAGTTAGATATGTTGGGTGTTTCATTAGTGATGTGTTATAAATTAATAATTCAAGGAAGGATTTATCTCCTCCATCTTTATTTGATATGATAACGTAGCCCTTTGATTGAAATGGAACCAATTCGTTAAATTCCATGGTCATGTTGTAATGATGAGTTTATTTTATATAGTCAAAGAATGGTGTATTAGACTTATAGTTTGGTGACATTGATGTGAAGCCTCCTTTATTAGATATTGTGATAAAGGGATTATTATATAGTAAGTATTCATGATTGTTTTCCAATGTTGTGATATTAACTACTTTTTTTTGGTGCCTTGAACCATTGGTATACATTAATATTAGACTTTATGTAATACCACCTCATTCCAATGAGAAATAATCCAAGTGGGTCACACACTAAGTGTTTCCATTGATCTTTTTAAAATTGTATTTCAAATTAATTATTAGAATAAATATTATTCCCAAGACTGAGGAACAATTTTATTCATGTTTTATTGATCAGAAATATATAATAATATATATTTTTTAGATGCTGAAAAGAATATTTATTTTAATTAATGAATATTTAATAAATATTTATTCAGGTAAATATGAATATAATATTTATTTATGAATAAATATTTAATTAAATATTTTAATGGGTATTTGATAAATGTCAAGGATGTTGAGGAGACCAAGATTAGTTCCAATGATAAATAGAAATTTACAAGTTGGTAAAATAATATTTATCATTGTTGATATTACCACACACCATAAAAATATATTAATATTATTTTGACATAATATGGGTTTATAAGAGGTTTATTATATTATTAAAGGGTCATTGTGTAATTAAAAAATATTTTAACCTCAAATATAACTCTGTAAGTAGACTTCAATGTCTACTATGTAGGGTTAATTAATAATTGAGAATTGGGAATAATTGTGTGCAATGGATTTATCTCTCTAGATTCCTCCTCCGCTCTTCCTCTCAATAACTATAATAACAAGAGTGAATCCTTCACACCTTAAATGAATTTGCATTAATCAAGATGAATAATTCTATAGAATCAATCCACCATACCGGAACCTTGAATTATGTCAGTGTTGTTCGAATATCAAAAGAGCATGTGTGGATCCCCACTAGAGAGATTCTACACAAATATCCAACATGTATAATGATTGATGTTCAAAAGGGGGTTTTCAGATGATCAAAAATATCAACAAAGAAATATCCTAAGATAAGGTGATATTTTTTTAGATCTATTTAAATAAATAGTAAATTTAATCTGAAAAAGATCCTCTCTAGGTTCTGGTATTTTCAATATCAATATTCAATGGAAACATTTCTTTAGTTATAATATTTAGGTATTGAACAATTATAAAATGATCTATCAAATACAAAAAAAACATTATGGTAGTTGTTCTGGTAGGATCTTATGATGTGCCAGAAACCATCAAGTGGTATCAGAGCAGTCACATTTGAATTTATAATTATTTATTTGATTTTTGATCTATATACATAATAGTAGTTATATCATTAATTTTAAGATTATTTTCCTCTAAATTGGATTTTTAGTAAACATGATATTGTAATTTTAATTTTCATTATTCAATATAGATAAAATTTTAAATTTTAAGAACATATGGAGAAGGATTGAAGATTCTCTCAAGAAGTGATAATAATTTTGGTGAGTAGATTGGGTTACATAGAGGGTATCGGAAGTACACATCATGTACCTAAGCTCACTACACTTGTATGCGAAATGGGTTACATAGAATTAAAAACATTAATAAGACATAGTGTGTTAGTTATATATCATGTATTAACCAATCTAGTCTGGAACATGGCTTATTAGATCATATGGCATGTAGATGGGATACACGTTTTGTTGTTAACATGGTTTAGTACAGAAATTAGTGTTAACTGTGTGGTCATATACATGGTTAATAACTATGTGAGGATGAAATCCAGGATAATTAATGGGATAAATGATGTGTAACTAGGATATATAGTATGTCACCCATTAATTTTCAGGTTTGAAGTGTAGGTTTTGGGTGCAGCGAAATCTTCCTTTGATGGTATGACAAACTCAAATTTTAGTTTTAATTTATATATAATCATTGTCACACATGATTAAAACATCATGTTTAAAGAAAATAGTATATTAATTTCACATGATTAAAACACCAGAACTAGAGGAGGAGGATCTTCACATGTAATTAATAATATATTTATTAAAATATATAAAATTACTACAATATGTAATTTCCCTTTTGGTGACAATCTAGTAGACTAGATATAAGTATATCTTCATTGTACTGTAGGATCCAATTGAATAATCCCTCTAAAAGTGATCCACATGTGCACCACATTCATTGAACCTCACTATAGAATATTCAGCTTCTTGCATGGATGATTATAATCACTTCCATTATTCATTGTTGATTGTAGCAATATTATTCTAGAAGGAGGAAAAAGTCTTGATTCTCTATCAAAAGCTTGAGAGGGGAGGAAGTGTGATTTCACTCTAGATCTCTCTCTATATATTGATAGATTCTCCCTCTATCCATTATTCACATCAAAAGTTATTTTGGAAAGTAATATAAATATAAATTTATAATGGCATGTTTAGGGTTGGAAAATTGCAGTCTAAACCATTTCCATCTTTATAATTCTTAATTGACCCCATGTATAATTATTATTATAATATTATTAATTTAATATCATGTGTGACAAATTAGGAATAAGTATCATTTATATCATTTACCATTGGACCATTAACCTTGGTCTGCATTCCCACATTGATATTTACCAATCCTAAAATAATGAATATTTAATTAATAAATACATTTCACGGTATTATTCTATGATACATATAATAAATATTATATTCTCCATCCTTGAAAATAAATATTTGTTATTATTATTTAACACATTTATTCATTAGAATAAATTTTCATTAAATTATGGAAATTAATCAAACCCAAATAAATATGATTTATTCTAATTTGCTATGTTAAATACATAAATTTAACAAGTATTATAGATACACTTATTGCATGAATCTATAGGCCTCTTTCATAATGGAATTATGGATATGTGCCTAAATTTCAAGGTTAAAATATAAAAACATTCCAAGGATCCCATAGAGAATGAATTTAATGATGTGACATCATTAAACCTCTAATTAATTCGTCCCATGTACCACATTTCCATAATCATTATATCTCTAATCAAGCAGGTTTCATGTCGGTGTCATCAATATATATTCTTGATTTCTCTTTATTTGAATTTCTAAAAATAATATCACCCACCTAACACAATTTTAAATAATTTATATAGGTTTTCCCATTATCATAAAGGTAACAACATAAAAAAATTCATAGAAATAAAAGGATAAATCCTTTCTTGAATTATTCGATATTGTAATGTCACTCATGATGCCGCCAGGATATCCTACCTCACCATGAGAATTTTCCATCACAGTTTTCATCAATATATCAAAGTATGGAAATCATGATATCCATTAATGAAAATATTAATGTTTAAGGATCAATACACATGTCTGAAAATAGGAACATCCAATGACACATGGAAATATGGATTTCCTATAAATGGGTATATTTTCATAACCTCATATTGTAGACTATATCTAATTGAAAATAAATTTCATTTCACTATCTCTCACATGATACAAATTACTTTTTTTGAGATAAATACTTGGTTAAGGTGTCTTCCATGTTTTCCTCCATGGATACTCTTCTCACCAAAACATCACCTAATTAAGAAAAACCCCTCAAGAGATTAAATTTATGAAGTATGGTATTTTTTCATTGGTGTAACAATATCTCTTTAGATAGATCCACATTATAGATTTATCACATTAAACTGTTATAGGATATTTACTATTAAGTATCACATCAAGATCTTGGAAAATTTTTTGGATCTAAACTACTTCCTTGGCTGGATCAGAATACAAAATCTACTTGTAATCCAATATATAAATGGAAACAACTTTCTTCTTTGAACTCTTCCATCTCAAATATCTTCTATTGGAACAAAATATATATCCATAATATGTATTCATATGATTCTTATATGTCTAAAATCTAGAATCTGTATAACACTCGATGATTAGATCTTTATTTCCTCCATACATTAGGAACATATCCATTGTTCACCTCATATACTTAAGGACAGTCTTAACGGTAGTCCAATACTATTCACATGGATCTTCCTTATATCCACCAACCATGATCAAAGCATAGGAAACATCAATACTCATACATAAAAATGAATATATGATGGATCCTATTATAGATCCAAGTGGGATCTTACTCATTCTCTCTCTTTCCTCTTGTGTCTTAGGAAAAAAATTCTTGGAATGATGTATACCATATGACACTAAAAACAATCCACTCTTGGATTTTACTCATACTAAACCACTTCAATATCTGGTCAATGTATGTACTTTGACATTGTCTAAGTATCCAATTGGATTCATCACTTATGATCTTGATCCCAATAATGTATGTTGATTCACCTAATTCCTTCATGAAGAAGAACTTTCACAATCATGACTTAACCTCTTGTATGGTTGGAATATCATTTCTTGTTAGAAATATGACATCAACATGTACTACTATAAAAAAAATTACTCGCACTAATATATTTGTAAACACATGGATCACATTCATTATAAATGAAACCAAATTACTGATAGATTCATAAAATCAAATGTTCTATGACCTAGATGATTTCTTTAATCCATAAGTGTCTGTTTTCATCTTATATAACTTTTTAGAATTTCTTAGAGTCACAAACCCTTATAGTTGTGTTATGTGCACATCCTCCTGATGGTTCCAATTAAAGAATTATGTTTTGACATCCATTTTCAAAATATCCTAATCAAGGTAATATATTATGGGAAAAATGATGTTGGATATAAAAATTTAAATGGGAGAAAACATTTCATAGTAGTCAATTCCATGATGTTTTTATACCCTCTATATTTTAGTCAAGATTTATAGTCATTTACTTTACCATCCATGTCTAGTTTTCTCTTGAATACCCATTTAAACCTAACATGATTTACATAAACTAGATGATCGATAAGAACCCAAACATGGTTTTGAAAAATTGAATCCATATCAAAATTCGTGGATTATTTCCACGTCACAGCTTCTAAGCTCTTTACATTCTCCTTGTATATTATAGGATCGTTATCATTGACCAATAATGATTCACCATAATTAGTGACTAGAAAAGCATATAACTCTAGTTCTCTTTCCTATTTAGTGATCTTACACAACACATGTGTTTCAGGAAAAACTTATTCCATAGAGATATATGGAATTGGTTCATATATCAA
The DNA here is from genome assembly GCA_963277665.1 of Viscum album. Lineage (NCBI taxonomy): Eukaryota > Viridiplantae > Streptophyta > Magnoliopsida > Santalales > Viscaceae > Viscum > Viscum album. The sequence goes on from OY728131.1 coordinate 360,656,002, forward strand.
CTCTTATGTATCTTGAGAATTAACATAAATTAATCTAATCTTTCTTCCAATATCCTCATTAAAGATGTTTTTACTATCCATAAAAATGGATTGTCTTGAAAATGTTATGTTCTTGTCTAAATATATACTTTTTTCCTTGGGGTTCTAGTATTTTTCTTGATATGTCTTGAAAAAACTCCTCACGACCCTATTCATGAACATGTGACAAAATGGGTTTCTTTCTACTACATAACTAAAAGGAAATACCATTTTCCACTTTATTTGGTACTCAGTTTAGTAAGTATGATTTCATCTATAATGAATATAACTAAAAGGAAAATTGAATTCTTGAATAACTCATCATTGACCTCACCATTTCCAATAAGGTATGTTTCCTCCTTTCACTAATATCATTCCACTGTACTGTACAAGGTGGATTGAGTTAAGATAAAATACCATACTCACATATATAGTTAATAAATTATCAGTTAGGATTTTCAACACCTTGATCTAGTAGAAGATTCATTATATTCTTACTAGGATGATTATCAACTTCATTATTTAACTCCTTGAACTTCTCAAAGTATTTAGACTTATACATGATCAATTTGTCTTCCAGTGGCCATGCTTGCCACATTGAAAACATATTATATCCCATTCCTTTACTTGAATCTAGATCTTCTTCTTATTAGAGGGACATTGATATAAATCCTAATACATGGAATGATTCTTTATCCACTTTCAATGTTCTTATACTTCTTATTCACTGTAATAACCTTGGGTTTTTCATTCCCTGTGTCTTTATCGACTTGGTGAATAAGATTATGAAGTTTGATAGAATCTTATCACTATTGATCATATAATAATTCACAATAAAAACGGATAATATTTTTTGTAGTGATGACATATTGAGATCTGTGTGGATATCATCAAGGATCATAAAACCCAAGATTTCAAGGTTCTTAATGTTTTAAATCATCTTAAAAACATGTGCCTCAACTATCACTAACTCTCCATGATTTTACATGAGTAGTTAATTAAATATCTCATATCTCTATGATCTAGCCTTATCCTAATAGAGATCTTAAAGTCGAGAAAAAATGTTATAAACATCCATATAATTACACTTTTTTAAGAATCTAATTGGATATTGAGGATAGCATAAAAGATTTTATATACATTGTATCATACACATGCTTCGAATAGGGAGATACGTTTTCCACATTAGCCTATATGGAAATTAATTCAAGAATTGTGGATTTCCACTTATATAATTTCCACTAATGGTGTAGTGTAATGTGAAATCACCAATATGATTCCTATAAATTTGATCAGGAGAAAAAGTTTTCATTTTCTACTATGGATCAGAGGGATATTGTAAAAATCGTCTGATTTTTCACTTCTACAAATTAAGAAGAGAGGGTAATAACATTTTTTGATTAAAAATCATCATAATAAATTTAAAAATTAAGTTAAATTTAATATCTTAATATTTTTCAAAACACAATTTCCCTCACCCTTTGTTTTAGAATATATTTTTGCTTAGATATTCTAGTTGAAAGGATCCATATTTTCCTTCTCATAACCCAAACATATGCCTGAAAAGTTTTCCAATGGTTTTTATATAGGTGTAACTTACAAACTAAATTAACTCTTAATTTCCTAATACATTGAGTGGACTCCACAATCCTAAAATAATTTTTTTTATATTTCAATAAGACTTTTCTCTCATTGAAACCAATTTTAACATAGTTAGCCAACCCTTGATGTAAAATTAGAAATTTCCACCCAAAACTTTAAGCTAAAATTTCCATGATAATTTAAATCACCCCAACATGGGTTGGTCAAAAAATTTGAACTATGAGGTAAATTATAACTTAAGTAATGGAATTTTATACTAATATAATATTTTAATTGAGGGGTTTTTATCATTATGTGTAAATACCATTACAAATTTTCACATGAATTGTTATTATTAAGTGGATTTTACTTAAGTGATTGAACATGTTTGATAAAATATTTAAGTATAATATAATTATATTTTATTCCATATTTCAGGGTAATTAATTCATTAATTAGTTTATCACATGGTATCAATATACATAAATAATTAACCATACAACTAATAAAAATCAAATATAATTGGCATGGTCAAGAGATTATATAATTGTTAGTTTATCTAAAGGATAATAAACTAACCCTCGACCCTAAGGGAAAATAACTTGAACCATATCTTGGTTCTTGTTATATAATTACACCTTTTTCTCTTATGTATCACCTCAATGGTTTTTCCTCATCTCCTAAAAATGGACCACCACCACTCGACAGGGACTTACATCCTTAAATAAGTTTTTACTCACACACAGGTGTAAGGGTCAAATGTATTGGATAAAGGGGTTTTATATGAAAGTAACCAGGGGAACAAAGGATCTTACATAATAATGAGGAGGTGATAAATGGGATACAATATATTTTAATTTAATAATAATAATTTAAAATAAACCAAACACATACAATGGGTTCATCTAATCACATGATCATCCACAGATCAAGAAATGAGCATACATTTTCAATATAGGTATCAATTTCTTTGATACATTCTTTGATTGAGATAATTAACCATGAAGTAATCCAATTTATTCAATTACATCTAGATTATATCCAAATATCCTTAAAATAACATCATTTATAATTTTAAACAAAAAAAAAATCATTTCAAATTAATGAAGTAAAAACGGTGTTCTTGGAGGAAAATTTATGTGTTTTTTCTGAAATTTTATCACATAAATAAATTTAATATATAATTTTAATCATATTAAATGGAATTTACATTTCCAAATAAATGAAACATGAAATAAATTTGAATAGTTTTGATTATATATTAAATTTTATTCCTGAAAAATAGTGAATATCTTTTAAAGTATACTACACAGTGAGTACTTTAGTGGGAAACATGTACTATCTTCTACCCATGCATTCAATGCACACCTAGGTAATGGGAATGTTTCCATCCATGGACATTTTCTAGTTACTTGTAATATACTCACATGTTAAAACATATAGAATCACATTCTCATGCCTCCTCAGACCCCATGTCATATATCTGATACACAGCTCGTTAGGACACTCAGTGTTCTAGGATGTGAGAAGTCGGGTATTATACATCGCGTATATTGGTTACATGGAATGTTATTATTCAATTCATGTTACAATATTTCTAAATCTATAAGTTAATCTTCTTTTTGAAGATATTAGATCTGGATTTCATCATATCTATCCAAATTTATCATGGTATACATATTCAAAAAAAGTGCATGGCATGAATGCAGGCAGCACATGTCGTTTACTCTATCTTTTTCTAAGAAGATCCTTTGTAACATATAGATGGTATGAATCGAATGTTTCTTTATTTATAATCCTTAATAGATTATTTTTTAGGCTATAGTTAAATAATAAATAGAATAGATTATGATGTTAGACATTAAATTGAATCCATATTAGTAAAAGAAAATGAAAACTCATGAAAACAACGAACGATTAATAATTAATTATAAATTAAACATATTACCCCTTTGATACCACTTCTAGGTTCCAAGAATAAAATAATAATCCATTGATGGTATGATCAATTTTAATTTTATTCTTAATTTAAATGTGATCACTTTCCCACATTATGACGACCAGCATCATCACAGGTTGTGAAAATCAGGTGAAATTTAAACATTTTTTTCTTAGAAGTGTTCAATGGAAAATGGTAATATTTCTTGTGATATTACCTTAGATAATTTTTTTAATAATTCTTTTTTCTTGAAATAGGGCCTTTACCCTATGACAAGATTTTAGTGAAAATATGATCCATTTGAATTTTCAAAAAGTATCTTGATACTTAATTAATTAAATGTTATTTTATTTACACATGTTCATTCAGTTTTATCTTTTAAAAGGAGCATAAAATTGAGATTTTTTCTTTGTGTATGATTCTGAAATGAGGGGGGTTTACTAGGTGAGGTATAACCTTGTATCTAGAACTAGGTTTGGGCCCATACCCCTTTTCTTTTGGTTTTATTTATGTTTTTTCTTCCAATTTTATTTTCACTTTTTTCCTTTCCTCCTTAATATTTTTGTGTACATGGATCCCCCCCCCCTTTGGGTGTACCTTGTTCAAGAGATGGAGAGGGAGAGAATAGAGTGACAAGTATAGGATGAATTTTCACTGCTGATCTCAGGTCGCTCGATATCATCTTGTGGCGTCTGCATATCATAGATTAGACTGAAGCATCACTGGTTTCCACCCAAATGTTGGACTATTTTATGTTTTTTACCATAAAACTCCATAGGATAGTTTTTTATTTTTTTTAAATCATTTTATAGTTAGTTTGGGACCTTTTGTAGGTTGATCTATTGATTATACAGAGAAATAAGAGGTTTTCAGGCAATTTGGGGGATTCCCATTCGGGGTAACCTATGTACATGATGTGTGGTATTATAAACACACATCTTGTTTTCCTCTTATTCAAGGAAGATGGGTTTTATAAGAACACATCGTGTAATTTTAGTACACATTGTGTTGTAGTGCATGGGCATGTACCTAACCATGTCGCAGAGTATGTCGGAAGATAGAGTTTTGGTATGTACACGTTGTGTACTTTTGGTATAGGCCATGTAGTGGGACATGACCATGTAACCATGTAATTATGCAGAAACCTCATATGAGGGGTACATGGGTGTGTAGTAGTATATGGGAAGACCCCATGTACACCCCAGTTATGTATTATTACATGTCTAGACCCCATGTCTTCTCTGGTCATATAGAATTACATGGACAGGTGTGGGTTTGAGAGTACACGCCATGTACTCAGAAGTGCATGCCGTGTATTTTTTCTAGCTTGGGTTTTTGGGGAGTTTTGTTCCCTAGATTCATAATTGGACTTGTGATTTTTCCATTCTAATCAATTTTTCACATGGATCACGATTTTGGAATCATTTCAGCATTTAGAGGTTACCTGGATTGTTTTTTTTACTATGGTATTTCTGCATAAGGATTTCCATGAGGTATGGATTTAGAATCCTTTAGTGGTTTGGGTCTGATATGCCAAAATTTGGTGAGGGTTAGAGCTCTTTAGTGGGTATATCTTGTGAATTATTACTTGTTTTTTTGGTTTCTTTATTATGCATCTTGGATTATGGGATTGAGTAGTATCTTAGAAGAGATATTTTTTATCCTTGGATGTCAGGACCAGTTTCTTGAGGTTAATGTAGTTTAGGTTCATCTCTTGGGTTTGGGGACCAGAGATGTTGGAGCCTTTGGTATGGGTTGACATCATGGGATGGTGTTTACGGTTAGGTTTTTATGTGATGTTCAGATGAATATTAGGGACTCTCAATGAGGACATAGATGGTTGGTTACTGATCAAATGATTAGTGGTTGTTGTAGTCGACTATAGAGAATGCTCATATTGCATGTTTTGGTTTTTTATAAGGTTCCCTTGAGAAGGGTCCTTCTTTTAGGTAGTCATGAGGATCATTGGGAATTCATCTATTGGATTGATTATGCTTTTGGATGCCCCTTTGGGAATGTTGGTGATTTTAGATCAGTTGGAGGCCATTGAGGGTCGTCTGGGTTCTTTCTAAACTAGGAGTGTCTCGTTATTTTGGATGATCTAGAGGAATCCTCATTGGTTTTGTTTCACTTACTATGGCCTTTGGGCCAGTTGATGGTATTTAATCCAAAATGGGGTGAGATCATGGGTGAAGTAGGGGAGTCCCGTTGAGTTAGTCTCTTTATTAAGTGACCCAAAGGACTATGGAATACCTGAGTTTGGTTTTACCATGAAGAGATTCATGGAGATCCCATGGTGGCTATTTGTTGGGTGCAGAGATCTAGGGTTCTAATAGAGGCCCTATTATTTGCTGCATGAATGTGGATCGGTAGTGTTTGATCAATTTTTTGGATGGTGGGGTTGATTGGTTTATCATCCCACGTTCATTTAGACTTTGGTTGTGATCTTCGAGACATTGTCTTCTTAGAACCGTGGTTTGAGGAAGATACCCATGAGGTATATTTGATTTGTAATTGGACCTAAGTTATGATCCGGTTCTCTCTTACATTGTATGGATAAGGTTTGATAGGATTAGGGATCTAATTGATGATCTGAAAAGGTAACCATCCCAATATTGAGTGTGCCCCTTAGCTTAGGAGTTGATTTATTTGTTGTAGATGTTTTTCACTCCTAACATTGTTTTTAGAGCCCATATTGAAGTGCATCTGTCTGGTCCAAGTGGATCTATACCAAAGGGATTTGTATCTATTGGGTTTGTTTTGTTTCATTTCTATTTTTTATACAAGACTTTTGGGACATTACAGATCTATGACATGTGGAGGGGAGGCTTTGTCACCAGCTCTGATCATACCATCAAATTCCAAGATCTTGGTAGATGTATGATGTGGTTATGGATGCCTTGGTTATTCCATTGGGTCTATAATTCAAGAATTTGTCTTTAAACTCTTTGGATATCCTATTTATATTTGGTGGATTCACTAGGTTTCATGTTCCTAGGTGATCCGTGTGTTGTAAATCACATAGAAGGGGCGAGAGTGATGGTGGATTTACCTCGTCTGTCAGGATAGAACATGTGGTTGGTTGTTTTATTTTTTTATTTTTCCCCTATTCATGTAGTTTTTTTACTACCATCGGTTTTTATTTCTGGTAGGTTGGGCATGTCATGTGTGCATGCACATATTATGACAAAACAATTTAGGTTCCCTAATGGGTTTGGTAAATTGATATTCACTTCTCACACCCTGTATGTGAACCTTGGTGTGAGTGTAGACGTGATGTATAATTTTAGGTTGTATCATAGGTTTCATGGTGGAGGGATTTGACACCCAGTGTTACTTGATCGAGTGGAGAATCTTGTGTGGAGTCTCAGGATTGGGCTAAATCAGATCGAGCATCAAGGAGACTGAGTGTGTAGTTTGTATCATTATTGGTAGTAGATCTAATTTTATTTATTTTTACTTGTATATTAAATATATGGGGTTATCCTAGGGTCTTACTAGCTGTTGTATGTTTTTAATTATTTGAGTCATTATGATTGTATACATTATTTCATTTATTATATCACTCCTTATTTTTATTTATTTGTTATGTGTACTTTGATGTTCATAACCATGTATGATTTTTGTTATTTTATGCTATTATTGCACTCTGATCAGACGGTATAGTATCCACACTACACATTTTAGATACTAACTACTATTCATATGGCTATAGTTTTTGGAGAGGCACACTTGAGGCCCTGTGTCATTCCAAATTGGGTGACATGTCAGGTCAACCCAAGCTATTTTTTACCAAATTGTATATGAGGTTTTGGGTTTTGTGATTTGGGAGTTTTCTGACAGGTGGTCTTTGAATTTTTCCAAAATTTTTCTAGATATTGGAATTGTTCATTATGAACACCTTTTCTGATAGGAATTACATATTTTTAGGGAATGGGATTGCAATTATTCAATTATATTTTTTACTATTCTATGATTTCACCATGTTTGATACCCTTGTTGGTAGGTTTATGATTTATTCTAGTCTTTGGATCTTAGACCATAGGCAAGAGGCTAGTGTTCAAGCATCATTCTCAGAAAATAGGATTCACATGACATATTGATATATTTGGGGTTTTAATGTAAATTTTTTATTCTTATGATTGTTCATTTGCATCAATTAGCGATAGGTTCACCGATGTTATAGGAACAATACCTTCATTGAGGGATGCATAGATACCCTTATAGATTGATGTTGGCTGTGAGTTCTCTATTAGTGTCTCAAAGAGAGATAGGAAATGTAATGGGTCTTTTGTTTGGGAATGAGTTTCCCAAAGTATTTTGTTCCCCAAAAGTCTTAGGTTTTTATTCCCTATAAGGGAGTTTTTCTTTCCACATGTTGCTTTCTAAGTCATATTTTCAGGTTAGTGTGCCAGTTATAACAAATGAATTGTTTTTTCATGGATGATAATCCTCATTGGGGCCATTGAGGTCTTCTATCACCAGTATGTGGTTAGGAATGATGTTTCATGTTGTTTGATAAGTGTACCATTAGGGGTGATCTCTATCTTGTATTTGGCTTTAGAGGATAGGTTTGGTTAGACCATTGTCCCTGGTCACTTTTACTTATTCTTTGGGTATCACTGGGGGAGTTTAATTAGATACTTTTGTATTTGGATAAATTCTCGATTGGAGGGTTTTCATTTTCTTGATCATGGAATGAGAGAGATGTCTCTTTTTTAAAGTAAGTTTGGAGGATTCTCCATATTTTTTTAACCGAGTTGCGTTAGGAGAATGGTTTGTGTTTTTAGGCTAATTAGACTTGTTTCATTAGGGATTTTTTTATGTGAGGGTGGGTCTTATTTCTCTTTTTATAAATATTTAAGTAAATCCTTGTGGTGGGGAGTGTACCATAGCCTATTAGGGTTGTGAGACTCATTTTAGTGGTTTGTTAAATGAGTAGGTTGTGTTTTTCTTCTTGTGCTCATTTTTGAGTGGTTTTCAATATCTATACATTGCATTTGGTGATGGATATAACATGGTCAGTGTGGTTTTAAATTTGGGTAGTGGGGTGATGATAAGGATTCTATTTTGGTGGGGAGCATCAAATCAGTCGTAGTTGAATGTATCTCCTATTGGGAGACAGTTTTGGGAACTGTAAGACCAATCATTGGATGATCAAGACACCATTGGTTGCACAAGTGATTTATGGATATAATGGATTCTAGTTATTCATTTAGGATTCTTGGGGGAAAGTATCATTTTTTTATGGGGAGTTTGGGATGACCCATTTTTTCCTCTCGAAATGGGAATGACCTCATTGATTTAAGGTTCAAACATTCCAAGCAGTTTACGGGTTTGTTTGTGGAACCGGAAACATCCAATGATTCCATATCCATTTCGACCTACTTTCCAAAGGTAGGTGCTCATTAGTTGTGAACCGATGAGGCTTAAGAATTTGCATTGGTCAAGAGGATGGGAGGTCGGGCTCATCACACCTTTTTTAGGGGAATTATTGTCTACTCTGGGACTCTCTTTATATATTTAAGTTATGTTCGTGAATCCTTATTAAATTACCAAGTATGAAAATGATATTTCCTTTAGATCTGACAATCAATAATTAGTATGAATGAGATTTATAGAATCTTTTATATGTATTAGAGGTTCTTCATCGATAGAGAATTATCTGTATTTGTTAGAGATTCTTAGTAAATGCTATCCTTTGACACATTATATAGAAATCTCTTGGTCATTATGATAACCATATTGGTTTTAAAGCCACTCAGTGGGGCACTTGAAGATTATTATCATTCAGAAGGACATAGATTATTTCAGAGTTGGGATCGTACCAGTAGATGGGCTACCTACATATCCTTTGTTTTATAAAAGGAATCAGAACCCATGTAGTTCGAGTAAAGAAGTATGAGTTTTATGCATGATTGATGGCTCAAATAAATATTTCATAATTACTTTTACACTCTAAGCTCACGTGAGTCATGCTCGGTGTGAGAAACAAGAGGTATTGGTAAAACTACACAATTGTTCCATGAAAGATGCAATTATAAGAAATGATGTGGGGATTATGTATGTATGACTGCCCAGATAGATAAATATTAGGATTTACTTCAGGGAAGAAACCCGGGAACAAGGTACATAAAGGTATATGTGCTTTATGGAGATTTGGATACTTAACTTAGGTTTTACTCCTGAGAAGGAAGCCCAAATCAAAGAGGACTTATTATTGGGTTTTACTCCTGAGAAGGAAGCTCAAATCAAAAGTAAATTAAAACTGGTTAAGAGAAATTATGACTGTGGCTTACTCTTAAATAAGAGTCCCAGGTTAAAGAGGATTATGAATGGGGATTACTCCTGAAAAAGAATCCCAGGTTAAGGGAATTTGGATTTTGGGAACTTGGGGATTACTCCTAAGGAGGATACCCATGTTAAAAGATTTATGGTTGTGGATTACTCCTAAGGAGGATGCCCAAAATTAAGGGAACATGAAGACTGGGGTTTACTCCTCAAAAGGAGGCCCAGATTAGGGGACTTGGGGCTTACTCTTAAGGAGGATGCCCATATATGGGATTTTGAGATTGGGACTTACTCCTAACAAGGAGTCCTGGGTTAAAGATCCTATCATCTTTAAAGGATGAGGTTGAATGAATGAATTCTCTAACCTTAGTGAGATGACGATATGTAAATCACTAGGTTTTAAAAAATGTTCCACAGAATTCCTTTCAGATAAGGAACTCAACAAATGAACCATGCCATAAATGGATTTTAAGAGGGTTCTGAAGGCTAAATTTTGAAGAGGAGAGGTGGATTTGAAGAAATCAAGTGAATAGGCTGGAGGGGCACCCAAAAAGAGAGAGGCGCGCAAGTCATGCGTGGGCACGCAAGTCCTAGTCACGCAAGTATACTTGCGCGGCACATGGGTACTTGCGTGACGGTCAACCCTTAGGGTAATACTTGGGAAAGTCTTGGCTCAAGCTCTTAGTATTATCCCTAAAGGATTCCAAAAGAGTGGTGCACAAGTTTTATTGAAGTGATAAGGCGGCGCGCAAGTGTGGCCATTTCCCTTAAGGGCTAGCCCCTTAGGCGCGCAAGTGTTGATGATTTTCAACACTTAGGCCTTGTTTCCCCTGTTTAGAGCTTCCATTCTAGGTAATAAATTACCTTAGAAGTGTTTAGAAGACTTCTAGAAGAGACTAGGGCGCCGGGAGATCGAATATGAATTTTGGAATTTTTCCGTCTTTGAAATGGGGGGCCCACAAGGGGTATTTATAGGCTAGGGAAGACCTCGGGTGAAAATGAAAGAGGGCACGAAAGTCACCTGTGTGACCACTATGTGTCGTGCAAGTATACTTGCGCAACCATGATGAAACTTACACGACCCAAGTAGGAACAAATCCTTCTTCATGCCTTTGTCTATTTTTTATGTTTCTTCAAAGGATGAATCACTTTGGAATAAGGTATTTCCATTTTTTAGTCTTTAGAATTTGTGATGGAAATGAGCGTCAACAAAAGTCCCCCCTCAGAGTTGGATCTGAAAGAAATGAGGATGTGACTTTGAGGTAAAGAAGAAAACCAAGGAACATGCGGCGCGCAAGTGTTGAGCGCGAAAATGGCGGCACGCAAGGGTGATTCGCGTAGGCTTCGGTGAGAAGGGGTGTGGCCTTGCCTATATATAGGCGGTCAATCCTCGTGCAAAGCACCGAATCTGAATGCTTCCGAGCTCTCTTCGTGCAAGTTGCCTTCGCCGCGCAGGTTACTCAGTTTTCCACTACTTCCTTTTGTGTCGCACTACTTTAGAGGTATTTGGACTTGTGTAGTGATACCTGCGCGCCATAACTTACGCGACACACTTATACTTGTGCGCCAACTTTGGGACTTATGCGCCTTAATGACTCAGCCACTTTTTCACTTTTCTTCGGATATTTTATGAAAAATCAACTTACTTAAGAGTTAATTATTCAACTTTTGTACATATAAAATGGCTCCTAGAAGAATCGGAACTGCTGATGAACTGGCCAGCAAGCGAATTGATTATATGATGAACATTGTAGGCCATGATTATTATACTATCGACGGCAGCACTCTTACAGATTTGGCCAAGTACCTAAATAAGTATCATCTTGACTTCCCACAGAGTATTTAACTACCTTTGTATGGCTATGGTCATCTGCGAGAAGTCACCATTCCAGATGCAAATAACTATCTCCCAATTTCTTGGTTTTAGAATTACACCACTTTTGCTTTAGCAAATATCTCAAGTGGATGAGCATTTATAAATACTTGAATAGTGGAGAAGGCCTACATAATGCATCATAGCCCTTGTACCTCAGATCTGAAACCTCATAAGCCTGAGCTGCAACCACATTGTTATCCCTCAATTTTCCGAAACTCTCAGATGGATCAATCCAAAGGCAGGAAGAAGAGTTGGGACTTTCATCCTGGAGGAGGTGTGAAGCCAACTTGGATGTGGGAATACTGCGTGCAACAAACCTGCGCAGAGTTTGTCGAGGATTTGAAAGGAGCTGCAATTTATGAAGCCGTCTGGGTTGGCCAAACATATGTTTACAGGAATGATGACTTTGTGCCAGAGATACTCAGCCATTGGAGCCAAGAAACCAATTCTTTACATATGACTCATGGAGAAGTAGGAATTCGTCTGTGGGATGTCCACAAGATCTCAGGGGCTCCAATATTGTGTGATATATATGATGAATTCTTCCCCCCTAAGGAAACTTGTAATGATTCAGAGAAGACTCCGGATTTAGCTAAGGAATTATTGAAAATATTTCACAAGCTCAAGAATTCAGAGGCTTCCCTAACTCATTCTAGAAAGGATTTTCATCCAGATGAGTGGATGAATATTTTTCTTACCAAGAATCAGGAGAATGAGCCGAAGGAGAAAGGATCGAAGGGGAAGGGGCCCAAGGAAAAGGGGCCCACCTGTACTCGTCCTGCCACACTACTAGAAATGCAGGATTTACCTATGGTTCTGAACTATTGGGAAAGGCTACAGAACTGTTGGTATATATTATACCAATGGTTCTGCAAACCGTAGGGAAGTAAGACGTTGGGAAAATCTTTCCCAACGGTTTATAGTGAACCATTGGGATAGGTTAGAAAAAATTAACCTATCACAACGGTTGTGCCAAACCATTAGGAATGTTTTTCCAAACAGTTTGGCTGGAACCCTTGGGAAAACCAAGCATATGGCTTCTTTCCCAATGGTTTCTAAACCGTTGGTAAAAATAATACTCATAGAGGCTATGAAAACGGTTTCAAACCATTGGCATAGCCTATGCTGTGCAAATTGAACAGCAGCCTGCAATTTTCACAGCAACTACCCTCTCATTTTTGTGCAATTTGCACTGCATCATTCCCTCTCATTTTTAATCATTTCCAATTATTGTACCTGCAATAAACTAACGCATACATATACAATTATTGTACCTACAATAACCAACTAACACATAAATATAGAGAAAAATTCATACATATTTAACATATAATGCATCCAGGAACTATACACATCCAGAATTAAATCAGAATTCATAATGTAATTATAAACATACATAATTCATTTAGAATTCATTTTAAAATTTAGATGAAAATTATATGTGGAATCCGAAATTCAATTCATAATTTGATTGGTTTTTCGTATACCATATGTTTTTACTAGAAAAGATATCCATTTTAAACAAAATGCATACACCTAGAGTGATACCGGCCACACCATGCCTTGGATTGAGGCGAGTTTAACTCGTACATGTCACAAATGACCCATGGATCATTTTCATAAAGTATCAACATATTCCGAAAGCATTTGGTCGATTTTCTGTATGTCAGTTGTTGTTTTCACTTAAAATGAAGTGCTTTTTAAATAAAAGAGAGACACTTTGAAAGGTTTCGGCCACACTGGACCTCAAATTGAGGTGGGGTTGACTCGTACACGTCACAAATGACCCATGGATCATTGTGCTAAAATATCAACACAATCAGAATCTGTTTAGTCAGTTTTCTGTATGTACTTAAAATATTGTCCATTTTAAAAATAATAGAGACACTTTGGGTGGTCCCGGCCACAATGCGACTTCGATTGAGGCGAGCTTGACTTGTACGCATAACTTATGACCCATTGATCATTTTCCTAAAGTTTCAACAGATTCTGAATGCGTTTGGTCAGTTTTCATATTCCAGTTGTTCTTTTCACTTATAATCATGTCCATTTTAAACAAAAGAGACACAGTTAGAGTGGTACCAGCCACACCACATCTTGTATTTAGACAGGGTTGACTCGTACACATCTCAAATGACCCATGGATCTTTTTTCTAAAGTATCAACACAATCCAAATACGTTTGGTCAGTTTTTCGTATGTCAGTTGATGTTTTCACTTAAAATGATGTCCTTTTGAAAAAAAAGACAAACACTTTGAGTGGTGCCGACCACACCGCATCTCAGATTGATGCGGGGTTGATTTTTACACATCACATATGACCCATAGATCATTGTTCTAAAGTATCAACACAATTAGAACCCGTTTGGTCATTTTTCCATATGTACATAAAATGTTGTCCATTTTAAACAAAAGAGAGACACTTAGAGTGGTCCCGGCCACACAGTGCCTCTGATTGAGGTGGGGTTGACTCGTACACGTCAAATATGACCCATAGATCATTTTCCTAAAGCATCAACACATTTAGAATGCATTTGTTCAGTTTTTCGTATGTCAGTTGTTGTTTTCTCTTAAAATGATATCCATTTTAAATAAAAGAGAGACACTAGGAATGGTGTCAGCCACACCACACCTCAGATTGAGGCAAGGTTTACTTGTACATGTCACATATGACCCATGGATTGTTGTGCTAAATTATTGACACAATCAGAATCCGTTTGGTCAGTTTTCCATATACTAGTTGTTGTTTTCACTTAAAATGAAGTCCCTTTTAAACAAAAGAGAGACACTTTGAGTGGTTTCGGCCACACCATGCCTCGGATTGAGTCGAGGTTGACTCTTACATGTCACATATGACCCATGTATCGTTCTCTTAATGTTTCAATGGAAACCGAATGTGTTTGGTCAGTTTTCCGTATGTACTTAAAATGTTGTCCATTTTAAACAAAATAGAGACACTTAGAGTGATCCCGGCCACACTGTGACTCAGATTGAGCCTGGGTTGGCTCGTACACATCACATATGACCCATGGATCATTTTGATAAATTATGAACAGAATCCAAATGCGTTTGGTCTATTTTCTGTATGTCAGATGTTCTTTTCTCTTATAATCATGTCCATTTTAAACAAAAGAGACAGAGTTAGAGTGGTACCGGCCACACTGCACCTCGGATTTAGACAGGGTTGACTCGTACATGTCTAAAATGACCCAAGGATCATTTTCCTAAAGTATCAACACAATCCGAATGTGTTTGGTCAGTTTTCTGTATGTCAGTTGATGTTTTCACTTAAAATGATATCCTTTTAAAACAAAAGAGAGACACTTAGAGCGGTTCCAGCCACACCGCGCCTCAGATTGAGGCGGGGTTGACTCATACATGTCACATATGACCTATGGATAGTTTTCCTAAAGCATCAACACATTTCAAATGTGTTTGGTCAGTTTTTTGTATGTCAGTTGTTGTTTTCACTTAAAATGATGTCCACTTTAAATAAAAGAGAGACATTATGAATGGTTTCGGCCATACTGCGCCTCGGATTGAGGTGGGGTTGACTCGTACACATCAAATATGACCCATGTATCGTTTTTCTAAAGTATAGACACAATTAGAATCTTTTTGGTCAGTTTTCTATATGCTAGTTTTTTTTCACTTAAAATGAAGTCCATTTTAAACAAAAGAGAGACACTTTGAGTGGTGTTGGAAACATTGTGCCTAAGATTGAGGTGAGGTTGACTCGTACACATCACATATTACCCATGGATCGTTATTCTAAAGTTTAAATGGAAACCTAATGCTTTTGGTCGGTTTTCCATATGTACTTAAAATGTTGTCCATTTTAAACAAAAGAGAGACACTTAGAGTGATCTCGGCCACACCGCGGCTCATATTGAGCCCGAGTTGGCTTGTACGCATCACATATGACCCATGGATCATTGTGATAAATTATCAATAGAATATGAAAGCGTTTGGTCAGTTTTCTGTATGTCAGTTGTTCTTTTCACTTATAATCTTATCCATTTTAAACAAAAGCGACGGAGTTAGAGTGGTACCGGCCACACCGCGCCTCTGATTTAGACGGGGTTGACCCTTACACATCTCAAATTACCTATGGATCATTGTCCTGATGTATCAACACAATACGAATGTGTTTGGTAAGTTTTCCATATGTCAGTTTATGTTTTCACTTAAAATGATATCCTTTTGAAACAAAAGAGAGACACTTAGAGTGGTGTCGGCCACACCGTGCCTCAGATTGAGGCGGGGTTGACTCATACACGTCAGATATGACCCATGGATCGTTTTCCTAAATCATAAACACATTTTGAATGCATTTGGTTAGTTTTTTGTATGTCAGTTGTTGTTTTCACATAAAATGATGTCCATTTTAAATAAAAGAGAGACGCTATGAGTGGTGTCGGCCACACCGCGCCTCGGATTGAGGCGAGGTTGACTCGTACACGTCACACAAGACCCATGGATCGTTGTGATAAATTATCAACACAATTAGAATCTGTTTGGTTGGTTTTCTGTATGCTAGTTGTTGTTTTCACTTAAAATGAAGTCCATTTTAAACAAAAGAGAGAATGCAATTCAAATAAAACTGCAACCAATAAACATTGAAAATTCATATAACGGTCAAGTCAGCTAAAACATATTTGTGATCTATACTAAATCAATTTGAATATTACCAACCTTAACAACCCAACTCTAGGTAAACCAAAATAATTGAGAACATGGATGAATGATTCTATATATTTTCAACCACAACTTCAGGTTCACAATCTACTATGACAATTGAGCTATTAGATTCATCAAAATAAATAAATGCATTGGTTCCAATGGAACAAGGGACAGTGTCAATTCCATCATCACCATCATCAAAAATATGTCTTGGAATTACTTCAACTATGAAACCAAATTCAAGTTGAAGTTGGTCTTTGACATAAAAAACTTGTTTAGCCATTGATGCCAACACATTTGGTTCTTCGGTATAAAGAGTGAAAATCATATTAATTACTTGAAATCCAAAATCATTAATAAATGTGCCATGTCTCTTCATCGAATCAAACCAATGGAATTTCATCATTGTGACTCGTCCATGAGAGTAATAATCCAATATTATTATTTTCTAAACGACTCCATAATAACCCACATTTTCAAATCACGGTCTACTATCTAATGCAATGGAATAATAGTCTATTGTGGTAGTATCCATAACACCATCATGTTGTGTTCTCATGTTCTTTTCTCGTTCAGTGACAATAAATTTGTACCCATTGATAACAATTGATTTAAAGTCATGAACCACGGTATTAGGACCAAAAGCCAAAGCTCTTATTTCCTCAGAGACAGAGTCAGCAGACAAACTCAATACCTGCAATAAAAATTACTATTAAACTTAATTAAATATTGATATAATTATTTTAAACATTAATATTTTTACCTTCAATTTTAACCAAGTAGAAAACTCTTTTCTATGAAAATTCTCTCTCCTTCTCAAAGATAAAGAACGATGCTTCCTATTTATCATTGTTTTATGATCCCTGTAGATAAAAAATATGAATAGTTTAACAGATATATATATAAGATATACATATTCAATTTAGTTACCTGATATAGTCATCTAACAAATCACAGTTGAACAAAACTGTGCGATGTGTCATCTCCCGCTCTTCATGGCTTAATGTCTTCAATGTATATGATCCAGGAATTCCTCCTGTTTGAGGAAGTGATGGAAAACTGGGTTTAATTTTCTCATATTTTTCTTCTTTATTTCTCATTGGTCTGTTAATTCTTGTAGTAATATCAGACAAATACATTGAGCATAAATCCATACATTCTTGAGCCAAGTAACCATTCATGATAGAACCTTCGAGATGATTCCTTTTTCAGACATAAGACTTTAATGTGTACATATTTCTTTCAGTTGGATACATCTAATGAAAATAAATAGGTCCTACGAGAAGTATTTCAGTGGGAATATGGACAGTAAGATGCAACATGCATGTGAAAAATGATGGAGGAAATATTTTCTCCAACTCACAAAAAATTAATGGGCCATCTGTCAACATTTTTTGCAAGAAAGACTTGGAAAACTTCTTATCACAAACATCTCCAAATAAATGGAACAATCGAATAACAGTCACCCTTACATTATTGGAAAAAATATGACGGATTTATATTGGAATCAACTCATGTAGTAGAATGTGATAATCATGAGTCTTCAAAGATTTTAGCTTCAATTCTCTTCTATTGACCCGTTTAGATATGTTGCTTGAATATCCATAAGGAACTCTAATAGTATCTAATACTTCCAGAAATTGTTTTTTTTCATAGGTTTCATCACATAAGAAACACATGGATGTTGCCATTTATTTTCACTGATACGCACAGGATGCAATTCTGGTCTGATGCCCCAATCCACCAAGTCACGTCGAGATTGTAAATCATCTTTTGTCTTCCCCTTGACATTTAGAAGAACCGAAATCAACATTTTGCATATATTTTTTCAATATGAATTACGTATAAGCAATGACATAACAAATTGGTTGACCAATAAGGAAAATCAAAAAAGATACTCCTCTTCCTCCAATTGTAATAGGTTTCAGTGGAAACATTCTTTCTTTTTCCAGATTTCATTTGACCCTTCGCGAATGAAAAACTGAAATCTTTCAATTCATTAAGCACATCAGTTCCAGACATACGCTGAGGTGGATCATCAGTCTCTATGGTATTATCAAATCTTCGAAGATTCATTCTATATGGATGATCATTTGGCAATAATCACCGATGTCCCATAAAACTGAAACTACAGCGATGTTTCAGTCTTCTACATCGTGTATTCTTCATAAAAACTAGGCATGATAGTTTTCCCTTCGTGCTCCATCCAGACATCATTGCATAAGCTGGAAAATCATTGATCATCCACATAAGTGAAGCACGCATCTGAAATATGTCTTTCGAACATACATCGTATGTGCGCACACCCACATCCCAAATAAGTTTCAACTCTTTTATTAAAGGTTTCATGTATACATCAATATCAATGTCGGGATCAGAAGGACCAGATATGAGTATACTCATGAAAGTGAAAGGTTTTTGCATACACAACCATGGGGGAAGATTATAAATGTGTATAAAAGCAGGCCATGTGTTGTGCGAAGTAAGCATCTGCCCAAACGGATTAAAACCAGCGCATGAAAGACCCAACCTCACATTACACATGTCAGCTACAAAATCAAGATGTCGAGCATCAAATCTCTGCCATGCAAATCCATCTGTAGGATGAACCAACTCATTATTAGTCTTCTTTCTCTTAGTATCATGCCATCTCATTTTTATTGATATGTCATCAAAAATAAAAATATTATGGAGTCTGGGGATCAATGGAAAGTGCCACATTACTTTCTGTGGAACGCGGGATGGTGTTCCATCAGATTTTGACTTCCAGTGGGATGTGCCACATTTTATAAAATCATTTCGTTCAGTGGTTTCCTCCCAGAATAAACTGCAATCTTTCAGGCAAGCATGAATTGTGTTTCTTGAAAATCCAAGTTCCTCAACTAACTTCCATGCCATATAGTGGTTTGAGGGAATATTTTCATCATCTTGAAGTAAATACTTCAAAAGGGTAAGAATGTAATCGATTGCTGTATTAGAAATCCCATACATATTTTTACTATGAAACAATCGAATTAAAAATCCAGCTTTTTCATTTTATCGCATTATCGTTATACTGGAGTCGTGGCAGCATCATTCAATTTTTTCACCCTATCAATATCATCATTTTCACTAGATGCATTAGTTGTCCTCATATTGAAGTCTTTTTGAGTCGATGTCCTTTCTTTTTCATGATGATGAATAAACAAAAACCGATCATCTAACAAATTCTCTGTTCCAGTCCTTTCATTTTGATCATCACCAATTTGAGATTTCATTTTCTCCCCATTGTGATACCACACAAAGTAGTTTTCTTGAAAACCATTTTTGGTTATGTGGTAGCTGACTTCTTCACGGCTAAACTAAGGTCTACCAACACAATTGGAACATGGGCAGTGTATGCGACCACTATCTAACGCATTATGAAATGCAAAATCTATAAAGCTCTCCAAATTGTTTTTAAAATTGCTTGATATTTGATCAGTTTCATACATCCAACTTCTGCCCATTCTGTAAAAAGAATTTATATAAGTCATTTTTTCATAAACAATTCAATAGGATTGAACTTTAATAGAAAATACATTTAGGTAAATGATAAGGGAAGAAATTTCTAGTCGCTATAGTGAATTATTAGAATAATGTAAAGAACAAGTACTCATAAATTAAATTAAAATTTATTTATATTCATTTTCATTAGGTCTATAAGAGGCACATGCCTCAGGTCCCATTATGTGTTATAGGCATCCCAAATCATTCACTTTTGTTCAATAACTCATTATTGGCACCTCTATGTCCATACCTTTCATTACCCAATTACTTCCCCAAGTCAACCGCACCCCATGGGTGAATAAATTTTAGGCTTCTATACTAATAGGTTGCTCATGGTTTGTAAAAAGATTTAATTTCATTAAGTATAGACAAAAACATTTATTTTTAAAATTGATATTAATAATAAAGTATGTCAATGATAACAACATTACTTAATTAAACTTGTGACTTATCTAACATTTTTATGGATGTCTACACATGCCAGCATGGGTAGTGAAAAGCACCCCACCCTCATAAAAGTGATTATTGTCCAAGAATTACACATAATATACAATGTACAATGAGAACCATATTTAATTGACCCTAAAGTTATATTAGTATAGTCATCTTGGGGGAAATGGAATATATGATCCTGCTTAACTGATGAATTCAAAAGCTTGTATTCCATATGTTGGACACTATCTAAGGTAAGAAATCATGTGAGGATGGGTTTACATCATTCAATTTCTTACATGATAGTGAGAATGAAGGCTTGAATTAATGACTTGATTTCACTGATTAAATGAGGGTACAGGTTTCATAGGATGTGTAAACAGAATGATTAAATAAGGGTAGAGGTTGCATACACTATGCATGGTGGGGGGAGTCTCAGCTGATTTAGAAACTAAAATAAATTCCCATCATAGGTATCAATAAGAAACATCAGCATAAAAAGAAACTCTAAATAAAGAAGGACTAAAAACATCAAACATTTCAATAATTCACTAATATGAATGGTTTATCCACATGTTTAGAAGTAATTATATGTATTAATCATAAACCGCCTCTACAGCTCCCAGTTTTCACCAATAAACATAAGGTAAATATCTCAAAATATCTTTAAAACAACTCAGTAATAGGCTCAAAATGTAAATATAATCTTGAATCAACCATGGAATCTCTTTCACAACACATTCTCACACACTAGTTATCTCATGTGTTACTAAATACCAAACATAGTCACATAGTGTACTATAACAAGTTACATTACACAAGCCTTATTAAAAAAATATCATTTTAATAAAACACTTTACTCAAGGAATTTTAAGGAAAATATTCATAAAAACTTTTCTAAAAATTAATAAACACATATAAATAAATTTCCAAGTAACAATTATTTACAAGATGAAAAAAAAGAATAAAAAGACACACTTAGAAAATCTAGAATCCAACCGCAATGAATTTGAGATGCTTCTTCTTCGATGGAGGGTTAAATATTTAATTAATTAAATGGATTGGAATGGATAAAGTTTAGATTAAATCAAAACACAAAAAAATGATATACACAACAAAATCAAAACATAAAACTAAAATATGAGATAAATAACAATAAAAACAAGGTACCACTGAAATATTTTATGTGTATAAAGAAAAGAATACCTGATTTGAGATGATTTGGATGGAGTTTCACTGGTTCGGATGGGGGAAGTCGCGAGAGGAGCCGAGCCCTGCAGAGATTTAGGGTTCTGTCGCAAATGGGGGAGAGCAGTGGCCGATTCTGTATTTGGGGTAAACATTTCCCAATGGTTTTTAAAAACCATTGGGAAAGGGTGCCTTGGACACCCCTTCCCCAATGGTTTTAGGAAACCGTTGGGAAAGGGCGTCTTTACCAACGGTTTAAGAAAACTGTTGGTAAAGAATTGTTGGGAAAACCTGCATTTCCAGTAGTGACACCTAAACCAAAACAGATAAGAGGGGTGCTCCTAGTACATTCTAGCCGACTCTAGAAGTAGGATAATTTGAGAAGTGGGGATACGAAGTGAATCAGAGAATCCCAAAAAAAAGACTCGTCTGGTGGGCTTCTTGTCCTTATGGATCAATGTTTAACTTTTTCTATTCAGGAATTCAAAGGGAGGCATTAGGCCAGGGACCTTCGTTGTTGCAGCCAAGTTGGCTGAGGGGAAAATGGTTGGGTTGTCTAGCTCCATTTTAGAAAATATTCATAGGAGCTTACTCTATGTCTTCATGGGTAAGTCTCCTTTGAGATTAGTGTGACCATTTCAAGTTTTGTGGGGTTGGATCGCCACTCACTTCAGAACATATAATGTATAGAATGGAGTATAAATCCCCAGAAGTTCTTTCAGGCCATCAATGTAGGAATTCTCTGGAATTGCTCCGCTAGCTCTCAATTCCTATGACATGAAGGTGAGGATGAGCATGTATAAGGATTTCAATTTCTTTACTTATGGAAACCCGCCAACCAGGCAGTTTCTTGATGATGGAACAGCCAACCTGGAATTGAGGGCATACATGCTGGCCTGCAGAGATGGTGTACTGGCCACCAGGATTGATGGAGAGATTATATGTGAAGCCTATGCTCCATATAGATTTTCACGTCAATTCAAGTGTTTGCAGCAAACTGTTGTATCTCCCCATGTGCATGTCAGGTCAGAGCAACATCGGATGGTTGACCGAAAAATATGGTTGCTGACATCTAGGGAGAATACTGGGGCAGTGTTTGATCTACCAGTTGATAAAGTGATTAGTAACTTAACTACATGGTATGCCAAGAACTGGATAGCATCATACCCTGGAGGGGTTTTGAATCACCTGGTTTATTAGGTGGGGAAAAGGAAAAGAATCGTAGAGAAAAAACCCTTCATCTAGAAGGTGATTCTTCTGCAACACCTGAAGCTGATTCGTCGGGTTCTTCACCTAGGGCCAACTCGCTGGATTCCCAGGATGGGGATGATGAGGCACAAAATGTGCCAAAATGGCCTCAGGACAGATATAATACCCCTGTCAGAATCATGAGACCAACTCCATTGACTCCTAGTGAGTTACTTCATTGGGGAAATTTAATCACCATTACTTTATAGAGAAACAAGTCTAATTTTCTTATCCTTTATTTGTAGTTGCAGGAGCTGGGAAGAAGATGAAGTATAAAATTGTAGGACCCTCCTCACAGCCTTCTGGTACACATGTTGAATATCTATGACCAGAGGTTGTCCAGACATGGTGAAGTTTATATTTCGGTGCTGAAACTGCCTGGCTGGATCTGTGCGAGGGGCTACAAATCCCTGGAATAGGGAATCTTTTAGCTTCTACAGATATCCATTACAAGGATAACCCTGATGAAGTGTGGGATTACATCAGAGAACTGGAGATGCTCATATATTCCACCGATGATTCCATTCCTGTCACCAAGCGGGTGAAGGAAATGATAAATCATGGCGCCACTAAGGGTGGTTCCGAAGATGAGGAGTGGCATGATTACGTGGCTCCTGAATATGTAATTCTCTTTCCTTATTTGATTTATAACTTGGTTTCAGTCAAAGCTTTATTACTCAAGGAAATTATTTTCTTTATCATGCAACTTGCAAAGAAAGGAACTGCTGAGGTTCCTTCACCACAGTATATCCCTGGTGGTACTGTCATTGGGGATAATGAATCTCCTCGCGATTTGGGTGAGATATCTCAAGTCCAACAAGCCATGGATGAGGAGTTGGACATGGCATTCCATTCTCTAATTCATGTACCTATAAAGGAGACTGTCGACACTCCCAAAAAACCAAAGAGACAAAGTCATCGAAGGAAGAAGTCCACAACTAAATGCTTCATCAGTAGTGGTAAGTCCTTCAGATAATCATGAGTCTTAACCCATGAAAAGGTTGCTTATATTTTTTGGGATTGCAGGGGCTTCTCCAATTTCCCCTTTGAGGGAGAGAACTGACCCTCCTCTAAGAACAATGTAGGGTGCTGGTGAACAATCACAAGCTCATGTTGGCTTGGATGCTCCTGAAGAGGAACCAACGTCTGTTCCCAGTATCACTCCTACTGTTACTGCAAGAAGAGAATAACCTGCTTCTGGTAAGTTAACAATGCATCATAAAATGTTGAATGAAACATCAATCAACTTCCATTCTGTGGTAATTTAGGTTCAAACCCTACACTAGATCTTTTGGTGTCCATTGCAACCGATGCCGCTATTTTATCTAAAGAAGTTGTCCAGGGTCAGAGGTCGTAGAATGAAGGTCACCAAGAAGATATATCAAATGCTCCCACTGGGGAGATTAACCAGGATTCTGAGATTACATTGGATGAAATTATGGAAATTGGCACATATTTAGAAGACTTTTTTGATCATGTTAATTTACCATGTAATTTAGAAGATTATGGATGTGATTGTTATCCTTCTTCCTATTAAAAATAACTTCTTATTACATCTCTGGTCATGATTGGTTGAAATGTGCAGTTCTATCTGAGAAAACTACTAAACTGACAATGCCTGAAAGGGGTACAGAAAACCCTACTATTGCAGAGACATTAACTCATGTGGAGGTTAACCTGGAAGATCTTCCTGAAACTTGTTCTAAAAATCCTGTTGAAGCTAGGAAAGACGGGGAGGATCCTTCTCAAGTTAACGATCTACCGTTGGGTAATAGATAACAATTTTTACGACTGTACTTAATTTACAAGATATCCAATCAACTTTTTTTATCCTTTGAAACTAACCAAAACTTTCAATTGATTATGTAGGGCCATCAATTTCAGTGGCTAGATCTAGAGGTGAAGCCTCAGCTTCCGCCCTAACGGGAATAGAAAGTGAAGAAACATGGGTCAGGGGGGAAGGAGAAGAACAGGGCACTTCCCTAAGTGCGTTAATCCCAAATTATATTCCCCCTTGTGACAGTGATGCTGAATCAGAACCAGAGATACAAAAGGCACTCCAATTTTCATGATGCAAGGCATGGCAGAACATATGGAAGATCATATCCGAAGTGCCTTTAGAAGAGCTTTCATCGAAGATTCCCCGACTTTCATCCCTATTCGTCATGTTGGGACTTGGTGGTTTTGGATATCAAAAGATCCATGCCACAGTAAAACAAATCATCTTAAGAAGGGAGAAGGACTAGAAGTACCATCAAGATTTGACCAGAGTAAGGCTGTCAGCCAATATCAGTGAATTTGAGGCTTCGGTATCCTGAGCTGAGGCTAATCATGCTTCCAAGATGAAGGAGTTGAAGCATAAGATCAAGGAGAAGGTTGTCCACCAGATGCACCTTCAGCAACAGTTGGATGTTGTTACTGGGGAACTTGACCAACTGAACCATTCACTGGAAGGAGTTCAAACAAATGGTATGAAAGTAATTGTTGAAGCCAAGAAATCACTCCATCAAGCTGAAAAGAGTGAAGTTCATCAAGTGCATGAGCTTCAAGTGGCTGCTGATAAAGCTCAGGATGCGGTAAATCAAATGAAGATTTATGTTGACAGCCTTTTGTAATTCTTGGAAAAGAGAAGAGACTCAAGTCTGTGGATGTCCTTCTAACTTTTGTACATCGAATGAAAATCATTTTCATCCTCAATCATTTGTTCATACCTTTTTTTCTACCTGCTTTAAATTTTTACCTAATCCAATGGGCCTAGTAAGAAAAGTTTGATTTTTTATGGGATTATTATAAATAACCCTACAAACTTTGAATCTTTTAATTGTTAAATATTACCTAAATCATATGAAATGTATGTTTAGTGATCCATGACTTGACTTTTGTTTAGAGTTCCCTTGTCTTTTTTCTTGTGGGATGTTTAAATTATTGCATGTCGGACATAAAAAGGATAATGTTTAAGGTCGAAATATCTTTTACCAAATGGATTAACATTGACTCAATTCCTTGATAATTTATCTGAAAACATACTACCATGTTCAAGTATGAGGGAAAATATGTAATCGATGACTTAAGAAATTTTGAATTTGAGGAATGATATGAAAAATGGATAAAAGGTATTAGAAGAATTAGTTCTCAAGAATAAAGTTACCACTATTTAACAAACCCATTAGGGGGTTGAATTATGTAGGGCCACCTAACGGAATTGGCTGTATAGTCAAATAATAGCATCTTTTGGCTGACATGTCCGTTATATAGACTACTTATGCAAGGCTTCCTTTGGGCATGTGCTGCATAGTCAGGCAAAAGAACCCTTAGAAATTTACTTTTATACTACTAAAAAGCCATTAGAAGTTTATGGGGATTCAAATTTTTCAAAGCATAGAGTTTGCTGTATGGAGAGAGGTACTTAAATATGGAGAAGATGTTTCCAAACAAGATTGTCTAAGAACTTGATGAATGTCACTCCTATGAAGGTCTGACCCAAACGTAGGGAAGGGACATATAAACCATAGACTTTAATACTTTCAGATCATGAAAAAGAGTATGGGACAAATATGTTAAGGATGGCTATTTTTTGCGGATCTCTACATATTGTTGTTAAGAAAACTAAGGAAAAAGAGGTTTTCCTCCCAATAATGAAGTTGCCATTATTTTAAAAACCCGTTTGGGGGTTGAATTACGCAGGTCCACCTAAGGGCATTGGCTGCATAGTCAAATAATTGTATCTTTTGGCTGACAAATCTGTTATGTAGACTACTTATGCAAGGCCGCCTAAGGGCATGTGTTGTATATTCAGGAAAAAGAACTCTCAAGTATCAAACATTTTGTGACCAGAATTCAAGAAAAGGGTTATGGAGATCTAGAAGTATATAAGGTTAGAAGTATGACACATAAAAATGGGCATTTGTTCAATTCATGTAGAGATACACAGACCAATGATAACCATAATCATGTTGTGGCTGGGTTCTAAATTGAAATGTTGTACTTCACTATGCATCCCATAAGGATAGGAATCAATCCATAAGTAGTTCTTGAAATACAGTTTAACATCATGTTGGACGAGAGTATAGGAAATCATAGTTTAGGGTCATAGAGCTCGGACCATAATAATGAATACACTATTTGTGTTTTCACAGGGACTTTTCAGCCAGGGGACTAAAAGAGGAATTTGGGGTTAGGCCCAAATACTTGGGGCTGGATTCGAGGGATGCTCAAACATTCCTACATATCCCATAAGGATGGGAATCAAGCTGCACGTAGTTATTGAAATACCCTCTCTACAGATTTGGTTTGTACATATGAAGGGTGAAAAGGGGACTTTAGTGCAATAATGGTTTTACCCAAGATAAAAGGTTCAGTTATTTCCATGTATGCACGTATTCTTTGGAATATAACATGATTGGAGATGAATTTAAATAATGATTCCCTCTCAGGTGAGGGTGTCAAATAATGTTGTAGTTTATTGTTGTATAGGAAAAAAGTGAGAATAGTTTAAGGTCATATGCATGGACCGTGGTGAACCAATGTAAAAAAATTGGTTCTAGGGGTGCTTCACATATCAAAATCATATGAGATGGAGGTGAACCGATGTGAAGAGATTTGTTTTGGGCTTGAACCTCAGGAGGTTTCCTACATACCCAGCCTAGAAGGAAAGGATCAAAGTCCGCGTAGTTCAATTAAAGAATGAATTGGTGATCAAGTTTTTTTTTGAGGACAATGACCTAAAAAATGGTGTCGGGACATACACATGGTTAGTGGCCTAGAGAGGGTGTTATGGTTGAAATTTACTCTAAACTCATGTGAGTCAAAATCGGTGTGAGAAACAAGAGGTAGTAACAACCTTAACGATGCACGGTTTAATGTCATGTAGGACATATGAAAGGACTATGTAGTTTAAATTCTTGTAGTGAGGACTATTGGTGCTGCACATTTTAGTGTCATGTAGTAGGGACAATACAGTTTAACGTCATGTTGGACGAAAGGGGGACTGTGCAGTTTTAATGTCATGCAGTAAGGAAAAAATAGGACATAGTTTAACGTCATGTTGGAAGTATTAGGGACATTTCCATAGTTTAACGTCATGTTGGACGATGACACAATTTAAGGTCATATGCATGGACCAGTGATTATGCAGTTTAACATATTGCTGGATGTAAGGGACTTCTGTACAGTTTAGTGTCATGTATTTCGGACTTCATAGTTTAACGTCATGTTGGACGAAAGGGAAACTAGTTTAAGGTCATATTCATGGACTATATGTATTTCTATTATAAAAAATACTTCTTCAAGAATCTAGAATTGGTTGCAGTAGTGATGAGTTCTCCATCCATCAAAATTAAAGAATAAGCTCCATTGGAGTAGACCTTATGTATTGAATAAAGTCCTTCCCATTTTGGCTCTATCTTGGGAGGTTTCTTTCCTGGTATCATTGGAGTTTTGAGAACCAATACCAATTCTCCCTGAATGAATGAACGAAGACGAACTTTTTTGTTGAAATCTCGTGTTATTTGATTCTGATAGACTTCCAAGTGGGGAAAGGTGCACAATCTTTTCTCATCTAATCGTTCCAATTCATCCAATCGCTTTTGAGATTGTTCATATGTAGATGACTAATCAAAAATGGCTACTCTGAGCAAGGGTAATTGAACTTCAATGGGAAATACTGCTTATGTTCCATATACCAATGAATATGGAGTTGACCACGTTGTAGTGCGGTTGGTGGTCCGATAAGCCCATAAAGCATGAAAGAGTTTATTAGGCCATGATTTCTTATCATTATCCACCATCTTTTGCAGTATGTTTTAAAGAGTATTGTTGAAATATTCTATTTTTTCATTGGCCGCTTCATGATACCGAGATGAATGATTGGATTTGATGTTGTATTCTTGATACAACTTCCTCACCTTGGATGAACAGAAGTTGGTGCCATTGTCTGTCAATATGGTATGAGGGACACCAAATCTGGTAATGATGTTAGACTTGATGAAGCTAACAATTCTTTTATAACTGACTTCTTTGAGATGTATTTCCTCTTCCCATTTGGAAAAGAAGTCAGTAGCAGTAAGAATGTACTTAAACTGCTTGGATGTAGCTGAAGGATAAGTTCCTACTACATCCATTCCCCATGTGGAAAATGGCCACGAGTGTTTAGCTGTATGAAGAAACTCTGGGGGTTGATGAATGAAGTTGGAATGTACTTGTAAAGAATGACACTTCTTTGTAAAATCAATACAGTCTTGTATCATTAAAGGCCAAAAGTATCCAAGCCTTTGAATTTGATCAGATAGTCTGTGTCCAGACTGATGGGCACCATAGATTCCTACATGCACTTCTTTCATGATAGTCATTGTCTCTTCACCATCAATGCATCTGAAGAGAAATACATCAAAACCTATTTTGTAGAGAATTTTCTCTAGGTGATCCGGTCTATCATAAAGAGTAAAATTGACCACACGTCGCCAGATTTGTTCTTTCCCATCTTTATCAGGTGGAAGTGTTCCATTTTGAAGATATTCTCTGATAGTTGTCACCCATCCAGTAGTATGACCATATGGTTCAGGAATGGGACTAATTTCATTGATTTCCTCTGTTCTAATTTAACATAAGGTGAAATTGTATGATGATGGGAAATACTAATGCTTTTCTCATCCTGATTTGGATCTGCCAGAGTTGTGGCTATATTAGCCAGTGCATCAGCTTGGGCATTTTGTGATCTCAGGACATAAGAAAATGTCGATTCTGAAGGAAATTCTGCCATTAACTCTCTGATGTAATCATAGAAGGGGATTAGTTCTTCTTTTCTAATTACATAATCCCCATTGACTTGTTTGATTACCAGGTCTGAATCACCTTTCACATTTAAGTGATTCACTTGTGCTTGAAGCACCAACTCCAATCATGTGATAAGAGCTTGGTATTCTGCTTCATTATTTATACCAACTCCCAACAATGAGAAAGAATAAGGTAGCACTGACTTTTATAAGGAAATGAGTACAATTCCTAACCCAACTTTGTTGAATTTAGGATCTTCTATTTTTTTCCCTGTTGGACTTCTGGAAGCACCATCAAAGTACATTTCCCATGTTTGAATACTATCTTGAATAAAAAAGAATTCCTCATCAGGAAGTTCAATATTTGAATATGTATCTTCTTCTGAAGGATGTTTAGCAAGGAAATCAGCCAAATATTGGCCCTTTATTTCCTTTTTAGACACATACTGAATATCAAATTGTTGCAAAATAACTACCCACCTTGCTAGACGTCATGTAAGCATTGGACGACTAAGGATGAATTTGAGCGGGTTATTGTGAGATACAAATTGGACATCGTGATGTTTCATGTAGTGTCTCAACTTCTGAACTGCAAATATTAATGCTAGCTAGCACTTTTCAATATTTAAATATCGGGTTTCTACTTCAAGCATAGTTCGACTGATATAGTAAAGGTTGTTTTCATTACCAGCATCATTCTTTTGAGCAAGAAAGGCACCCAATGATCGCTCTAAAGCTGTCACAAAGAGGATAAGTGGTCATCCTTCAACAGGTGGCATTGACACCGGTGGAATCAAGAGATGTTTCTTGAGAATGTCGAATGCTTCTTGACATTCTTCAGTCCACTGGTAAGTGACTCCCTTCTTCATCAATTTGGTGAAGGGTAATCTTTTGCCTACCAAATTAGCGATGAAACGTCGAATATAGGCTAAGTGTCCTTGAAGTCCTCTCAATTGTTTAAAATTCTGAGGAGGTGACATACCAAGGATTGAATTTGTCTTCTCAGGGTCAACTTTGATACCACTATGGCGTACAACAATGCCGAGAAATTTTTCTAATGTTACCCCAAAAGCACATTTTAAGGGGTTTATCTTCAAATTATGTTGCCGAAGTTTGTGGAATATGACTTCCAAATTATCCAAGTGATTAGAACGTTTTATGGATTTAACAACCAAATCGTCCACATACCATTCAACAAACTTCCCTAGAAAGGGTTTGAAGATACGATGTATGGCATGCTGATATGTTGCGCATGTATTCTCCAGGCCAAAGGGCATTACCCGATAGTAAAACACACCCTGAGGGGCTCTAAAGGCTGTAGATTCCTCATCTTCTGGATCAATTTAGATTTGATTATACCTTGAATATCCATCCATGAAGTAAAATGCTTCATAGACAGCTGTTGCATCAAATAAGAGTTCTTTAATTGGAACTGGAAATCATTATTAATACAATGCCAATTAAGATATCTGAAATCAATGCAAAATCTAATTTGTTCGTTCTTCTTTTTCACAGGGACAATATTAGCCAACCACTTTGGATGTTGAACTTCTCTGAAGAAGTTATCTTTGATAAGCTTATCTACTTCAGCTTCAATTTTGGAAGCATAGTTTGGGTGTGTTCTTCTTGCAGCTTGCTTAAATCCTCGATGTTCTTCTGGAAAACCCAAACGATGAGTAGCAACATCAGGATCAAGACCTGGCATCTCTGTATAGTTCCAAGAAAATATATCTCAATTTTTCTTTAAAAATGAAATATACATCTCTTTCTCTTCAATAGTCATGGCCTCACTAATTAAAGTGGGGTGTGGATCTTATTTTGTACCCAGATTTATTTCTCTAAGTTCATCCACGGTGGTAGATATACCCTCTTCAAATGCTGGAGGAGCATCCCTGAGATCTTCCTCTTCTTCTTCAACATGTGTTATTTCTTCTATTTCTACTTGCGTAGTAGATGGTGAAGTAGAATTTCCATGATCAGAATAGATGTTAAAATTTTAACATCTTGAAGAAGAAGCTTCCATTTATGACCTGATTGATGATGAAGGGTCTTCCTTGGGTAATAAAGAGGAGATTATGGATGGAGAATCGACATCATCATTCACCTCTGACATTTCTATAACTTCTTCTGGCATAATTGGCGAAGTATAGACTTGCTGGATTTCAGCGGATGAAATAAAGAAATCCCCATTTGAGCTTTCATCATTGCTTGGTGAATCACCAATTTCTCTCATGTTGTCTGTCTTAATCTCCATAATTGACATTATGGAGGATTCCATAAGAGTATTTTGATTTGGGTATATCATGTCAGTTTGACTGATAGCCAACACATAATCTACACTCACATGT
This sequence comes from Viscum album, assembly GCA_963277665.1. Lineage (NCBI taxonomy): Eukaryota > Viridiplantae > Streptophyta > Magnoliopsida > Santalales > Viscaceae > Viscum > Viscum album. Next base: position 360,687,903 of record OY728131.1, read on the forward strand.
GTAAATGGATTTACTGGAATCTTTTCCAAACCAAATGGAGTATTAACCTTGGTAACCTCCCTTGTTGTGGATTTCTCCTTACCCTTGATGTGATAGAATTCCGCCTCGATGTATTGAGATTCACATGTTTTGAATGGGACTTTATCACCATAAAATGTCCCAATTTTACCATCGAAATAATATTTGAGACATTGATGGTATGATGAAGGGATAGTCGCATGTTGATGTAGCCAGGGTCTTCCAAGAAAGATGTTGAAAGCTGTATCATGATCAACAACCATGAAATCTGAATTAGATACAAGATCTCTAAACTGAGTTCTGAGTGTAATCTCACCCAGTGGTTCTTGTTCATTTTTATCATATCCTTGTAACATCAAAGTAGAAGAAGATAAATCAGATTCTGTGAGGCCCAATCGATGAAGTGTACGAATGGGGATGAGGTTGAATCTTGAACTATTATTAATGAAAGATATTTAGACGTCTACACCATTGACCTTTCTAGATAAGTATAAAGGTCTAATATGTCCATGCACGACATCATCTTCATCTTCATCTGTGAAAGATATCACTGCATGATATTCTGCAGGATTATTCTCTACATGGTAGACTTCAGCTGCAGAAATTTCAGTTTCAAATTCTGGAGGACTTGAAAAATCCTCAATGAGTGCCTCCCGAAGATCCTTTGATAAATTTAAGGCATCCAAAATTGATAATTTGGCTGGTACTTAGGCTAAGTGTTTCAATACATCATACTTTTGATCCAAAGGTCTGTGTTTCCCAACAGGAACATGTGGTTTCGTAGGTACATTAGAAGTTGATGTTTTGGATGTAGATGCATCTTGTATTGGGGTAGGAGTTGGAAATACTCATGGCTTTGGAAGATTAGACCGAATAGGTCTATTTACTTTCTAAGAGGAAGATGGAGGGATCTCTAACCGATCCTCCAGAATAACTGTTCCAGGACTGATTCTGCTATTGGTGGAAGAATTATCTTGTTCTTATTGAGCCCGTTGAAGGGCTCTACCATGAGTTTCTGTTGCATACACAGTTCTAGCAGGGGAAGAATTGGAATAGTGGCTTCTGGGATATCCACATCTTCCACTGTATCCCAGACCTCTGGAACTCCCTCTAATTACTCTGTTTGATAGAGGGAATTTAGTCTCATCAAAATCAAAACTATGACTGGGATAAGGATCTGTTAAATGAATCATATTAACATAACCAATAATCAACTCTTCATCCAATGAAGACTCTGCCTGATTAGCCAATTTAGGTTGTGCCGTTTGGTGGGGTGGTGCACGTGGCTACGAAGTAGATGGCATAAAATCTTCTAGAGTCAAAGACAATTTGGGATTTGACATGATCTCATATTCTTCTAATTGTTCCTCTTTCTTTGAATTATGTTGTTTCTTTGAGGATTTTCCCTCTGATGAAGAGGGTTTTGTTGTGGCATTCATAATATAAGACACAATTGGTTTCATCAATTGCATTCACAAAATGGCATGACTTCGATTGATCGTTTTTCTGACCATCCAATCATCATATTTCTATGAATTTTTGTTTTTGACTTCTTTCCACTCGCCTTCTTCCTCTGGATTTGTAGTAGTAACACATGCTACCTAAGCTGAAGAACCTTTCAATTTGACTTGTCCTGAGTCCACCATCTTTTGCAGGAGGTCTATGAAGACAAAAAACTCCTGAATGGGATTCCCCAACATCTGATGAAATGGGAAATAATTGGGACGGTCATCATCTCATTCCTTATTTGGCCTTTTGGGCCTTGGAAATTGAACCAAATTATTTTCCAGAACCTAAATGAAGTAACCAGGAACTTGTTCATTACGGAAAGAGTAACTTTTTCTCTTTAGATCCTCAAATTGTTTCGGTCTTTGATCTCTTTGATCATTTTGACGAAATGGCCTCTGTTGTTGACGCTTAGGAGGTGGAGCCCTTCGATAATATGAAGGCCTTGAAGTAGAAGCAGGTACAGATGCTTGTTTAAGCGTAACTGTAGCAGTCTCTGCTTTACCCATTCTCCTTCCTAGAGCTAATGGAATTACATGAGCTTTATCCTTAGTCTTTATAAGAGAGTCTTCAATCTGTTGAGCGATTGAAGTAAGGTCTTGAAACCCTCCTGTGTATTTCACAGGGATCAACGGTGTGCGTAATTCATCACATAGATTTGCCAATCAAATTGGAAACAACGCTTGTTGAGGGAGTTCTAAGCTCATGGAATATGTTAATCGCTTCCAGCGAGCAAAGAAATATGAAACCCTTTCATTCTCCCTTTGCTTACAATTTTGAAGATCAAAAATTGTTGTCTTTGGAAAAGTTTAGCTGAATTGAAGAAGGAATTGTTGAAAAAGATCCTCCAACCCGGTAATTGATCGGGATTGCAAGCTTTTATACCAGAAAAAATCAAGCCCTTGTAATGATTGTACAAAACACCTGAGCTTAACTGCTTCTTGTTGCTGAGGGGTTACCATCATAGGATTGCAATGAGAAACAAAATGTGTCAAGTGTTTCTCTGGGTCTCCCAAACCATTAAATATTGGGAATGAGGTACTTGCAAAATTTGATGGGGGAGGAATTGTGTCTACCCATTCAGGGTAAGCTCTCTTCGCCGGTTGAACTAGTGCACGCTTTCCTTCTATAGCTTCCAAATGAGATGTTAATGACTCAATGGTATTCATTAACTTTTGAGAGACATCCGGTTGAGCTTGGAGCTGTGCAGGTGAAATAATTGGAGCTTGGATAGGTGTGGTGACCGGGACTGCCACTGATGTTAGTATTGCCAGTTGTTGCATATAACCCATAGGATTAGACCTCTAAGGGTGTACTGGTAAAGGAGGATACTCTTGATCCGTCTCAGTAGCCGCAACAAATTCCCTTGGCTGACTGACTCCAGCATGCTTAGGAGGAAGACTACTTTGAAGTACTTCTACATTCAACCTCCTTAATTCTTTCATCTCTTCATTTTTTTGTGTGAATATTTTATCTAATGGGAGTGATTGGACTTCTCTAGAGGAAGGTTATGTAACCTAATTCTTCCCTTTTCTTTTTTTGGATGCCTTTTGGAGAGGGGGAAGTTGGTTATTTGAAGGAATACCCAGATTCTGGGTAAGCCTTTGATTTCTTGTATGCGCACCTTCTTCATTTATGTTTGTGTGTAAAACTTCTTGAGTAAGAATGTCTTCATCTGATCCCTCTGAATGATCCTCATCTGGGGAATTAGCAACAATGGCATTGATGGAATTAATTGATGCATAATGCATTCCATCTCTTCTATTGGAATTTCTGCGATATTGTATTTTTTCATGTCCTTGTTGAGACACTGCCTTTTGCTGATTTGATACCTCAGGAATTTCTTGATGAACCGTAATGTGGAGGTAATCTCCTGATAATTCGGCTCTTCATTCCTCTGGTGGCATCTTCCCTAGACAAGAGAAGACTGACATTCACTGAGGGATAAATTGAGGATTTGAAAAAGTCCCCAGTACTGTAGACTGGGGCTGTTCCTGCTGTTTCTTCTCAACTCCTTGAATCCTATTTATTGATTCTGAGGGTTGGGTTAAAAGAGTCCCTAGTCTGGCAAGCTAGGGTGGTTCTGGAGTTCCTATATCTGAGACCTTCTTAAAACCTCTCCTGATCTTACAGAATTTAGTCCAAAAATTGGCTGGATGCATTAACTTGCATCCACTCTTATCACCCAGCTCAAAAGACCGTTGGATGATTTCTGACACTTCTGTCACTTGATGATGTGCACGCACCAAACAAGAATCCTGTTCAATATTCTCGTTTTCCTGATGAAAAATTAATTCAACAACTTGTTCTCTGTATTCCTGATTTTGGGAAGAACTAGTTGAGGCTTGTTCTTAAGCAAGCCTTGGATTACAAACAAAGACAATTGGCTATGGCCGGCCATGGGCAATAACATTGCATGAGACCACATTCGGCGGGCTTTGTTGACTGGAGATTACAGTGAAATGCAGTTCTCCATGAACACCCCATCCCCTGATATGAATAACAGATGGGGCATTGGCAATTAACTGGCGCAATATTCTTAATGCTCCAAGGCATGAACGCTGAAGGGCTCTCTGCTACTTTTCAGCCTTCGGATATCGAGAAACTAAGAGATATGCCAAGTCAATTTGGTGTTGTAACCCTTCTATTATCTTGACATGATTTTCATATTCATCATAAGATAATATTTTATTTTTCAACTGACAAAGAGTTTTCCATATGTTGAGACGAATATCATGAATTCCATCTTCCATCAACATCTCTAGAATGTCATACTGAGAGTCAGCCAAAGGCCAAAACATAACTGGCACTTCACCTTTCGCCAGTTGTTTTCTCATATTCAGTACTTCCTCCTTATTATTTGATGAATATTATTCTACCTTTTTAGACCAAATCTGGTGCTTCTTTGTTGCTTTATCAGATTCAACAAGATCGGTAGAGAATTCACTTATCAAACTAGAAGATGCATGACTCAGGGGTGGTTCGGAGAATGACCTACACCCCAGGCTATCTTCTGATTGAGAAAGTATTTCACCTACTATTGGTAAAGCATCAGACATCACTGGCTTCATGTTTTCAAGTGCCTCAAGATAAGAGGGCTTTCTCATCACTACATTGTCCATTGGATCATTTTCCAGGAAATGTGAATTACTACTGCAGAGAGGAATTTCACAGCTAAATTTGTCAACATGGGGAGGACCACCATGGTGGGTTACAGAAAAAGATGAAACATTTTTCTCCTTGATCTTCTGGCCACGCAGAGGGTTCTTGTGGCTCTCATCTAAAGATGAAACTTTGAGATCGACCGAATTGTCATGAAGCAAGCCTTCATGAGGAAGGTTTTGATGCAAACCTTCGGAATTAATGTTCCCACTATTGGGAACTGAGGGAGTAGAATCTTGATTTGCAATAGATAATTGTCTGAGTGCATCAAGAACTCCAGCATCGAGCAAGGCCTTATTACAGATTGGCCTTTGATTTCTTGACTGTGCTGGATGGGTCTTTTTCTTAGACACCATCTTACTCCCTTTGGGAACTAATTGTTGAAGAAAGTGGTTATTATGGGTTGGTGTATGTGCCTACTCAGGAGAAAGAATCAGGTTAGGCTGATTATCTCCACTCAAATCAGGTGTATGTGACTGACTTGGTTGTCTGTATGATATAGGGGAGTATGCCCCACAACTCTCCTTGACTAGAACATAGGTGTGTGTCTGTTCTGGAGTGATATGTTGATGTGTCACTCCACTAGTAGGGATGTATTTTCATTTATTTCCCTGTGATGCTGTTGATGTTGTTATAATATCCTGGCAGGCATCTAGAATATGATCATGGATTTTCTTCTGCACTTTCACCATTGACAGAATATTCGTGGTGACTTCATCTTCCAGAACGGGAATGTACGCCCATTCCTTTCTTAGAGTAGGTGTATGTTCCTACTCCTATCTTCCTTTTCCTATCAGTGAATTCTGACAGTACTCAAGTGTGGGGGTAGAGAGTTGAGTCTGCCTCCTATTTGTCACTAGAGCTTTCCAACTGATTTCTCCAGGTGCTACAAAACGAGACTGTTGGTAGGCCTGATCAATACTGGAAAGTGTATGTGCTTGCTGATAGCACTCTGCCGAACTTGGTTGATGAACTTCCTTCAATACTGGGAGATGAGACTACTGACAGGATTGATGAGTGTAAGCAGGTGTATGTGCCTGTTTACCAGTTGTCAACACATTGGTTTGGCGGGCTTTATCTTATGTAGTTAGACGAGCTTGCTGACTAGATGATGATTTATAAACAGGTGTATGTTCCTGTCTATAGTACTCTTCCAGAATTGTCTGGTGGGAATGGCATAATGCTGCCAGACGAGTCTTCTAGACAGCGGAATTAAAACGGACGGGTGTGTGTGCCTTCTCATTGCTTGCGACCAAGTTAGGTTAGTGGACTTCTCCGGAGATGGCAGAGATAAGAACATGTTCACTGTTGACCGGATTTTGCCTCTGTTGGTTCGTCTTGCGTGCTTGGGTCTGAGGGACCTGAGCTGAACCCCTGAAAGCGATATCGTCATCATGTTTAGGGTGCACTGCCACACGAGTCTGGAGATGATTGTTAATGGGAGCCCTTGGGAAGGACTCGTGTCTCTTTGAATTAAGTCCCTGAGGGACCTGCTCATTCACCTCCCTAGAATATGGGAGGGACTTGTGATTGCATTCTAGGGATAACGACCTGAAATGGTTAGAAACGGTGGTTGGAACCACCTGCTTCTTGATCACTGGTCGTCGCTGTCCGGACGACCAGGGTGAATTATTGATTTGGAGGGCTTGTCGAGCAGCCTCCAAAGTCAGATAGTACCATTTTGACGGTATTACTTAACCAGTGCATTTGATACCCAGTGTTTAAGATGCTGCATAGGTGATGTTGTCCTCAGAGCGGATGACGATCCAGTAGGAGTAGCAGCAGAGGCATTCACGGTATAGGTATTCAAAGGCGTTAACTTAAGAGAATCCATTTCTGTAATGCAGAAGATCTTGGAAAAGAGTGCATGTTTGATATAACAAACATAATCAAGATAATTTCGGCCGCTACATCTTTTAGATGAGCACATATGTTATTGATTGTTCTATTGGCCCTCTCATTGAGTTTAAATAGGGGCCTAAAAAATAATTAAAACATCATTTTAACTTGGTTAAGGATTCACGTTGGGTTCACCATTTTTCTTCCTCTGTAAATGGGAATGAACTCATTGATTTAAGGTTCAAACATTCCAAGCAGTCTCTAATGGGTTTGTTCGTAGAACCGGAAACATCCAATGATTCCATATCCATTTTCACCTACTTTCCAAAGGTAGGTGCTCATTAGTTGTGAACCAATGAGGCTTAAGAATTTGCATTGGTTGAGAGGATGGGAGGTCAGACTCATCACACCTTTTTTAGGGGAATTATTGTCTACTCTGGGACTCTCCTTATAGATTTAAGTTATGTTCTTGAATCCTTATTAAATTACCATGTATGAAAATGTGCTTTCCTTTAGATCTGACAATTAATAATTAGTATGAATGAGATTTAGAGAATATTCTATATTCATTCGAGGTTCTTCATCGATATAGAATCATCTATATTTGTTATAGATTCTTAGTCAATGGTATCCTCTGACACATTATATAGAAATCTCTTGGCCATTATGATAACCATACTAGTTTTAAAGCCACTCAGCGGGGCACTTGAATTTTATTGTCATTCAGAAGGACATAGATTATTTCAGAGTTGGGATCGTACCCGCAGATGGGCTACCTATGTATCCTTTGTTTTAGAAAAGGAATTAGAGCCCACGTAGTTCAAGTAAATAAGTATGAGTTTTATCCATGATTGATGGATCAAAGAAAGATTTCATAATTACTTTTACACTCTAAGCTCACGTGAGTCATGCTCGGTGTGAGAAACAAGAGGTATTCGTAAAACCAGAAAATTGTTCCATGAAAGATGCAATTATAAGATATGATGTGGGTATTATGTATGTATGACTTCCCAGATAGATGAAGATTAGGATTTACTTTAGAGAAGAAACCCGAGAACAAGGTCCATAAAGGTATATGTGCTTTATGGAGATTTGGATACTTAACTTAGGTTTTACTCCTGAGAAGGAAGCCCAAATCAAAGAGGACATATGATTGGGTTTTACTCCTGATAAGGAAGCTCAAATCAAAGGTAAATTAAGACTGGTTAAGAGAAATTATGACTGGGGCTTACTCTTAAATAAGAGGCCCAGGTTAAAGGGAATTATGACTGGGGCTTACTCTTGAAAAGGAATCCCAGGTTAAGGGAATTTGGATTTTGGGAACTTGGGGCTTACTCTTAAGGAGGATACCCATATTAAAAGAATTATGGTTGGGGCTTACTCCTAAGGAGGATGCCCAAAATTAAGGGAACTTGAAGACTGGGGCTTACTACTGAAAAGGAGGCCCAGGTCAGGGGACTTGGGGCTTACTCTTAAGGAGGATGCCCATATTTGGGATTTTGAGATTGGGACTTACTCCTGACAAGGAGGCCCAGGATAAAGATCCTCTCATCTTTAAAGGATGAGATTGAATGAATGAATTCTCTAACCTTAGTGACATAAATATATGTAAATCACTAGGTTTTGAAAAATGCTCCACAGAATTCCTTTTAGATAAGGAATCAAACAAAGGAACCATGCCATAAATGGCTTTGAAGAGGGTTCTGAAGGCTAAATTTTGAAGAGTAGTGGTGGATTTGAAGAAAGTAGGTGAATAGGTAGGAGGGGCACCCAAAAAGAGAGAGGTTAGCAAGTCCTGTGTGGGCGTGAAAGTCCTGGTCGCGCAAGTATACTTGCGCGACACATGGGTTCTTGCGCGACGGTCAACCCTTAGGGTAATACTTGGGAGAGACTTGTCTCAAGCTCTTAGTATTATCCCTAAAGGCTTACAAAAGAGTGGCGCGCAAGTTTTATTGAAGTGATAAGGCGGCGCGCAAGTGTGGACATTTCCCTTAAGGGATTGCCCCTTAGGTGCGCAAGTGTTGATGAGTTTCGACACTTAGGCCTTGTTTTTCTTGTTTAGAGCTTCCATTCTAGGTAAGAAATTACCTTAGAAGTGTTCAGAAGACTTACAGAAGAGACTAGGGGGCCGGGAGCTCGAATATGATTTTGTGAATTTTTCCATCCTTGAAATGGGGGGCCCACAAGGGGTATTTATAGGCTAGGGAAGACCTTAGGTGAAAATCAAAGAGGGTTCACAAGTCACCTGTGTGACCACTATGCGGCGCGCAAGTATACTTGCGCGACCATGATGAAACTTGCATGACCCAAGTGGGAAGAAATCCTTCTTCATGACTTTGTTTATTTTTTATGTTTCTTAAAAGGATGAATCACTTTGGACTAAGGTATTTCCCTTTTTCAGTCGTTAGACTTTGTGATGGAAGGAGCATCAACACCCATGTCAACACGAGTTCGGATAATCATGGGAGATTTAAACTGATTTGTTCCCAAAATGGTTTATTGGGGAATGCTAATTCCTCCTATGAGACAATCTTGTCTACTGTTTTTGAGAACTCTATTAGTCCAAGAATAGGATCATTACCCTTGGACAAGAGTTTAGTGTAAATCTAAGCATTTTGAATTTTCACATAATATTTAACAATTAATTATTTAATTAATAATTTAATTTTTAATTGTTTTTTTATTATATCTTTTAAATAGAGCATAAAATTGAGATTTTATATCATGTTTGATTTTAAAATGGGTGGTTCTTCATAGATGAGGCATAACCTTACAATGGGTACCCAGTTCGGGACCAAACCCCTTTTATTTTGTTTTCCATTTCCTTTTTTCTTTTCTCCTTTTTTCCCTTCCTCACTTTTCGTGTAATATATGTGGACCCCCCCCCCCCACCTATGGGGGTATCTCTATTGATTGAGGTATAGGGAGATAATAGAGGGAGAGGGAGAGGGAGAGGATAATGTGTCATTACAGAGCTCGGGTCACACCTAATTGTTGTGTGACAGCTGTATATCACTGATCGGACTGAAGCGCTGGCGGTTTCCACTAGGAGGTAGGATGATTTTTATTATTTTCTCTATAAATCCCCATTTTGTAGTTATTTTTAGTTTTTAAAGCCATTTACCTTTTTGGGAACATCATGTGGGTCAGTCTTTGGTTTCTATAGAGAAATTAGGGGGTTTGGTGTGTTATGTGGAATTCTCATTTAAGGAAACCCATGTACACAAGGTTCGGTTTCATAAACACACATCGTGTACTCTTCATATTCCTAGAAAATTAATTTTATAAGTATACACCATTTACATTATGTAAACACTATGTATTAGTAAATTGGCATGTACCTAGCCATGTGTCTAAGTACATGAGAAGAAAGAGTTTTGGTATGTACATGTCATGTAGTGGATCATTACTATGTGGCCTTTTACTTGGGAAGACAACCCATGTAAGGGGTACATTTTCATGTAGTAGTACACTGGTAGACCCTATGTATTCCCTATCTATGTATTTTAACACACCCATACCTCATGTATTCTCTACCCATGTATAAGTACACAACTAGGTATAGAATTTAGAGTACAATCCATGTACTCGGAAGTACACACCATGTATTTTTCAATATTGGGGGTTTTGGTGGTCTTCTTCCTTGAATCCAAAATTTGACTCATGGGTATCGCATTTAGATCATTTTTTAGTTATATCGTGGTGGTGGAATCCTTCCAATGTTTAGAGTCAATTTGGATAATTTTTCTGACTGTGAGTGTTCAGTAGGAGGATTTCATTGAGGATTGGATTTGGAATCCTCTAGTGGGTTGGGTGTGTTTTGTGAGGTCTAGGTGAGAGTTATGATCTTGTTAGTGGGAATGGATTGTGGATGTCATCTAGTTTTGTTCGTTTTTCATTCAGAAGGATCCCAAAACATGGGATCAAGTAGTATATCTAGGATTATATTGGTTTGTCCCTTCATATCGGGACCTATTGCAAGAGGTTAGATCAGTTTCGATTTAGCTCTTGGGTTTTGGGACAAGAGTTGTTGGAGCCTTCGGGATGGGTTAATATAATTGGATCATTGTTAAGTATGGGTTTCATTATGATATTGAGATGTGTTTGAGGGAATATCAAGAATTACCTAGTGTGATGGTTACTGAATGAATGATCAGTTGTTTCTGTAGTTGGCTATGGAAAATTCACAATGGAATGTTTTGGTTTTGTGTTGCAGAGCCCTTGTGAATGGTCCTTCTTTGAGGTGATAATGAGGACCATTTTGAATTTCCTTATTGTTTGTCTTGGGATTTTGGATGCCCTCTTTGGGTACATTATTTATTGAGGATCATTTGGAGGCCACTAATGTGTTCCATGGTTTTTTATACACTCGTTGTATCACACTCTTTTTCTTAATCTAGAGTAGCCCTTATAGTATGTCCCACACTTTTATGAACTTTTGGATAGTTGATGATTTTTTTCCATTTATGGAATGGGATTTTGGATTCAATAGGGGGAGTCTTGTGGAGGAAATCATTTTATTCAATGACCCTGGGTACTATTGGAGTCCCATGTTTGGCTTGACTCAGAGGAAGTTCATAGGGATCCCTTAGGGGATTTTTTTTTATTTTGAGATTTGGGGTGTCGAGAGAGGTCTTGTTCCTTGTTTTCGGTGATTGGATCACTGATTATAGTTTATTTGTTTGGATGGTGAGTCGGGGTGGTGGATCATCTAATGTTTGTTTGGCCTTTAGTGGTGATATTTGATAGAGTTTTTTCTCAAGATCGTTGTTTGAGGAGGAGACCCTAGGGATATATTAAATTATGTTCTAGCCCTAAGTTTTGATCTTGTTATCACCCTATTTGTATAGGTATGGTTAAATGGGACTAGGGAGATAATGGATGATATATATGAGGTAACTACCCCTAGATTGAGTTTTTTCTCAATCTAGGGAGTTGATTTATTTTTCATGATTGATTTATAACTCATGAACTTTTATATGGATCCCATATAGGAGTGAATCTATCAGGGCTATGTGGATAGATCCTATAGAATAGTGAATATCTCAGTTCCATGTGGTTGGAGCCTAATTTTTTCTTCCATATTTATGGGACATGAAATATCTATAACATGTGGAGGGTTGGTTTTTTCATCAGTTTGGATCATGCCATCCGAGTCCTACAACACTGTAGATGTGTGTTGTGGTTGTGGATGCCTATTGTTATTCCTTGGGGTCTGACATTCATGTATTTTCTTTTATGTGTATTAGAGATTCTATGTAGATCTGGAGGACGCATTGGGTGTCGTGTGGCTAGATGAGCCACTTACTATAAATCCTTTTATAGAGGACAAATAAGGGGTCAATTTATAGAGGGTTTCAATATAGAACCCATGGTTGGGTATTTAATTTTTTATGTTTTTTACCTCATTATGAAGTTGTTTATTTTATGAAAACTATTGTTATTTTTTGCTAGTCTCACCATATCATATGTTCAGGAACTTATTATGACAATATATTATGGGTTCACCATTGGGGTGGACTAAAGAGATTCATTTCTCACCCCATATGTGTGCACCTCAGTGTGAATGTAGACTTGATCTCTACTTTCAAGTTGGAGAAAATGTTTCATGAAGGATTGTGCTAAGGACTAGTGTTTCTTGATCGAGCGAAGAAATGGGTGTGAAGTCTAAGGATTATGATGGGGTAGCTCAAGAATTGTGGAGACTAAGTATATAGTTTGGCTTTTTTTGGATATAAATCATGTTTTAGTTATTTTAGTTGACTATTTTTGAATATGTGGTCATCCCTGAAAGAAAGCAACTATTGTATGTTTTTTCATGCTTTGAGTTTGCGTGATTGTGTTTTTAATTTCATTTATTATAGAATTCCTCAGTTTCATTTATTTATTATGTGTAATATAATGTTCATTCATTTTTATTAGTTTGGAAATTTTCAACTTTTATTTCCATCTTATCAAAGGGTATATATCCCTCTTCCACCTTATATACCCTCTCCACTAGTTGGAAGCATTTGGAATTTAGGGAGACTCAATTGAGGCCTTATGGTGAGCCAGATAAAGTGACATGGCAGGTCCTCTAGGGATGGTTCATAACAAACATGATTAAAAAATCATGGCTGGTTGCGCCCAAATTTACCCTACAGGTATGCAGTCGTTGTAGTATAGGTAGGGGTCGAATCCACAGGGACCGATGAAGAAACTGAGAGACACTCTGATTTTGGAAGGATTTGCCTATGGAGTGGCCAACTATTTGGATTGATTTGATTTTAATAACTACTGATTTAATCTAAAGAGAATAAATTAAAACATACAATACTTAGTCTAAAACAATTAATGGAGATGAGTTGATCCTAAGTTGTTACTAGGGTTAGATTGGATGTATTTATTTTCTTATAACGTTCGTTTCACTAATTCAAGACGTATCCAAAAAATGATATAATTCCTCAACATCATTCACCAATTTAATCCCTACACAATTCCAAGGCTAATAAACAATTCACTTAGAGGATCAATTTAATGATCACTTCAAGGAATTGTATTGTACTAGCACTCGAAATGTGTCATTGTTAAAGTTGGCGAAGATGAAGAAGAAATTAATCATCAAATGGAAATATTAAATTAATGAAAAGATTACAGAATTTTAAATCATAAAATAACATCCAATCATCCCCATGCAACTCCCTAGGACCAACCCATAAGGGTTTAGCCCTCCATTTATACTATTAAATAAATGGAAGCGGGAAGTCGACTTAAAGAAGCGGAATTGGAGAAGAAAAATAAAACAATGAAACGATCACTCCACCGTTGTGTGAATAAATTCACTAGTGCTGGTGTGAATAAACTCACACCTTAAAGCAATGGTATCAAAGTGATAAGAAGAAGAAAAGAAAAATATGAAATGAAGAACTTTTATTAAGAACTAATGTGATTCAAATAACTTACATGAGAATGAAGAACGATTACAACATCAAATGGACAGCAAAACATTACAATGAAAAAAAGCATCCAAGATCCCTAAATCCACCACCACTACTGCCTTAAATAGGAACAAATGAAGCCTTGGCCGAGTCCCCAACATCCCATGTGCCTTTAATTAATTATGTTGGGGAAAGGTGGGTGGAACATTAATGTTGAGAGACTTTTCCACTTCTTGCCCCGAAGTTGCAGCCAGCTTGCATCCATCGGAAAGACGATCCTAAAGTACCATCTATAAGGACGAATTTGAGTGGGCCCTAGAAAAAATAAATGAATCCCCGGATTTCCCCTAACATCCTTTAAAATGTAAGCCCAAAATAATAAACCTTTCGCGAGATATGATATAAATAGTGGGATGTTTTCCTGGGCCACAGAATCTGGCCCAGAATTTAATCTTCAACTTGGGCAGCATTAATGACCATCATTTAGAACGAATTAGCACTGCATCCAGCATAATTATTTGTTCCTACATATGTCTTCTAGTCTACCAATAATTTTGGGCTTCATTGGGCTTGTATTGTGGGCCCCACATTCCCATCAGTGGAATGATATCCAATCTGCCTTCTCCAGAATTGTTTCCTTTCATCGCCAAATATCCTCATCATCCTTTATGAATCATCTATTGATCCCTGAATGAAAAATGTTCATATTTATGTTTATATCTATTTTCCAAAATATCAAATTAAAATATGGATAATTGCATTATTTAAAATCAAATGAAACATTGGGCCTAAATTGGTGCATATTAGGCATGAAGTGCACAAATGATGAGAATGGATGTTCAAAATTAAAATCCACTAACTCAGGCCCATAAGATCAAAAATGAACATTTAATACCCTTAAAATGTAATCAAAATATGTGTTTCTATTGGCTAATCACACCCCCCTACTTGAGTTTTTCTAGTCCTGAGCAAAATATATCTCACAAAAATGAAATTTGAATAACCTTTTCCAAAAACATTTTAATACACATTTCTCACCCAAAGATCACATACCAAACAATTATGAAACCCATAAAAATCATTTAAAACAAGATATGTCCATAGGCATATCTCAAGCCCAAATCCATTCCTTTGTTCAAATTCATTGCCATATTTCATCCAAATTCAATTAAACATGATGAAGTGTTGTGCGTAACAATAGACATGGGAGTTCATTTCCATTCGAGGGGGAAAAGACGGAAGCACTAGGAGCAATCAAATTTTAATAATAAGATGAGTAATCATTTTTTTTATTTTCTTTTTTTTTGGTTTTTTTTTTGAAATTTTGCCATGGTAATTGAAATTGAACTCAATCGAGTCAACCCATGTAGCAAGACTTTGCCGATGACTCCCAGGCTCAAAGACCTTAAGCTCACATACTCGGGCATCATCTCGAGTTAACTCAATCAAAAACAAATTCAAATTACCACAAATAGAGATAAAATGCCCAACTCTGGGCCAGACAACTATGGAGTCGCGATCCCCAAGTGTCGAAAACCACACATTAGGTCAATTCATTTCTCTACGCACAATTGATTTTTTTTGAATACTCATGTTAAAATTAAAATGATCGACAATCCTATGCTATTTATTATGGGTCCCCAAGAACTCAAACTAAAACCCCACAATCTAGAGGACGTGCATTGTGTTTTTTTATTAAATGGATAAAAATATAACAGTGAAAAATCACATCGGACAACCGTACATTCCAATATCTATGCACATTAACATAAACATGCATTAAAATCAGAATCAAGGCATGTAAAATTATTTGATATCCAATTTCAGAGATTGAAAATTTTTCCTTCCACGCATTTTCTTTTTTTCACACAAGATCAAAATGTTAATTTCATCTCCCCCCAACTTAAAATAACATTTTCCCCAGTGTTTAAAGAAAAGAAAGATTAGAAGGGGTAAAGGAGAGGAGTTCAAAGAGGAAATTGAAAATGATAAACATGGAAAAATTCACCTAATTTTTGAAGTTGAAGTTCATGATTCTCCAGATTACTCTTTTGATCTCTTGGGAGATGTATGCACCTCCTTGATTGAATATGTATCACCCAAAATAGTCCCTGAACCATACAAAGAAGAACAAACCAGACAAAACAAACAACACAACAAATTATTTAAAACCAAGTATCAACATTTTTATGGGTTTCCTTTTTTTAAAATTTTAAAAATCAAACTGATGATACATTGTCTTCTTTATATTTTATGGGTAAGGTATTACTCAGGGATCACACCGTGTGACACGGATGAATACGATGCTCCCCTTTCATACCCATCCTTACTCATAAAAGAAGAACATGTCAACAATCTATTTTTATAAATACCTACAAAAACATAAAATAAAATAAAATAAACTGATGATACATTGTCTTATTTATATTTTCTGGGTAAGGTATTACTCAGGGATCACACCACATGACACGGATGAATACAGTGCTCCTCTTTCATACCCATCCATACTCATAAAAGAAGAATAGGTCAACAGTCTAAGGTAGAATAAAATTATATCAAAATGATCCACTAATACTATTTGAAATATAAAGTTGATTAAAATAAAAAAATTATTGGAAACTTGAAAACCACGGGTTTCCTCCCGTGCAGCGCTTAATTTAACGTCTTTAGCTAGACTTGAACCCCCCAACTTAGAAAATTCCAACTTTAAAAATTTTAATGACCTCATCTTTCTCCACTTCAACATGATTAAGAATGTTTATCCCTTGTGGTTGGTAAGAAGATTTGTAATTTGATTCATGAACAATCCTATTTTCTAAAATAAATGGGAAAATCCAAGGAGTATCAGAAATGGTTGATCTTTTTTCTTCTGTAGTCATTCCTAATAAATCAAAGATCAAACCCACATTTTGGGTTTCATGAGATGAATTAATGAAACCCCCAAGCTCTTGATTAAGACAAATGATAGGGTACTCGAGTGTGGAATGAAGGACAATGATTTTGAGCTCGGTTTGGAAAGGACATTTAGACACAGGTTGTGAATTTGAATCCAACGCATTTTCGTTTTCCAAATTTCTTGACAAAATTGTTTCATTTTGAACAGAAGATTCAACCAAAAAATTGGAAAGAATAGTATTAGGAATGGGCATGAAATCAATGTTTTTTATTTCTCTTAGTGGTTCAGTGATTGGTGTTTTTGAAAAATCATCAACAAAGTTACACTTAGGAGACTCAATCCACGATGTCAAATTCCCCTCTTGTGAATACATGAAATCAATTTCATCCTGATTTAAAGACCCTTCAACAATTTCTTGATTCACTTCCCCTACCCCAAATCCAAAGGTCGGTTCTTCAATTAATTCATGAGAGGATTGTGGGAAACTAGACACTCCACATAAGGTTTTGGAAGGTACAATTGGTGTAGGGATGAGTTCCTCAGAAGTATTAATGCGTTGTAGTTCTAATCTCATATATGATACCTCGGAACTCATTATATCCATTTGATTACACAATTTTTCAAGAAATGATTGAGGAACAGATAGGATGGGATATTGAACATTATGGACTTCACTAAGATTAGACTCTTCAATCATCCTTGAGAGGGAAGGAAACTGATCATTTAAACATTCATTATCCCATTGATTGTACGTCTCATCGGGTGCGGGGTAATAATTCAAGGGTTGATCAAAGAAATTTTCAAATTTAGAGGTTTGCCAATATTGAATTTCCATTGGATTCCTGCATGAGTTTCTGACATGGTGATTTTGAAGATACTCCATTGGAGAAGACAGAAAGTTGGATTCTAGATTCTCAGGACACACACAAATAGAAAGGGGTAATGATAAGAGAGATGGGGTGAGAATAGAGAACGTGAGGTGAGAAAAGGATGATAGTGTCTAAGATAACTTACTTGGGTCCTCGGAAATGGGGCCAAAATTTGGTTGCGCCCAAATTTACCCTACAGGTATGCGGTCGTTGTAGTACAGGTAGGGGTCGAATCCACAGGGACCGAAGAAGAAACTGAGAGACACTCTGATATTGGAAGGATTTGGCTATGGAGTGGACAACTATTTGGATTTATTTGATTTTAATAACTAATGATTTAATATAAAGAGAATAAATTAAAACATACAATTACTTAGTCTAAAACAATTAATGGGGATGAGTTGATCCTAAGTTGTTACTAGGATTAGATTGGATGTATTTATTTTCTTATAACATTCATTTCACTAATTCAAGACGTATCCACAAAATGATATAATTCCTCAACATCATTCACCAATTTAATCCCTACACAATTCCAAGGCTAATCAAAAATTCACTTAGAGGATCAATTTAATGATCACTCCAAGGAATTGGATTGTACTAGCACTCGAAATGTGTCATTGTTAAAGTTGGCGAAGATGAAGAAGAAATTAATCATCAAATGGAAATATTAAATTAATGAAATGATTAAAGAATTTTAAATCATAAAATAACATCCAATAATCCCCATTCAACTCCCTAGGACCAACCCATAAGGGTTTATCCCTCCATTTATACTATTAAATAAATGGAAGCGGGAAGTTGACTTAAAGAAGCAGAATTGGAGAAGAAAAATAAAACAATGAAACGATCACTCCACCGTTGTGTGAATAAATTCAAAAGTGATAGTGTGAATAAATTCCCACATTAAAGAAACAGTATCAATGTGATAAGAAGAAGGAAAGAAAAATATTAAATGAATAACTTTTATTAAGAACTAATGTGATTCAAATAAATTACATGAGAATGAAGAACGATTACAACATCAAATGGACAGAAAAACATTACAATGAAACAAAGCATCCAAGATCCCTAAATCCACCACCACTACTGTCTTAAATAGGAAAAAATGAAGCCTTGGCCGAGCCCCCAACATCCCATGTTCCTTTAATTAATTATTTTGGGGAAAGGTGGGTGGAACATTAATGCTGAGAGACTTTTCCACTTCTTGCCCCGAAGTTGCAGCCAGCTTGCATCCACCAGAAGGACGCGCCTAAAGGACCATCCTGAAGGCCGAATTTGAGTGTTCCCTTGAAGAGTTAAATGAATCCCCGGATGTCCCCTAACATCCTGTAAACTTTAAGGCCAAAATAATAAACCTTTCGCAAGATATGATATAAATAGTGGGATGTTTTTCTGGGCCACAGAATCTGGACCAGAATTTAATCTTCAACTTGGGCCATATTAATCACCGTCATTTAGGATGAATTATCACTGTCTTCAGAAGAATTATTTGTTCTTATATATGTCTTCTAGTCTAAAAAGAATTTTGGGCTTCATTGGGATTGTATTTTGGGCCCCATATTCCCATTAGTGGGATGATATCCAATCTGCCTTCTCCAGAATTGTTTCCTTTCATCGCCAAATATCCTCATCCTTTATGAATCCTCCATTGATCCGTGAATGAAAAATGTTCATATTTATGTTTATATCCATTTCCCAAAATATCAAATTAAAATATGTATAATTTCATTATTTAAAATCAAATTAAACATTGGGCCTAAATTGGTGGATATTAGGCATGAAGTGCACAAATGATGAGAATGGATGTTCAAAATTAAAATCCACTAACTCAGGCCCATAAGGTCACAAATGAACATTTAATACCCTTAAAATGTTATCAAAATATGTTTTTCTATTGGATAATCAATGGACAATGAAAATAGTATATTACTTTGACTAGATTAAAATTTTAGAAATAGAAAAGGAGGGTCATCACTAGCAATTCATAATAATATATTGGTAGATATATAATATTATCAACTTCTAATTGTTCTTTAATTGATGATCCAGTGGACTATATCTCATCGTACCATCATGGAAATGGATGATTAAATTACAGAATCCCTCAAATGGTGATCCACATATACACCAAAATATCTAAACATTGTCCTAGAATCTTTGAGTTCCATCAAAACTGATTAATATTAATTTATTTGTTCATGGATGATCATGACATTGTTCCTATCAATGTATGAATACTCTTGATGCTCTCTTGGATGCTTGAGAGGGTGGGAAGAGTGAGTGCACTCTAGATCTCTATATCTCTCTCTAGGTATAGAGAGACTCTCTCTCTATTAATTGTGCACACCAAAATTTATTATGGAATGTGATATAATTATATATTTATTATGGAAGGTGTATGGTTAGAAAATCACACACTAAACCCTTTCCATATTTATAATTCCTAATTAAACCCACATACAATATTATTATTATTATTATTATTATTATTATTATTATTATTATTCATCTGATATATGAAACACATTAAGAATAAATATCATTTAAACCATTTATAGTTGTTCCATTAATCTTGGTCCTATTTCCCTCTTCAATATTTCCCGATCTTTGAATAATGGAAATTTAATAAATAAATAAATGTCACTACATTATTCTAGGATAAATATAATAAATAATATATTTTCTAAACTCATGAAAAAATATTTTTTATTATTTAACTCACTTATTGTTTCGAATAACATGGTATTGAAATTTGTAGACTAACCAAACAGGAATAAATATTATTTATTCTATCTTATAAAAATTAATAAATTAATTTAAATGGTATTGTGGATACACTTAGTGTGTGAACCTCTTGGCCTCTTTCTCAATGGAATTTTTCATAAGTTCCTAAAGTTAATGGTTGTCATCTAGTAACACGCCAAGTATCCCATTGTGAAATAACATATTTACAAATGATATTTAACCTCCCAAAAAGTCATACCAAGTAATATAATCTCTTTATCATGATATCTCCAATCAAGAAGGTTTCATGCTAGTGTCATCAACCTATATTATTGATTTTCCTTTCTTTTAATTTATGAAAATGAACTCACCCACTAAATAGTGTAGACATTAATTTATGTAGGATGATTCATTACCATAAAACATCCTAATATATCAACATCTTTAATTAATGAACTAGGATAAATCCTCTCTCGAATTATCCATTAATGCAATATCACTCATGATGCACCTAGCGTATCCTAACTTGTTGTTAGTATATGTAATCATGGTTTTCATAAATACATCAAAGTGTATGGGTCATAATATCCATTAATGATAATCTTAAAGTCTAAGGATTAATAAACACTTCTGTAAATATGAACATCTAATGAAACATAGAAATATGGATTTACTATTAACGGGTATGTTCTCATAACCATTTATCTTCAAGATTACCAAGGTTGAATGCCATGAGAATGTGTCTCAATGACATATGAGCCTCCTAACCTAGATAGAATGTATTTTTTGTGTCTTATTAGACAATAGCATATATCTATAGAACATATAATCAAGAATTATGAAATGTTATCTATAGGATCTCATCAAAAGTGGAGAAATTATATGATCTTTTCCTGCAACATATATTCCTAGGACATTATTACATAGAATATTCATAAAAAGGAACAATCATGATGTGATAAGAAACTTCTTTAAAATTGTATTAAAGTTATAATAAATTTTGTTCTAGGGAACCAAATCCAGTAAGATGTACACACTTATTCAATTGAAGCATTATACGGATAGATGATAGAGAGGAACACATGACATATCGTTGAAATACACATTGTGTGATTCCATCCATAGAACATTCCATATTAATCAGTAAGTTACAAAAATACATAAGAAGAAAAAGACATTGTTCTTAGCTTGTTAGTACTCACCATATAGTCTGGAAAAGGTTAATTTAGAACCCACATCCATTTTTCATGGTAATATAGAAATCAAGGAACACACCATGTGGACCATAATTACATGTCGTGTAGTATCACAAAAAAATAATAATATTGCATTAAATTATTTATTGTAGAAATAAAACCTAATTATACTATCGAAACTGGATTTGATTGGTTATGTAATAAATGTTTTGAAGAATTAATAAATGATAAATTAAATTAATATAATTATCTGTCATTATTGGTCATGTTAATTATTTTCCATGAATTCATTTATGATGGTTATCTCCAAGAGTCATTGGATGATTATTAAGATAAAGTGAATTTATTAATTTATTAATTAATATAATCATGTTTATCTTAATAATAATTGATGAATATCAATTAATGACAGCCAATGTACTTTTTTTATTCGTTGCATGTGTATGACCGATCAGGAGCTTTACCAGGACCTATGAATATGATGATTTAATTTAATTTAATTTAATTTATGATTTTTAAATTATTTATTATTTAATTAAATAATAAGGCCTACCATTCCTACTACTCTCCTTTATTATATAGGACCTCCTTGTCCAAGTTGATATATACAATTTCCCCTAAACAATACTTTATTCCCCCTCTACTATGTGTGATTTATAAATACATGTATTAAAAATTATATCACATGGTGTGTAGTAGTGGTTCGAGATAGAACTGAGAAAAAACCAACCTAGGTGATACATAGGTGGATAGGTGGAAATGTTGCAACTCATGACAAGTCCAACATAAGGATTTTTCACCTACATTCATAGGTTGCTTTATTTTTTACTTAATAAATCAACCACTATATAATATCTTGATTCGGTCATTTATCTAATTCTTAATTTTTTATTTTTCTATTATTTATTTTATGTTTTTAATACCTAGATCACATAAATAATTGAACTAATATAAACATATATAATTTAAATAAATTTATTATTCTTAAATATTTTGTTAAAATATGGTTAACACTTGAGTAAAATCCATTTAATATTAAAAATACATGAAATGGATTGAACAAGATATAATTAAACATAATAAATGAAATCCCTAGAAGTCAATATTATGTCTGACTAAGCCTTCCATTACATGATTGGGAATGAAACCATAAAACTGAGTTTTTTACATGGCCATAGTATGGAAACATACATTTATTGGGGATTTATAATAACTATTTTGGGTTGAATTAACCAAACATGTAATTAATTTAATGTCTATATTTTGTTCAACAAAAATTTGGAGGCTAGTGTTGATGAAATACTAGTTAGGATTACTAGGTTGGGGGTTCCACTAAATTGTTCAAGGAGCTACTAGTTTACAGTTAGCAAGACCGCCTACCTATATCCCTTCTTATGGTTTCATGTCCATTGTATGGATTATAAATAAGGGAAATATGGATATTTTCCACTATAATGTCTTTAATTATGATACATTCCAAGTTCAATGGTGAGGGGATTTTATTATTGATAAAACAATTGGAGGATTAAAAAAATATAATTCCTTAAGGATTACAAAAATTATAATCAATTAAAGTACTAAAAAATACTCTATTATAATTTATGAATGTTATCATAGTCTTCATACTCTTTCTCCCTATGATCAATATTAGATAAATATTATCTCTTTACTACTAAAAACTTCCATGAATGATTTAGATTCCTACTAGTTGTATTGTTCCATGAATTAAAATATTATATATTGTATCCCTCACTTCATGATCCAACTAAAAATGAGTTTAGTGATTAATATTTCGATGTCTATGATAAAAACCTGAGCAACTTGGTCAATGTGGAGTATTAAAATCGTTCATCCATTTCTAGTGAACTCATGAAGTCTCATGAAGACATGGATTATTATACAAAACTCTAGAATATTCATTGTTTATATCATTAGAGATATAGATAGGAATAGTTTGGGATATCCAAGTTTCCCCTTAAGAGTAATCATGGATAATTTGTTCCAACTGGACCTCATGTAGTCAAACACAATGGAAACATTTTGTGCCTATAGGTTCTAGGGTTTAAATTTCTAGAATAACTACACACCGAACTAAATTTTGCTTCACTTACACATAGATTAAAAGGTTTTCTTGTTAATTTAATTATAAAAAACATAGATATTTCTCTTGAAGATATTTTCACACTACTTCACATGATGTTGATAAAGAGATGAATAAAAAAATCATTTTTCACTTGTAGTGAATAAAAGGAAAATCAATAAAAGGAGCTCAAAGTCAAAATATTCTTCAAAAAACCCATATAAGGGGGAAGGATCAAGGGGTAAGAAATAGAATAGAATGATGTATCCTTCTCATGTGGCATTAAGGTCCACTAGATTACATAACTACCCCTAGAAAAATAAGTAAGGGGAAACTTCAGGTGTGTTTGTTATCGAGTGAAATTTATCTGTTTCTATAAATTGGGTATTAGATATTGTATATGGTGCTCACATATGTATTAAAATTTGGGAACCTAGTATATTTCAAAATATTTCATTAGGGAAGGTATACTTATGTGAATCCAAAAAATCCTAACTTACTACTATAGTTATTGGGGACTACCACCTTATTTTATCGAAGGGAGTGACCTTGATTTTGAATGATTGTTATTCTATTTTATATTTACCAAAAACATTATTTATGTATCTAGACATGATAAAAATGAAAATAATTTGAAATTTTAAAATAAATGTAACTTATTTTTTAATTATATTATATTTATAGTAAGTTAGATTTAAATAGAGGTCTGTATGCATTGGATTACATAAAGCATGTAATAGAAATTGATATTTAAACAACATCAAATGAATCAAACCACACCCAACAATGGAATCTAGGAAAAATTTATGTAAAAAATAATAATTTAACAAAACTACACTAGGAATTATATTTAGTTTCTATTGAAAAAAATTCAATTAGTGCATGTCATGCATGTTTGTAAGGAAAAATGAACAAATCCCTATTTAGTGGAATGGATGAAATGGCCAAGGAGTTTTTTGACTTAGTTCATACTAATGTGTGTGTAACTTTTCCAGATGAAGAAAGGGGTGGGTAATCATAATTCATAAATTTTACTAATGATTTTATTCGATATGGATATGTCTACTTAATGAGGTATAATTCCTATTTTTTAAAAAAATCAATGAATTTAAGAATGAAGTTAAAACCTACTGTGTATGAAGATTAATAAAATATGATCACGTAATGTTGGTGAATCTCTTAATCAATACTTCACTGATTATTTTTGAGAGTTTGGGATTATATCCCAATTAACCCCTATTAATACTCCTCAATGGAATTGTGTAAGATAATGTAGGACCCAAACCTTGTTAGACATGGTGATATCAATGATGAGTCATGAAAGTCTTCTATTATCCTTTTGGGGATACGTGTTTCAAAAATCAACATACATAGAAAACCAAGTGTCGAAAATATCAGAAACTAACATTCTATATCATCTATGGCATGAAAATAAACCCATGTTGTCACATATATGTGTTTGGGGATGCAAGGAATTTATTAAGGCCATTTATCGTAAAAAAAAATCATCATGAGGAACTAAGTTTATCTTTATAGGGTATCCTAAGGAAACTAAAGAATATTATCCATATAAACCTATAAAAAACTTGTTTTAGTAAATAGATATCCCCCTCTATTGAAGGGGGTCACATATCAAAAAAGATTTAGTGAGAGTGAGATATATTTCAATGAAGTTTAGACTCAAGATAAACAAGGGTTTCAAAAGGAAAAAAATCCACAAATCCCCATGTAAAAATAAGTTCCAAAGACACGAGTATTGCATAGGAGTATAAGAGAGGTTATAGAACTAGAATGGTATGGTTTTATAGTCACCAAGGATATTGAATAGTTTTTAGTTGATAATAATTATTTTATATCCTATAAAGAGGAAATAAGTAAAACCGATGTTTCCAAATGGGAAAAAGATGTGATTTATGAAATTAATTCCATGTTTTAAAACCAAGCCTTTATTTTGGTAGATCCTCTAGTAGATGTAAATCCCATTGGTTATGAATGGGTATTCAAGAAGAAACTAGACATTTATGGAAAATTTAGTACATATAAGGAATGATTGGTTGAAAATTTTATCAAATAGTGTAAATACATAAACTACAATGAATCCTTTTCACCAGTTACTATGATGAAATTCATTAGAATTATACTTTCCATTACATATTTCCATGACTATGTGATATTTCAAATGGATATTGAAATATCTATATTTAATGGGAAACTTTAGGATGATTCATGTATGAAACAACTGGAAGTTTGTGTGACTCCAAAAGATACCAAAAAGGTATGAAAATTGAAATCATTCATTTGACAATTAAATCAAGCATCCAGGTCATGAAACATTCAGTTTGATGAATACTTGATAGAATTTTGTTCCATAAATAATTAAGGCAAGACTTTTTTTAGAAGTTATTTAGTGGTAGTGAGGTCGTTTTCTTAATAGTATATTTTTTATGACATACTACTTATTGGGAATTACATAAAAATCTTATTGTCTATTAAATAATGGTTGAATAAATTATTCTCTATGAAGGACTTGAGAGAATAAAAACTTATTCTGGGTTTCAATATTTATCTTGATAAATCCAAGTATCTACTCAGTCTTAGTCAAGGTATATATATTGAAAAAGTATTGATAAGATTCATTATAGGAAAATCAATAGGGGAATTTTTCTAATGTCACATGGAATTTATCATTCCAAGAAAATCTGACCTCAAAAACATGAGGAAAATCATATAATGTGAAGGATTATATATATTTTTGTGATTATTTCAGTCATTTATATAATTATATATACTTTTCTAGATGTTATTTCATGAACCAGCCCATTATACCATCTGAACCGATAATTGACCCAGACTGTGACATGGTCAAAAGGGCATTCATGGTCCCCATGACTGAGAAACTAGTTCTTTGGCATCAAAAATCACACTTTAAGTAAAACTTAACCAATATAATTAAACATAAATATCCAAAATTAATAAAACATCGTCACATAATCAATAACTAAAATCAAGGAGATACAACAATCAAAATTTAAACATTTTACATCTTTATACAAAATCCAAAACATAAAAATGAGGAGGGGGAAAATCATGGAAACAACCAAAAACCTCCAAGAAACAATAAGGTCATCACCCACATACCATTGCAACTAACACCAACAAGAATACGAACCACTAGAAATCGGATCCACCATCACAATTACAGAATATCTTTCCTTTACCTTGGTCAAGCATAACCTGATCTATATACACCCGAGGGAATATGTAGGATGTGATCCAAATCCTAATAGGATATTAACCAAAATTTATTACATGAATAATATTATAAGATAAATTATAATGTAATTGTTTATGAAAAAAGGGAAACATTTTAAATAACGCTTTTAAGGGAAAAAATTATGGAAAACATGCTTGCAACTTAAAATGACAAGTGATGTCCACCATATATTGATGGTAAGCATAATATCAATGAGTACCGTGGGAAATCCCTAAAGTAACTATCAATAGTGGGACCTAAGGAACCTCATATCTCAGTGATATGCTATAGAAAACATGAACCTTAACATCTGCATGCATGATCTGCTAGAGAAAAATACATCCAGGGTTCTATTGGTTTTCAATCATCATCATGGTTTAGTTAGTATTGTAGTGTCAATACTATTAGATGGAATCATGACTAAAACATGCCAATATTACAAGAATACTAGTCTTGGTCCACCCACCTAGTCACCGAATATTTCCTTTGTGCTCAATTTCATTTTCCATGTCACATAAACCACCTCTTTCACAAGTACACATCCAAAAATAACAACACATAAGAAAAACCACCATTTTCAATAGGAAAACCCACTTTCTTACCTATACGCAGCCAAAACTATTTGAAAAAATGTTTTGAAATGCCCACATAATCCATAGAACACATTTATAAAAAAACTTAAAGTATACTAAAATAATCCAATAATGGTAAATCATGGAATCGCCTACCTCAATCATGGAAACATTTTGAATCTGATGGAAAAAACACAACCGCACAATAAGGAGACCCTATAAAAGCAATATAAAACAATAAAATAAACATTTAACCAAGGAGAAAAATATTTAACCCTCTCTAGGTCAACCCACCCCCTAAATAATGAAGAATCTAAAGAAAGAGGAAGAAGAAACAAATAAGAAAGAATATGTCGGAGGAGGAGCGGCTTACATGAATGGATCTTGATGATTCTACTCTAAATCCACCAAATGAATGAGGTATAATAGAGCCAAGGGGGAGGGGAGAGGTTCCTAGGGTAGTAAAGCACAAATGGGGAAAGAAAGTTTGGATTTGGGTTTAAATTAAATGAGGGAAAGTGGTAAATTATACAATTTTAATGACCTGGATAGACCGCATGTTTTGGTCACACAGTCTTCCAAACCATACAGAAACTTTGTGTCCCCTTATGTATAAGAGTAATGAGGGAGTATGGTTTACATAGGGATGGAGAATACCTGTGAATTTGAATTCACTCCATAGATTGACCCACTATTCTAGGTGCATGTTCTCTCCTAGGCTGACGCACAGTTTCTACTAATTGTGTCCCACCTGGTGTCGATCCAAAAAAGTTCACTTTTCACAAAAAAACACCCAGGAAATACAAGAGATAAATATAAGACCAATAATAAACAAATTAATAACTCAAAATAAAATATTTAATGCGATAATTCTACCCACCCTGAAAACTTCCCACCAACGGAATTTCAT
Source organism: Viscum album (assembly GCA_963277665.1). Classification (NCBI taxonomy): domain Eukaryota; kingdom Viridiplantae; phylum Streptophyta; class Magnoliopsida; order Santalales; family Viscaceae; genus Viscum; species Viscum album. The sequence continues at coordinate 360,715,848 of OY728131.1, forward strand.
TCTGAATCTTGATCAATGAATAAGAATGGGTACTGGTCTTTAACCCCATACTTCTACTCCCATGTCTTGTGCTCATCATTTATGTGCTTCCCAAGTTCCCAAACCACTAGTATCAACTTCCCATGAATTAATTTCTCTTTGGAATCCACAATCTATATTGGTTACTCAATCACAATTAAGTATGGTTCTGGCTCCAACTATTCCCAATTCAACCCATGTAACGGGTCTGGATTGTACTTTTTTCAACTGCGAGACATGAAACACGTCAAGGATAAACGTCAAATGAGATGGAAAATATAACTATTATTCCACAATTAAAAATTTTCTAACAAACTCCAAAGGTCTATCATACCTTGGTGTTATCTTACCTTTCTTACCAAAATGTTAGTGGGCCAAACAAGGGGCCACTTGCGAAAACACCCAATCACCAAATTAAAATTATAAGGCTTGGTGCCTCTGATCGACATAAGACTTTTAGAGACTATGAATCATTATCAAATATTCCATGATCAAATGAACCATATCATACATATCATAAACAAGGATTAGTCCCAACAATATGGTCACACCCACCTATGTCCAACACAAAGGCAACTGATATGGATGCCCATAAATCACCTCAAAATGTGCCATTCGGATTGAGGATTGGAAACTATTGTTATATAAAAACCACACCAACCCCAAAATGTCTATCCCATGAGCCTAAAAAATCCAACCCACTTTTGGGGAGAATTTATTCCAATATTTGGTTCACCTTTTCCATATGACCATCTGTTTAAGGGTGGTATGTCGCGCTCAACATGACATGTGCCCCCGCCACCTGTTGAAGGCCTTCCCAAAACTAAGATGTGAAGGGGGTCCATATTGTAAATGATATATAATGGAACAATATAAATCATCACTATATAATAAATATATAATAGACCAAACACATCCACTTTGTAATAATCTCTGTTCAGAATGAAATTAGATGATTTTTTCAAATGGTTACTCACTATCAAAATTGCATTCTTTCCTCGGGTGTATGAGGTAAGTCAATAATTAAGTACATAAAAATCTTGTCTAACTTATAGGTAGGAATTTGTAGGGGATGAAGAAAGATGGAGGGCCTCTGGTTCTCAACATTAACCTAATGATATGTATAAAACTTGAATACAAAATTAGTTATGTCATGTCTCATACCCAGCCACTCAAACTGACAGAGCACATTATAGAATATCATTGTGGTACCAGGATAAATGAAATAATTATACTTATATCTATCTTGCATCACCAACTTCTAAATAGGAATGGCACCATAACACAACCCTTGAAATATATAACTATCATAGGAGATAAAGACTATTCACAAGGAACATAGCCACTATCTAGGAACTGCGTAGATCATTGGCATGACTCATCACTAGGTTGATATTCCCAAATCAACTTTAGAGGGGATAAAATCATCTGAAAATTTGAAGAAAAAAACATACCCATGCTCTTATCTTTTGTCTCTAGGTGTATCTAGAGAAGAATCCCCATCAGGGTCCACTCATGACTAGACACCTTTAGAGCTTACACCGACATCTTCTTGCTCAAAGCATCTGCTACCACAATATCTTTTCCTATGGTATAGAAGATATCAAGGTTGAAACCATAAAGGTATTCATCCCAAATGATATGAATAAAAAATATAACCTTCAAGGATAATATGTATTCTAATATCTTATGATTAGAATATAACATAATGTTCTCCTTAAAGAGATAGTGATTCCATGTTTTCAAGGCCTGCATCATTGCTACGAATTCTAGGTTGTGGGTTGGATAATTCTTTTTATGTGGTTGGATTTGGTGAGAACCAAATACCACAACATGTTATTCCTACATTATCGCATAGCTAATAACCATACACGATGCATTGTAGTAGACCATGTATCCCTTTATAGACTCTATAAAATAAAAAATAGTTCATGTGGTAAACTACTGCTTAAGATAATTGAAAGATTCCTAACGTTATGGGTTCCACTCGATCTTTACCCATTTCTATGTAAGTGAGGAAATTAGTGAATAAAGCTGAGATAAATCTCTGAAAAACCTCCTTTAATTTTTTATTAATCCCAAAAAACTCTTGATCTCAAAAACATTCTTCGGATGCTCCCATGAAATCACCGCATCAATCTTCTCAATGTCTAATGAAACCCCATGTTCTGAGATTACATGACTCAGAAACTTGACCTCACTAATGTAGAAGGTACATTTGGGAAACTTTTTATATAGTTTATGGTATCAAAGAGAGCCTTACATGATCCTCATGTGATGATCCTCAAGGGACTGATGGAACACACTATTCATAAGTTTCATGATAACCATTGGAGAATTTCTTAAATCGAATGGCATGACTAAGTACTCTATGCAGCCACACCTACTTCAGAAATCATTTTTTGGGATATATGCCTCTCTGATTATGACCTGGTGATACCTATAATGAATTTTGATCTTGTAAAATCACTTTCACCCTTGATCTGATCAAAATTTCCAAAAATAAAACGAAAATTTTATTTTTTTCTTGATCTTCACCTTATTCATATTATGGTAATAAATGAATAACAAGAAAGATATATCGGCCTTCTTCACAAATAGGACTAGGGAATCCCAAGGTGGGACACTTGGGAAAATTAATCCTTTGGAATTCAATTCATCAAATTGTATCTTTAATTCCCTTAACTCAGTCAGGGCCATATGGTATTAGGGAAGAGATATCAATTGTGTCTCTAGCACCAAATCAATGGTGAACTCCACATCCCACTTAGGTGGTAAGACTAAGAAATAATCTAGAAATTCCTCTTGAAACTCACCCATCACATGAGGTAACCCACTCCTAGAACCTATATCATCATCCTCTAACATGATTAATGAGATTTGAAAAACAATATTTCCAAACTCCATAAGTGGAGGTCCAACACGTCCTAACCAAGGATCTCACTCACCCTATAAAACTTGGGTACAACCATCTGGTACCACAAAAATAAATCTTCACTGATAGAAATCATTTTTCTCTTTAAAATGCACTATCTAATACATAACAACAATTATGATGAAGAGTTCCATTTCAAGAACAAAGAAACCTCATCTCAGCTTGACCCCTGATAGAGTGAGCATACAAGATGGATACCTGAAACCCTAATCTCTCTTCTTTCCAAGATGTGTCACCAAATTCATCGCATAAGGCATGAGCTCAGTTGGAAATTTAAAAAATACACAAGATAAGATTAAATGAAATAACTAAAAGCACCTGTGTCAAATAAAATAATAGTGGTGGATGATTCAATAAGAACAATACCTTGACTTGTTGTATGGCCATGTCTAATTCCATGGGAATTTGGTCTATTGCATGAAGGTGCCTCATCTCTTCCTAAGAATAAAAATGTCTATTTAAATTTTTCTCCATATTTAGTGGACTCTTCCCAATAGAAGATCCCTCGCAATGTCCAAACCATGAAACAACTATCATGTATGGATCTGACTGGGCTGACATCCCTTTGATGCTTTAGAACCCACATCACTCTGGTATGGACATGTAACTCTACAAAACCACTAAAATTTAACTATATTTACACACCTATGACAAGGTTTGGGTGTATCTTAACATGTTGATTTCATATGAATATCTTTTCCACACTAATGGCCCAAAGAATATATGGCATCTGAATCCATAGGTGAAGAAAGTAGGGAAGGATAGATTAAACTACTGCATCCCCTCCATTACTACTCATCTTTCTTCCTCCTCTTTTATGTTGAACTACCACTAACTTTCTGTACTATTGAATCTACCCCATAAAAACTAGAATTCCCAGTATAGTCTATCTCTACCATCAGGTCTTGATCAAACACCTCATTATAAGTCTTCAACTTAAATAAGAGAACCCGGGATCGGATATCTGGCTGCAACTCAATTTCAAAAAGTTGATCCTTCAGCTACTCATTAGAAACTACCTCAAGTGATAAATGGAATAAAATTGAGAAATAGTTGTCATACTTCATCACATTATGATCCCCCTGGTGTAGGTTTATAAACTCCCAGGTCATGGTGATGACCAAGGTCTTGGGGAAATACTACTCGTTGAAAGTGGCCTTGAATTCCTTCCAACCTTTCTACACATGCTTCCCATCCAAAACCACAAAGTACCACCACCTCTAATTGGGGCCATAGATTAACAATTAAGCACAACTCACCTTAACTTCTTCCAAAATATCATGAAAATCAAACATCCTTTAACTATTTTCAATCCAATACTCTTCATATTTTGTAATCCATGCTACCTCTGAAGGAAGGAAGGTTGTTCCTGAGGAACTCCAAAGCCTAGTCCTTTTCAAGACTAGGTTCAGCTTCCATAACATGAGAAAGACTAGATCATAATCCTTAAACCAAGTATTGGATATCCTAAACCACTACTTCCATTAGTCTCTAATCAACTAGTGTGGGGTATCTCTCTTCGGCCTCTTTTGTTGGTTTCATAGGAATTCTTTTGGGGCATCTTGTTTCAATAAGAACCATATACACCCAAAGGCGTATATAGGGTTTGACCCAAATCCAAGTAGGATATCACCCAAAATATATTCCATACAACAAAAACATAAGACAAATTGACCTGAATTTTTTTTGAAAAAGGAGGAAAACATTTTAGAGTACAATTTTAAGGAAATAATTTTATGGAAAACATGCATGAAATTTAAAATTAAAAGGGGGGTCAACTATTTGCATATAGTAAGAATAACATCACATGAGAACCACATGTAATCCAAAAATGCACTACCAATAGTGGGACCATAGGAACCTTAGATCCTAGTTATATGGTTTAGAAACGATGACCCTCAGCATCCATGTGCATGAGTCATTGGTGAGGAATCCATCAAAAGCTCTTATTGTCTCCAATCATCAGCAAAGTTTAGTTAGTGTTGTGGAATCAATCAAGCTAGACGGAACCAAGCCTCAAACCCTCAAATCCTCCAATTATACTAGTCTTAGAATGCCTACCTAGTCACCTAGGATTCCCTATATTCTCAATTTCCTTTCCCATGTCACATAAACCAACTCTTTTACATATAAACATCCAAAAATATGAAAACACAGCAAAACCCATTATTTTTCATAGGCCAAACCACTTTAAAACCCATACGCACACCAAAACCATTTGAAAATATTTTTTTAACAACCCAATAAATCCATAGAACACATTTAGAAAGCACGTCAAGAATACAAAAAACATCCAATAATGTTAAATAATGGAATCGCCTAACAAAATCTTTGAAACTTATGGAATCTAGTGGAAAAACACAACTGCACAACAAGGAGACCCTATAAAGTAAATAACAATCCATAACCATCAAGATTTAACCCAAGAAACTAAGATTGAACCCTCATTAGGTCAAACAATCTGTTGGAGAAAGAATTACCCAAATAAAGAGAAATAATAAACCAAGAAGAAGGATGAAATGAGAAGGGATGCGTATGTGAAGGGATATTGAAGATTCTATAACAAAACAACCAATGTAATGAGGTTTATAGGAGTGAAGAGGGTGGGGGAGAGGTGCCTATGGCAGTGAAGCTCGAATGGGGTGAGAATGGTTAGATTTTGGGTTAAATTGAAAGAGGAAAAAGGGTAAATTTGACATTTTTAAAGAGCTGGACAAGACATATGGTTTGGATATAAAGACTTAAAAACCATAAACAACCATGAATAAACCCTCTATCAAAGAGGAAAGAGGGTTTATAGTTTACCTTGGGAGGGTTCACACCCATGAGGTTAACCATGCACCTCAAATAAATCATATGGTCTAGGCACATAGTTAGTGGTACGCCTGTGTGGCAGGCCATGCGGCCTAGACAATGCCACTATCTAGGGTGAATCGTTTCTACTAACGATTCCTTAACTATTCACCACCTATTTTCCATCCAAAAATCACCATGTTTCAACAAAAACACCTTGTAAATCCAAGAGATAAATAAAATACCAGTAATAAAAAAAATAATACCTCAAAACAAAATCGCATATGTGACATGTTTCCTACACCATGAGTGTGGTAGTACGATATAATTCTAACTCGGGTGAAAAATAAAATATATAAGTCAATAATATATTTAAGTATCTTGGGAAAACTAAGGATATTTTCATGTTCTATGGAAGACATAAGGAACAATTCCTCAAAGGATATGTATATTCTAGTTTCTAAAATAATTGAGATGGTAAAAAATTATTGACGCGATATATCTTCTTTCTCAATAGAGATGTTGTGTTTATAAAAAACTCAAAAAAATCCACGGTTATAGATTATATATTATATTATGAGAATATTGTGGATTCTAAGGAATATAATGATTTAGTTTTGATAATCCAATTCATCCATGATCTTTATGTGGTTCCTAGTAATGAAGATCATATCACACTCTATGTGATAATACTAGAACTGTTGTACTCACAAAGTATTCAAGTTCACATAAGAAGAAAAAGAACATACTTCAGATGTATCATCTATTGATTGATTTTTCTCAAAGAAATAAGGTAACAGTGAGAAGAATAACCATAGAAGACAATGTAGTGGGCCCTTTGAATAAATTATTAACTTAGTTGTAAAATGATAATCATGTGAGGTTTAGAGGACTAAATGTCATAAGCATTTGGATATATTATAAGATCGAGTTTAATTTATTTTGTTCTTTACAACCAATTTTTTATACATTTGATTACATGTATATTTGAATATACTAATATTTATAAAATAACTTATTACATATTGTTCATTGTTCTACATTATGTTAATGTAATAATTTCTTAGAGTTTATGTCCCATTGATAAGATTATAGTAGTTCCCCACTATGATGAGAACTTTGAAATTACAAGATGATTCTCTTAAATATAGTTCTATAGTTGGATAATATACTATTATTGGAAACATAGAATATTGATAGATGGGTGTAAGTAAACATAACAATATGAGACTTATTCTCATGAAGCTCACACTTGGTAATCTCCACATCGATAGATAATGAAAAAAAATACCTTGTATGAATTCATTATGATTGTATGTAATCATATTTTTCTATCTGTGAGTGTGTATAATAGTCCTTATACATTAATATTATTATTAATTTTTGTTATGGATTGAACAAAAATATGAATTTCTTAAACTTTGATGATATAGTTCTTGGTGATGTTGGATATGTTAGAAATTTCATGAGTGATGTGTTATTAATTAATAATATGATGAAGGATTTTTCCCTTTCATCCCTATCAAAAATGATATCTTAACCCATTGATTGAAATGGAACCATCACATTAAATTCAATGGCCATAGTGTAATGATGAGTTTATTTCAAATAGTCAAAAAAGATGTGTCAAGTATATAGGTTTATCACATATATGTGATACCTTATTGATAAGATATTGTGACAAAGGGGTTATATTAAACTATAGGCATTCATGTTTTGTTGTTAACATTGTGATGTTTACTTATTTCTATTGGGTTCCTTGATCGATTTCTAGACAGTAATCTTGAACATTATGCATGCCTTCCTAATGCTAACAAGAAAAGATCCTAGAGGGACACTCACTAATAATTTTTTATTATCTAGATTAAAATATATTTTAATTTAATTATTGGAATAAATAATATTCTCATGATTGGGGAATAATTTAATTCATGTTTTATTGATCACAAATATTTTATAAATATATATTCACCAAACTGTGAATAGAATATTTATTTATGAATAAATATTAAATGAAATATTTATTTGGGTATTTGATAAATGTTGAGGAGGATGAGTGGACCATGATCATGACTGGTGATAAATAATAATTTTAAATCCATTAAAATATTATTTATATTTTTTCTAATTACAACACACCATAAAAATATAATAATAATATTATAATTATATGAAATGATGTTAAATGATGTTTATTATATTATTTAAGGGTTTTGTGAAATTAAATAATACTTTAACATAAACCCTAACTATATAAATAGGATACTATATCTATTTTATAGGGTTAATCGAGAATCTATAATTGATAATCATTATGCATAATGGATTTATCTCTCTAGATTCCTCCTCCTCTCGTCCTCTCAAGAATAATAAGAACTATAGAGAATCCTTTAATCATGAAAGGAACTTTTTGTGATCAATATGAACAACACAAGATGATCGATCCACCTCGAAATCACCCAAATTTCATTTTGTGTTGTTCAATGATCAAAGTTGCATATTTGGATCTCCTCTATAGGGATTGAATACTTGTACCCTACAAGCACAATGATTGTAATCCAAAAAAGTTTTTTTCAAATGATCAACAACATCAGCAAACAAAGATCCAAATATGGTGTATTATTTCTTTATATTTATTTAAATTAACTAAAAATTTATTCAGAAAATTATCCTATTTGGATTCAAATAGTTTCTATGTCAATATTCAATGGAAAATTTTCATTGGACATGACGTTCACATCACATAAATTGGGGAATGATCAATCAATTATAAAAAAAACCTTTATGGTTATTATCCCTATAGACTCATCTACTGTTCTTAGAACCATCAGGATCAACACATTACTTTTTTAAATTTTCTATATAATAACATATTTCACTCAAAAATATAGATGGAACCTTATGAATCACTTTATAGTAGGAAGTGAGTAACTCCAATGTGTTGGGATGATACTGGCGAAAGAAAGTTACTAGTGTAGCACCCCAAACATTTTATGCTATGTTTCTCTTAAATACATTGTATTCATTAGATAGACTATATTTCCTGAATCACTGAGCCTATATGGAACAAAACATGGTTACTTATAGGATATAGCCATAACATATCCATTAAACTTAAATTTCCCAGCTCTGTGATTTTAATTTTAAAAATCTGACATACATGGTTGTGTTCAAGATGATATTTAGAGTTTGATGAAATTAACTTAATTTCCGGTGAATAGTAAGCTAACCTTATGAATAGTAACATACCCTTATGAATAGTAACTTAAAATTATGAATATTAATATGACTCTTATGAATGGTATCCATATCATTGAGTGTATAAATGAATTTTGGCACCTTAAAAATGAGGATAATATTTTAAGTGTTTATATTTTTCGATTAAATAATGATTTTAATTAAATATTAAAATAACCATATTTAGAAAATTATTTTTAAAAAATGGACTTCATTTTTGGAATCTACACATCCAAAAACGTTTAGGGTGAATTTTTGGGATTTTTCGGAAATACTTGAATTCTTTATGAATAGTAAAATGCGATAATTTACGATAAATTCTAAATAAGGGATTTATTGAGTCATTGATGATCATATGATGATGTAAGCCTAATTGATTCGAAGTCACATGAATTTATTGCTGTTAGTTTTCATATAATACTTACTATTACTTGTTCTGTGAAGAAATAATAAACTAATGATTGAAACATTAGGAAAACTCCTCTCCCCTCCACTATATAAACCACCCCTCACCCCCTCTTCCTCCCACACCACTCAAGATTCAAGACTTTCCTAAATTATTCCAAATACTCTTCCCAAGACCTCTCCTCACGTCCAAGACCTGATGGTCTCACCAAAAGTCCAAAAACAAAGGCCTTAAGGAGATTCTCAAGGAGGGTACTCAAGAAGTGAACCTTTCTTCTCGTTTCTTTCAATTTCTTTTACAAAGTTTTATTCTTTTATTTTATCGTCTCAAATCCCCTAATCCAAATCCCATGATGATTAAAATACCTTAAATTTAATTAATTTCCATTTTCTAATTGAATATTTCATCATAATCTCTCTTTTTACCCTCCTTTTATACAATAAATGCAAACACCATCTGAGATGTGTTAATTTATCACACACAAGGAAGACGGGTTTTCAATTTTCATTACTATCTTCAATACTAGTCATGAAAACTTTTCAATGGTTAAACCAGGTCATAATATATGTATTTTATCTTGATTAATTTTTTTGAATCCTTACACATTCATAATATGGAATAATAATACAAAACAAGTTTATTGTGCACAAAACCGCCAAGCCACATCCCAGCGTTTATTTTTAACTCATCGAATGAGTCATCTTAATGGTATATAAACAGAATCATTATAAGATAATTTATATATATTTAATTTCACTAATAATTTATATTAACAACTCTGTATGTTTAACCATATTTCAAACAAATATTAATTCATGAATACAAGTAAAACGGATCATGAAAACCAAAGAAGGAAATACTACCAAAACAATAAAATTGAATCTCTTAAACCATAAAAAAGGCCATTAATGAACCTAATAAGGTCATATCATATAAATTAAATGTTTATGAGGTTCTATACTTATTAATTAATGAACCTAAATTTGATTATTCAGGTTGTTAAGAACAATCAAGAACACCTTCAAGAATAAGGTAAGGGATCTTCTCTCTCACTTTTGTTCAAGAATCTTCTCTATGATGTGATATTTTATTTTTAATGACTAATGATGGGGTATGTTTTGGAACCTCCCAAATACTTCCCTTATGAAATTTAAATAATAATATACCCCTTTACCTCTCATTAATACCTCACAAGAACACTCATTACCATGCTGAAATGTTTTTTAGGGGTTTTCTCATCTCACTTTCAATTCTGTGGGATCTACATTGTTCACCTCTTATTTATTATATGTGGTATAGGGGTACTTCCATTGTATATATAGTATCATGATTATATTTATATTCTTCATATTATGTGATTCTTCTGGTGGTTATTATCTTTTGGTCATAAGACTCAATTGATTACAACGGGGTAATGAGATTTGTCTCAATTTTCACTTCGTTGTGACTAGCTTAGTATTGTATACCTACTCTTTATTATGTGGTGTACCTACTACCCATTTGAGATCACTTTTAAATTGAAATTTTATTCCATTTAAATGTCCATATTCTCATATCAGGGATATTATTATTGTTTAATCCATATACCATTTTACATACGGTATTTATTTTGAATGTTGTTTTAACTGTGGAAATATTGACGAATCTGTATATTCTATTCTATACGGATAATGTAAAAGAATATTTCTCTTGTGTTGAATCTATGTATAAATAACTATTTGGACATGAATTGGCAGGTGGGGACTTCTAAAGCCCCTTGATGCATCGGTATGTCTCATGAGACAAATCAGTTGGCGACAAACCCTTCGAGTTTGTTTCCAAAAATCAGACAGGTTTCTACCCACAGAACTAAACTGTTTTTACAGTATTATGGTATCATGTGATAGATACATGACGTCCAGTTAATAAGAATTCTCTTTATTCATTATCATTTATTACTATCCCTGAGGTTTTTACTATGATAAAATCTATGGATGCAGTTTCATTCTCAGTTTATTAATGGAATGAGTTTTTCATTTATTTAATGTGCCATGTTGACTATGTCTGGTTGTTTATGATCCAGTTAATATTGATTCATGCTTTCACTATTTTTAAGACTTACTGATCATTTTATCTCACCCCTTTCATTTTATACCTTTAACAGGTGATGAATAGGATATCATTTATTGAGTTCATCTGGATGCAGTTTTTCGTTTTTGTAATGTATTGTATTTTATAACCTTTTCCAATGTAATTTGAGTTACATTTATGCATCTAGTTTCTTCAAGACTACTAAAATGATCATTCCTTCAGGATTTTAATTCCTTATAACCATTCCAATGTACTTAGTAATACACCGGATCTAGTCTAGATGGTTCGGGGGGTTACAGTTGGTATCAAAGGAAGTTTAGAAGAAAACTTAGAAACTAGAGTAGGAAAGGTACAATAGGGAACAAATCCCTAAGGTAGTATTTGAGGATAAACGTACAAGAATTTCCAGGTATTTAGGTAAGGAATATATTATGTGACTATTTCTAGAAAATACATCCCTTTTTGGATACGAGTAGGTAGAGGTGGCTCTGACACAAATATACCTAGGAGTGAAAGCTCTAACAAGGAGTTTCAGGCTTGACTCGGGGTTTCCTGGTACACGACAACGGCCCTTGTTGCACTCTTGGTTATGACACTCCTGGGGGATATGCTTAAGATAATTCATATTTTATTTACAAGAAATTATTGAGTATTTAAATGTAAATTATTCCTCAAAGAAACCATTTTTCTGATTATGGGATTAGCCATGTGTAGAATCTCTTATTTTTAGAGCAGAGACCTTGCCACCCGATTCTTATCTAGATCCTCCCCCCGTAGCTCTATTGAATGAAATTATTGAAGAGGAAGAGAACCCAAAATCTATGGATGAGGAAAGAAATATTCAAATTGAATATTTTTATATAATGCAAGAATACATTGATGTATTTCCATAGGATTTACCTAGACATCTTCCAGAGAAGGAAATTGAGTTTTCCATTGACTTAATTATGGGTGCAAGACCTATATCAAAGACTCCCTATAGAATTGCCATCGTGGAATTAGTAGAGATAAATAAACAACTAGAGTAATTGAGTGAAAAGTTATATATTCGACCTAGTGTTTCTCCATGGGGAACCCATGTCCTCTTTGTTAAGAAGAAACATGGATCCATGAGGCTATGCATTGATTACAGGGAAATCAATGCTATTACAATAAAGAATAATTATCCTCTACCTCAGATTGATGATTTATTTGATCAAATTCATGGAGCTCAATAATTTTCAAAGATCGGCCTTCGATCCAGATATCATCAGATATGTGTGAGGAAGGAAGATATTCCTAAGATAACATTTTGAACCTGGTATGGGCATTACGAGTTTACAGTGATGCCTTTTGGACTGAAAAATTCACCCTATTTTTTCATGGATTTAATGAATAGATTTTTTAAAGAATATATTGATAACTTTTTTGTGGTATTCATCGATGATATCCTGGTATACTCAAAAAGCTACGTAGACCATGAGAATCACTTGCGGATTATTCTGAAAACTCTTATAAGAAATAAATTATATGAGAAGTTTAGAAAGTGTGAATTCTAGCTTCAATCAGTTTCTTTATTAGGCCATATTATCTATAAGGATGTAATACTAGTTGATACTAAAAATATAAAGGCAATCCAAGTATGTCCCATTCCAATAAACATAATCAAGGTACGCAGTTTTATTGGCTTAGTAGGTTACTATAGGAATTTTGTTCAGAATTTTTCTTGACTAGCTAACCCACTAACCAAGCTCACATGTAAATGAGATAAGTTTATGTGGACAAAAGAATGTATAGAATGATTTGAGTAATTTAATAGAATATTGTTCAATTCTCTGGTTTTGACTCTTTTATCTGGAAGTGATGGATTTGTGATATACAATGATGCATCAAAGAATGGATTGTGTTGTGTCCTTATGCAAAATGATAAAGTTATTTCTTATGCATCAAGACAGTTGAAGACTCATGATAAAAATTATCTAACTCATGATCTTGATTTAGTAGCTGTAATATTTGATATGAAAATATAGAGACATTATCTCTACGGAGAAATATGTGAGATTTATATGGACCATAAGATTTTCAAATGAATTTTCACACAAAAAGATCTCAACATGTGGAAAAGGATATGGCTCGAGTTACTCAAAGATTATGATTGTTCAATACACTACCACCCAGGAAAGGAAAATAAGGTGGAAGATGCATTAATCAGGAAAGATCATAGAATTCTGACTCAAATGAGGGTTGAGAGAGATCCTATATTTTTTGATCTACTAAAGATGGATATGGGAATTTTTAAGGAAGGGGAATCATATTTCATCTTTAAAATGATTTCTAAACCATCTTTACTAGAGAAGATAAAAATCTCTCAATCTAATGATGAAAATATACATAAGAAAATTATTACTGTTAAGGATGGGGGATTGGAAGACTTCATGTATGAGGAAGGAATTCTGAAGTTTGGGAAGAGGTTATGTGTTCCATCAGTACATGAGATAAAAAGGGAACTATTAGACGATGATCATAGATAAAATTTCTCTATAAACCTGGGTAGCACAAAGATGTATAGATATCTGAGTGAATATTTCTGGTGGGATAATATGAATTGGGAAATTGCTAACTACATGTCATGGTGTCTAGTTTTTTCAACAAGTGAAGGCAGAGATACAACATCTTAGAGGACTGATACAACCTCTAAATATTCCTATGTGGAAGTGGGATAACATTATGATGGATTTTTCCACTGGACTACCGAGGACACCTAGAAAGAAAGATGCAATATGGGTAATTGTTGATCGTCTCACAAAATCAGCACATTTTCCTCCTATAAGAGAGGATTTACCACTTGAGCGCCTGGAAAGACTTTATATTAATGAAGTTTTAAGAATTCATGGTCTACCTCTATCAATTTTGTCTGATCGAGATCCCCGGTTTACATTAAAATTCTGGAAAATTATCTAGAAGGCTTTGAATACTGAGCTTCGTATGAGTACTTCTTATCACCCCCAAACTGACGGATAGTCTGAAAGGAAAATTCAAACTCTAGAATACATGTTTAGGTCATGCTATCTTGACTTACAAGGTATGTGGGATAAATAATTTCCTTTGGTGGAATTTTCATACAATAATAGTTTTCATTCTATTATTCAAATGGCTCTATATAAAGCGTTATATGGAACGTGATGTCAAACTCTGACTTGTTGGGATGAAGTTGGTGAGAGGAAACTTATAGGCCCAGAACTTATTTAAGAGACCACGGAAAAGGTGAAGACAATCAAATCCCATATTAAAACAACCCAAAGTAGGAAGAGGAGTTATGCTGACAACCAGAGAAAAGATTTGGAATTCCAAGTGGAAGATATTATCTTTCTGAAAGTATCTCCATGGAAGGGTGTCTTAAGGTTTTGTAAGATAGGGAAACTGATCCCCAGGTACATCAGACCATTTTAAATTTTGGAACGAATCGGAGTTGTATCTTACCATTTAACAATGCCTCCAAGTCTCTACAAATATCATGATGTGTTCTTGGTGTCATTGTAGAAGAAATACATGCCACACCCAACACATGTACTCACCTATGAAGAAATAGAACTAGAACCTAATTTTTCATACTGTGAAAAGCCTATCAGGATTCATGACACAAGGGAGCAGGTATTGAGAAATCAGACAACTCATCTAGTAAAGGTTATTTAGAGGAAACAACATGGGAACCTGAGTATTTCATGAAGAATAACCACCCACATCTTTTTGGTGGGATTTATACATAAAATTTAAAGGATGAAATTTCTAAAGGAGGGAGTAGTTTATCACCCCAAACATTTTATGGTATGTTTCTATTAAATACATTGTATTCATTATATAGCCTATATTTCATGAATAATTGAGTATATATGGAAAAAAAACATGGTTAATTATAGGAGATATCAATAACTTAGGCATTAAACTTAAATTTTCCAGCTCTATGATTTTAATTTTAAAAATATTATATACACGGTTGTGTTCAAGATGATAATTAGAGTCTAATTGAATTAACATAATTTTTAGTGAATAGTATCAAACCATTATGAATATTAAATTTTTCTTATGAATAGTAACTTACCCTTATGAATACTAATATTACTCTTATTAATGGTATCCATACCCTTGAGTGTATAAATGAATTTAGGCACCTTAAAAATGAATATGAATATTTTAAGTGTTTATATTTTTTGATTAAATAATGATTATAATTAAATATTAAAATAATAATATTTATAAAATTATTTTAAAAAATGGATTTCATTTTCTTATTCTACACATCGAAAAATGATTAGGGTGAATTTTTGGTATTTTTCTAAAATGATTGAATTTTTTATGAATAATAAAATGTGATAATTTATGATAAATGCTAAATAAGGGACTTATAGAGTCATTGATGATGATCTACTGATGTAATCCCAATTGGTTCGAATTAACATGCATTTATTACTATTCTAGTTCATTGAATACTTATTATTACTTATCTTGTGAAGAAATAATAAACTAATGATTAAAAAATTATGAAAACTCATATCTGTTCCACTATATAAATCATGCCTCACCCCCTCTTTCTCTCACACCACTAAAGCTTCAATCCTTGATTAAATTATTTCAAATACTCTTCACAATACCTCTTCCCACATCCAAGACCTAATGGTCTCACCAAAAGGCCAAAAGTAAAGGCCTTAAGGAGATTCTCAAGGAGGATTACTCAAGAGGTGAACCTTTCTTCTCATTTCATTCAATTTCTTTTACAAAGTTCCATTATTTTGTTCTATCTTCCCAAATACCCTAATCCAAATTCCATGATAATTCCAGTACATTAAATGTACTGGATTTTAATTTTTTTAATGGAATATTTCATCATAATATCTCTTTTCCCCTCCTTTTATACAAAAATGCAAAGACTGTCAGAGATGTGTTAATTTATCACACTCAAGGAAGACGGATTTTCAATTTAAATTACTATCTTCAATACTGGTCATGAAACCTTTTCAATGGTTAAAATAGGTCATAATATATGTATTTTATCTTGATTAATGTTTTTTAATCCTTACACATTCATAATATGGAATAATAATACAAAACAAGTTTATTGTGCACAAAACTGTCAAGCCACATCCAAGCATTTATTTTTAACTCATCGAATGAGTCATCCTAATGGTATATAACCAGAATCATTATTAGATAATTTATATATATTTAATTTAAATAATAATTTATATTAATAATTCTATATGTTAAACCATATTTCAAACAAATATCCATTCATGAATACAAGTAAAATGGATCATGAAAACCAAATAAGGAAATGGTACCAAAACAATAAAATTGAATCTATTAAACCATTAAAAATGAAATTAATGAACCTAATAAGGTCATAAAATATAAATTAAATGTTGATGAGGTTATTTAATTATTGATAAATGAATCTAAATTTGATTATTCAGGTCATTAAGAACAATCAAGAACACCTTCAAGCATAAGGTAAGAGATCATCACTCTCACTTTTGTTCATGAATCTCCCCTATGTTGTGATCTTTTATTTTTATTTCCTAATGATGGTGTATGTTTTATCACCTCCCACACACTACCCTTATGACATATAAATAACGGGATACCCCTTTACCTCTCATTAAGACCTCGCAAGAACACACGTTACCATGCTGAAATGTTTGTTAGTGGTTTTCTCATCTCACATTCAATTATGTGGGATCTCCATTGTTCACCTCTTATTTCTTATATGTGGTATATATGTACTACCATTTTATATATATTATCATTATTATCATTATATTCATGGTATTATATTATTCTTTTGGTGGTTATTAACTTTTTTTCATACGACTCAATTGATTACAATGTGGTAATGAGTTTTGTCTCAATTTTCACTTCATTGTGACTTGCTTAGTATTGGGCACCTACTCTTTCTTATGTGGTGTACCAAATTAACATTTGATATCACTTTTAAATTGAAATTATATTCCATTTAAATTTCCATATTTTCAAATCATGGATATGATAATTGTTTAAGTCGTATACCATTTTACATACGGTATTTATTTTGAATGTTGTTTTAACAGTGGAAATATTGATAAATCTGTATCCTTTATTCTATATGGATATTGTAAAGGAATATTTCTCTTGTGTTGGATATATGTATAAATAATGGTTTGGACATGAAGTGGTGGTTGGGGCCCGAAACAGCCCCTTAATGCATCCGTAGGTCTCATGAGACAAATCAGTTGGCGATAAACCCTTCGAGTTTGTTTCCAAAAATTAGACGGGTTTCTACCCACAGAACTAAACTGTTTTTACGGTATTATGGTATCATGTTCCATATATATGAAGTCCACTTAATAAGAATTATCTTTATTCATTATCAGTTATTACTATCCATGAGGTTTTCACTATGACAAAATCTTTGAACGCAGTTTCATTATCAGTTTATTAATGGCGTGAGTTTTTCATTTATTTACCATGCCATGTTGACTATGCCTAGTTGTTTAAGATTTAGTTAATATTGATTCATGATTACTCTATTTTTAACCCTTACTGAGCATTTTATCTCACCCATTTCATTGTCTACCTTCAACAGGTGATGAATAATATATCATTTATTGAGTTTATGTGGATGCAGTTTTTAGTTTTTGTAATGTATTATATTTTGTAACCTTTTCCAATGTAATTTGAGTTACATTTATGTATCTAATTTATTCAAGACTACTAAACTGATCGTTCCTTCAAGATTTTCATTCCTTATAACCATTAAAATGTACTTAGTAATGCCCCAGCTTTGGTCTAGAGGGGTCGGGCATTACAGTTTGTATCAAAGGAAGTTTATTAGAAAACTTGGAAACTAGAGTAAGAAATGTACAGTAGGGAACAAAGCCCTAAGGTAGTATTTTAGGATAAACGTACAATAATGTATTGGTATTTTGGTAAGGAATAGATTGTGTGAATATTTCTAAAAACTACATCCCTGTATGGATACCAGCAGGTAGAGGTGGCTCTAGCACATGTGTACCTATGAGTGAAAGCTCCGACAAGGAGTTTTGGGCTTGACTCAGGGTATCCTGGTACACAACAACAGGCCTTGCTGCACTCTTGGTTATGACACTCCCGATGGATATTCTTATTATAATTCATATTTTCTTTACAATCAATTATGAAGTATTCAAATAAAAAATATTCCTAAAAGAAACCATTTTTCTGATTATGGGATTAGCCATGTGTAGAATCTCTTATTTTTAAAGCAGAGACCTCACCACCCGATTATTATCTAGAACCTCCCCCAGTAGCTTTATTGAATGAAATTCTTGGAGGGGAACAAGACCCAAAATCTATGGTTGAGGAAATAAATCTTCAAATTGAAATGTTCATATAGTACATGAATACATTGATGTAATTCCAGAGGATTTACCTGGACATATTCCAGAGCGGGAAATTGAGTTTTCCATTGAATTAATTCCTAGTTCAAGAACTATATCAAAGACTCCCTATAAAATTTCCATCGTGGAATTAGTGGAGAAAAAGAAACAACTATAGTAATTGAATTAAAATGGATTTATTCGACCTAGTGTTTCTCTATGGGGATCCCTTGTCCTCTTTGTCAAGAATAAATATGGATCCATGAGGCTATGCATTGATTACCGGGAAATCAATGCTATTACAATAAATAATATGTATCCTTTACCTCGGATTGATGATTTATTTGATCAACTTCATGGAGCTCAATACTTTTCGAAGATCGACCTTCGATCCGGATATCATCAGCTACGTGTGAGGAAGAAAGATATTCCTAAGATAGTATTTCGAACCAGGTATAGGCATTACGAGTTTACAGAGATGCCTTTTGTACTGACAAATGCACCCTCTATTTTCATAGATTTAAGGAATATATTTTTCAAGGAATATCTTGATAAATTTGTGGTGGTATTTATCGATGATATCTGGGCATACTAAAAAAGCTACGAAGACCATGAGAATCACTTGCATATTATTATGAAAACTCTTAAAAGAAATAAATTATATGGGAAGTTTAGCAAGCGCAAATTATGGCTTCAATTAGTTTATTTTATAGGCCATATTGTCTCTAAGGATGGAATCCTAGTTGATCCTACAAAGAAAAAGGCAATCCATGAATGGCCTGTGCTAATAAACATAACCGAGGTACGCAGTTTTATTATCTTAGCAGGTTACTATCAGCATTTCGTTCAGAATTTTCCCTGACTGGCTAACCCTCTAACTAAGCTCACACATAAAGGAGTTAAGTTTTTATAGAAAAAATAATGTACATAATTCTTTGAGTAATTTAAAATAATATTGGTCAATTCTCCAGTTTTGACTCTTCCATTTGTTAGTGATGGATTTGTGATATACAGCAATGCATCAAAGAATTTACTGGGTTGTGTCCTTATAAAAAATGATAAAGTTATTTCTTATGCATCAAGACGGTTGTAGACTCATGAGAAAAATTATCCAACTCATTATCTTGAGTTATCAACTGTAATCTTTTCTCTGAAAATATGGATACATTATCTATACGGAGAAAGATGTGAGAATTATACGGACCACAAGAGTCTAAAATACATTTTCACAAAAAAAGAACTCAACATGAGGAAAAGGAGATGGCTCAAGTTACTCAAATATTATGATTGTTCAATACACTACCACCCAGGAAAGGAGAATAAGGTGGCAGATGCATTAAGTAGGAAAGATCATGGACATCTGACTCAAATGAGGGATAAGAGAGATACTATATTTTTGGATCTACTAAAGATGGATATGGAATTCTTAAGGAAGGGGAAAAATATTTCTTCTTTCAAATGATTCCTAAACCATATTTAATAAATAATATAAAAATCTATCAATCTGATGACGAAAATATACATAAGAAAATTATTGCTGTTAAGGATTGTCGATTGGAAGACTTCGTGTTTGAGGAAGGAGTTCTGAAGTTTGGGAAGAGGTTATGTGTTCTATCAGTACCTGATCTAAAAATGGAACTATTAGATTATTCTCATAGATAAAATTTCTCTATACACCCGGGTATCACAAAGATGTATAGAGATCTAAAGGAATATTTATTGTGGGATAATATGAAACGGGAAATTGTTGACTACGTGTCTAGGTGTCTAGTTTGTCAAAAAGTGAAGGAAGAGAGACAACATCCAATAGGAGTGATGAAACCTCTACCTATTCCTATGTGTAAGTGGGATAACATTATGATGGATTTTGTCATTGGACTACCGAGGACACCTAGAAATAATAATGCAGTATGGGTGATTTTTTATCGTCTCACAAAATCAGCACATTTCCCTCCTATAAGAGAGGATTTACCACTTGAGCGCCTGTAAAGACATTAAATTAATGAAGTTGTAAGACTTCATGGTGAACATCTACCGATTTTTTCTGATCAAGATCCCCGGTTTACATCAAAATTCTAGAAAAGTCTCCAGAAGGCATTGAATACTGAGATTCTTATGAGTACTGCATATCACCCTAAAACTGACGAATAGTCTGAAAGGACTATGAAAACTCTAGAAGACATTTTGAGGTCATGCTCTCTTGACTTCCAAGGTATGTGGGATCAATACTTTCTTTTGGTGTAATTTTCATACAACAATAGTTTCCATTCTAGTATTCAAATGGCTCCATATGAAGCATTATATGGAAAGATATGTCAAAATCCAACTTTTTGGTATAATGTTGGTGAGAGGAAACTTATAGGCCCATAACTAATTGAAGAGGCCACGATAAAGGTAAAGACAATCCAGTCCCATATTAAAATAGTTCAAAGTAGGCAGAAGAGTTCTGCTGACAACTGGAGAAAGGATTTGGAATTCCATGTGGGATATCATGTCTTTCTGAAAGTATCTCCATGGAAGGGTGTCTTAAGGTTTGGTAAGAAATGGAAACAAATCCCCAATTACATCAGACCATTTAAAATTTTGGAAATAATCGGGTTGTAGCTTACCATTTAGCAATGCCTCCAAATATCTCCAAAGTTCATGATATGTTCCATGTGTCATTATTGAAGAAATACATGTCATACCCAACACATGTACTCACCTATGAAGAAATAGAACTGGAACCTGATTTGTTATAATGGGAAAAGCCTATCGGGATTCTTGACATAAGGGAGGAGGTATTGAAAAATCAGAAAAATCATCTAGTAAAGTTTCTTTGGAGGAACCGGAATAATGAGTAAGCAACATGTGAACCTGATTAAGTCATAAATAAGAACCACCCACATCTATTTGGTGGGATTTATACATAAAATTTCAAGGATGAAATTTCCGAAGGAGGGAATAATGTAACACCCCAAACATTTTATGGTATGTTTCACTTAAATAGAATTTATTCATTAAGTAGCCTATATTTCATGAATCATTGAGACTCTATGGAACAAAACATGGTTACTGATAGGATATAACCATAACTTAGCCATTAAATTTAAATTTTCCAGCTCTGTGATTTAAATTTTAAAAATCCAACAAACATGGTTGTGTTTAAAATGATATTTAGAGTCCGATGGAATTAACTTAATTTTTAGTGAATAGTAACCTACCCTTATGAATTGTAATTTTCCCTTATGAATAGTAAATTACCCTTAAGAATATTAATATGACTCTTATTAATGGTATCCATACCCTTGAGTGTATAAATGAATTTAGGCACTTTTAAAATGAAGATGAATATTTTAAGTGTTTATATTTTTCAATTAAATAATGATTTAATTAAATATTAAAATAATCATATTTAGAAAATTATTTTTTAAAAGTAGACATCAATTTTGGATTCTACATGTCAAAAAATGGTTACGGTGAATTTTTGGGATTTTTCTAAAATACATGAATTTTTTATGAATAGTAAAATGTGATAATTTACGATAAATGCTAAATAAGGGATTTATTGAGTCATTGATGATGATCTTCTAATGTAATCCCAATTGGTTAAAATTAAAATGAATTTATTATTGTTTATGGTCATGGAATACTTACTATTCTTTTTAATGAGAAGAAATAACAAACTAATTATTAAAAAAATATGAAAACTCCTCTCCCCTCCACTATATAAACCACCCCTCACCCTCTCTTCCTCCCACACCACTCAAGATTCAATACTTACCTAAACTCTAACAAATACTCTTCCCAAGATCTATCCTGACGTCCAAGACCTTTTGGTCTCACCAAAAGGAAAAAAACAAAGGCCTTAATGAGATTCTCAAGGAGGGGTATTCAAGAGGCGAACCTTTCTTCTCGTTTCTTTCAATTTCTTTTACAAAGTTCCATTCTTTTTTTATATCTTCTCACCTCCACTCATCCAAATTCCATGATAATTATAGTACCTTAAATGTACTGTATTTTCATTTTTCCAAAGGAATATTTCATCATAATATCTCTTTTTCCCTTCCTTTTATATAATAAATGCAAACACCATCCGAGATGTGTTAATTTATCACACTTAAGGAAGACGGGTTTTCAATTTGAATTAATATATTAAATATTGGTCATGAAACATTTTAAATGGTTGAAACAGGTCATAATATATGTATTTTATATTTATTAATTTTTTCAAATCCTTACACATTCATAATATGGAATAATAATACAAAACAAGTTTATTGTGCACAAAACTGCCAAGACACATCCAAGCGTTTATTTTTTACTCATCGAATGAGTCATCCTCATGGTATATAAACAGAATCATTATAAGATTATTTATATATATTTAATTTCAATAATAATTTATATTAACAATTATGTGGGTTTAACCATATTTCAAACAAACATCCATTCAGGAATACAAGTAAAACAGATCATGAAAACCAAAGAAGGAAATGCTACCAAAACAATAAAATTGAATCTCTTAAACCATGAAAAAGGACATTAATAAACATAATAAGGTCATAACATATCAATTAAATGGTGATGTAATTCTGTAATTATAAATTAATAAAGATAAATTTGATTATTCTGGTCATTAAGAATATCAAGAACACCTTCAAGCATAAGGTAAGGGATCATCTCTCTCACTTTTGTTCAAGAATCTCCTCTATGTTGTGATCTTTTTTTTAATGCCTAATGATAGGGTATTATTTAATACCTCCCCCATACTGACCTTATGAAATATAAATAATGGGATACCCCTTTACCTCTCATTAATCCCTCGCAAGAACACTCGTTACCATGCTAAAATGTTTATAAGGGGTTTTCTCATCTCACTTTCAATTTTGTGGGATCTCTATTATTCACCACTTTTTTCTTATATGTGGTATAGGTGAACTTCCATTTGAAATATAGTATCATGATTATCTTTATATTCATTTTATTCTATGATTATTTTTGTGGTTATTAACTTTTGGTCATACGACTCAATTGATTACAAAGTGGTAATGAGCTTTGTCTCAATTTTCACTTCGTTGTGACTTGCTTAGTATTGTGCACCTACTCTTTCTTATGTGGTGTACCTACTGCCCATTTGAGATCACTTTTCAATTGAAATTCTATTCTATTTAAATTTTCATATTCTCATATCATGGATATGATTATTTTCTAAGTTTTATACCATTTTACATATGGTATTAATTTTGAATGTTGTTTTAACTGTGGAAATATTGATGAATCTGTATCCTCTATTGTATACGGATAATGTAAAAGCATATTTATCTTTTGTTTAATCTATGTATAAATAATTATTTGTACATGAAGTAGTAGTTGGGTCCCTCTACATCCCCTCAATACATCAGTATGTCTCCTTAGACAAATCAGTTGGTGACAAACCCTTCGAATTTGTTTCAAAAAATCAGACGGGTTTCTTCCCATAGAACTAAACCGTTTTTACGATATTATGGTATCATGTACTAGATACATGATGTCCAGTTAATAATAATTATATATATTCATTATCAATTATTAATATCCATGAGTTTTTCACTATGAAAAAATCTATGGATGTAGTTTCATTCTGAGTTTATTAATGGCATGAGTTTTTCATTTATTTACCATGCCATGTTGACTATGCCCAATTGTTAATGATTAAGTTAATATTGATTCATGCTTATGCTATTTTTAACCCTTAATGAGAATTTTAGGTCACCCCTTTCATTTTCTAACTTCAACAGGTGATGAAGATGAGATCATTTATTGAGTTCATGTGGATTCAGTTTTTAGTTTTTGTAAAGTATTGTATCTTTTAACCTTTTCCAATGTAATTTTAGTTATATTGTTGTATCTAGTTTCTTCAAGACTACTAACCTGATCATTCCTTCAAGATTTTCATTCCTTATAACCATTCCAATGAACTTAGTAATGCACCGGATCTGTTCTAGAGGGTTCAGGTTGTTACAACTAGTACCTAATCTAATTGATGAAATAATAGATAAGGTTAGAGACATTCAGTATCACATTAAGGAAGATCATATTTGATAGTAAAGATATATTTATAATCATCAGTGAGATCTAAAGATAAAATTTAGTGATAAATTATTCCTATGAATATCTCCTTGGGATAAGTTTATGATATTTGAAACTAATGGAACATTGACCCCTTGATATATTGGACCTTTTCATATTCTTGATCAGATTGGGATAGATTCTTATCAGACAATTCTTCCACATAATCTCTCTCAAGTTCATGATGTGTTCCAAGTATAATTTTTGAGTAAGTGTACTCCTGATTCTTTACATGTATTGAACTCAAAAAATTTACCACTAGAGTATAATCACACTTTTTAGGAACAAGTGATAGAGATTCTGGATCATAGAGAGAACATGGTGAAAAACAAGACCACTCACCTGGTCAAAGTTTTTTGTAAAATATATAATATTGATAATGTTATGTGGGAACCCAAGGATGTTATGAGGTAGAATTATCCTATGTTGTGTGTTTTGGATTAATGGAATTTCAAAGGTGAAATTCTTATAAGGGGGTTGAATGTAACACCTTAAGATTTTATGATATATTTATCTTTAATAAATTTGAATGGTTAAATAGCTTAATTTACACACAACACCAAACTTATGTGAATAATTATTATACATTATAAATTGAATCATATTATATAGTATTTAAATGAAATATATTTATCAAAAACTATTTCAAATTCCCTTAGGAAATATTATTTATCCTAATTAACTATTTTGAAATATTTTGTTTATAAGTATTATTTTTATCATGTGTGTCTTATTTTTTTTTTAAAAATTAATTTTAAGTATTAAATTTGTAAAAAATTGTTTTTTACATATGTATAAAATTAATTAATTGGTTACCAATTTGTTAGAAATTAAATTAAAAGCATTTGAAGGTAAATAGAGATGTTTTTTAAACTTATTTTTTCCATGTATTTCATTTTTATTTTAAATTAATCACCCTTTATGATCTATTTTAATGAAACATTAAGATAATATATTCAGAAAAATATTTCAAAAGCTAATAGTTTTCACTAGGTGTGTAATTAGATTAAAATAAATTTTAAGCTTAAATTTTCATTTATCTAAAAACTATTTTCCTTGCATTTTGCACACTTGTTTTGAAATGAATTTCTACCACTTATACAACTTGAATTTGATAAAATTGATTAAATATTTAGATTTTTTATTCCTAATTTTTTTTGTTAATCCAATTTCATTTCTTCTCATATTTAATACTTACTATGGTAAAAATATAATTATTTTGGAAAAGGTTAAAATGGGTTAATGAGGGGTTAAACTAAAGAGACAAGGGATAAAATAACTTAGAAGCTTGCCTAAATACTATTGTATGAGTGTATTTTGATCCTTTATCATAAAATATTATAAATGGAGTCACTTTGGAGCCACTTTACCCAGATATTGACTTTATTATATTTTATTATTCTACATAATTACAAGGGTGTGACTCCCCTCCCCTATAAAAGGGAACCTCCTCTCCTCTCTTATCCACCCCACTTGAGCACGTTATCCAAAAAAAACTTCAAAAATATCTTCTAAACTTCTCTATCGATGTATTATAGGTGTTTCTCTTCTTACGTTACCAACCCAAGGGTCCTTAAAAAGATAATAAAAGGAAGTTTCTCAAAGAAGAGGTATATGTTCTTACAAATGTTTTTCAAGTTTCATTCTTATTTCACCACCAATAAATATTCTATAACCATATCAACTTGATGAAATCAAATTATTTTCTATAATAATTTTTTTGTTAATTTTACACCCATTTCCTATCCACTATATATCTAATTGAAAATAAAATCATCGCTCATTTGTACATATGGACAACCATCTCCATGAAGTGGTGTCTTTTATTTTTCATCACCATCTCTCTTATATGGGTATATATATTAATTTAATTGATATATATGATTATTATAAAATTATTATTATTATAGATATATATTATATTATTTAACTTCTTATTCTTCCATCTGTTGAAAAATGATAATATCATTCATGCATATGTATGGACCTCAACCTCCACAAAGCACTATGATTTTTTTCTTTTCCATTTTACATGGATGGAAATAAGGATAGATTAATTGAATATATATGATATTCATGATGTAATAATTACTATGGAAAGATGAATTATTATTTTCCTTTATTTCAATATATCCAGTGAAAAGTGGAAACACCACTCGTGCGTACATATGAACGACTGTCTCCATGATGTGATGTAATTCACATTTCAACAAAAAAAATTATTAATGGTTATAAAATTACATATAATGAATAAATATGATATATATGAAATGATTAATATTATTTAGATGATTAAACCATGACCAATGTTCAAATATCAGAACCATTTAATTGAAATACGCATAGAAAACAGAATAGTTACCACCAAAATGTTCATTTTAATAAAGAATTATTAATAAAAGGAAAATTAAAAATTATAAAATAATGATACATAGTATGTTATAGATAAATATGATTCTATAGTAGATTCATAATATATATATACTTATATATATTTCCTACTAAAGTTTTTAATGTGCACGCAATAAGACAGGACTTCATGCACTAGATTTATGTTATAATATTTTCTCTATTTGTGATAGTCTATGTTAAATTTCACTTAATGGAAATTACAAGATCCTTATCCTTTGAACCCTATATATTTTCTTATACTCTATTTATTTTTTGTGATTTTAATTTTTTCCATAAATTTTCCTCACTTTTTTTCTTAAAAATATTGAGAAATTTGTTTTATGAAAAAAAATAACTTTTTTCACCATTTAGTCAGGAATATTTCTCCACAGTATCCATGTTCTCTAAAAAATTTTCAAATAAATTTTTTACTAGGATTAAATGATTGTTTAAATTAATTTTTAATTATATTTTAAATTCTTTTAAATGGTTAAAAAGTTATCTTCTAGTCATTTTTTAAAATGAGGTAATTTTAACTTTTTACTGAAAATGTGAAAGGAATATTTTTTTAATGTTTACCACATGAATGGATTTCCCTCCATTATGAACACTCAATTATTTGAAGATTACTTTACAAGATTATATAGTTATTTTAAAAGAATATATTTTCCTCAATATTCTAGGAATTTATATTTTTAAATGTGAAACAACTTGTCTTTTGAGCCGAGATAGAATTCAAAGGGAATTTGAATTTTGGCATGTAGTGGATGGTCCATTTTAAGAAATGAGTCTGAAACTTAATTTCGAGAGTTGTAATGATTAAACACACTTCTTTAGACTTTTTAAAAGTCCTTAGGGGTTCCTTTTGTGCTCCATTGAATTTCAGGAGAGTCAAGCTCTGAAAACTCAAAATGGAAGTTGACTGACAGAGGTACATGGTTTTTATGAAACTATGTGACCCTCCAACAGAAAACCATGTGACTTATGTAGGTGAAAAAATGTAAGGTTTATGGGATACACATGGTATCCCAGAACATAAAACAATACTTCATGGTTAGTTCTAGGTATGTAGTATTCTTTCACTATTCATCTCATGGTTGGAACACGGTTAGGGAAAACTGTGTGGCATAAGCATGCATGGTTATGGTTCCAAGCAGTGTGAGATGTACGGTCAACCATGGTTTGGCCAGCCGTGCATCCAAACCATGCGGACTAGTTTTGAGGGTGAAATTATCCTTTTCCCCTTAATAATTTTTGTAAAGACCCAAATTTTCCATGTAATGTTTTTTAATTATATGGAATTATTACAAGTCTACGAAAATTGAAGGTGCATGATTCTGAGGCCCGGTGTGCCCGAAATGAATTTTTGAACTTTTTTTAAGTTATATTCTATAAATGCACAAGTGAATTTTTCTATATTTTGAACTGGTAATCAGATTAAAAATCTGAGGGAACTGTTGAATCTGAGGCACTGAGATTCGCTTAAGGGAGGTTTCACTTCGACTGTAGTAAGTCTAGTGAAAACGAAAGATTTTGGGAATTTTTAAAAGAATAATAAAATAACTTTATTATTTTCTTTATTTCTTTATTTTCCTCCAATGGACAAGCGGTAGTGTGGGACTAGCGACATGTCAAGCCATTAAATGAATTGACCCTTCAAATCCTAACAAACATCATCATTGGAATTTAAGAAGGTTCCTATTAAATGAACCCACATAAATTCCATGATCATTACTTACCGTCCACCTATCCTATATATATAGAACTTAGGGAGGAGTATTGGAACAACTTCACCAAGTGATGAAGCTCCCGTAAAGTGCCACGACACCCAACACATGGAGGATGGAGCCGGTTCCGGCGAGCGGTGACGAACGACATTGAACCCCAAATCGAAGAAGGATGATTGAGCAGTATCGTTGGCGGCTTGTTGTGGGGGAGATGAATACTGACACTTCCTCAATCACAGGCATTCTCCATGGTTATTGAGGTAGGGTTTACTTTTGTTTCTAGTTTCAAGAGTTTATAAATCCTTTACCATCCTCTTTCTATCAAGCTAATGCGAAGGGTGTGGGCCAAATGAACAAGGCCCGGACCCTCCACCCTTTTTGTTGGAAGTTCACGTGTCCTTCGCGAGCAATGCTTGGGGATAGATGAAACCCAAGACGGTGGGAAACAGTGGATTCCAACAATGATCAGCCGCAGAGGAGATAGTGGCACGCCGTCGTGCTCCATCGGCAAAGAAGGCTGTGGTGGTAGTTGCAACGAGTGGAGACAGCAGTCGACTCGTCCGTCCACGAAGGAGGTGGCGGCGTGTCGTCGTGCGCTACCGGAAAAGGGGGTTCTGGCATGTAGCTGTAGTGTAAAGTATCGGCCAGCACTGGATATATGTAGAGGAAAGTGGAGTGGTGCACCACTGGGGGAGGCTGTGGCTTGAAGCCGCATTAGGTGGAGAATGTTGCGGCCTTTACGTCGCGCCAAGCTAGTGGACCCCCCCCCCCATCAGCCGAAAAGGCCAACAGGTAATTGATGTGGGACAGCGCCCCACTAGCTGGCTGAAATGGCTTCGTACCCATGGGAACCTTTGCAGCACAGGATGGACTTTCCCGAAGGAGGGTGCAGCCGATCACACATCAGTTGGCTAGCCTTACCCTCGGAGCAGTTGATGTTGAGAGTCTGAGTTATCCTATAGTGGTGGACTAGTATGTCAATGTCTTACCAGATGATGTTCCAAGACTACCTCCTCACAGAGAGGTGTACTTTTACAACAACCTATACCCAGAGATAGCATCGATATATACACCATCATATCATATGGTTCCCATGGAGCTTCGTGAGTAACGGGTATAGTTGTAGGACTTTTAGAGGAAGGGTTCATAAGGCCAAGTGTTTCTCCATGGGAAACACTGATTTTGTTCACCAAGAAGGTAGTTGGTAGTTTGAGACTCTGTGTGGACTATTGGCACCTTAACCATGTGACAATGAAGAAAAATTATCCACTTCCAAGGATTGATGATCTTTTCGATCAGTTGAAGGGAGATCGATGGTTTTCAAAGATAGACCTCAGATCAAGATATCATCAGCTCAGGGTACGAGAATATGATGTGCAGAAGACGGACTTTAGATGTCAGTATGGCCACTACGAGTTCTTGTTTATGCCTTTTGATGTGACCAATTCTCCTACAGTGTTCATGGGATTCATGAACAGGATCTTCCAGCCATACCTAGATCGCTTTGTGGTGGTCTTCATCAATGACATCTTGGTATACTCAACGACAGAGGAGGAGCATGCCTATCATCTGCAGATAGTTCTGGATACACTCTGAGATCACTAGCTTTATGGTAAGCTCTCGAAGTGCCAAATCATGTTACGAGAAGTCCACTTCCTGGGAATCGTTATCTTGGATTCTGTAGTTACAGTGGATCTGGAAAAGATAGAGGTTGTACATTCTTGGGAGCCACCCAAGAGTGTGACCGGGTGTGGGGTTTCTTAGGATTGGTTGGGTACTACCAGAGATTCATACCCGAATTTTCCAGAGTTGTGGCACCCTTTTCATCATTGAAAAAAAGGGATATCCCTTCATGTGGACGGAGAGATGCTAACAGAGTTTTCAGGAGCTGAGGGAGAGACTGACGAGTGCCCCCATCTTGAGACTACCAGAAGAGGGTGTTGGGTATGTAATCTATTGCGACGCATCTGGGGATGGACTTGGATGTGTCCTAATGCAGGAGAGAGCAGTGATTGTGTATGGATCTCAGCAGCTAAGACAACATGATAAGAACTATGCTACCCATGACCTGGAGTTAGCAGAAGTGGTCTTCGCCTTGAAGATGTGGCGACATTACTTGATGGGATAACGTTTTAAAGTCTACTCTGATCACAGGATTATTAGTTATATCTTCTCTTAGAAGGACCTGAACCTGAGACAATGTAAATGGATAAAGTTCCTCCAAGACTATGACTTTGAGGTAGTTTATACTCTCAGGAAGGGGAACATGGTTGCAGATTCACTCGGCAGGAGGTCTGGTCTACATTTGCTGATTGAGGAGACAGAGTAGCTAGCCACGTTGAAGATATCCTTTGTGGATAGAGATGGAGAAGCTTACCTCCAGTATATGACTATCACTCCCCCACTTCTTCAGGGATTTCTGGAAGCACAGCTTGGGGACATTGACTGCGAGGCTCGACCTGATCAGATATCCTCAGGAAAGGAACCTGAAGGATTTTCTGAAGGTGGGGAGCATGGCGTCCTATTTAGAGGACTCACCATGGTAACAGTGGTTCTACGAGAGGAGGTGTTGAGGGAGTTCCATACATCCCCTCTGGAGGTACATCCTGGTGTGGAGAAGATGTACTATGACCTCCAGAGTCAGAACTAGTGGCCAGGGATGAAGAAAGTTATAGCAGAGTTTGTTTCACGATGCCTCACTTGTTAGTAAGTGAAGGTCGAGCATCAGGTTCCAGCAGGCTTAGCACAACCACTAGAGGTGCCGGAGTGTAAGTGGGAGGGTATCTCCATGGAATTTATGATAGGGATTCCATGTATGTTTCGGGGAAATGATTCCATCTGGGTGATCGTTGACCAACTCATGAAGTCAACCCACTTTCTACCTATTCAAGAGTAGGTATCAGAAGACGGATTAGGACGCCTCTACATACAGAAAATTATACGGCTTCATGGGGTTCCATTAATGATAGTCTCTGACTGTGAAGCATGTTTTACATCCTATTTGTGGAAGGGGTTACAGGAGGATTTTGGGATTCAGCTACTTTTGAGCACTGCCTTTCATCCTTAGATGGATAGTCAGATAGAGAGGACCATGCAGACACTGGAGGATATGATTTGTGCTTGCATCCTATATTTTGGCCGTAGTTGGGAGGATCACTTTTCCTTGTTGAAGTTTTCATACAACAACAGCTATCACTCCACCATTTTTATGTCACCGTTCGAGGACGTATATGGTCGGCCTTACAGATCACCTCTATGATGGACAAACCTAGAAGAGTTGGCACTTATGGGTTCGAAGTTCGTAGAGGCTACCACTGAGAAGGTGCAGATCATCCAGGAGCAGATAAAGACTGCATAGAGTTGGTAGAAGTCTTATGCTAACCAGAGATAGATACCTTTGTAGTTCATGGAGGAAGACCATTTCTTCCAATGGGTCTCACCTAGACAAGGTTTGCAGAGATTTGGAAGGGGTGGCAAGCTATCTTCGAGGTTCATCAAACCTTTTTCAGGTTCTCAGTAGAGTTGGAGAGGTGACGTATCGTCTGGATCTTCCCCCATAGTTTCACCGAGTGTATTACATTTTCCATGTGTCGCAGTTGAGAGTTTATGTGCATGATCCATCCCATGTCATTGACTGGGGTGAGATGGACATTGATGATGGTACGACCTTTACTGAGGTTCCAGTGGTGATTGAGGATCAGTAGGAGCGTGTCCTTCATAGATGATTGATACCTATAGTATGTGTTCATTGGCAGCACGGAACCTCCATGAGAGAACATTGGAGAGGGAGGCTCATATTCGTGCTCAGTACACCCCATTTGTTTCCTTAGTCTATATTGTGGCTTTTGGGGATGAAAATATCTAAGGTGGAGAGAATGTAAAGACCTAGATTTTCCTTGTAATTTTTTTTAATTACCTAGAATTATTATGAGTCTGCGAAAATTTTCGACGCATGATTCTGAGGCCCGGTATGCCCGAAATGAATTTCTGAACTTTTTTTAAAGGTACATTCAGTAAACGCATGGGATGTGTTTTCTATATTTTGAACCAGTAATCAAATAAAAAAACTAAGGGCACCGTTGAATCCACAGCACTGGGGTTTGTTTAAGGGAGGCTTCACTTCGACCGTAGTAAGTCTAGAGAAAAAGTTATATTTTTGGACTTTTTAAAAGAATAATAAAATAACTTTGTTATTTTATTTCATTCTTTATTTTAATATAATGGAAAAGTGGTAGTGTGGGAGCAGAGACATGTCAAGGCATTAAATGGCTTGACCCTTCAAATCCTAAGTAACAACATCGTTGAAATTAAGGAAGGTTCCTATTAAATGAACCCCCATAAATTCCACAATCGTTACTTACCCTCCCCCTCTCTTATTTATATGGATCTTGGGGATGAGTATTGGCACAACTTCACCAAGCAACAAAGCTCTAGTAAAGTTCTACGACGCCCAACACTTGGAGGACGGAGCCGGTTCCGGAGAGTGGTGATGAGCGATGGGTGTTCTCAGTCACAGGAGTTCTTAATAATTCTTGAGGTAGGGTTTAATTTTTGTTTTAGTTTCAAGAGTTGATAAATCTTTTATGACCCTCTTGCTATCAAGCTAATGTGGAGGGCTTGGCCCAAAAAAAAGGCTAGACCCTCTGCCCTTTTTGTTGTAAGTTGATGTGTCCTTCAAGAGAAATGTTTGGGGCTAGACAAAACCCAGGATGGCGGATGACGGCGGCGGCCAGCAACGACTGGCCGCGAAGGAGATAGCAGCATGCAGTCGTGCGCCGCTGGTGAAGTAGGTCGTGGTCGTAGCCGCGGTGGGTGGAGATGGTGGTTGGATCGTCCAGCCGTAAAAGAGGTGGTGGCGTGCCGTCATGCACTGCCGAACAAGGGGGTTAGGTCATGTAGCTCCGTTGGGCAGCGGCAGCCATCGGTAAAGGAATTCGGAGCGGCACGCCATCGTGCGCTGCTGGAGGAGGCAGTTTCTTGAAGCCGAGGAAGGTTTAGAACAGCGCATACCTCGTGCCATGCCTCATTGATGGACCCCCGAGTCAGCCAAAATGGACTACCAGTAATTGTGGTGGGGTATCTCCCCACTGAATGGACGAAACGACCCCATACCCATGAGGCCAGCTGGGAAGACCGGTCCGCCTTCTAGCAGACGGGGTCGAACGCGGGTCGGCCGACTGGGACAGACGTAGGCCAGCCGACCAGGCCAGACCCACCCAGTAAACTGGACCCACTCAGTGGGCTGGGATAGACCCACAGCCCAGTGGGCCAATGCGGGTGGGCAGAGTCCCACCCGACGGGCCAGGCTAACCGCAGCCCAGGCCCGCGAACCGAACCCGGCCGACCCCGATGGGTTAGACCCAGTGAACAGGGTCGAACCTTAGCGGGCTGGACTCGAGCGGGGTCAGGTAGATCCTGGGATCTGTTGTGTCAGGCCGGCATGACCGAGTCGGACTGAGTCCCGACCCAATTGGTCCCCGAATAAAGAAATGCTCATAACTGACGAACTGATTGTCCGTTCAACACACCGTCAGTAGCGTTCGGATCCATTTTGGGAAGCGGTTCCTTTTGGTATAATCCACTTGATTTTTGGATAAATATTGGAGTATGGATGGGTTGGATCAAATATGAATCTAACCAGGCCCTCAGAACTAAAACGCTTATAAATCACAGAACGGGCGTCCAATTTACGCGCCATCTATAGCGTTGGAACCCTAACGGCATGGCAGTCCTTTGGAATACTTCTTAGTGGAGATTCATGGTAGTTGAGGTATGACTTATGTTTTGAGGAGTGGTTATCTCAGAATCAAGCGTACTATGAGTGGGAATCTAGTGGCTGGGAGTGAGGTGGAGGTTGGAGACAGATCATACGGAGGTTAGTACCGAGAGATCCTATGTGGGTCAGCACTCAGCGATCTTATGTGTGTCAGCTCATACTGATCCTATGTGGATCAGATCCTATGTGGGTCATTGAGGAGGTTAGTACCTATTTACTCTAGGTTGGTCAGATCCTGTGTGGATCATGGCGGGGGTTTGTACCTATCAATCCTGTGTGGGTCGGACTCTGTATGGTTAGCAGTAGTGCCTCTTAACAGAATAAGATGATCTAGCTTCGTGACTGATCATCTATACTTCTATAATTCACTAATACCTGGTGTGAGCTGAGTCTTTTACCTTCATGGTGATACCTGGGTGGTACTTTTACCTTTGTGGTGATATCTTGATGATGATACATGTGTCTTAATTTTACCTTCGGGGTGATATCTTTGTTGTGTTATCTGTGTGGTACTTTTCCCTTTGTGGTGTTATCTTCATGGTGTTAAATGTGTGGTAAATTTACCTTCATGGTGTTACCTTTGCAATATTCTTCCCTCTTGTATGATACAAGTATATCCTGATAACTTAGGTATATATATGGTAATATACCTAATTAGTGTTGTTGACTGCTTCATGCTTTGTGATTGAGGTCTTGCTTTGTGGTTTTTCATTTGTGGAACTCTAGGAGACCTTTGGGGGTCTTGGGGTCTACTGAGTATTGTTATACTCACCCCTACATGGGCTTCGCCCACACCTTGTTGTGTCTTATGCAGACGATGGACAACATGGATTGAGGCTGAGGGATCAAGGACTGGACAGTGCTCAGAGGTGGACCATTTGACGTGGCATGTCACAGGACCACTGGTCATGAGTTGTACCTACCCTTCAGGTAGGAACCTCAGTGGATGATCCAAGAGATTTTTTTCTCTTTTCAGTTGTACTTGTACTTTCCAGTTGGGCTTTTATTCCGGACTCTTTACTTTCAACACACTTTTTACTGTATCAGATTACTTTTTGGTTGCCTCTTGTTGTGCTCTTGGATTTGTATGTTTGTACAGTTTTAAAGGCAATGCCTTCCCGTTAAGAGATACGCCATTTTGGTGCTAGTCTCCAACCCCTGGCCTATAGAGGTGGGCTTTGGGTAGTCATGGCACTGGCCCTGGGGGATGGGTCGTGACAATTTTTAAGCCTTCTTTTCTCCTTTCTTTTCTTTCTCCTCCACCACCGTGCTGAAATCCCTCTCTCTTGGGTTCTATGAAGCCTAAACTGGGCGTTGATAGATACCCTCAATATGTCATCAGAATCGAGCATCATCAGTCCTTATGTATTCCTCTTAGTAATCTCTACATTCCATTTTAACCTTACTTCATTTAGTTTTCTCTCAACATAGTTATAGTGGTGCGAGTTCATTTTCCCTATTTTCTTAGCAAAGATTGGTTTCATGGATTTCCTCAAAAAGTTAGAAAAATCAAGGCTTCATATTAGATGAGTGGAATTTAATAATAATAAGGTAGGTGTTACATGGATTTTTACATTAGATTTCATGGAATTATGAATATTTTGTTTTGTGCTACATATCGGACATTTCCACATGTCGCCTTAAAATTGAGTTCTTCATTTTAAGTTGGTATCATCACCCTGTATTACTCCAATTTAGACTTGTTTGGTAATTCAAGGATATAAAAATCAAATATAAACACCCATTGGGTGTTAGGGTTTTAATTATCCATTTATAATTAAATAAATCAATGCCTGGAATTACTTCTAATAATTCTACTTTGTTTTTAAATGGAATTTCCCACTATAGGGAATTACCTAATCGGTAATGGCACCTCCTAAGTGTCATAATTAACTTGGTTTTTTCCCCATGTTTTCAGGATATTGTAAAATTATTATTTAAATTGAAATGATTTATGACTCTTGTAATTGATTCTTGTTTATGAACAATGAATTTTCTGATAAAAAATGCCATGTTTTTATAACAAAACCCCCCAGATGAGATGTGGTGTCCTCTAAATTAAAATATGGAAATTTTTTATTTATATCATGCATGTCTTATGGCTTGAGTTTCCATATTCCTTTATGATAGTTCTTTTTTATGTGTCATGTTATAAAACTTCCCATTTTGTGTTATTAAATGGATTTTCCCTCCTTTTATAGAGATTTTTAATGAACCAAAGCACCTTCAACATGATTGGATCATCTTATAGATTGAATGTCTTGGACCAAACCTATCTAAATTACTAATGAACCAAGTTCCTCCTAATGTACTAGCTATCTTTTTAAATGATATTTCACATGTAGGTAATTTCCTATTTGACCATGGTACATACTAAGTAACTTCTTGATCATTGTAAAAATAGTTTCCATGTTTGTTATATTAAATGGAATGTATTAAATGGAAGGACATGTTCAAGATGGTTTGACTTCCTTGAAAAAATTAAATGGTTTAATTGAAATGGAATTTAATTTTTTAGTATGAACGCACCTCTTTTTATAATTAAATAAGAATGGATTATGTGATTTGTTATAATTTTAAATCCCTTAGTTATAATTGGGCTTAATAAATGTAAATCCGGAGAGGTAATACCTCATGGATATATTATAAATATCATTATGCCTTGATATAGGATATAGAACTATGGTAAGGGTTCTATTGAGCATTTAAGTATCAATATTCCTTACATTGGGTGTGGAGCATGATGTCTCACACCATTGATACTATGTGAATGGTGGGAATGATGTGCCACATCCCTTATTGAGTGTTGTCATGAAGACACACTCATGAATTTAAGTATTGACATGATGTAACACTCACCATATCAAGTAATAAGAATAATTTATCCCAATCACTATGAGATGCAGGGCATGCACCATTTGGTTTGAGATTATAGGCTCATTCAGACTGGTTAGGGATGACCAAGTTACGCCCTAGTCCATCCATCACATAGAATTCTATGTATTTGGCCACTTACATTCACACATACATGGTTCATATAGGTGGATGAAATATATATATATATATATATATACATATATTATTGTTATGGTTAATACATTCATTCCAACCATGAGTCGAAGCAGGTGGAGCCCCCAAGTTTCCTTTAGGAACCTAAGTGGGTTGGTCATTTATTTCAGTATTGTTTATTATTTCTTTCTACCTACACACTAATTTACTTTATATTAACGGACTTGTTTAAGTTCTAGACACTAAGGATAGTAACATACTAGAATTTATATCACTTTTCTCGGGTTTCCATTTCACTAGGGTACCCGAGAAAATCTCATCTTCGTATGAGCCTGAATTATTGGTTGAGCTGATTGGATTATACCTAGGAGTTAGGAGCACATGAATGATTTGAAACTCGGGATTATCATAGACATCACCCTTAGATATTTTATTTTATTTTATTTATTCATGTACTAATCTGCATTTATTTCCTTATGTATGTCTACTATTTTTGTTACATATCATCATCTAGAAAGGCATGCATTGTTGTATGTTGATTTTGGTCATTTTTATTTAGTTAATATTGTTCTTCTTTGGCTTCTATGTATTTCTTTTATTACTGCATCTTCTGTAGTCTATTATTTAATATATGATCTACCATTATGCTACTATGATCATGAGGGTATATTATCCCCTCTATCACCTCCTTGACCTTCACTGCTAGTCGACATCCTCTGTTGTATAAGAAGATGTGCTTGAGGTCATGTGAACCACTAGTCTAGCTATCTGTTTAGTGGTCATTTAGGATGGGATGTTACAATGTTTTATCGTAGCCTTTATTTTTTGTTGTCATACTATTTGGATTTAGAAGATAGGAGACTAGGAATCTGTCAATGCTTGGTAAATAGGTGTGTTTGGGAATGATCACCCAACCAATGGTAAAAAGTCTAAGTAACTAGGGGTGGTATTGATTTTCATGTTTTTTTCTATTACAATTGATTATGATTTCCCCTTGAGTGTCGAGTTTACTTTCTGATTCTTTTTTATTTATGAAATGTATGGTATTTTTCCATTGGCCTGTTATGGAATGGATAAATCAGTACATGTATCATTATAGAAACATATAAATTCACATGTCATGCATATTCCATTCAATGTAGTTGCATTCATAGGTTGTATGTTGATCGTGATTGTAACACCCCAAGGTTTTCTAAAAATAAATTGAAATGCTTGAAATTTTGTTTAATGTAGATATTTATAAGTAGCATTTTAACATAATTTTACTGCTTCTATGTTTTGAATTTCAAAAAATGGTCATCTAAAATTGTGTTCAGTATGTTATTTTGAGTCTATTAGAACCAACTTGTTTTTTTGGTGAATAGTAACATACCCTTATGAATAGTAATATTAATTGTAATATGACCCTAATGAATAGTAAATTGTATTATTATTTTATTTTCTTAAGTATTTAAGATAATGACATCTTGATTAATTTCTAAATGTGATATAAAAGTAGTTATAGTTTTTAAATTATTAATTTTTGAATTAAGTATGATTTTATTTAAAAATTAAATTAAAAATATTAAGAATTTTTTTTTCAAAAAATGGACTTCATTTTGGAATTCTACACGTCGATAAATGGTTAAGGTGAATTTTTGGGATTTTTCTGAAATAGTTGATTTTTTGATAAATAGTAAAAAATATAGTTTTGAGTTTCAGTGTGTTAATGACATCATTAATGATGTAATAGTGATGTAATAAATCTGGTAGAATTGTGTATAGTAAAATAAGTTATGAGGTGTCCCATGTGGCTTATACCATGGGAAAATACCATGGGCAAGCCCATGTTTTTGCAAATACCACTAATGAGGTGTCCCTTGGAAATTATTAAAATAATCTCTCACATTTGCTATAAATACCAACCCATTCCTTCATTAACTTCATTCCAAATTCCTCATCAATGAATATCTGGCCTTTTTACCTCCCTATTATCCCTCATAATGTTTCCTTAAGCCCCTAAGGTCCCAACCATCAAGCTCTAGGATTTACTCTATAAGGTAAGAAAAATCTCAATTTCTTTCTTTTTCTATTCAAGTTCTCTTTTATGTGGTATAACTTTCGAGTTTCCATACCATTTTCTTATTTCCTTATTATTCATGACCTATTATATATAATTATTCATTTCTATATGTCTGACCCTTTCCCCCTCTCTTTTAAATATTTTCTAAAACCATGTGGCATAGTTATTAGGCTACTGAATTTTTGTAAGGGATTTTTCAATTATTCTTTTATTTTGAGTTCATTTATTTTTTATTATTTCTTCATCTCTTCTTACCCAAGAGTCATGAAATATCCATAAATCATGTATATTCTGGATTTTCTCATGTTCATGGAAAAATCATCATCATTATTCTTTTCCTCTCCCTCTTATTCAAGGAATAAAAACATTGTTTGTGATGTGTCGAATTACCGACATCGTGGATGATGTGATTTCAATTTCCATTAATTATTCTAAATCTAGTCATGAAACCATTTATTTGGTTGAACCAGGTTATAATATATGTATTATGTAACATCCATGGTTCTATAATTCCTTTGTACTCATGGTTTTAATTTATAAGACAAAATAAGGTTGTTATTAACAAAGAACCACTAAAATTATATAAACGGACATCAATGATGTTTTAACTTATGAATCATCATCATATAAAAAATCAAAATGATAAATGGTATAAATTATGGTAATGGAAATATTTAAATACCTTTACATTCCTATTCTATATTTTCACTTCCAATCAACTATAACATCCATCATAAACCAATCGTGGAAATCATGTAAGGAACTCACCCAAAACAGTGCAAGGAACAAAATACTTACAATTATGGGGTGAAATGAGGTTATGAAATGATTATATAAGATGTTATAAACATGAAAAAAAAATTTATAAAATAATAATAACACTCTTTTAACCATTATACAGGAAGTTTAAGCAGTTTTTTAGTAAGACAAGACTGAGGTAAGGGAATTCTTAACCTGATTCTCATCCTTTGGGTTAACCTTTTTCTTCATTATTTATGTGGTATTTAAATTGTTTGTGTGATGAC
Source organism: Viscum album (assembly GCA_963277665.1). Lineage (NCBI taxonomy): Eukaryota > Viridiplantae > Streptophyta > Magnoliopsida > Santalales > Viscaceae > Viscum > Viscum album. The sequence continues at coordinate 360,756,754 of OY728131.1, forward strand.
TTCAGATTATACAATGTTTAATTTTGTATATTTATAGATTATATACATATTTCATCCACTCTATTAAGTCCCACTTCAATTATATGATATTTATAAGGGATTTTTCTTTTAAAATCCTCTTTTAAAATTCTATTTTACAAATTTCAAAAGAAAAGTTTTTATGTTAATATTCATGTTGTATGATTATGTTCTAGATCTTGTAAATTGTTTATTATGAAAGGTGGGAGATATATTTCCCTCCAATTACATTGGGTATGTGTAAGTTAGAGGTCGTCTGTATGGTTACTCCAAGTGTAACTGTGATGGTTACACAAATAGTAAGGTAGCAGTGAGGGTTACAAATTATAAGGTAGTAAAAAGGGTTACAAGATTATGTAAGTAATTCCCCAATATACCTTTATGGTTCTACTTATGTTTTTAGGTATTGTTTAAATATTATGTTTCACAATGTAAGTATATATATACAGGGGATAAGTATGTCTTATCAAAATGATTTCATACGTTATAAGTATTCATGGAGTAATGTGTTCTTTCCTTCTTTTTATATCCCTTACTGAGTTTGTGTCCTCATACCAAGTTTTAAATGATTTTTCATAGGTCAATGGATGTATAATAAAAGGAAATAATCCATGTTAAATGTTGAAGAATTGTCAAGGAATCATGTTTTAAGTTTTAATTTTTTTTAATTTTGAAAAAAATGGAAACTATTTTTATGGTATCCACTCTGTAACAATGTGTAATGATATGAATATATTATGTCCCAATTATCTAAAGCTCTAAACTTGGAAAGATACTTAATGTAAAAGGAAGTGTTTTCTTGAATAAATTCAAGATTACGTATTTAATATGGTCGGGTCCTTATAGTGATGATGTTCCTTATGTGTTTATTAGAATGACTGTTATATTCCCTACTAGGTATATTGGTGATATGCTTAGTTTTGAACCTATTTAGGTTTTTCTTTATCCTTCCTATTTAATAATTGGTAGGTGATAATATTACATGTTGCCTGATTATTTAGCATTTCTTTCATATTCATTATAATTCTTTTGATAACATGCTTGTTTTGATTTGGGTATATAAATTTTTTCATGTATAGAAACTATGGGATTAGATTAAATGAGAACCAGTTTTTAGTTGTAAGGTGTATGGGTGCCTTAAAATTGGGAAAATATGGCCCATGTATTCGAACAATCTTTTGAGATTTATATATATATATATATATATATAGAGAGAGAGAGACCTTTATTAAAATATAAAATATAATAAATTTGAAATTTTAATTTGATTTGGTCACGATTAATGGGAGGAAAATTCCAACCTGTAAAGTGTATGGGTGCTTTGTAGATTGGTATATAGAAATCTATATAACTAAACTATTACATGTCAGCATGTTATATTTATAAATGGTTATAAATGTAAATGATGTTCAATATTTGACCTAAAATGAATTAGTCAACTTCCTAAATGCACAACTAGACCTAAGTAGGTCAGTTGGGGCATGTTTTTTGTGATAAAAAACCCACTACTAGTGTTTTGAAACATTGATAAATAAACAAGTGTTATTGGGTCACATTTTGATGAACCCGAGTTGGTTTAATGAGACCCCCATAGGTCACCTTATGTACTACCAAGTTTTTTATTTTATATTTGGAACGTGTTGTTCTGCATTAAATAATTTACTTTATTTAATATTGAGTGTGAATCAACTTAATGAATTTAAAATTGAACCTTATGATGTATCCTTAATTTAAAACCTCATGTAAGGTAAGATTAAATATCTCATTGAGTTTCCATGGAATATAAATGTGATCATTTTCCAGAGGTCTTTCTCCTTTTTTGAAATGGCTTAAATGATGGGCGCTTGAGCTTAGTGACTTTCCGAATGGCGTGACCTAATGATAGGTTCGACACTTGTTCTTTTATAAGGGTATATCCCAAGGTAGGTTTCACCCTTAGAGCTTAAATTCCAAGATAAATTTTGTGATATCTCAACAATATGGTGTCATTCGGGTGTCATTGTCCCTAGTAGGACTCTTATATTATAAATGAAACCCTTGTTGGATAGGTGGTCATGGTATCCTTGAGGTTTTTTACGGGCATTATCATCAAGTAATACATGGTTTTAGAATATTAGACATTCCTAGGTCATGATCAGTCGGTTAGTAGGTCTTATAACTCTCTCTTATTTCTCAGTGATGGATGACTCGGTATGTCATCATCCAAGTTAATGGTTGCATGGGGGAATACAACTCTGGGAAAAATATTCTGTATAGACCACATGATACTTGGATTTATAAGGAGGATATCTTGTAGATATTATTAAGGTTGAGTTGTTTTCCCTATAAAACCTCAGGGTAGTGTGCATTCATATACATGGTACCCATCAAGTTTTTAATTGATGTAACAAACCTGCTGAGTTTGGCGGAGTCATTGAGCCTTGAACTTTTGTATATTTTCTCAGTTCATCCCTTGAGTAAAGTGACCTAATCCTTAAAAGAATCAATTTTCTCCAATTCTAAGGATGGAATTACAAGGTATCGGGTGTTTTGAAACGCCATTGTAGTTAATTTCTACCTCATTCTATATTTTTTGACATGGTGATCGTTACTTGGAAGAGTTTCACACATGTGTTTAAGGTTAATATGATATATCACACTTATGAGTATCTATTCTATCCTCCTTTTGATGACTAGGACCCTCCTAAGGTGGGGAAAATATTTTTGGTCCTAGTGAATATGTTTCCTTAAAAGTAGAAGGAACACAACCAAGGAAGAATATTTGAAAAGTGGAGAGTTTTTTTAATGCCTTTGTGGTTGGCATGTTTTGAATCATGTCAATGCTTTCAAGGAATAATGACAATGAAATTGTTGGATTTGTATGCAAAATTTTGAGATTTCATTGGTCATGGATGAGATTTAGTGGTAAATCATGAGTGATCAATGAATTCCTTGGGTGGTAAAGTCATCATGGTTCAGTTAGTGATGTGTCGGCAGATGAAGTTGAGCCTTCTATAAAGTAAGCCGACCAGTAGTGGTTTGTATACTATTATTTTGGTAATTATTGGTACCCACTTATTCTATTATTTATTAGTAATGTCAATTTCACCTGTATTTACATCATCCTCAATGCACTGGGAGAGTATCGACTTTACTCCGAGCTAAAGGTTTCAAATTATTTTCTCTTAAAATAAAAGGGCTTTATTATAATTGTGTACTCAACACATGGTTTCTATTGAGTCATGTTTAGTCCTAAGTGATTCATATGTTTTCATGTAGGAATTCCATAGTTGGACACTTGGACACCATTTGTTTTCTATAGACATTACTGCCACGAAGATGCCTTTTTAGGCTAATTAAATAATCTGATGTAGATGTTTTGGCCTTGTACCAACATATAACTTGTAAAAATAGAGCATGGAATGCCTTGGGTTAGTTCCCTGGACTCTGGTTTAATGAATCTGAGGTTATCTAATTCTTGTTTTCAGGCTCATAGGTAATGCTTAATGGGTGATGATCCTAGTGGGATAGATCTGGATTACACCCTTGATTGTGATGAGGCACAAAAGTTTTAAACAATCAGGTGATGGTTTGACAAAGGAACGTCACTAGAAGTTAGGTATGGGCTTCAGTAAACATGCTCTTTGTAAACACAATATTCCTTAGAATAAGGAATTGCGGTTCAGTTTTCTATATGTTGTTTATCTAAGCTGGTCATTTTTATGAATATTAAGACAAAGGTATCCTAACTTGTTTCCTTGTATTAAGGAGTACAGTTAGTAGAGAATCATTTTTCTTCATGTCCTCAGGTGGATATGAATGTATTATGTGATGACCGAGGCTTTTCATGGAATTTCGAATAGACTTGGCTAAATGAGGAAAGTGGAAACATAACTTGTTGGACTATTTTGAAATCGTTCTAGGAGCATCTATAGAATAGTAGGGCATGCTTGGTGGGAAATTCCAATAGTGGAGGTGTTGTAGTTCTAAATTATCCCCTTTTGATGTTAAGACTTATGGTGGGGAGCACCATCAACCAGATGTTTAAATAGATGATGTTTTGACCATGTCTCTAGCTAAATAGGCCTGTGTAAGCCCTATTTCGGTGTTTTAGTTAGAAATCGAGCATCAGATCGAGTTTTAATGGCTTAAATATTGTGTTCTTAATTAATTATTGAAGGTTTTTTGGGTGTTTGGAAACAAAATGTGACCATTTGAATGAGGCTTCATGACCCATTTAGTTCGGGTTTTTTTTATTTGTCTCTCAAGGATACTCAGGGATGATATGTTCTATGGTTGGAATATTGTAATGTCATGTGTTTTGATCTAAGATATAATTACAAGGGAATTTGAATTTTTGAATTTAGTGGATGGTCCATTTTAAAAATTGAGCTTTAGAATGTAATTCTGAGAGTTGAAATGCTTAAATGAATTTTTTTATACTTGAGTAAAGGTATGATGGGTTCCTTGGGTGTTCCTTAGAGTTTCGAGAGCATCGGCCTCTAAAAACTCAAAACGGAAAAGAATTGGTAGGGGTTCACATTTTTTTTGAAACTGTGTTAACCTCCCATAGAAAACTGTGCAACTTGTACGGGTGAGAAAATGTTAGTCAAACAGGATGTTCACAGTTTCCCAAACCATGTGACTAGCCTGCATGGTTAGTGCTAAATAGAGAGTATGATTTCACTATTCATCACAAAATTGGAACATGGTTAGGGAAAACCATACAGCACAACCATGTGTGGTTAGGGTTCAAAGTAGTGGGAGCCCCTCGTTTGGTACAGGGTTTGGCCAACCGTGCATCCAAACCATACAACCCAATTTATAGGGTTAAATTACCTTTTAACTTAATTATTTTTAAACCTTTTTTATCCTTTTTTTCTTTCTCCTCCTCCAACGTGCATAGATCCCACTCTTTTGGGTTCTTCCAAGCCTAACCTAGGATTTAATAAATCTCATTTTTTCATTATAAAAATCGAGTGTTGTCGAACCCTATGGATTCCTCTCTATAATCTCTACATTAATTTTTAACCTTTCTTCACATAGTTTCCCCTCAACCACATTATCGTGGTGCAAGCTCATTTTCCCAATTTTCAGGGAATATTACCATTTATTATATCTCTTACAAACTTGACCAAATCAAGGCTTGACATTAGATTATTGTAATTTCCTATTCTTGAGGTAGGTGTTATATATAATTTTCCCAAAGTTTTCATTGAATTATAAATATTAATGTTCTATCATATGTCGGCCTTTTCTGCACATTGCCTTAAAATTGATTTATTCATTTTAAGTTGGTATATGAACCTTGTATTACTCCATATGAGCCTTATTTATTAATTTGAGGATGTCAACCTCAACTATGAATACCCCTTAGGTGTACCAGCTTTAAATTTCCCTTTGTAATTAAATGAATTGATGCTTGGAATGCCTTCTAGGAATTCGGCTTTGTTTTTAAAAGGATTACTCATTGTAGGATATTTCTCAATTGTTAATGGTGCCTCTTAAGTTCCATGTAGAACTTGGAATTTTTTTTTCCATTTTGGTAGCTTTTCTAACATGATTCATTAAAGGGAAATGAGTTATCACTCTTGTATTTAATGGATGGTTATCCCAAATGATTGTTTGGTAAACAATTTCATGTTTTTATAATAAAACCCCTCGGATGAGGTGTGTTGTCTTCTAAATTATAAAGTAGTAATTTTTTACTTATATCATTCATTTTTTATGGATTGATTTTCCCTATTTCTTTATGATAGTTCTTGTTTTGTGGAATGTTAGTAAATGGTACCCTTGATGTTTTTAAATGGATTGGACATACTTTTATATAATTTTTTAATGAAAAAAAATGCCTTCTATGTTCTTGGATTTTCATATTAATTGAATGGATTGGCCCACACCTATCAAAATTACCAATAAACCAATATCCTTTTAAGGGCATGGATTTCTTTATAAATGGGATTTTTGAGGTAGTAATTACTAATTTACCATGGTACCTTCTATGTGCCTTCTTGAGCCATATAAAAAATTAATTGTTTAATAGATAAATGGAGTGTATTTAATTTAATGAAATGTTCATTATGGGTTTCCTTCCATGAATGAATTAAATGGTTTAATTGAATTGGAATTGAATTGGGTGGTATGACCACGCCTCTTATTATTATTAAATAAGCATGGATTATGTGAATTATTATAATTTTAAATCCCTTAGATATAATTGGGATTAATAAATGTAAATCATGAGTGGTAATTCCTGATGGATAATATTATAAATAACATTATACCTTTATATTGGCTATGGAATGATGGTAAGGGTTCTATTGAGAATGGAAGTATTATGCTCCCTTACATCCGGTACTTAGAATTATACCTCGTACCTTTGATACTATTTGAACAGTGTTCATGATGTACCATGTCCCCTATTGATTGTTTGCATGACATCACACTCATGACTTTGAGTACTGACATGATGATAGAGTCACTATATCAAGTGATGATCAGGACATTTCCCACTAACTATGATATGTTGGAAATGTACCCTTTGGTTTGATCTTATAGTCTCATTCAAACTGGTTATGGATGACTAAGTTACACCCTGGTTCATCTAGAACCTATTACTCCATGTATATGGTAACTTATGTCTGCACATAATTACTTTTGAAATAGTGGGTGCCCTAGACCCAAATATACAGTAATTTTGATTACCATATCTTGTATATAGTTAGTTATACATGATGTATTCTTACCATTATAGTGCAAGATTTTATACTTCCAATATATAATGTTAATGCCTTAGATTAATTTATGTATCAAAATGTTATAGCAGATCCTAGGATATAATGAGAACCATGAGTTATAATGACATTAATATTTAACAAAGATCCTATGGTCTAGATGCATCATATTGAATGGACACAGTTGGTGTTTGACTATCAGGTGTTGGGGATCATAAGCATTTAGACTTCTTCTCATTAATTTCACACTTGGTAATCTCTATTGGTGATTTCATTTAGATAGACCTACCAATTGGAACACCACGTGTTTTGGGTGTCGTTGGTTGTTCCTATTTAGAGACTTGTGTATTGGTCTCTGGACTTGAGATCATTACCAATGTGTACCATTTGATTGAGTACTTTTATGAAAAGTAAAAACCATGATATTGAAATAGTGGTGAGGTAGCTTTTTTTTGGTGTGTTGTTGGTTGTATGACATTGGTTGAATGGTCGAGAAAGTATTTTCTCTTCTGAGTTGTGGAAGTTGTATATCATAGGCATGGTTAACCAGGATGGTGCTACCTTCATAAGTCTTTGGACAAAGTATTTGAAAGGTAAATCCATACTGTTGGAACAACAAATAATAAAGCAAGAAAAGGATGATGACACAAGTTTGTGTACTAATTTATAAGATATTTGAAGACAAAGAGACTACAATACACAATTAGTGCTCATAGCTTGGTAGTCATTTCTATGATTATCCTTATCTCTTTATAGTCCTTGATGGGTATCTAGACTCTACTCTTGGTCTACGTATTTTATTCACTATTATCAAGATTAAGGCCTAGAGGGTCACACACAATAGCATATTCAAGAATCTTCCCTATTCATTTGAATATGTATATTGGACATGGTGGGCCCCACCATAGGGTTCGAGTGTTGTCCAATGTATCAATCCCCAAATAAATAAATAAATAAATTTTTATTCATGTTAAGAATAATTGGGATTGAATTTATTTACAGTATTTACAAGTTAAGTAAATACAAAAAAAATTATTATTCGAATGAGTGTTATTTTAATATTCAAGGTTCTTTTAATATTAAGCGAGATTGGTGAGTCAAGTTAAATGAATCTGGATTATCACATAATATATTTTAAATATATTACAGGTATGTGATGAAATAATAAATAATATTGACATAGTTTAGTTCATCATAATTATTTATTATGTGGACGTTGAAATAAACTAGGGTCGGGGAACCCAACTCGGTATTTAGAAACTCCACTATAAATAGAGGGGAGGCTCTCTCACCATGTGATTATTTATTCATTTATGGACTGAAAACAAGATCTTATCTCTCCTCACACTTTCTAGAGAGATAGACTCTCGATCCAAGAGCTCAGATCAAGATTTCCCTCAAGCATCGAAAGCATCTCGATGCGGTTATCGACAGGACATAAAAGGTATCATCGGATTACCGTGCTAGCACCTGGAATTCTACAATCAGCACTTCCATGTATTTTTGAAGCACATGTGGATAATCTAGAGGGATCTTGATATGGATCATTCAAGCAACGATCACCAACGATGAGTTTTAGTCGACCGCACCTTTGAATCTGTAAATGTATGTTTACAATTATATTTGTGTTCTATTTTAAATTTACATAAGATCCTCTGACCTTACTGGGGCTCGGATCATCGAAGACAACAAGTTCAGTCATCCCGTTGATGAAAATTTTTAAAATCCCCAGCTCATCAGATTCTGTTGCGGGCCCTGGTTCCTTTAATTAGTTCATATAGGTGGATGAAATATATATATAATATTATATATATATATATATATTTATTTACAGTTCAGAATTTCATTCTATCCCTAAGCCAAATAGGTAGAGCCTCTAGGTTTCCTTTAGTAACTTGAGTGGGTTGGTTGTTTATTTTAGTATTGTTTATTATTTATTTCTACATTTACACTACATTACATTATATTTGTGGAATGTTTTAAGTTGTAGACACTCTGGGTGGTAACCTATAAGGATTTATATCTCACACCCTTCTTGGGTCGCCATTGCACTGGGGTACACAAAAAGATCTCATGTTCGCATGACCATGGATTTTTGCGTGTGATAATTGTCTTGTATATGGGAGTTAAAAGCACATGAAAAATTTAGAGATCAGGATTCTTGTGGAGATCTCCCTCATGCCATTTTTTTTTGTTTATTCGTGTTCTATACTACATCAATTTACTACTGTATGTCTACTATTTCAGTTATGTATAATCATTTGAACATTCATGCATTGTTTTATATTGGTGTTGGACATTCGATTCAGTTAATATTTTTATTCTTTAACTACTCATTATTCCTTTTATTATTTCTTCTTATATTTCCTATTATTAATTTTCTGATATATTATTTTACCACTCTGATCATGAGGGTATAGTCTACCCGTTATCACCTCCTTAGACACTCGCTACTATTCAGTAGCCTCTATCATATAGGGAGTCTCACTTGAGGTCATATGACTCTCTAGTTCAAATACCGGTTTAGTGGTTTGATATTCCAGGATGTTACAAAAACAGACCAAAAGTAAAGATATGTTTTTATTGATTTTGATATCATATTTTAATTTTTTTTCTAAAATATATTTTTTAATTGTGCTCATATTATTTAAGGATGCTTCATTGGGGATATGATATTCTGATTCTATCTTATTTAATAGGTAAATTATGATGATGATGTTCTTCGTATGATTGTGTAAAACTAATTTCCATCCCATAGGTTAATTATGTTATGATGAGATAATGAATGATCTTATAATAATATTCACTTCATTTCTCTGGATATATTATTATATTATTATTATTATATGATTATGAAACCCATTTATTTTTTATGATTTGTTATATGATGTATGATTAATGTTTTTTATCTTTTGGCATACATATGTATGTTTTCCTTTATCTGACAAGTGGGATTGTAATTATATATCCCTCTGATGCATTTGAAAATGGTTGATATATCATAAGATAATATATACTAGAATGGGGACTAAACCCAATTCAGTAAGGGACTTTCTCCACATTGATAATCATGAGATTGAACCTTGACTAAGGAAATGGTAGAATGTGAAGTGAACACGGTCCACTATGATAGTATTATAAGTGATACTTGACTAATGAAATGATTTTCTATGCGTAAAATTGTTCAATAAAACTTCTATGAAATATTCTATTTATTATGATATGTTGTCATGAATCATTATTGATTTATGATGATTTAACACTATTATGACTCATTTATTTTGAAATAAAAATGTTTTATGATGTGTCTCATGTTTCAGGATCAATTAAAGATTGGGTATGAACTTTTTAATTTGTGATCATACTATCATACCCATGTTATTATCTAATACAATAATATGGTCATAGATTGGTATCTCTCATGTTTACCCTTATAGATCATCTGAGATAACTCTTTATTATTTTTCAATTTTCCCTAGGTAATGAAGAAATTTTTTAAGTAGATTATTTCTAAGAAGGGTTCTATTTAATAAGAAATCTATGATAGATATTGAAGATATTTCATGAAATAATTTTATTATATATATAGTCTTCAAAGACATTGAACGTTTTCCATTATAGAGGATGTATTGTTAGGATATGTACGGAATATTCAAGAAAAAAGATGTAATATTTAGGTATATTAGGCTCAAGCCACCTCATTGATGATTGTGGTGGTTGTGGACATCAGAATAGGGAGTGTCCAACCTTCCATGGTAGTTTTCATGGATCCATAAGTCCTCTTTGGGCTCATCCATTGTAAAAGTATCCTTTAAGGCAGTAGCAGCAGCATCAGGATGCTCTAATTTATGATCAGCTGAGAGTGGATATAGTGGTATAAGGATAGCCTCATGATTCACATTTTCCTTAGGGAAAATAAGCAGAGTGAAACCATTAATGTGGTCACCATCAGGGAAAAAGAGGTTGTGGAGCAGGTCATGATCATATTCATAGCCTATAGTTTCTAGCACTCAATGATCCAAATGTTGTTAAAGGTGATATATTTATATTTTCTACTTGTGTGTATGCCTTTTTTGATTGATGAGTTATAAAATCCTTCATTGCATCTCTCTTATTAATTTATTTGGGACTTCAGGTGGAGATTCTTCATGTTCCTGTAGCATTGATTCCACAATTTGGGGGTTGAGATAACTTGTATGATGTACATAGATATTTTAAGATAGATCTAGGGAAATATCTCTCTAGGGGGGGGTATTTACTATATTTATAGATATGGCCATACAATGTATTACTTGGAATGTATTTTATATATGGAGTGTTGGATTTTAAAATTTTATTTATTATCCACATCATATTATATGATGTTGATTTGAAAGTGATACCCATGGATGGTTCATAGGTATGTTGAGTCTCTCTATTCATTGATTGTTATGATGATGTTGAGTTCTATAAATTAGTAGCTGGTGGTGTTTCCTATGGTTTTATAAGAGTACCCTGATATTTTTCTAAAAGATATTATAACACTACCCTCTCATTGATATGTCATGTTTGGGATAGATCTATAGTTAGGTGTCACGCTTATATTGATTTCTACATATAGGATTGTTCCTTTCTGAGTTTCAGGAGATTGACATTCAAATTTATGATCTTCTACATTGAGGATTAATTTAGCTTAGTGTATAAAATTGGGGTACACCAATTCTATTTGTGAATAAGGAAGATGATGGTATATATTTTTGTATTGATTAATATAACTTGAATCAAGTGAAAATTAAGAATAATTAGCCTCTCCCATAAATTTTAAATTTATTCGATTATTTTAAGGGAGCTAGTTGGTTCTTGAAGATCAATTTGAATTCAATATATCATAAAATGTGGGTGAAGGATGAAGATATCCTGAACACTTATTTTAGAGGTAACTATGGGAATTATGATTTTTTATGTATTTTAGTGCGATGAACACCCTTTTCATGTTCATGTTACAGATGAAAAAATCCATGAATTTTTTTATCAATGATTTGTGGTGTTTATTGATGACATAAGCATGTCTAGAATCTTCAATCTTTTTGGGAGTCCTTTTTCTTTAGTATAAATTTTCAAGATATTAAAGTGTAATTTCTAGGCCTAAAACGTCTATTTATTAAGTACTTTTTTGTCTCATCATGAAGTAGTCATGGATCCTTTTCTGATTGGGGAATTTTTTTCTTTTGTAACCCCCCATGAATTATTTGGAGGTGAGTATTCTCCTTGGTCTTTTTATTTACTACACAAGTTGCATACCTGACTTCTCTCATATTATGAATCCAATGTAAGACTTAATTATAAATGATCATGTGTTCTTGTGGTCCATAAACAATTCTGGGATACTTTCATGTATTTTAAGTATAATACATTCAATGCTTCAATGCTACGATTTCCATAACATGGTAGTGTGGTCAATGTTTGTTATGATTCTTTTCATCTTGGATTGGGATGCGTATTTATGTATTATCGGGTAGATACCTATTATCGATACCAATAGTTTTAGCCTCATGAATGTAACTATTCCACCCATGATTATAATCTTATTGAGGTTGTTTTTTCGATAATGTTATGGTGAAATTACCCATTAGTGAGCACTTTGTGGTCTTCCCATATCAAAACAACATGGGGTGTGTATTATTCAAGTAAAATTTGAATTTTCATCAATCAAAGTTGATGGAATTATTACATGTTTATGAATTTTATATTTCCTATACACCAGGGAAAGGGAATATTGTGGCTAATTCCCCTAGAAAGAAGTTGGATGGTGTTGTTATTTGAGAGTATATAGACTCTTGGAGAGTTATGTAAGAGTTGGTTTTGTTTCACCTTAACATGGGATAAGTTTATAGAATATGGTGTATTTATCAAATGATGGTTAAATCATAATTGCTATAGTAGGTGGATGAGTTTCAGCTGGGGGAATCCAAATGGAGTTTTGGAGAGATTGTGTTAGTGGTGATGCCTCTGAGGGATGGTCTAAGGATGTTTATCATTAGGAGATCTTTCATGGGTGTATCTTAGTTCCTTTCTCTATGCATGATGTGGTTCTTCGTGAGATTCTAAATTTTCACATAGGGGTAAATTTTGTTGTGGGAAATATTTATCACATCTTCTGTGGCTATTTCTGGTGGTCTATTATAAGGATATGAGTTTCATATTTTTCCTCTCAATGTTTTTTTCTATAAGATAAAGGACGAATTTCATTTTCCTTATGGGTTACTTCAACTTCTTTATATTCCATAGTGGAAGAAAGAGTACATTGTTATGGACTTCATCATTGGTTTTAATCAAAATCAATAAGGTTTTGATGTGATATTGGTGATCATGGATCATTTAAAAAACATGATTTAATTATTATTGATAATGGACAAGAGATCGATAGGGGTTCTATCGAGTTCATATCAAGAGGAGGGGGTAAGGATTCATGGGGTTTCAAAGATGATTATCTCTAATAATGATCCTAGGTTCACCTCTAGGGTATGGAGAGGTCTCCAACATGATTCTAAATCTTGGTTATTCTATTGAATTAATTTTCATCCATAGATGAATGGTCAGATAGAGCATATTATCTTGACTCTACAGGATATGATTCATGTGTACACTCCAGATTTTATAGGTTCATTGGCGAGGCACCTACCCTTTGTGTAGTTTTATTACAAAGACATTTATAATTTTAGTATTGGTATATATACATTTGAATCACTGCATAACTATCCTTGTTTACCTCTATTATATTGGATTGAGGTCTAAGATTCATTTCTTCTTTGAATGGAATCAGTGAGATCATAATAGATAAGGTACGAGTGATCGATGAGTATATGAAGTATAGAATAATCATAATTTTTATGTCAGCCATATAAGGATTCCTTTGGTGTTTAACATTTGAGATAATGTGTTCTTAAAGGTATCCCCTCATCATGTAAAATGAAGGTTCAATCATGGGAGTAAGATTCCTCCTTAGTTTTTTGGATTTTCTGAGGTGTTGGTGCATGTTGGAGCTATGGTGTATCGGTTTTCACTTCCCACACATATGATAATAATTATTTATGAATTCCATATATCAAAAAATTTCCAATACCTTTATGATGATTCCCACATCATAAATTAGGATGATTTGGATATTTAATATATTATGAATTTTTAGAACTTACTTATTAAGATTCTGAACAATCATCACAAGGTGTTGTGTGGGAATGTTATTCCTTTGGTTTGTGTCCTTTAGTGGCACAATGACTTAGAAGAGATCACTTGAGATTGGGATTTGTGGATATAAGCTCAACATCCAGATTCATTTGATTATTATCCTTTGTTTAGATGTTCTTAGATGGTTTATTTGATCTTTTTTGAGATATATATGGATTTATGATTTTATTAGCACTTATTTAATATATTTTTTATTCTTCTCTAGTTTTTTTTTTTATAGTGGTGTCATTTTTGAAAGGTATCTCCCCCGTAGTGTGTTTTGAGATGATGGGTGGTGTTGTATGTTTGTCCACATTGATCCTCTAATGTTCTACCTTTTTTCTTAGTGTATTAAGATCCTTGAGTGGTATCTCATGGGTTTGTTTATTTGAACCTAGTCATTTTCTCATGAGTTGTTTCAAAATTCTCAAGGATGAGAATTGTTAAAGTGGTATCATATATAGAATTCTGATATTTTGGATCCCTTAAATTAATACTATCTTCAATAGATTATGTCACATGAAAATCCAAAATAATTGACACCTAAATAAAACAAACTATGACATATTAAAATTACATGAAGAATATATTCATTAGAAAATTAAAAAACATTAATTAATTAGAAAGGAATATAAAAGGGACTTTTTTTAATAAAATAAGTTTTACTTTATGTAACCTATTTTCATTTTAAAATATATATATTATAATTTTATAATTTTAATTTGGAAAAATTAATTTTGTTTTCCAGTTAATCATGTAAAAATTATCTTATACTATTTTTTTAGTTTTTTATAAAATAATTTATCTTTAGTTAATAGTGAAAAGCCCATATTTTTCTAGTATTGTCACTTTTATGACATTAACATAATAAAATAATGAATTAAAAGTTTTTGAAACCTATGTTTATATAAAATTAAAGTTATAAGGTAAAATAAATCATTCAAAAATATTGTCTTAATCTATAAAACTCATGTTTAATGTTTTTTACACTTATTTAATATTTTACTCAGATAAACTATTTTTATTCTCTTTTATTAAAAAATAGTTTTTATCACTTATAGAAAATAAATCTAAAAAAATTATTGTATATTTTATACCAAAATTTTAAAATTATGTAATAATTTCAAATTTTTATGCATAAAAAATATGATTAATAAGATTAAAGTTAATTTTCTTAATAATGGTAAAACTTTTATTTTCAAATAATTTATTTATTAAGCTTGTAAATTTTTTATAAAATTAATTAAATTAATTTAACTTAAATAATTACTATGATATAATTTTTATATACATATATATTTATATAAAAACACATTTAATTGATAACCAATGCTAAATAAGATTAAGAACACATAATGGTTCAAACATTATTTGACTACAAAATATTTTTTCTATATATAACCTTTTTTGTTTTTAAAGATAATGTTTTCTTGTGTATAAATTTAATTATACTATATGGTGCCTAAATTTAGGTTTTTAACATCCAAATTTGGTTATTAGGGTTACTTTACGTTTTTAATAATATATAAACTTCTTGGCTAAAATTTTTTTACTGTAGTAAAAATCAAAATAATAAGATGTAAAAATCAAGTGAGAATAGGGCTGAAAATATTTAAAACAAGTTTGGAATTTAATTTTTGAGGTTTTATCAACCATATATCACCTTACACACCATTATTAATCACTTTTGTAACCATTTAACCATGAATTGTTTCATTTCATTAATGAAAAATAATGGGTACTGACAAAAGTTCAATTTTTTCACTTATAAAAGGGGATCACATTAACCCTTTAAATGACCCCATTTTACTTGAAACCCATACCAATTTTCTTATCCTATAGTTACCTTACACTTCCTAAGTCCTCTGGTCACTAAATGTTTGACTTAATCCTTCAATTTGAAGGAGTTCATCAAGAGGATGTTCATGTTCTTGACATAAGTATAACATAATCATTATCCTTTTATTATTAATCACTATCTTAAATAATTATACTTAAGATAGTAATATAATGAACTAAGAATAATTATCATAGTAAAAAAAATTATATTAATGTAACAAACCTTATTTATTCCTTCCCATATACTTATAAAAACAAAAGAATATCGATAGTGTGTGTGTGGACTACACAACATCTATCATTTTTCACTACAACCTCACTTAGATGGTCATAAGGGTGTAATTAAAGGATAAATATGAAATATATAAAATAATTATCATCCACATTTATTCCCTCTCATTATTTTGGAAATGAAAATGGTTACCATGTATTGCACGAACTAACACCTTCACAAACTAACGTTTTTTAGACCACTTTAAATATGACTCAAAAACAAAAAAAAAATATAAGTAATATCATTATTATTATTTTATAATGATATTATACACCCCCTTCACCATAAACACCCATCATGTTATAGTTTTTTCTTGTTTGGGTTGGTCGTACAACCTACATGATGGCATTATACAACTCTATCATAGATGACTATCAAAAATTAAAAATTATTATTATTATAAGTTAGTTAGAAAGTAATGTTTTTAATAGTTATTAATATTTTATATTATGTATTTTACTTATCATCTTAGATCCCCAAAAATATCTAAATTAGTTGGCATTGATTAAATTTTCATACTAAATAACTAAAATAGGAAAAAACATTATAAAAAATAAATACAATATGATAATAAATGGTCAATAATAAATGAATTATATATGATTATGGTTTTAAATAAGGTATCTAATAAACATAATTTTATTATTCCATAATTTATGTGCATGTGCATAATGAATCAAGAACAAGGTAGGGGTTTCTTATCTAAATTTTTACCCCTTGAGGTGTATTTCTTATTATGAACCATGTTTTCTTAATAATGGTATGTCTACCACCCCTTTAAATTTTTTATCTAGTTTCAATTATATTTCATGATGTTAAATGTTCTATTATATTTTATTTCTATCATGTTATTTTGGAGAAAAAAATTATTAATGTTGTAATTGTTTCTTTATCTTATTTTCAAATCCCTGAGACATATATGATATTACTAAAAATAATCTATTTTGTATGTTGTATAAAATTCCCTATTTTCACCTATACAAATTAATATATATCATTTTCAAAAGTATATCATTGTTGATAATAATTATCACATTCTTTAATGACATTTTTCACTCCATCTGCATATTTTCCTTCCCACCAATGTTCTCTTTTATATTGAAAACCCAATTATGTGTTATCTCATGTAAACTTCACAATTCATTTTTCCCTATTTAAAAGATAAATTTTTTATCTATTTTTTTGATTTGGTTTTTCAATAAAGGTGTTTCAAAAAATTTAAAAAGTTTTTTGCATCATTTCAAAAACAAATGTTTTATCCTCCATCCCTCATTTTTTCTATACAACTGTCATATATAATTTAAGACTCTATTATTATAGATTTTCTAAAAAGTAATGTTTTATTATATC
The DNA here is from genome assembly GCA_963277665.1 of Viscum album. Lineage (NCBI taxonomy): Eukaryota > Viridiplantae > Streptophyta > Magnoliopsida > Santalales > Viscaceae > Viscum > Viscum album. The sequence continues at coordinate 360,774,154 of OY728131.1, forward strand.
TAAAAAAATATCTTTCCAACCATTTTGAAAATTACTTTTCAAAAGTAAATAGTGACTTTATCACTTAGAGATTATTTTAAAAAAGTAAGAAAAGAAACTTATTTTTAAAACAGTTAGACAAGAATTGATTTCCCGTAATTTTTAGTCTTCATTCCCATGTTTTTTAGATTTAAAAATTAAATTATTTTTTCATTATTAAATTAGTTTTATTTAAAATGGATTTCATGGGAAAACATTAAATTTAATGATTATTTTCAATGTAAAATTCAACTATTATTCTAAAAGTAGTCTTTATTTACTAGTTGATTCATTACCATTGTTGTCAAAAATAGACAATGTTATATATATATAAGATAAATGATTAATTTATGATGTTTTACTAAATAACAAGCTTAAATTTAAAGACATAATTATTCTTATAATGCCTTTCTTAAATTAATTCACTATTTTTTATTCCTATGATTAGAGGGTGTTCGCTAATATTTTAAGCATCAGTTGATTGGAGAAATAATTAACTTAACCATATAACATTTATATATATGGTGTAAATATCATATTATATATTATTTCTATTGAATTTTATTTACCTATAATGTTTCTTAATATCTTTGTTTTCTAGTTTATTATTCATATGTATATCATGTTATGATTATTGAAGGAATTTTGAATTTTTTTTCCTACGTGATTTTATTTGAAAACGATATGAGACACATTGTATTTACCTGGGTTATTTGTGATATTATGATGATTTATTTCTTACCTAATTAATATATGATAATGGGTGGGGTATTATATATTTCTCTCATGAATTGGTTTAATTTTATATCTCGTTAGATAGTCAGGTGTGGACATAATGAGTTTGTTCACCTAAGCATGGGTATAATGGGTTTTATCACATTTGTAGTCATGGATATGAAGACATTATTCACATAGGAATGGGAATAATGAGTTTCATCACTTTTTTTCCTATGCTATTATTTTCCCATATTTCTAAAAATATCATTATTCTAAATTTCTATGTTATGCAATACTTTTATGCTTATTCATTTGTCTATCTTACTCTCTCATGTATTATTATTGTTATCATATGTTTTCACACACTTTTGATTCTTATATTATAATGTTCCAAGACATATGTAATGACTCAAGAATTTTGATCTATACTTTTTTGGGTATGAGACTCTTATGTACTTTGATTGTACCTATTTTATTGTCATATGATATCTTATGATCATTAACTGTAATCACTTATTTTTACCTCTACTAAGAATTTAATATCACCAATTTCCTATGTTTCCACTTACTATGTTATGAAAATAAGATTAAATTATGAAATGTCTAGAAGAGTAACTTAAGTGGATAAATTTTGGGAGATATTGAAGAATTTATATATATATATATATAATATTCTTATATAGTGGGACAAAATGTATATTAGTTAGGAAAATAAATGAGTTTTTTAATTAGTTTTTTTCCTAATTTTATAAAACTCTAAACCTAATATATTGTGAGAATGTATTAAAATTGAATATTTTCATTAATTAATGTAATTATTTGGTCACATTTATTGGGTGTCGTAGTTGTTACCATATCTGGGTTTAAATAAATTTGGATATTATGATCTTATCCATTGAGGATAATTTAGGAGTTAGAAATGTCTTAAATGTTTGATAAGTTATCGTTGATCATAGTTTCAAAGGTATAGACACCCCTTTAGATTATTTGAGGAAATAAAGAATATTTTTGGGATTGGGATAAGATAACTATAGTGAAAACCATAGGGATGAGTCTAAGGGACAAGTCTAAGATTTGGCTAACCTCGCAAAATTTTGGTAAAGTAGGGATTCTGAGGTTCTACTATAAATTAATTCCTTGTCTAGGTATTGGACAGTGGATGAATATGTGGAATAGATGATACTATGGGTATTCACCCTAAAAAAGGATAGTACAGTATCAACTCAATATTCACACTGGTGTATGATGAGTAGGCCTAAGACTGCACACATTTCTAGGCACTCTCATGAGATATGGATCAGTAAATCACATTCTCCTTAAAAACCAATATAGAGGATTCAAATATATTTGAATTTGATTTTGATTTAGGTTATATAACCAAATAGGAAAATGACTATAGATAACCGAGGTTGAATTGAAGGAGGGATGGTTTGGTCCAATCATATAATATTTGAACTGAAAGTGTCAGTGGTTGAAATAAATATTTTGTTGTATAATAATTATTAGGATTGATATTTTATATTCACATGAACATTTAATCTAATTTTATTGGAAATTATTATACTAATTTTGGTTTTATTATTTTATTGAAATGATATCATAATAATGAAGTCGAAAAAGGTATTTATTTTGAAACCAGTAGGTCATATAACCAAATATGGGAGAATACTTAAATGGTTGAGAATATTAGTATATATTTATTATGATAGAAAAGGTGATTTTAAAAGTCTTGTATAACATATTAATGTTATTATATTATTAGGAATTAAATCAGGATAATATTAGATATTTCTATTAGTGAGTAATATTTATCAATGATATTCAGGTATATCCTAAAATTCATAAGTATCTTGTGAAAAATCTAGGGATTCATCTTTAGTAGTTCTAATTTAAATGTCTGGAAATAGATATTAAATGGTATCAAAAACCATGAAAATTGGTTTTATGAAAATCTTATATTTTTAGGGATAACTATTTTAGAACTCATGATTGAGGTATGGATGAGTCAAAGGTTTAATATATTCTTGATGTTGAGGTAATAAAGGTTTTTTTTATTTTAATAAAAGTGAGTTAGATATTATTTATAGCCTTGGAATTGATTATTGATTTAATTAAATAGTGATCCATTTTATTTTTGTTGGAGTCTATCTCATTTTTGGGATTATGACATATATCAACTAGTTTATGACTTTATAAACTAGTGAATAATACATTTGAGTGTTAAAAATAGAGTTAATTTTTTGGAAGAATATATAATATTTTTTTGGTTAAATGTCTTAGAGATTCAAATGGTTTTTGTAAGGGTATATTGTGGAGAATGTATTATTATTTTATATACATACATGGGTATATCATTTTATAAATTATTAATGTTGTTTGAGGAAATATAAGTAACTTTATTTATTCTAAGATAATAAGGTAGGAGTCATATTATAAGTTATATCCTAAATGATGAATATATTAAAAATATTCTCAAATAATATCATTGTTGTGTAATAATTAAAATTATGAGGATAAGTTTATTTTAGGGGGTGGAATGTAATGAATTGAGGCTTTGTATCCTTTAAAAAAATATTATCTTCAATAACTATTATCACACACCACCAAACTAACCCAACACCTGAAGAAAATGAACAATTAAATATTAAAATTACATGAAAAATATGATAATTAATAAAAAAATATATTCTAATTAGTTATAAATAAATAAAAAATATGATTAAGAACACTTAAAGTATTAATAGTACATTTTTCAACAAAATTGACTTTTCTTTGTATACTTTATTTTTATTTAAAACTAAAAATTAATAAATTTTAGTATTTTAATTTGAAAATATTAACTACATTTTTGTATAAATAATTTCAAAATTATCTTAATAAAAACAATTATTTTTTATAAAATAATTGTTTTTTATGTGAATAGTGAAAAAGCTTGATTTTTTTAATATCATCACTTTTATGAAATAAATGTGTTTGAAACCTTGATTTATGATACAAGAATGACGTAAAAGTGTTTGAAACCTTTTTTTGTAAAAAAAATATTTATAAAGTATTATAAATCATTAAAAATTCTATGTTAAATTTATAAAACACATCTATAATGTTTCTAGAACTTAAGTAATATTTTACTCTAAAAAATATTTTTATTCACTTATATTAAAAAAATATTTCATAAATTATGAAAAATAAATCTTAAAAATGGATTTAATATTTTATATCAAAATTTTCATATTATTTAATAATTTTAATTTCTTTTTTAGGCATAAAACATAGATTACTAGGATTAAATTTAATTACCATAATAATGGTAAACTGTTATTTTCAATGAATTGTTTTATTAACGCTGTGTAATTTTTATCTATTCAATTAAATTAATTTATTTTAAATAACGAATCTAATTTTACTTTTAAAAAAATATATTACTATATTGACACACATTTAATTTATAATAAATTCTAAATAAGATTAAGAACACATAAAGGTTAAACCGTCATTTTTATACAAAAATAATATTCTATATATTATTTTTCATAATTTAAAAGTTATTTAGAAATTTATATAGGTTATATGGATCATAAATTTAGTTTTATAGCATTAAAATTTAGTAATAAGTGTTACATTATATTTTTAATAAAATATAATCTATTAGGATTAAAACTAGTTACTGAAGTAAAAACCCAAAATGGTAAAATGTAAAAAATCAAGTGATAAAATGCTTAAAAAATATTTAAACCTTGTTTGTAAAATTATTTATAAGGGTTTTTAGACCTTAACTTGCTTAAAATTTTCTATTTATCACTTTTTGAAACCATTGACCCTTAATGGGTACTCAAAAAATATCAATTTTCTTTTATTATAAAAGGGGTCACTTACACTATCACACCCTGACCTTGGAATTTATTTATTTTATTCTTTTCTTGTATTTGTATCTTTTGGTTGAGGTTTGGGTTGATCTCCTAGTTTGAATTTTTGAGTTTGAATGTGTTAGGATAGGTTTCTAGTGAGAAATGGTTATCTTAGGCTTTACAGCAGGTGGCGCACAGTTGATGCATGGTTAGGGGAAACTGTGCAGCCTCACCAAGAAAACCATGTGGCTCATCATTTGGTGTCTAGAGCATAGTGCATGGAAAAGAATGGTTAGGGAAACCATGTGTAAATAATCTTGTGAGGCTATAGATTTTAGTGGTGTCATTTGGAATGGCCTGCGCACAGTTTGAGAAATTGTGTGGCTAACTCATGTAGGGTGCCTTATGCTCTAGAAGGGTGCACACAGTTGGTGCATGGTTTTTTAAATTATGCTTACACACTGTATGAGTTTCCCAGATCATTAAAAGTGATAATTTACCTCTTTTACCATTCAATTTTTTAACCTGAATTCATGATTTCCTTCCCTTGTTTAACCTAGGCACACCAGGTATCTCCAGAAAACCCTCCTCCCTTACTCCCCTTCCTATATTGAGTCTCCTTGAAGGTTCCTAGGTGAGTTTATTTGGGTTTTTGTCGATTTCCTTATTTTCCCTTCCTTATCTCTTGGTTTCTTAGTATCTCTTGGTGGGGTTTCTATGTTGGCCAAACCCTGTGGGTTAGGGTTGATGTGTGATTCGATTTATTTTAAGTTTAGGTGTGTGGATTGACTCTTAGGATTGGTTATTTCTTCTCTTGAAGTTTTATAACATTCTCACATCATTGATGTAGTTATTTCCATCCATTTCCTTTCTGGAACTTTCTAATTTATTCTTGAGCTTCCCTAAATGGTGTCTAAATGTGTTTCCCTAGCTTATGATGTGTTAACTTAAATTTATTTTGTATTTTTATAATGGAATGTTGGTGTGGAATGTTTTTTAAAGGGTTACTTTTATAATGCTTATATTTTAATTCATGCGAGGTGTTTGATGAAATACCTTTTGTTTTATAAAAGTGAAATTGAGAACTTTTGGTGTGATTTATAATTGGTTGTAATTTGATAGCTTTTTCTATAGTGATTTTATAAAAGGAAATTTATTTTTTATCTTGTATACCTTTTTTTCCTATAAATTTTTTCAATGGATCATTTCAATGGTGTTAAAAATGTTTTAAAAGGAATTTGAGGTGAGAATACGTTTAAATATGGTTTTTCAAAATTAATAGAACTTTTTTCATGTAGGATTCTTTCTTTTACACCTTGAATGAGGCTTGTAGATTATGCAAGTGATTTGAAATGTTTTTGTAAAATGGATTTGGTCTGTGTATGGATTCAAAAGGGGGATTTTTTCTATTGGAATGGTTTGATTTCATGTGTGATTTTCTTGTTATATTTCCAAATGTAATTGGTAATTTGTTCACATGGTGTGAAATATGTTTCCAAATGGTCTCAGTACCTTATTTGATATCAATTGTGTTTCTTGAATCTTGAATGGTTTGGCATTGTGCATGTGAAAGTGGTGTCTTATATTGACTTTGGAAATGGTATGTAATGGGTCTTGTAAATGTATTTGGATTTAAAATGTTAAAGTAATGTTTCTAAATTTTTATTTTTTTAAGATCTGGTTTTGATGTGACAGGATGTGAAGGCCCTATTAGCACCATGTTATGAAATGGGAATTTATTTTGCAGCCCCTATGATGTATGGACCTAGTGGGAATCAGGGAATGTTTTGAAATGTGAATTAGAAACTCAGGTAGTGTGAGTCCCAGTTGGTAATTAATAATTATTGTGAATGAAATGGATTTTCATGTCAGTTTTGATGCTTGGATTATATTTTCATACCACTAATACTTGGTATGTGTTCCCCTCTAGTGGCTCATGCATAGGAACATTGTTGTTATTGAGTCCATTAGAACTTGGGATGTGCTCCCCTCTAATGGCTCGTGCATGAGGATGTTGTGGGTTATGGTTTCTATACCATGTGTTACCAAGTATTATTGTTATCATAATTATCATGTGATTTATAGGATCATATAAAGGTTTGAGTAACAGTTACTTTTCAACCCCGATTAGAAGGGTAAGTACTCACATGATTTGATGGGGCTATGTGGTAAGTGCCAATGGATTGTCTAATTTAGAGCAGCCGGTTGGTTATTGACTATGGAGCTACACCATATGTTGGTAAGTGATTCTGATATGAGTACATATATAGATTACTCTAGATATGTTTATGAAACTCCCATGATTAACTATCTGTATGTTATATTTATGTTTATTTCACATTGGTTATTAGACCTACCGGTTTATACATTCTGGTATGTTCCCTTTTTTACTTTCATCATGGATCTTTTTACCCTCTTATACATAGTTTTGATTGGGTTTGGGGGTTTTTAATGGAATTTTGGAAATGGAAAACCTCTTTAAAAGAAACCCCATTTGTATTGTTTTAAAAGGAAGAACTTGTGGAAAGTTTTGGTTTTCTATTTATGACTGTTTATTTGGCTTGATTTTCTTTTAGAAAATTATAGTTGATTTTTTCAAGTTTTAATTGGTAATCGTATTTTTGGTTGTAAAATTGGTATGTTTTAAAAAATTGGAACCATGTTTTGAAAAAGGAAAGTTTCATGTGATTATATATTGTTATAAAGGGAAGCTTTTGGAAAGAAGTGTTTGTTTATTTAAATTGATAAAATTATATTTTCAAAATGTATTTAGAACTAGTGTTTGTAGACGATTTCTTAAAAGTAAATGAATGGATTATGTATAGATTACCAACTGATCTATTTAAGATAACAACCTACTTGTGCCACTCAGCATTGGTGGACCCGATCTGTTTTGTAGGTGTCGGTTTCTGGTTCAGTTATCTTGGAGTAGGTTGGTTTTCTGGATGGTGTTGACCAATATATCACATGGAGATAATTTTAGCATGGTCTAGTCTTAGTGTTTTATTCAATTTTTTATTCATCATTTATTGTTCTTGGATCATTAGTATTTTTATTTATATTAATTTATTATTAGTTATGTTGCGTATTTTTTTTGTTTATTTTATCCTAGTTTGTTTGGGAAAATTCATTCCTATCGTGATTATTTTGATGCTCAACACTACTTTCCATCCTATAGGGATAGATGACACCCTTCAGGACATGCCTCATACTGGGTCGAGTGCTGGGTAAGATGGAATCTCAGATTGGTTCATTATAAAAAGGTATTAGAGCTGGATCTTGTTATTTGGGATTTCAGGTAGATTGGAGATTATTACTATTGAGACTTGGGAGGTAGGTATGAGAAAGATGTCATGAAACCTTTCTTGTTCTGATCCCCGAGCTTCCATAAGTAGTCTAGGATTTTAGTTTTTTCATTGTTTTGTATGTGTGGTTGGGGAATGAAAAGAGAGGAAAGTCGGTATTATGTTACAATCTCACATGGATTTGTGACCCATGTGGTGTCTGAGTAAATGGATCAAGGTCCTCTTATTTTTGAGTGTTTACTTGGGTCATTGCCTAATAACTACGTCTCTGAGTTAGGCATGGCCACTAGTTCCTCATTCTGGCAGTTTAGTATAGGTTTTGGTTTGTTTGGTTTCATTTTTTGTGAGTGGTATTTTAATTTAAGAACAATTTTTGAAATGAAAATGAATTATTACAGGTTGTTTCAGATTTAAAGGTGAAATTGGTTTTATAAAATAAAGTTAATGGGATCAAAAATTTAGTTAATGATTGGGTTTGTTGATGAAGTGATAAGTGTTACCCATGGTATTCCTTATAAATGTTCTCAAATGTCATGGTATGTATCGATAGTGCATATTGTCATGTGTGTGTGTATGATATAAGAATAAGTGGAATAAACACATATAAGATGGTTCATAGGATTCCATGGGTGAATATTTGAAATCAAAAGGTTCATCTTGATTTTTCCAAAACAATTTTTGAAAAGGGAAAATGGTTTTGGGAATTGTATTTTATTTGAGAAGTGGTATTTGACCATGAAAAGAAGATTTTTGCATTGAAAAGTGGCCTTGGAATAAGGTAGTTTTGAAATTGAAATGAAATGGTGGTTTTTGAAAATGTTATTTTTTGTTGTGTTTTTAATGTTTTTCATATGATCTAGTTTTTGGGGTTTGGGATGGTATTTTGGTTTCATTTTTGGTTGATGTTGACTCTAGTTATGTGTTTTATTCTGTTCAGAATACGCCTCCCAGAAAGGTCCCCAAAGTTTTTAGTGGGTCTCATCTAGTTTCTGGTTTATCTTAGTTGTTTCATGTCCTCCATGGTGAATGAGGTCAGTTAGAGGTGGTATAATGGATTAACAAATTCGATAGATTCTTTAGATCATTGTGAACACCCAAATCTATGAGAGTGCATGCTATTCAGAGTTTATTTGATGGTCTATATTTAGATCAATGGAATTTGATTACTCTGTCATCGTTGAAATTTGGGATGATGTGGGTAGTGTTTAAGTCCACTTTCATCTGATGGTTTGTACATAAGGAGTTAAGGATTAAGAAAGAGTAAGAGATCACAAGTATTTATCCTGGATAGTGGACAGTGAAGGACTATATTGACCACTTCAAGGAGATGGTTTCCATTTCCCTATAGGAAGCATCGTAGGATTAGTTGAAAACTCCTATTTTCTTTTTGGTTCTTCATCCTAGGATCAAGGATAGATCCCTCTCCTCCAAGGATATTCATTTTGAGATTTTGGTGAATTAGGCGTTCTTAGTTAAGTTATATATTGGGGTGTAGTCGGAGGTAGGTGGTTCTCATTGTGGTTCCCCATCTGGAAAGAGGTGTCTATGAGAAAAACCAATTCTTGATAATTCTATTGGTTGGTTTCAACCTCTTTTTTATTAAAACATTTTCTCATATTCTTTCACTATGGTTGGTTCAGGCATTCAAACCCATCATGACATAATCCCCTAAATACCTTTTATCATTATGGCCATTTGGGTCTTCTAGAGAAGTTTTTTAAGAAGCATTGCCTGAAAAATAAATCTTCATTAGAGGATTTATGCTCTTAACAATAGGGAAACAGATGATTCAGACATCAGAGCTCCAACTAGAGGCTTTGAAGTGAAGGTTTTCACAGAATCATGAATCACCAAGGGGTGTGGGGAACCTTGGTCCAAATCTTTTCCCCAGTGTTGGAGTAAAGATGGTTAAAGTTTTCTTTATCAAAATTTTCACTGCTGTTGTGATTTTCTATTTCTTGTAAAAACCTAGTGGTTTTGACCTTTTTTGATTTTAGTGGTTATGATTATATGAATTTGGATCTTAAGAAGCTTATCCTTTTAGGAATCTTTTTTATTTTTCTATTTCGCTTGTTTAGATATATATGTGCGTGTTGGAATCAATGATTTTAGCATGTGTTTAGTTTCTTCATTTTTTTAGATTTTATTTATTAGGGTTACCCTTATGTTAGTGGTTTTTGGGGTTGTGCAAGGAGTTACCTATTCTCATACCGGGTTCTTATAGAATTTTAGTTTAGCTTGTGTGGAAAATTTGGGTTAGTTCTTGTTGGGTTTCCCCTATTAGTTTACCCAAGGTGGTGTTGTTTTAAATTTCAACATTGGTTGATTTTAGAATTTTTTTTGCGGTTGGGAGGAACCTCTTCTGTTCTCCCATTTTTCTCTATATTGTGGTTTCCTCTATAAATGGTCTGGTGTGACTTTCAAATCAAAAGGTTACCATGAGGATCAGGGTTTTTTCAGCTTTATTTGGTTTTGGGATTGACTTTCATTTATCATTCTCTTTGGTGAAATTATGGGGGTAGAAATTGTTTGTGGTGTGGAAAATTGTCACACCCTGAACTTGGAATTATTTTATTTTATTATTTTCTTAGATTTAGATCTTTTGGTTGAGGTTTAAGTTAAAATATTTATTTTAATTTTTGAGTTTTGGAAGATTTTGGATGGGTTTATAGTGAGAAACAGTGATCTTGGGCTTGATATTAGGTGGTGTATGGTTGGATCATGATTAGAGGAAACTATGCCCATCACCCAAAAACCCATTCAACTCATGGTTTGATGTCTAGGGCATGGATCACGGCCTTCACATGGTTAGGGAAACTATGTATCAAGCCTGTGCTGAGGCTCTAGATATTGTAAGTGCTATTTGGAACGGTTGGTGCATGGTCTGGGAAATCATGTTCCTAGCCTGTGAGGGGTGCCCTCTTCACTGGTAGGGTGAAGAAGTTTGGCACATGGTGTGTCAAAGCATGTGGCCAAACCATGATAGTTTCCCTGATCATTAAAAGTGTGAATTTACCTACTTTCTCCTCCATTTTTTTAACCCAGAATTTGGGATTCCCAATATTCTACCTAGGCACCCCAGGGAGCTCTAGAAAACCCTCTTTCCTTACTCCACTTCCTCCATTGAGGCTCCTTGAAAGTTTCTAGGTGTGTTTATATGGTTTTTTGGTCAATTTACTTCTCTTCTCTTCCTTCTCTCTTGGTTTCTTGGTTTCTCTTGGTGTGTTTTCTCTATTTTTCAAACTCTAAGGGTTATGGTGGATGTGTGATTCGATTTATTTGATGTTTGTGTGTGTAGATTGTGGTTTAGGCTTGGTTCTTCCTTCTCTTGAAGTTTCATCACATTCACACATCATTGAGGTAGGTTTTCTCATCCATTTTCTTTCATGAATATTCTAATTAAGTCTTCATCATGCGTAAATGGTTTATAAATGTGTTTACCTTTCTTATAATGTGTTAAAATAAATTAATTTTGGTATTTTTAGGATGTAAAGTTTGTTTGAAATAGTTTTCAAATTATTCCATTTATGATGCCTATATTTTAATGCATCCAAGCTGTTATATGAAATAACTTTTTTTTCATAAACTTAAACTGAACACATGTGGGGTTATTTTTCCTTTGTTATAATTTGATAGCTCCTTAGAAAGTGGTTTTCTAAAATGAAACTGATTATATTTCTTATTTACCTTTTTTTGTTCATATAAATGTGTTCAATGGATTATGTGAAAGGTGTGAAATGTGTTTTCAAATGAATCCGAAATGATAATGTATTTAAAGTTGGTTTTTCAAAAGTAATGGACCTTGTTACTTGTGGTATTATTTGTTGTACACCTTTAATGAGGCTTATTTATTATGAAAGTGATTTGAAATTTGTTTTAGAAAATGGATTACATGTTTGTATGGATTATAAAGGGGGATTTTCCCAGGGTAATGGTTGGATTTCATGTGTGATGTTCTTGTTATGTTTCTAAAGGTATTTTATAATTTTTTCACATGTTTTAATATGTGTTTTCAAATGTACTTAGTGACTTGTGTGATATAAAATGTGGTTTCAAAGGTATTTCCTGAAGTATGGATTGTTTGGAATTTTTCACATGAATGTGTTTTTTTATATTGACTTTGGAAATGGTGTTGAAAGGGGGTTTTTAATTTATTTGGAATGAAAATTTTAAAGGAATGTTCTGTTTTTTTAAGAGTTGGTTTTGATGTGATGTGATTTTAAGGACCCGATCGGAACCTTGTAATGTAATGAGAATTTATTTTAGAGCTCATGTAATGTATGAGCATAGTGGGAATCTTGGAATGTTTTTGAAGGTGAATTGAAAACTCAGGTAGTGTGAAGGTTGAATGGTATTTAATATTTATTGTGAAAGAAATTTATTTTAATGTGATTTGTGATTCTTGGCTTATATTTTGAGACCACTAGAACATGGTATGTGTTCCACTCTTGTGGTTAATCCATGGGAACACAGTTGGTATTGAGTCTATTAGAACTTGGGATGATCTCCCTCTAATGGTTTGTGCATGAGGATGTTAAGGTCTATGGTTTATATACCATGTTTCACCATGTATTATTGTTATCATTATTATCATGGGATTTCTAGGCATCATCTATAGGTTTGAGTGATGGTTTCTTGTCAACCCATATTAAACGGGTTGGTACCCCCATGACTTTATGGGGCTATGTGGGATATGCCAGTGGATTAGCTATTTTAGAGCAACCAGTTGGTTATTGTCTATGAATCTACACTATATGTTAGCAAGTGAGTTTGATCTGAGTAATTTTTACTTATTTCTCTTGGGATGTTTAGGAAATTCCCATGATTGACTATTTATATGTTATGTCTACTTTTGATGCACATTTTTATTATCCCTATTGGTTTATAATTATATTTTTGTTCCTTTTTTACATTCGGCATGGCTCTTTTTACCCTCTGGTATTTAGTTTTAATTGGGCATGGGGGTTTTGAACTGAATTTTGGAAATGGAAAACCTCTTTGAAATAAAACCACATGTGTTGTTTAAAAATGGGGAACTTTTTAAAAGTAGTTCTTTGCTAGTTATGATGACTTATTTGGTATTTTTGTTTTTATAAAATCTTGTCTTTGTTTTCTATTTTTTTATTGGTAATCAGGTTTTTTATTATAAACCCATAAATTTTTTTAAAAAAAGAGAAATCGTGTTTTGAAAAAGGAAAGCTACATGTGTGTATTTTTTCTTAGTAAGGGGTGTTTTTAGAAACCAGTGTTTTTTTATTAAAATTTATAAAAGCCTATTTTTGGAATGTATTTAAAACTAGTGTTTTTGGAATGTTTTGGGAATGGAAATTCATGGATTTTGTGGTGATTACCTATTGTGTTATTTAATCACACACCCCACTTGACCCACTCATCATCGGTAGACCTGATCTGTTTTTCAATTATAGGTTTCTAGTTTGGTTCTCTTGGAGAAGGTTGGTTTTTTGGATGGTAGTGTCCAAGAGGTCATGTGGAGATCATGTGGGCGTGGTCTAATCATAGTGTTGTATTTAATTTTATTCTAGTAGTTTTTTTTTAATTACTTTTATATTTATTGATCCTCAATTATTGTTAGTTCTATTTGTATTCATTTTTGGTTATTTTATCCTGGTTTTTCTTTAAAAAAATCATTCCAATCGTGATTATTTTGATTCCCATCTTTACTTTCCTTCCTATGGAGATCATGAATGACCTTAAATCCATGCCTTAGATCATTTCAGGTGCCGGGTGGGATGGAATCCTAGCTTGTTTCATGAGTTGCACCCTTTAAGAACTCTAATTTCCCTTAAAAATTTCCTTGAATCCATATCTAATTTTTCTATACTATAATTCACTTTCACTTAATAAGGACCCTATCCACAAAAATTTTTTGAGTATAAATTTTAATTTATATGAATTTATCCTTAGTTTTGAAAATCACAACAAACTCTAAAAAACATGTTTTACTAAATTTATACTTCCCAAGTTTTTAGAATGTTTTTCTTGAAAACAAATTATTATACTAAATGTAGAAATACTTCTTAACTAAAAATATATAAGCTTACCTTATAAAAATGATAAATTAGACTAACAAAGATTTTAGTCCATTAGACAAATGGATGTCGAGTCCATCGTACTGATAGAGGTCTAGTCTATTGGATTAACCTAAGTCTAGTCTATTAGTATGATGGAAACTAGTCCACCAGTATGAAAAAATATAGTCATTTTGTATGATTTAATCTAGTTTATAGGTATGAAATAATATAGTCTATTTGTATGAATAAGTTTAGTTTATTGGTATGAATAATTTTAGTCTATCAGTGTGATAGGGTTTAGTCCATCAGATTGACATGATTTATTCCATCAGAATATCAATGTTTATAATCAAATTCAGAATTATTTTTTTTAGTTGATGTAAATTTTTATAGAATTGTAATGGTTCTACCAGAATGACATTGGATGAAGATATAATTTGTTGAGATTCCAAGTTAACAACATCTGAGTATGTTTCAACCAACTCTAAGAATCACATAAATATGATCGTTGGAGGAATTCATATAAATAGGCATGCATTTTAGGATCTAAGAGAGGATTATTTTGTGAACACTATTTTTCTAAAGATTGATCTACTGTAACATGTCATTATGATTTTCTTGGTAATATTTTAAAGTGTTTTATATTCTATATAATCTATATAAGGATTAAAAAATCTTAATGATATCTTTTTCAATCATATTCTTTATCTGATCGAGGTATCAATTGATGGATTTGGGGGATAGGAATATGGTTGTATCCAACTAGGATGATTGAGGGATTCTGAGTATAAGAAAATAGAGTTTCTTCTGATCATATTGATTGATGTCTTTATACTATATAATGACATAACTGGTAGTTTTTTTAATCTCTGGATAACTTAATTCAATTTTATTGATATTCATTATACTTAAGAATAAAATTGTATTCATTCCGTTTATAATGTTTCTGTTATTAATTTTATATCACTTTGTAAATTTATTTTTTACTTTTTTTATAATTTTTATTTTTTCTAATGTGAAATTTATTATTAATGTTTATTTTATTGAAATTTTCTATACATTGATTTATTGGACACACTCTAAGTTGAATTCATATTAATCTTATCATCGAATATATTTTCATTCCAAAAAACCTAATAAAAAGGTTTGGGTATTAATTAATTTAATGATTTTAAACTAAAATTCAACCCCCTCTTGTAGCCATTGTGAACACTTATGATCCAACCATCTGTATCAGATAAGGTTCTACTAATTTTCATACTAGTTTTTAATTTTTTCATATAATTCAATTTACAAAAGTTTTTATAACTTTTTATATTAATAGTTTATTTATAAATTTTTATTACACTAATGTGTAAATTGTATAATGATTTTTGTTTCTATAAGGTAGAAGGTTTAAAAATTGGTACTCTCTAAAATATTAATCCTAGAAGACCACCAATATTTGATGGTCATGATTATGAGTATTGAAAAATATTGAATTAATACTTTTATTATAAATTATGGTGTTTACAATTTCATTATGCTTACTAGTAACTAAAAGATTCCTGATAAGGATGTTTCTGACTTTACTAACCAAGAGAAACAAAAATATCAATTGAATTATAGAGTAAACAATAAAATTTTATGTTATATGACTATAAATATATATTTTCATATTTATTCTTGTGAATTTGATAATAGTATTTGGAATAAAATAGAAGTAAAACATTTTGGAACATCAAAATTTATTAAAACTAGAAGAAAATACTTCATGATGATTATCAAGCATTTTATTTCTAATATGGTTAAATTTTTAGAAACATGCATCAATGATTCGTGAAAATTGTAAATAGTTTAAATTCACTAGTATAGAAATATATTTAGGATTAGATCATTATTGAAAATATTATTGAAATATTTCCTAGGGAATTTGAGTCTAAGAGAACCGCATTAGATGATACTATAAAAACGAAACATCTAAATCCATATGATTTAATTGGAACTATTATATAATAGAATGGATGATTTAAAAGAGATATAGAAAAGCTGAAGAAGAGGAATGGAGGAGTTTCAATTAATAAAACTTCTAATATACTTAGTAACATTTATTCAGTTGACAAAGTTACAATGTCATCGAAGAAAAAAAAGAGTGTTATAGTTGAATCAGAAACTAGTTCTTCAGAAAAATCTAGAAATGAATTATACAATTTGCAAAGGGGACGAACTAGATAGTAGGAAATAAGTATTTCCAATATAGATATTAGAATAATCAAAAGGAAATAAGTGATAAGAAGGATTATTTAAAAGTTATCTATTATGAATGAATAAAGGAAAGATATATAATAATGGATATTCCAAAGTTGAAAAGAAAATATAAGGACATGAATTCTGAAAAGAATTATAATAAGTATCACAAGCATAAGAATAAGAATATTCTAAAATATTTATATACATAGAGTGTTGGTGGTGGAGATAGTTCATCATAAAGTTATTCTGATGGTGTAATTTATGATAAAAATAATTTTAGATTCTATGTCGAGATTCCAAAAAATAATAACTAATTTATGGAAATGTTAAATGAAGAATCTCTAAATAATATTACATTATACGAAAAATATCTTGATAGTGATGATAATAATAATTATACATCTTATGATGAGAAATATTCTTCATCAGAAGAAAATAACACTTTATATAGTTTTAAAGAGGTTCCTTGATTTTAATAACTATTATAAAATCACAATTTCAAAATCCCTAAAAACAAGATATTTCTCAAGAAAAAATTATGGATGAAAACTAAAAGATTTCTACTCGTAGTACTAATCTATCAAATATTTTAAAATAGTAATATGAAAATTATTTTGAGAAAAATTATCTTTCAAAATAATTATATAAGTATAGTTTTGGTAAAAAAATTACTAAATAATATGGAAAAATTTAGTTTGGATACAACTTCTACTAAGGATAATAATTAAGTTGTAAAACTAATCTTAGAAATATCTAGTTTGAGAAATATTTTTTTAGAGTTTACTACTGGTAAGGAAAATTTTGATTATATTTATAAATAAATACAACCTCATAAAGATGTATCCATAATGGGTTTAACTAATATAAAAATTATTTCTCAAAATAATTACATTGTTTTGAGAAGTACTCCATTTTTCATAAAATTTAAAAGTGGTGTTCATTGTAAGAAAAAAATTTATTTGAATAGATCCCAATCCTTAGGATTTCATAAGTATTCCTAATCAAAATATTGAACATTTTCTCAACATTTTAAAGTTGAAAAAAATGTGGATTCCAAAAATATTAATTTCTTACAATACCAAACCCAAGCATGTTTGGGTTCCAAAATGATAATATTTTTTAAGAGAATAATAAATATACCAATAGAAACATATGGTACATAGATAGTGGTTTTCCATACATATGACTAGAAATAAGAATTTCTTCAAGAATATTATAAAAATGAATGGTGGGAAAGTTACCTTTGGTTGTAATACTCAAGGAGAAATCATCAGAATAAGTAAAATTGTTATTCTTGGAAAATATTTAATTTTGAATGTTTTATTTTTTATAGGGCTGAAGCATAACCTTATTATAATAATTAAATAATGTGATGATGGATATCTTGTGAACTTTATCAATGAAAAATTTACTATTCATAGATTATAAGATTAATTTATTATCTTTACCAATCAGTATGAGAATGTATAAACACTTAAATTAGAATATATTAAGAGCCAAGATCTACCATTCCTCAATGAAATGGATTTACAATCTTGGTTATGAAATAGAATATTAGGAAACTATAATGTTATAAATTTGAAAAAACTATCTTGGAAAGAACTAGTTAAAGATATTTATGAACTTATGTTTGATACTATAAAATTTTGTGATCTATGTCAATTTAGAACGAAACATAAGACAAGTTTTAAATCTATTAGTGACGTTTCAACATCTGATACTTTACAGTTAGTGAATATGGAATTGTTTAGTCCTACAAAAACCAGAAGTATTAGTGGAAAATGATATCTATATATTTTAGTTACTCATTACACTATATATATATGGGTCTATTTTTAAGAAAAGAAATCCAAATAATTTTGGTGTTTTAAAAATTTTGTAGCCTGAGTTAAAAATGGGAAAATTCTATCATTGATAACAATTTTTAGTAATAATGGTGGAGAATTTTGTAATTCCAATTTTGAACCTTTTTATTGTAAAAATGGTATATTACATGACTTTTTTCATCTATAATTCCATAGAAAAATGGTGTTGTTGAAAAAATAAATATAATTATTAAAGATATTACAAGAAGACTGATGAGTAAAAACTCAGTTTCTAAACATTTTTAGGTTGAAGAAAATAGTACTACCTATTATATTATAAATCATGTTTCCATGAGACCATTCATTAAAAAACATCTAATGACTTGTTTATTGAAAGTAAGAAAAACATTCTCAATTCAATGCTTTTTATGCAAATTATTCATCCAAAATATTAAAGATATCTTACATAATATTCCTTCAAAATCTATTGATGGAATATTTTTAGGTTATTCCACAACTATTTAGGCTTATAAATTCATTAATAAAAACAAAAGTACTGTTGATGAAATAGTAAATGTCAAATTTGATGAAATTGGTCCTTTTTTTTCAAATACCACAATCTGCATATTTGGATGTTATTTAAAAAATAGATTTTCAACTAATGATGGAAATTTATTCACATGAGAGAACAAAAAATGAATAAATTTCTAAAGTTATAAATCAAGAAGAATTTACACATGTTTTTTTAAGTATAGAATTATGTAAATATAAGTAATTAGTTTATCCTTAGGATTCATCCTAGTGATACCATTATTGGTGATGTAGATCAACCTGTTAGAATAAGAATTTCTTTAAGAAATGAAATTGAACATCTTGCATTTTTAGAACAGTTTTATCCTAAAACATATGATCAATCATTATGTAATGAAGATTGGATAAAATAAATGAAAGATGAACTCAATGAATTAGAAAGGAATCATGTTTCAACTTCATTTGAATAACCTGAAGATACTTCAATAATTAGAGTAAAATGGGGTTTTCAAAATAAGTGTGATGAGAATTAAATTATAGTTAAAAATAAAGCTAGACTTGTTGATAAAGGATATAATTAAGAAGATTATATAGGTCATAAAAAATATTCTTTGGTAGAAAACATTAATCTATTAATATACTTCTATAAAATATAGAACTTCTTAATTTCAAACTATTTCAAATGGATGTAAAGTATGCATTTCTTAACATATATGTCCAGTAATAAGTTTATATAGAAAAACCACCTAATTTTGAAAATAAAAAATATCTAAAACATTTTTTAAACTTTATAAGGCACTTTTTGGACATAAACAATCCCCTAGAGTCAGGTATGATAGGTTAACTCGATTTTTGTTACAAAAAAACTTTGTTAAGTGAGTAGTATATCTAGATATTTTTATTAAATAAGTTTCTAAAAACATCAACATTATTAAAATTTATGTTTATGACATGATATTTAGTTCAACTCAAAAAATATTTAGAAGATTACTTAGTGAATCTTATGAAATAAAATATTTAAATGATCATGATGGGAGAACTTACATATTTTCTAGGATTTAAAATTTTAAAAAAATGGAACATTTATATCTCCATATAATTATATAAAAGTTCTTCTAAATAAATTTAGATATAGAAATACCAAAAGTATTATAACTCCTATAGTAACCTCTAATACTTTAGCTACTGATGAATTTTGGAAACATATTGATCAAAATATCTTTAGATTAATGATTGGAATTTTATTTAATAGATAGTCATCTAGATTTAATGTTTTGTGTATACTTGGGCGAAAGATATCAATATAATCCAAAATCATCCCATCATAATGATTTGAAATTATTTTTTCTTTACCTTAAGCAAACTATGGATTTAGTCTTGTTTTAATCTTCTGAAATTGATTTTAAATTTTTTTTTCAGATATTGATTTTGGATGATATAATTTGGACTAAAAAATTTTGTCCCAAAAATTTCATTTCTTAGGAGAAGCTTTAGTGTCTTGGTATTTTGTGAAACAAAACACAGTATCACTTTCTACTGCTAAAGCTGAATATGTGGAAATTGGAAGTTATTGTACTCAAGTATTGTGTATGTAACAGACACTCACTAACTATGGCATGATTTTTAGTAAAACTCAATTTTTTGGTGATAACACAAGTTCCATTTCCTTAATTAAAAACTAAACACATCACTCACAAGCAAAGAAAATAGATATATGACACCATTCCATTCAGGATCACACATAGTAAAATAACATTACTTTACAATTCATTGGAAAACAATAAAAACTTGTGGATATTTTTACTAAACCTCTTAGTTTTGATAGATTTGAGTATATTAAACAAAATCTATGAATGTTCAATATCAAGTGACCATTCATGTATAGTTATTGTTTACCAATATCTTTAAATTAATGAACTAATTTCCAAAGGGGGTAGCATATATGTTTTGGTTTTCAAAAAAACATTATTTTTTCAAAACAAATTTAGTTTTCAAAATACATTGGATTCACTAAATCTTAAGTTTTATAAAAAATGCTAAAAACATTTTAAACATTATTTATGATTTATTAATTTTTTTATACTTTATTTTTTCTAAAACAAAGAAGAAAATTTTACCGGAATGAATATCATACATATACTAATATATTAACTCTAAAATTTAATATATAATCTTTAGTATTTACTATTTCTATTTTATCTATTTTTTTGTTATTTATATTTAGTTTTTTTATATTTTATAAAAATTCAAAATTTTAAGAAAATCATAAAGTTTTAACTTCCAAAAAATTATTTTCTCCTATAAAATTTCGGTAATAAAAAAAATTAGAGTTTATAAAATATATTTAAATATTATATATACAATTCCTGATCATTGGATCATATTTGGAATTCAATCTGAGACGTTAAACATAAGGAAGTCAAATCATCACCCCGTGCCTATAAATATATTTCAAGATAACCACCTCCCACATCAGTTTAGTAGGTGGTTGATGACTCTCAGATCTTAAATTCCTTATCATTCCAATTGTTTGTGGTTAGTTAAATATTTTTATGCTTTTTCCAATTCAGAACTACTCGGTTAGTTTATTATTACTTGATTTCTACTCTGAAATACATTGAAAACTTAGAGTTCATGAAGGAAAGACTTATATAAATGAAATAAAATGGAATGATAAATTATTTTCTAAAAGAAATAATTAATTTTTAGTTTTGGAAAAAGTTGTGGGTTAAAAATAACGATTTTTATCTTCACTACCCAACTATTGTAAACAACTTTTTTATAGTATTTAATTTAGTAAGGATGAGAACTTGTATGTTACAAGATTTAATCTTTTTTTTATGAGAAGTGTAAGTTGAATATTCAACTGGTATCTGATCTTATTGAAGTCACTTTGGATAGAGATGTTTATCTAGTAACAAATAAGATATAGGATAAGTTAGGAACTTTTTCAAAATTAAAGGATGTATGATCATTGTTTCTAAATTTTTTGGAAGTTAGGAAAATATACCATTTGAAACCGTAATTAGTGATTATTACATTATATATGTATGTATAACTTATATAGGGGAAGGGTGACTAATATACATTGAACGATATTGATATATTTTTCATATATTTTCTCATGACCATATGGAAACTAAATTTGGTAAAATAGGTTTTTAAATATGTTGAAATGATAATGAAAAGTCAAATAAAGTTGAGAATTCTTCAACATTCAGGCTTTATCAAAACAAATGTTGACAAAATTCAATTTTGTGATGAAAATTAAGAGATAAGTTGTTTTTATGAGGGAAAACGTTTGTTTAATTAGTGAGGAAATGATTTTGAGGATGAAACTAGTTTTCATATCGAAACTCAAGAGGTTCATAGATAAATTGGGAAAAGTTGTGTCTATTGTAAAATTACAAAAATTAAAAGATAAAGTCTATAAAAAAAGAAATTTAGTTTCTTCGTCCCCTAGGATGCACAGGAAAATAAAAACCATAACTAATGATTCTTCTAATGATTTGATAAAAAGTAAATATTAAAAGAAAGCAGGACATTTAGATTTTGGTTTAGACAAGGGTGAAGCTTTATCTCTAAAACAAATAAATGAAGAATAGTTGAAAGAATGTAACACCCTAAGATATTTTGAATTATATTTTTGAATTAATTTAATCTTTTGACATTTTACGTTTCATGTAACTCTAAATATAGTTTATTTTATATTAAACCATTATGTTTTTATTATGTGAAATACATGTAACAAAAAAATAATTTTCTCTACACAGAACACCTAGTTTCGCTTGTGTTACACCCAACAAAGACTTTCCTTGGTGGCTTTCATAACATTCAGGACCAAGTGTTGCCGAACAATAATATATTATTAAAATAATAATAATTATAACATAATAATACATAACCTAGCCATTAAATGATCTTTTAGGAATATTATTAACTAACTTATGTAAATATATAGTTTTCACAAAATATAATATGAATTAATTTTTTAGAAATAAATATGAGAATCAAATTGAATATAAAGGGATTATTTTTATAAAAAACTATTTTTATGCTCAAAAAGCTATTTTTTTCCTAATAAATTAATTTAATTACTATTAGTGAGTGATATAAATATAGTATATAAAAAATATATCCAATAAAATATTTTTTATATTCATCCAATAGATTCAATAGGAATAATATAAGAACAAACCTAATTTTTTGCTTAAAACCCTATATTTTTATAAAGGTAGTTTTATCGTCTTTTAATGGAGAAAAAATTGTAAATCCAGTTTTGAAAAATTTATAAATTTAATATATAAAAATAAAATTAATTATTAATAGATAAAAATAAAAATTATCTTATAATAAATTTTTGGTATTTTTCTATAAGGTTTCATTTTTTAATAAATAATTAAAAATACTGGATTTTAATTCTAAACTTATTTTTAATCTAATTTATTTATAAAGTTATATTATATTTTAAATTTTTTAAAATTTTAATTACATAATATTTTTTTTAATAAATACAATTTAGGTCATTGGGATAAATTTTAATTGGAAATTGACTATAAAAACATAGAAAACTATTGACCATTTTTACATTAGAAATCTGCATTGTCGACCCAACAATGGAATTAAATTTAAAATAATTTCTACCACTTATATGTTTTAAATTTGGAAAAATGGATTCCATATTTAAAATAATCATAATTTTTAATTTATAATAATTTTAACTATGTTTTTGAAAAAAAATTAGTGAAATAATTAAAATTAATTACAATGATTAAGGTTAAATTAAGCATAATAATGGACTAAACCATAACATTAAGGCCCAAAAGGACCTATACACTTTTCCTAAAGCCATTTTATGGCCATATTTAGACCATATACTTTATTATTTGAAATTTGGACCATTATTTATCCACTTTCAATAAAAAATGTTGGTGGGTTCCTTTTTTTAAAAATATTACAAACGATTCCACTCCCCCTCCATTAATAAAGGGCTCCTTGACTTACACTTACTCAAACCTCTAAATCCACTTAAGTTAAGAAAAACCATACTCAAATATCTCCCCAAAATCCTTATATTAGAACATTAATCCTCACTTTGGGCATAAATCCATCCAAGTAAGCCTTTTGGCTCAAACTAAAAGGAGTTACCCAATTAAGAGGTAACACCCTCCCTCAAAGTCTTTTCTTTTATTTCCTTTCTCCACTCCCTCAAATATTTTTATTACATTATTTTATAAAAACAATAGTATCATCAATATACTAGTATTTTTTTATAATAATTATTTTACCTACACTTACACACACTTCTATCTAATGGGAAACAAACATAATGGTTATATATTGGCAGACTACCACCTTGCTAAACGATGATTGAACAATTTTCCTTTACTACCTATCATGGTGTCCATTATGATATCAAAATGGTTTATATATGTTTAATATAATATTTATTATATCTTTAGGATTATTTAATTATTTTAAAATAGATATCTTTATAGTTTCCATTTTTTTAATATGATAATTTTGTTTGAGGAAATGCAGACTATCGCCCCCTCAAAGTGATGTGATTCATTCATACACTACATGGAATGTATTAAGGTTGTATGTAATGGATATATATGATATATATATATGATATAATAAATCTAATAAAATATTTATATATACATATATATATATATATGTCTTTTACTTTCTTTCCTTCAACATGACAATTAAACGAAAATCGCATTCATTCATACGTACAACTTACCGTCTCCGTGAACGGTGTATTCCATTTAATACTTCTATATTATAAGGATTATTATAATACAGATATACTAGATATACATAATACTTATATCACAGTTTACATTCTTGAATCATTATATAAGTGTAATTACAAATGATATAACAAATTAAGACACATGCGAAAAACCAATTGAATATTATCTGAAGTGAAACTTTAACATAGGGTTGTTACAAAGTGAGTAATATAAGGTCATAATAAAACCATATATGGTATAAGATACAATAATATGGTTCTATTAAATATTAATAATAAATTTTTATTTATTATACATGTTTTTTGAATGAATATGATGAGACTCAAGACTCATGGTAATGGGATTTCATCTCACTTTTTAGTTCTGTGAGATACCTGCAATGTTCACCACTATTTCATTTTGTGTGGTGCATGTACTGCACATGAGTGTATTATATGTTTATTATAACTAAATTTATGGGTATTAACAGTTATATTTTATGATTACTCTTTCATGGGTTTTAAGTTTCGAAAGTTACCAAATCAATAAAATTGTTTGGTCTTAATTTTCCTTCTTTGAGACTTGTAACCCCCTGAGTTTTTATGGACCTATTTTTTTCGAATAAATTTTAATTTTAATTTATATACTGAAATACACTAATAAAAATATTACTTTTACATGAAATAATGATTTTTTATATGTTACATGCAACACAGACTTGGTGTACGTCACACGTAACACTGACTTCTTGTATGTTACACGCAACACCAACTTGTCGTACGATACATGCAACACTGAGTTTCTACAAAAAAAATATTTTTATTGTTATAATTAAAAGGATATAATTAAAACCTATCCATTAAGCATAGTTATATTAATATTAATAACTACTTTTCAAATATTTTCTACAATTTTTTTATATAAATAGAACATATAGATAATGAAAGATGTGATTTTTGGTAAAGTCCTTTTTATAATTAAAAACATTGTTTTCTCAAATAAACCACTTCTAATAGATAAATTAATTTTAGAAAAATTTAGAAATTTAATTTAATAGAATAAAATTCATTTTTTAATCGAGAACATTGAAATTAGTCTAGGGTGAAATTTTTTTATTTTTCTGACAAACTTTATTTTCAAATAAATAGTAAAAAATACCAGATTTCAATTCAAAGATTATTTTTAAATTTAATTTATTTATAAGGTTAAAATATATTGTAATTTGATATTAATTTTTAATTAGGTAATATTTTTAAAAATTAATCTAATTTTGGTCATTAGAACTATTTCCACATTGAAATTTGATATAAAGACTAAACAAAATTGTGATCATTTTTAGCTTTAAAAACCCACAGCATCGTTTCAATGGCGGGATTTATTTTTAATATTAATTTATACAAATTATGTGATTATAATTTGGATAAATTTATTAAATATTTTTAATCAGAATAATTTATATTGTATAATAAGTTCAATTTTTTTTGACTAAAAATATTAGAGAAATTGATTAAAATTAATTACATCAGTTAAGAGAACAAAATTGGATAATAGAGTACTAAACCTTAAAAGTAATACCCAAAATGACCTAGAAACTTGTCCAACACACATTTTTTGTCCATATTTTTACCCTATAATAAATTAAATCAAGCTTTTCTATTATTGGATCCACTTTCAACATGAAAAACATGTGTGTAATTCTCTCCAAATATTTACAAGAGTACCACTCCACCTCCACTATAAAAGGCAACCACCTCTACTCATTCCTCACACATATGAAACTTCTTATGTTCTATAAATACCTACCCAGTACACTTCCCAATGATCCTCCCTTTTACTTTGAAGTCTTACTTAGGACAGAAAGCCTCTCAAGGAAGCCTTTTGGCCCAAACCAAAAGGAGTTACCCGATTTAGAGGTAACATCTTCTCTCAAGATCTTTTCATTTATTTTACTTATCCACACCCTCAACTATTTATATTCCATTATTGTGTTACAATAATATTATCCTAAATATACTATGATTTTTTTATGCTGAGGATTTGACCACCACTAACACACACCTCTATATAATAGACATATTATTTCTATTTATGGATAATTATTGTCTCACGAAATAAGGATTTTTTATTTTTATTTTACTACCAATAATGGTGGAAATTATAATGGAAACTATGTTTATATATTTAATATATTGTATTTTTATTCCTTTATTCTTCTTTAATCCTTTTAAAACACACATCTATTTACTTTCTATTTGGTGTTAACACAAAAATCTATTTTGAAGAAGTGTGAACTACCTCACCCTCATAGTGATGAGATTCGATCACACAGCACATGGAATGTATTAAGGATGGGTAAAGTGAACTCATATGTTATATATGATATCTTCATTCCACTGTAATAATGATACATATATATAAATACATATATATATATATACATATGTCTTACTTACATTCTTTCAATACGACAATAAAGACAGAAACAACGTTTATGCATGTGTACGACTTACTGTATCCATGAACGGGGTTTTCAATTTCATAATTATTTATGAAATAAATTATTATAATATACATATAATATATATACATGATATTTATATCATTATCAACATTTTGGGATCATGTTATATTTATAAGTACCAATGATAAAACAAATTAAGACACATGTAAAGAACAAAGCGAATATTACCCGATGTGAAACCTTAACATTGGATCGCTAACAAGAGGGTAATATGATGTCATAATCAAACCACATATGGTATTAGATATAATAATCTTATTCTGTAAAATATTTATAATAACTTTATATTTATTACATATAAATCTTGTATGAGTACGGAGAGATTCAAGTCACAAGGTAAGGGGAATTTCATCTCACTTCTAATTTTTGTGAGATACATGTTATGTTCACCACTCATTACTTTTTGTGTCATGTATGTATTGTACATGATTTAATTATAATAATATCATACTTAAATTTCTTGTTATTCACATTTCTCTTTTATGATCCTTCTTTCATGGGTTTTAAGTTTCAAAAGATACCAAATCGGTAAAAATGTTTTGTCTCAATTTGCCTTCTTTGAGACTCATGTTTTGTTATGCACCTAAACACTCTTTCAAGGTGTATATACTTACATTTTACATGTTATATCATGAATTTCCTTCATTGATGATATTTTATGGTTCGTTTAATTTTCTTTTCTTAGGTGGAGATTATGATCCCAAGTTACCTAGTTATAAGAGTCCATTGAGACAATCTCATCGCTTTTCGAGATTATTTATGATTATGCTTAATTTGATGAAATCTTATGGTACATGTATAAAGAATAATAGTGAGTTTATTTTTCATTTTTTTATTCAATATATCCTCATGTTTTAGTACCATTTTTCCAATCTTTGGTACTAATGATAATTTTTTAATAAAAATCTGACTATCTCTCTCTTCAGTCAGAAATCTATTGTATTAAAAAACCATGTTTTCAAAAGATCATTGAAGATAATTTATAAAGAAAACGGATTTCAAAAAAATGTTTTAGTTTTTTAAAATCTTACTCTATATTTTTTCAAATATATTTTCAAGAGAAAGGTTTTCAAAAGGTTTTATTTTATAAATATAAATTTTCAAAGAAGAAAGGATATTTTTTAAAGAAATGTTTTAAAAGATATTTCAAAATTATTTCCCAAATAAGATAACATCTCGTAGTGTTACTCGTTCCTTTAAAAGGAAATTATTCAATGTTTACATTCATATTATTTCTCTAGATGTATTATTTTTTGTTGGCATGATGTTATGAAACCCATTTTTCTTTCATAGGTTATATGCTTTTTAAACCCTCTTCTTTGTATGGGTTATGTTTATGATGAAATTATTATGAAACCTCTTTCCATAGGTTATGAAATGTTTACATGTTTATGATCCCAATTTCATTTCATGTGTTATGATATGATTATTTATGATATTGTGGAACATGTATGAATTATTTCATTATGTGACGGGTGGGACCTATATCTCCCACTAATGAATTAGGTAAATATTTATATCTCATGAGATAAATAGGGTTGGAATGAGGGTTCACTTGGTTCAGTAATAAAAGGTTGTAAGAAGGATTACTCAGTTTAGTAATATAGGGCTAGAATGAGGTTTCCCTAAGTTCAGTAATATAAGGCTGGAACGTGGGTTCATCCGGTTCAGTAAAGGATTTCCACTAAGATAGTCTTGGAGGTGATGAATTTTATACTATGAAAAATCCTATTATATGCTTATATGTTTTCCAAAATTCCATTTTTTATTCCTATGTTATGCTTTCAGGGCTTTTAAAATTATTTTATTATGATTCATGTCTTATAAACTTCCAATATTTATGATAGATCTCTATTATGATCTTTTATATAATGGGTATAATCTTATATCTTCATGATCATGCCCTCATGCCCATATTCTCATGATTATTCTTTCATGTCTCCCTTGTTTACCATTATTGAGAATTTCATCTCACCCCTTTTTATGTTTCCCTCCTGGGTTTATGAAGATATGTATTATGTTTGATTTTTCTAAGAAGGTTTCTAGTCAAGAAGAACCTAGAGGGACATAGTGTAGCTCATTTATGTACTAGTTTATATGTTTCTATGTTTCTAAAGGCACTAGACTAGTATGGTCTTCATGCGTCTGTTTGTGTAATGTTTTGTGTTTTTCACAAAATTTATGTAATTTTAATATTTGAAAAGTGAGGTTTTCTATATTTTGTATGGGAGGAAAATTTTAGTTAACCTTTGGAAACAAAGATATGAAAACCTTGGTGACAACCATAATGACATTTATAAGGATAAGGATAGGGAAGAGTCAATGTATAGTAAAATTCCCTATAATTTTTCTGAAGGATAGAGTGATTGGTTTCCTATAAATACATACCTGCCCAGATTCTAGAAGTGGATGTGGATTTGGAATATATGTACCAAGGGGTAACAACTATGAGAAGATGTTCTGGGCTTAACTTGGGGTAATCTAGTACACAACAATGGGCTTTGCTGCACACCCCGTTTGACACTCTCGGGGGATATGCTTTGGGAATTCAAAAACTCATCATGAACCATTATGAAGGATTTAAACCTAAGTTGACTATTAATAACCTAGGATAAACCTGAGGTGTCATAGATACATAGAATTCACCTCCCATTATTCAGTTATTTAAGTGTTAGGATAATGGGAATTATACTAACCACAATCCAAACCCAAGGGATGGTGATGATGACCAAAGACAACAACCTATTATTCCAATGGAAAAGGGTAAATATCATGAAATCTCTATTTCTAAAGAGGGGTGTGAAAATGATATGATGAAAGGTACACTTACCATCCACTCTAGAACTACTAATTTCCTATTTGATTCTAGATCTACCCACTCTTTCATATCTAAAGAATTATCTAAGGGTGTTAAGATTCCTTCAAAACAATTAGAGGTGGAATTAGCACTAAGAAACCCTAATGGTATGATTATTTCATATCAAGTATATGATTCCTCCCTAATTGAATTTTGTGGGAATGTACTTCCTGCAAATCTTTGACTTATTCCTTTGGTCGAATTTTATGTCATCTTAGGCATGGATTAGATTTCTCTACATAAATCCCACATCAATTGTCAAGTAAGGGAAGTTACGTTTGATATTTCAAAACCTCCTATGATCATCCATAAATGTGATGATAAGTTTGAACTTCCTGTAGAGATTAAATTCAGTGTATGGGTATTAATTACCATTCAAAAGGGTTGTTTATCTTAAATGGTTGGGGATAATATCGACATCGATGATATGCCTATTGTTCAGTATTTTTTGGATGTCTTTCTGAAAGATATATCTAATCATCCACCAAAACATGAAGTTGAGTTCTCAATAGAACATATACTTGGTTCCACACCAATTTCAAAGAATCCTTATAGAATGGCCTCAATTTAGTTTTAGGAATTGAAAAAACAACTCCAAGAAAACCTTGATAAGGGATTCATTCGGCCAAGTGTGTCACCATGGGGTGCACTGGTTCTTTTGTGAAAAATAAATATGGATCAATGTGACTCTACATTGATTATCAGGAGTTGAACAAGATCAAAATAAATAATAAGTGTCATATTCCCCATATTGATGACTTGTTTATCCAACTGTGTGGAGCTCAATACTTTCCCAAGATTGAACTTCATTTTGGATATCATAAATGGAGGGTCAAGAAAGATGATATATCCAAGATAGTATTTCGTACAAGGTATGGTCACTATGAATATATAGTGATGACTTTTAGTCATATTAATTGCCTTGATATCTTTATGGATTTAATGAAAAGTTTATTTATAGATTACCTTGACCAGTTTGTGGTAGTATTTATATATTATATTCTTATCTATTCAAAGAGAAAGGAGGGTCATGAAGATCACCTGAAAATTGTACTGAATACCCTAAGGAAGGTGAATTTATATGAAAAATTTACAAATTGTGGATTTTGGCTAAAAAAGGTTTCATTTTTTGGGTTACATAATCTCAAGAGATGGTATAGAAGTAGATCCATCAAAGATAGAGGTTATTAAAAGTTGTCCTAGACAAACCATAGTGACTGATATCCGTGGTTTCCTTGGATTTTCTGGATATTATTGACAATTTGTGGAGGATTTATCATGACTATCTAATCCTATGACCATGTTAAATTGTAAGGGTGTTAAGTTTCTTTGGATAGATGAATGCGATCAAATTTTC
Organism: Viscum album; assembly: GCA_963277665.1. Classification (NCBI taxonomy): domain Eukaryota; kingdom Viridiplantae; phylum Streptophyta; class Magnoliopsida; order Santalales; family Viscaceae; genus Viscum; species Viscum album. The sequence continues at coordinate 360,805,115 of OY728131.1, forward strand.
AAGGAACTGAATAGAATGTTGGTCAGCCATGCTTACATTACCCTATAGTGGAGAAGGGTTTTTAATCTATAGAAATGCATCCAAGAATGTATTGGGATATATTCTTATGAAAAATAACTTGTTAATAGCCTATGACTCGTGAAATTTGAATATTCATGAGAAAAATTACCCAACTCATGATTTGGAATTAGCAACGGTAATCTTTTGCATTAAAGATATAGAGGCATTATCTTTATGGGTAAAAGTGTGATATATATACTGATCATAAAAGTATGAAATATATATTCATAGAGAAGGATTTGAACATGCACTAGAGAGGATTATTATAGTTGATAAAGGATTATGACTTCTTAATACGTTACAAACCTGTTAAGGAGAACAAGGTGGAGGTTTCTTTGAGTCAAAAAGATCATTATAGCTTAGCTATGATGGGGATCACAAAAGATCTAATATTTATAGATTTGAAAAGGATGGATCTGAAAAACTTGAAGGAAGGATAAAAATCTTATCTTTATCAAATGAATGTTCAACCCTCTATCCAAGTAAATATTAAAGAGGTGTATAAGGAAGATGAAGAGCTACAAAAGAAGGTTAGAAATTTTTTTATATTTAACCTTGATCAGGATGGAATGGTAAGGTTCAAGAATCATGTGTGTGTTCCATCCATGAAATATTTGAATAGGGATCTACTAGAATAAGCTCATAGTTCTTCATTATATATTCATATTGGAAGTATGAATAAGTATACAGACTTAAAATAATGATTCCAGTGGGATGGAATGAAGAGAGATATCGTAGAGTTTTTATCTCTGTGTTTGGTATGCCAACAAGTTAAGGCAGAAAGAAAAGAGTCTAAAGGGATATTGAATCCATTACCCTTACCAGAATGGAATTGGGAGAACATATCTATGGATTTTGGTTTAATTCTATATGGGTGGCAGTTTATCGCCTTACTAAGTAAGCACACTTCGTTTCTATCAAGGAATATTTCTCTCTTGATCAGCTTTCCAAAAAAATACATTAAGGAAGTGGTAAGTTTGCATGGAGTACCACATTCCATTGTATCAGATCAGGATCCAAGGTTTCCCTCAAAGTTTTGGATAAGTATTCAGAAGTCACTTGATAAATAATTGTTTTTTCACCACTTCTTATCATCCTCATACAGATGGTAAGTCTAAAAGAACAATTCAAACTACAGAGGATATGTTGTGATCTTCTTCTCTGGATTTCAAAGGTGGTTGGGGTCAACACCTTCCTCTAGTTTATTTTTCTTATTACAATATATTTCACTCAAGAATTAATATGGAAACGTATTAATCCCTTTATGGAATGAAATGTACATCTCCAATGTGTTGGGATGAGGTTAGAGAAACAAAGCTATTAGGACCTGATATCGCTGAAAAAATGGTTAAGAAGGTTAGAACCATTCAATAACATATCAAGACATATAAAAGTTAGTAGAAAAGTTATGTTGATAACCATTGACGTGATATAGAATTTGAAGTTAGTAAAAAGTTATTTCAATGAATATCACCCTAGAAGAAAATTATGAGATTTGGGAAGAAAGGGAAACTAAGCCCTGTATATATCAACCCCTTTGGAATTATTGATCATATCGGGGTAGTACCCTATCGCTTGGCACTTCCTCCAAATCTAACTAAAGTCCATGATGTGTTCCATATATCTCTCCTGAGGAATTACATACCTGAAAATTAACATGTACTGATCTTTGATTTCATTCCATTGGAGAAATATATTTCTTATGAGGAGTAACCTATTGAAATTCTGGACCGATCAGAGAAATTTTGATGAAATAGGACCACTCACCAGGTCAAAGTTTTATGAAAAAATCACCAGATAGTGGAAGAAATTTGGGAACTTTAAGAAATGATAAACATATTTATCCTCATTTTTTTACCCAAGTAATTAATTTAAAGGGAAAAATCATTTTATGGGGGGTAGAATGTAACACCTTGAGTTTTTATTGACCAATTTTTTAGAATAAATTTAAAATTTCATTTATATCTTAAAATACACTAATTAAAATATTCCTTTTAAATGAAAGACCAACTTGGTTTATGTTACATGAAACACTGACTTGGAATATTTTACACACAACATCGACTTGGTATACATTACACGCAACACCGACTTGGCGTACGACACACACAACACTGAGTTTCTATGAAACATCACTTTTTATTATTATAATTCAAAGAAGATAATTATAACTTAGTATTTAAAAATAGTTATATGAATATTAATATCAATTTTTCAAATATTTTCTACAATTTTTCTATATTAATAGAACAAATTTATAATTAAGGATAAGATTTTTGTTAAAGTCCTTTTTATGATTAAAAACATTGTTTTCTCGAATGAACCACTTCTAATAATGAAAGTAATTTTAGAATAATTTAGAAATTTAAATTGATAAAATAAACGCCTTTTTTTAATTAAAAATTTTGATATTAGTCTAGGTTAAAATATTGGTATTTTTCTGACAAACTTCATTTTAGATGAATTGTGAAATATATCAGATTTTGATTCAAAAACTGATAATTAATTAAATTTATTTATATGGTTAAAATATATTTTAATTTGATCTAAAACTTTAATTAGATAATATTTTTAACAAGCAATCCAATTTTGGTCATTGTACCAATTTTCACATTGAAATTTGTTATAAATATTAAGAAAACTTTTGATGATTTTTTACTTTCAAAAACTGCAACATCATTTTGACAGTGGGATTAATTTTTTAAATTAGTTTCTACCACTTATTTGATTAGAATTTTTTGAAATTGATTTCATAAATAGAATAAGAATAATTTTTTATTTCTAATAAGGTAAAATTTTTCTTTTGACCAGAAATATTATTAAAAGTGATCAAAATTAATTACATCAGTTAAGAGAAAATTTAGGCTAATAAAGAAGTAAACCTTAAATTTAAGACCTAAAACGACCTAGAAACTTGTAAAACACCCATTGGATATACCTATTTCGACAATATAATCAATTATATTAACCTTGGTCTGTTATTTCATCCACTTGCGACATGAAAATCATGGTTGTAATTCTCTCTTCAAATATTTACAAGAGTGCCACTCCACCTCCACTATAAAAGGCCACTACCTCTACCCATTCCACACACTTATCAAACCTATTATGTTAGCACAATACATGTAAAATAAACATCCCAAAAATACTCCCTTTTACCTTTAATCCTCCCTTATGGTAGAAATCCTCTCAAGGTAGCCTTTTGTCATAAACCAAAATGAGTTACCCGATTTAGAGGTAATGTCTCCTCTCAAGATCTTTTCCATTATTTTCCTTCTCCACCCCCTCAACATTTTTTATTCCATTATTTTGTGAAAACACCAGTATAATAAATATACTAGGATTTTTTTTATAAAGGGTTCAACCTACACTTACAAAGACCTCCATCTAATGGATATCAAACATATTGTTTCTATGTATGGAGAATTACTTCCTCACGAAACGATGATTGTTCATTTTTCATTTACCAAAAATCATGGTGGCCATTATGATGGACACTATGTCAATATATTTCATATATTTTATTTATTATGTATTTAAGATTCTTTATTTCTTTTATAGAACACATATCATTACTTTCCATTTAGTGTTAATATGATAATCTCGTTTGAGAATGTGTGGACGACCGTCCCCTCAAAGCAATGTGATTCGTTCACACGCCACATGGAATGTATTAAGGATGGGTATAATAAAATTTTATGATATATATTATATATTAATGAAACTTTTATAATGATAAATATATATATAAAATTTATATACATATTTCATTTAATTACTTTCAATAAGGAAATAAAGACGGAAATAATGTTCATGCGTACGTATGGCTTACCGTCTCCATGAATGGTGTATTCAATTTCATACTTATTTATTATATAAATTATTATAATATTAATATAATTTATATACCTGAAATTCATATCATTTTCTATATTCTGGAATCATGATATAAGTATAAGCACCAACGATATAACAAATTAAGATACCTGCGAAGAACAAAGCGAATATTACCCGAAGTGAAACATTGAGATAGGATCATTAAAAAGAGGGTAATATATGGTCATAATAAAACCATATATGGTAATATATATAATAATATACTTATTTAAAATATTTATAATAAACTTATATTTATTTTACAGAAATATTGTATGAGTATGGAGAGAGTCAAGACACAAGGAAAGGAGAATTTCATCTCACTTTTAATTTAATTAGATATATGTTATGTTCACCACTCTTTCCATTTGTGTGGTTTATGTTCTGTACATGATTTTAGTCTAAGAATATCATACATAAATTTATGGTTATTCATGTGTACCTTTTATGACCCTTCTTTCATGGGGTTTAAGTTTCAAAAGATACCAAATCGGTAAAAATGTTTTGTCTCACTTTCTATCTTTGAGACTCATGTTTTGTTATACACCTAAACTCCCTTTATTTCTGTATATACATAAAATTTTCATATTATATCATGAATTTACTTCAATAATGACATTTTAATCTTCATGTATTTTCCATTTTCTGCATGGAGAGTCTGATCCCAAGTTACCTAGTTATAAGAGTTTATTGAGACAATCTCATCGCCTTTTGAGATTGTTTATGATTATGTTCCTTTGATGAAATATTATGGTCTATATTTCAAGAATATTCATGAATTTAATTCTCCTATGTTTATTCAATATACACCCATGTTTTTGTAAATTTTCCACTCTTTCGTACTTAATATAACATTTTAAGAAAAATTTGATCATCTCTCTCATTGGTCAGAAATCTATTGAATTCAAAAAACCATGTTTTCAAAAATGCTTTCAAAATATCCTTGAAGATCATTTTCAAAGAAAAGGGATTTTAAAAAATGTTTTTTTTCAAATCTTTCTTTTTAAATATACTTTAAAGAAAAATTATTTCAAATGGTTTTATATTATAAAAATAATTTTTCAAAAAAATGTTATTTTCCTCAAGAAATGTTTTCAAATAATTCTCAAAATTATTTACCAAATAAGATAACATCAGTTGGTGTTACTCATGAATTTATGGGGAAATTATTCAATGTTTCCATTCATATTATTTCATTTAATTGATTATGTTTTAATGGAATTATGATATGAAAACCATTTTTCTTTCATGAGATATATTCTTTTGAAACCCGCTTCTTTTCATGGGTTAATATTATGATGAAATTATTATGAAACCTATATATTTCCAAAGTTTATGATATTTTTACATGTTTTTTATACCGATTTCATTTCATGGGTTATGATCTGATTATTTATGATCATGTGGAACATGTATGTGTGATTTCATTATTTGACAGGTTTGACCTATATCTCCCTCCAATGCATTGGGTAAGGATTTATATATCATGAGATAAATAGGGATGTAAATTGGTTTTACTCGGTTTCGTAATATAGGGTTGTAATTAGGGTTACTTGGTTCAGTAATATAGGGTGGAACAAGAGTTCACTCGGTTCGGTAATATAGGGTTCGAACGGGGGTTCACCTAGTTTATTAAAGGACTTTTTCCACTAAGATGGTCCTAGTAGTGATGCCTTGGATACTATGGAAATCATATTATATGCTTTTGTGATTTCTAAAATTCTATGATTTATTCCTATGTTATGATTTCATGGATTTTTTCTCTTTATTTCATTATGATTCATGTCTTATGAACTTCAAATCTTTATTCCATGATCTCTATTATGATCTTTGATATACAGGGTATTATATTCTATCTTCAATATCATGTTCTCATACCCTTATGCTCATGATTATGCTTAAATATCTCCCTTTTTTACCCTTACTAGGCATTTGAGGTCACCCCTTTTAATGTTTCCCTCCCCAGGTTATGAAGATATGTATTATGTTTGATGTGTCTAAGAAGGGCTCTAATAAAGAAGAACATATTGGGAGATATTATATCTAATTTATGTAACAGTGTTTATATTTCCATGTTTCCAAAGGCACTATAATAGTACGGTCTTTCGGCGTTAGTTTGTGTAATTTTTTGTGTTTTCCACAAAAGTTATGTAATGTTAATGTTTGAAAAGCGATGTTTGTTATGATACGCATGTTTGTTATGCACCTAAATTATTTTTTAAGGTGTATATACTTCCATTTTACATATTATATCATGAATCTAATTATTTTAATGATATTTTAATATTCCTATAATTTTCTTTTCTTATATGTTGAATATCATCCCATGTAACTAAGTGGAAAGAGTTTGTTGAAACAATCTCATAGCTTTTCAAGATTTTTAATAATTATGTTTTTTTATGAAATATTTTTCAAAAATGTTTTCAAAATTTTTTTAAAAGGATCCATGAAGATAATTTTTAGGGAAAAATGATTTTAAAAGTTTTTTATTATTTTCAAATCTTCCTTTATAATTTTTCAGATCTATTTTAAATGAAAAAGTTTTTTAAAATGTTTTATGTTATAAAAATCATTTTTCAAAAAAGAAATGATATTTTCCTCAATAAATGTTTTTAAAAGATCATTAAAAATTATTTACCATCAATGATAACATCCATTATTGTTACTCATGCCTTTATATGGAAATTATTCAATGTTTAAATTCATATTGTTTATCTAAATGGATTATGATTTGATGGAATGATGTTTATGAAACTTGTTTCTCTTTCACGAGATATATACCTTTAAAACCAACTTCTTTTCATGGTTTGTATTTATGATAAAATGATTATAAAACAAATATCTTTATCTAGAGTTTATGATTTGATTACATGTTTATGACACCCATTTAATTTCCTAGGTTATTATATGAATGTTTATGTTTTTGTGGAATATGTATGTATAATTTCATTATGAGATGGGTGGGAACTATATCTCTCTCCAATTCATTGGGTAAAGATTTATATCTCATGAGATAGACATTTATGGAATGAGAAATGAACTCAGTTCAGTAATATAAGGTTGGAACGATGGTTTACCTGGTTCAGTAATACAGGGATGAAACAGGGGTTTACCGAGTTCAGTAATATAGGGCTGGAATGAGTGTTTACTCAGTTCAATAATATAGGGCTGGAATGGGGGTGTTCCTAGTTCATTAAAGGACTATGTTTACAAAGATGGTCTTATCATTGATTCCTTGTCTATAATGGAAAATCATATTATGTGCTTATGTGTCTACCACAATTCCATGTTTTATTCCAATGATATTCTTTCATGGATTATATTATTTATTTCCTTAGGATTCATGCTTTATGAACTACCATGCTTTATGACTTGATTAATGTATGTCATATTTGATATGTAGGTTATGATATTCAATTTTTATGATCATGTTTTGATTCCCTTATACTCATAATTATTCTTACTAAAGGAAGAGATATTTATGGGAGATGTTTAAGATATTACCTAGGATACAATATTTTCATTCCAAATTTCTAAAGAGACTAAACTATTATAGTCCTTTGGCATGTATTTTTGTAATTTACTTGATATTCATCTAAAATGATGTAATATCCATGTATGTTAATCCTGGGTCATTATAGGTTTTATCAAAGGAAATTTTTATCCAAATTTTGTAAACCATGATGATAATACATTTGTGAGATCCCTAATTATATTTATAAGGATATATCTAGGTATGTCTCTAAGGATAAGTACAAGGATGAGTTAACATTTAGGAATATGTCCTTTATTTTGGTAAAGGGTAGAGTGAGTGGTTTCCTAGTAATACATCCATTTAAATATACTATAAGTGGATATGGATATGAAATAGATGTACCTAGGGATAAAAACTCTGATAAGATGTTTTGGGCCTAACTCGAGGTAATCTGGTATACAAAAACAGGCCTTAATACACACCTAGTTTGACACTCCTGGGGATATGCTTTTGAAATTCACGAACACTTCTTGAACCATCATGAAGGATTTAAACATAAGTTGGAAATGAATAAACTAGGATAAATATAATGTGTATTATATTAATGAAGGTGTCATGATTTAGACATCTCATATGTAAATCCTTTCATGACTATGTGGTTTTCTTATATGATAAGTAATTCACACAATATGCTTCTAGTTTCAGTCAATGGTGGGAACCGGAAGGAACTAGATTAACGTTGAAAGTGATATAAAATTTTTTTATGAGAATTCAAGTGGGATTATAACTTTATTGAATGATTTTGTAATCATGACTAATAATTTTTCAACATAGTAAAAAATGTGTACCTTAACCAACTCATGGACACACTAAGGAAGAGAAAGAAGGAGTTTTCTAAGAGTTCAGGTAGTGGAGACCATGGAAGAAATAAGGTTCGGTTTCCTTTGTGTGAATAATGTGTAAAGAGTCACCTAAGTGAATGTATTAAAGGAACAATAAGAAGTTTTTACTATAGAAATGAAGGGCATAAATCAAGTGGTTATATGGAAAAAATATAGACTTATGTTAATGAAATGGATTAGAATATTTTCCTCTCTAAGACATCATTTAAGGTTAAGTGTTTTAAGTGTAGAGTAAATGGTCATTATGAAACTCAATGTCCTAAGATGAAATCTCTTGAAGGGATCCATCAAGGTGATGTGAGTAATGGTTACATTATAGACAATGATGAGACTACATATGAAATGTAAAAGGAAAGAGGTATTTTGTAATATGATGAGTTATACTTGCTAATGGAATAAGGATGAAGTGGAAAAATAAATTTTTTTATGTATTTGGATTAAAGAATTATGTTATATGAATGGTGAAATATATAAGGATTATTTAATTTATGTTTTTTACTATGGATTTTCAAGATTATGTTGAATAGTTATAAGGGACCAGAAAAGTGATTTAATGACAAGGTGATATTCATAGGAAACACAATATTATGTTAAAGATAACCCTTAATGTGTTCCTAATGTGAAGATAATTATTTTTGGATAAGATACGTGTTGGATATAAATAAAAGAATTAGATGGTACTGATTTCGCTAGATTGAATTTTTGATTGGTTTCCAAAGTGGTCTATGTAATCATGTCTAAAGTTTACAACTTCTTAGAATTATTAATATATCCAATAATCTATATAATAGGGAATCATTCATGTTTTATAGAATTATTTATGGTAATCCAGGTAATTACTATCTTTTAAGAGAATATATGATGACAGTATTCACATGTTTGGAATGTGATAAAATATACCTACTTTGTGATATATGGGGGATCAATGTTATGATGATTTCATTATTTTCTTTCTAAAATTTTGAATTTTTCATCATTAACATGGGTTGTAAGGTTAACCAATTATGGAGATATTAAGTTAAAATTTGAATTAATTTTGAGAGAATAATGTATTATCTCACCACATTTGGATTTATGCATATTAGATATCTTGTTCAAACTACATTTTGTTGATGATAACTGATGAGAAATGGGATGTCATATCTTGGATCTTCTGATCTATTAGTACTTTAGGAATGAAAAATATTCCTTCCTTTTTAGAGAAATATGTTAATTATATCAAAAAAACAAAGGGGATGTTGTTCTGAAATTATGAAAGTATATATTTTTAGGAAAATTCTTCATCTTTACAAAAGAGGATCTAGAAAACAAAAATGTTTTCCTATACCTACATTTTCAAAGAATCAGAAGGTCATTTAGGTCATCGTAGATTTGTAGCCTTGTGATTGTTAACTTTCTCTGAACCTTGTTATCTATCACTCTCCTTTAGAAATTGATGCTACAATTTCTCTTACATGTCCATGTTTTTACTTCCCACCTATGTTCTCATATATGGGAATCTCGTTATGATTTACTTGGGTAACCATTATGTTTCCAACTTTCCTTTTTAAAAGGAAGTTTTAGTGTTCATTTTTATGAACTGGGTTTCTATAAATGAAAATTTCAAGTATTATACCTTTAATAACCCTGAAAAAATTTGAGGGAGAAATTCATTTTAAGGGGGGTAAAATGTAACACCCTATGATTTTGTGAATTATTATTTTTTGAATTAATTTAATATTTTGATATTCTACATTTCATGCAATAATGAAATTAATTTAGTTTATATTGAATCACTATGTTTAGATTACATCAACTAAAAGGAACATAAATTTTAGCTTTATCTACATGGAACAGTAATATTATCTTGCGTTACGCACAACAAAGACTTTCCTCGATGGATTGCATAACACACATGACCAAGTGTTACTAAACAATAACATATTATTAAAATAATAATAATATATTAATATTTATACAAGCCATTTAATTAGATTTTATGAATATTATTAACTAACTTATGTAAATATATGGTTTTCGAAAAATATAAGATGAATTAATTATTTGAAAATAAATATGAGAATCAAGTTGAATATAATGGAAATATTTTTATAGAAAACTATTTTTATGCTCATAGAGGTATTTTATCCTAATAAATTTTGTTAATTAAAATGATTGATATAAATATATTATATAAAAAAATATTTTCAATAAAATATTTTTTATATTTATCCAATAGATTCGATAGGCATAAGATAAGAGTAAACCCAATTTTATGCTTAAAACCCTATATTTTTGTAAAGGTAGTTTTACCACCTTTTAATGGAGAACCCATTTTAAATTAAATTTTTGGAACTTTTATAGATTGAACATGTAAAAATAAAATTAATAATTGAAATAGAAACATAAAAATTATCTTATTATAAATTTTTGGTATTTTTTATTAGTTTTCATTTTTTTAATAAATAGTTCAAAATAAGGGATTTTAATTCAAAACTGATTTTTCATATTATTTATTTATAATGATAAATTATATTTTTAACTGGTTTAAAAGTTTAGTTAGATAATATTTTTATAAATCAATCCAATTTATTTAATTTCAATAAATTTAATTTTAAAATTTACTATAAAAACATAGCAAACTTTTAAACATTTTTACATTAGTAACCCACATTGTCGACCCGACTGTTGGATTAAATTTAAAATAATTTCTAGAACTTCTATGTTTAGAATGTGGATAAATGGATTCCATATTTTTAATAATAAAAATTTATAATTACTAATAATTTCAACTTAGTTTTTGAAAAAAAATATTAGTGAAGTAATTTAACATAATTACAAAGATTATAGTCAAGTTAAGCATACTAAGGGACTAAACCATAAAATTAATGCCCAAAATGACCTATAAACTTGTCCTAAAGACATTATATGGCCATATTTATACCATATAATCCATTTTCTTGACTCTTTTACATTATTTGTCCACTTGAAATGAAATAATTTTGATGGGGTTCTTTTCTTTTAAAATATTGCATGAGATTCCACTCCTCTATTATAGAAGGCCTCCAACACTTCCACTTTCTCACACCTCTCAAGTTTCCTAAGTTTGTCCAAAATATACCCAAATATATCCCCAAATTCCATATCTTAAACCTTAAATCCTCCCCTTGGGCATAAGTCTATCCAAGGAAACCTTTTATATCAAACCAAAAGGAGTTACTCGATTAAGAGGTAACACCCTCCCTCCAAGTCGGTTATTTTATTTCCATTCTACACTCCATAAAATAACCTTATTCCATGATTTTATAACAAAACTAGTATCCTAAATATATAAGTATTATTTTCTTCTAAGTATTTGACCTAAACATACACACACTTCCATCCAATGGGTAACGAACATAACATTTACTTGTAGGCAGACTACCGCCTCGTTAAACGATGATTGTTCAATTTTCCTTTACCACCTATAATTGTGGCTATTATGATGGAAAATTTGTTTATATATGTTTTATATAACATTTTTTATGGCTTTATGCTTCTTTAATTATTTTACAACAGATATATTTATATATTCCATTTTGTGTTAATGTGATAATTGCATTTGAGGAAGTGCGGACTACCGCCCCCTCAAAGCGATGTGATTCATTTATACACTTTATGGAATGTATTAAGGATATATGTAATGAATATATATGATATATATGATATATATGATATAATAAAGATACTTTAATAATGATATATATACATATATATACATATATATATATATATATTACTTTCTTTCCTTCAATATAAAAATTAAACGGAAATGGTGTTCATTCGAACGTACGGCTTACCGTCTCCATGAACGATGTATTCCGTTTGATAATTCTATATGATAAGTATTAATATAATATACATATTCTGTATATAAATTATATTTATATCATGTTTTACATTCTGTAATCATGATATAAGTATAATGACCAATGATATAACAAATTAATACACATGAAAAAAAGAAAGCGAATATTATCTGAAGTGAAACCTTATCATAGGATGGTTAACAAGTGAGTAATATAATGTCATAATCAAACCATATATGGTATAATATATAAGAATATGGTTATGTAAAATATTTATAATAAATTTATATTTGGTATATAGTTGGTTTGAATGAGTATGACGAGTTTCAAGACTCAAGGTAAGAGGATTTCATCTCACTTTTTATTTTCGTGAGATACATGTTATGTTCGACACTATTTCATTATCTTTGGTATATTTACTTATCATGATTTTATTATATCTGACTTATACATAAATTTATGGGTATTAACAATTATATGATCCTTATTTCATGAGGTTTATGTTTCAAAAGTTACCAAATTGAAAAAATAGTATTGTCTCAATTTTCCTTCTTTGAAACTTGTGTTTGTTATCCACCTAAATTATTTTTTGAGGTGTATATACTACCATTTTATATGTTATATTAGTAATACAGTTATTTTCATGATATTTTATGCTTCATATAATTTCCTTTTTCTTACATGGAGAACATGAACCCAAGTAACCAAGTGGTAAGAGTTTATTTAAACAGGCTCATTAGTTTTCGATATTTTTAATGATTATGAGTTTTTGATAAAATATTATGATCCATACCTCAATAATATTCATGAGTTTCCTTCTACTCTATTTATTAAATATATCCACATGTTTTAGTACCATTTTTACACTCTTTGATTCTTAATATAATGTTTTTAAGTAAAATCTTGTCAACTCTCTCTCTCCTTGTTCAAAAATCTATTATATTTAAAAACCATATTTTATAAAATGTTTTCAAAGTATCCATGAAGATAATTTTCAATGGAAAAGGATTTTAAAATTGTTTTATTGTTTTCAAATATTTATTTCTAAGTTTTCAAAGCTATTTTCAAAGAAAAATGTTTTCAAAAGGTTTTATGTTATAAAAAATAAAATTTTAAAGAAGAAAGGATATTTTCCTTAAGAAATTATTTTAAAATATCATTCAAATTTATTTACCACCTAAGATAACAACTATTAATATTAGTCAAGCCTTTATAGGGAAATTATTCAATGTTTCCATTAATATTATTTCACTGAAATGATTATGTTTTGATGGAATTATGTTTATGAAACCTATGTGTCTTTTGTGGGTTATATACTTTTGAAACCCAGTTCTTTTCATGGGTTATGTTTATGATGAAATGATTATGAAACTTATAGATTTATCCATAGATTATTATATGATTACATGTTTATGACACCCATTTCATTTTTTAGGTTATGATATGATTATTTATGTTTTTTGGAACATATATGTATGATTATATTATGAGATAAGTGGGACCTATATATCCCTCCAATGCATTAGGTAAATATTTATATCTCATGAGATAGACATGGATGTAATGGGAAATGAACTCATTTCAGTAATGCAGGGATTGAATGGGGGTTTACCCAGTTCAGTAATACAGAGCTTTAATGGGGGTTTACCCATTTTAGTAATATAGATATGAAATGGGGGTTTACCTGGTTTAGTAATGCAGGGCTAGAATGGGGGTGTACTTGGTATAATAGACTATGTACACTAATATGGTCTTTGCAAAAATTCATTGGATACTATGGTAAATCATAATATGTGCTTATGTGTCTTCCACAATTACATGTTTTATTCCTATGATATTTTTTCATGGATTATATTCTTTATTTCATAATGATTCATTTCTTATAAACTACCATGATTTATTCCACAATTCCTGTATTTTCGCTTTGGTATGTAGAGTATGATATTATATTTTTGTAATCATGTTCTCATGTCGTTATATTCGCAATTATGCTTACATGTCTCCCTTATTTACCCTTACTGAGCATTTTATCTCACCCATTTCATGTTTCATTCCTTAGGTTATGAAGATAGGTTTTAGGTAGAATTACTAAAGGTGGAGATTTTTATGGGATATGTTGTTGATCCTTCATCAGGATTGAAGATTTTGTTTCAAGTTTCAAAAGACACTAAACTATTATGGTCCTCAGGCACGTATTTTTTCACTGTGCTAAATATTCATCTAAAATGATTTAATATCCATGTATGTTAATCTTGGGTCATTATAAAGAATATAAGAAAGAGATAAAATAAAATAAAGGACTTCATGAAGATGAAGTAGTTGAAAGTTTGATTAAAGGTATTGATATGGCATATAGAAATGTTTGTACAACTGTTGAAGAATATAGCCAGAGTTTTTTTTATTTTACTCCTCTATCAGATGTTCAGCCTATTATCTCATAAGAGGATGTTATTTCTTAGTAGATTTTGGAGAAATAAGTTTTTGTAAATTCTCAAGTACCTATTGTTATTGAATATGGGAAATGAAAAGTGGTTGAAGTTGAAAATTTTGTTTCAGAACATGTTAATATTGAAGTAAAGAAAATTTTTAAGAAGCTTGGAAAATATAATTTGAGAATTTATGAAAATTTAGAAAGAATTTTAGAAGATGAAATGGAATAAGTGTACAAATAGACTTATTCAGAAGAATAATTTGAATAAGAATAATAGTATGAGAAGGAAAATTATTCCAAAGAATCATCTTTTTTTACTACTCAGTGAGAAAAGGATATTAGACTAGTTTTTTCTGAGAAGGAAGATGGTTTAAAAATGATACTAAAGTATCAAAAAAAGGTCATTCCAAAAACAATTGATGAGATGTAAGTCACCAAATCTATAAAATTTTAATAAAATGAGAAATAAAATGTTACATTTGGACCTTTGAGAAGATATGTTTTATATTTTTCATCAGATTCAGCAGATGCTCAAGAAACTCATTTATATTGAGTAATAGAGTTATGAATCACATATTTCAGTAATTCTTTAAATAAGTTAGTTAATTGTATTCCATATATTGTTAATATAGATGGAATAATCAAGAATATAAATAAAATATTATATGTGTTAGAGAAATCAAAATCTCTAAATAAGTTGGTTGAAACTATTGTAGAAAATGAAGCACAGTTTAAATCTTTTAAATTTGATTAAAAATCTAAATGAATAAGAGATAAAAATATCATCATATGATAGAAATATATAGAGAGATATTTGAGTTTTCATGAAGAAAATTTTGATATGGTTGTGAATACATCATTAGAAATTGATTAATTTTTTCATAAATTGTCTTCAGATGTTTATATGGAGTTTGAACATGTTCAGTAGTTCAAGTGTTTATCAGGATCATAAGATGAAGATATTAAAGAAATGAAGAAAAAAATATGTTTTTTGAATAAGAATTCATAAATATGAAGGAAGCTGAAAATACTAAGTGTAACACCCCGGAATGATAAAGGGTTAAATGACTAAATAATATGACTCATGTCAACAAGGTGAACCTTCCTTTTCAAGAGCCTGACTGATTAGAACTCCATAGTTATGTTTTCATGGAGTGGAGTAGTCCTCAGGATGGGTGACCTTCTAGGAAGTTTCCCAGTGTGTGTGAGTAAGGACAAAACACACTGGAAAGGACATGTGTTGGCCTGTGGGAAATTTCATTAGTCAGATGACCCGTTCAGGCACGTGGGTGGGCCCCAGGGTGGAGACCATGTGTATACGGGGAAACTGGTGGTATCTAGTGGGCTAGGACTTGACGGCCATGTTTAAGGTGGGGTTTGTGTGCTGTCACCGAGAACCAGTTGTCACATTTGGTATCAGAGGTGGTACCCAGCCTTAAGTGCATCGCACTACCTAGGTTGAGGTATAAGGGCCGACAATGAAGAAATTGTGATCTAAAGGGGGAGGGTGATTGTAACACCCCAAAATGACAAAGGGTTAAATTACTAAATGATATAACTCATGTCAACAAGGTGCACCTTCCTTTTTAGGAGTCTGCCTAATTAGAACTCCACAGTTAAGCATGCTTGGCATGGAGTAGTCATCGGAATGGGTGACCTTTTAGGAATTTTTCCAGTGTGTGTGTGAGTGAGGAAAAAACACACTGGAAAGGACATGTGTTGGCTCGTGGGGAATTTCATTAGTCATATGACCCATTCAGGTACGTGGGTGGGCCTTAGGGTGGGGACCACATGTCTGCAAGGCAACTGGTGGTACCTGGCAAGCCAGGACCCGATGACCATGTTTAAGGCGGGGGGGTTTGTGCTCTCCCCAGGACCCAGTTGTCACATTAAGATCAATTCTCTCAAAAAATAAGTAGTTAATATGAAGCAAGAAGTAATACATTCTCAAGTTATTGAGGAATGTATTGCAAAGCTAGAGGCAAGGAGCTATACAATGAGAAGATTTAGGAAGATTTTTGGATGATTAAAGTTATCATCAAGAAGCTATATAAGAAAAAAAAAATTTATATTTCTATGAACTCCTTATAATGTTGGGATATTCAAAAAGAATTGAATGAATGAAAGCTTAAATGTTCTTACATTTAAAAATTTGAATGAATTTCTTCCAATTTTAATAGCATGAATTATCTTTCTATATTTATTTGTATGAATATTTATCTTTGATAAATTGTTTCATAAAATTGTTTCATAAAATTGTTTCATAAAATTGTTACAACTAAAATTCTAGGTGCTTTCTACCTATTATTTTACTTTTTGAAAATTACAAAGAGGATAAATAATTAAAATGGAAGAAATTATATTTTATGATAGAATACATTAAATAAGTTATTATGGAAGTAGTTATATCAGAGAGAAGATCTTATTTAGGTATTTTTGTAAGAAGTTAGTTTAAATCATTCCTTTATAAAAATTATTCTAAATAAAATAATTCATTAATAAATGGGGAGAAAATATAAATAAAGGAATACATGTTTCCATATGTTAAAAGGGACAATAATTTTTTCAAATTTACTAGTTTTTATATTTAAGTGTTGTATTTTGTGCTTTTCAAAATAGGGGATATTGTTTTTTCAAAAGTTTGCTTTCAACCCTTTCAATCCTAAGTTTTAAAAATCACAACGCACTCTTAAAAAATATTTTTTAATAACATTATACTTCCCATGTTTTTATAGTTTTTTTGTAGAAAAAAACCTATACTAAACAATGTATAAATAATTTATAATAAAATTAATATAAAAATTACATAAAAGTATGATCTATTTGATTGAATGAAGTTCTAGTCCATCAGATTTCCTAAAGTTAAGTTCATAAAACTAATAGAAGTCCAGTCCATCGGATTAATCTATGATTAGTCTATCGGTATGACTCAAACTAGTTCATCGGTATGAAAAAATCTAGTATATTGATATAACTAAATATTTTACATCAGTATGAAAAAATCTAGTCTATCCATATGACTAAGTTTAGTCTATCAGTATGAATAATTTTAGATGATCTTTTTTATATAGTTTAGTCCGTCGTATTGACGTGTTTTATTCCTTTGGAATATCAATGATTATAATTTGAGTCAAAATTATTTATTCTGATCAGAATACATTTTTATATTATGATAATGGTGCTACCAGAACAACATGGGATGAAGATATAATTTCCTAAGCTATCAAGTGAAGAACATTTTTGGCTGTTGTAACCAAATCCAAGAATCACAAAAATATTACCTTTATATGAATGACTATATATAAGAGTGCATTCAAGGAGTTGGGAGTAGTTGTTTTTGTGAACCTAATCAATCTTAATATTTCCCTCTTGTAACCACTCATTTTGATTTTATTTTTAATATTTTATAGAGTTTTCTATTCTAAGGATTCTGTGTGAGGATTTTAAAATCCTTAAAACTTTTTTTGAAATTTTAATCTATGTTCGATTGAGGTTATGATCGAGGGATTTTGGGGATAGGAATGTGGTTAGATCTAATCTGGATGATCGAAGGCTAATGGGGATAATAATGAATAGAAGATCTTGATCTTAGTGATAGAGGAAATTATCCTAAAGAAAGACAGACCCAACAATTTGTTTTAAACTATGGATATCTTAAGTCATATTTATTAACGTCCATTACATTTAAGGTTAAAATCTTATTCAATACTTTTATAAAGTTTTTTTAGTAAATATATAGAGCATTATAAAAAAAATTACCTATTTTTATAATCTATATTCTTTCCACTATGAAATTTGTTAAAAAAGTTTATTTTTGTAAAAAATTATATACTTTTATTTACTCTACAAACTCGATCCTGGTATATATTAATCTAATAATTAGACATATTCTTAGTCAAATAAATGTAATAAATTGGTTTTATATTTAAGTAACTTAATGTTTTTAAACTATTTTTCACCCCCAACAACCCGCACCCTCTTATATACATTGTAAACTCTTACAATACAAAAAATTATCTTATGTTCTTCAATTAAATGGATTTCATCAAGATGAAGTTCAAGGTCTTGATTTGAGTATTATTTAATACTTATCATTTTTTCTTAATCTTTATATTAAAAAACTATCCTAACCATAGTAATATAATGACCTAGATATAATTATTATACTAAAGTGTTATTATATTAATGGAAAAACCCTTATTTATTCCACCCCATCCACTTATAAAAATAAAAGAACATTGATTGTGATTTTGTTAGGACAATTTCCTCGATGATCTGACGTCTTCTATTTTTCACCACTGCCTCTCTTTGATGTTCCTAAGGATTGAATTGAATAATAAATACAGCATCTATAATATAATTATTCTTATTATAAAGTATAAAATTATAATCCACCTTCATTCCCTCTCATTAGTTGTAAAATTAAAATGTTGGTTGTGTGTTCTGTGGACTACTGCCTCAACGAAGTAACCCATTTCATTTTTTATCTTGATTTTCATTCTTACCCAAACTAATTAAAATATTATTAAACAAATTAAAAATATAAATATTATCATTATTAATTTTTTATAATGATATTATATACTAAATTAACCATACTCACCCATAGATCTATAGAATGTTTTTTTGGGTCTATTTAACCACCTACAAGAATGAGGTTATAAAGCTCTATCATATATGATTATAGTAAACTAAAAACAAATGTTTTTATAAATTATTAATAAAAGAATTGTTTTTTTATTATCATTAAATACATATTACTTATTTAACTTATCATATTCAATTGATTAAATTTCCAAAATAAGGTGACGTTAATTATCACAAAATAAAAAACATTCGCAAAAAAAATATGAAATAAATAAATAGAATATGATAATAAATTTTCCTTAGTAAATAAAATATAAATGAATAAGTTTCCTAAGAGTGTATATAATAAACTTAATTTTATTATTCTATAATTTATGAATTTTCATAGAATAAATCAAGAACAAGGTAAGAGTTTCTTGTGTGAATTTTCACCCCTTAAGACATATTTCTTATTTTACACCATATTTTAATTAAAATGGAATATATACTTCCCATTTAATATCTTGTATCTTTATTCCCTCATATTTCATGATATTAAATTTTATATTCCAATTTTCTTCCCTTATTAGGTTTTGAATCAAAAATTACAAAATTTTTAAGGGTTTCTTAGTCTTATTTTCAACTCCATGATACATTTTTGATATTGTGAATCATAATTTATTTTTTATGGTGTTTTAACTACCTTATTTTCTTTAATTATGACGAATATATTTCATGTCATAATATTTTAATGTCTATTTAAATGTAAATATATCTCATGTTATTTTTACTCTTATGTTACCAAAAGCATAAAGGTTTTTGTTAACTCAACTCCCACTGTTGAGTTAAAATGCTTCTTCTTGAACTTATTTCTTCCAAGACTGTTTTATTCCAACCTAATATTTAATTTAATGGTAATTTTTATTCCTATATGGTGTAAAGTGGACTTTTAATTTAAATCTATTACCTTGATAAAAATATTTCTCAAAATTATATCATTGTTGAGAATAATTCTCATCCTCTTTAGAGATAGTTTCTTATCATTAACCATAAATTCCCTTATTCCATTTTTATCCTTTATATTTGGATACCTAATTATATGTTATCTCATTTTCTATTTATATTTCAATTTTCCTCCATTCAAAAGGAAGTTTTTTTTATATATTTTTACAATGTGGATTTCTAGTAAAGGTGTTTAAAAATATTTTTAAAAATAGTTTTCCATCCTTTCAAAAATAAAGGTATTATCATCAACCCCATGTTTTTTTCATAAAACCATTATGTGTTTTTAAATAATATATTATTATACATTTTTTTAAAATTAATATTTAAATATATATGAAAATTTTTATTTATATACTTTTTTAGAATGAAATTTCAAAAAAAAACTAGTGACATTATTACTTATAAGTTCATTAAAAAATAAAAATATTAACTTATTTTTAAAATGTTTTCAAAGTATAATATTTCCTATAATTTTGAAACTTTATTCTCATGGTTAGTGGTTTTACAGAGTAAATTATTCTTCTATAATTCTTTTGAGTTTTTTTTAAATGGGTTTTATGGAAAAATGATCATTTTTATCACGATTTTCATAGTAAAATTATACTATTATTATAAAGGTATTATTCATATATTGTTTTATTATTTACCTATGTTTTCAAAAATAAGAAATATTCAATATCAAAAAGATAAATGATACATGACTCCATTTATCTTTCATAATAATAATTGATGTATAACCATTATTATTCTTCTAATTCCATTTTATAGTGAATACCCTATTTTGATTCCTTTGATTGAATGGTCTTTACTAAGATTTCATACATCGATTTATTAGGAAAATCTTTGAATTAACCATATAACCATTATTTAAATGGTCTAAATAACATATTCTCTATTATATTTATTGAATGGTATTTATCTAGAAAGTTACTAAACATCATTAGATGCCCATTTATTTTTCATTGCTATATCATGTTATAATTATTGGTGGAAATATTAATGTTTTCCATATGTGATTCCATTTTAAAATGATATGAACCCCATTTTCTTTGTGTGGGTTATTTAAGATATGATGAAGATTTATTTTATAAGGAACACATATGTAAGGAAAATGATGGGTGGTGTCCTAGATCTCCCTTAAATACATTAGTTTACCATGATATCTCATGAGATAGTCAGGATTTGGCATATTGAGTTTATTTGCACAGGTGTAGGCATAATTAGTTTTCTAACTTTTTTAATTGTGGGAAAATGAGTTTGTTCTCATAGGTGCTAGCATAATGAGTTTTTTACTAGTTTTTTCCATGAAATTTTTATTCTATATTTCTAATAATCTCTTCGTGTAATAATTCTATGTTATGCTATAATTTTATTCTTATTTCTATGTGCATGTTACACTCTCATAGCTTATTATTATTGGAATACCTTTTCACAATATTCTGATTCATGTATAATAATAATGTGCCAATACATATTCCAAGACTTTTGGATTTTAATCTATGATTTTTTTGGTATGATATTCTTATGTACTTTGATTATACTGGTTTTCTCATCTTACACTAACTTATGATCACTAACCGTTATCACTAATGATTACCCTTAATGAGCATCTGAGCTCACCCCTTTATCTTGTTTCCATTTACCATGTTTATGAATATTAGATTAAGGTATAAATATATAAAAGATTAACTTATTTAGATAAACTCTGGAAGATATTGAGTACTATTAATAGAGTAAGTAGTTGGTTATATAGTGGGAAAATATATCCATTAGTTAAAAAAATATATAATTTTTTTAAGTTAATGTTTTTTCCTAATTATCTAAATCTCTAAACCTAAAAGATCATGGGAAATTATTATAATAAAATATTCTCTTTAAGTAATGTAATTGGATTATTTCATATTTGGGGTGTCATATTAGATGTAAGGTCATAAATTTCCAAATCCTTACCTTTTCATTTTCTTAGGGATTGGATTTATTAAAATGGAATTTTAAGTCCTTTATTTATATTATTATTTAATTTATTTAATTTAAATGTTTTGAAAAAATATATTTTACTACTATCAAACACCTCGTTGTGCTTATAGGTAAACCTGGTTACCTTTACATAGCACAATTTTAGTATGTTCTGTAAGGATAAGCTTGAATTTTGAACTACTATGTAATGGAAGTATAATATTTTTTAAGGGTAAGGAAACTCTCTTTTCATCGCATAATGGCAGCTTTTAGATGTACGTTAGGGTAAGGCTTCAGCATCATGACTCAAATAAGGGTCATCCCATTTTCCATCTCCACATAAGTGTCATTCTCATCTCATATAATGGTACACTTGATTTATGTCAATGTTATCCACCATGCATGATGGTCATCGCATCAGGTTAGGATTAGATAAATGTCTCCTCATAAGGTTACTCTAGAAGTTATGTGAGTTTCCTCATGTTAAGTTTTAACCCTCATAGTACCAAGGTATCATTTTTTTGAAATTTTTCTCACTATGTATCATGAATGTTGTATATATGAAATAAATGGAAATATTAAATGAAATAAATAGATTCAATATCTATTATAAAGCAATTAGAAATAATATTATTATAATTAAACTCCTCAGTATTAAATAGTCAGTGTTAGATAATTAAAATCAAAATAAAATAGATATGAAATAAAATAAAATATCAAGAATAATATTTTAGAATATCCTAGATAAATGATATCTATTATTTTAAACAAGATTTTTTCTCCTCATCCTAGTATTCTTGATTTTCCCCTATATCCCAAGTGATCCAGGCTTCACCATTTAACATCAGTGGGTCTTTTTCATCAAATTGATCCCTTCATGAATTTTTTGGACCTATAAATCCCTTTTCTATCTTTCCCTCTACTTGGGTACAAAAATTCATAAAGCTTCTCACAAGGTAGGGGCTATTAAATCTATTTTATTTTATTTTTCTGTCTGAACATAACATGATTTATGTCTTTGGGTAATATTGGAATTCATTTCAAAGAATATTATAATATGGAAATGTCAAACAAAAGAAAGGGGAAGGTATTATTACATTTAGTGATAATTATTATCTTGTAATATAGAAATTAAATAAATGAAATGATGGATTATTTTCATATGATTGTTCTTTTATTTTCTTGATATTTTCTAGATAGTGTGATTCTATCTTATTGTTTTTATTATTATTAATGTTTTACATTTGATAAAAAACTTAAATAAAAAATTACGATGTAATTAATAATGGAAGAGGAATGAAAATTTATTACCATTCTGTAACACCTTAATATTTTATGATATATTTCTCTTTAAATAAATTTATTTTTATTGATTGCTTTCTTTACACACAACATTGAGTTTAAAAGAACCACGATATACTATTAATATATATTATTATTTAATTTTTTAGTTATTTCCAAGTATTTGGAATGGAATATATGAATAATACCAACTAAATTATAAAATATTATTTTTTACATATGTATAAAATGAATTCATTACTTTTTAATTGGCTAGAAAATAAAATAAAATCATTTGAAGGGAAATAGAGATGTTACAAACAATATGTTTTTATCTTAATAAAATTGATTAATCAATATTTATGAATAATTTTAATGAAATTTATATATTTTATATTCAATAAAATATTTTAATATATATATAATATTTTTTACTAG
This sequence comes from Viscum album, assembly GCA_963277665.1. Lineage (NCBI taxonomy): Eukaryota > Viridiplantae > Streptophyta > Magnoliopsida > Santalales > Viscaceae > Viscum > Viscum album. The sequence continues at coordinate 360,828,932 of OY728131.1, forward strand.
GTAAGGAATAATAATAAATCTTGTTTAATGCTTAAAAATTCATTTTTCTAAAAACAGATTTTGTTGCATTTTTGACGCTTTATTTAAATTAAATCTCTGCCACATATTGAAATTGAATCTTGTAAAGTGTATTATATATTTTAAGTAATCATAATTAATATAATTTAATATGCTAAAATTAATTTTTTCCTATAATTAATAGTAAAAAAAGTTAAAAAAGTTTCGAAGTTAGGGTTAAATGGGTTTTCTGGGGATGGGTGTTAACTGAAGAGATAAGGTTTAAAATATAAAAAATAACTTGATTTAATTTTATTGGTTGATGTTATTTAAAACATTTCCTTATTATATTATTATATTTATAATTTTGGAGACACTTGACTTGAGTAAGACATTAATATATTTTAATATTTTGAAAAATTCTAATTGTGTCCTCTCACTCCCTTATAAAAGGATACCACCTATCCTCTATTCATCACACTTAAAAAGCCTTATATATCATAAAATAACATTCATAATAACTTCATAAAATTTATACTGATGTCCTTTAAGTCCTTTTTTTATTATAATTACATCCTTTCAAGGTGTAAGTTTTAAGATAAAGGAGGTTTTTTAATGAAGAGATAAAACTCTTAATTGAGTACATTCAATTTTATCTCATTTTATAGATTCTATAAATCTATGTAATGCATTATAAAAAAATTAATTAATAATATTAAATATAATTAAATTTGATTATGATTATGGACCAACCATTGTTCACAACCATTCCATAAAATTGGAAATCAAGGTATCGCTTGTGCGTACGTGTGGACTACAGCCTCTACATAGTGATAAGAATAATTTTCCATCACCATATTTCATGGTTGGTTATTATGATGGATTTAAAGTTTATATATTATATTTAAGACATAATTAAAATTCTGTAATTGTAAAATCTTATCTTCATTTTTATCTTTCCATCTGTTGGAATGCGATATTGTCGCTCATGTGTGCATGTGGACTACCACCTCCGTGAATTTATGTGACTCTTCTTTCATTTCCATTTAACATGAAAGGTAATAAGAATTTATTTAACGAATATATATAATATTTATCATATAATAATAATTTTATAAAGGTAAATTATTATTAACGTTTCTTTCATTCCAACCATAAAAAAGTGGAAACATCACTTGTGCGTACATATGGACTACTATCTTCACAAAGTGATGTAATTCATTTTTTCTTCTCCATTTTATATGAAAAGTTATTATTGTTTTTATGTTGAATAAATAAGATAATTATTTCATTATTAAGATTCGGTATATTTTGAAACCCTGGCCAAGGCATAAGTACTAGAACAATCGATCTGAAACATGCATCGAAAGAAGACCACTTATCACTTAAATGTTCATTTTAATGATGAAATTATAAATTAATGGGTTATTAGAAATTATAAAGGAATGATAAATAGTGATTTCGGTATTAATATGGTTTTAATATATATATATATATATATATAATCGATATTTATTATAAAGGATATTTCAACGTGTGTGAATGAAGTTGAAACCAAAGGTAAAGGGTTCATGTTACAATCTCATTTATTTTCTGGATTATCTATGATGAATTTACATTGATGGAAATTATATGTATATTATCCTTTAAACCCAATATATTTTCTTCTAATTTATTTGTTTTGAGAATATTTATTCATTAGTACCATATTTTTCTATTTGTGAGATAAAATTTCCAAGAACATGTTTTGAAAGAAAATTCAGCCTTATTTTCTATTTGGTCAATTACTATTTTCATCCATATCTATACTCTTCAAAATTATGTTATTAAATTTAAAAAATATAATTTAAATGTTTTAAAAGTCTATTTTCACTAGCTTTTTCATTATTTACAAAGTTTTAAAAAATAAATCTTTCTAAAAAAATTATAAAAAATATTTTTTATCTTTTTTCAAAAGTGTGAAGGGAATTTTTTATTTAAATATATATGTTTTGAGAATATTTTTACACCATAATTACTTTTAATTACTTTAAAGGTTAATTTCCATGTTTTCTTATTTATTATCATAGAAAATTATTTTCTCAATGTTCTTGTAATTTTGAGAGAAAATGTTTTCAGCAAAAAAATATAATTTTTCATGTTTTCAAAGAATGGTTCAAAAAATATTTTAATGTTATTTTTCATCTATTTAAACATCCTTTCAGTATGATTATGATTATATAGGGTTATAATTTTAATATTCCAGAAACTTCCTTTCGATAGATATCTTATGATGATAATGATTTAAGGATGATTCAATGAAACTTGTTTCTTTCCCCCTGGTTAATTATGTTAAGCTAATACTTTTGTGAAACTTGTTTCTTTTCTATAATTTATGTATAAGGGAATTAAGAAATTTCTAGGAAACTCATTTCCTTTCTAGGGGCTATGATAGTTGACATGATGATTGTTTGTGATATTGTTGAATGCATATATATAATTTTCATTATGTGACATGTGGGCCCAAAAATACATAGGCCTTCAATGCATTAGGTAATAGTGATAGAGATAAGAATCTCTAAAGACATGATGATGTTAATAAAATTACAATATATTATGGAGTTAAATAAATGGAAGTTACACCTAAGTGAATTTTGGAAATGACTAGGTAGGCATTTACATTATGGGAATTTTTTCACAATGACATTCTTTAGAGTGAACCTTGACTAAGGAAGTTATTTTATATGCTTATGTGTATATAAAAAAATTATGTATTATTCTTGTGATTGATTCTCATAGATCACAGTTGATTATTGATCCTTATAAACTCTTATTTCATGTGTATGTTTATTGAAAAAATCTTGTTCCATGATTCAGGATTAATGATCTTTAACAGATTGGGTATGACTATTGAAAGTTACGATCATATTATCATACCCTCATGCTTATCTTATTCTCACTTGTGATCATTGACTGATATATCATATATTTATACTTACTAATAATCTGATCTCACACTGACTTGTATTTCTTTTTCCCAATTTTTGAAGAAATTATCTATGTAGGGTGTGTCTAATAAGTGTATTATGTGAGAAGATACTTGTGGGAGATGTTGAAAATGTTTCAAAAAATAAGATGATTATGTATCTAATCCCCAAATAAACTAATTATTTACGGTCTTCAAGTATGTCTTATTTAAAATGTATTTAATATTAATCTAAAATGATTCAATATTAATCTAGAAAAATGTTTAGATCTCCTTAGTTTCTATCAGATCAGGGTTTAGTTATTTTTGGAGATTATGATTAGAGAACTTTCTTGGAAACCCTGGATATAAGTCTAACTATAGGATAACATCCCAATTTTCTGGTAAAATAGAAATTTTGTGGTTTTCTTATCAAATACATCTCAGTATTGATTCCATTAAATGTATTTGGTTATGTCATAAGTGAACCTAGGGGTAAAAACTCTGAAAGGGGTGGATTGGGTAATAACTTGATCATTATCAGTGTAGGAAGAGTGGTCCTAAGACTAAACTTCTATCTAGACACTATCAGGGGATATTCTTGAGTTAATTTATACTTTATTTATAAACCATTATAAAGGATTTTAGTGGATGGTGACCATGTAAAACCTATATTAAAACTAAGGTGTCATATATTGAAAATAATGTGTCATGATTTAGATATCTTATGAATGATATTTCATGATTTCATGATTACTCACTATGATTATTGTTTTTTATATTATATTTTTTGCTCTTAGTCAATGGCTTCACCCATGTGGAATCATGCTAATGTTGAATGTGATTAGAAATAAAATGATCATCCTCATGATAAACCAAATTAAATGGTGTTAAGATACAAAATCGTGAGGATATTATCACCAAACTCTCTGAATATATGAATGATAACATGAATTATGATGATCATAAAAAATTAAAATATAAGGAACAACTCACTGTTGAGTCATTTATGAGGTAACATCCACCTTCCTTCAACATTTCCTCTTATACACTAATTTTTTTTCAATGTATTAGTACCACAAAAAAATATTTTCCATTATCTAATGTTTAGAATATGAAATGGTTATCCTGGAAGTATATCATTGGGAAGTTGAAACAGAACAATAGTGGAATATTATCAAGAATATGAGGTAAGTTTGGTAAATTGACTACATAAAATGGGAATTGTTTATAAAGGTATTGTTCAGTAAGTGTTTTCTTTGAACTCTTCATGAAAAAATTTAAATAGAATTCCAAGATTTAAATTTAGAAGAATATGAATCCATTAGTACTTATTAGTTAAATTTCACTATACTTTAAAGGTATGCTTCTATTTTTATAATTAATCATGAAAAAAATGATGATAAATTATTTAATATCTTAAAACCAAGTCTCTAAAAGGAATTGGATATAAGATAATTTAATATCTATGAATAAATCAATCAATGGTCTCTAAATATGTAAATGAAAATTAGAGACTCTTAGTGTTCTCATGTTTTTGTCAAAAATAAGTGAAATGTGGTATTTTGAAGAAATTTTGATAATAAAACTCATAGAGGAAATACAATTAATCTCTATTTATTTAAGAAGTTTGGAATAAATCATAGAGGAAATTTACATATAGGTTTTATTAAATGTGTTAACTATATAAAATAAATTTATCAAGAAAAATAATATTAAAGTGATATGAAGGGTTTATTAAATGAAAGTAAAGGTAAAAAAGATCAACCAAATGTGATACCCAAACTTCAATGCCATAATTTCAAGGAGTATGTACATTGTTTCAATTAGTACATGAATCTAAGGTTTAATGAGGATAATGAAAGTTAGAAACCTATTAATCTAGGAGATAAAGGGAATGTTCATGTAATAATAACTGTTTTAGTGGTTCATAAGAACAAAGTGGTGAAAGGTACAGTTAGTATTCAATTTATAATTGAAAAGTTTTATTTTATTTTGGATATACCCAAACTTTTATATCTTAAAATTTCAATAATAGTATCACATAACCACGTCAATGATTAAATTTTAAGTTAGTAGTAAACAATATTAATGGTATAATGACCACATCATAATTGTATAGCTCCTCTCTAATAAATGTTTGTGATAACGTACTCCCTAAAAATATTTTTATTATCCCTCTAGTCCCATGAACCCTCTTAGGGTTTGTTTCATGCCAAACTACATCACTAAGTACTTATAGTGACCATAATTGTACTAAAATTCCATATTCAATATGTCCTCTTCTCAAACTCAGAGCAGGTGACAAACCTACCACAGGAAGATATATATAAACCACAGTTCCCCTTTCAGTTGGATGAAGAGAACATCAATTATACTAAGTGGATACTTATTATTAATGGAAACATGTTTCAGGTGATAATAATTCATGAATAATATTAGGCACTCATCCACCTTTCTATTAAACAACACTAGGGTTGCCTAGGAGGCACACTGGGCCTAAAAAATCCCTTCCTCTTCAGATCCTCTAACAACACCTTTAACTCTCTTAGCTCTATAGTGGAATATAATATGATTTCGTAGAGATCAGGGTACTCTGTGGGAGTAAGTATATGAGAAATTATATCTCTCTATTGGGAGGTAATCCTGGAAAATCCTCAAAGAATACATCTTCATACTCATCCACCACTATAGGAAACTAAAATCTCATAATGTTTACCACTCCAAGAGTAGTACTATCCCATTTATAATAAAGGGGTTGTATCCTTATATAAAAAATACTATCCTAATCTTCCAAGGTTTCCTTCTATCCAATGATAGAAAAACTCAACCCATCAACTTGGATGCATCCCATACTCCACCTAAAATAGTCAATATACGAATGAAATGAAGAGTGTAAGTCCATACCTAGAATGGTGTAGTAAGTTTTCATCATGGAAAAAAATAGATCTCATTCTAATATATCTCCTCTAAGAGATAGGTCACACTATTAAAATAATTATTTGATCACCAAACCTCCCTCGGTGGAAGTCTCAAAAAGAAAAGGTCAAGCTAATGATTCCATTGGAATCTCTAGATATCAAATAAGGTATGTTGTAAGTAATGTGTGGTCTATAACATTTTCTATCAAAACTAAAGTTAAAATTTGAGAAGAAACATATCATACCATATATCATATTGAGATCCTTTGGGTTTTAAGGATATTTAACTTATAGGTATCCATGATCCTATCCACCATCTCCCTATACATGGTGTGGACCACCTAGAAGTGGTAGATGTGGTAACATATCATAACGTCAGCCAAATACCTCTGCTCTCATATCTCCTATTTCATTTCCTACACCCTACATTACTCCATTAAAAAACCACTACCTTTTCCTTGGTGGTCTATAAACTATATCCTAGTATGTTTCATGGTGGGATAGTAAATCTCATGCTATGTGACCTCATCCATCGTAGGGGAATCACTACCTCTCCCTCGACTAATTAGAACCACCCTAAGAACCCTGAGTGAATGAAAAAATATCCTTATACTATCTATAAATTTTTTACATGTTCATGGATCCGAGAGTATTTTTTTTTGATTACCAGTAATTGAGGTCTCATCTCTAGGGTGTCCACTTCTTGAACTAGCAGTCAACAATTTCTTAACAAAGATTCTCTCCAAAGGAAATGCAAGCTATAGAACCCTAGAATAGGAATAGATGAAAACTAATACAAATCCATCATGGATAAGTATAAAAAGGAAATTATAAATGGTTTGTACTCAAAATTATCTATCAAAAACAATATTCATGGATTACCATGAGAAGTTGGTAAACCTTTATGAATACTCTACAATTGAAATTATTCCTTACTAGAGCTCTAGAATCTCCTGGATATGTACTAACCATACAATATCTAGATAAAATTATTCTCTAAAGAGATACTTGAACGTTTTCCAAGTGAGATTCACCTCATCATTCATTGACAACATTGTGCTCGACCAATGCCTTGATAGTCCATGGAGAAGAATGTGCATAAAGACTATCATCTTATCATGAGGGTTTTTTACAGGGCATAAAACTCACTCTATAACCTTGAGCCAACCCTTTGGTACCTGGGGGTCTATCTCACCACAAAACATGACTTTTCACTATCTATGGAACTTGTGAAGTTCTATAGGAATGTGAATGTCATCCATCAGTTCTTACAGAATAATCAGATTCTAAACTAGTGGAAAAAATATCCAAAGACTGCCGATATGAATTTCCACCTACACAATACCATGGACTGAAGCCTCATCGCTAAGTGGATTATCATCGTTATACTTCTATAGAATCCTAGATAGATATTGTTAAGGAGGCATCCTAAAATAGACAATAAACACCATTGTCAATGAGCATATCTAGAGATGGCACTCAATAAGGACATGGAAACCACGTCTCATTCCTATATAGTAAATTTACCAATATTTTCCCTAAAAATATTACATATTTGTTCCATGTTAATAAGTAGGTTATTAGAGACATAGTGAATAGATACATCAGTTTTCACACCACTACTAGGTTTCTTGTATTGATAGATGAACTTGAGACACATTAACACTATCACTCTAGTTCCCAAACCAATCCTCACAGTAAGAATAATTCCAAACTCAGTTCCTAAGACACTCTACTCTAATACCACTCTATCGTGATTTGATTGACTGGGGAATTCCTGTATGGTAATAAGTTCAGTGTAACATCCCAAGCCTGTCCCCAATAGTTCAGAGGCTAGTGACTAGCATTGATTAGGCATAACACACACGTGGTAGGCCTTAGCCTAAAGTATCTGTTCACACACACATCTTCATACACTAGTTTAATGTGGAAATGAAAAACAACTAACACTGTAAATTCATGCATAAACACTAATCCCACGGTAGAGTTTGATAAAGTGTACGAAAATTCAAAGGGTCAAATAAAATCCCACCAAAACTATAATAAAGGTCCAACCTCCTAAAAAAGAATTTCTATCAATATATAACTCCTTGAACTTTCTATGGTCCTTCTAGAACAATTAAGCTCCACTTGGTCTTGGTCCACCTAGGACTCTGTCAAAAGGATCTTCTCCTGCTTAAGACACGACATGTGTGGGAAGATGCCATGAAGGTGTGGGTATAAACATACCTACTATAACACCCTGAAATCCCCAAAACAATTCTTCAAATAAAGTCATTTTAATACAAAAATAAGGTGATTAAACCATAAGTAATGAAAACACCTAGATATGCTCATAGATATACACCAAGTCTCAAAGTAAGTTCATAGCCTCACTACCATCCAAGGATTCTACATGTGTCTCAAAGGTCACATTCATCTGAGATAAATCACTTCTAAAATCTCACTAATACAATTTCCACTCATCTGAGAGGTTTCAATTACTCGGTTTTTTCATTCATAGTAATAACTAAAACCCATAAAACATTGATATGCAAGTAGGTTATCGGACCTAGGTCCTATAGTGGATACCTAAACCTATATGATATAATTCAATAGGTAGGGTATTTTATGCCCTAGATGTAAAAAAATGGTATACCAATCATAACCTAGAGAGGAATGATAGAGGATCACACCCTTACGCACATAAAGGGACACCTGACTCAATCTAGAACTAGCACATAGAGGGGTATTCTCATCATATGCTTGGGGCGAGATACCACATTGCGCCCTCTTAGTGATGGACTAAGGTAACATGTACACATATATACTGAAACATTTCTAAGGGAAATAAGGACTCCAACCATCCCTAGAAGGAGTACGCAACACGTACAATGGGCATATGGCGTGTTCCAGTAAGTCCAGTATCACCCATGTTGATGTTCATGTATTCTAACCCAAATCTATGTATTATAGGCATGCATGTGTACACAGTTTGTGTCTTTACCTGTGTACCAAGGGGCATATTCTAGGTTAACTAATTAAGGATCAAATGATGTGTGGACTGCTCACACACCCATGTGATAATTATCTTCATGTATAAACTATATCCTCCATGAAAAGGGGTCCACATTACATGTGTTCTTCCAAATACAATCCATGTATATCATAATTTCAAAGAAACTCTAGGTCTTCTTGAGTATCCAACTATGTCACATCCTCCTTTCCTCTAGTCTTGATTCTTTCCTTGAAATACATAATATGGGTTGATTGATCTTGCATCATCTCTAGTGACTGGATTTTGGCCACCCTTTGGTCAAAAATCACCCATTATCACTAACCCATATCACCCACACAGTCTGGATCACAAAAACTCCATCACCCACGCCATAATTGAATCTTCATCATCACTATTATGTCTTTTTTTTATTTATCCCAAAACTAATCCCACAAAAATAATTAATTGTACCAAATATCGATTGCACAATGATCAGTTCTAGGGTATATTCAAATCATCGGCCATTAAAAATACTGATAAAGAATTTCCAAAAAATGTATAGAGAAAAGTATGAAACAAAAATGTGAGAAACAAACATTGGCCATTATTTATGTTTTTACATCATTTATTGATGAAAAAAAATTTAGTGGAGAGAATAAATCAATAATAATAAATTCATAATTCTAGAAATAAAATTAAATAGTGGTAAACCAAAAAATGATCTATGAATTGATTTTTGAAAGAATCAATTTATGTTCCCCATAGAGAAATCCATAATATGGATTAAAACAAAAAAAATCAGTCATCCTACTTTTATATCATATTTATCACTAACAATGACTAATTATATTCCTTTTTCATTTGTGATATATGAGAATTCCATTTATGATGAGAATCTCCTTGGTAAATCAATCATCGATCCATTATCCCATCATCGTCTACCAACAATGTCCACTACAGTCCTCTCCACCAATCTCTAGGGTTATGTGAATTAACCTAGGATTTAGTTATATCCATTATTAAATATGCGAGGATTAATTTATAGTAATTTAATTTAAAATAAATTATTTAGTTAATTAACTCATCTATTATTTCATTTGTGACTACACATAAATGAAATACCTGATGCATACTGATATTATGTCACCTGTAGTGTAAAACCCACATTCCATACTTAACAGAAGTTTCAGTTTTCTCTTTAGAGACTCCATTCAGTATATATCCCATTATTTCTAAAAAATGAACGTGCATGATATAATAAATTTAATATTTTTAATATATCAATGTTTAGCTTCCATGGGCCCCAAAATCTCATTCTGAGTCTGCACCTAACCCTGATGATATGCAATAATATATTCAAATGTGTAACATTAAAAAATAGAGTCATTAAAATTCACATATAATACTTAGTTAATGTTTCAAATTTTATATTAAATATAGAATTTATAATTTGACTAGGGATTTGGTTTACATGATATGATTAGGTATGTATAAAGTACTTGAATACTCAGTCTACATTTTGGTATTTGGAAAAAATAATTTTTAATAATGAATTAGTGAAAGAATTATATCCATTTTATTTATAATTGGAGATGATAATTAGGTATAGGATATATTATACTTTTTTTCTATCTATGAAATCAAATATGGGGAAAAAATTTAATGTAACGGCCCCAACCCTAGTACCCTCGAGTCAGTGCCTTATTTTATTACATTGGAATAGATACAAGATTAAAATAAAAAATAACCTATTAGTTTAGAATTTTTGGAAACCTGATACATACCTAATACCCATATTACATTTTTAAAAGAAAATAAAACATAATACATAAAAATCTAATAAATTCCATCCATGAAATCTCATTTAAATATCTCTTCTTCATAACTTGGTAAAGGAAAAAAATAGGTGTGAGATAAAATGATCAATAAGGGTTAAGTACAGTGGAATATATCATAAATCAATAAATAATCATCATGATGTAAAGTCAAATGATTTAAATACATTTCAATTAGTTAGTAACATGATCTTAATATGGAGAAAATAAAATATTATCTAATAATTTCATATAAATAGTTAGATGAGAATGAAACTTGAACATGGATATTATAACTAATCAAATAATCACATATAATAACAATAATGATGGAATTTATAATGTTTCAAGTTTTAACTACAAATATATATCTTCAAGATAGTTACTATTAAGATCTATCCTCAAGATAGTTTAAGTCTGTCGGTAGAAACCCTTTTTGATTTGGCCAACTGATTCGTCTCATAAGACTGCTGATGCATCGAGGGTCTTTCATTAACCATTCCCCAACCCATATCCAACATGTAAAAATCATTCCTCGTATATTTAATAATCTATTTAATCCATAACCAATGTTCCTTATCAAATATCTTTATTGAGTAAAGGATACATATTTATCAATATTTCCCTAATAAATCATACAGCATTCAAAGAAAACACCGTATGTAAAAATGGCATATAATTTAGGAAATAATAATATCCATAATACAATAATATGTATATTTAATATAAATATAATTTCCAATGAAAAATTATTAAAATAAAGTTATTGTTTCAGTAGAAAGTTAAAAATCACAAAAGGAATTGAGATTGTATGATAACTTTTATCACTTGGTAATTTTCAAGTCAAGTACCCTTAGATGAAATAATTAAAATTAAAACTTAACATACAATTAAGAGTGAATTATTAATCATAATACATGTAAATTGGAAGTATATATACCAAATAAAATTTAATTGGTTCCTAATAACAAATAAGTCTCAACAAAATGTAAATTGAGATGAAATCTCTTACCTTATGCTGACTTTTGAAAGAATGATCTAAAAACTCATGTATAATGAAATTAATCATGTTATTAACTTATTATATAACCATATTTATATTTATAGTATCATATATAACCCTTTTATAACATCTTATTACTCATTTGTTAATAATCCTTCATTATTTTCATTGTTTCGAGTGTTAATTGTCTTGTTTTTCAAGTATGTTTTGACATTTTATTTTTTGTTTCTCTTACTGAGATCATGATTTCATCACCTACAAAATGTAACAAAATTATTTAAATATAATATATATTTATTATATAATTATTTATTGTAATCTTTCAAATTTGGTGATATGAAATGAAATACACCGTTCATGGATACAGTAGGTAGTACGTAGAGTTAACATTGTTTACATTTTCTTATCGTGTTGAAAGAAGGAAAGTAAAAACTATATGAGTATATATATATATATATTATAATTATTGTATCATTATTATTTCATGTATATCACATATTTTTATTTAACCCATCAATAATAAATTCCATTTAAATCCTGAACGAATCACCTCGCTTCGCGAGGTGGTGGTATGTTATACACACAAGAAACATTATATTATTTCCAAAAAATGTAAATCATGTAGGTATGTGTGATATAATAATTCCATAAGAATAATAAAATAATATGTACCATATATATCATATATAAACTGTAAATCCATCATTATTCCCAACCTTGAAAGGTGGTAATGGAAAAAATAACGACATTGATTCGCATGGCGGTAGTCTGTCGTACACATGAATAATGATTTAATAATCAATTTTATGGAAATGTGTAAAGTTTTAAGTAATAAACTTAACATAAAACATATAATTTTATTTAATATACTGACATTATTATATAAGCATGTTATAGTAGGAATTGAAGTAGGTGGAGAAGGAAATAAAATAAAAATGTGTTTAGAGTAACATTACCTCTTCCTCGGGTATCCTCTATATTTTTGCAAAAAAACCAATAAAATTATTGATTTGTTACAAAAAAAGGCTTCTAGGATGAGTTTAGGTATGTTGGGAATTAATTTTTGATGATTTTGGTTTATTCAAATGGATTTATAGGTTTGAGGAAGTGATGGAGTGAGTTCCCTTTTATAGTTTAGGAGGAGTGGAATTCTTTTAATTACTCAAAAGTATTTGTTATTGAGAGGTCTATCATACCTCATGTGGAACAAATATTGACAATTAAAGGGTTTTATGAATGATATGGTTGATAAATACCTAAAACACAATATAACACATGTTTTAAACATTTTGTTCCTTAACTTCTAAGTTTCCTTATTTTATCATTTTTGTTTTTCATTATGTTGACTAGTTTTCTAACCTAAGTAATTTATCCTTTAAGAATAATTTTAAGTGATAGTTATTAGATAACTTTTACCCAATAATTATAAATATAATATCTAATTTTTGAAATGAAAATCCCATGTATGTTGGAAATTAATTTTAACACAAGAAAAAGTAACATCTAAAAACACTGCATTAATTGTAACCGTGCTCACTGAGATTTTTATTATTTAATGGTCAATATGGTCATTGAAAAAGATAATTCTTTCCAAGAATGGAACATTTTTTATATTTATTAAAATTCAAAAATTACTTGGTAGAGTATAGTATTTTTAGTAATTTTGGGTCATTTAATAAAATATAATTTATTATAAAATAACATTAATGTCAGTTTTGACATTAGTCATTTAAATTGAATTAAAAAAATAAAGGAAATTTTCGTGTTAAAATATATTATTTTAACATATATTTAACATTATATATTAATATAAAAATTAAATTAATACTATAATGCAATCAATTTACTTCACTTTTAATATTTTTAGTATCATTTATTTTAGTTAATTATTAACTAAATAATTACTACATTAATCATTTTAAGTAACTAATTCAACTCCAAAAATTAAATATAAACTATCATGATAGAAAAACCCATTTATATTTAAAAATTATATATATAACCTAAAATATGTTGTTTTTTCATATCCCAAATCTTTATTCATATTAAAAGCAAGGAAAGTACATTATTTGTATTTTTTATTTAATTAACTTATTATATGGGTCACTTCCATGTACATGTGTCCCAAAAACCCATAAAATTAAAAGATATGGTCACAAGGTTATAAATATTTCTATAAAATTGGGTTTGAACAAGTTTTGGGTTATTTATACACCTTATATTCTAATTTTAACCATTAAGTAAACTCATTTTTACATTAATCACTATAACTAATTTTAATTTTTTTCACTATTAATTTTGATAAAAAATTATGTTGAACTAATAATAAATTATAAATTATTATTATTCACAATATGGAATCAATTTTTCCGATTTCAATCCATATACGTGGAAAATTTTAATTTAAAATTAATTATGCACACAGTATGAGAAATTAGGTTTTAAAAGTAAAATGTTTAAGAGTTTACTATTTTTAAAATATAAGTTCAATAAAAAAAATTGATTAAAAAGACCTAAATTAGATTTATACATGTATAATTGATCTAAATTTACTTTAAAAACAATTAAAAATATAATTTAACATTATAAATTTTTAGATGAAAAGTCATTTTTCAATTAAAATTAAGTATTTTTCACTATTAATCAGAAAATGAAACTTCTCATAAAGATTCCAAAAGTTTACCCTAAGTTAATTTAGAAATTTTTCTTTTAATTTTTTTTTTTTTGTTTTTTCAAATAAAATATATAAAATTGTAAAAAATTAGTTTTTAAGGAAATTTCACCATTAAAAGGCAGAAAACTACCTTTAGAAAAATATAGTTATTTGTGCATAAAATTGAATTTGTTCTTATATTATTCATATAAAATCTATTGTATTAATATAAAAACGTTTTATTCAATATATAATATATAAATTTAATTATGACCATTAAATAATAGTAATTAATTTAATTTTTTAGGATAAGAATCCTTTAGTGTATAAAAAAAGTATTTTTATAAAAATATTTCCTTTATATTCAAATGGTTTTTATTTTCAATTATAATTAATTGTTAATCAATGAATCCATCAATATATTATCTTATGTTATTTAATCCTATTCATAATCTCCAACTTAATGTCAAGGAGATAATTTTCATTTTAAATGATAATATTAATAGTATTTGGTAAAACTCAGTCTTGTGGGAAACGTAGGCTATCGAAGAAAGTCATTGTTGTGTGTAATGCAATCTAACTCATTATTGTGTGAATTAAAATATATATCATATATTTAATTTATTTAAAATAGTGTATATATTGTAATGTCTTGGGATATTATATTACCTTATATGCTTGGTGTTGTGTGTCATACATGTTATTGAATAAAATGATATTTATTAGAATTGGAGGGTGTTACATTTAAGTATTTAGTTACTTGAATTCCTTTTTATATACTTGATAATTTATCTAGGGGTGAGAATCCCAATGGTGGGGAGTTTTTAATATCACCAATTATATTGAATTTGTGAAAATTTCTTTATAATGGTTCAAAGGTAAATTTTCATGTATTGATTAGGTTTAGTGTGGTTTTGGTGATCCAAATTGGATTTATCCATGTAAATAATTTTGGGATAGCAAGTATATTATCAAGGTATTACTATAGTATTTTTGAAGTATCTGGTTGATTATACTGGTGAATATGATCTCAGTTTCATTAGATAAAACCCTTAATGGTTGTAAACATGATTAATGGAATGAAAAAAGTAAGTTTAGATTTAATTTATTGTAGTTACATGTATATTTTGGGTGTATTTAAGTATTATAAGTATATACAACATGTTTTATAAATTAAGTCTGAAAATTGAGGGTGAACTAAGGAATTTGAATAATATTAATATTTTACATGGAAAGATACATGATTGGTATACATTTATCTAAATATGCATTTCATGTTTGTAAAGGAAGTAAGGAATGTATGGTTAGGGGAACTATTATTTAACTATTCTTATTCATTATTTAGATCCTACTATAATATTTCTTCCATTTCTTAATTCTCTAGGATTGGTTCTAATTTATTTATTTATTTATTTAAGGTATTTTTTGAATTTTAGTTTCAAAGATATATTTATGTTGTATATTGGGGGTTATTTAGTTTTTTGATAAATATTGTTTTTGTTATTGTTGTTGTTTTTGTTGTTGTTTTCGTTAATTATAAGTTTTAAAATGAGAATAGGGATTACGGTGTATTTTATAACTTATGTAGGGAAGGGGTTAGCTTCTTCTCTCTCTCTATCTCCCATGTATCCTTCTTTATCCTTCTTTATTCCTTCATAGGTCCATTGGGAGTTGAAGTTACAATTCATCTAAATAAATGGATTCATATACATGTTGAAAAGTTTTTCTAAACTCATAATAAATATGAATATTTAGTCTATAAAACTCTATATATAGGCTATAATCATTATGTGAGTTGGTTTTAATTAACCATTGTCATTGATTTCATTTTTTAAATTTACTTATGTGTGATATATAGATGGGAATAAACACATGGGATCCAAATAGGTACCCCAAGTGTTCATGATTATATTATTAAATTTACATATCATGTGAAAAAAATGTTGTTGTTATATCATGGACTTTTAAATTTTTGATTGTTTAGTAGAAACATCACCTAAGGAGATAGTAGGGTAATTTAAATGTTTGGATTTTAATAAGGACATGTTTATATATAAAATTATGAAAAAATTATTAACATTAATTTGATTATACATAACATTCTATCATAGGTGATCTAATTTTTGGAATACTCAGTGATGGTAGAGCACATAAGGGAATTTAAAAAAAATGAAACATGAATGATAAATCTGGTTGTTTAGAATACTTTATATAAATTTATGTCATCTAGTGGGACCAAGATGTTTATATTTATCTTGGTGGAATTCCAATAAAATTTTTCATTAATGTAGTCACATAATGGGAATATAGTTCTTTATTTATTTATTATTATTATTATTAAATAATAAAAGAATGATAACCATGTTATTATATATTTTTTATTCCATTTTTTAGTCCTTATATGGTTGGTCTTTATTATGTATACTACTTATTACATGTATTTTATATAATTTATACTAGACAAATATGTATTTCATTAAATAGTTAAATTAATGAAAATATTTTTCTTATCTTAAATGCATGTTTTTTATGTTAAATAAAATAGATAAAATGATTTGATATAGTGTATGATATATAGGAAAACTTATTAAGCTTCATTTTTGTGTCACAGTGTTGATGTTGGTAATATTATTTATTATTTGGTCTCTTTGATTTCAATTAGTTTTTTTATGATATTGAATTATATTATCATTTTATAGTTCTCCTGGGATAGTGATATAATTAAGAACATCACTCATTTTGGGTTGACTCTAAGGTATTTAAACCCTAACATGGTAGGGGATGTTAGGGGTAAATAGAGAGTTCCTCATTGAAAATTTGGGATTGATATTCATGGGTTTGAGGTATATGTGAGATTTCCTCTCAATATGAATAGGTCGTTAAAAAAGGAAATGGGTCAATGTGATGAGAATAATATTCAGTAGGGTTATTATCAAATGAAATGAAATCGATTATTTAGTAGGGAAATTAGCTAGTTTCATGGGTTTTTGTGGTTTTTTAGGACTAAGAGTAGTGTGATGGTATTTTTATTCTACCAAAACATGTATTTGAGGAAACTTTATGAGTATATATTCTCCTAAAAATATTAAAGATATGGGGTTCCTGGTATTGAAATTGATAAATTATATGGTTTATCAATAACACATTGTGGTATAATATTTACTTATGTTTATTTTTATGGGATATTTGGATAGGCATCAAGGAATATAATATTATGCATTCGATCTATATAAAGAGTGATCATAAAAACACCATGATATACAATATTATTTATATGTATATGATAGTATATTCAGAGAGGTATCAAGGCATATTAACCTATGTTTCAATATATGTATAATATTTCCAGTGAAGTAATGAGATAAATAATATAGGATACCAATATATAATTCCATATGTACTTTTGATATGGGACCTTCATGTCACAATAATAAGTAAAAATCTTCTGAATTTTATGGGGTAGTGTAATGTTTGGACTTCTCTTCAATATAATGATATGATCTTGTATTGACTTAAATATTTTTGGTTTATCATTGGTCAAATAAATTTTATACATTGAATTGGGTGGTATTTTGGACCTATGGGAGTTTACTATGTTGTTATTTATTATTTATATTTTGTGAAATTATGTTTCATCTGGTATGCAGATAATTTTACTACCGGTCCTCTCACAACACAAGTGCATTTATAAATATAATGTTTTGGTATGTATTTAGAGTCTTTATTATCATACATATTGAATCATAATTCTCACACCCTACATGTTCACATAAGAACATGTAAAACTATTATTGTTTCCCTATAGTTAATATATAGGTTTTAAAAGATATTATATTTGAGATACAAAGAGGAACTATAAAGATCTTATGGAGATCTAGTCCAGGATGTTAAGTTAATTATTGGGATGGTTCATTTTATAATGGTATCGTAGTTATTTTTTTGAAATTTATATGATTGTGTAGATTTAGTGATAGGAATGGTTTTGGTATTGTGAAGTTACCTATAAAAATACATTATCAATGTAATTATAGTGTAAGCTCTAGTTTCCAAGGTAATTTTGGAAAGAGTATATTAGTGGGGACATTTTCCACTTTGTTTTATATTTTTTTTTACATAATTTAAATTTTAACCATAAATTATGAGAATATTATGGTGAATCATGCATAATGGATTAGAACCTAGTAAATCATTGATTGTGTGTTTGAATGTGTTATTGATGGGTTAAAAGTAAAGGTTTATTTTGATATTGAAAAAATTATGGTAAAGGATCAATCTTATTTAATTGTCATTAATAAATAATTTATGTTTTACCAATTATTTATTAGTGTTAATTTAAATATCTAAACCAAACAATGTATTATTTGGATATTAATTTATTTAACCATAAAATAAAATCTTCCATTTTTAATGATGACTCATATAATTGATTAACAATGTTACAAAGTCTTCTAAAATTATATTTGATATTCATAAATGATATTAGTGTCTATATAAATGAAAAGGAATTTTATTTACTTTTTGGGGATATTTCAATTCCAATTGATGTGATTTCATGTTGTGTGAGTTATTTTATATTGTAAAATGTGTTTATAAAATTTGAGTTTTTAGATGAACATTCATGAGAATTAAATAAAAGGGTCTTAGAAATGATATGAGTGGTTATAAAGAATGTTTTAAATGTTTTTATTTAATTAATTAAACTCTCTACACTTGATATGTGAGTGATGTTTTTAGGAATGAACCATAATCAAGAATCAATTATTTTATCCTCTAATTCATAAACAAATCATGTGTGGAAGTGTGTACTTATAGAGGGATTATCATGTAACATTTAGTTAGTGATTAAAAAATTGGATTAAATGGGGAATTTGGAATCTAATAAGGGGTATTGTTGATATAATATAATTGGGTGTATGGAAAGTATTGGAATATTTTGTCCAATTTTGGGAATTGGATGTGAGATGTGTTGATAATAAATTTTTTAGTTACTTCCATTGTTTTGATGAGTTATAAGGGATAACCAATAATATTAGCTAAGTTATTATCATCTTTATACTTTTGAAATTGAGGATTAGAAGTGAGTGTAAGGTCCCAATTTCCAATGTTTCATAAAGATACCAAGTAATTCTTATCAGGGATAAGAATCCCAATGGAATATAAATTTTAACTTCCCTCATTATGGGGAAACTAAAAAATTATTTTTCATTATTTTTTATAGTAAATTTCCCATACTTAGAGTTATTTTGTGAATTTTTTTGTAACTAAAATTATTTTGATATATGTAGGTATTTTTTTGTTATTTGGATTGTTGAGTCTTTGATTTTAGATTATAGAATTATTTAGATGATCATATATGTGGTTGTGATCTTGGTTTCACTAGTTAAGAGAATTGAAGTTTGTAAACATGTATAATTATATAATGGAGTGAGTTTATATTGAACTGATGGAGGTTATATATGTATTTTAGGTATATTATAGTATTAAAAGGGATCTAAAAATC
The DNA here is from genome assembly GCA_963277665.1 of Viscum album. Taxonomy (NCBI): domain Eukaryota; kingdom Viridiplantae; phylum Streptophyta; class Magnoliopsida; order Santalales; family Viscaceae; genus Viscum; species Viscum album. Next base: position 360,848,741 of record OY728131.1, read on the forward strand.
TTAAAAAGTTGGTTGCAAAAATTATGGATGAATGGGTGGATTTTGGGGAAAATTCAAAAATTATTATATGGAATGCATAATTGTGTCATGGTCATTTAACCATGTATTTAATGTTTAGAAATCCAATAAGAAATAAAATTTTAGATGTATAGTTATTTAATGGTGAAAATAATCATTTTTTATTTAAATTATTCCTAATACTTTTCTCACAACTCTAAATTATTAGGGATTGATTCTATTTATTTAAATTTGTAAGGGGATTAATAACACCCCATGATCTTATGGTATGTATCCTCCTAAATAAATTCAATTCATTCGATAGCTTACATTTCACACAAAAATATTTCATATAGTTTAAATCATATTAAGTCACATATAGAACAAAAAATAAACTTCATAAATGAATAATGAATAAAAAAAGAGGATTTTTTTCTAGAAATTAAGGAACATAAACCAATGAAATAGTAACTTGACTTTTAGAATAGTAATGTGACCCTTAGGAATAGTAATTAGGCCAATAGAATTGTTACCCCACATATAAAATTAAAAATATAATTTAGGCATCATATAAATAAAAATATTATATAATTATATCATAGTACAAGTAAATAAATGTTTTAGAAATTATTAATTAAGTGTTTGTATTTTTTATAAGTCATAAATATTTAACTAGAATTTTATAATTTATAAAATTATTAAAAATAAATTTTACTTTCATAAAATTTATTCATAAATTATTTTTTTTTTTGTCTTATTATTTTTAGATAATTTTATGATACATTTGTTAATTTTTCAAAATGTTATAAAATAAAATATAATTTTAAAATCTATATTTTTTTAGTAAATAGTGATTTTTAGTACAAATTAAATTTATCATATTTAGACAATTATTTTCATAAATTTGAGTTCATTTTTGAATTATAAATATCATAAAAATTTTAGGATGTTGTTTTTGTATTTTTCTAAAATACTTGAATTTTCGGTGAATAGTAAAATACGATAATTTACGATAAATGCTAAATACATGAATTTTGAGTCATTGTTGATCTAATGATGAGGTAACCACCATAATTTAGAACTCACATGAACTATTTATTTTCTTTATTCATACTAATCAATCCTATTTCTTTTCTTGATCCAAAATAATAAACTAATGATTAAAATAATCAAATAACACCTCTCTCATCCACTATAAATACAACCCCTCATCAATTCTTCTCCTCACATGTCTTAATCTATTAATAATGCTCAATTTATTCCAATTTATTCTCCCAATACTCTCCATCACGTTCAATATCCCTTGTTCTCAAAAAATACCAAAATCAATTACCTTAAGGAGGTTCTCAAAGAGAGGAATTCAAGAGGTAAATCCTTTTTCATTCTCTTTCAATTTCTATTAATTTCTTTTCTTCTTATTCTATCCTTAGATATTATATCAAAATTAAGATTATAAGTATAGTATATTTTATATATATATTGTAATTTTATTATTATTTATGGAAAATCCATCATCAAACTCCTTCTCTTCCCCTTTTTATTGTAAAAATGAATACATCGTTCATGAGGTGTCGATTTACTGCCTTTGTGGACGACGAGTTTTATTTTCTCAATTCCGCCTTAAAGGATTGTCATAAAACTATTTTTTTGGTTAAAACAGACTAAAATTTATTTATTATAACTAATTTAATATTCATTAACTAGTATATATATATAATATTAATTCTTAAGACAAAACTAGTACGTGATGATCGAAAAAACACTAAAATAATCTAAACGATTTTCACTAGTGTCTTATCTAATGATTCATTTTAATAACATATAAATGAATAAAATATATAACCATTTAATATTATTTAAGTTCATTAATAACATATAATTTCAATTCTGGATAAAAATTCTCATTTTTCATGATTTTCCATACATATATACATGTCAATTGATCATGAAAACCAAGGAAATAACGCTCTCGAATGATAAAATTTTACTTTATAACTCATATAAAAGTATATAAATGAACTTAATAAAAATATAATAAATCAAATACATATATTAAAGGTTACGAATTAATTAATTAATGTATTTAATCGGATTATCCAGGACATTAAGATCAAGTTCAGAACACATTTGGACATAATGTAAGGGACTTCTCCTCAATTCCCATTTCATTAAGACTTACTTGGTATTGTGATCCTAATCATTTTTTTGTTGTGTATATACTACACATTTTGAGATAATTTGTCATTTTAAATTGTATTTCTATTAAATATCCATATTCTTGTATCATGGATATGATTATTGTCTTAGTCGTATACCATTTTTCATACAGTGTTTATTTTGAATGTCATTTTAACTGAGTAAATATTGATGAATATGTATCCTCTAATCAATAAATATATTTATAAGGAATATTTTTATTTAATTAAATATATTTAGTAAGAATTATTTAGACTTACAGTGATGTTTGGGGGCCGTTATACCCCCTCGATGCATCAACAGGTCGCATGAGAAAAAATATATGGCAACAAACCCTTCGTGTTTGTTTCCAAACATAATTAGACGAGTTTTTACCCAAATACATAAACTATCTCGATAGTATGATGTTTCATGTGATAGATAAATTATGTACAAAGAATAATCATTTTTCTTTATGTAGTATTCATTTATTACATTCCATGAGGCTTTCACTATGACATAATCTATGGATTCATTTTCATTCTCAGTTTATTGATGGTGTGTGTGTTCAGTTATTCACTATGACATATTGATTATGTAAAATTTATTATTATTCACTTATTATTGATTCATTATTCCACTATATATAACCCTTATAGAGCATTTTTTATCACCCATTTTATTTTTTTATCTAGGGTTTTTTTTATGAGATCTTTGAATAAGTGACAAGAATAATTTTATTTACTTTTGTTATGTACAATATTTAATTACCAATGTAATAAGGGAACCATGTATGTATCTAGTTTCTTTGAGACTATTAAACTGACCATTACTTGGTGATATTCTCTCTAGTGTCTATTCAATTATAAAAAATTTCCACCAACTATTGGCTGCTGGGGTCGAGGTTGTTATAGTTGGTATTAGAGAAAGTTTAGTAGAAACCTTGGAAACTATATTTAGAAAAAAATTGTTCAGAGAACATAACCATAAGATAAAATTTTAAGATAATAATAAAATAACATCCTAAAATTTTGGTACGTATAGAGTAAGTGGTTTATTAGGAAAATAAATTTTTGTCTAGATACTACAAGTGGAAGTGGTTCTAGTACAAATGTACCCAGTGTGACAACTCTCACAAGGTGTCCCAGGCCTGAATTGGGGTAACCTGATACACAGCAATGGGTCTTACTGCGCACCTGATTAGAAAATATTCAGTGATATGCTTAGGATAATTAAAATTCTATTTATAATATAGTATGAAGGATTTAAAAGTAACTATGTCCCCAAAAACACTATGTTTATAATTTGGAGATTAGTTATGCATAAATGTTCAATTTATGTTAAGTGTTTTTTCCAAGTTTGAAAATTTTCATTATAATTTTTAACATAATTTAGTATATTCCATTATTTAAAAATGGTTCCTAATGGAAGGAAAATAATTAATACCCATGGAAAATGTAGGGATTTCCCCAATGAGAAAGTTAACACAGTTGGTGCTGGAGATGAGTAGATCATGAACATAATAGGATAGCTTACTCAGGTTATGAAAAATAATCATACTAAACCTCTTTTGGGTCATTTCATACAGTAGAATCCCTAATATTTTAATGGGAATAATGGTCCATTGGTAGCTGAGCATTGGATCAATTCCCTTGAAAAGATATTTTTGGAATTGAGATACAATGAAAATTAATATTTACTTCTGGAAGTATATTTTCTCAAGGGTGAGTCTGGTTAATGGTGGTCATTGATCCAAAATACTAATATGGAAATTCAAATAGAATACATAAAATTGATAACTTTTAAGGAAACATTTTCTAAAAATACTAACCTTGTGAGAAATGAACTGAAATGAAGATAAAATTACCTATCTTAAAGCAAATGAATAATAGAGTGTTGTGGAGTATGAGTCTACCTTCACAAGACTAACCAGGTATGTTATATATTATATACATGATTCAGAAGAAAATATTTCTAATTTCTTTAATGGTCTTAAACTATGTCTCTAACAGGAACTGGATTCTCAAACTATTTCATCATATTATGACATAGTATTAAGTGCCATTAAAATGGAGAAGTAATTTTCAAGATCTTATATGTTTATGGGAAATCAAGATAATAAGTTGTCTTCTGAAAACCATGGAAAAAGTGAAGCATCAATTAAGAAGAATGGAATGAAAAAATTCCCATTGTGTGAAAATTGTGAAAACATCATGGGAAATTCTTGAAAGGCATGTGAGTTTTTACAAGTGTGGATAAAAGGGTAATTGATCCAATGAATGAAAGGAAAATAAATAAATCAATGAATTTAAATGGTTAAAATACAATTAAATGGGTTATTATTCAAATAAATGCCTCAAAAATTAGGGGAGTCTACTACAGAAGAGGCTAAAGGGAGATGGACAAGCTTATACGATCACCACAGCTCAAGTAGAAGTACAAAATGGTGTGGTGGAAGGTAGATTAATCCTATATTCAAATTTATCCAATGCTTTATTTAATTTTGGATCATCGCACACTTTTATATATACCAAGTTTATTAAGAAAATTAAACATTTCTATTTTGATTTAACAAAGGAGTTATCAGTAAAAAATCCTAATGGAAGTCTCATTACAAAAAAAATAGTGTCGGTAAGTACCCTTTATGACATATAAATGTGATTTAGTTTCCAACTGTATCATCATACCCATGATTGACTTTGATATAATCCTCAGTATGGAATATATTTAAAAATATTATGAAAATAATTATTGTAAAAATAAGGAAATTATGATCTATGTGGAAGATGTAGAATCCCTTATCTTTAGAGTAAAAACTTCATCATCTAATTCTTATCTAGATCCACCCTCAGTATCTTTGCTGAATGAAATTGTTGTGGAGAAAGAGAAAAAAAGCTATAGGAATGAGGAATGTAAAATTTGGATTGAGGATGTACCAATTTTTCAATAATACATTGATGTATTCATAAGGAATTACCAGGTCACCCCTAGAGCGTGAAGTTGAATTTACCATGGATCTAATCCCTAATGTAAGACCAATGTCAAATAATCCTTATAGAATGGCCACTGTTGAATTAGTGGATTTGAAGAAACAACTATAGTATTTGAGTAATGATGGATATATTCTCCCTATTGTTTCTCTATTGGGAGGCCATGTTCTCTTTGCTTAGAAAAAATATGGATCCTTGAGGTTGTGCATTGAGTATAGAGAAATCAAAGCTATTAAAATAAAGAACAAGAATCATATGCCTCGAATTGATGATTTATTTGATCAACACCACAGAGCTCAATATTTTTCTAAGATTGACCTTTGTTATAGATATCATCAATTGCATGTGAGGAAGGAATATATTCCTAATACATCATTTCAAAATAGGTATGGAAAATACGAGTTTATAGTAATTTTATTTATACTGACTAATGCATAATATCATGATAATTTTATTGTGTTATTTATTGATGAAATCTTGGTGTACTTAAATAGCTATGAGGGCCATGATAATCACATTTTAATTGATCTGAAGAATCTTAGAAGAGAAGAGTTATATAGGATGTTTAGAAATTTTGAATTCTGGATTCAAATAGTTTCCTTTATTTTTCCATATTGTCTCTAAGGATGGAATCTCTTAGAAGAAAAATGAAATCAACAAATTTACTACACCAATGAACATATGTTGGTATGTATATTTATTGGTTTAGTAGGTTACTATCGGTGTTTCATTCATAATTTTTCCCAAATGGATAACCCACAAACCAAGATTTCATGTAAATGGGTTATATTCGTATGTAAAAAAGAATGTACATAATTTTTTGAGAAATTGAAGCGAATATTATTCAATGATCTAATATTGAATCTTCCATCAAGAAATGAGGGGTTTTTGATATACAGTGATGCATCAATGAATGGATTGGGTTGTGTCCTTATACAAAATGATAAAGTTATTAATTATGCCTCAAGGGAGTTGAAGACTCATTAAAAAAATTATCTAACTCATGGTCTTGAGTTACCTGTCGTAATATTTTCTCTAAAGATATTGATGCACTATATATATGGTTAAATATGTAAGATATATACAGATTGAAAGAGTTTAAAATACATCTTTTCATATAAATAACTCAACATGAGTAAAAGGATATGTCTTGAGTTACTTAAAAATTATGATTGTTCAATACACTACCACCGAATGAAGGAAAATAAGGTAGAAGATATATTAGGCAGGAAAGATCATGGACTTATGACCCAAATGAGGATTAAGAGATATCTTAAGTTAATGGATTTATTAAAGATAGATGTGTGAATTGTTAAGGAAGTGGAAACATCATTCTTTTTCAAATGATTTCTATACAATATTTATTAGAGAAGATAAAAAACTTTCAATGTGATGATGAGAAACTTAAAAAGAAAATAAAATCCATTACAGATTGAATATTGGAAGACTTTGTGTATGAGGATGGAGTTCTAAAATTTGGAAATATGTTATGTGTTCTATAAATACCTGATCTAAAAAGGGAACTATTAGATGAATCTCATAGCTCAAATTTCCCTATACACCAAGGTAGTACCAAGATGTACAAGTATTTTAAGGAACATTTTTTGTTGGATAACATGAAATAGTTAATTACTGACAATGTGTCAATGTGTCTAGTATTTAAATAAGTGAATTATGAGAGATAACATCCTAGAGGAGTCATGAAACCTATGCCTATTATAATGTTGAAGTGGTATGACATTAAAATGTAATTTTTCACAAGACTACCAAGGACACCTAGAATTAATGATATAATATGGTTTATTATTGATTTTCTTATAAAATCGGAACATTACCATTCTATAAGAGAAGATTTACCTCTTGATCACTTGGAAAGACTTTATATTAATGATGTTGTAATACTTAATGGTGCACCTCAATCGATTGTGTCTGATCGAGATCCTCATTTTACATCAATATTTTGGAAGAGTCTTCAGAAGGCTTTGGATACTAAGCTTCATGTGAGTACTTCTTATCACCCTTAAACTGATGGAAATTATGAAAGGAATATTAAAACATTGGAATACATTTTTAGATATTTCTCACTTGAGTTTCAAGGTGTGTGGGATCATTATTTACCTTTGGTTGAATTTTACAATAATAATAATTTCTGTTTTAGTATTAAAATGGTTCCATAAAGAGCATTATATGGAAAGATATGTCAAACTCTAACTTATTGGGATGAGGTTGGTGAGATGAAACTTATAAACCCAAAACTTATTGAAGATGATATGATAATGGTAAAGATAATTCAGACTCATATTAAAGCAGTTCAAAGTATTCAAAAGATTTATACTGAAAACCGGAGAAAGAATTTGGAATTCCATGTGGGAGATTATGTCTTTCTAAAAGTATCTCCATAAAGTGTGTCCTAAGTTTGGGTAAGAAATAAAAATTGAGCCCTAGGTACATCGGGACATTTGATATTCTATAAATAATTAGAGTTGTAGCTTATCATTTATCAATGCCTTCAAGTCTCTCAAAATTTCATTATGTGTTTCATGTGTCATTGTTAAATAAGTACATTCCACACCTAAAACATGTACTCACCTAGGAACAAATATAACTAGAACCTAATTTTACTTACTTTGATGATCCTATTGATATTCTTGACACAATATAGAAAGTATTGAGAAATTGGATGACTCGACTAGTAAAGGTTCATTGGAGAAACCATAAAATAGAAGAAGAAACATGGGAACATGAGGATGTTATTAAGAATAACCATCCAAATCAGTTTAGAGGGTAATATTCATGAAAATTTCAAGAAATAAATTTCCTGAGGGAAAAATATAACATCCCATTATTTTATGGTATGTATCCTCATAAATAAATTCAATTCATTCGATATCTTACATTTCACAAAAAAAAATTATTTCATATAGTATAAATCATATAAAATCACATATATAACACAAAATAAACTTCATAAATTAAGAATTAATGAATTAAGATGATTTTTTAGAAATTAAGGAACATATACCAATGAAATAATAACTTGACCTTTGGAATAGTTATTTGACCCTTATGAATAGTAATTTGGCCAATACAAAAGTAACCCCAACTATGAAAGTATAAATAAAATTTATTCATCTTATAAATTAAAATATGATATAATTATATCATAGTATATTTAAATAAATGTTTTATACATTATTAATTTAGTGATGGTATTTTTGTAAACCATAAATATTTAATTATAATTTTTTAATTAAAAAAATGATTTAAAAGAAATTTTATTTTCATAAAATGTTTTCATAAATTAATATTTTATTATCTTATGATTTTAGGATAATTTTATGAGACCTTAGTAAATTTTTCAAAGTTTTATAAAATCAGTTATAATTTTAAAATTTGTATTTTTCGAGTAAATGATGATTTTAATTAAAAAATTAAATCTATTAAATTTAGAAAATTATTTTCATAAAATTGATTAATTTTTTAATTCTACGTGCTTAAAAATTGTTAGTGTGGCTTTTTTGTATTTTTCTAAAATACTCAAATTTTTGTTGAATAGTAAAATACGATAATTTACGATAAATGCTAAATACCTGAATTTTTTAGTGATTTTTTATGAAAGGATGAGAAAATAACCATTATTTCAAACACACATGAAAAATTTACTATATTTATTTATAGTAATAAACGCTATTTATTGTATTGAGACAAAATAATAAACTAATGATTAAAATAATCAAAAAACAACCGTGTCCTCACCTATAAATATCACCCCTCACCACCTCTTATCCTCGTACCTATTAGGCCTTGATTATTGTCCAATTTCTACCCATTTTCTCTCCCAAATCCCCCCCCCCCACATCTAGGAGACCTTTTTCTTAATAAAAGAACAAAATAAATTTCCTTAATGAGGTTCTCAAGGAGATAAATTCTAGAGGTAAATCCTTTTTTGTTCTCTTTCAATTTCTTTTAATTTTTTTCTTATTATTATATCCTTAACTCTTATTTAAAAAGTAACATTATAACCCTATTATCTTATATATAATTTAATTTTCATTATGTTAATATAAAATCCATCATCAAACCCATTCCTTTCACCTTTTTATTGTAAAAATGAAAACATCATCCATGAGGTGCCGATTTACCGCCTTTATAGATGAAGAGTGTTTATTTTTCAGTTCCAACTTCTTGGATAGTCATAAAACCATTTTTATGTTTAAACTAAACTATAATATATGTATTATAACTTTTTTAATATTATTTAACCAGTATATATACATAATATTTCTTCATAAGACAAAACTAGCTCGTGGTGATCGAAAAAATGCCAAAATAATCTAAACGATTATCACTAACATATTATCTAATGATTCATCATCATACCATATAACCAAATGAAATATATAACCATTAAATATTATGTAAGTTAATTAATAAAATATAATTTCAATTATATATAACTATTCTCATTTTTCAATATTTTCTATACATATATACAAGTAAAATTATCATGAAAATCAAGGAAATGAACACTCTATAACGATAACATTGTACTTTATAATTCATCAAATAGGCCATAAATGAACATTAAAAATTTATATTAAGTAAAATACATTTATATAAGGTTCTTAATTAATTAATTAATGGATTTAATATGATTATCCAAGAAATTCAGATCAACTATAGAACATATTCGTACATAAGGTAATGTATTTCACCTTAATTCCTATTTCATTGAGACTTACTTGTTGTTTTGCACCTAATAATTTTTATGTGGTGCATATACTACCCCTTTTGAGATAATTTTTCATTTTACATTCTATTTCTATTAGATATCCATATTCTTATATCATGTATTTGATTATTGTCTTAGACATATACCATTTTACATATAGTGTTTATTTTAAATGTTGTTTTAACTGGGGAAATATTGATGAATCTATATCATCTACCCAATATATATATTTATAACGCTTATTGTTCTTGAATTAAATATATTTATGAAGAAGTATTTGGGCTTTTAGTGATGGGAGGGGCCCGTTATAGCCCTTTGATGCATCAACAGGTCTCATAAGACAAAATAGTTGGCGAAAAACCCTTTATATTTGTTTTCAAACAAAATCAGACAAGTTTTAACCCATATAATTAATCCATATTTATGGTATGATGGTTCATGTTCTAGATACATGATGTCCAAATAATAATCATTTTCTTTATTTAGTATTCAGTAATTACTTTCCATGAGGTTTTCACTATGAAAAAATCTATTGATTTATTTTGATTGTCATTTTATTGATATTGTTTCTTTTTCTATTATGAACCATTCCATATTGATTATGTCAAAATTATTATGAATTAATTATTATTGATTCATGATTCTGATATATTTAACCCTTAATGAGTGTTTGATCTCAACCCTATTTTTTCTATCCCTAGGTTGTGAAGATGAGATCTTTGAGTAAGTGAAAAGAATTAGTTTATTTTCTTTTATTATATAATATAACTAATTTCCAATGTAACAAGGAAAACATGAATGTACCTAGTTTCTTAAAGACTATTAAATTGATCATTCCTTGGTGATTTGATCTCATTTGTTTGTGTCACTTTAATGAAATGAAAACCGACTCTAGGCTACTCGGGTCAGGGTTTTTACAGGATTTATAAAATATTTCATTTATTTGTATGATTATGGGGTGTTTTCAGTATTTTATGGTATTGTTTAATTAATAAAGTTATTTTAATAGTTGTGGTAATAGTAGTAAATAATTTTTTTTGTTGTTATTTTTTTTAATTTTTCTAATTTAGGGGAAAGGGTTTGGGGTCAGGCTATGTAACCAAAGGAACTAGGGTCTATCCCTTTGTCTCTCTCTCTCCCTCTTTATCTCTCTCTCATCAAAAGTTATTGATTTTTCAGGATGATGTTTCATATATAACAATGGTTTCATAGAAATTATATTGAAATTTTCTAGATTTAAACCTAGTGAGAAACTTCAATCTATGAAAACTCAATGTAAGATCTATAATCGTCATATGAAATTATTGTATTGGACCATTTATCATATTTTTCATGTTTAAAATGACATTATGTGCAATATGGGAATGGAAAAGAACATAAGGGAATAAATTGGGTACCCCAAGTGATTGAAATTTTATAATTAAATTAACATAACCTGAGATAATCAATAGAGATTCTCTTTCATGGTTTTTAAATTTTTATACTATCTGGAAACATCATCACCTATGGGGTTAGTAGGAGAACTAAAAAATTAGATTTGAATTGGAATTTTGGGTACTCTAAAAATTATTAAATAAATCACTATTGTTAATATTAAAAAAGTAGACATTCTACCATGGGAAGAATAGTTTTCAGGTGTCTCAAAAATAGTTTCATAAATTGGGGTTGTATGAGGTTTTTAGTGAAATAAAAACTAAATAGGTAATTTAGGCATCTAGAATATTATTAAAAAACTTATTTAATTTAATGGGGAAAGGATGGTCAGACAACTCTAGAATGAACGCTAATCAGATTTCCTGACCATGTAATCATACATCGAACACGGTGTTATTTATTTAGTAATGAGTGTTGTTATTAATTATTAAAGGAATTATATAAATGTTAATGTGTATTATTTATTCCATTTATTTGTAGCTCTATGGATTATTATAATTATTTTTATTATTATTCCATTTTTTGGATGATGTTTATATTATATGCATAAGTATTATATTAAAATACTGAACTTATGAAATGATGTTTCTCATGTTAAATGCATGTGTTAAATTTTGAATGAACATGATAAAATAATGGGACATGGGGTGATAAATAAAACCACTTACTAGGGGTAAGTAGAACATATCATGGCTTGGGTGTTTTTAATGTTATTTATTATTATGTATCCTTGATTTTCATTGGCTATTTTATTTTATGGAATAGAATCCCATTTTTATCTTGTGATTCATCTATGAAGGTGATTTCATTGAGTATGTCATGTATATTGGGTTTCTATTAATGGATTCACATTTAACTTTGATAGGTGGGTGTATATGGTAAATGGATAGTGTCTCCTTGATGATTTGGGATTGATATTCATGGGTTTGATGTGGATGATAAACATTTTCATGATGTAACTATGTTATTTGCTGGGTAAAAGGCCAGATATGATGGGATTATTATTTTCTAGGGCGATCATCCAGTGAAATAGAATTATATATTTTATAGGGAAGTGGTTTAGTTTAATGGGTTTTGGTTGTTCACTAGGGACGGGTTCCAACACAGAAATGATTATTATTCAAATGGAACTAAGGGTTTTGGTAGACTTCTTGAGTTTATGTTCATATAATAATTATCAAGATATGGGTTCCCAATAATGAAATTGATATATTATAAAATTTATTGATAAGGAATTAAGGTATATTATTTGATTGCATTAGTATGTGTAATAGATTTCTATTATATCATTGAGGCATGAAATCTTATGTATTGATCTATGTATAAGATGTTATGAGAATGATAGAGACCTCAATCTCATTTCTTATTCAATATATGGGATCTTCATAAAGATATCGAGTCATATGACCATATGTGTTGATTTATATAAGGGGTGTATGGAGATGTATCAAGGAATGAAATATAGGGTATTGATATATGATACCAAATATCATATCAATGCATAAACTGCATGCCAATGTAGTAAGACAATGTTTTATAAGACCTATAATTTAGTGCAATATCATGAAGGCCCTATCATTTAATTTTATGATATGATATTATATAAAGGAGGTTTGGTATTACATTAGCTGAATATTATATATTTAATGATCATATTAGAATTCATGGTTAACTATCTAGGATATGGTTTTTATTACCATATTGAGGTGTTATGTTACATTTAGGTTATATTTGAAATATTATCAAATTGCATCTCATGAAACAAGTATATGCATACAAGTGACATCATAACCGGTGTTGGTAATATTTTGGTGGTGCCTAATAATTAACATATACCTGAAATTATAACATGTATATTATTCATGTTAAAAAAATATCATAAGGTAAAATATATCTATTTTTATGTGACATTATCTAAAGGAATATATTTTTCTTGGACATTCCAATTATTATGATATAGATACATCATAATACACTGCCTTGGCATACCATATTCCTTGAGGGTAATACCAAAATGCATGTTTAAGTGATAAAATGACACTAACTAAACCATTTAGATTCTATACCATATTTACTATCATTAAATGTTTCATAATATGATATTATTAGAAGATAAAACGAACTTTAGATTTAAGGGTATATTAGAACATTTTAAAACGTTGTAAACATATAGATTTACTTGAATATAAATGTAATGTTTTATAAAATTCAATATATATATTAGGTAATTTCCATGTATACAATATAATTAGTTTATAACCATTGATATGGTTGATTGATTGAGTGGATTCTCCCATGAACCCCTCAACTGCCTTCTCTCTTTTCCATGAAATGGAATAAAATTCCATGAGAATAGAGGAGGGTCCTTCCCATTTGATGGGTGATCCAGTTCCATCTTGTGGATACACTATTGAGGAGGGATTATAATGGTTTTATATTTTCTATCTTCATCAAACCACAATGATGAAGGCAATAAAAATCACACCTCGGACCCGCACTCTTATATCCATTTCTAAAACACATTCCTTAAATATTAGATTTGATACCAACTGGGACTCCCTATAACATGGTCATCTTAATTACATGAAATTAAAACAAATATTGTATTACAATAAATTCCATTTAACTTTTTGTTTTATATTTTCATAGAATTAGGAAAAAATATTAACTAAAAAAACCTATGACTTTTTTAACTAATAGATATTTTTTCACTACATAACAAACTACTTAATCCATAAAAAATTTTCAAAATATCCCAGAAAATTTTCACATAAGATTATTTTCTAGAAATATCATAATTTACTTATCTTCATAACTTGTGGAAATATAAATATAATAAAAGGGTGAGCTCAGATTCTCAGTAAGGGTAAACATAAGTGATAACATTCAATGATCAAAAGTGAGCATGAACATATAGGTATAATCAAGATATATAAGAAATTTATGCCAAATAAATAATATATCATAAATAAATGAATAATTCTTATCATATCTTAAAACATTAATCAAAATATTTTGGAAACATTATTCATTAAACATGATCTATGAGTGCATAAAAAATTATTGAGAATAAACATAAAGTTGTGGAACATCTTGAAAATTCAGCACAAACATTAGTATAGGCAAACATTAATTTCATGAGACACTTCATGAGATCATAATATATAGATACATAACATATTTATAATATAAAAAATACATTAGTATAGGGAACAAAATTTTCACATGCCACACCATCAGTGCTCACACTTATGAGAAACTAAAATGTACTCGGGAATACATCATCTCATGAGATATAAACATTTAACCAATGCATTGAAGGGTGATATAGGAATCCAAATATCATCATCCATATATATTTTTTACATAATAAATCAATCATTGGTCATATCATAAAGAAACCATGGAAATAAAAATAGGTTTCTTTTCTCACATCACAAAAAACCCAAGAGAAGAAAATGGGTTTCATTCATCATATCATAATAAAACCATGAATGGAAAATGGGTTTCATATAAATTTAAAATGGAATCACATAATTAAATGATTCATAATTCCATTAATAATCATAACATGTTATACCCTTTTAAAACATATGGGTATCAAAATTTATTCAATAACTTTCTAGGTAAATACCCTTCAATCAATAAAATAGAGCATCTGTTATTTACACCATATAAATAAAACGTATATAATTAAGTTAATAATTTCACCCATGAATTGAAATATATAATATAGGTAAATACCTTTCAGTTATAAGAAGTAAATATATTGTATTTACTGGGGAAAACCATTTGAAGATAGCTTGTATTTATATATAGTGGATAATTATAAAAGATAATGGATTTCATGGACCGTTACTCTAAAATAGGAGGACATTATATACTCCATATAGAGAAATAATATGGATTGTTTAATTTTCATAATTTCATTGATCAGATAAGTTATGTTAAAAACAATAACTATATTTAAAAACACTATTTTTAGGATTTTTAGAATAAACACTTTGGAAATATGAAATACCCTTGATATTTTGAAAACATTTTTAATGAAATATAGTATACAACCCAGAGAAAATTATATCTTTTATAAACCATAAAAATATATAGGAAAAAATTTGTTTAAAATGGAAAAGGTGGTGGAAATATGGGTCAACATTAAAGAAAAACGTAAAAAGTATCTTTTGAAAACTTCTCTAACATTATCATAAAAAGAAGAAGTTATAGGTTTCTTTTAAAAGTTTTATCAAAATAATGAATAAAAAAATTTAAAAAATTTACTTTTGAAGAAGAAACTTCAATAATAGATCCATGAAAATAAATAAAGTTTATCAAAAGAAATTTTTGGTGGAATATAAAACATTTTATTTTGAAAGGATGTAAAACTTTTTTAATATTTTGAAATACCTTTATTAAAAATCCACATCATAAAAAGAGTAATAAAAATCCCCTTTTAAAAGAGGATAAGGGAAAATATGGAGGTCACGTAAGATAACCCATAATTAGGTTTATAGTTATAAATGATAACATTAGTGGGAAATTAAAATATAGACAATGAGTCAAATTTATTATTAATGAGGATGCAAATTATTCACAACAATGATATACTTTTGAGAAAGAACTTTTCTCAAGGTAAAATATTTTCAATAAAAGTTAATTTTCCTAATAATAGGAATATAAATTAACATTAAATAAACTCTTAATTTTAAGGAAACCAATCTTGTTAGAAAAAATTTCAATAGGGTTTATTATAACCCAATGGAGGGATTTTATTTAACAACAACCATTATAACATGGTTATCTTTTGAATAAAAATATATTTAAAATAGAACATGATATAGCCCTTCAAAACCCACTAAATATGGTAAAATACATTTATTACAAAATATTAATACCATATTAATTACATCATGGTGAACATTAAGAAATATATCTCATGAAATTAAATTTGAGATAAATAACCCCTTACATCCTTATAAATGTTTTATCCAAACCCCCTTGAAGGATATGATTTCAAATGCAACCTTAAATAACATGAATAATGAGAGGATAATAATGAAAAATATTAAATGGGTAATAGATACACCATTATAAATAAATCTTGGTTTATAATAATAAATATGTCTCTAGGGAGAAAATTTGAGACATGAAACCCTTACTTTAGTCCTGATTCGTCCTGCTCATGCACTTAACTCCATATATAATCAAAATATGTCTATTGAAAAATTTCATTATAATACCCTCAAAGTCAAAGGAATTTATATTTTTAAGTTTATTTTATATATTTCGTACTTTTAAAGGCTTTCAGGAGTCAATGTATGAAAATTTTGAGTTTGGGGGGAACATACTTGGTACACGATCTGTACACAGTTATTAATAATTGTAAAGTAACTATGAAGTATGGATTTTTTGGTTCTTGCAGCAATTTTCATATTTTGATAAAGTTTTTTATAACCATGTGAGCCTTTAGGATAACCATGTATACATAATGGTGTGGTTTGAAAGGTTTTTTCATAGCTAGTTAGCAGTTTTTATAACTGTGTAGTTATTCACTTGTAACTGTGTGTTTTGGGTTTCAAGGGACAATATCTACATCATGTTTAGCTCATAGTTTTTTTATTATACATCCTAATAATGTGACCCAAATGGGTTTCATAAAAATTAAAAATGACCATGATTACCTTATTTATTTTTAACTCTAATTTCCTCCTAATCACTCGTTAACTCAAACAAGAATCCCCATGATACTCTAGGGAGTTTTCTCCATGAATAATTGGTGATTCTTATTCAATTTGGGTGGATCTCTTTGAGGTATATTTATATCTCCTCTCTTTTTCTCTTCTTTTCACTAAATTTTACCCCAATCTCTCTTCCTCTTAACCCGGTTAAACTTTTTCAATCTATTATTTCCATATTTATAGGGTTTTATTGAGAATATATTATGTTTCTTATGAATCAAGGATTTTGAGTACCAAATCCATTAAATTATAATATTTTTTTTCAAAGGTGATAAGGTTTTATTCATTGGTGTGGTAGGTGTATTTATACAATGGTTATATCACATTATTTACTAAATTTTCTTATAAATTGACTTTGGTTTGATTGATGAAATTCATTAATTTTAAATTTGAGGGGAATGGTTAATGAAATTACAACCTGGTAGGCATGAAAATCTGATTTTTATGGTATTTTTATTTAGAAAAAATTATGCACATCACATGTTTCATGAAATATATTAAAGAAGGTTTTTAATTTAAAATGGATCTTTAAGCATGAGAAAATTGATTCTTCTCTTGTCAAAATATTTTGTAAAATTTTGATCATGTTTTATTGAATTTTTTGAAGAAATAATACACGGGAACACTTTGGGAACCATAGGTGCATTGGGTTAAGGTTATATGATAACCTTAGTGAGTGTGGAACCATTAGGGGTATGGTCATGATATAAATATATTGTGGTAGGACTCGATATCATAAGAATCATGTTATACTAGATTAGTGTTCCTTGGGTGTCTAAGTTATTTATTCTCATAGGATAGAGCCCACTTAGTTTTGTTCTTTTTTGTATCATCTGCATAACATGTTTTTATTCTCACATACTTATTCTATTGATATATTAATTTTTTATTTCTTTCCATGCTATCATCCATTCTTATTTTCATATTCTTATAGATTTATATATGATAAGCCTTGAAAGAAAAAAGAAAATATTTTTTATATAAAATTTTTTTAAATGACATATCTTTATGAAACTGTTTGTTATAAATCTATAACTAACAATATCTTGGTGACATAAATTATATAGATTCATGGTGGTATCCTACTGGGTGTTTTCTTTATACACTATATATTCCTTTATGTAGAAAAAGATTTTATTTTATATGATACATGTAAATGGAAGGTTTTCATGTAGCTCATTGTATTTTCTTGGTTTTTGTTGCCTTTATAGTGGGTTTTGGATGGTGGTCATAGACTTTCACATAGAAAAGAGGTTTATGATTTGGTCTTGGATTCTTTTATTTCAAGTTTATCCTTTTGTATTGGTTTGTATGTCTCATGGTTATGCACATTTTCTTATGTGTTTTACTCTATTTGTGTAATACCTTTCTGTTTTATATGAGAATATATGTGGCTTATGTGTTGATCTCTACCTTGTAGTGATTCAACATGAGTAATTTACTATGTTGACTTGGATTAGTTCATTACAAAATGGTATCATATGAGATAACCATTAAGAAGTGTGATTACACTGTCTAGGTTTGGTTTGGGGTTTATGGTATATAGAAGTTAGGATTGTCAACACTCGAATGGTAGGTACAGATGGGTTCCTAGACCGCTCACTTTTGTATCTTACATCGAGTTACCATGGTTGGTCACAGGTTTTTCACCATGTTTTGATATTATTTTTGGGTTATTTAGATAAACTTGATTTTTTCTGTTTATTTGGATAAACCAAGCCTTGTATTCTTTTTTCACTCATTAAATCTATGGATGCCTTAAATTTTTATCATTTAAGGCATTTAATATAGATTATTGAAGTTTAATTTCTATTTAGAGGTGTTCTCATAAGCTAGTCGGGTGTTATATATTAGGAGAGATAGATAATTCCTATTATAAGAACTCTTATAAATCTAGGATAAGATGTTGTGAGGAAATTTCTGCAGGTGAATCCTCCAGTATACCCTTCATTGGTGGAAGAAGTTATCTGGATAATCCAAAATATATGTTGAGTGGGTTTTATAAACCAAGAACAGATAGTGGACCATGCCTCAGATATTATTAAGAATAATCCACCTATCATTTTTTTGGCAAAGGAATCCAAGAACTACAGTAGTGGGTTGAATGGATTAAAATAATTTTCCTATTATTGATGTCTCTAGGGAGCTCAAAATTGGGTTTTCCACTTATATTCTTGAAGTACCATGAAGGAAGTGGTGGGAATCCATCATGTATATCTATGTTTCATAAGGAAGATACATGGACCACTTTTAATAAGGTATTTAATCAAAAGTTTTATCCGGGAATTTTGTTTTTGGAAAAGAATCCTGAATTTTTATCCAAGGAGAAATGGAAACATTTGATTATGGAGTATAATACTCATTTTTTTGAGTTAGTTTACCTATTAGTTGAGCTTGTTTCTAATTATTACCTTAAATCTCAGAGGTTTGAGATGGGTTAGAGGGCTGATATTTTTTCTATACTGATCATATTATTCCTATTTACATTTTCTAATGTGGTGGATAAATATGTTATGGATGAGGTAGACTTGGATAGGAAGATGAGTTTAGGTGGAGCTTTGGTTATAAAATGGGGTATCCAAACTAGATCATTTGTCCCAAAAAATGAAATGTAGTAAGGGTGCTCATTTTAAATTAGGGGTAGTTTTAAGTGATTCCTCGAGTTAACACCAGGTGGTTTGTTATTAATGTGGGAGATATAACAATACTTATCCTGATTGTAGGGTTGAACCCAAGACTTTCCATCATCATGGAAAATATGTCTCCTTATTCATTTTTATAGAAGAATTTCCCAAGGAAGTAAAATTTGATCCACTATTACCAAAGTCTCCCAAACTCATTCTAACACATAAAGGGTGGTGGGTCACATTCTCATGGAAAGTTATATACTCTTATAGTGAATAAATATTAAGGAGGTTTTGAGGTTGAACGTCCTTATGTATTGGATTATTCACCAAAGGAATCTAAAGTAGGTTCGACTACTATGAGAGTTATGTTTTTTATTTCATCATATATAGTTCTTTATATTGTTTATACTAATGAATATCATTATTTTATATCCTATAAGTTTATTTTAATTTTTGGATTACACTCATATATTAGACCATTCATGATGGATCTTTCCACTCCCTTGGGAAAGAGGAAAGGGCAGGGTTTCAAATATTTTGTGTCATGACATGATTGAAAAACATGAGGTTATTTAGGATTTTATAGTTCTTTATATTAATATCTTATACCTCATCATTGGAATAGATTGGGTTGTAATATTTAAATCCCATATTGATTTTTATCATCATCAGTTTCAGTTTCTATATTCTGATAAGGTTACTCATGTATTTCAGGGTGAGTGGGATCATATATCTAGGAGAGTAGGGCATGTTGTTCATGAGGATTCAATGATCTCATTTAAATTTTCAGAGATTTTTCTAGATGTATTCCACCTATATTTAAGTTGTTTGTATCCTACCACTGTTAATGACTATCCTAAGGTCTTTCCTAATGATTGTTTTTAGTTACCATCCTAGAGAGAGGTTTATTTCACTATTGAAATACTTCTGGGGACAAGTATCATCTCCTATCTATCTTATCATATGATACCCACTGATTTGAAAGAGCATAAATTTTATATTTTGAATAATGATACCAAATTATTTATTCATCATGTCATATCACCTTGGGCTTCACCAGTTCTATTTGTAAATAAAGAAGATGGTAGCCTTTGGATTTTCATTGATTACTGAAAGATTAACCAGATCACTATTAAGAAAAGGTATCGTCTTCCTAGTATTAAAGACTTATTTGATCATATAATGGGATATCAATGGTTTGATAAGATTGATCTTTATTTAGGGTACCATTATTTAATGTTCTCGGAGGAGAAGATTGCTAAGATAGCCTTCTGAAACATATTTGGACATTATAATTATTTTCAAATTCCATTTGGTCTTACTAAAAATATTTTGGTGTTTATTTCTTGGATGAACTAGATCTTTCATCGGTTCTTGAACTCATTTTTGGTTGTTTTTGTAGGTGATATTTTGATGTACTCTAAGTTGGAGGAGGAACACTTGAATCATCTGGATCTTGTTCATAGAAGTTTAAAAGAACATAAAATATATAAAAATCCTTATAAATGTGATTTTGGATCCAAAAAGTGATGTTTATAGGGAATTTCATTTATTATAGGGTTGTTTCAATTAATTATTAAAATAACCAAGTAGTTATGTCTTAGGAGAAACCCAAAAAGGTGTTTGAGATTTAGAGTTTATTAGGATTTTTTGGTTATTAAAGGCATTTTGTTTGGTATTTTTTCATGTTTTCATCTCCTATGATAGAATTTACCCATAAGGGTGTCAAGTTTGAATGTAATGATACGTTTCAAAGATCATTTGAGTAACTAAAAGTGAGATTAAATTCAGATTTGGTTATGACTCTTCCAGAATTAGGTTTGGGCTATGATGTTTTTTTATGCCTCAAGTATGAGATTAGGATGTGTTTTGATATAGGTGAAGAAGGTAGTGCCCTATAGTTCTTTTAAACTGTGTCCTCATGAGAATAATTATCCTACCCATGATCTCATGTTTGCTATAGTGATTTATGCTTTCAATAATTATCACTACTACCTCTTTAGTGAGTGGTTTATAATATATTTAAATCATAAGACCCTGAAGTATATTTTAACCTAGAGAGACTTAAACTTATGAAAGACATGTTAGGATAATCATATTTAGACTTATGATTTTGACATTACATAAAAAACTATAAAAGGGAATGTGTACATCAATGTATTGAATAGGATTTTATCGACTCAAGCCTTGAAGGAATCAGTGGAAGAGTGGTCTTTGATTAGTATTTTCACAAAGATTATCTTGGATGTGGAAGAGGTTTATCGGAAGGTCTTATTAACTTTTATAAAAGTTGATACATTACTTGATGATAATATTTGGATTTGGAAAGCAATAGACACAATTTTTTAGTGTTTTAGTAAAATCATTAATGGTGGGGGGGGATCGGGTGACTGGTCTCAATCTGCCCATGGTTATTTTTATTTTCAAGGTAGACTAGTTGTTTTGATATCTCTAAGGAAAGAGTTGAAGGGTAGTAGACATCAGTCTAGTTGGTCTATCCACCCTAGTACTATCAAGATGAATCTTGATTTTAGGTGTTGTTATTGGTGGTTATGACTGAGTTGGTCAATTGAAAACTTCATGTCATGATGCCTTACTTTCTAGAAGAATAAGGTGGATCACTCAACACCTGCCATTTTTTGCAACATTTACCCATTCCAGTATAGAAATGGGATGAGATATACATATACTTAATTTTTGTTTTACCACGTAATATTAGTGGGATATATGTGATTTGGTTTATCATTGATCTATTAAAATAATCTCATTTCCTCCCTATTATGGAGATGAAAAGGTGGAATGTCTTGGGAACTTATATGTTTGAGAGATTTTGAAGCACCATAGAGTACCTTCTATAGTTGTTTATAATAGGGATACATGGTTTACATACTATTTCTTGGAAAGTTTTTTAATATAAAATGGGTACCCAATTGAAGTTAAGTAAAGTGTATCATCCTAAATTGGATGGGAATATTGAGTAAGTCATTCAAGCTCATGTGGATATTCTATAAGTGAGCGTGTTTGGTATTAGTGGTTTATAGAAAATGAATTCTTCATTTGTCAGGTTTTCCTAAAAAAATTGTTATAAGGATTTGATTGAAATATATCCCTTTGAAGTGTTGTATACATGAACTTATAGATATTATTTTTTTTTTTGGAGGAATTGGGGGGAACAAACATTGATTAGACCAGTTCTTGTTTAAGAGATAATGGAAAAGGTACAATTGATTTGAAAGAGGCTAGCATCTTCTTAGGGTTTCAAGAAATAATATACAAACCCTCATCTCCACTCGTTAGAGTTTATTCTAGTTGATCTTGTTTTTTTAGGGTTTCACCTGGGTTATATCATTTTCAATTAGGTATGTAGGGTATGTTGGCACTAAGGTTTGTAGAAACATTAAATATCATCAAGATTCTTGTAAAATTGTCTTATCTACTGGACTTTTATCTCTCTAGACATAGACTCAGGACATATTTCATGTCTCTTAACTTAAGAGGTATCAAATGGAACCTTCCCATGTGATAGAATGTGAGGATGTTGATCATTATCCCAATAACTCGGTGGTTGAGTAGCCAATTCCAATGATGTATCATCAAGATAACGTTTTTCATGGTAAAAAAATTCCCTTTTTCCATGTACTATAGAAGTGTAGGAAGGATAGCCATGAGATGTGGGAGTAGGAAAAAATGATGAGGTAATAGTGAATTTTCCTTTTTGAGAGTCTAAAATCATTAGTGATTTCTCATAATATAAAGTGAAAAGGTGATAGTAATTGTGATACATTGTAGGTTATATATATATCTCCTTTTGAATATAGTTTATATATTTTGAGGTTTGAATGGTTTTTGAGAGTTAGAGAAAAATATTTATAGTTTTGGGGGAAATAGTCTATGTGTATAGTCTATTCATAATCAGTAGTAGCCATGTAGTAATCATGTGATATGGACCTATCAGTTCTAGTGGAAATATGTAGGGTTTGAGAATGGTTTTTCTAACCAATAGAGTTTCTAGGAAAACCATGTGGATGTAATTTTTTGGGTCCAGAGTATATCACACCTATTGAACATATTTATTCTAACCATGTGTCTATTCCCAGGTAACCATAAATTTTGGTTTTCAAGGGAAAAAATTTACACTATGTTTAGATCATGGTTTGTCTAAGTATGCATCCTAACCATGTGCCCTGTATGGGTTTATTAAAAAAACATTACCATGATACCCCTGGTTGTTTTAACACCAATATCTTTTTAATCACTCATTAGCTCAAACCATTTTCTCCTTGACTCTCTAGAGGGTTCTATCATTGATTAATTAGTGATTACTGATCTGTTTAGGTGGATCTCTTCAAGGTATATTCTTATATCCTCTTATTTTCACATCTTTTATCTAGATCTATCCTCGATATCTCTTCTTCTTAACCTGTTGTAACTTTATTTAGCTATGATTATAGGATCTAGATGGTTCTACAGGGAATTTATGATGTTTTTTATAGATCATGGCTTGTGAGGATGATATATCTTCTATTATAATCTCCATTTTCAAAAGTAGTTATGTTTTCTCCATTTTAAAGGTTTATTCCTCTAATTAATGGTTCTATATCATGATTTAATAAATTTTCATTTAAATTTACTTTGGTTTGATAGATAAAAATTATTGATATTTGAAATTTTTGTGGGATGATTTAAGAAATTTCATCTTAAGTTTCATTTAAAGTGTTTTTAATGGGTTTTTGTTTTAAAATAGTTTTATAAACATAACATGTTTTGATGAAATGCCTAAAATATGGTTTTTTTAATTTAAAATGGATCTTCAATCATGGGAGCGGTGGCAATTTTCATGTGAAAATGTTTTCTAAAATTATGATCATGGTTTATTGAATTTTTTGAGGAAAGGTAGTACATGGAAACACTTTTGGAACTATAGGTAAATTGGGTTAAGGATATATACAATACTTAATGAGTGTGGCACCACAGGGGGTTGTAGTTGTGATATCGATATACTATGGTGTTACTCAATATCATAGGAATCACATTATGTTGGATTATTATTCTATGTGTGTCCTAGTTACATATTTCCATAATCTAGATACCACTTGTGTTTCTTGATTTGGTTTCATCTATATATCATGTTTTTATGTTCATGTTATTATTCTCTTAATATATGAATGTTTTTAATTATTTACCTCTATATTACCGTACATACTTATTTTCATATTATTATGGATTTTAGTTTGATATGTTTTTTAAAGAAAAACCAAATAATGCTTTATAAAAAAATTTATAAAATGAAATATCTTTATGAACTTATATGTTTTCAAGATATAACTATTGGTTTCATTGTGAAATAAATTGTTCAAATTCATGGTGGTATCCTACTAGTAATTTGGATAAAACCCTACATATGCCATTGGGAGTATGAATATTTGTTTTTACATGATATAGGTAAAGAGAAGGGAGTCATGTATATTACTGGTGTCACTTGGTTGTATTGAAAAGATAAATACTCAAATGGATACATAGTTTAGTCTTGGTTCTTGATTTTTTTTTAGTTTATCCTTTTGGCTTGGTTTTTATGTCCCATGGTTATGTACCTTTTCTTTCATGTTTTACTCTAGTTTTTTAACTCTTTCTATTTTACATCAAACTCTTTTTGGTTTATGTGTTAATATTTAGCTTATGGAGATCCATCTTGGGTGATGTTCCTTGTCAAGATGGGTTGGTTTGTTATATTCATAAGAACCTTATTGATCTATTTTTTATATTATATGTTTTATATATTATCATATGTTATTTATTTATTATATTTTTTCACTTATATCAGTTACTCATGGCTTTTTGGTCAATTTTTCCATAACTCTTTCTATATATTGAAAATGGAAAAAGTTTTTTTAAAATTGATTTATAACCTATAAATTTACATAGTTTCAATTTTTATATTATTCCATTAATAAAAAATTAATATAGTTCTATAAGTTTTCAAATTTGACTCATAGTATGAAATGTAACTTGATATATTACTTTTTTTGGTTAATTTACAATAATTTTTTAATATTAATATCACTTTTAGAATTTAAAATGATTTATTTACAAAATATTAAAAAAATATTATTTATTTATTAGTATCCAATATAACCATTAATTACCTTTCCATGATCACCCAATATAGAAATTTATAGCATCACTATTGTAGGTGGTTAAACTGGCCAAAACATTAACATTCTATAATTATTGTATAAGTATGATTATGGGGTGATTTGGTTATAATATCATTATTAAATAATTATAATGAAATTATTTAGTTATTATTAAGGTTTTTATTCAAATTTAAAAATATTGCTTCAATTAATAAAACAAGATATGGAAAAAAATATATATACATCACTTTCACGGAGGTGATGGTCTGCACGTATACATGTTGGACATTTTCATTTTTTTCATATAATGAGAGGAAGGTGGAGAATGGTTTATAATTTTAGAACCTTAATATTGTTATAAATATCGTATTTTCAATAATTACCCTTTAATTATCATATATATTAGGTGTTTAATAAAAAACAAGACATGTCATTCATGGTGGAGGTAGTCTTCACGTATGCACTATCAAGATTTCGTTGTTTTATTAGTGGATATAACTGGATAAATAAGGGATGTTATATTAATATAATAACATATTTTTATATTAATTATACTTATTTAATTATATTAATGTTGTTCTAAAAGTTTAGTAATAGAAATATTAATAATAAATGATTAAGAAAGAGGTAATACTTCTATTGTGATCTTGAGTTTTCTCTTGGAAATCTCCCCAGAATTAGAGAGATTAAGATATATAATATTGATAAAAGGGTTAGGTAATTTTTATAGGGTTATATAAAAAATTAAATGGAATATTTTTATAAATAAATTCATGGTTAAGGTTGTAACATGAATTGGTGAAAGGGTCCCCTTTTAAAAGTGAATAGGAGGTAAATTTTGAAAGCATGCTTAACATTTTCAATAATATAAAGTTATTATTCAAGGGTAGATGGCTCAAAAAGGGACAAAATAGGAAGTTAGTGAGTTTTGGTAGAGACACACCTCAAACATCCATCTGGAAATATGTTTTAAAAAATTTATGGCTCATTTCTTCTTAGTAAATCAATTTTTATAATTTTTAGTTTCATAGGGGTAATTAATTTTCAACCATAGTAAATACTTTCGAAGATCAAAATAAAAATTGAACGTTTTACCTAATTTGGACCTTCTAATTTAAAATTTTAAAATAATTTCATAAAATAGTATTTCTAGTGGTGTGAAATGGTAATTTTAAAATAAATACACATAATATATAAAAATAGTTTTTAGGAAAAGTATGTTTTTATTCTTAAAAATTATGTGTAGTATAAAATTATCCATATTTTTTAATTTCAAGAAATAATTTGATTTATAAAAAAAATTGTGTCTTTTAAATCAAACCAAAACCTAATTTTACCAAAATAATGTTTAATTAACTAAAAATACCAAAAATATTTTTTTTTAAATTAGAATTAAATTACTAATTTTATTTTATATTATTAAACATAGATTTTAAAAAAATTTAAAAAAATATCTTTAAAATGAATAATGTTTTTAAAAATTAAATATTTTATCAATTAAAATGTATTATAAAATTTCATTTCTTGTTTATATACTAAAAAAGTAATAAAAGTCACCATTTTGGAAAAAAATGTATTTTTACTGTTCATATAAAAATATTTATTTTAGAAAAATATGAAAAATTCATATTAAAATAATATTGATATTAAAAAGCAGAAATTTTATTTTCTTAAAATTAACATTCAATATTTTTCTATTATAATTTTTAAATAAAGTCTTTAAATATAACAAGAAACTTTTTTTATAGAAGAATAACTTTCCAAAATATTAATCATTATTATTATTATTTCCAATAAATTCCTAATCAAATTATTGTTGTTATTTTATATATATTATTCATATAAACAATATATAATATATTTAGTTTCTTTAAACAAGGCACATAAAATTCATTTTTTTAGAAAAAAACAAATTTTTTAAAATTATATCATTAGTGTTGTCAATGCATTGGTAAATAAACATACTTTTTCTTTAAAAGTAAAAAAGTGTCAAATACATGTGATAAATAACCTATTACACTAATAACTACCTAACTATATCATCTTAATTTCTATTTACATATCCCATCAAGATCACCGCATAATATCTATGAATAAGTTAAGCTCTGGTGGTTGTCGAGGGTGGTGATTCTGCTAGCATGGATCTCACAGAAATTTCCATGAGTTTTAATTTCTCTCACACAAATTTTTTCTCATATTATAATTATTGTATTTTTTATTTTCCATGGTCTAAGGAAAACCCTGGATAAGATACTTCCTTTAAAAACTTGAACAAATAAGCCTCATAAGGGAAACTTCCACTACCTGATTCCATTTCATTCCTTTTTCTTCAATAATTTCAAAATATGGTTACTTATTTTATATTAGATAATTTTTCAGCTATATTATAATGGTAAAATATTAATTTAAGGTATCAAGGTTTAGTTTTATTTAGCTTTTTAATGTAAAAAAACTATTAACATAATATTTATTTAAAGAAAATGTATATTGAAGTCTTGTGTTGTCACATTCACCGCCATTAAATAAATTTCATCCTCACAATTTTGATTTTTACTCATTAATGAATGTAGGTGAGGGTATTCTAAACATATTTATCATTAAGGATATAACTTCTAATATGATATATTTATTATGAAATTTTGATTATTACTCATTAGTGAACATAGATGAGGGTATTCTAAACATATTTATCATTTAGGATATAAATTCTAATATGTTATCTTCATTGCACTCTTAAGCTATATCAAGTTTTGAATCCTTCCTCAGTCAACATTAATCATTCCTATAATCATTTACCCAAGTATGTATATACCCTAATCATATACTCTTTATAACATAACTTTACAAAAACTAAATGAATCTACAAGACATTAAACAATAGAGATATCATATATTCCTTTAAAAATTAACTTTTATCTTCAACCACTAGATAATAAAATTACACACTAGTTTATATATATCATAACCTTAAAAATGATATAAACATCACCAAATATATCATGAATCACTTTTTCATTAAATAAATAATAAATTCCAAGACTATCAAAACTATCTAACTTGATTTTATCAAAATAAATCAACCCTTAATTACCTCAACATCAAGAATATATTAATCCTAAGAGTTATCCATACCTCAATAATGTGTTCTCTAATAGTTATCCCCAAAAATATAACCATGTCACGAAATCACTTTTCAAAATTATTAATACCATTTAATATATGATTCTAAAACATTAATGAAAAACTAATATAGAACAATCCTTATATTTTTCATATAATCTTTATAACTTTAATAATATACCATAATATTAACAAAAAATGTCAATCACTAATGAAAATAGAAAAGACTATCAGGCTTTATTTTTTATTAATATATCAACCTCTATACCTTATTTAATACTAGAAAAATCACTTTTTTCATCATAAAAGGAATATGATAATATTCTAAAACATTTTATTATTCTTCCTTATTTTTTATATGACTTATTGTTTTCTAGATACATACTGTTCTCAGCTTCATTTTCTTTATCCTACCTCAAACAAATTATAAAACCTAAAATGGTTATGAAAAAAAACAGAGTAAATTGTCAAATTAATATGAGAAATTAATCATAATATGTATTATCTAATGAAATATTCATTTCATTAATTTATACTTTCAGTTCAATCTCTTTTTCTTTAAGTTTGGTTTTATTGTACTTCTTAACCTAATCCATTAAACTAATTAGGAAATAAGTCCTTTATTATGGTTTGTAAATAGAATGTGATTGAACAAATCATATCCCATGGGAGTGTCTATCTAGAAGTGAAATATTAGTCTAGTTGATTTTCACTAGAATTGAGATATATTCAATTCTCAACCATCCATTTTTAGGGTGGTTCTTCAATGGTGAATTTATGCCACATAAATACTAATTTATAGTATCTAAATGGGGATGTAATTTCTAGGAGAATCAAAAAATATCCAAATTTCAAAAAATTCATGATTTTAACCTATACATAAATTTATCCTTTAGTATTATACTTATTGTTTTCACTAAATTTCCATTATCTTAATCACAAAAATATTCAACATTACCTCAAAAAATCAAAAAGGTTATCTATATCTTTGAAATTATCATAAACCATATCTTATCAAACTTTGATAAAAGTTCTATATAGTAAATTTTCCTCAACTAATAACATCATAAACTCCAAATTTATTAAAACCTTACTCTAATACCAACTATATCACCCTAGACCTACACTCCCAAATCTATTTCTAAAAAACTTTCCTTAAATAGCTTATTTTATACCAACTAGGTCTCCTCGGGGTAATAACATTTAATTTACCTAAATTTAAAACAAATATTTTTTTATAATAAATTCCCATGAGCTATTAGGTTTATAGTTTTAGAGAATTAGAACAATATAGTAACTAAAAAAACACATGTCATTTTTAACAAACATATATTTTTTCCATACATAAGAAACTTATTAATCCATAACAAACTTTAAAAATCACCCAAAAACTCTCTCTATCTATATATATATATATGTGTGTGTGTGTGTGTGTGTGTGTCTTACTCTTCTTCAATTTTCATAATATATTTATCTTACAAACCAATCGAAATAAAGAATAATAAATTAGTGAGATCATATGCTCAAAAATGGTAAACAGAAGAGATGACATTCAAATATCAAAAGTGAGCATGAGCATCCGGGTATAATAATGGTACATAAGAAACTTATACCCAAAAAATAATTTATCATAAATCATGGAATGTGGATTAAAATATCATAGAATATAAATAAAAATATTTTAGAAATATGAGTCAGAAAACTTAATCCATGAGAGAATAAAATAGTCATGAGAATAATTATAAATCTATGGAAAATCTTTTATCTTTGTAACAAACATTATCATTAAGAAACATTAATTTCATGATCCCCTCCATGAGAACAAAAGATAAGGATTAAAAACATCTTTCAAATACACAAAATATATTAGTATATAGAATAATAATTTCTGGATCTATACCATCAGTTCTCATACATACAAGCAACTAAAACATTCTCACAAGTAAATTATCTCATGAGATATAAAATTTTAACCAATGCACTAGAGAGATATATAGGACCCCACAATTCATTATACATACATATCTGATCCATTAGAAATCAAGCATTCATTATATCATAAAGAACACATGGGAAGAAAATGGGTTTCATTTATCGCTACACAAAGAACCCATGGAAATAAAACAGGTTTCATTCCTCACATTAAAATGAACTCGTGAAAATATTATGGGTTTCACAAACTTTTCAAATTTAATCGCATAAGTAAAAAATTAAAAATTTAATAAATAATCAAAATAAGATATATCCCAATAAAATTGGTGGGTATCTGGAGGTATTTAGTAACATTATATATAAATACCATTTAACAAATATAATAGAGAATGTGGTTACACTGTATATATAAAGGGTATATAGTTAAGTTAGTTATTTACCTAATAAATTGACATATGGAATCTTGTTTAACATCCTTAAATTATAATAATTAAATTTAGTGTGTTCATAGAGGAAAAAAATTGGAATATATCTTTAATTTATACATAGTGATAACTAGGAAATACAACGGTAGTGATGGATCATTCCTACAAAATAGAAGGAAATTAAATAATCCATCAATAGAAATATGTTTGATGGTTTTATTTGGATAATTAATTGATCATGTATAATATATGTCAAAGAATAATGACTTAAATTAAAAACTCCCTTTTATGACTTTTAGAAAAACAGAATTTGGAAGTAAGAAATATCTTTGTTCTTTTGAAATAATATTTAGAGAAATATTTTATAAAACTAAGAGAAAATATTGTTTAAAAAAACAATGAAAATTTAGAGGTAATGTTTTATATAAAATTATAAATGTGGTGGAAATATGTGTTCATATGGAATAAAAACATAAAATGAGTTTAATAAAAACATGTGTATATTTATTATTAAAATAATAAAGTTGTAGATCACTTTCAGCGGGGGTTTTTCAAAAAAATGAAGTGACAACTTTGACAAAAAAATTACATTTGAAAAAGAAACCCCAATAATAGATCCTTGAAAATACATAATGTTTTTCAATGTAAATTTGGGGTAGAATATAAAACATTTGATTTTGAAAGGATGTAAAACCTTCTTAATATTTTGAAACATATTTGTTGAAAACCCACATCATAATTACAGTAATAAAACTTAATTATTTAAAAATTATAAAGAAAATATGTAGATAACATTAGATAACCCATAATTGGGTTTCTAATTATAAAGGAGGTGATTAGTTGGAAATAAAAATATGGACAAGATGAGGAAACTATAATTAAATAGGATGTGAATTATTCTAAAAAATGATATGCTTCTCAGAAAGAGATTTTATCATGGTAAATGATTTGAATTAAATGGATATTTTCAACAAGATTGACATAAAAGTTATTGATAAATAATATTTTATGGTCTAATAAACCAATATTAGATGAATTAATTTCAAGAGGAAGTATTTTAACCTAGTAGAGTGAGTTGAGTTAACAATAATCCTTACATCTTGGGTGTATTATAAAAAAAATATTTACATTAGAACTTGGTATGGACCTTCAAAACCCCATTAATATGTTAAAATAAATTCATTAATAAATATTCATTCTATATTAATGATATCATAGTGCACATTAATAAAGGTGTCCCAAGAAATTAAATTTGAGATAAGGAGCCCCTTACATCCATAGGAATTTTCGAGACAAAACCCCTTGAAGAATATGATTTAAAATGAAACCTTAAATACCATGAATAATTATAGTATCCTGAAAAAAATTATTAAATGGGTATTATATACACCATTCAAAAAAACATGGTGTATAATAAGAAATGTATCTCTAATGTGAGAATTTGAGACAAGAAACTCTTACCTTGGTCCTGATTTGTTCTGTGTATGTGTTTAATTTATTGGATAATAAAATTAAGCTTATTAAAAACTTTCATAAGAATATTATTCATCTATATTTAATATTATATTGTTTCTCTATTACCATATGTTATTTATTTATTATATAGTTTTCACATATGTTGGTTACTTAGGGTTGTTCGATCGATTTTCTCATAACTATTTCTGTATATTGAAATGGTAAAATGTATTAAAAAATTGATTCATAATCTCAAGATTCATATACTTCCATTTCCTTTATTATTATTATAATAAAAAATTCATATAGTTCTATAGGTTTCAAAAATGGACTCCAATTATGAAAGGTAACTTGATATGTTTCTTTTATGTGATTAAATTTACTATGTCTTTTTATTGTTAATATCACTTATAGAATTTCCAATGTTATATTTAAAAACCTAAAAATATATGTTATTTATTTATTAGTATCTAATAACACCATTAATTATTTTTACATTGTCACCCATGTTAGAAAAGTATAGCACTGTTCATGTAGGTGATTAAACAAACCAAAACATGAACATCTCATAATTAATGGATAGGTATGATTATGAGGTGATTTATTTATAATATACTTATTAAATAATTATAATGATGATATTTATATGTTATTAAGTTGGTGAATCAAATTTTAAATAGTTTAAAAAATAAAAAAAATACTTGATAGAAAAATAAATACACCACTTTCATGGAGACGGTAGTCCCCACATACACACGTA
Source organism: Viscum album (assembly GCA_963277665.1). Classification (NCBI taxonomy): domain Eukaryota; kingdom Viridiplantae; phylum Streptophyta; class Magnoliopsida; order Santalales; family Viscaceae; genus Viscum; species Viscum album. Next base: position 360,882,257 of record OY728131.1, read on the forward strand.
TGACATTTTAAATTTTTCTTAGAAACGGATGAATATAGGGAATGGTTTTTAATTTAATATCCTTAATAATGTTATAAATATAATATTTGATTTAATTAATTTCACTTTTTGGTCCATCAATTTTATGTAGTTAATAAAAATAAGACGGGTCATTCATGGATACGATAGTCCACACTACACACTATTGATGTTACATTCTTTATCTTAGTGGATAGAAATGAATAAATAAGGGTTGTTCCTTTAATATAATAAGATATTGGTATACTAATTTTAATAATTTAATTATAATAATTTATCTAAAAAAATGATTGCAAGAGGAATATTAAGATTAAATGATTAATGAGGTAATACTTACATCGAAAGTTTGAGTTTTCTCTTAGAAATATCCTTGTAAATGGAGGCCTTAATATAACTAATAGTGACCATAGGATTAATAAATTTATGTAGATTTATTAGAGAAATAAAATGGAATATTTTTAGAACAAAATTCATATAGAAATGTGTAATGTGAAGTGGTAGAAATATCCCCATTTATAAGTGAAGAGGATGGAACTTTTGGAAGAACCCTTTAGAAGTTCGATAATGAAAAATTAATATTATTGGGTAAATAGATCAAAAATGGAAAAAAAAAAGGAAGTTTAAGTGATTTTTTGTCACTATAAACCTCATCCTTCTATTTTGAAAAAAAAAATTACATGTTTTGGGTCATGTCCTATTAGTAAATCAATTTTTATCTTTTTTACTTTTACCGAGGTAATTAGTTTTCAAATTCTATAATTAATCCTAATAAACAATATTAAAATTGACCTATTTTTCTAATTTGAACCCTCTAATTTAAAATTTTAAAAAAAATTATCAAATAAAATTTCTAACTATGTGAAACATTGAATTTAAAATAATTGTACATAATGCATAAAAATGGTTTTTAGTAAAAAAAATTAGTTTAAAATTTATATATAGGATAAAATTTTCAAAATCAATATTTTACATATATAAATATGATTATGAAAAAAAAATTATGTGTCTTTAAAATCAAACCAAAATGTAAATTTTATAAAAATAATGTTTAATTAACATAAAATACAAAATACAGAGAATTAAAATATTATATTTATTTTATAAGGTTAAACATAGGTTTGATAAATTAAAAAAATAAATTTAAATATATAAATTTATTCTATAAATAAAAATTTTATCAATTAAAAGGATTTATAATATTCTAAGTGTTTCTTATATACTGATAAATTAATAAAAGTCATGGTTTTGGAAAAAACTATATTTTTCACTATTTATTTAAAAATCTATTATTTTAAAAAAAACCTATAAATTAATCTGAAACTAATATTTAAATTATAAATCTGAAAATTGAATTTTCTTAAAATTAAATTTTCTATATTTTCTATTTATATTTTGTAATAAAATATTAAAATACAATGAGAAATATTTTTATAGAAAAAATAACATTTTAAAACATTAACTATTCTTATTCTTATTTCCTATAAATTACTAAGAAAATTACTATTATTATATTATATACATTATTCATGACAATAATATATAATTTTTTTAATTTCTATAAATAATTCACATAAAAGTAATTTTTTAGAAATAAAATATTTCTTAAAAAATGATCTTGTTAATGTTATCCATGTGTTGGTAAATAAACATCGGTTTTTATAAAAAGTAAAAAAATGAAAATATGGAAAATATATATTATAAATAACTTATTAAATTAATAATTATGTTATTATATCATCTTAATTTCTCGTTATATAGTCCCTCAAGATCTCCCTGTAACATCTAAGCATAAGGTAAGGTTTATGGGCATTCAATGGTGGTGATTCTACTAGCATGGATCTCATGGAAATTTACATGAGTTTCAATTTCTCTCACATAAAATTTTAATCATACAGTAATTTTAAAAGTTTATATTCGGCTTCATCTAAGTAAAACCCTAGTAAATATACTTCCTTTTCAAGCTCATACAAATTTCCATCATAAGGGAGACTCTCACTACCTGATGCCATTTCATTCCTTTTTCATCATCAATTTAATAATATGGTTAATTCCTTTTATATATACTAATTTAATGGATATATTATAATGGAAAAAAAAATTAATATATCATGGTTTTTTAAAGTTCAGTGTTGTGTGTAAAACATATTATTAAGATAATATTTATATAATGAAAATACATAGTGAAATCTCATTTCCTTACATTCTCCCTATCTTAAATAAATTATGACTTCATAATTTTTATTATTACTCATTATTGAAAGTGTGTGAGGTTATTCTTAACATATTTATCATTTGGGATATAACCTATAATATGACATCTACATTACTCTCTTTAATTATATCAAGTTTCTTATCCTTCCTCAAACAAAATTTTTCATTCCTATAATCATATACCCAAGTATATAAATATCCTAATCATATATTCTAGATAACATACCTTTCCCAAAACCATTTTAATATACAAGTAATTAAAACCATAATTAAATTATATGTTCCTTCAAAAAATAAATCTTATCTTCAACCAATATTTCATAAAGTCTCACACTAGCCTCTATATATCATAACCCCAAAAATGAAATAAACTTTACCAAAAATATCATGGATCACTTTTTAATTAAATAAATAATCAATTAAAATGCTATAAATACTATATATCTCACTTTTCTCAAAATAAATCAACCCTTTATTACCTCAACATCAAGAATAAATTATACATAAGAGTTATCCATACATCTATCATGTGTTATCCAATATTTATACTAAAAAATATAACCTTTTCATAAAATCATGTTTTATGGTTATTGATTCCATTTAATAGATGTTTCCAAACCATTAAATCAAAACAATAGAAAAACAGTCCATAGATATTTCATATATTCCTTATAACCTTTAGAATATACCAGAATATCATATATAAAAATTATAACTATTGAAAATCGCTAAATTTATCAAGATTTATTTTCTATTAAGATATTTACTTCACTAAATTTCATAAGACTTGGAAAATCACATTTTCCATCATAACAAGAATATACTAATATTCTCAATTATTGAATTGTTTTCCCTTATTCAGTTATAATACATAGTGGTTTCTAGATACATACATTTCTCGGCTTCATTTTCATAATCTTATTTCTACCAATTACTAAAACCCCAAATGGTTATGAATAATATCAGAGTGAATGATCATATGAATATAAAAACATAATCCTAATATATCTTCTCTAATGACACATTCATTTCATCCTTTAATACTTTAATTTAATAGTATTTATTTTTTGTTAAGTTCCTTTGTAATTATTAACCTAATCAGTTAAATTAATTAGAGAATAAAACCTTCATAATAATTTATAATTAAAATGTGATTGACCAAATCATTTCCACTAGGAGTGTATTTCTTGGTGTGTATTATTATTCCCACTCATCATGCATTATATTTAAGATCTATTCAATTCTTAACCATCCATTTTTTTGGTGATTTTCGCACTCGGTTTTTCTAGTTTTGACTTATGCTCTAGTTTTATGGGATTTCCTTTCCTTTTCTTGGGTTTCAAGTGTGACGGGTTTTAATTTTTGATGTGTCTCCTTCCTTATGTTTTTCACCATGGTTTATCCATGGTTGGGTTGGGAGTTTTTTTAGAAAAGTTGAATCTTTTTCCAAGGCAGACCATGGCTCATTGTTACTGCACGGTTAGTGAAAACCATGTGGCCTATAAAAGAAAGTGTGTGGTAGTTTACAGAACCTACTACACGGTTATACATCTAGTTCTAGGTACCCATGCGGCTGTTCATTCATAGATAGTGGTTATCTCAAGGTTACTACATGGTTTGAAAAACCATGTGACATCCCAGTTTTAAAATTTTGGGATTTCCAGGTTTTCCCCCTTGGTATTTTTTTACCCAAAATCCACCCCAAACCCTCCTCTCCTAGTTCGTGAAACCTTAAGGGTCTATCCCTTTTCTCTCCAATCCTTATCCTCTTATCATTGAAAAAAAATGAAAGCATCACTTCCCTTTCTAAAATGTTAGGGATGCACTATTCCATTGATCTTGGTTTTGGAAATGAATAAGGGAAAAGTGATTGTACTTTGTTTTTGAATAAAACTTATAGAAACACATACCTTTATATATTGTGTTTCAAACTAGTAAATTAATGTTTCTTTTATTTTAAAATAAGTGAATTGGGGAAATAGATTTATCGGGCTAGCCCACTGAGTTTTAATACTCATGCCTATAGTTTTATTCTGTTTTTAGCCCTTGTGTGGGTTCAAATTTAGTTTTATATCCTTGAGTGATGGTTTCTCATTGTGTTGGAGAGTGACCCACGGGGTCACATGGATATAGTGTGGTTGTCTGGTGTGGTTGGTTTATTTGTATATTTATTGTACTATTCAGTTTCATGTATAAGATATTTAGTTCAGTATATATATATATATATGACTTATTGTGCATATTTCTTCTATTTAGATTCTTGTTTATTTATTAGGAAAATAATTCCCTATTTATACTCTATTGATGCTTGGAACTAGTTGGGAATGACCTTCAGGCCATGTCATGGATCAGCTTGGATGAACAGTTCAGGGTTGACCCGGGTTGGTTCATTCCAAAATGGTATTATAGGGAGGCTAGGCTCTTTTGAGGTCCTTTATTTTTAGATCTCCCTGTGTTATATGGAGATATCTATATCGATAGAGCAGTATTTTCAGGACTTGAGGGGTAGGTGTGGGAAGAGCGTTATGAACTCTTTCTTTCTTTGATCCTCAAGTTTCTATGGGATGTCCTTTTTTTAGTCTCTAATTATTTAAGGATTGTTTGGGTATTGGGATATGATAAGGGGAGTTGGGCCAATGGTCTCTATGAGCTCACAGGGCCTAGAAAGCCATGTGGAGTTAGGGGCATGGTCCTAGAATTCTCTCTATGTTGATGGTGTTTTTTTCATATGATCATCAACTATATGATCAATTCACCCACCGACACTAGTTCTCCTTTTGTGGGTACCTTGTAACTTTCTTGAATTTTGAAAATTGTCTTGAAAATACATGTGTGATAATTGTGAAAAATTGGGTTTTAATGGAATGGTTGGATTTTGAAAAGTTTAAAATGTATTTTCAAAATTTACTTAAAGAAATGATTTAGAAATATGGTATTTCATAAAAAAAAAATTGTTGAAGATTAAATGGTTTAATGAGATTGGGTTTCCTATTAAAACTTCTATTTTTATAAAATAAAGTGTTTGGAAAGAATGTATTATTTTAAGGTGGGTTTTGGAAACTTGTTTTAAATGGGATACGTTGGAATATTAAAAATTTTTTGAACTAGATAAAATGGTTTTGGAAATCAGATTTGAATGGTTGGTGTCTTTATGAAGGGTCCTTGTCTGATTCAAAATGACTTTTTGATATTTATGGCTAGCAAATTGTAAAAATAAGATTTGGATGAATTTTTAGAAAATGTTTTGAAAGAGATGAAAAGGATTTTGATGGAAATATATGGTATTTCATTTTCAAGATTGGTAATATGGTTTGTTGTGTGAAATCTAAAATGTGTTTTGACTTGGTGGTTAGTGTGCCTTTGGAATACCCTTGATTTTGAAAGGGGTTGAATGATTTGTTTTTTAAAATGAGGTTGTTTTGTTTTTGTCATTGGTTTTTTTATGGGTTCTCACATGCATGGTTGTATATGGAAATTTGGGTGGGTGCCCAGGGAGGCATGGAAACATGAATGCGAGTGAGACTCAATGAAACACTATTGGTAAATGTAAAAATCCACCAAGCTTTTTTTAAAGGTATTTTAAGTTGGAATTTGCTATGTTTTGAAAATAGTTTATTGTGTGGGTTGGTTTTCTATGTCTTAAGAGTTTGTTTTATTTAGTATGCTTCCTCATGATCAGGATGTGATACTCTTATTGGGTCTTAAGATCGAATCTTATTGGTGGCTCAGTTTTGGAGCAATGTTTAATGGGTTTCTAAAGATTTGTTAGATGTTTTGATTTTTCCATAGATGGTACTCCATTGGAATAATTTCCATTTTATCAACCTAGGTATTCATTTCAAATGTTAAATCCACCTCTTCGAATGATGCCTCAACCCTTTTATCATAATAGATAGTTTTTTGGGCTTAATTTAAAGTGTCTTCATGTTATACTAATTCTCTCAGTTGTGGTAGTTGTGCTCGATGATTTTGATGTGATTCATCATGTTTCTAGTTCATTATACTCCTCATTTAGAGTTATATAGAAATGTGATTGTGTTCTTAAGTCCCTATCTGGGTGAAGATGTGTTGTTTGAGGAAGTGAGTTTTGTGGTGTGTCATAATCTATTGTTTCCTCCTGGAAGTGTTATGTGGAACCATGTGGAACTAGGGGAAAGAGTTTTCGTTATGGATTAGTAGCTCTTTACTTTGAGGTAGTAGATTCTTCTACCATCTTATCTTTATCCATAGGTCTCGGAGTGAAGCTGGTGCATAGTCAGGATTCCAGATGGTGTGGGAAGTCAAGTTAAATTTTTACCTCCACTATTGTAGTGAGGAAGTTTCAGTATTCCTATTACAGATCCTCATCATTATAAATTCCCTCTCACTTTAAAAATCATTTTGGACTTACCCCTAATGAAATTTTTGTGATTAATCCTTCTAAAATGTGGGTTTCCAATCGATGTACTTGTGTGGACCACCCATGTGAATCGGGTGTGGTCTTTGTTTTATATCTTTGTAGGTGAAAAGTGTTGGGTAGTTGTCAGTTTTGGATTCGTTGGTCCAATCATTGGGCCCCATTAACTACCCTCCCCATTTAGTCGGTTTTTTTGATACATTTGATAAGTTTTGGATCAGTTCTTCATCCCTCCATTCTATAGTGGGTAGTTTAAATACTCTTGATGTGTTTTTCTTAACTTGTGTTCTTATTAGCTTGGGAAGGTCACAGTAGAAGAGTTTTGGTTAGCCTATGGGGCAAAGTTCTGGATCTAGTTCATATTGAATTCTTGTATGGTTTTTGTTAGTTGATTCTTAATGTTGGGGAGACCCACTGTAGGTCTTGTTAAGTTTTCTATTAAGGTATTGTTGGAGGCTAGTTGAGTTTTAATGGTGGGGAGTCCATTCAAGCCTCCCCTCTACTGGTGATTTTTTTTAGTATGGCTTCGGTTTAATCTAGTTATTTTATATTTACTTATATGTGTTCAGTTCTTAAGTTTACTCTTTGGTTCGGGGAGTATTGGGTTTCTTTAGAGGTGTGGTTCGTTGAACTTTCTCATTGTTTTTAAGAATTGGTTGAAGTTTTTGTTTCTTTTTAGGCATAAGGCCTGAGTTCTACTTTTTGGGGGTTGTTTCGTTCCACTATTTTTAGTTGAAATGTTCTTGATGTAAAGGGGTGTATCACATTAATATGGAATACTTAGGCATTGATCTATCAATTGGAAAGTGTTGTGGCTTTTCGGGGGTGGAAAGCGTCAATGGTGAGGATAATTTTCACACCAAGTTTTTCTATTTTTGAATTATGCTCCAGTTTTGATAAGATTTATAATCCTTTTATTATGTTATAGGTGTGACAGGTGTTAAGTTTTTAATTGTCTCATTGCATATGTTTTTTCCATGGTTTATCCTTAGTTGGGTTGAGATTTTTTTTGTAGAAAACATGAAAATTTGGCCTAGGAAGACCCTGGCACATGGTTACCGTGCAGTTAGTGCTAACTGTATAGCCAGTGCAGGAAAGCATGTGGTAGGTTACAAAACCTAATACATAGTTTATTCTTGGAAGTGAAAATATTTCTAGGTACCCTTGTGGCTGTCCATTTGTGGATTTTGTTTATCTCATGGTTACAACATAGTTTGACAAATTGTGCGGTCTAGCTGTGTGACTTGCCCAGTTTTAAAATTTTGGGATTTTTAAGTTTTCCCCCTCGGGATGTTTTACCCCAAATCTTCCCCAAAACCTCCTCTCCTTGTCCGTTTGACCCTAAGGAGATATCCTTTTTCTCCCTAATCCTTCTCTTCTTACATTGGGTGTGGATCTAATGGATTTCTTCAAGGTTCTGGCAAGATCTCTTAAGGTAACCTCCTATCCTCCTCTCCCTCTTCCTCTTTCTCTTGTTTTCTATTGAGTTTATTCTCTCCCATGGCCATACTGACTTAGGTTTCAGTATTCCTTTGATTTATGTTGGGTTTTTTGTACTTTTAGGTTTCTTCTTGGTAGATTTATAGTTTTCGAACCCTTGTGGAGTGTTTTCGGTGGTGCGTTGTCATTGTGCCATGGATCTGAGGTATTTTTTCCCATGCATTTTTAATTTGAGAATCATTAGTTTATTTATTTTTGCATACTCTTTTTCATATAAAAATTAATATATGATCCTTGGTTAAAAAATTTGGTGTTTGAATGGTAGTTTTAAGCCTTGTTTTGTGATATTTAAGCTTATTTTGTTAAGTAATGCACACCAAGTGTTCAATGAAATTACAGGTTGGTTTTTGTGATTATATCATGGTATGTAAAGTGTGGTTTAGAATTTATATTAAATTTTTATCATGTGGAATGATGTTTTTGGGTTTGTTAAAGATGTTTAAATGGTTTTGATTTAAACGAGAGTGTGTATTTGACTTTTGAAATTTGTTTGACACATGATGAGGAATTGTTTCCCAGTTATCATTTTCATAGAAAATGGTTTTTATTTTAAAGATAGATAGAAATGTTTTGGAAGCCGTTTTATAACTAGTTTTATATGGAAATGGTGTTTTTGACACCTCTTCTTGAAAAATGGATTAAATTTTTATGGAGGTTAGTTTAGTGAAATGTTTGAGCGACCGTTTGGCCACTTTGTGAAAATGATGAAAGTGTTTATTATGAAAACCATCGTGGGATGTTTCTCATGCATCGTCTACATGTAATGGATGGGAGGACCTTGTATAGGAATCTTTGATATCTATTATCAGGGTTCCTCGACTGGGACCCTTTTTGATCTATTTATTTTAAGGCATGATATTATTCATCGGGGAGACTTGGGGTGAGGCCTGTCATGACCTGTCCCCCAGGGCCTGTGTCGTGACTACCCCAAGCCTGCCTCCTGAAGGCCAGGGGTTAGCGACTAGCGCTGAAGGCATCTACCTACAAGTGGGAGGCATTTTCCTGAGTACCTATATGCACACACACACCCAACCACATCCCAACACTGAAAAAGGGGAAACAAGTACCACTAAAAAAAGCTGAGTGCAAGTACAACTGAAAGTATGTGGGTCAGAATACAAACCCAAAAATGACTGGAAAAAGAAAGTAAAAAAAGGAAACTCTGATGGTTATCCGCAGAAAACCCCACCTGATATGGAGAGTAGTGAATCTGCTAGAAGCTGAAGTAGTACGTCCCATCCTCCATGTCATATTGGGACCCGCCTAGTCCTAGTCCACCAATTCCACCGTCATAGCATCCGACAGTCTCATCTCCCTGAGCACCCATGCCGTAACGTCGGTCATCTGCACCAGACAAAATATGTGTGGTTGAAGCCTGTGCAAGGGTGAGTAACACAGTACTCAGTAGGGACCCCAAAACAAATAGGAAATACCACATAGCAATTCTCAAAGGAAAGCATGAAACATAAGACAACTCACACCAGTTATATTCTAGGGTAGTAACAGTAGCATCGTCAGTAACAAACATTGAACTTCTTGGATGTTGGATAACTTCCCCTCTATCAATTAAATTTGCCCTTTCGAGTAACATAGAGCCACTTCCCACAAACCTTGAACTACTGTGGTACTCATCCCTGATGAGTATCATGGGTTTTCTGGGTCATACAGAGCTGATCCCCATCATGGGCCTACCGGGTCACACAGAGTTGCTTCCCACCTTAGTCGAACTGAGTTACTCCTCCTATTGAGTATTATGGGTCTTAGGTGTCACACAGAGTCTCTCCCCACCATGGGCCTACTAGGTCACACAGAGCCACTTCCCACTGGGTCATCCTCAAGCAGTCTTCAGGTCTTAGCCAACTATAGGGTTCCATACGTAGCGCGCTTGGGAGAACTACTCCTAAAGACCTTAATCGATTCTTTACATCCATGAAAGTCACCAAAAAGTATGCCAAAAGATATACCTCCTCGAGAGGGTCCCAATTCTGCAAAAGACCCATCAATCAGATGTACAGTTTGCAAGATACGGGCATTCTAGTAACCAGGGGGCCGGTTGGGATGGGGGTCGGTTGGAATGGGGCCTGGTCTGACCCGGTCAGACCGACCTGACCAACCCGGATCGGGGTTTCCACATACCTCAGTTCATTATGATGGACCCAACTTGACCTAGTGCGGGACGGGGTTGATCTGTTCAATCCTGGATAGTGGGCCAGGCCCAATAGGCCTCACTAGACCTGGCCCGGTTGACTGAGGGTCCAGCTCGCCAAGCCCCCTGGCGACCCAGCCTAGTCCAGCCCGACCTGAAGGGGGCCCAGGTCTGGTCTACTAGTGTGGGTCCATCCCGACCCGGTGAGCCATGGGTTCAACCCGCAGTGCGTGTCCGGTCTGCTAGGGGTTCGCGCCCCATCCGGTCCACAAGAGGTGGATCGGTCCACCTCATCGGACGTGGCCAGGAGCCACGTTCATGCCCCGTCATCGCCCCACGGGTCACCTTGGGGAACCTCCTTTTCTGTGGTCAATTGACTATGTCCCATTGTGTGGGATGCGGCTCGGTGCCACATCTTCTGCCCTCCGACGTGATCAAGTGACGGTGTTCGCCGCCTCTAGCTGGCAGCTCAGCTGGCGGCTTCTCCTACTGCATCGCGGCCCGGTCCGGTCGGGTCCTTTCGTTCGGTGCACTGTTGTGGAAAACTACCTCCCACATGAGGCCACCATCATGGGCCACCAATGGTAGTATCTGGTGACACCTTCAGTGCTGGTGCACGAGCGGATTCTTTCACGGACCACCAAGTCCGCACTGGTGGTCTGTTCTTTATGCCTCTTGCGCCTGCATTTTCAATGGATCGTCCTCTCCACTGTGACGGTCTCAAAACTTCCTTGTCATTGATTAGAAATTTTATCCACAAAGAACACCCACGATGAAGGGGATCAGGCCTTGTTCATGTCATCCCAGGCCCTCCGCGTTAGAAGTTTAAAAAACAAGGGAGGCCTGGGGATTTTAATTTGAACGACACAGATAATTAAATTCCAGATAAAGAAACCCCAAAGAAGTCACCCTCCCGCAAGAACTCATGGTCCGTGGATTAATTTGTCTGTGGTTTAATCCACATTCGTCATTTAGAAATGGATGGGGAAGAATAACGAATAAAAAACCTGTACCTCTTATGATGTACGATGTCGTGATGTTTGTCCTTGAGGGGTTAAGACGTCGATGTCGCTTCTCAGTTCTGATCTTTGAAAGGCGTCGAAGGTGGTGAAGATCTGCCATTGTTCATCCTTATTCACTAGGGTGGAAGTCTGTCAGAGGTTCTCTAGATAATCCTCTAAATTTCTAATCCATATTTCCCCAGCACATCAAACTATATATATAATCACGTCGCAGCATTCCCATTATGATGTGACGCCGCATCGTTACGCTGTTTCATTTATGAAATAGTTTCACTGTTTTGATCCATTAAAGTTTCGTTATTCTATGAGTTTAACAAGCCATTAATGAGCCTCATTGATTCGCATTGTCATCGCCATGTCGCTGCCCCACAGTTTCACCATCCACCACTCAAAAGTGAGAAAGAAAATAAAATAATTATTTTAAATTATTTTATTATTTTTATCAAAAAGTCTGAAAAATAATTTTTCCACTCTACCCTTATTGTCCGAAGTTAAGTCATTTCTAGTAGAATCTCAGCATTTTGAATTCAAATGTGCCCTCATATTTTTGATCTGAATGATGGTTCAAAAGATAGAAAATCTTGCTCGTACGTTTACTGAACGTACTTTAAAAAAATTCAGAATTCCGTTTCAGGCACTCTGGACCTCGGAATCACGTGTTGTCAAATTTTGCGGTCTTGAAATAATTCCATATAAATAAAAAAAATACACAGAAATTCTGAGACATTATATTCTCCTCACCTTATGGATTTACATCCCTGATATCCAAAACAACAACTAAACAAAACGTTGGGGTTACCGAGCATGAATCTAAGCATCCCGCTCTCATGTGCTCTCCTAGAGATTCTCATGCTTCTATCAGACGTGCACTAGAGGAATCAACCATCTTCATAGGAACCACTTCTATCAATCCTCTATCTCCAATAGAAACTCCAAAAACATCACACCATCATCAATTTCTAGCTCACCCCAATTGATGAGGTGTAATGGATCATGCACGTACCTCCTCAGCTATGACACATGGAAAACATCTTGCACCCGGTGCATCTGTGGGAGAAGAGCTAGGAAGTATTCCACCTCTCCAACTCTACTCAAGATCTAAAAAGGTTCAATGAACCTCAGAGATATCTTGCTTCCCTGGCCAAATCTCTACAATCCTTTTTGGGGTGAGACCCGAAGGAACACATGATCTCCCTCCTCAAACTCCAAGGGAGGTCTCCTGTCGGCATAAGACTTATTCATACTCTGTTCAGTCCTCATCTTCTCTTGGATGATCTACACCTTCTCGGTGATATCCCCTACCAACTCTAGACCCATGAGTGCCGACTCCCCTGGGCTTATCCAGCACATGGGTGATCTACAAGGCTGCCCATATAAGGCCTCAAACGGTGCCATGAAAATGGTGGAGTGATATCTATTGTTGTATGAAAACTCCACCAATGGTATGTGGTTCTTATAACTGTGACCAAAGTCTAGGATGCAAGAATGAAGCATTTACTCCAAGGTATGTATGGTCCGCTCTATCTGAACATCTGACTGTGGATGAAAATTTGTGCTCAAATACAGTTGTGTCTCGAGCGCCTCATGTAATCCCTTCCACAACCGCGATGTAAAGCAGGGCATCGTGATCTGATACGATCAATAATGGTACCCTGTGAAGCCGCACTATCACTTGGACATAGAGGTGTCCCAAGCCCTCTATCAGTCCCTACTTCTGGATGGGTGGGAAGTGATCCGACTTGGTGAGTTAGTCAAAGATTACCCAAATAGAGTCATGACCTATATATGTACATGGTAACCCCGTCACGAATTACATCGAGATACCATCCCATTTCCACTCTGGTACCTCAAGTGGCTGAGTCAAGCCTGCTGAAACCTGGTGCTCAGCCTTCACTTGTTGACAAGTGAGGCATCATGAAATGAACTTGGCCACTGATTTCTTCATCCCTGGCCACCAGTACTAACACCAGAGGTCCTAGTACATCTTTTCCACTCCAAGATGTACTTCCAAGGGAGATTTATAAAACTCCTTCAACACATCCTCCCACAACTCCACTTGTATTAAGGTGATCCCTCTGAAAAGGATGACGTGCTCCCCACCTATCGAAAATCCATCAGGATCCCATATTGAGGAAATATGAGCACGTCAATCCTCATAGTCAACATCCCCCAACTGTTCCTCCCTGACTCATTGTATGAGTGGGGGAGTAATAGCCATCGACTGGTGGTAAATAGCTTCACCATCATTTATGAGGGATATCTGCATTGCGGCTAACTTCTATGTTGCCTCACTCAGCAGCTACAACCCAGTCCTCATCCTGAGCACGTCTACCACAACGTTCCCCTGTCCAAGAGTATAGACAATCTCAAAATCATAGTCTTCGAGGAACTTTATCCATTAACACTATCTCATGTTCAGGTCCTTCTGAGAGAAGATATACCTGAGAATCTTGTGGTCAGAGTAAACTATAAATCATTACCCTATCAAGTAGTGTTTCCACATCTTCAAGTAAAAGACCACCGCTACTAACTCTAGGTAATGGTTTGCGTAGTCCTGCTCATAATTTCTCAAATTTTGTGAGTCGTAGGAGATCACCGCTTGATCCTACATCAGGACACAACCAAGCCTGATCCCTGATGCATCGTAGTAAACTACATACCCAATGCCCTATTATGGTAGTCTAACGATGGGGGCACTAGTCAGTCTCCGCATAAACTCCTAGAAACTCTTATAGCATTTATCCATCCATGCGAAGGATTTTTCCTTCCATGTAAATGCTGATAAGGGTGATGCTACCCTGGAAAAGTCAGGTACGAACCTTCGATAGTAACCAGCCAACCCAAAGAAGCTTTGTACCTCGGTCACACTTCTGTGTGGCTCCCAAGAAAGAACTGATTCTATCTTCACTGGATTTACTACAACTCCAGCCTCCAAGATGATTTGTCCTAGGAAATAGACCTCTAAAATCCAAAATTGACACTTCGAGATCTTACCATAAATTTGGTGCTCTCAGAGTGTATCCAGGACTATCCACAGGTGTACAGCATGCTCCTCTTCTGATGTTGAGTACACCAAGATGTCATAAATGAAGACTATGATGAACCGGTCAAGGTAGAGATAGAGCATCATGTTCATGAGGCCCATGAACACCATTGGAGAATTGTTCACACCCAAATTCATCAATAGGAACTCATAGTGGATATACCGTCACCTGAAGGCTGTCTTCGGTACATCCTCATCCCATACCCGAAGTGGGTGATAGCCTGATATGAGGTATATCTTTGAGAACCACTTCACTCCATTCAACTAGTCGAAGAGATCATCAATCCTTAGTAGTGGGTACTTGTTCTTCATAGTCGCCTAGTTTGAGTGTCGAAAGTCCATGCACAACCTCAAACTCCCATATGACTTCTTGGAAAAAAGCACAGGGGCTGTCGATGGTAAAACATTGGGCCTTATGAACCCCTAATCCTGTAATCCCTCCAACTATACCCTCATCTTGCGAAGCTCTACTAGAGCCATTCGATACTCTGGTGTGGATATTTGTGTCATCCCAATGTACATGTTGATATAGAAGTCTCCCTCTATATGATGAGGTAGCCCAAAAACCTCTTCAAGAAAAACATCCTCACACTCGTCCACCACTATAGGAAAAATTGGACTCCTCTTCTCTACTACACCGAGGGTGAGGCTAGCCAACTGGTGAGTGATCAGTTGAACCCTCCTCCAAGAGATTTTGTCCTATGCCGCAAGGTTTTCCTTCTCACTAGTGAAGGAAAACCTGGTCCCATCTCCTCAGACACACCACATTGTATGCCTAAAATAGTCAATCTAAGTATGGACTATAGATAACCTTTCCATACCTAAGATGACGTATTAAGGCCTCGATGCTGCTACTAGGATATCCCAACTGAATCTCTATCCTCCTAGATTAAGCTCACACTATCAGCACTAGTGTGTAATCGTCTAATCCCCTCCTTTAGGAGTATCTAGCCATAAGGATCAAGACAACGGCTCCACTGGAATCTCTGAGCTCCGAATGAGAGTCATGGAAAGGAAGGAGTGACTATAACCTGTGTCTATGAGTATTGAAGCTAGGGTGGAGAAGAAACAGATTGTACCTCAGATCATCTCTGGAGCACTGTGGTCGTAAGTCTCTGCTGCTTAAAGCTGAGCTTGCCCTTATCTGGCTGCTCCCTAAGGTCGGGGTAAACCACCTAGGGGTAGTGGCGGTAACACCTTGAACCATCTCCCACCACCTTCCGCTTGTCCATCTCCCCTGACACATCTATCACCTTATGGACCTCCTCGCTTGAACCATTGTCGCTACCTCGGTGGCCCCTCGATCGTTTTTTGGTCATTTTTATGGTAGGTCAGGTAGTCACATTCCGTGTGCCCCTGTCCGCCACATAAGTATCAATTCCTGGGCCCTATCTGACTCTCTCTGGCATGGGATCCTCACACTACCGACCTTGAGTCCTGGGGTCAGCCTCTGAAAGACCTGGCCCGATTGGGCCCACGTGTCTGCTATCTACTCCCTACCAAAGACTCCACTGCTTGGGGTCTCCAGGTAGCTCTAGCTATGGTTTCTTACTCTGCTAAGAAGCTCTCCATCAGAAGGGCTCACTCCAGCACCCCGACCTGGGTAGGGATGCTAAGAGACACCACTAAAGCCCTAATCTCCCACCTGAGTCCGTGATCAAAGGCTCAAGCCATGAAGAAAGGGTCTCGCACAATATTTGTAGATTAGCATGAAATATATGTGAACCTTGTCGAGTACTCTTCCACTATCATGTTGTCCTTATGTAGGTGAAGCAGATCTTGGATGTTCATAGAGTGCAAATTCGCAAGGAAAAACTCCTCCCAGGAAAGCTTCTCGAAATCATCCCAAGTGAGGGTCACCTCATCGTGAGTCTAGATGGTCAAACTCCACCATCTCCCTATTGATCCCTAAAGAAGGCTCGCTGCCAAGATTTCCATTTGGTTAGGCAGTGTCCTCACTAAGCGGAAAACTCGCGTCACAGCCTCCATTCACTCCTCAGTGACTTGAGGATCCATCTCTCCCCTGAACCTAGGATTTCTCTATCTCTAAAACTCATGTAGGGAACTAATCCTACGAACATCCTATGTCGGAACTGTCGGAAGTATATTCTGACCATCAAGCGGTGATAGCATTGGTGCACCACCTGGTGGGGCCATCTCTAGAACTGGTCCCTGAACAGACACCTCGTCGCTAGGCAGGTTGTCCTCATGACCTCACATTGGGATCCTGGCTGGTCATATACATGGAGGCATATTGATATAGATCAAGATGTACCATAGTTAGAAGGTTATACCTGGTGAGATAACTCTTATTCAAAAAATAAGGAGACACTTATGAAACCAGTTTTTTCATCTATTGAGTCGAAAATAGAATTCATGGTCCTTGTGTATGGATACGTCAGCCACCACACTAACACTGGACTCCCTGAATATGAAAGTCAAACTCACAACACTTACCATTTTTTCCCCAAAAAAACATCTGACTCCTGGTCTTTAAGGGTGAACTGACTGCCCTCTAATACCACTTAGTCATAACCCGTCCCCCAGGGCTCGTGTCGTGACTACCCCAAGCCCGCTTCCTGAAGGATAGGGGCTGGCAACTAGCGCTGAAGGCATCATCCTGCAAGTGGGAGGCATTTTCCTAAGTATATATAAGCACACACACACCCAACCACATCCCAACACTGAAAAAGGGGAAACAAGTACCACTAAAACAAATATGAGTGAAATTACAAACTGAATGTATTTGGGCTAGAATACAAACCCAACAAAGACTGAAATCAGAAAATACAAAAAGGAAACTCTGGTGTCCATCTACAGAAAACCCCACCTAATTGGGAGAGTAGTGAAGCTACTAGAAGTCAAAGTAGTACATCCCATCTTCCTGGTCCTACTAGGCCCCACCTGGTCCCAAGCCACCAAGTCCACCATCGTAGCGTCTGACAGTCCCGTCTCCCTGAGAACCCTTGTCATAATGTCGACCATTTTCACTAGACACAACATGTGTGGGTAAAGCCCATGCAGGTCTGAGTAACACAGTACTTTGTAGGGACCCCAAAACAAAGAGTAAATAACACACAACAATTTTCAAAGGAAAGCACGAAATTCCAGACAGCTCACACCAGTTATATTTTAGGGTAGTAATAGAAGCATCGTCAGTCACAAATGTCGAACTCCTTAGTCGCTAGAGAAATCCTCCTCTATAGAGTAAAGTGGGTCTTCCAGGTCACACAGATCTACTTCCCACTAACCTTAAATTATTCTGGTACTCATCACTGATTAGTACTATGGGTATACTGGGTCACACAGAGCCGCTCCCCACCGTGGGCCTGTCAGGTCACATAGAGCTGCTTCCCACCATGTCTGAACTGAGGTACTCCTCTTATTGAGTATCGTGGGTCTGATGGGTCACACAGAGCCACTCCCCACCACGGGCCTTCTAGGGAAAACATAGTTGCTTCCCACTGGGCCATCCTCGAGCAGTCTTCAGGTCTCAGCCAACCGCATGGTTCCGTACCTAGCACACTTGGGAGAACCACTCCTCATGCCATTCTTCGCATCTTGGTGTCCATGAAAGTCACTAAAAAGTATTCCAAAAAATCTAACTCCTCAAGAGGGTCCCAACACCGTAAATGGCCCATCAATTGGACGCATGGATTGCAAGATACGGGCATTTTAGTAACCAGCGGACAGGTTGTGATGGGGCCTGGTCTGACTCGGTTGGACTGACTCAACCAACCCGGATCAGGGTTTCCACATACCCTGGTTCATTATGATAGACCTGACTTGACCTAGTGTGGTTCGGGGTTGGTCTGGTCTAGCCTAGCCGGTGGGCCAGGCCCAATAGGCCTCGTTGGACCTGGCCTGGTTGGCTGAGGGTCCATCCTGCCTAGTCGCCCGACAACCCAGCCTAGTCCGGCCCGGACCAAAGAGGGTGTGGGTCTAGCCTACCAGTGTGGGTCTGGCTTGCAAGGTACGGGTCTGGCCCACCAGCGCGGTCCGGCCTATTGGGTAGTAGGACCGGCCCGGCCCGGTGAGATGCAGGCCTCGCCCGCAATACGGGTCTGGCCCACTAGGGGTTCGCCCCCCGTTCGGTCTGCAAGAGGCGGACCGGTCCGCCTCACCAGACGCAGCTGGGAGCCAGGTTTGTGCCCCTCCATCACCTTACAGGTCGTCTTGGGGTGCCTCCTCTGCCGCGGTCAAGTGACCACAGCCCATTGCATGGGGTGCATCTCGGTGGCGCGTCTGCTACCCTCTAACGCGGTCAAGCGATGGCATATGCCGCCTCCAGCCACCAGCTCGCATGGAAGCTTCTCCTGCTGCACTGCGGCTTGGTCTAGCCACGGCCTTTCATTTGGCGCATCGTCGTAGTGCATCGCCTTACACCTATGGCCGCTGCCATGGGCCACCACTAGCATTTTCCAGTGCCACCGCCGATGCCAGCGTGCTGGAGGATTCTTTCGTGGACCACTAGGTCTACACCGTTGGTCCGTTCTTCATGCCGCATGTGCTTGTGTTTTCTGACGATCATCCTCTCCACCACGACTGTAATGCCCCGGTTCCGAAAGCCAACCAGAGCACCCTATACCCATTTGGTCACATGGCCTCAAGCGCATTTCCCCGAATGCCAGAGGCTGCCGACTAGCAGTGAGGGCCTTGGGTGTGATAATGGGGAAACTATGCCCTCATTGGTAGAGTAACACAGCGGAAGATAAACAACCATACAATAGTGGAAGCAGTAAATATTGAACAATAGTGAATAGAAGAATACTGATAAATAAACAACTGAGCAAAATATATATAAATGATGCATTATGCACATGTTTCTAGAAAAGCAGCCAAACAAGTCACAATGCTGAATACAGTACTAAACCCAAGTACAAAAGGAAATTGTAAACAAATCCTCAGCATCGCAAGCCTAAGTTTGGTCTCATACTCTCCAGCTCCAATGAAATCAAGAACATAAAGTAGAAATTCAATTTCCCTTATCTATACCTGTAACAATATAATCTGTTTGGGCCCGAAAGCATGACCCAAATAGGGTGTGAGACAAAAATCCCAATAAGCAACCACCATAAATCTGTTCCAAATAGTCAGTGAATATATGGAAGGTGAAAGTACAGAAAGCAGTAAATAGGAAAGTACACGGAAGCAACAATCCACAGTTTCTAGCGTATAATTTACAAACAAGAAAGCGGATAACTCAATCAAGTAGAACAAATAGGTAACCCTCTGGGTAGTTCTCACAGCCTAACCCCTATGGTTTAACCTACAAGTACTAGAAACCCTCTGGGAGGCACACACAGTCTCACTCCTCTGGTTCAGCAAAATAATAGACTCTCTGGAGAAGTACTCACCATTAATTCCCCCTATAGTCTCGTATCGTACTAAAGGCACTCTGGGGAAGAATTCAATGTCTAATTCCCCCTGTGGCCCATGTTGAGGAACTACAGACACTCTGAGGAAGCACTCAACATCAATTCCCACTGTGTTCTCACATCGTATTATAAAGACACTCTGTAGAAGACCTTACTTCCATTCTCTATATGGTCTACTACACTAGGTTCTCATAGCCCGGTGTAATATCAGCAAGTATCGCATCGCGTAATAGCCAAAGTAACCTAAATGACTACTTGGATAGAATTCTACAACATCTCAGCATGGAAGAACAATAGTCACACTATCCTATAAAACTAGGCATGGAACTGGAAAAAAGCCTAATGGGAAAAACTAGACCAAACTTCCATAAACATGCAAAACATGCATGGGCACAACATCCAAAGCACAGTAAAATTACCCTATTCACAAAAAATTACCTCTAATTAGGCATATAAGCAAAGAAGGAAATAAACATGGGAAAAATAGGAAACGCACAATACCCCATTCAAGGGTATTGGTGGAATTTGCAAACAATACTCAAAGAATTTCTATAGAAAGGCACAAACCACCTACCTTGATGCTAGGAGATCTATATAATTGAACCACGAGGCTTTATTCTCCTTGTAACGTCGTAGATCTAAGGAAATATCCAAAACGTTCAACCCATGATAACTTGAGAAAGAGGAGTAATTGTAAAATGAAGCTCTAGGAGAAAGAATAGCTTACTACTGCGATGCCAACGCAATTTACGGCGGTCGATTCGGAGAACAGATGGAGGATCGGGGGCTCAGAGAATATTTACGGTCGTATAGTCTCTCTCGGTCGAAGAACACCTAAAAGAAGTCAGTTCTGGGGTTAAGACGCGACCCCGGTGTGTTTAATGAAAAAAAACACAAATTACACGGTGTGTACTTTTGAAGTACACAGTGTGTACTCGCCTTTTCCATACTTCACTTTAGGCGGCCTCCACATCACCCCTACATGGTTGTGTGCATGGTCAGGACACAGCCAGCACACGGCCTCGAGCGGCATCAAAGTACATGGCGTGTACTCATAAAGTACACAGAGTGTACTTAAAAAATTTCTAGAAACTCTAATTTTCTCAAAAACCCTAGAAAAAGGAAAAACATACCTGAAAAGAAGATCTGGTTTCTTACAAACTTCCCCCCTTAAATAAATTCGTCCCCGAATTTCCCTAGCGAGGCATAGAAGAAGAAACCCCGAACAGCTCCGACCACTATGATCCTACATCTGCCTCCCTCTCCCAAGTCTCGTCCTGTACTCGCCCATGCTGCCATTGCACCCATACAAGAGGAACAGACCGGCCACAGAGAACCTTCGTACTGTGATCGATAATTCGGATAGGATGCTCCTCAAATGATGCATCTAGTTCAATCTCAACCTCCTCAGGTTGAAAGACATGAGACGGGTCTGAAAAGTAACATCAGAGCTGAGACACGTGGAAGACGTCATGCATAGCTCGGTACCTATGAGGTAACTACAACCAATAGGCAACCATCCCAACTATCTCCAACACCTCAAATGGCCTGACGTACCTCGGTGAAAGCTTACCCTGTCTCCTGATCCGCTTGTGTCCCAACCTCAGTGTGACACGCAGAAAAACCTGATCCACAGCCTCAAACTTCAGAGGTCGTCTCCGCTGATCAGCATACAACTTCTTTCAAGACTGTGCAGTAGCCATCCTTTTCTGAATCAACTCTATCTACTCTGTGGTCTCCTGGACAAGACGAGGTCCTCGGAAAGTTGCCTCTCCTACCTCCAGCCAACATAAGGGTGATCGGCATGGCCTACCGTACAAAGCCTCATATGGTACCATATGAATAGTTTATTGAAAGATATTATTGTAGGAAAACTCCACAAGAGGTATATTCTTATCCCAAGAACCTCAAAAATCCAGAATGCAAGCTTGGAGCATATCCTCAAGCACCTGAATCGTATGCTCAGACTGGCCATCTGTCTGAGGATGGTATACTGTACTCAAAAGTACCTATGTACCCAAAGCTTTCTGAAGCCCCTGCTAGACCCAAGAATTAAAATGCACATCTCTGTCTAAAACAATGGAGTGTGGAACTCCATATAGACGTACAATCTCACAGATGTACAACCATCCCAGCTCATCAACACCGAAGGTATCCTTGATCGGAAAGAAGTGAGAAACCTTCATAAGCCTGTCGATGACAACCCAAACAACATCATTCCCTTGAGGTGAACTTGGAAAACCAGTCATGAAGTCCATCATGACATCATTCCACTTCCACTCTGAAATGGGTAACTGCTGTAAAAGACCTGATGGCCGCTGATGCTCTTCTTTCACCTATTGACAAGTGGAACACCTCATGAAAAAACTAGCAACATATCTCTTCATACCTGACCACCAATACTAGCAGTTTAGATCACGATACATCTTGGTGATGCCAGGATGAAATGCCCATACTGAGGAATGAAAATCTTGCATCATCTTCTCGCGTATGTCTACTGGCACCCATACACGTCCCTGGAAATGAAATATCTCATCCTCACCTATTGTCCATCTAGGAATAGGGTCCTCTCTTGACACACTCTCCTACAGGACTAGGCCTTCTGAGTCTGATAGCTGCCTCATCCGTACCTGATCAATAAGAGTAGAGGTAACAGCTATAGAAGATAGAAAAGTTTCTCCCTGTCTGTCATGCACCTCTAGATGCATATCAAATAACATAGCCATAAGCTGCCACTCAATCCTATCCTCCTGAACTTCCTGTATCTGGGTCCTCCTGCTCAACGCATCAGGCACTGTGTTTCCCTTTCCCGGCGTATAAGAAAGCTCAAAGTCAAAGGATTGTAGGTACTCAACCCACCTGCGTTGTCTCAAATTTAGATCATGCTGAGTGAATATGTACTTGAGACTCTTGTGGTTAGTGAAAACCACAAAATGTTCTCCCAAAATATAATGGCTCCAACATCGTAAGGCATGACCATAAGAACTTCGCACCCTTCTTGGTCAGAACCGTTAGCGGTGCTGCTAAGCGGGAAAAGTCCTGTATGAAGCGTCTATAATATCCAGTCATCCCTAGAAAACTCCACACCTCAAAGAAGTTATTCGGTTTCTCCCAGGAAAATACTTCTCTCACTTTCTATGGGTCCACTGATACTCCTGTCTCTAAGATAATGTGGCCCAAGAAGTGAATTTGATCCATCCAAAAGTGGAACTTTAAGAGATTAGCATATAACTGATGCTCTCTCAGTGTACTCAAAACGATATCAAGAAGGGTAGCATGGTCGTGTCGAGTGTTAGATTACACCAACATATCATCCATGAAGACCACCATGAAAGAGTCTAAGTATGGATGGAACACTTGGTTCATCAGTTCCATGAAAACTGTCGGCATGTTCATGAGACCGAACGGCATAACCATATACTCCTATAGACCATACCTGCTCCAGAAAGTTGTAAGAGGTATATCAGATGGTCTAACGTGCAACTGATGATAACCAGACCGCAAATCCATCTTTGAGAACACCCAGGATCCTCGAAGCTGATCAAAGAGGTCATAAATCCTAGGAAAGGGATATCGATTCTTGACAGTCAACTGGTTCACCTTCTGATAATCCACACAAATCCTAAGGGTGTCGTCTACCTTTTTCGCAAACAGGACAAGAGAACCCTAAGGAGAAGTACTGTTTCGGATGAAACCCTTTGCCTGCAACTCCTCCAAATGCTTCTTGAGCTCTTGAAACTCAGGTGTATCCATCATATAAGGAGGAATGGACACCGATGCCACTCCTGACATGAGATAAATAGAAAATTCTACCTCACGCTCTGGAGGAAAACCTGAAAATTCCTCTGGAAATACATCCCTGAAACGATCCACCACAGGAGGAAAGTCTAACTATGAATTACCCTGGTCATCCAGATACATACTGGCAATCTGAGCTGTAACTCCACCTAGACCATGATGCTCAGGTCCTGCTCTACTCTCCTGGACATCCCACTCGCCTTGATGAAGGAAATATTTACCCTTTGGTGATATGAAACTCACCATGCGGCAATAACAGTCGATGACTGCCTGGAAAGGAACTAGGTAGTTTATTCTGAGAATGACATCATAGCCTATCATCTCTAGGACATATAGGTCCCATAGAAAGTGATACCCATCCACCTCTAGAGGGCACTCCTTACACTGACTTACACTAGCCGTTCTATTCCCCCACAGTGTGTCTAGTGTCAACATGTCAACAGAGGAAAAGATACAGAGCTCAAGGCTCTCCATAATAGCAACAGAGATAAATCTATGCATAGCACCAATATCAAAAAGAGAAGAAGATAAAACTGAGGCTACTAAGATTGTACCTCGAACTGTAGAGGGTCCGGGATCCTGCTCTTGCTGGGTCTGCTCCACTACAAAAGCCTAACCTATACCATGGCCCTGTGACCCTGCCTGACTGCTCTGAGCTGATCCACCCTGCTTTCGCTGAAAGACTGGTGACTGACCACCATGGCCTCAACCTCCACCTCGGCCCGAACGGCCGGAAGAACTCCAGTTCCCAGACTGGTGAGAAACTTGCAGCGCTACTCCTAAACGAGGAGTCATGGATGAACCTCTATCACTAGCTGCTGGTGAGAAAACCAGACAGAAGCGCTGGAGGTGACCCATCTTGCCACAATATTGGCACTCCATGGGGTCTCTCTAGAACTGCGGCCTTGTATTCCCAGCTCTTCCACACTGGTATCATACCACCTGGCTACTTGAAGGTGTATCTCACTACCTCGGATCACCATGTGTAGACTCCCTATGGTGCTTCCTGTTGTCAGCTAGTGAAGCACTGACTCTGGAAGTGGAACCACCCTGGCTCTCAGCTCCAGAATCTCTCAGATTGTGCTTTACAGTCAGTTCCTAGTTGATGATGGAAGCAATGTAAGTCAGCCTGAATATATTCACCTGTGAGCGGATCTCCCGTCTAAGACAATCCTCAAACTTTCTTGCCAAGAACAAACTATCTCCGCCCCGGAGGGGTGTGAAATTCTAAAGCTCGGTGAAACGTGAGGAATACTCCATGATAGAAAGATTAGCCTGCTCTAGGCTCATGAACTCCCGGTCTCGATCGGCCCTCAGGGTCTTCGGATAGAAGTAGTCATAAAAGATGCATTGAAACTCCTCCCACGCCATAACCTGCTGATGACCCACCTGTTAGATCACGTTCCACCACCTCTTGGAAGAGTCTCATAGCATGTAGGTATCAAGCTTGAACCGCCTCTCTGAGGCATCTCCAGATGCTCAAAGATCGTCATCATGGCTTTTAGCCATGACTCTGCAGCCTGCGGTCCTCCTTCCCCTAAGAAGGTGGGAGGATATTGCTGCTAGAAAACCCGCGTCATGTCTTCCATAGACGTGGCAGAAGATAGAGCTCCCTGGAAGGTCTGCATCATCCTGATAAAGCCTTCCCTAAACTGCGCATCGACGCCTGCAACTGGTATCACTGCTGGTGCCAAGGCTGGCACAACAGGAGGATCTGTGGGAAGTCCCTGATCATCCATATCTGGTGTCTGATCACTACCTGGAAACTAGTGTACAACTGGAGGATGTCTCGGTGCCATAACTCTGCAAGGTCAAATGTACACCTTAGATCAACATTAGCAAATACTGAAAAACTGAAGGCACAAGAAGGAATAGGGAAAAGAAGGAATTCAAGTTAGAAAAAACATGACTACACGGCATGTTCTTTCCCTACATGGTGTGTTCCCTTAAGTCATTCGCATGGGCTTGTACTTATACCTAAACTGGTCACGTAATACCCCAAATACACATCGTGTTGTCCTAACACACGACGTGTACTTGAATCATCTCCCCTACCCGATTCCTTTAACACGGTTAAGCCACACGGCTCCTCTAAGACAAAACTACACGACATGCTCCAAGAAGACACAGTGTGTACTAGACATGCCTTACATGGCCCGTGTTGTTAGCAACATGACCGAAACATGGCTGACACTACACGGCGTGTTCCAAATGGACACGGTGTGCACGAAAAAGAGTAACACCGACCCGTGTTGTTCGTGACACTGCTGGGTACCTAGATCAGACAACACGGCATGTAAAATTCAGACATGGTGTGTATGTGAAAGGATAACATGACCCGTTTTGTTCCTGACATAGTAGGGGTACCTATTTCATACTACATGGCATGCTAGACTAGTACATGGTGTGTTCCTACAAGATTTTTCACAACCCCATGTCCCTGCTCGCATAGTCAGTGACATGGCTATAGACTACACGGCGTGTAACCATAAAGTGCACATCGTGTATTCTGGGTTTTTCCAAATAGTAGCCTCAGAAATAGCTCTGGAGCCCATAAAACATAGAAAACCAGCATTAAGTTGCCAAATTCTGATTCATGAGGGCCCATACTCCCCACGAATCAAAGTTTGGCATCCTATACAAGTTAAAAACAAAGTAAACAGGTCAATGATCCACCAAATTTCGGTCCATGAGGGCCCATAACACCTCAAGAACCAAAGTTTGGCATCCATATAAGAAAAGCACTATACAACAAATTCCCTATCAAACAGAGGGGATTTCATTAAAGCATCTATCACAACAGCATGCATAATCTACACAACATCTATCACAACAACATGCAATCGCTAATTCATCCTAGATGGCATGGAAAGAATGAATGGCATGTGATTTCTAACAAGTTCCTATATGATGCATGATATGGCATACCCTCATCTCATCAGGTTGCAACAGAAATAGAACCACAATAACAACAATGGTAATAGCACAAATCATGTGAATCACCCAACGGTGAAATAAAATCAACTGTGAAATTTGAAAACCAATAAAATTGAAATAAGCGAGGTAGTATGGACTTTCCCTGTACATGGGTTAGCTACTCCCGGGAAAAGATTATTACCAAGTACCTATTCCGTCCTATCCCTAGCTATAGGCTCCAAACAATAAGTCAAGAGAAAGAAAAGAATTCCTCTGATACCACTTTGTAATGCCCTAGTTCTGGAAGCCACCCAGAGGCACCCCGTACCCGGTTGGTCACATGGCCTCAAGTGCATTTACCCGAACGCCAGAGGTAGCCGACTAGAAGCGAGGGCCTTGGGTGTAATAATGGGTAAACTATGCCCTCATTGATAGAGTAACACAGTAGAAGATAGACAACCATACAATAGCAGAAGCAGTAAATATCGAACAATAGTAAATAGCGGAAGACTGATAAATAAACAACTAGGAAATATATATATAAATGATGCATGATGCATATGTGTCTAGGAAAGTATCCAAAAAAGTCACAATGCTGAATACAGTACTAAACCCAAGTACAAAAGAAAACAGATAAACAACTCCTCAGCATTGCAAGCCTCAGCTTGGTCCCATGCTCTCCAGATCCAATGCAATCAGGAACCTGAAGTAGAAGGGCGCTTGCCCTTATCTATATATGCAACAATATAATCTTCTTGGGCCCAAAAGCATGATCCAAATAGGGTGTGAGACAAAAATCCCAATAGGAAACCACCTGAAGATCTGTGCCTAACAGTCAGTGAATATATGGAAGGTAAAAGTACAGAAACCAGTAAACAGGAAAGTACACGGCAGCAACAATCCATAGTTTCTAGTATATAATTTACAAACAAGCAAGCAGACAACTCAAGAAAGTAGAACAAACAGGTAACCCTCTAGGTAGTTCTCACAGCCTAACCCCTATGGTTCAACCTACAAGTACTAGCAACCCTCTAGGAGGCACACACAGTCTCACCCCTCTAGTTCAGCTAAAGAATAGACTCTCTGGGGAAGCACTCGTCGTCAATTCCCCCTATAGTCTCGTATCATACTAAAGGCTCTCTGGGGAAGCACTCAACATCTCATTCCCCATGTGGCCCACGTCGAGAAACTACAGACACTCTGAGGAAGCACTCAATGTCAATTCCCCCTATGTTCTCACATCGTATTATAAAGACACTCTATAGAAGCCCTTACGTCAATTCTTCCTATGGTCTTCTACACTAGGTTCTCACATCCCTGTGTAAAGTCAGCAAGTATCGCATCGCGTAATGGAAAAAGTAACCTAAAGAACTACTTGGATAGAATTCTACAATATCTCATCACGGAAGAACAATAGTCACACCATCCTATAAAACAAGTCATGGAACTGGCAAAAAGCCTAATGGGCAAAACTAGACCAAACGGCCATAAACAGGTAAAACGTGCATGGGGAAAACATCCAAAGCACAGTAAAATTACCCTATTCACAAAAAATTACCTCTACTCAAGCATATAAGTAAAGAAAGAAATCAGCAAGGGAAAAATAGGAAACACGCAATACCCCATTCAAGGGTATTGGTGGAATTTTCACAAAATACTCAAATACTTTCTACAGAAAGGCACAAAACACCTACCTTGATGCTAAGAGATCGATATACTTGAACCATGAGGCTTTATTCTCCTTTTAATGTCGTATATCTAAGAAAACATCCAAAACATTCAACCCATGATAACTTGAGAAAGAGGAGGAATTGGAAAACTAATCTCTAGGAGAAGGAATAGGTTACCGCTGCGATGCCAACGCAATTGACGGCGGTCTATTCGGAGAACAGACGGAGGCTTGGGGGCTTGGAGAAGATTCACAGTCGTAGGGTCTCTCCCGATCAAGTAAAACCTAGAAGAAGGCAGTTCTAGGGTTAAGACACGACCCTGGTGCATTTAATGAAAAAAAACAAAGTACATGGCGTGTACTTTTGAAGTACACAGCATGTACTCACCTTTTCTGTACTCCGCTTTAGGAGGCCTCCACATCACCCCTACATGGCCGTGTGCATGGTCATGAAACGGCCATCACACGGCCTCGAGTGGCATAAAAGTATAGGGCGTGTACTCATAAATTACATGGCGTGTACTTTAAAAATTTCTAGAAACTCCACTTTTCTCAAAAACCCCATAAAATGGAAAAACATACCTGAAAAGAAGATACGAGTTCTTACAAAGATGGTCTCAAAACTTCCCTATTATTGATTCGGAAGTTTTTTCCATGAAGAACACCCCAGGAAAAGGGGCTTGGGCCTTGTTCGTGTCGGTTCGGGCCCTCCATGTTAGAAGTTTAAAAAACCGGGGAGGTCCAGGGATTTTAATTTGAACAACAAAGATAATTAAATCTTGGATAGAGAAACCCCAAAGAAGTCACCCTCCCACAAGAACGCACGGTCCTCGGATTAACCTATTCATGGATTAATTCGTGTTTATCATATAGAAATGGATGGGGAAGAATAACCAATCAAAAACTCCTACCTCTTACGATGTCTGATTTTGCGGTGTTCATCCTCGAGGGGTTAAGATGTCGACGTCGCTTCCGGGATCCAACCTTCAAAAGGCATCGAAGGTGGTGAAGATTTTCCAACATTCTTCATTCTTCACCGGGGTGGAATTTTATCATAGGTTCTCTAGTGAATCCTCTAAATTTATAAACTATATTTCCCCAGCACGTCGAACTATAAATAGGAGCACGTCACAGTGTTCCCATTATGATGCAAAGTCGCATCCTTACATTGTTTCATTTATAAAACAGTGTCGTTGTTACACGGTATTAAATCCTAGTTATGCTACGAGTTTAATGAGCCATTAATGAGCCTCATTGATGTGAATTATCATCTCCATGTTGCTACCTCGCAGAGTCGTCTTCCGCTACTCAAAAGTGATAAAGAAAATAAAATAATTATTTTAAATTATTTTATTATTTTTCTCAAAAAGTCCGAAAAATAACTTTTACGCTCGGCCCTTTCCATCCAATGTTAATACATTTCTAGGCGAATCATGGAATTCTGGATTCAACAGTGCCCTCAAATTTTCAATCTGAGTAATGGTTCAAATGATATAAAATCATGCTTTCACGTTTACTGAATGTACTTTAAAATAAGTTCAGAATTCCGTTTCGAGCTCTCCAGACCTCAGAATCACGTACCGTCAAATTTTGCGGTCTCGAAATAATTCCACATAAATAAAAAAATATGGAAATTATAAGACGTTACAAGGCCTATTTTGAATTATGATTATATATGTATATTGTGATTGGATGATCAGATGGAATCGGTTGGCTCACCCCTATTAAATTCTTGAGACATAGGAACCTAACATATTGAGAGAATAATCTATATAGGATTGCTTCACTGGTAGGCCACAGTACTAACTAGTGTCCCATAGTAGGCGGATATATTGAGTTCATTGGTATGGTATTTTCCATTGATCTTTCCTGAGAAAGGGTATATGGGTGTATAGAGAATTTTTATTTCATCATATGTGGAATGCTATTATAGATAGGGTCTCATTTATTTATGTCTTTTGGATTATTCTTGATCTTCTAGGTTCACCTATGTTTATTGGATTTTAGATTTTTGTAGAACTATCTAAGTTACTTATATGCATATCTCTATTACCCTTGTTGTGTGATTATTGTGGTGCCTTCTTATATAGTATTTTCTTAGAAGTGATGTGTGGTTTCCAAGAGTTGATGAAAAAAAATTTAAAGTAAAGTGTTTTATAATTCTTCTTGTCAATGAAAAAAAATGAAATCATAAATTCCCTTCCTAAAATGATAGTGATGCACTATTTGATTGAACTTGGTTTTTGGAAATGAATAAGGTAAATATATTGTACTTTTTTTTTGAGTAAAAATTATAGAAAATCACACCTTTATATATTTTATTTCAAAAATATAAATTAACGTTTCTTTCATTTTAAAGTAATTGCATTGGGGAAATAGATTTATCATGCTATTCTATTGAGTTTTAATACCCACGCCTATAGTTATATTCTATTTTAATCCCTTTTTTGGTTTAGCTTTAGTTCGATCACCTTGGGTGACAGTTGCTCATTGTGTTAGAGAGTGACCTGTGGGGTCACATAGAGATAGTGTGATCATCTGGTGTGGTTGGTTTATTTTTATAGTTGTTATATCATTCAGTTTCATGTATAAGATGTTCAGTTTAGTATATTTATATATATATATATATATATTGGACTTCTTGTGCATCTTTCTACTATTTAGTTTCTTATTTATTTATTGGATGAAATCATTCCCTCTTTGTACTATATTGATTCCTGGAACTAGTTTTCATCCTATGGGGATTGGGAACCCCCTTCACACCATGCCATAAATCATCTTGGGTGACCGGTTTAGGGTTGACCTGGGTTAGTTCATGATAGTGATTACCCCTAGGTGCATCTATTTCAAATCCATATCCACTTTCGTGTATGAAAATAGGGATTTAATTTCTTGGATAATCACACAATATCTACTTTACTAAAACTTTAATTTTTTATCTTATAATTCAACATATCCCTCAGACTTATCCCAAATGTTTTCACTAAATTTACCATATCCAAATACCTAAAATATTCAATATTACATCAACTAACCTAAAGGTTCATCTATACCTTTGAAATTAGGATCAATCATAACATATAAAACTTTGATGAAAGTTTTAACTCTTAAATTATCCTTAACCAATAACATCATGATCTCTAATGTTATCTAAACCCTACTCTGACGCTAACTATAGCACCGTGGACCCACACACCATGATCCAGTTCTAAAAAACATTCCTTAAACACCTAATTTAATACTAAATGGGAAACCCAGGACATGTTCCTCTCAATTATATTACTTTAAAAAAATCATTACAGTAACTTCCCGTTTTCTTTTAGGTTTAATGTTTTTTACAATTGGGAAAAATATTTACTAACAAAACCCAAGTCTTTTTTAACTAATATTCATTTATTCCACTACATAATCAACTTCATAATCCATATCAATCTTTTCAAATCCCCCTAAAAAACTATACATATGACACTCATCTACACATTTTATTCATTACTTATTTTTATAACCTATGGAAATGGAAACATAAGAATTGGGTGAGCTCATATTCTTATTAAGGGTAAACATAGAGGACAAAATTCAAAGATCATAAGTGATAATGAGCATATGGGTATAATTGAGGTTCATGAGAAACTTATTCCTAAAAATAATAGATCAAAAATCGTGTAATAAGTCTTATAATATCATAAAACATGAATCAAAATAGTTCAGAAACATGAGTCAATAAACATGAACTATGAGAGAATAAAATAGACATGAGAATAATCATAAAGCTATGGAATATCTTACAACATTGTCACAAATAGTAGAATATGGAAACATTAATTTTATGAGCCACACCCTAAGATCATAAGATAAGGATATATATCATATTTAAAATATGGTACATACATTAGTATAGGGGACACTACATTTATAAACCACACCATCAGTGTCCATGCTTATGAGCAACAAAAATCACTACTGGAAAACTAACCTATACCGACGGTTTGGAACCGTTGGTATAGGCCTCCAAACCATTGGTATTGCCTATACCAATGGTTTAGAGAACCGTAGGAAAGTAATCCATTGGGATAGGTCTATACCAACGGTTTTTGGAAAACCGTTGGTATAAGTAATATGAAAATCTATACCAACGGTTCCATAAAACCATTGGTATATATATTTCCAAAAAAAACATTCGCTGGTATTTGATCCCAGAACTTCCTAGTTTATCATTGAATGACCTAACCACTAACCTAACATGACTTTTGTGAACATAATTTCATAAATATTTATATGTATTATCATAATTATTTTAAATTTTGATTTATATAATGTTCTAGTTAAGAGGATCCGATAAAAAATCAAAGGACCTATACCAATGGTTGTCAAAACCATTGGTATAGACCTATACCAACGGTTGTCACAACCATTGGTATAGGTCCCTGGAATCTGGGAAGTGATGTTGAT
Source organism: Viscum album (assembly GCA_963277665.1). Lineage (NCBI taxonomy): Eukaryota > Viridiplantae > Streptophyta > Magnoliopsida > Santalales > Viscaceae > Viscum > Viscum album. Next base: position 360,914,803 of record OY728131.1, read on the forward strand.
ATTTTGGGGACTTTTCCCAACAGTTTGGCCAAACCGTTGGGAAAGCCTACCCTTTCCCAACGGTTTGGCCAAACTGTTGGGAAAAGTGGCCACAAATTGGACCTTTCCCAACGCTTTGGCCAAACCTTTGGGAAAGCCTACCCTTTCCCAAAGGTTTTGGCAAACCTTTGGTAAAATTGGCCACAAAGTGGGCTTTCCCAACAGTTTGGCCAAACCGTTGGGAAAGGGGGTATAGAAGTTTTGGAAAAGGTAACATTTCCAGTAGTGAATGTACTCACGAAGACTTTATGTCATGAGACATAAAATGTTAACTAATACATTGGAGGGTGATATAGGGAACCAAATATCATAATCCACACATATTTGTTCCATAAGAAATCAATAATTCATCATATCATAATGAACTCTCAGGAATAAAATTGTGTTTCATTTCTTATATCACAAAGAACCCATGGAAAAAATGAGTAACATTCATTGAATCATAAGTAACCCATGAAAAAAATGGATTTCATATACTTTTAAAATGTAATCATATAAGGAAACCATTTAAGATTCCATTAATAATCATAAAATTATATATCTGTGGAAAAGAAACAAGTATCCAAAGTTATTCAGTAGATTTTTAGGTAAATACAATTCAATCAAGATAATATAGCATGTGGTATTTAAACCGTATAGATAAAGGGTATATGGTTAATTAAGTAATTTCCCCAATAAATATACATATTGAATCTTATATAACACTATTAAATCATAGGAAGGAAATTTTGAGTGTTCATATAGGAAACACATTGTAAGATAGATTGTATTTATACATTATAGATGAATAGGAAATACAATACAATGATGGATAATTACTCAAAAAGATAAGGACAATAAATAATCCATCCATATAAATATAGTGTATGGTTTCATTTTTATAATAACATTGATCAATTATAATATATTTAAAATAATGTTGAATTAAATTAAAAACACCCTTTTTGGATTTTTAGAAAAAATCACTTTTGAAATAAGAAATATCCTTTATATTTTGAAAAAAATAGACTAAAAATTTTATAAAACTAGGAGAAATAAATATATTTTAGAAAACATGAAAAGTTATAGGGAATTTTTCATATTAAACAATATATTTATTATAAATATGTGTTAACGTGAAATAAAAATCTAAAAGAGTCTTTAGAAAACATCTCAAACATTATCATAAAAATAATAAGTTACAAGTTACTTTCAAAAGTTATTTTCAAAAAATTAAAGTGAAGATTTTGATAACATTTACCTTTGAAAATAAAATTTAATAATATATCCTTGAAAATACATAAATTTTATCAAAATAAATTTGGGTTGGAATATAAAATATTTGATTTTGAAAGGATGTGAAACCTTATTAATATTTTGAAGTATCTTTGTTGACAATCAACATCATAAAAAGAGCCACAAAACATCTTTTTTTAAATGTAATAAGGGAAATATGGAGGCCAAATTTTATAACATATAATTAGGCTTCAACTTATAAATTATAAAATTAATGGGAAAGGAAAATATGGCTAAGGAAGGGAGCCTGTCTTTGAATAAGGTGAAAATTATTCTCAATAAAGATATAATTTTTAGAAAGATATTTTATCAAGATAAAATATTTTAATTAAAATTCAATTTTAAAAAAATAGACGTAGATAGTACCAAGAAATAAACTCTTAAGGTGGAATAAACAAATCTTGGAAGAAATAAGCTCAAGGGGAAGTATTATAACCTAAACGAGGGAGTTGAGTTAATAATAACCCTTAAAACTTGGTTATCTTTTGAAACAAAATAAATTTAGCGTATGACATGATATGGCCCTTAAAACCCACATGAATATGGTAAAATATATTAATTATTAAATATTCACATAATAATAAATGTATCATGGTGCGCATTAAGAAATATGTCTCATGAAATTAAATTTGAGACCAAGAAACCCTTATATACTTAGAAAATTTCAAATCAAATCCCCTTGAAGGATATGATTTCAAATGAAAGCTTAAATACCTTGAATAATGATAGAATCATGATAAAAAAATATTAAATAATAATTATATACACAATTAGAAATAAAACATGGTACAAAATAAGAAATATGTCTATATGATGAAAAATTTGATACATGAAACCCTTATCTTGGTCCCAATTCATTTTGTGAATGAGATTATCTTCCTAGATAATAAAATTAAGTTTGTTAAAACTATTATAAGAACATTAATCATATATATTTTATATTCTAATTTTTATCTATTATCATGTGTTATTTATTTATTATATAGATTTTTCTTATATTGGTTAATTGGGGTTATTCATCCAATTTTTCTATAACTCTTTCTATATATTGAAAATTGTAAAAGCTGACATAAAATTTATTCATATTCATAATATTTATATATATTAATGTCCTATATTATTATATTATGACAAAATTCATATAGTTATAGGGGTTTCCAAAATGGACTCCAAGTATTAAAGGTACCTTGATATGTTCCTTTTTAGAAGCTAAATTAACTATGATTGTTTATTGTTAATATCACCTATAGAATGTCCAATATTATATTTCAAGAATCAAAAAAAATTATTATTTATATATTATTATAAAATACCACTATTAAATATCTTTCAAAATTCACCCATAATATAAATTAATAGAATCTTTATGTAGGTGTTTAAAAGGACCAAAACATGAACATGCAATAATTAATTGATAACTATGATTATGGGGTGATTTAGTAATAATATCATTATTTAAAAAGTATAATTTAATAATGTAGAATGTATTAATGTGTTTAATCATATTTTTAAATATTTTTAAAAATTAGATAATAGTATATGAAAAAATCAAATGCATCACTTTCGTGGAGGCGACATTCTACAAGTACACACGTAGGATGTTTTCATTTTTTTCATAGAATAATAGGAAGGTATTGAATGTTTTATAATTGATAAAGATTAATTATTTTATAAATATAATATTATCTAATTAATTTCACTTTTATTATAATACATGTTTTTTTATTAATAAAAATAATACATGTTATTCATGGAGGCGGTAGTCCGCATGTATGCACTATCGACATTCCTATTTTTTCATTGTAGATGGAAATGAATAAATAAGGGTTGTTACTTTAATATAATAAAATATTTTTATATTATTTAAACTTATTAACTTATATAATTTTGGTTATAAAATGTCTGTAATAGTAATATTAAGAAGAAATGATTAAGAAGAAGGTAATACTTACGTCGAGAGCTTGAGTTTTCTCTAAGAAATCTCCATAAAAATAGAGGGATAAATATAAATAATGGTAATAAATGGATTAGGAAGTTAGAGTGGGTTATTATAGGAAAAAATTTAATATTTTTATAATTAAATTATATACAAATGGTGTAACATGAAGTGGTGTAAGGATCCCCTTTTATAAGTGAAGAGGAGGGAAATTTTAGAAGCATGCTTTACATTTTTAATAATATAATGTTATTTTTCAATAGTAAATGACTCAAATAGGGAGAAAAGGAGAATGGGGATGAGTTTTGGTAGATATAAACCTCATAAATCCATTTATAACCATGTTTTTAACAAGTTTTAGGTCATTTACTCTTAGTAAATCATTTTTACCAATTTTACTTTTAAGGAAGTAATCAATTTTCAACCTTAGTAATTAATTTTAATGAAAAAATTTAAAATTGAACTTTTTACCTAATTTGAATATTATCATTTAAAATTTGAAACTAATTTTATCAAATAAAATTTCTAATAATGTGAAATAATAATTTTAATATAAACACGCGTAATGCGTAAAAACAATTTTTAGTAAAAGTCTGTTCTTAAGCTTAAGATTTTTGTGTAGGATAAAATTATTAGTTTTTTTATATTTAAAGAAAAAAATTGGTTCCCTATAAAAAAAATTTGTGTTTATTTAAAATCAAACCAAAATTTAATTCTACCAAATTAATTTTTAATTAAATTAAAAGACTAGAAATTGTTTTTTATTATAATTAAAATCTTACTTTTATTTTATAAGGTTAAACATCGGTTTTATAATTTTTTAAAAAAATATATTTAAAATTAATGAATTTATTATTTAAATACATATTTGTAAAATTAAATGGTTTTATAAATTTATACATCTTCCTTACATATTGATAAAGTAATAAAAGTTGTCATTTTGGGAAAAACTATTCGTTTCACTATTCATTTAAAAACTAATTATTTTTTAAAAATATTAAAATTTAATCTTATATTAATATTGAAATTATGAATACAAAAATGAATTTTATTTTATCAAATTAAATTTATATAATTTTCAATTTTAATTTTTATATAAAATCATAAAATATAATGAGAAACTATTTTGTATAGAAAAATAACTTCTCAAAATATTAACCATTCTTGTTTTTATTTCTTATAAATTACTAATCAAATTATTGTTATTATATTATATATATAATTTATATGAATAATATAAAATATATTTACTTTCTATATATAAGGAATATAAAAATAATTTTTATAGAAAAAACATTTTTGAAAAATGATCTCGTTAATGTTATCAATACACTGGTAAATAAACATAATTTTTTCCTTAATTTTTTTAAAAAAGTGTAAAATAAATGTGATAAATAACTTATTAGATTAGTAATTACCTGATTATATCATCCTAATTTCTATATAAATATCCCCTTAAGATCTCTGCCTAAGATATATGCATAAGTTATGCTATGGTGGTAGTCGAGGGTGGAGATTTCACTAGCATAGACCTCATGGAAATTTCCATGAGTTTTAATTTCTCTCACATACAATTTCACTTATACCACAACTATTTGAGTTATGATTGATATTGTTCTAAGGTAATCTGTATAGAAGAAACTTCCTTTCCAAGCTCAGAAAAATGAGACTCATAAGGGGTACTTACACTACCCGATGTTTTATTTCCTTTTTCTTCATTGATTTCATAATATGATTACTTTTGTTTATATCCACTAACATAACATCAATATTATAATAGTAAGATGTTATTTTAACATATCAAGGTTTCAGTGTTTCATGTATAAGAATCTATTAAAATAATATTTAATTAAATAAAATACATAGTGAAGTCTCGGGTCATTACCGTAACTGTGGCTTGTCAGTGAACGGTAAACAGTGTTCTTTATTTTACAAATATACATGGTTTTGGGTTTCATGCATGTTTAATCTTGTAAATTTTAGGTTTTTTATTTCCTTTAATGCTCTAAACAAGTATCATATTCTCCATATAAATCCATCAGTGGTATCAAAGCTTTACCAAATTATTTAATTCTAAAAATTATGTTAAGAAATTTAGAAATTTTGATATCGTGATTAGGTCATGTTATAGATCATTAGATGTGATTGATATTTTTCACTATGGATGTTTATATGATATATAAAAAATTAATTTTTGATTTGATCATCTTATATGATAGAGGACATAGTAATAAGTGACATAATTTAATACTTTGGCTTTTTGTGTGTTGTAGCATATGATATGGCTTTCCATAAGGGACAAAAACACTATGTCATGTATGAAAAATAGAGCATCAAATAACTTAAGAAATATTAATTCTAGTTGTAATATATGATATATAGGATACTAAGCCATGGTTTAATCTTACACATGCTACCACAAAATGCAATATGCACTACGCAATAATAAAACTGGGTTAATATTATGCATAAGTTGCATGCGCCGAATTAATCCTATATAGATGTTGAAGGTGATATTATAAGTAGTATATTATTTATCATAACATACGATAAATATCCTCCCTCGTGGAATAAGAAACGCCTTACGATATATGGTATATCATTAAAAAACTTTATATATATATTTTTTTATTTCAATTATGGATTGATTTAAATAAATATTTATTTATTTATAAATTATATAAGAAGTTATTTAGGGGTATTTATATAATTTATAAAAAATATTATAAATTAATTAATTAAAAATATTTTTCATTAACTAATAAAATGTATATAAAAATTTTATAAAAAAATATTCTTTAATATTAAATTGTTAATATTAAAAATACCTTTTTTTTTTAAATTAAAAATTGTGACTAACTCTTTAGATATAATACATTTTAATTGAAATTATATGATTAATTTACAATGTGTTTATAAATTAAAAAAAAGGAAATAAAAACAAAATAGTTTTCATTTAAAAATATTAATTATTAATAATTTATTAATTTGAATTGCTCACATTCAAAGTGCCTTCTTTGAAAAAATACTTAAACCATATCAAAATATATTTTGATAATTAATAATATTAATGTTTAAATAATATTAAATATATGATATTTGGATTATGTAAATTGTTTTCCTAATAGATTTACAATATAAAAAAATTTACATCTCATTAAATATCATATATTATACGTAAATTCCATATAAAATAATAATTTGAATAAGTTTATGTCACATATAAATATAAAGAGTTTATATTTATTTAATTCTAGATTTTCCATGATTCATGGTTAAATTGTAAATTATTTATAATTGATTTTATTTATGAATTGTCCTTAATGGTTTATCTCAATTATAAATATAAGAACTATTCATTTATTTAGTTTATTTTTGTTTTATTCATATTTTTAATTTTTATATTATAAATATATGCGTATTTTAGTATAACTTGATAAATTTATTCTATAAATTATCCTACATGCATCCAATGAGTTACGTGATAGGTATGATAATTGATTTATTTTTATTCTACCTTGACTTTGGATTATATTAAGTTATGATCTTGAATTTAAAATTTGATTTTATTTTATATATTTTACTTGTTAAAATTGTGATGGAAGTAAAGTCTCTCTTGAGTAAAGTATCCTTGCGTAGAGGCACTTTAGGTCAGACTCCTCACTGGCCTGGAGGCTTGTTCCAAGTATAGAAAAGTGGGTGTTGGTTATATTTCACTCTAAGATTACTATTATGGGGATTTGTGATTCATGTGATTATAATCCTTTAAATTTAATCGAAAAATTTACCTTATTTAGAAGATGAATTTGGATATGTATGAATATAGTTATATTTTAATCTAGTTTAGTAATACAACCTATGAGTTGTCTAATGAGTTACACATCAATATAGATTGAACATATTGATTTTTTGGAAGGAATATGATTCCAAAATAAATCAATATCAACATTCATACATGTAAATGGAATACAAGAGATAATTTGGTGTGATTGAATCCCCTTTAAAAAAACTAAATGTTAGATTCTTTCTCGAGTAAAAAGGTGTCAAGACCTCGATCATCAAATTGGGTAGATCATGCTAAAGATGGTTTGGGTGATTCTAATAGGATTAGGTGATGGTTCATGGAGTTTTATTTGGGTAAAACTTATTTTGGGTACCCTAATATTATAAGGTTATAAGAGGAATATAGTTTATTTTATCCGTATGACATATTAGAAAATGAGTTTTTCACTTAATTGTCCTTGATTCATATATGATATAGTTGGAATGATGTCCTACCAAAATAGTTAATTAATGGGATAAAAACTAAATTCACCCAAATTTTAATGAAATATGAATCATGTAAAACTAATGGATATGATAAAATTTTAAAAAGGGAAATCATTTTAGTGGTAGTATATTTAATAAAAGTCATTATTAAATAAATTTAAAACATGATAGTCATCTAATAAAAGATTCAATTTTAGATACTAATGGTTTTATATTTTTTTAATATAAATTCAAGATTAATATACATAAAAATGATAAGATTAATTTAATCAACATCTTATAATAGCATAAAAACCTAAGAATTGCTCTTAAGTAAGGATAAAATCCACTATTTTTTAGTAATATTTTCTTAAGTAACCGAATATTGAAGTTTTTCAACAACTAAATATAGATTATTATTTTTAGTATAGATGAATCCAATTGATGTCTTAATGGTATTTGATGTATGATGACTAAATGAACTTTATTCTCCTTTTATATACTCAATATGATTGACTATTCTATTTTCTCACAATGTTGATGATAAATGAAATAGGCTTGATAAGTCAAGGTTTTGGTGTTGTGTTGAAAAAAAATTGGTTAAATGTTGAAACACATGAAATTAAATAAATTATTAATAAATAATTATAAATTAACCATATGACCACCTTGATACCACTTATAGGTTTTGGGGGAAGCGGAAGCACCTATATGGCTTGGCCAACTTTGGTTTTTAGTATTTATTTATGAATAAAAATTATTGTATATAATGATTTATATTATGAATAATAAAATCCATATATTACTTTAATATATTAAAGGAAAAAATCAAATGATTAGGATATTCACTTGTAATTTATAATTAATTTATAAGCAGGTATATAATTACCTAAACTCATAATTTTTTATTCATTGATGATCTGGTTAACTCAATCTCATAATATCATCATTGCACTCTAGGATCCAAGTGAGGAATACCTATATTAGTGATCTACATGTGTGCTAAATTCTCAAAACACTTTCATGGAATCATTAGGTTCAAGAATATTCGATCATGATCGCTTACATTGTTCAAGGATGATCACATCAGAATTATTCTACGGTTATGAAAAAATCTTGATGTTCTATCAATGAATTGAGAGAATAAAGGTAGAGAGAATGTTGTAAATCTATAGAATTATCTCTAGGTATTGATAGAGATTCTATCTATCCATTTTTCACAAAAAAATGTGTTTTATAAAGTGATAAAATTTGATTTTTATAAAGGTTGGTCTAGGTTTGAAAATGTGCACACAAGCCCATTTCTAATTCCTTAATTCTTATTGAATCCCATGTATTAATAATAATATAACTATTATTCACTTGAAATGTTCACCACTTAATAATTTTAATAAATATCATTTTTATCAATTACAATCAAACTATTAAACTTTATCCTCTTATCCTCATCAAAATTTACCAAACCTTGAATAATGAATATTTATTTATTAAATAAATATCACTTCATTATTCATCGAAAAATATAATAAATATTATATTCTCTAAACATTTAGAATAAATATTTATTATTATTATTATTTAACACATTTATTATTTTAAATAAATTTTGATTAAATAGAATTGATCTACCAAAACTGAATATTTATTAAACCAAAAATTGGGAATAATATTTATTCTAACTTGTTAAATTCCACCCAACAACCCGAAGGCCTTAAAATATTTTTATTATTGATAAAGTACCCATTTAATGGAAGAAGGGAGGAAACCCAAAGGACATCATGTACTTAGTATAATCACACCTGAAGGAAAAAAAGAGTGAAAACCAAACTAAAAACTAGAGAATCCCCTCCCCATCATAATAGATGATGAAGCACTCCAAAGTTGCAATGCAAACCGGCAAGCAAGTGTCCTGTGTCAAAACACAAGCCTGATTTGATGGATGACTCCATACCCTCTCAAACAACCAAATCCTAAGAGCACTGAAAAGATTAAATTCCATCTTTGAATCTTCCTCAGGGAATTCTCCAAGTGATCAAGTCCAACTGTACTAACTTCCCACCTCCATGATCAAACAAAATAGCTTCCACCAAACACATAAATCTGCATCAGCATCCATCAAGTCTAAGATCCATAATTCACCCATACAACTAAAAATTTCAACTACAATAAAACCAAATCACTAGTATATCCAGAAGACAAACTAATGGGTATATAAAATTCGAACTCTCCCTCAGCAATCACCGCTAGAATTGAAATAATAAATCCATCATCTCGACCACAAGTCACCCTTTGAACACATCTGAAGAAATCAAAAAAAGAGGAAAACCCATGGAATATGAATCCAAATATTCTTCACCTAGGACTGGAAGATCCAACACCACATTGATGGAGCATCTCCATTAAGGGGAGCTGAGCAGGTTTGAGCAGACAACGCCACTCTGGGCTCGAGCCGAACAAAACCAAGCCACAGAAGAACCCACTCAGACTATCAATTCGGATGAACTATAGGAGGTTGAAGGTACCATCTGGGAAGAAAGGGGTCCCTCCAACGACGACACCACTTCAAGAACACTAAAAGTACACCAAAATAAAAACAAACGAAGCAAAACCAAACCTCCCCCCTCCGAATCGCATCGGAGTAGATGTCAAGCTGCATCAGAAAACACTTGAAGAAAAAGGTGATCCAAGACTAGATCTGGAGTCCAGAATCCATCACCAAGCCATGCCGCACTGAATCCAATCCTATACCCTGAAGCCAGAAATCATCTTCATGCTGACACCGAGCCGAAATACATCCGCCAGAAACCAACTCTGAGATCCAGACCCACCAGAGCTCATCGCACCGAGATCTTAACCACACTAAATCCTGACCGTGAACCTGAAACGTCAGTGAACCACTCTGACACCAAGCTGAGATCCTGAGTATCGATGCCAAGCCAAACTGATGATCCAGAGGAGGGAAAAAGAATATAATGATGAGAAACCTTAACACATGGGAGGGTTGGGGGAGACGCCGCTCAGAGGCCCGTGGAAAAAAATTATATACTTGTTAAATTCATAATCTAATTTAACCAAGATTTTGAATGCACATAGTGTGTGACCCTCTATGCCTCTTCCTTTGTGAAAATGGGTGCATACCCCTAATTTATAAGATCAGTATCAAGAAACACACCAAGGAACGCATAGAGAAATAATTTAATATCGCAATGACATAAAACCTCCTATGAATACTTACTATGTAATATAACCCATTTACCATGATATATCTAATCAAGGAGGTTGCATAGTGGTGTCATAAACCTACTTTCTCGATGTCACTTTCATTGAATTTAGAGAAATGAACTTTCCCATAGAACATGATGTACTTGTATTTATCTAGGTAGTTCCATTTCTATTAAGGGGGGAGACTATACCCTCATGATCAGAGTAGCATGGAGGTATATCAAAAATAAATAACATAAAATAGAGGAAGAAGTAATAAATGATAGACTAAATAGTGGAATAATAAAGTAAACTAAATATAAAAGATGGATAATGCCAATATAAAAGGATGAATGTATGTTCAAATGATGATATATAACTAAAATAGTAGACATATAGTTGGGAATTGATACATTACAATATAGTAATAAATAAAAGAAAATAAAATACCTTAAGGCGACCACCATGAACATCTTGAGATCTAACTCAGCCAAGTTCTCCTAACTTCCATGTACAAGCCAATCCAAACAAGAAATAATCCATGGTCCTGTAAACATAAGATATGCTTTAGGTACCCCAGTGTAATGACGGCTGAGAAGGGTGTGAGATATAAATATCATTAGGTTACCACGCATTGTTTCTATATCTAAAACCATTTCAAGAATATAAATTATTTATTTTTCAAGTATAAATATTAATAAAGAAACTAAATAAATAAATAACAGCCCGCTCATGTTTTAGAAGGTCGCCTTGTGGCTCTACCTGCTTTAGCTCATGTACAGAAAGAAATTTCTAACCAATAACTATGTATATAATATTTATATATATATAGTATAGCTATATATATTTCATCCACCTATATGGACCAAGTACGTGCGGACATAAGTGCCCATATACCTGGAATACTAGGTATTGGATGGTCCATAGCGCAACTCATTCATCTATAACCAGTCTTAATGAGGATATAAGCTCAAATCAAAGGGTATATGCCCTACATCTCATAGTGAGTGGTAGACGTCATGATCATCACTAGATATGGTGAGTGTGTTGTCATGTCAATACTCGAAGTCATGAGTGCATCATTATGCCAACACTCAGTAAAGGATGTCACACATCATACCCATTGTCCACATAGTATCAATGGTGTGAGACATCATTCTCAACACCCAATGTATGGGAGAGTTATATCGATATGCTCAACAAAATCTTTTCCATCATTCCATAGCCTATATCAAGGAATAATCATATTCATAATATTATCCATGAGTAATTACCTCTCATTATTTACATTTATTAATCCCAATTTTAGTTAAGAGATTCACAATTATAACAATTCACATAATCTATGCTTATATAATTATAACAAGAGGTGTGGAAATACCACACAATTCATTTCCATTTCTATTAAACCATTTTATTCATTCAAGGAAAACATTCCATCATGAAAAAAATATTTAAATTAATACATTTAATTTAATTGAAAAAACCATGGAAATCCATTTATCAAGGTTCAATGAGGCACTTAGAAGTTTCCTTGGTCAAATAGGGAAATTACCAACATTGAAATACCATTCATAAGTTAGGATAATCACTTCGGTGGTGCCTTGGTTCAGATAAACATTTATATCAAAATATGGATCTCCATTTGGGAATAAAAAAAATAGGTCATTTATAAAACATTCCATATGTATAACCTTAACAAAATCATGGAAAACATCAATGCCACAAGTCTTAGCATGATGTAATTCTCTATACATCACATTGTAATTTTGAAGGAAGTACACCTCATCTAAGGAGTTTTATAATGAAACGTGACATTTTTTAACAAGAAATTCGTTTAGAAGAATTAAGAATAAAATTTAAGAAGGATAACTTCAATCACCCAAGGAAACATTTAAGGGGTTATCAAACATAACAAAATAAACACAAGGATTCAACCTGGCACCTAGGACATTCCATTATCAATTGAAAAAAATCCTACAAGGGTAAATCCCATTTTTAATCCAAGATAAATGATTAGAAGCCTTATTGGGCATTTAATAAATAAATTATAAATGGTTCATTCAAGACGGTACATTCTAGGGGTGTTAGTGATCAAGGTTGGCATCCTCATTTTGTTAAAAAAGGCTCAATAGAAGTAATTAAAGGTTCTTAAATCAGTCTTAATTAATAAAAAAATTATGGAAATTCATGATAAAATTTTGCATTCATAACAATGGAAATATTTATAATTCAAGAGAAAATTTGGGAAAAATCCATAGACCACCTACCATATACCATGGACACTTTACTTATCCCATGTCAGGTTTTTAGTTGCTCCAGTTTGGAAGAAATCTAAGAAATAGATATCTACCCTGAAAATATGGAAAATGATCTCTCACCATGATAAATTGATCAAGAGGAAACTAAACAAATATTAAAAAATAATGAAGATATTGTAGAAGGGAATCCATAGGGACTGACAACACTCGATTTTGATGATGGATGGAGGAGTTATCACCCTTCCTAGGTTAGGGAGGAGGAGGAACCCGCAGTGATAAGAGGAGAGGGTCACATTACTAGGGAGATAAAGAAAGAAAAAAAGGGATCTAAAACTCATTAAGGTAAAAAGGGTCATTTTCACCCACAACACTGGGCCATATGTTTTGTTCAAACTATGTGGCTCCTGCTACTTGAAACCCTAACCTCGCACGGTTGTGTCGTATAGATTTCCCTAATCATGCACCAACTGTGTGATGAATAGTGAAATCATTCTACCTATTTGGCACTAACCATGCAGGAAACGCACATGTTTTGGGAAAATGTATTCATCCTATGTGGTTCAAACCTTCTCACCTACTATAGCCACACGGTATGAACTGTTGGGTTGCACAGTTTCAGACAAAACATATACCCTCTCTAGTCCTTCCCATTTTTGAGTTTCCAAATCTTGGTGCTCCTGAAACTTGACTGATCACATGATGAATGTCTCATTCCATTACCCAAGTATAAAAACACATAAAGTGTTCCAACTCTCATAATTATTTTCTAAATCTCAGTTCAAAGAACGACCCATCCACTAAATGCCAAAATTTGAATTCCCTTAGAATTCTACCTTGGCTCAAAAACAAGGGTCATTAATGAATGATTATGTAATGATTAACTAATGATTGGTGAATGATTAATGATTGATTAACTAATGATTAAGGAGTGATTAAATAATAATTAATAAATGATTAAGGAATGATTAACATATGATTATTTAATGATGAAGTAATGATTGACCAATAATTAATTAATGTTAAACTATTAATTAATTATAAAGTAACTACTTAAAGAATGATTAAATAGTAATTAATTGATCGTTAAATTTAAATTAAATACTAAATAACTATTAATTAATTAATTATTAATGATTGATTAATTAATGATTAAGACATAACTAACTTAGGATTAACTATTCCTTAACAAATGATTAAGTGATTATTTAACCAACGATTAATAAAATATTAAAGAATGATTAACTAATGATTAAATAATTATTAATTAATGATTAAAAATTGATTATTCAATGATCAAGGAATGATTAACTTAGCAATAATTATGATGAAGTGATTATTAAATAATAATTAGTTAATGATTAACTATTTATTAATGAATTATTAATGAATTATAAATGAGTGATTAACAATTCATTAATTAATGATTAAGGAATAATTAATTTAGGAATAAGTAATGATTAAGTTAGGATTAAGTAATTCTTAACTTAGGATTAATTAATTATTAATTATTATTTCACTTCTAACTAACAACTTAATAACTATTAATTAATTAATGCTTAACTATTGACTAAGTAATGATTAACTAAGGATTAACTTATTATTTTATAATGATTAGGTAATTATTAACATTGTATTAATATATAATTAACATAGGATCAAAAAAGGAAAACTATACAAAGAGGCTTAACCACACACATTATTTTTCACTCCTGTGATTTAGATGATTCATACCTTGCTGCACACCTGGTTTGAAACTCCCATTGGATATGCTTTATATGATTTGTATTCTCTTTATAAACAACTTAACATACTATTATGAATATTAAAAAAATTACAATGAAACATTAGTTTCATATTTGACGATATAAAAAACATTCTAAAATTTTATTAAAGTAATGATTATGTGGTTATCTGAGAAATGAAATCCCTATCAGAATATAATAAGTAGATGTGGATATAGAATAGAAGTACCTAGGGGTAAAACCCTTAAAAGTATTGTATTGAGCTCAGCTCAATTAGGAACTACTGAATGAAAATGGTCCTTATTTCACACTTGGTTTCACACTCCCATTAGATATACTTTAGATTATTCACGTTCTCTTTATAAACTAAAAAACATGACTTTAGGAATACTAAAAATTGTACTGTGAAACATTATTTTCATCCTTGAGTATATAAGAAAATGTTCTAAAATTTCATTCAAGTAAAGGTTGTGTGGTTATATAAGAATGAAATCTCTGTTTGGATACTGCAAGTGGATGTGGCTCTAGTACAGATGTACCTAAGGGTAACAACCCTAAAAACACTATATTGAGCTAGACTCAAAAGGGAAATGATGCATGGAAATAGGACTTTCTATACACTTAGTTTGAAACTCCTAGTGGATATGATTTAGATGATTCATATTCTATTTATAAACTACTGAACATAAATTTATGAAGATTAAAATTATGCTATGAAACATTAGTTTCATATTTGAGGATATAAGAAACCTTTCTAAAATTTTGGTAAAGTAAAGATTGTGTGTTCAACACTAAACGATTATTCCTCATTTTTAATATTATTTATACTATCATAATCTTGATAAAAAAGAATTTTTTACATAGAAAATATTTTTTCCCGTGTCTACTTCTATAGGGATGTTATTAAAACTGAGAAAGGATATTTTTATAGTACAAAACCATCAATAATTGTTAAGAAATATGATTGTGTAACCCTAAGAGAATATTAGTAAAAAAATGTTTGGATGTTTAAATCTAGAACCTGATTATAAGATCTATTCTATTATTTATAGACATTTTCAATTTCAATATAGGATATGGTATCTTTATTGTAATGTGGATAATAATGAAGATTGGGTTTAATAAACAAATTTATTTTCCCAATTGTCACATAATTCTACGATACAGTTATATGTTGAGGTTTCTAGTTTTGAGCTGTAATGTCCAGTTGTATGGAAACATTGGTATACAATATTCATTTAAGAAGGTTCATCCCAAGAAAATGTGCCTATTCCGTATGTTTCAGAAAAATAAAAAAAATAATGAGTTAGATATGATGAAAGATTATTTTGATGAAGAGGAAGTTTCCAATGATAGAACACGTGGAGACAATAATGACTAGGAAGAGAAGTTTTAGAAGTTGTGGATGAAGTTTCTATAAATGAAGTGGTTGTAAAATAGCCCTAATGTACAATAAATCATCCTTCCCTATTCGTATCATGGTTGGAAGCAATGGAATGTTTTCCTTAATTCAAATATAATGTTATCACACCATTAGAAAATTTTCTTGTTGTTATAGAGGATAGATTTTGTGAACTATACAAAACAATATATGTTGGGAGTGATTTTTGAAGAAAAGATTCCATGAAAAACATACTGAAATGATTTCATATTTAGATACATTGTAGATATTTAGTTTTGGATTCAAGCTGTACAAAATAAATCATATAGTGTGAGAAAAATAGTGATGATTATAGATTCCTCTTGAGAATGATTCCTGACATTTAATTTGGTGCTTGTGTAATTTATAAGATTGAGGTAGCTCATACTTTCATGAATCCAAACCTGACATAGTATCATACATCATTATATCCTGATTCAATGTCATCTATTATTATTGATATGATCAAGACCTTACATGATGTTCTTGTAGCCCTTATTAAACAGAGGATACAATAAAATTTTGGTTATAATATTTTATATTAAAAGGAATGGATGAAGAAACATAAGGAAATTATAAAGGTTTAAAGGGATTGGGATGAATCGTATTGGGTGTTACCACAATTACTATACATAATAAGGCACAATAACTATGTTTTATCCCATATTTATATGAATGAACACGTGTCTATAGATGATCAACTTAATCCCTATCATGTCTAATTTTTCAGTTGTTATGGGAATCTCTTCCATGTATTTCCACATTTTATTTCTAAAAATAGTTTATATATATTTACAGGATGTTTATAGATAGGAAATACATGGGTGTATTTTTTATTTCGACAACCCAAGATAGAAACCATTCACCTTTACAACATGAATTTTCCATAATGGAGAATTAAAATTATGAACAATAGAGTTTGTTTTTAGCATGTATCAGTAACCATTTCACTTAAATTTGGTTTGTATGTTTGATATTTTATCATCATCAGGTAATCAATGAGGAAATCAATACAGATCCTATTACATAGAGACCCTTGAATTCACATCATCGGTACTACATCAAACACATTTCTATCAATGTTCAAAAAACATTCCATTATGAACCTATGAATAAGACTATCATATATTTCTTATTTTTTATTATTTCAATGTAATTATAAAATTAATTTATGTGAAATATGATCACTTTTTTATAGAATATGTGCCAAATCCACAAAGGTTTGAACAATGATTTGAATAAATCTATAGGGCTAATTAGGTAGTGTATGATTATATGATGTGGATTCCAAAATAATAATGGAAATTGTAATAAGATGTGGGGAAGAGGTATAGACACATGAACAAAAAAAATTGGAGTGCATCGATGTAATATTTAATGGGATTCGCAAGTTACCTATAACTATCCTTGTTTAGGATTCATTTTATCAATTTTTTAGGTACTTCATTGAATGGGGGAGAAATACTAATGATGGGATTCGGTAGGGGATAAGGTATCGATGAAACTCTCAATGATAGACTGAAAAGAACATTGAAGAAGCTTCTTATTATTGAGTGCACATTTTCAACCGAGAAGACTTTAAATTTGATGTGAAAGACTGTCAGGACCCCATCACAGGTAGAAGCAGTCAATTCATGGTGTAATTACTGGAAGTGAGTCGCTATTAATTTGAAAACTTCTAGAAATTGTGGTTTCCATTCACACATGCCATTATAGAACGTTTCCCTATGAACATATCATGGAAAGAATATATTGATCTTGTGTACTGGCTGGACACCATTTCTAAATATTATATTATACCATGGATGCCTTTTTTGGAGTTTCGACATTTCCAAAATCCTAAAGAACATATAATATTGGTACTTGACATCAATAGGTTCTGACGGTAAGGGATACCAAAGTCCAAAAATATGCAAAATGAGATGGATGGGCCTTAATAATAAAGGAAATATTTTAGATGTAGAATATGTCATAGGGAGGGAAATAATAGGAAATGATGCCCTAATATTTCTGGATCGATTTCACACTCTTATCCACAATGATGTATTGTCTCTAATTTGAACTTTTAATATTATCAATTATATTGTTTAAGTATAAACTCCCCCATTTTTTATAATTTTGTGACAATTCATAATACTTTTACTATAAAATAATAAATAGTTCATAAATTATACAACTATTTATATAAATCACACACAAGACAAACATTGCTAAATGTTAAATAATTTAACATGATAAACCCATTTTGTAAATCATGATTTATTTTTCATAATAAGTCTTTCATACTCACATAATAAGGTATTTGAAAAAGTACATGTGATATGAAATTAATGTATAATAAAACTATGTAGGAAACACCATAAGGAAATCATGTGATAAAATAACCATGAAATATACCATCATGTGGGAAATGATACATAAATGAAAAGGCACACCATTTTGGATCTAACCTATTAGTATAGATTCTAAACATGAAATAAATCCCCAATCATTAAGGTGGATACAACTAATATAATATATGTGTGTGCTAATTTTTTTAAAGTAAAACCCCTTTATAAACCAATATTAAATTGAAGATTACCTCTAAGATGTAAAACTTTAATCAAAGTATTAGATGGGTATATAAGACCCCACCAATAACATAATGATAAAACATACCTATTTATGCCACAAGAATTTAAGAGAATACATAATTCCTTTATATCTTAATTACCACGTGGAAAAGAAACTAGTTACATGAAAATTTCATTAAAACATCATTATAATCCATCCAGAGAAAGAAGGTGGATCATATCTTTCGATCAATTCCCCAATGAAAGATGAAAAACACCAAATGATACTGACATAGATGAAAATAATTTTCTAAAATAATTATAAATATTCTTTGAGAAATTTGAATAAATTTCCTTTTCTTTTAGTAAGAAATTTTTTATAAAATAATGGGAATATTCATGTTATATACTACATTCTACCATTTGTAATATAATACTGACTATAATTTTATATTTATATTTTACACTTATTTAATATTTTTTTCATTTTTATATGTAGATATAGAGGATACTACTCTACTCACAGAGAAGTATAGGCATATTTCACATGAGGTGCTAGCAAGCTGTGAGGTTCGATGGATTAGGGTGAGTAGAGCACACTATTGCCATCACATTTTACCACCAGATGATATTATACCATACCTACACCATGATGTGTTTTGTAGTGTTGTTGTATCTGATTATGCATTCATTGGCCATCACCTTCTTGTTTCCCTCACCAAGAGGTGGAGACCCGAGATTCACACATTCCACTTGCCCAAGCGAGGAATGACTATCACCCTTGAAGATGTGGTAGTTATGATCAGTCTTCCTATCAAGGGTTTTGTAGTTATAAGACCCAAACATGGAGAATAAGCTGAGATTGTATATATATTTCTTTTTATTGACATTGTGGTAGATGATAATACCATAGATGGAGGTTCTTTATCTATGAGTTGGCTGGACATGCACTTTGTACATTTTCTTGTTGATGCTCATAAGAAGAATGTCATGCATCATGACTGTGCATATATATTGAGGCTCATTAGAGGGTCATTGTGTGTTGATCACTCTGTTATTCATGTTCACATGATGTATTTGGGGCTATTAGAGGACTTTTACCAGGTTGGGATATGCAATTGGGATTTTGTATGCTTAGCATACATATACATAATTTTTTTAGGACATGATAATTTGATCGTAATGATCTTGGGGATGTTTCATCCCCATTAAAATGTGGGAATGATAGTGTATCCCACCCCTATCCTCTATTTTTTATTCCAGAGCTTCATATTTATGAGATGTGTGATGCTCTGTGTGGACGCTAGTATGATCGCTCATATTTACTATTTTTATGCTAATATGAGTTGCTATACTCTATTTCTTATTACTTTATCTCTATAAATGTTGTATATTATAGGTGGAGTCAAGAACACCACATCACCAGGACTCTAAGACATAATTTGGGTGTAAACTATCCCATGTTGGATAGTCTACTTTCCACTTATGTAAGTATATATGTTATTCTATTGACTAATCAATTTCATACTATTATCATTTTTTTAAATTTTTAACAAAATATGTTAACAAATTTCATATGTCATTCCATATTTTATGGCTCCCATATTTGGATTTATTAGACCAATTTTCCACATACTTCACTGATGGGATTCACGACACCGCAACTATAATACCTCTCATTCACCTTCACATTTTGGAGTGTCACCATCCTTATAGAGTCTTGTGATAGTTTGGATTTGTCCAACATATTCTAGTTCCACCTAGACAGTCAGCAGTGCTTCATTCCATAAAGCTGTAAGGGAGTCAGGATGTCAACTAGCACCAATGAAATTCAGAGTATCTCAACCTATATGACATACATGTGTTTTTTTATAGATGGAATGTGTATTATGGGTTTATATTTATCACAATAGTTTAAGTGTAATCCAGGGTATAGATTGAAGTATATATTATATCTTACTCCAAACAAAAGAGGGAATAAGGATCTAGTAAGTCAATAACTTTACATTAGTTTTTCTATTGTACTTTTTAAATTCATTTTGAAACTATTTACAATATAATCAACTATAGCATATTATCTGAATGTCTGATCTTGAGGAGGATAATGTTTATAGCCAGGAAGCATACCCTATTATACTGGATGAGATGACTTTATCTTATCATGTTATATATGATAGTATATTTTATCTTCCACATCATGGATATGAAGTTCCTACTTAGGTAGAGGTGGTCCGTGCTCAGAACCCTTCTCCAGAAACTACTGATGTTGAGGATCCATGACATCAATGATGTAGACCACATCATGCTACATGTGAGGCTTAACTTATTCAATAGGCAATTGTTTCACCTATAGTAGTCCATCCTCATCCTATTGTGAATGTACACCAAGAGTCATGGGGTCTATTTATATTTTTAGGATATCGATAGTTTTAACCGGTTATATCTGATCTGACCTCATACCAGCGGTCATTTCCCATGCCTCTACCTTTTTTGACTGAGCCTTCATAACCCTTATAGTTCCCCTGGTTGATAATGGAAATTCCTTTCACTTATGTAATAGGATAATGATCAGGTGCACATGAAGAAATACAGATGCTACCTTATTCTGATGAGTCACTGACTAAGCAAAAAACATTCAAGGTTTCATCACTTGAGGAAGATCCCTATACAGCTCATCATACTCTACCCCAACACATAGGTTTTTGATCATGATACGAGCATCCCATTCACAGACCATATTGTGGGATGGGGGCTCATTATAGATATGATTGTACTCATTCATTTATATATTTTATATTTAATTAAAGGATTTTAAATAACAATGTATTTTATCCTCTATATTATTTTATTTCTATTAGATTAGTGAAATTATGTTTACTATCAAACATTTTTTAGTTTTTTATCCACTATTTCAATTTTCAATTATATTTTACATAAAGTTTAAATTTATGTGTTTTCATAGTCATAGAATATAGGTAACTTTAAAAACTTATAAAATATAAACTATAAATACAATCTAATTAAAAATTAAAACATGTCCTAACCATCTAAAAAAATCACAATAAAAAATCATAAATATAATAAACCAAAATTATTTTACATTACACAAAAAATATTTTTTTTAAAAACCTAACATTTACACATTAAAAATATTTTCAAATAAATTATAGTATAACTAACATCTAAATGGAATTTAGAACATTAAATAAACATTTAAAAAATAATTTAAAATAAAATTAATTTCAAAAAAATTATAAATACAATTTTAATTTTTTCAAACAACAATATATTGTACCATTAAAATGGCCTATGGAATTAATGGATTTAATAAGATTTATGTCCTTTAACGCTTTTGTCCAATTTTTTGGAAAAGTTATAAAGGAAATTCACACCATTGGGCTAGGAGAAAAATGTACAATGGAGTTAAATACGTTCACTCCATTCTATATTACTTTTAAAAAAATTAACCTTGGATTAATTTTTTTTTCAAAAAACGTATACAAATAACTTGAAGGTGAATAAAAGTGTGATGTGAAGAGGGAATGGCTCGATGAGGATGCCATGATGGGAAAAGGATGATGCTTTACACTCTAGTTAATATGGATAATATTTTTATCTTCAATGGGAATAAGGGATAAGGTGAGGATGATCTGGTGTCAGTGCACAATCCCCCAAATATCACGATGAGAAAGAAGGGGAGTCGCATGTGTGGGCTAATGACCAGCATGAACAATTTTAAAAAAAAATTAAAAAAATATAATTGTTAAAAAAAATTAGTTATAATGATAATTATAATAATGATGATTATATTATAAACATAATAATATATATATATATATAATAACATATACTAGAAAAATTATATTAATATAATTATAAGTAGAAGACTATAATTAAACAATTAATAATAAAATTTACTAAAATTAGAATTCATAGAAGTTACAATAATAATATAAAGAGGCCTGAGCATGTTTTTGTGTCCCAACCCACACACCTCTATTATTCAAAAGAAAAGGGAGTTTCAAAGTGAAAATGTGAGGTGAAAATAATTTGCACCAGCTGGGAATTTAAATATTATATATTATGAGACAAAAAATGGTGAGTATTTAAAACTCCCCAATAGTCAAATTTACCCCCAAAAACTTATATCAACAATGATTTTAATCATATGTCCTTTCATCCCAAAAAAACTATAGATCATAGATTTCAAACACTAAAAAACATCCTTCATTTTTTGACATCCTCAAGTAATCAACATCATAGGTTGATTGAGAATACATTACTAAATAAATTTCTATAATAATTTCATCCTCCATGGTAGCATGAAATAAAAAAACATGATATAAAAATCTAATATTTTTAAATTCCATCGACATGGTACCTTGTTGAAGATGGAACAAAATAATATTTCTTATATGGGATAAAACATTGTCACAGAAGAGGAAAATCATTCAAATTATTGTTTCCCTTGTGTTATAAATCATGCCTCAAAGATTCCACAAATTAGTTTAAAAAAATTATTTCTAATTCATAATCTAGCTTCGTAATGCATTCATATTAAGTGCCCCCATCATTTAATAATATATTAGTTCCACCATTACTCTTACTTGTGTAATTCTATACAGAGGTGCATTGTGGAATATGAAACAATTTATTTCCAAGGAAGATGGAGGTAATCAAAATTGGGATTTTGTTTCAATGATAATTCAATTTTTAAAAACATAAACTATTTTATTTGAAAATATTCATGAATATTTATATCCCTCTTCTGATATATTTATATGTTTGAAGTTTCATTCACTTCAAACCAAGGGTAAATATATTACTTAGGACCGTTCATGATAATCATGATATGATTTCTAACCTATTTCTATTGAGGAGGGTCCATTTTTTACATTATCATGTATCCCATATGATCTAGTAATAATGGTTCTCTCCAATTTGGAAAAATCCTTATGCTTCCTTATCAGCTTAGGGTGAGGGGAGATAAACCCATCTTAGTCCACCATTGGATTCATACCTTTTTTATTACTCAGGTGAAATAATTATACTTCAACATCGAATTCTTTTTCATGTACATCTTGAATAACTTCATCTGTGAAATTGGTGTCCTCCTGTTCCCCCACTAGGGTGGGTTCCTCAGATCTCCCACCAGAGTGGGGGAATCAACTCTCAAATCAGTGGGTACACCCAATATATTGTATAAAACATCAATAAAAACTAAAAATTATTCAGTCTCATGTGTGTGTCTCACATACTGATAAATATTCTGGTCATTGGCTATATCTTGAGTATGTTCTTCACCAACCTTTTCATCATCTTCTTTCTAGCCTCCAAGAATTTCCTAAAATCTAGAAGGCCCAGTATAGTTTCTAGGTTTCCTAAAATATCTAGTGTCATCACCTTTATATTCTTCCAGTTACAACTTATTATTCCTCTTTCTGGACCATGTTAATTTAAGATCAATAGGGTTCACTTATCTATCTTCACAATCATTATAAGAATTCCAAAGTTTAATATAATCACTGTAGTAAGCGGGAAAATTTTCATATTACTCCTCTTTGTTGAATCAATAGTTTCAATTTTGAATCCTGATTTGATGTCAAAGTAGTGGTAAAATGTCATTCTCATCAAAAAACCTATAAATCAAGGGTTTTAAATGTTTTTGTTTCAAAATATAATTTTAATTGTTGTCCAATGAGGCTAATAATTAGAGACAGTGAATTTTTTTAAATAGGTGAAGTTGTAATCTAGGGAGATAGAGTTGGGAAATAACAAATGGACATTCAGTTTAAAGAAAAAAATGTGTTGTATATTTCAAAATATTCATATTAAAACCCCTAAAAACCAATTATAGCCCCACCCAAATTCTATAATACTCATTCTCAAATGAGAATCGAAAAAAAATTAGAATATTTTTAAAAAATGATATATAATTCAAAAAACCCAATAGCTTCAAGATATTTCCTTAAAAAATTCAATAATGGTCTATATATGATAAATTTTCCAACAATCACAAACATAAATCTAAATAAAGTAATTTTACCTCATTTTCATTTCTGTGATATCCCCCAAACTTAAACTTTTTATCTCCCTGGAAAAATAATCTGAAAAAAACACACAAATGCACTATTTCTAAAACTAGAACAACACAATCATAAGTTCCAAAATTTTAAATCCATTTACCTATAAAATAATATACTTAATTTAAAATATCAATTGAAAAAAAACTTCCACTCTCATTATTTATAAAACATGAATCTACACATGTACATCATTCAACCTACCTCACCATCACTCTCATCACTCATGATAATTTTAATCTATGTTTTTCTCAATTCTCATACACATGAATGATTACCATATAATTTCTATGAATTTCAAATTCCAATTATTTCAAATCAAAATAATTCACTAATCTTTAGGGATTATCATTGGGTTCAATTCTATATGATTTTGGGATGGTGGTTAATAATGTTTTTTCAATTTTACGAAACAATGAGGTTTGTATCTTGAAATATGAGCATGATAAAAGTGAATCCAAATGTATCCCTAAATATCTCACTCCCTGACACTTAAAAGACTCATTTTACTAAATAAAATTATGATATCAATACATATAATTTGAGAAAGGGTACATATTCACTAAGATATAATGAGAAGACAAACATGTAAGTATCAGCTCTGAAACCTTATAAAATAGATATAATACAATATACCAAAGAAAATTACATAAGTATATCATACTATATAGAAAATCAATTAAAGTAATTCATATTAAAAACTCTCTAGATCCTAGAGTAATGGGTTATCTCTTTTATAAGTATCCCAAAAGGTGATGTTTTCCATGTAAGAACCTAAAATGTAGTCATTGTTTGGACCAAAATGAATTTACAATACCATATAAAAATATTCAACAAAGGAATAGAGATATTATTCAAAATAAAACATATAACATGTTGAGATAATTTTTATCCACATAAATCAAATGACTCATTATCCATCAAACAACCCTCTTCATGAATAATTATATCCCCTATACTTAGATTGAATATCATCATGAAAATGTTCAATATATGGGTAAGGATGGGTATCGGTTTTGGGATCATCCTAAAATAGATTATTTTTGAAGTATAAGGGATATAAAAAGGTAAAAATTCAAGAGTGAATTAATGGTTCAAAAAATCTAAATAAAACAAATAAATGTCAGAATTATTTTAGTGAAAATATCAAAAAAAATCGCTATGATGGACAAACATTAAAAGTTCTAGAAGAAAAAACATGAAAAGTATTAAATTGAGAAATGGAGAAATAATAAGTGAAGTAAAAATTATATAGAGTCATTGTGGGTGTGTAAATATAATGTTAGACCATATATATGAGAAACTATGAAAATAATTGTCTAAAAAATAAACCATTTTTAGAGAAACATTTTCAAATCATAGAATGATATCAACAGTCATATAAAATCATGAGATAGAGTATGAAATCAATTCGATTAATAATCATGTGATCATAATGATCGAAGAAAAAAATTATGTACTCAAATATGTTACTATAGAAATACAAAAATTTCTATGAGGGTTTAAGAATAACAGGTACAATAAAACATAATAGAAAATGTAACACTTCCTAGAGTAATTGAATATAGATGTGGAGAAGATTTCATTATCCAATGATTCTCTAGAAATGATGTAACTATAAAATATACAAATTTTAGGATAGAAAAATAACCTTTTTGGGTGAATAATAATTAAATTTTTTATATGATTAAATGGATCATTTTCCAATTTTACAAGATGTAAAAAACATGACCAATGAGATTTTTCAATCAAATGTTGACATAGAAATCCTAGAAACTAGAGAGGATCTTTTCACATTAAATTTATAATCAATTTAAATAGATTGGAATAAATAATACCACATCTTAGGATCATTATTTGATGATGTTGTTTATCATATGAAACCATTTTTAATATTATCGTCATTGCACAGGGAGGAACCAAAGTAGAGCCCCTTTAGAGGTGATCCACACATGGTCCTTTGATATCTGAATAACATTGATGGAATTTCAGGTTCTATCATGGCATATAAATTATCTTATGTTGTTCATATTGATCACTATAAGTTCCTTATAGCATGTGGGATTCTCTCTTATTCTTCTCATTCTTTAGAGGATGTGGGAAACTGGAATCTAGAGAGAAATTCAATGTGTACAACAATTCAGAATTCTTTATTAATACTACAAAATAAATATATCAAACTATTTATAGAGTTACTGTTAAGGTTAAAAATATTATTTAATTACACAAATGGACTTAAATAATATAATAAACCTTATCTGAATCCATTCCATAAAATAATAATATAATTATTATTTTATGGAATACACTAACTAGCGTAATGATAAATATTTTTTTACCATCTTGAAAAATAATATTTATTACCGGTCCTGATATTGGTTTTCTCCTCCTCCTCTAAGTTTATGAAATAAACAATTTAATATTTTATTTAATATTTTATTCATTAATAACTATTTTTTTACAATTTAGATAATAAATATATATTAAATATTCGCTAAATAAAATAAATATTTTCGATCAATAAAATAGGATTAAAATTATTCTTAAGTCTTGAGAATAATATTAATTCTAATAATTTAATTCAAATAGAATTTAATTGTGATCAATGAAATACATAATGTGTGAAATCTAAGATTATTTATCATTATCATTTGGTGGGATTACCCAAAATTAATGTCCAATAATGGGTCAAGGCACCCAAGATAAATTAATTAGTGTCTCAATGTCAATAATAACACATGAATGCTTACTGTATAATATAATCTTTTTGACACAATATCTCATCAATAAGGTTATACACAAATGTCATCAACCTATGTTCTTGATACATATTTCTTTGAATATTTGAAATAAATTCATCGTTACACTATGTCCATTGAATTTAATGTGATAGTTCCATTTCAATAAAATTTCCCATATATCAACTTTTATAAAGATGGAAGGGACAAATCGTTCCTCAAATAATCAATTAATAACACATCACTCATGATGCACCCAATGTATCAAAATTATCTATTAACTTTATTTTTATGGTTTATAAAATACATCAAAGTGTAAGAGTCATGAAATTCATTAATGTCTAAGGAATATTACGCACACTCATAGGTAGGAATATATGATGACACATAAAAAAGCATAATTCCTACATGTGTTTTTTTCTCATAATCTCCCATATTGGATATTACTAAGTGAAAAATCCATTAGAATATGTATCAACTACTTATGAGTACACACACTTGACATTAAATATTCTATGTGTCCCATTATATTATGTTACCTAAACATAGAACTATTTTAAGAATATTGTCATGGAATTTCAAGGTTATCATAATAGTGGGGAACAGTTATTACCTTATTAATGCGATAGATACACCAGGAAATTATTATATCAAATTCATGTAGAACAATAAAAAATATATAATAATATGTTTTATTAATATTCAAATTATTGAATATACATGTAATCCAAAGTATAAATAGTAAGTTCGAGAATAATAACTCTAACAGACTCCCACTTTGACTAGAGACAAATACCTAAGACTTTCATACTACAAAACCTCCCATGATGATCATGTTTCTTTTGATTTAAGTATTTATTAAATGGGTCAACCACATTGTATTCGAAGGATATTATTCTCACTATGACATAACCTCTTTGAGAAAAATCCCTCAAGGGATGATACTTTCAAACTATGTGCTTTATCTGCTAATGTGACCTTGTATCCTTTGAAAGATTTGTTGTAGAAGTATTATCACAATAAAGTATGATATGGTCATTACTATTTTTCACTACTTCAAGCTCTTGGATGAATTTTTGTGCCAAACTACTTCTTTAGCTACTTAAAACCCACAATATACTTAGAATCTACTATAAAATCTGCAACCATAGCTTGTTTTGAGATCTTATAGCTCATATCACATCCATTGAGTGAGAAAACATATACCAACTATGATTTCTGGTCATCTTAATCTATTTGGAAACTTTAATATTCATATCCTATTGGGACTAGTTCCTTATCTTCTCTATAGACAAGGAACATATCTTTAGTACGCATCAAATACTTAGGGATAATATTGACTTCCATACAATGGCGGTGACTTGGGTCATCTTGATATCTTTCTACCACTCTTAAGGCATAGGATACATCTAGCCTAACACATAGCATAACATGCATGCCTGAACCAATCTCAAACACGTATGTAGTCCTTTCTATCCTATATCTTTCATCATGTCTTTGAGGACACATTTTCTTGGAAATATGAATGTCATGTGAGACTGACAACAATCCCCTATTGAATTTTTCAATACTGAATCTATTAAGTATCTTGTAGAAGTATGTACTATAACTTAGTCTAAGAAACCTCTTAGATATATCAAAATGGATCTTGATACCATGAATATATATTGCTTCACCTAAGTCTTTCATGAAGAATAATGTGTTTAACCAAGCTTTAATAGATTGTAAGACTAATATTCCATTTCAAATAAGTAGTATATCATCGATATAAACTATGAGTAAAATGACCGCACTCCCACTAAACTGTTAATAGACACAAGTGTCACATTTTTTCATAATAAAACCAAATTCTATTATGGATTCATCAAACTGAATGTTTCATGACCTGGATTCTTACTTTAATCTATAAATGGATTCTTCCAAATTTCATACCTTGTTGGTATACTTTGGATTCAAAAACTCTCCAAGTTTTATCAATAGACACCTTCCTAAAGGTTCCTATTAAGGAAAATTGTTTTGATATCCATTTTCCAAATCTCATAGTCATGAAAAGATACTATCAAAAGTAGAATTATGATGGATTTCAACATAGATACTGGTGAAAGGGTTTCATTGTAGTCAATTCCTTGACATTATTTGAACCCTTTCCAAACCATTCATGCCTTATATGTACTGATTTTCCATTAATGTATATTTTATTATTCAATATCTATTTACAACCAACGGGCTTTACATCCACTAGAGGATCTATCAAAATCCACACTTGGTTTTGGTATATGGAATTCATTTCTGAATTCATAGCTTCTTTACATTAGGCAACATTTGGGATACTTACTGCTTCCTAGTAGGTTAGAGTATAATTATTATAACACCCCAAGAATACAAAATATATTTTATCTTTAAAGAAATTTTATTTATTTTATATCTTGTGTTACACACAACACTGAGTTTAAACTAACTGTGTTATAATATTAATATATTATTATTTAAATAAGAACATTATAACCTTGTTATTAAATTAGTGAGTATGAATAAGATTAACTAGTTTAAAAATTTAGATAAATTTACTACCCAATATAAATTTATTTATTAATTATTATTAAATAATCACTCAATTTTAATTAAATTCATTTTATTCATTAAAAATATGTTTTCTTAAAAATGATTATTACTCCTTTTTGTGAGAAAAAAATACATTTATTTTTTTGACTTCTAGAAATTTTATTTGATAAAATTGAATCCATTTTTTGAATCATAATATCAAAATTTACATATAGTTAAATTTTAGTATTTTTTAGAAAATATTAATTTTTCAGTGAATAATGAAAGTATCAATTATTGTAAAACTGCCATTTATTTTAATAAATTAAGAAATTTTAAGTTCCATTATCCATGAAATTTGATTTAAAAGTAAAATAAGTATTATTTAGTTATATTAAATCAAATTAAATACATTTAAATCATCTTTATACTGGATTTTAGTATAATTTTATTTTATGGATTTAAAACACTTTTTTCTGAAAAATGTTTTAAAGTGCATTATGTTTCCCCATTTTAACTAATTAAAGAAACCACCAATATATAATTATTTAAATTAAATTTATAGATTATATACATCTTTATTAATGTAAATTAATTTAATTATTATTTCCTTTTATATGGTTATTATAAGATCATCTTATGCTGGAAAAATGCATTTCATGGAAATAAATCAGTGTGCCTGTGGGATTAAATTTAAATAAAATTATGAAATGTCTGTAAATTTAATTTAATAAAATGGATTAAATTTTTTTAATCATAATAATTTATATTATATAGTAAGGTAAACTTAATTTTTTCATAATTAATAGTAAAAAAACATTAAAAAATAGTTATTCTGGTAAAAAAAGGGTAAAAGTGAGTAACCTTAGAGGTAAAGAGGATAAAATGTTTAAAACATGTTTATATTGAATTTTATAGGTGTATTCCAGACTTATCTCTCATACACACCTTTATTTGTCAAATTTTTTTTGAACTTTTCATGTGAGTGACATCCCATTATTGAATAGTTTTTGGTATTTACAAGAATATCACTCATCCTCCCTTATAAAAGGGTACCCCATATAAACTCCTTTCCTCACATCCAAAACATATTATTTCATCCAATACCTACCCAAATAACTTCCTTAATTTTCTATCCTTGTCATAGAATCTTTTTTATCTAAAATCCAATCTAGGAAGACTTTAGGTATAATTATAAATAGGTGGTTCAAAGAAAATATAATAGTCTTCACTGAGCTCATTCTTTATTCTAATTATTTTTCCTCCTTAAATTATGTATTAACAATTCTGATATAATTACACTAGTATATTCTATATAAAATAATTTATTATGTTTATGTAATAATATTCATTCATCTCTTCTTCCTCCAAATGGGAAATGAAGCCATACTTAGTGTGTATAGTGGACTACCCCCTAAAGAACCTATGTAATTCATTTTCTATCATCACCTCTCATGGATTTTCATAAGGATGAATTTAATATTTATATATGATATTAATGAAATATTAAAAAAACATAAAATTAATATATCATATACTTTCTTACCTTACCATCCATTGAAAAATGATAACACTCTTTATGTGTACGGTGGTCTATGACCTCACGAAGCGATGTGATTCATTTTTTTGTTACCACATCACATAGATTGTATATGTAACTGTATTTAAAGAAATAATATTTTATTTTTGATATTATTATCATTATATAAATATAAAATAATGCTTACCTTGTTTAAAACAATATTGTTGAAAATTGGAAACATTACACATGTGTATGTATGGCCTACTGTCTCCATGATTTTAATGTAGTTCATTTTTCATAAACATATTTCATGGTTATTTTTAAAATTATATTTTTTTAAAGAAATGATAATTATTTCATGATTTTTATTCTGGATATTATTTAATAATTTCCACTTTTATAATGGTCGACACACTAATGCCATTTTGAAATAATTAATTGAGCATCCTTAGAACACCCGACGTGGACATTACTGATTAAGTAATAAAATACATCATTAACATAAGTGAATTAAATGTTTTAATTACAAGGGATTAAACATTTTAAAGGTACTTATGAAAAAAATTGATATAATTTTATTATACATGAGATAAAATACTAACATGACAGGCCAGAATTCGAGATAAGGCTTTCATCTAAAACTTCCTTCTTTGAGACACATTCTATTTTATGAACTTGATTTATTTTAAGTGGTTCATCATATTACCCTTTGTAAAAAATATCATGAATCCTTGAAACTTCATGATATTTTAATTTACAATACATCTACTTCATTCATGGGAAGTTATGAGTCCAAATTAACCAAAGGGGTGAGGGTTTATGTTTCAATCTCATTTTAATTGGGATTATTTATAGTTGAATTTCCATTATAGGGAATTATTTGATCAAATTATAATAAAACCCTTTTATTTTATTATATATTTTTTATTCATGAAATTTAAAATTTATAGAATGATTTTCCTCTCATCATTACTAAAGATGATTGAGAAAAATTTTTTAGGAAAATCGACACCATTTCTCTCTTTGATCAAAAACCCTTCCTCTTCTATCTCTATTTTTTCTTTAAAATATTTTCAAAAATGTTTCAATATTATTATATGATTTTTGAAATTAATTTTTACTTATTTTGAAATTTTTAGAAATTTTTTTAAAGGAATATTCTTATCATTTCTAGATGATTTAATTTTTGACTTTGTAACAATGTGTGAATGGATTATTTTTAACTTATATGGAATGTAAAAAATTATATGTCTTTATTAAAATTATTTTATTTTAATATTAATTTATAATTTTCAATGGATATTTTAAAATAAAATTATTTACAAAAATATTTTGTGAATTTTTAGTTTTTCAAAAATGATTTTCAAAGTAGAAAGGTTATTTTCCTCAAGAATGTTTTTTAATATTTTTCAAAGTACTTTTCTACATCAATTAAAATAACCATTAATTTTATGGAATACTTATAAATTATGTATATATGTCTCTCAAATATATACAAATATTATTCTATATTCCTTTTATGGTATAATACCTAACTTATGATCATTTATCAAATGAATCCATTATAAAATTTCCTTTGATTATGATATGAAGAAAGATGGTGCACCCATTTTATTTTAATGAGAAATTATTATCTAATGACTCATGATTGATCTCCATTATTTGGAACACATAGATCATGAACCTTTTATGATGGGTGTGATCATATAGCACTCCAATGCATTGGGTAATGTTTTAGTCTCATGAGACATCATGTATGGGATTGAGGAGTAAACTTAATCCTTTTTGGGACTATTTCCATCACATGATATTATCTTAGAAGTTAGCCTTGACTCATGTTTATGTCATTTTTTGTGTTTCTACCACATTTTCTATGATACCATGATCTTATGATACCATTTTTTATGTTATGATTTTGTTTTATTACTCATGATCATTCTATTTTATGATATCATGATATATCTTTTACTCACATGTTATGTTTCTATATCTTTTTTATTACCTTATTGGGATTATTAGCTTTCCCATTTCATTTATATATTCCCTAGGTTATCCCATGCAGTTTTAGGATCTCAAAATAATTTAGGATCTCATTATGGTGAAGAAAATAAATAAATAAGGATTCCATGTTTTAGTTTCATTTAATGTATTATGATCCAAGTATTAAAAATACACTAGGCCTCGTGATATTTTGGATTGTAAATGTTGGATAATTATTTTTAAAAATCATGTAATAATATGTGAAAAAGGTTTTGGTCTCTATAGTGGGTATCAGAGAAAATTTTTAGTTAACCTTTGGAAACTATCATGAGGAAACATTAATGAGAACCCTAGGGATAAGTCTATATATTAGACTAAGTGTAGAAAATATAACAACCCTCATATTTATTACACACTTTAACATGATTTATTACATAAAATTTCACTTAAGACAAATTTGAGGATCTGTAGGTCTAGTTTATTTGGGGATTAGGAACATAACATGACAAATTAAGACACGAAAATACAACATCTTAATTGAAAACTTCTTTTACATTACCACAACATTCCTTCATACTTAGAATTGCATTGGATAACCTTAGTACATACATAAGAAAAGGGGGAGCTATAAAGCCTAATAAGAGAGTAAAAGGGAATAACATTAATAAGAAATACATGTTAGGAAATTTTCATATCAATTGAGCATAAGAGAAATATGAACATAAAGTCATGATATTGCATGATTATCATAACATGGAAATGTGGCAACAACATTTAACATGATATTAGAATGATCCAAGGCTCATTGAACATGAAGCATGATTAAAATATCATTGTACTTTAATTAGCATGAATAAACCCTCATTGCACTTGTCGTATCATGATACTAATCTTTACCCAATACATTGGAGCGCTATCAGGGCACACCCTTCTTAATCATTTCATTTCATGCATAAGTGTGCCACATAGATCATACAACATGGATTCATTAAAAATAATCATTTATTAAATGATAAAGGAATGTGGAATTAATACATGAACTATTTAATCAATAAGTAAATGTGCATAAAGGTTAATACCCTTGATATATAAATGGGAAAGGTATTCACTACACAATGACTTTGTCTTGGAGAATCGCGATGCAATTTCGGCAGCATAACGGCGTGACATAAGAATTCATAAAAATGCTTGATGAGAGAGAAATGTATATCTCATAATATTTAAATTAAATGTACAGTAATTGGGTCATATAGATATATGTACCAACGTATTTAATGGAATTTAGATGCATAATTTAAAGGAATTTCTTGAATGTGAATGGGAAGAGAGAAATTCCTTACGGAATTTTAGCATGGTAACAGGTGTGCATGGGAGGCATTAATGAGAGATAAAGAGGTATATAATAATTAAAACATAAATAGGTCAGTATGGGGGAGGTGATAAATCATACCCCAACATTTTTAATTGAAAAAAAATGGTATAACAATATAAAGAAATTTGGACAAAAAAATAGAAAGGAAAAAAATACTTTACTTGGAAGTGTGATCCCAAAGGCTTGGGACAGGCTTAAAAGAGGCTTATAGGGAGCTTAGGGAACCTTGGGAGGATTCTAGAGAGATTATTTAAGAGTTTAGTTGAGCTCCAAAGGTTTTTAGTGAAGAGAAGTAGGATCTTGAGTGGGTTTATATATGAAAGGAGATGGAATTCTTTATTATTTAGGTTTTGGACACTACACATTAAACTAATCAAAACCACAAACCAACCCATGGTTTTTGCCCATGATTTTTGTAAAAGGGGAGTGGAAAACATTATTTTATAATTACAATGGCAGAAACTATTAAAATATTAGGTTTTCTTATGTGGAGGTGAGTCACACTCTCAAGGAAATCATTTTAAAAAGTTAAAATGTTTTATCAGTCTTGGAGGGTCCACTAAGGCACCATAAAATTAATCAAAAAAATCTAAAATCACGTTTTTTAAATGTAAAACATATATTTACCGGAAATACCTTTTATAGTATTTTATTATATCACTATTGTATCATTATTATGTCATAAAACACATTATATTTTTAAACGGTATTTAATTTTTACCCAAAAATTCGGTTGTCTTAGAAAATTATGAAAAATTCACCATTGGATAATTTAGATGTCCTGATTCCAAAAATAATATTCATTTTATCTAAATAATTTTATAAATATGTGATTTTTTACTTTTAAAATAAAAACCGACATTTATCGAAAATTCATGGGTTTTAACAAAAACAGCTTTCAAACCTTAATAAAAATTACGATTGTATTCATAAAAATTATATGATAATTTTTATTTAATAAAAATTAATTTAGTAATAATATTTTATTAAAATATTATTTAATTAAAAAATAAATTAATTCATTAAAATAGATTTCTTAATTGAATATTAACTAAAAAATAATATTTGTTCTTTAAAAACTATTTATAAGGTAACAATAATAAAATTAATGTATATTATTTATACAAAAAAACTAAACATAATCCTAGTGCTAGGGTATTGTTACATAACCCCTTATAACACCCGTATAATACCTAAGGGTAAGGTGTGCGATGGTGACAAACTCTTGGGGTGGCTCAAATAACATCGCTTGGGTGGTAATCTCTATTAACTTCCACTTCTCTCGTAGGCAGTTCTGTTCAAGATTAACTTTTTGAAGCTCAGCTAGGGATTGGTCAATAGAGAAGCATAGTGATTCCACCTCCTTTCTGAGCTTTGAAAAATGGGCTTTGTATACAGAAATTCTACTGGATTAGGTCATCGCTTCCTTTTTCTGAGTAAATTGGATTTTTTAAAGCCCTATATTTATACTAATCATGTGACCACTATTCTATAGCTATATTAGAAACGATAAAAATTATTAATGTTATTTTGAAATCCAAAAACATAAAACCAAGGAAGTGCATATTTTTTATAAACATTTTACATAATAATACATTTAATTATATTAAGGGGAATTTTCATTAATAAAAGTTTGGGTCATTACAATCTTCCCCCCTTAATAAATTTCACCCTAAATTTTTTTTCCCACACTAAAACATATTCAGCTAACTCTAGTTCATAACTTCCTCTAATTCCCATGTTTCCTCTTTAAAATTTTTGGTTTCTCCACAACACTTTCACGAGGGGCATTGTCTTATTTCGTAGAACCTTTTATCTATGATCTAATATCTTCACCGGCTTATCTTCATAGGAGAGGTCATTATCCAATGCTACCACCTATGGATTGAGTACATGAGATGGGTCAGGTATGTAATTCCTCAAGAGTGATACATGCAATACATCTTTTTTTTTGGGATAGGTTTGGTGGGAGTGCTAGTCAATAAGCCACTACTCCAATGCAATCATGGATCTCAAAAGTTCTAATGTGCCTTGGAATAAGCTTTCACTTCTTACAAAATCTCATAATTCTTTTCCATAGTGATATGCAGAGGAATACCATGTCTCCAACATCAAACTCTAGGTCTTGTTAATGATTATCATCATATCACTTTTTTCGACTCTGGGAAGCTTTAATGTGCTGCTGGATGGTTCTAACCTTCTCCACCATTTCTTCAACCATTTATGGACCTATGATTTTTCGCTCCCCAACTTCATCCCAACATGTCATTGTTGTATACCTCTTACCATAAAGGGATTCATAAGGATCCATTTGGATTCTTGAGTGGAAACTGTTATTATAAGAGAACTCAACCTGAGGAAGATGTTGATCTCGTCCTCCTTTGAAGTCCATTGATCATGATCTCAACATTTCTTCAAGTGTTTGGATAGTCCGCTCATATTGGTAATTAGTTTGAGGATGATAAGTTGTACTGAAGTTCAGATCAGTATCCAGAGCATGTTGAAGACTCTTCTAGAACATAGAGGTGAATCTTGGATCTCTATCAGATACAATACATAGTGGTACTCCATACAGCCTTACCACTTCTTTGATGTCTATCCGTGCCAGTTGATCCAATGTGAAATCCTCTTGAATTTCAATGAAGTATGCAGTCATTGTAAGACAATCCACAACAACCTAGATATTATTGCTTCCTTTGGATGTCTTTGGAATTCCGATGACAAATTCTATGGTGATGTTCTACCATTGCCATGTCGGTATGGGTAATGGTTGCATCATCCTTTTAGACTTCTACCTCTTATCCTTCACTTACTGACATACCAATCACATTGATGTATACTCAGAGATCTCCTTCTTCATGTTATCCCACCAATAATGCTCTCGGATATCTCGATAAATCTTTGTGTTTCCTAGGTGAATGGAGAAATTTGAACTATGTGCATCATCCAAAAGTTCTTTCTTTAACTTAGGATTTGATGGAACACATAGTATTGAGCCAAATATAACAATTTCTTCTTCATTAACATTGAACTCTGAGGATTTCCCTTTTCTGATAGTTTACACTTTCTTCTTAATTCTCACATCATCCTTTTGAGCATCCTTTAACCTTTCCAAAAGAGACGATTGAGAAATCATTTGTGAAAGGATTGATAATGTTCCATTATTTAGGATTCCCATGTTCATCCTCATAAAATATAATAATATTAGATTCTTTTCAATTCTCATCAATGATAGAATTGTTGGGTCCTTTATACTTAGAGCATCTTCCACCTTGTTCACTTTTTCATGGTGGTAATAGATTAAGTATTCATAGTATTTGATCAGCTCTACCCATATTTTTTGGTGCATATTAAACTCTTTCTATGTGAATATATACTTGAGGTTTTTATGATTAATATATATTTCACACTTCTCCCCAAAGAGATAATTTCGCCAAATTTTCAAAGAAATTATTACTACAGCCAAATCCAGATCGTGCGTTGGATAGTTTTTCTCATGAAATTTCAATTGCCTTGAAGCATAGGCAATGACTTTGTCATTTTTCATCAACACATATCCTAGGCCCTTCTTCGAAGCATCATTAAATACCACAAAAAAGTTCTCCACTTCTGGGTAGTGTGAGAACGGGTGCAATGATAAGCCTCTTTTTCAACTCCTTGAAGCCCTCTTCGCATTCATCTCTCCAAGAAAACTTTACTCCCTTACGAGTTAGCTTGGTAAGAGAGTTGGACAATCATGAGAAATTTCTCACAGATCAGCTATAATATCCAACTAACCCCAAGAAGCTACAGATATATGTCACCGATATTGGCCTCAGTCATCCTCAATTGTAGCTGTCTTGGAGGGATCCACAACTATCTCATTTCTTGTGATGATATAACCCAATAATGATACCTCCTCCAACCATAACTTACACTTTTTGTACTTTGCAGAGAGCTTCTCCTTTCCCAAGGTCTCTAGTACAGTTCTTAGATGCTCCTCATGCTCCTCCTTGGTTTTGGAGTATATTATAATATCATCTATAAAGACTACTACAAATTTGTCATGGTAATATCTAAAAAATCTATTCATCAAGGCCATAAAGATTGCTAGAAAATTAGTGAGTGTGAAAGGAATTACTATGAATTCATAGTGCTCGTACCATGTACGAAAAGCAGTCTTGGGGATATCCTCCTTCTTCACCCTTATTTGGTAATATCCCAATTGGAAATCCATCTTAGAGAAATATTTTACTCCACATAGCTGATCAAAAAAGTCATCAATTCAGGTCAGAGGATACTTGTTCTTTATCATGATTTTGTTGAGATTATGATAATAAATTCAAAGGTGCATTGAACCATCCTTCTTCTTGATGAAGAGTACTGGTACACCCCATGGTGAAGCACTTGGGAATATAAACCCTTTATCCAGATTCTCTTGTAATTGTTTCTTTAGATCCTCAAGCTTCACAACAGATATTCTATATGGAGTCTTGGATATTGGCAATGCCCTAGGTATAATATCAATTGAGAATTCAACATCTCTTCTAGGAGGAATACTATGAAATTCCTCAGGAAACACTTCAGTGAATTCCCTCACAATAGGCATGTATTCAAGTATGGTTGCTTCCTTAGACTCAATCATCTAAGAAAGATATACATGCTCATAGGGTAGTAATATCCATGCTTGAGATGATGGTGCTAAAGATTATTCATCCTCCTCCTTGTACTTGTACAAAATCGGGGGTTGATTTTCCATATAGAGAGTGATTTCCCTCTCATGGAAATTTATGTTGGCTCTATATAATGAAATCCAATCCATGCCAAGAATTGCATAAAATTCCAACAGAGTGAGTATGACGAAGTTTTCTGAGAAGTTTAATCCACAAATTATGATAGGGTAGGAGTTATATTCATCGGATGCAATGATTTTCTCGTTTTCCGTTCTCACCGACATATTTACTTCCATGATTTGTGGTGGTATTGGTATTGTTATACTAAAATTTTGGGATATAAAAGAATACGTAGAACCAGAATTAAAAAGTATGTTCTCTATTCTTGAATGAATAACTAGTATACTTGTAACCACATTGTTTTCAGGGCTCACTTCAATGGTAGTGATGGAAAAATCTCACCCTTGCTACCTTAGAGGTTGTTGATTACCTCTAAAACCCCTTGTCTTAGGGAACTAGTTTTAAAAGTGTCATGGTTCTTTGTAGTTGAAGCAACGAACAATGCATTAAGGGTTGAACAGAGTGTTTCCCTCCTCTGTCATAGTAGTGGGTTTTTTTGTCAGCAGTTAATAGCCAGGTGCCCTTCTCTTCCACACCTAAATCATTTTCTCATCCCCTTCAATCAATTTCTGGGGTGATTCTTTCCACAACTTTGGAAAGTGGGGTTCTAGAATTTATTAGCACCATTGGATTTATCCATCAGACTGCCATAATTAAAATCCACCTTATGCTTATTATCCCCATGATACCCCTGAGATTTTCCGATCTCCGTTTCGACTTTGAGGGAACATCAGACAATTTCCTCATAGCTCTTGAAGTCACAGATCACTAGGGATTTCTATAGGCTAGGTTTTAGCCCACCAAAGAAGTGGTCAACCTTGAATTCAAGGGTAACGACAAAGCCAGAGGCATATTGTTCAAGCCTTGTAAAGTTTGTCTCGTACACTCCGATGGATTCATCTTCTTTTTTCTCGAGGGAAAGGAAGTATCTTTCCATCTTAAGTCAGAGGGTATGAGGAAAATATTTATTGAAAAACATTTTCCGTAAATCCTTCCATTCCAATGCCTCGATCTCCTCCTTAGGCTTCATATTTTTTATCAATTTCCACCATTTATCAGCTTCACCCTCTATATGATAATCATACCAAAGAAACTTCTCTTGTTTAGAACATTGAAGGATGGAGAATATCTTTTCAATTAATTTGATCCATTGTTTGGAAATTGAGGGATCAGATGATCCATTAAAAGTAAGAGTTCTTTGTCTCATGAATCTCTTGATTGTGACTTTTTATTTCTTAGGGGGTTGAATGTTCCTCTTGACCCATGTTTCTATTAAAAACTTGAGTTAACTGAGATAGTATTATGAAAAATTTTGTGATTCCCACTCCCATCAGATTCGGCATCTCATTAGAACAGTCATTACATTGATCTTTACATCAGTTGTTATCCTGAGTCCTCCTATTACCGGCCACTAACTGTAATAAAAGGAAAGTTAGGGGTAAC
This sequence comes from Viscum album, assembly GCA_963277665.1. Taxonomy (NCBI): domain Eukaryota; kingdom Viridiplantae; phylum Streptophyta; class Magnoliopsida; order Santalales; family Viscaceae; genus Viscum; species Viscum album. The sequence continues at coordinate 360,955,928 of OY728131.1, forward strand.
ACATAAAGGGTAATCCAAATACAAAAACAGATGACTTATAAATTACTTTTATTTCCTTAACTTATGAATTTATAGGCTTCAATCTATGTTATCCATGATCTACTTCCCAACATATGCTCTTAGGGGCATGTTTTTTATTCCCTTAATAATGGTTCATACTATGTTTATGAATTTACCAAATCATATCCCTCAGTAGTTTCATAACCAAGAGTGAGGAAAGGATCATTTTCTTGTACCAGTTCATGTTCGAGTATAGCTCATAATGGTGTTTTCAGGTTTTACCCCTAGATACATTTGTTCTAGAGCCGCCTCTACCTACTCGTATCTAGATAGGGATATATTTGTTTGATAAACCACAACTAAATACTCACAAAAATTTAGGGATTTTTTTATTATACATAGTCTTATCCCTAAGGATTTCACTAGGTTTTTCTAATCCTAATCCCAAAAATAACTAAACCTATCCTCTGATACCAACTATAACAACCCCACTCTTTATTACACACTTTAACATAATTTATTACATAGAATTTCACTTAATACAACTCTAATGATCGAGATGTATAGTGTATTTGGGGCTTAGTAACATTACATGACATGTTAATACACAAAAATACAATATATTTATTGAAAACCTATTTTACATGACCACAACATTCCTTTATACTTAACATTACATGGGATAACATGAGTACATACATAAGAAAAGGGTGAGCTATAAAGCCCAGTAAGGGAGTAAAAGGGAATATCATGAAGAAATAATATATGTTATGCAATAGGCATATCAATTGACCATAAGATAAATATGAATATAAATGCATGATATAGCATGATTATCATAACATGGAAATGCGGCAAGAACATTTAACATGATATTAGCATGAGCCAAGGGTCATTGCACATGGATCATGAATAAACCCTCATTGAAATTGAATTATAATGATTAAACCCTCATTGAACTTGAATTATAATGAGTAAACCCTCATTGCACTTGTTGTATCATGATACTAATCTTTACCCAATGCATTGGAGCGCTATTAGGGCACACCCTTCTTAATCATTTCATTTCATGCATGAGTGTGCCACATAGATCATACAACATGGATTCATTAAACATAATCATTTATTCCATGATAAAGGAATGTGTAATTCATACATGAAACTCTTTAATAAATAAGTAAACATGCATAAAGGTGAATACCCTTGATAGAGAAATTTTCATGGTATTCACTATATAATGACTTTGACTTGGAGAATTGTGGTGCAATTTCAGCAGCATAACGACATGACATAAGAATTCATAAAAATTGTTGATGAGATAGAAATGGGTATATAATAATATTTACATGAAATGGATAGTAAGGGGGTCATATAGATATATTTCCCATCATATGTAATGGAATTTAGATGCATAATTTAAAATAATTTCTTGAATGTAAATGAGAAGAGAGAAATTCCTTACAGAATTTCAGCATGGTAACGAGTGTGCATGGGAGGCATTAATGAGAGAGAAAGAGGTCTCTAATCATTAAAACATAAGGAGGGAAGTATGGTGGATTTGAGAAATTATACCCCAAAGTTTTCAATTGAAAAAAAAAGATGTAACAATATAAAGAAATTTTGACAAAAAATAGAAAGGAAGAAATCCCTTACTTGGAAGTGTGATCCCAAAGGCTTGGGAGATGCTTGAGATAGGACTCTAGGGAGATTGGGGTGCCTTGGGAGGATTATAGAGATAGGAGGGAAGATTTTGGTCGATCTCAAAAGGTTTTTAGTGAAGAGAAGTGGGATCTTGAGTGGGTTTATATAGCAAAGGAGAGATAATTCTTTATTATTTAGGTTTTGGACACTACACATTAAACTAATCAAAACCAAAAACCAACCCATGGTTTTTTCCCATAGTTTTTTCAAAAGGGGATTGGAAACATTATTTTATAAGTCCAATGGCCGAACTTATTAAAATATTAGGCTTGCTTATGTGGAGGTGAGTCACACTCTTAAGAAAATCATTTTAAAAAGATAAAATGTTTTATAAGTATTGGAGGGTCCACTAAGGAACCATAAATTTAATCAAAAAAATATAAAATCACATTTTCTTAAAGTTAAAACATATATTGTCCAAAAACCTCTTTTATATTAATTTATTATATCACTATTGGGTAATTATGAGGTCATAAAACACATTATATTTTTAAACGGTATTTAATTTTTACCCAAAAAATCGACTGTCACAGAAAATCATGAAAAATTCACCATTGAATAATTTAGAATTCCTGATTCTAAAAATAATATTAGTTTTATCTAAATAATTTTATAAATACGTGAATTTTTACTTTTAAAATAAAAACTGACATTTATCAAAAATTCATGGGTTTTGAAAAAAATGAATTTTAAACCTTAATAAAAATTACAATTTATTCATAAAAATTATATGATAATTTATATTTAATAAAAATTAATTTAGTAGTAATATTTTATTAAAATATTATTTAATTCAAAAATCCATTAACTCATCAAAATAGATTTTTTAATTGAATATTAACTTAAAAATACTATTTGTGCTTTAAAAACTATTTACAAGGTAATAATGATAAAATGAATGTATATTATTTATACAAAAATACTGAAAATAATCATAGTGCTAGGGTCTAGTTACATAACCCATTATAATACCTGCATAAGACCAAAGGGTAAGGTGTGTGATGGTGAAAGACTCTTAGGGAGGCTTAGATAACATCGCTCGGGTGGTAATCTCTATTAACTTCTACTTCTCCAGAAGGTGGTTATGTTCAAGCTTAACGTGTTGAAGCTCAGATTGGGTTTGGTCAAGAGAGAAGCCCAATGAATCCAACTCCTTTTTGAGCTCTGACAAATGGGATTCATATGGAGCAATTCTACTAGATGAGGTCATCCCTTCCTTTTTCTAAGTAAATTGGATTTGTTAAAGCCCTATATTTATACTAATTGTGTTATCACTATTCAACGGTTATATTAGAAATGGTAACATTTATTAACAGTATTTTGAAATCCAAAAACATAAAACCAAGGAATTTTATATTTTATATAACCATTTTACATAATAAGACATTTAATTATATCAAGAGTAATTTTCATTAATAAAAGTTTGGGTCATTATAAAAAATTATTCTAGAATCTTGGTGAAGTATATAGAAAGTATTTTCTAATCAATTACATCCTTTTATAGATACTAAAAGTGGTTTTAGTACTAGAATAGATGTACCTATGGATAATAACTCTAAAAAGGGTGCACTGGTCTTGACTCAATCATTACCTGGTAGACAACAATGGGTCTTATGGTGCACCTAGTTTGACACTCTTTGGGGATATGTTTTCCAAACTCACAAACTCTTTATGAACCATTATGAAGGACTTGAAAAATTGTTAGGTTAGAAAAACTAATAAGATTAATTACCATGGATAACCTATATTGAAACCTAGATACTCATAAGTCATGATATATTTATCATTTATAAGTTACTCATCCAAATTTTTTATGTTTCCTTTTTTATGTGTATTATTTAATGTATTCTTATATTATTTTATTCTTTTAGTCAATGGTGAGAAATATGAGAAATAATTCAAACAACCAAAGTGATGGTAAATGAAATGATTTTTCATAAGGGATTCCCCATCTAATGGGAATGGTAGTTAAACATCTTTTTATCAATAAAAATGAGCTATCTCAAATTAAAATTAACAACTAGAACATAATGGAATTTTCAAACACACCAAATAAGATAAGAATGGTTTCTAATTGAAGTTCAACTGCTAAAGATGAAAAAGAAAAGAAGATTTAATTTCATATATTCCAAAAAAATTGGGAAGAGGAACCAGGGAAATAAATTAAAGGAACTAGAATATTATTTATGTGTGGAAAAGGAGGGAATAAAGTAGTTAATTTCGGAAGAAAAATGAAGTGTCTAGTAAACAAGGCGCTAGGAAATAAAGTTCAGCCTATGGCACCACTAATAGTTCAATATCGTAAATATGGTGAAATTTTTCATTATTGGAGTCAATTTCTTTGTCCAATGATTAATTACTAAGGGCCCATGTTATAAAAATATTTTAAGTGTAATTATTGAATTTTTTAGGTGTTGGAACTTCAGAATCATGTTGTTGAATTATATTTATCAACGGTATTCTGGTTAGAAGAATCATGAAACTACTAAGGATTTTTCTATGGTAGTCTTCCATATGGATTTTCAAGAATATATTGAATGATACTGATGACCTAGAAGGGATATTAAATGGTAAGGGGATATTCTATAGAAAAAACACATGATTGAGGAAAAGATAATCTTGGTGAATTACTTGATGTTAAGGTAATAATAGTAAATTAAAATTAGTTGATTTTATGGAAAAAAATTATCTAGATAAAAATCATAGAGGTTAAAAAAAGGATTTGATTACTGATTTTTTTATGATGCTATTCATATTCTTGATAACTTTATAGAATCAAGGTGAATTATTAAAATTACTATCACATAGGTTTTTTCATAGTTTTATAAAAAGGAAAACCCATAAGCTAGGTGAAAACCAATCACATCTGGAAAGTTGTAGGGCTTGAACCCACCATCGGAGAGTGATAGGGGTGCAGTTCCTCCATCTAGCCTATGTGATGTGTTGGTTAGTGTGACATTGTTTTCTCCTAAAAAATTTGGTGGATAAATATATGTTTATTTTTGGGAAACATCTTAAAGGATTAATATATTTTTTAATTTTTAGAATTTTTAGGTGATTAATGATATTTTTTGAAACGTTTTATTAGGTTGAGATATATATAACCTTCCAATTTAATGTAAAGGATTATTTGGGAAGAACACTATTATGTTTTTGGAGACGTAAATTAAGGGGTATGAGATAAACATTGAATTTAAGACCTACTTTCATGTTGAGGTTATTACGGTTATTTGAGATATAGGGTTACTTATTTAATGAATGATCTATGTCAAAGCTTTGTTATTATTGTTTAATTTTATAGATTAATATATACATATTCATTTTGGGTACTATCTTACCTTATACTAATCGTTTTTGTTTAAATAAAGATAGTAGGAATAGTTTGTTACACTTTTATGTATCATATGATCTGTTAAAAGATAATTTTAGTTATTTAGGCATAAAAAACATATTGTATATTTATTCCTTAGAGTAAAAGGTGAAGTGGAAATTGACCGATGCACAAATAAGGGATGCAATTATGTTCATGAAATAAAAATATATCAAATAAGTATATTTTATGGTGTTCTCTATCATGATAGAAAAATAATCCCTAAACTCTATAAAAAATATATTAAACCAAAAAAATTATCTTATTACCTTCATATCATATGAATCAATGGTCTTTTAATTCATCACAGATTTATGGTTTTATAGTTTTTAACTTTCAATTTTTCATTTAATTTCTTATGATTAATGATCTCTATTACTCACCATAATTATTTATAATTTTCTTTAATGCCCATATTTGTTCTTCCCACAAATTTTCTCTTATATAGAAACCTAGTTATGTGATGACCTTTATATTTTCCTATCCCTCTTTTTAATAAGAAGTTTTATTGACCCCTTTTACGTTGTTCTTTTTCCTCAAATGAATTTTCAAATATCCAACCCTTGATGGGTGTTCTAACACCCATCATCAGTCATGCGTCATATTTTGATGGACGGATGGGTTCTTTGTTGTGACTTTTTCTCATTGTTTTCGGTCTCTGCTTGCGTTACATCAGGTTGACACTGTGGAGATTCTTCTCATGCTTTGTCAGGTGGGCGGCTCGAAAGAGCAAAAGGTGTGTTGGCACCTTTCATCCAGATCTCCTCAACATTTCTATGTTGGTTGGATAGATGCTCTATCACGTTGTGCCACCAGCACGGTATAACTTCTTGACAGAGGGGGTGACGCATTTTTTGACTGATCTCACTGGTGCACTATCTGGTGAGGGGGGCGATGAGATTTTCAGGTGCCTTCTTGGTTTTTTATTTCTTTTGAACTTTTTGGATCCACTTGTCCAATGTTTTAAGGCTTTTTCCCTTCTTTTAATGGGTTCCTCTTTCCCAGTTCCAAAAGATGTCTCTTTTTTTCATGATCAATAAAGGGGGCTTGACCCCCAACCATTTAAAAAAAAATACTGAGAACAAGTTCAAATTATTGGGACACAATTTATTTAAGGGTGTATAATAGAACACCCAAATAATTTATAATATATTTTATCTTTAGATAAATTTTATTTTTTGATATCTTGAATTACACACAACACTGATTTCAAACAAGTTGTGTTATGATATTAAAATATTATTATTTAAATAAGATTGTTATAACCTTGCAATTAAATTATAGGGTATTAATAGGATTGAATAATTTATGAAATTTATTTAAACATACTTAAAAATATATATTTATTTATAAATTCTTATTAACTAATCACTCGATTTTAAGCAGTCATTTTATTCATCAAAAATACATTTTCTTCAAAAACAAATTTACTTATTTTGTGAGAAAATAATATATTTTTTTACACTATGAGAAAGTGTATTTGATAAAATGAAATTAATTTTTTAAATTATCATATCAAAATTTACTTAGAGTTAAATATTCCAATTTTTCATAAAATATTGATTTTTCAGTGAATAGTGAAAATAATGATTATTGTAAAAGTGTCATTTATTTTAATAAATTAAATAATTTAAAAGAACCATTATTAATTTAATATTATTTAAATGTAATATGATTATTATTTATTTATATTAAATAAAAATAATTACATTTAAATCCTATTTATACTTCACTTTCAAATATTTTTAGTTTTAGGCATTAAAATGCTTTTTTATGAAAATTGTTTCAAAGTGCAATAATTGTTCTCCATTTTAACTAATTAAAAAAAACCCATATTGGGGAATTATTTAAATTAAATTTATATTATATATATATATATATATTTATGGATTTAAATTTATTTAATTATGATTACTTTTTATATAGTTATTATAAAATAATCTTATGCTTGAAAATTGCATTTATTGAAACTCCATTTTTTCAAAACGTCTGCAAGTTTCATTTTGAATTAAATTTTTTCAATTATAAAAATTGAATTTTATAAAACCTATTCTATATTTTTAATTATCATAATTTATATTATGTAATAATTTCAACTTAATTTTTTATCTTAATGAATATTAGAAATAGTTAAAAATAGTTATCATGGTAAAAAAATTAAAAGGGTAAAAGTGAGTAGCCTTAGAGGTAAAGAATATAAAATGTCTAAAACATGTTCATTTTGAATTTTATAGTTTATTATCATCCTTATATATCCTATAATACTTTATTATTCAATTTTGGAGGCACTTATCTTGAGAATAGATTCCCATTATTGAATAGTTTTTTGGTATTTATAAGAATGCCACTTCTCCTCCCTTATAAAAGGGAACCCCCTTTACACTCATTTACACAATTCAAAAACCCATTTTTTCAGAAATAAATGAAAAAATCAATTCCTCACTTATATCCCATCATCCTAGAATCCTTTTTTATCATAAAATAAATCTAGGATGGATTTATCTATAATCCTAAAGAGGTGGTCCGAAGAAGAAGTAATAGTCTTCACTTGGCTCCTTTTTTCTACTTCTTTTTCAAAATTAAATTATTTATTAAAAAATACAATATAATAAAACCATTATCTCATATATACTAAGATTTTATTAAGTTAATTTTATAATATTCATTCATCTTCTATTCCATTAAATGGGAAATTAAACCATCGTTCGTGTGTATAACGGACTACTACCTCACAAACCAATGTAATTCATTTTCTATCATCACCTCTAATGGTTGTTCATAATGATTGATTCAATTTTTATATATAATACTCAAGAAATATTAATCATTTTTTAAAATTAATATATCATATACTTTATTTCCTTACCATCCATTGAGAAATGATAACATTGTTCATGTGTACGACGAACTACCGCCTCGCGAAGTGTTGTGATTTTTTTATCGTATCACATGGATGATATATATATATATGAGTTTATTTAAAGAAATAATATTATATTTAAGATATTATTATAATTATTTAAAGATAAAATAAATCTCACCTTCTTTCCATCATGATCGTTCACAAAAGGAAATGTTACACATGTGTACGTATGACCTACTATCTCCATGAATATAATGTAGTTAATTTTTCATAACCATAATTCATGGTTATTTTTTAAATATAATATATGTATAAAAATGATTATTATTTAATTTTTTTATTCTATATATGATATAAAAATGTCCCCTTTTACCATATTTAACACATCGATGCCAATTTAAAATAATGAACTGAGCATCCTCAAAACACCTGATGTGGACAGAACTGATTAAGTAATTAAATACTTCATTAAAATAAATAATGTAAATAGTTTAAGTATATTGGATTAAATGAGGAAATTTTCTTTATGAAAACAAATTATAGATATAATTTTATTACATATGAGGTGAAATACATACACGGCAAGATTGGACATGAGGCAAGGGATTCATCTCAAGCTTCCTTCTTTGAGACATGTGCTCTTTTATGAACATAATTTATTTTAAATGGTGTATATACTTCCAATTTACATACTATATCATGAATTATTCCAAATTCATGATATATTAAGTTACAATTTAGTTAATTCATTCATGGTAATTTATGATTCAAAATCTACCAAAGAGATAAGGTTTTATGTTTCAATCTCATTTTAATCGGGATTATTTATGCTTGAATTTAAATTATAAGAAATTATTTGATTGTTGTTTAATAAAAACATTTGATTTTATTATCCTATTTTTATTAATTAAATTTTCAACTTATAGAACAACTTTTCTCCCTTCGTTACTAAAAATAATTAATAAAATGTTTTTAAGTAAAATCAACTCTATTTATCTATTTAGTTGAAAACCTTTTCTCTTCTATATCCATGTTTTATTTAAATAATTTAAAAAATGTTTTAATATTATTAAATGATTGTTGAAATTAATTTTTATCCATGTTGACATTTTTATAAAATTATTTAAAATGAATCTTCTTATCATTTTTCAAACAAGGTACTTTTCAAATTTTTTCCAAGTGTGAAAGGAATGTTCCTTTAACTTATACTGAATTTAAAAAATTACCCACCATCATGACCATTATTATATTTAAATTTTATTTTATAATTTTCTAGGGTTATTTTCAAACAAAATTATTTCCATAATATTTTTTGAATTTTTATTTTTTCAAAAAATATATTCAAAGTGAAGAGGATATTTTTCTTAAGAATGTTTTTTTAATATTTTTAAAAGTACTTTAATTCATCAATTAAAACACCCTTTTATGGGGAAATACATACCTCATGATAATTTCATAAATTCCATCATTAGGAATTTTACTTTGATTATGATATGAATAAATATTATGGAACATATTTTCTTTCCATGGGTAATTCGTATCTTATTCTTTATGATTGATTTCATTTATGTGGAACACATAGATCATGAACATGTTATTATGGGTGTTCCTAGATTGTGATCTAATGCATTGGGTAATGTTTTACTCTCCTGATACATCATGTATGGGATTAGGGAGTAAATCTAATATGTTATAGGACGTTTTCCACCATGTGATATTGTTTATGTAATTAGACTTGATTGATGTTTATGTCATATTTTGTGTTGCTACCACATTCCTATAATGACATGATCTTATGATACTATGTTCTTTATTTTATTATTTCATTTGATTACTCATGAGCATTCTCTTTTATGATATCGTGTTATATCATTGACTCGTATGTTATGTTTCCTTATCATTTTTATTCACTTACTATGTTTTTTCAGTTTACCCCTTTATTTATGTATTCCTTTGGTTATCTGTTTCTCGCTCAAATTTATCCAAGAGAAGAAGGTAATACGGTCCTTGTAGTTTAGCTTAGGTTGTCGAATCCTCAGAGGCCTAAGAAGTAACCTATAGACACGTACATTCTATGAACTATTTTTGGCTATGAAGTGTCCAAATTGGGTTGATTTTAGATGGTTTTAAACTAACTCTAAGAGACTTAAGTGAATTCAATTTAAAATAATGAGTTGATCCTAGGTTATCGCTCAGGGTGGATTGGACGTATTTCCTTTTCAATGATTTCAATTTCTTATATTTGAGATGAGTTCATTTAAGGAGATAAAACAACATCATCACTTACTGGTTTAATTCCTACACCCTTTAATACTAATAACCTATACACTTTAAGGATCAAAGTTTTGAGCACTTTAAGGTAAAGGTTCGTATTAGCACTTGAAGTGTGTGGCCTTAAATTCAACAAGGACGATGGAGTTTAAAAATCATCAAATAAAAATCTCAATTAAAGAAGTGATTATACATTAATTAGGTGATAAATAACATCCAATATATCCCCCTGATACTCCCTTGGATCAACTCATAAGTGGTTTATACCTCCATTGATTTTATGGTTTCAATGGAAGCGGAAAGTAGACTCATGAGGGAAGAAATGGAGAAGTAAAAAAACACAATAAAATAAAAATCACTCCACCGTTGTGTGATAATATCACAAGGTTTGGTATGAAAAAGTTCACACCTTGAACCAACGGTATCAAAGTGATAAGTAGAAAAACATAATAAGAGTAAAGTAAGAACTTTTATTAAGAAACAAGGATGAATTAAAACAACTTACATGTGGAAGACAAATTTGAGACAACAAAACTATAGCATAACATTACAATGAAAGAAAGCTCAAAGATCCTTCAATACTCCAAAAAAACTACCTTGAATAGGAATTTTTTATCCCTTGGGTATATCCTCCAATAGTCCAAGTCTCTCCAATTAATTGTGGTAGTTCATAGGTGGGTGGAAAGTAAGGGAGAGTTGATTTTTCCACCCTTGACCCGAGGTGGCAGCCAGCTTTCCTTCACCGAACATACGTGCTTGGAATACCTTCTATATGGCAGAATAAGATTGGGACATAGATGAAGAAAATGGAGATAAGGATGTCTTATAACCGTCTGTAAAATTTGGGCCCATTTTGAGTTTTTGATTCCGAGATATGATCATATTAGTGGTCTGTTTTTCTGGGCCGCAGAATCTGGCCCAGAATTTTATCTCTAACTTGAGATGCCTAAATGGACACCATGTAGGCCGAATTAGAATTTTATCCTGAAGAGTTATTTGTTTATATACATGTCTTATATCATCCCACGAAATTTGGGATTCATTGGGCCTGTATTTTGGGCCCCACATTCTCATCAGTGGGCTGGTGTCCAATCTGCCTTCTCCAGAATTGCTTCCTTTCATTGCCAAATATCTCCATCATACTTTATGAATCTTTAATTGATACTTTAATGAAAAATGTTCATATTTAAGTTAATATACAGTTAAAAATAATATCAAATTAAAATATTTATAATTATATTCCTTAAAATTAGATGAATCATTGGGTACTTCAAATGATGTTCAAAAATGTACCACATAATAGTGCATTTTAAGAAGGTATTACAATCATAATGTGAAATGATGTTCAAAGTGTAAAATGCACTAAAATGGTGTTTATGAATAATAAATAACATGAATATTATGTATATTAACAATTAATATTAGCCTCATTTAGTGGCTAATCACACCCCCCAACTTGAGTTTTGCTAGTCCCGAGCAAAATATATCTCAACAATATGAAATTCGAATTCCCTTTTCCAAAAAAATTTTAATACATAATGATCACCAAAAACCCTTATACCAAAAAATCATGAAACCAATCAAAATATTTTAATACAAGATAGTTTCATAAGCATATCCCAATCCCAATCTCATTCCTTTGTTCAAATTCATTGTCATATTTCATCCAATATCAATTAAGTATGAGGATGTGTTGTGCATCACAATAGACATGGGGGTTCATTTTTATTCAAGGGGGGGATGATGGAAGATCTAGGTGGAATCACATTTAAATATTAAGATGAGTATTCATTTTTTTTATTGTATTATTATTTTTTTTTTGTTTTTTTCTTTGTTTTTTTTGCAATTTTTCCATGGTAATTGAAGTTGCACTCAAAAGAGTCAACCCCTATAGCGAGACTTTGCCGATGACTCCCAGGATCAAAGACCTTAGGGCACCAAGTGAAGCCCACATACTTGGGCATCATCTCGAGTTAACTCAGTCAAAAACAAATTCAAATTACCAAAAATAGAGATAAAATTACTAACTCTGGGCCAGACAACTATAGAGTCACGATCCCCAAGTGCCGAAAGCCACGCATTAAGTCATTTCATTGCTCTACGCGCAATGTTTTTTAATTTTTTTTTTGAATACTCATATTAAAATAAAATTATCACCAAACCTATGCTATTTATTTAGGGGGCCCCATGAACTTAAACTAATACCCCACTATCCAAATGACGTGCATTGTGATCTTTTTTTTATTTGGATGAAAATATAAACGATGAAATATCACATTGGACAACCACACTTTACAAAATATATGCTCATGAAATTATACAAGGATTAAAATCAGAATCAGGGCATGCTAAATTATTTGATATTCAGTTTCAAAGTGTGCAATGTGTATTACCATGTTCAAAGTTAAAGTAATTTTTCCTTCCTTTTACACATTTTTTTTTCAAATCATTCATCTTTTTTGACACAAAAGCATTTTTTTTATCTCCCCCCCAACTTAAAACAACATTGTCCCCAGTGTTTGAAGAAATGAAAATTTAAAAGGAGTAGAGGCAGATAATGGAAGTTCAAAAAGGAAATTGAAACTGAGGATCATGGAATGAAATCACCTGGTGGTTGAAGTTGAAGTTCTTGTTGCTCCAAATTAGTCATTTGATCTCTTGGGGGATGTAGACACCTCCTTGATTGAACATGTATCACCCAAAATAGTACCTAAACCATAAAAAGAAGAAAAAACCAGACAAAAAAACAACACAACGACTTATTTAATTCCAAGTATCATCATTTTTATGGTTTTCCTATTTTTCTGTTTTTTTTAAATCAAACTAATGATACATTGTCTTCTTTTAATTTTCTGGGTAAGGTATTACTCAGGGATCACACCGCATGACATGGATGAATACGGTGCTCCCCTTTCAAACCCATCCATACTCATAATAGAAGAACAGGTCAACAGTCTTTTTTTAAATATAAAAATGATTAATTAATCCTATTTAAAATATAAATTTTATTAAAACAAAAAAATGATAGGAAACTTGAAAACCATGGGTTGCCTCCCATACAGCGCTTTGTTTAACATCGTTAGCCCGACATGGACCCTAAATCTATCAATTTTTTCCTGGTTCATAGGTTGGCTCAGCTAACTCAACCTCTATTTCCTGTTTAATGAATGATTCAATGAATGGTTTTAAACTTTGACCATTGACCTTGAAAATGTAACCAATTGTGGGATCTTGAATCTCTACTACCCCATGGGGGAATACATGATGCACTATGAAAGGTCCTGACCATCTAGACTTTAACTTTCCCAGGTGTAAATGAAGTTTTGAACTATACAATAGCACAAGTTTTCCCAGTTCAAAATGTTTGACCTTGATATTCCTAGATTGGTAGGCTTGAACTCAAGCTTTATTGATCCTTAAATTTTCATAAGCCTCCATCCTTAGTTCCTCCAGTTCAATGAGATCTAATTTCCTTTTTGTTCCGGCCAATGAGAGGTCATAATCCATTTTCTTAATTGCCCAAAAGGCCTTATACTCAATTTCAACAGGTAAATGGCATGATTTTCCATAAACCAAACTATATGGGGACATTCTTAAAATGGTTTTATATGCGTTTCGATAGGCCCAAATAGAATCTAAGAGTTTCTCAGACCAATCTTTCTTAGAGGGGTTGACAGTTTTTTCAAGAATTTGCTTAATCTCCCTATTTTCTAACTCAGCTTGACCATTGGTTTGAGGATGGTATGCAGTGGACACTTTATGAGAAATACCATACTTAGACATGAGTAAAGAGAATGGGAGGTTACAGAAATGGGTTCCTCGATCATTGATTATAGCCCTAGGAATTCCAAATCGAGAAAATATGTTCTCTTTTAGAAATCAAATCACAACTTGATGATCGTTGGACTTAGTGGGAATGGCCTCAACCCATTTTGAGACATAATCAACATCTAAGAGTATGTAGAGGTATCCCATAGATTTTGGAAAGGGATCCATGAAATCAATTCCCCAACAGTCAAATATTTCAACCACTAAGATGAGAGTGAGTGGCATTTGATTCCTTTTTGTGATGGACCCTACTTGTTGACACCTAGGAAAACTTTGACAAAATGTGTAAGAGTCCCTTGAGAGGGTGGGCCAGAAGAGACCACATTGAATAATCTTAGAAGATGTTTCTTAGAGGAAAAGTGACCTCCACATGCCTCACTATGACAGAATTTAAGGATGGACTCTTGTTCAGATTCTGGGACACATCTTCTAATGACTTGGTCAGGGCAGAACTTATAGAGGTATGGATCATCAAACACATAGTGTCTAACATCAGAAGGAATTTCCTTCAATCTTGAGTCCCTAAGAATTTTGTAATGACTCATGTAACTAAGAAATTGGCTATGTCAGCATACCAAGGGCAGTCACTCACAGAGTATAGGTGTTCATCAGGAAATGAATCAGACACAGAAAGGTGATTTGAGTTGTCTTTGAATTCCATCCTAGAGAGGTGATCAGCTACAACATTTTCAACGCCCTTTTTATCCTTGATTGTGAGGTCAAATTCTTGTAAGAGAAGGACACACCTAATTAGTCTAGCCTTAGCATCTTGTTTTTGGAAGAGGTATTTTAGTGCAGAATGGTCAGTGAACACAGTGATGGGGGATCCTAAGAGGTAGGACCTAAACCTCTCTAAGGCAAACACAATAGCAAGTAACTTCTTTTCAGTGGTAGTGTAGTTTATTTTGGAATCATTTAAGGATTTTCTTGCATAATCAATGACATAAGGAGTTTTATCACAATGTTTTCCTAACACAGCTCCTACAGAAAAGTCACTGGCATCACACATAAGTTCGAAAGGAAGGTTCCAATTTGGATATTTCATAATGGGAGGAGAGGTGAGAGAGGATTTGAGGTTTGAGAATGAACCCTCACAACTTTCTGTCCAAACAAATGGATCATCCTTTACTAGGAGAGCACAAAGGGTACGAGAGATTGAACTAAATTCCTTGATGAATCTTTTATAGAAACCAGCATGTTCTAAGAAAGACCTCACTTCCTTGATAGTTTTGGGTGATGGAAGGTGACGAATGATGTCAACCTTGGCTTTATCAACTTCAATCCCCCTACCTGAGACCAGATGGCCTAGAACTAGTCCCTCTTTAACCATGAAATGGCATTTTTCCCAGTTTATGACTAGATTCTTTTCTTCACATCTTGGCAAGACTCTCTCTACATTCCTCATACATCCATCAAATGTATCCCCAAACACAAAGAAGTCATCCATGAAGACCTCTAGAAAATCCCCTACCATGTCTGAGAAGATTCTCATCATGCACTGTTGGAAGGTTCCAGGGGCATTGCATAACCCAAAGGGCATGCGTTTGAAAGAAAAGGTTCCAAATGGACATTTGAATGTAGTCTTCCCTTGATCCTATAGGGAGACCTCAATTTGATTATACCCTGAATACCCATCTAAGAAACAGTAGAATGCATGACCTGTCACTCTCTCAAGGACTTGGTCAATGAATGGTAAGGGGAAATGGTCCTTCTTGGTGAATGAGTTTAGCTTCCTATATTCAATGCAGACCCTCCATCCACTACTCACCCTTGTTGGAAGAATCTCTCCATCCTCATTGGTTATCACTGTGATTCCAGCCTTTTTTGGAACCACTTGGATAGGGCTCACCCATTCACTCTCAGCTATGGGATATATGATACCAACTTTTAATAATTTTAGAAGTTCATTCCTCACTACTTACATGAGATTAGGATTGATTCACCGTTGAGGTTGACGACATGTCTTTGAATCATATTCCAGAACAATCCTATGAGTCCCGATAAGTGGGCTAATCCCAGGAATATCAGAAAGGGTCCAACCAATGGCTTTCTTATGTTTCCTAAGGACATCTAAAAGCATCCTCTCATGATTGGATTCAAGAGAAGAAGAAATTACAATAGGATGTGTTTGATTGTCCCCTAGGAAGGAATACTTGAGTGCAGCAGGAAGTTCCTTCAATTCAAGATCGGGTTGGTTTAGAATTTCAGCAGAATATTGGGACATTGGATCAAGATCAATTTTATTTCCTAAAGTTTTAGATAGGATTGATTCCCCACATATAGAAGTTTCAGCTACTAGATTGTCCTGATCAGATTTATGGAAGGAAGTTGGAGTGGTCTCCATGAAATTGGTTTCCTGAAAGGTTTCACTAATTGTTGGACCTAAGACTTTATCATAAGAGAAATTTGAAAATGATTCAATCCAAGGAGATAAACTTCCTTCATATGAACAAAGGAAATCAATCTCATCCTGACTTAAACATTCATCAAATATTCCTTGATGTTCTATGGATTCATTATCAATGATTCCTACCATGTTTACTTCATGAATGTCCTCGTCATACCCTATTTGTGAGCTTTCATTATAGATGTTCAAGTATAGACTCATGTTCCCAAAGGTGATGGTCATGTTCCCATTCCGAACTCGGATAATAGAGTTGATTGTTGCAAGGAAAGGACGACCAAGGATGATTGGGGTTTGTTCCTTAATTTCTATGTTTGGATGGTTGTCAAGGACAATGAAATCAGCAGGGTAGATGAAGTTTTCAACCTTTACCAGAATGTCTTTCAAAATCCCCTTTGGAACACTAATGCTACGATCAACAAGCTGAAGTGTGACAGATGTGGGTTGGAGCTCTTCTAGGCCTAACTAGCAGTACACAGCATATGGGATAAGATTGACACTAGCACCTAGGTCACACAAGGCCTTGACAACTTTTCTCTCTCCTAGTTCAACATTGATGTAAGGGCAAGTCGGGTCTTTCAACTTAGGAGGAATGGTCCCTTGATTGGTGGTACTCACATTAGTAGCCAAAAGGACTTGGTTTTTATGTGAATTTTTTTTTTAAAAGTGCACAAGTCCTTAAGGTACTTTGAGTAGGCAGGTATGGTTTGGATGGCATTGATAAGGGGAATGTTCAACTTGACTTGTGAGAAGATTTCCCTCAATTTTTCACTCAATTCAGGCTTGTTTTTCCCCCTCATGTGTTGAGGAAATGGTGTATGTTGTGGGGTTGTTTGTTGAAGAGTTTTTTCCTTGGAAATGTTATCAGTTTCCTCAGTTTGATCTTGTGGTTCATTTGAATTTTCATCTAAGTTTGAATCTTTGGATGAGTTCTGAATTATTTGTTCAGGTTTCTCAATTGATTTCCCACTTCTTAAAACAGTCACAGCTTTTAGTTGTTCATGAGTTGTTTGAGTACAACTTGACTCTCCCCTTGAAGTTGAGGATGGCACCGCCTGAGTAGGCATGGGTTCCTTTCTAGTTTTGATGGTTTGAAGTTCTTGTTTTAGGGAAGAGACTTCCGAGTTCATCCTCTCCATTTGTTTGCACAGTTGTTCTAGTAGGATTTGTGGAACAGTTTGGGTTGGTGCTTGAGAAGATTGGTTTATCCTGGGGGGATATTTTGGAGGTGGGATGGTTTGTTGAAAATGGACCGGTGGCTGTTGGTATTGGATAGGTTGGGTTTGGAACTGTTTATGGGTTTGGTAGTTTTGATGGGGGTAAGTATTTTGTCCCTTTGGTTGGCTAGGATGTTGGTTATCTTTCCAGCGGAAGCCTGGGTGGTCATTATACCTTGGGTTGAAGTTGTTTTGGTATTGAGGCTTTTGAAAGTTCAAGTAATTTACTTCCGTTGGGGGTCCTCCTAAAAGAACATCTTTGATGGATGGAATGGTTGGTCAGTTGTCTGTCTTATGGTCATGTTTGTCACAAATTGTGCAAACAGGGTCAACAGTTTGGATTTCATGGAATTTCCTAAGGTCTATCTCTTCAACATTCCTAGAGAGTGATGTGAGTTTATCCCTAAGGCTTTCCTCTTCTCTAAGTGTATGAATTCCAGTATTTATTTGTGGCTTTTCAGACTAAGGTGAAGTTCCCCATGTTTGGTTTTGTTCAGAAAGGCTTTCTAGATACTCATAAGCATCATTTAGGGCTTTGTTTTTAAATGTTCCATTACACATCATGTCAATGAATTGTTTGTTCCCTGAACCCAACCCTTCATAGAAAATTCTCACTTGTTCAGGAATAGAAAAACCATGGTGTGGAACCATGTTTAGAGTGTCTTTGAACCTCTCCCATGTTTCATAGAATGACTCTCCCTCTTTTTCAAAAAAGTTTTGGATACTCTTTTTAAGTGTAATTGTTTTGTGGTGGGGAAAGTATTTTTTGTAGAATTCTCTTTGTAGTTAGTACCAAGAGTTTATGGATGATGGTATCAAATTGTTTATCCAATTTTTATCTCTATCCTTAAAAGAAAAAGGAAATAGCCTCATCTTAGTTGATTCTAGTTGATGTGGGGGACACAAGGTTTCTACAATGTCATTGAACTTCTTAATGTGAAGGTAGGGCATCTCGAACTCCATTCCATGGAATGTGGGAAGGTGGTTTAGGACATGAGTTTTAAAGATGTAGTTGGCATATCCTAGGGAATTGTGTCTAATTCATGAGGGGTAATTGGTCCAAGAATGTGTGAGGTAGTCATTCATGGTTTGATCAATTGCATTCTCCAAGTTTGGGGCTGCCTCATTTGGGTTTCTATTTTGGTTCCCACCCGGGTTTATGAGTTGGTTTCTTTGAAGCCCTTCCATTGAAATGGGCTCAATTTTTGACTCGGGGGTATTATGAAGATTAGGATCTAATTTAAATAGTTCCCTTGGTGTACTTGACTCCCCAACCCTAGGACTATCCACCCTAACTAGACTGTTTGATTGATCGCGGGTGTAGGCGGACATGCGCCAAAAGAAAAAAAAATGAGAAAGGGACAAGATAAGAAAATTTGGATGAGAAAAGAAGAAATGGGGGAGAATAGAATGTGTGTTTATATTACTTACTTGGGTCCCCGAAAATGGTGTCAAAATTTGGTTCTCGCTCAAATTTACCCAAGAGAATAAGGTAATACGGTCCTTGTAAGTTTAGCTTGGGTTGTCGAATCCTCAGAGACCTAAGAAGTAACCTATAGACACGTATATTCTATGAACTGTTTTTGGGTATGAAGTGGCCAAATTGTGTTGATTTTAGATGGGTTTAAAGGAACTCTAAGATACTTAAGTGAATTCAATTTAAAAGAATGAGTTGATCCTAGGTTATCTCTTGGGGTGGATTGGATGTATTTTCTTTTCAATGATTTCAATTTCTTATATTTGAGATGGGTTCATTTAAGGAGATAAAACAACATCATAACTTACTGGTTTAATGCCTAAACCCTTTAATACTAATCACCTATACACTTTAAGGATAAAATATTTGAGCACTTCAAGGTAAAGGTTTGTATTAACACTTGAAGTGTGTGGCCTTAAATTCAACAAGGACGATGGAGTTTAAAAATCATCAAATAAAAATCTCAATTAAAGAAGTGATTATACATTAATGAGGTGATAAATAACATCCAATATATCCCCTTTATACTCCCTTGGATCAACTCATAAGTGGGTTATCCCTCCATTGATTCTATGGTTTCAATGGAAGCGGAAAGTAGACTCATGAGGGAAGAAATGGAGAAGTAAAAAAACACAATAAAATAACAATCATTCCACTATTGTGTGATAATATCACAAGGTTTGGTATGAACAAGTTCACATATTGAACCAATGGTATCAAAGTAATAATGAGAAGAACAGAATAATAGTAAATGAATAACTTTTATTAAGAAACAAGGATGAATTAAAACAACTTACATGTGGAAGACAAATTTGAGACAACAAAACCGCAGCATAACATTACAATGAAAGAAAGATCAAATATCATTCAATCCTCCAACACCAATGCCTTAAATAATAATTTTTTATCCCTTGGGTAGATCCTACAATAGTTCAAGTCTCCTAAATTAATTTTGGTAGGCCATAGGTGGGTGGAAAGTAAGGGAGAGTTGATTTTTCCACCCTTGACCCGAGGTGGCAGTCAGCTTTCCTTCACCAAACAGACGCACTTGGAAGACCTTATATATGGCCTAATCAGAGTGTTCCATATAATAAGAAAATTTATCTCAGGATTTCTTCTAACCTCCTGTAAAATTTGGGCCCATTTGGAGTTGTGGATTACGATATATGATCATATTAGTGGTCTGTTTTTCTGGGCCGCAGAATCTGGCCCAGAATTTTATCTCTAACTTGGTCCGCCTAAATGGACACCATGGAGGTAGAATTAGCGTTGGATCCTGAATAGTGATTTGTTCCTATACATTTATTATAGAATCCCACGAAATTTGGGATTCATTGGGCCTGTATTTGGGGCCCCACATTCTCATCGGTGGGCTGGTGTCCAATCTGCCTTCTCCAGAATTGCTTCCTTTCATTGTCAAATATCTCCATCATCCTTTATGAA
The DNA here is from genome assembly GCA_963277665.1 of Viscum album. Lineage (NCBI taxonomy): Eukaryota > Viridiplantae > Streptophyta > Magnoliopsida > Santalales > Viscaceae > Viscum > Viscum album. Next base: position 360,976,502 of record OY728131.1, read on the forward strand.
TCTTTCATTGATCCTTTAATGAAAAATGTTCATATTGAAGTGAATATCCAGTTCAAAAGAATATCAAATTAAAATATTTATAATTATATTCCTTAAAATTAGATGAATCATTAGGTACTTCAAATGATGTTCAAAAATGTACCACATAATAGTGCATTTTAAGAAGGTATTACAATCATAATGTGAAATGATGTTCAAAGTATAAAATGCACTAAAATGGTGTTTATGAATAATAAATAACATGAATATTATGTATATTAATAATAAATATTAGCCTCATTTAGTGGCTAATCATTATCTCATACAATTTTCAGGGCTTGAAAGGATTTAGGAGCTCATTATGGAGAATAAAAAAATAAAGATTCCTTATTTTAGTTCCCTTTGATGTATTATGTTCTTATTATTCCAATGAACCCAGGCCTCATGATATTTTTTATTGTACTTGTTGGATAATTATGTTTAAAAATCATGTAATAATATGTGTCAAAGGATTGGGTTGCTATAATTATTAACAAATAACAATGATTCACCATCCTCATTGATTAAAAAACTATATCCTTTAGGTTCTCTAACCTAACTTATACTTCTACTCCATACTTGTGTCTCTAGAACATTCACTTCCATAGGGCTTTGTGGAATCTATTCATGTGCCCACTCTTGTTTATCTTGAGCTTCAAATTCATCGAATTCTATCTCACACCCACTATATCCTTTAGATATGTGACCCCCTTCAAGAAAGTTAGGACTTTTATGAAACAAAAATTTCTTATTTAGAGGGTCATATAGGGAATATCCTTTAGTTTCCTTAGAACACCTAGTAAAGATACACTTCGTGCCTTAGGGGAAAAGTTTTTTTACCAGAAATGGTCTCAATAAATGATTCCAACCCCAAACTCATATATGTGACAACATGGTTTTATTTCCATACCAAAGATGATATGAAATACCAGTCGATTTTTTGGTTAGAACTCATATTAGTTTGTATGATGGGGTTTTTAACGTGTATACCAAAAAGGATAATGAAATAATTTCATGAGTCATCATTGATCTCACCATGTTTAATGAGATTTGGTTTATCCTTTATATTGCACCATTATACTGAGGTGTATAAGGAGGAGTGAGATGGGATAGAATCCAAAACTCCTATTAATAATCAATGAAATATTGATTAATATATTATCCACCACGATCTAATTGGAGATTCTTAATATTCTTACCAAACTGGTTATCAAATTCATTCTTATAATCCTTTAATCTATTAAAGAAATCAGACTTATAACTCATTAAGTAGGGATATCCATATCTACTTAAATCACCAGTAAAAGTTATGAAGTATGATTACCCACTCCTTACTTCAATAGGAAATAGTCCACACACATTGGTATGAACTAATTAAAGAAGCTTCTTGGCCCTTTCACCTTTTCCACTAAATGGTGATTTAGTCATTTTATCTTTTAAACATTCATGACATACACCAAGTGGTTTTAGTAAAAAATAATCTAAATATCCATATTGGGGTAATTTTTTCAAACTATTTTCATTGACATAACCTATCGGGTGATGCCATAGATTGGTGTGTTATGATTCATGTAAATTATTTTCATTATCAATGTAATTATTTGGTTTGTGTAATCTAATATATAAAGAACATTATTTAAATGTGCTTTACCATAACAAATGTTATCTTTATAAAAGAAACAATATTTATTCCCAAATTTGAAAATAAATCCATATATGCCAATCTCGATATAAAAATAATCTTTTCAGTATCATATGGAACATAATAACAAACTTTTAAAACCAATATCATTCTCAATAGAAACATGAGTTAGTAGTACCCAATAGCCACAAATAATAAGTCTGGCTCCATTGGATGCTCATAGATCTACCTCACCTTGAGAAGTATTCTGGAATATACTTGGATACTATATTTGAATACATATTTGAGAAACACATGTTGTATCTAATACCCAATTTATAGAAATAATTAAATTTCAGTGAATAACAATCACACCTAAAGCTTCCTCATGAGTATGGTTTTACTTCAATTATCACTACTTTCCACATGTTAAATAGATGGTATTATGTTTCTTTCCTATCCATTCTCTGGATTGGCCTTCTGATCTTGATCTTCCTTAATCTTCGGTCCCATGTGAGCCTCTATCAAACCTGCATGTGTGTGCTCCTTTATTCAAGGATTTTCTTTGTCAGAACTCTTTCAGCCAAAATGGTTTCAAATCTCTCTCAGAGATTTCCCAGGGAACTTCTTCCCAGTTGGATGGAGATCTTCCGTCTCTTGATATATCTGTTGCAGCCTTCTGTGAAGCTTCAGATCATCTTCATTAGACCCTTGTATCAAGATTTTGGATCTTCAAACCACCTCTACCTTTTTTTCAATGCATTTTCAGCTCTTGGAATTTAGTTCACCCAGCTAGGGTTTCAGTGCTTAACTGAAAATATTTTTTCATTGTTCTTGATTCGCACGATTATTTCATTTCTGCATGGTGAAACATTCCTCATTCTATTGGGTGATGGAGGCTCTCAATTTTTCTATGGTTGATGGAATCAAAATTGGGAAAAGATTTCTCGACGGCAGCGGTGTGGATTTCCCTTCCAAGCTTGTCGCTTCCTTTAATGTATCTCAGTTTTCTTAGCAACATTGGGAACACTTTGGGATCTTTCCTTTATGCCGATTAGAGGTATCTACACCTGGATGATATGGAGACAAGGTAAATTTTTATAGAGTTAGATTTATTGTTACCTCTTCCGTCCAAGATTCTGCTCTGAGTAGAAGAGATGCGAGATTGGTCTCAACCCTTGATTTATCCTTCCCATCGTGCTTATGCTCTAGAAGTATCTAATGTTCTTCATGCTTCTATTGGAACTTCTGCAGTGTAAGTACCTCATCCTGATTGGTCAGATCCAGATCGTAGAGATCGAGGGAAGGGTGTGTTTCTTTCATCCTCTTCTTTAGATCGGGAAGCTTATTCCTCCTCTGAAAACTCTTCTATAGTGACTCCAGTCACTCTATGTCAGGCCCTGGTTCCATTCTACACTCATAGTATTTTCCTGGCCCCTGTTCTAAACATGCTATGTGACCTACAACGAGTTTTTATTCTCTCAGAGGAGCTTATTTTACCTCGGCCTTCCTCATCCCTAAAGCGCCTCACCATCAAAGAGTTGGACCCGAAGGATTCATTTGATAGTATTTTGTAGGCCTCTACTCGAGCTACAAGCTCTCCCTCTTCTAATTTTGGTGTGAACTTCTCTGACCCTCCTTCTATGGACAGACCTCCTTTTACACAAAAAATTGTTGCGTTGAAAAGTAAATCCTCATCTCCTCAAGGGGCCACGGCGGATGGCAGAAGGCGGTCGACGTTTGGTCGGCTGCGGAGGGGCGGCACATGACGCGCCGCTGGGAGGACAAGGGCCGGCCGTTTCGGCCGGCCCAGCTAGACCGAGCGGGTCCCGCGTGCTGGCTGGTGACCGAACAGCTTCGGTCGTTCGGTGAGTAGGAGCGGGGGGCGCGCAACTCCCCCCCCCCCCCCCCCGCACGCAGCCAGGCCGGGCCGCCCAATGCGGTTTGGGCCGCCCAGCGCGGGCCGGGCCGGACCCAGCGGGCCGGGTCAGACCGAACCCGAACCAGTTTCGATCCTATACGTTCTTTCGGCCATAACTTTGGCACCAGACGTCCGTTTGACGAACTGTCTGTGGTGCCGGAAACCTTGGAGCGAGATGGTCCTTTTGGTATTCCACACTTGAGATTTGGATAAAATTGGGGTATGTTCGGGTTGGATCGAGCACGAATCCAATCGGGCCCTCAGGACAAAAAGGATAATAACTTACAGACTGGGCGTCCGATTGACGCACTGTCTGTTACGTTGAGACCCCTTTTACGTGGCGGTCCATTGGGTTACTTCTTCGTGGAAGTTGGAGTATCGATCAGTAGCTTGAGGAGCGGACTCTCCCAGAGACGAGCAAGCTTAGTGCGGGTACCCTGTAGCTGGTTGTGACGATGCACTGACGTTGTACTAGGATCCTGTGTGGGTCTGACGATGTACTGACGATGTACTAGGATACTGTGTGGGTGTGACGATGTACTGACGATGTACTAGGATCCTGTGTGGGTCTGACGATGTACTGACGATGTACTAGGATGCTGTGTAGGTCTGACGATGTACTGATGTTGTACTAGGATCCTGTGTGGGTCTGACGATGTACTGGCGATGTACTAGGATCATGTGTGGGTCTGACGATGTACTAAGATCCTGTGTGGGTCAGACGATGTACTAAGATCCTGTGTTGGTTTGACGATGTATTGACGATGTACTAGGGTCCTGTGTGGGTCTGACGATGTACTGACGATGTACTAGGATGTTGTGTGGGTCTGACGATGTACTAACATTGAACTAGGATCCTGCGTGGGTCTGACGGTGTACTAGGATCCTGTGTGGGTCTGACGGTGTGCTAGGATCCTGTGTGCGTCTGCAATTTGAGATCTTTCGTGGGTCTGCCTCTTAACAGAGTAAGATGATTCAGTAGTTACAACTAATCATCTCTACTATGGTACCTATGTTATACTTGGTGTGAGCTGAGTTCATACCTGAGTGGTATTTTTCCTTCGTGGTAATACCTTGGTGTTATTCTTCTGTGTGGCATGCCTGTGTGGTACTTACCTCCGTGGTATTCCTACCTTTGTGGAATAGTTGAGATTTGGGATTTTGGGTTGGACCCTATGTTTCCTCATGGTTGAGATGGGTATATTTGATAACTTAGGTATATGTATGGGCATATACCTAAGTAGGGTTGACAATTGTTTTCATTCTTTTTTGTTTATCCTTTGTGGATTTTGTGAGACCTTGAGGGTCTCGGGGTCCCTACTGAGTATCGTTATACTCACCCTTACACGGGCCCACACCTTGTTGTGTTTAGTGCAGACGACAGACGGCGCTGACTGAGGACGAGAGTACCACGACTAGAGGTAGCTCAGAGGTGGACATTAGACAAGGCGTACCACAGAGACGGTCGTTCAAGAGTTGTACCTACCCTTCAGATAGGATCCTTGGCGGGTGTTCACAGGAGCTGTTTCAGTTTACTTGTACCTTTCAGTTTTCTTGTACTTTCCAGTTGGACTTGTATTCTGGCCTCTTTTTTACTTACTTTCAGCACTCTTTTGCTATACAGTTTACTTGTGTTCGTATCTTGTTGTGTGCTTGGTTGAGTGTGTTTACAGGATATAAGGGCAATGTATTCCCAATTTTAGGGGATACACCTTTCGGTGCTAGTCGTCATCCCCTGGCCTATGGAAGACAAGCTTGGGGTAGTCACAGCACGGGCCCCGAGGGACGGGTCGTGACATGGTTTTAGTAAAAAAGAATCTAAATATCCATATTGGGGTAATTTTTTCAAACTATTTTCATTGACATAACCTATCGGGTGATGCCATAGATTGGTGTAGTATGATTCATGTAAATTATTTTCATTATCAATGTAATTATTTGGTTTGTGTAATCTAATACGTAAAGAACATTATTTAAATGTGCTTTACCATAACAAATGTTATATTTATAAAAGAAACAATATTTATTCCCAAATTTGAAAATAAATCCATATATACCAATCTCGATATAAAAACAATCTTTTTGGTATCATATGGAACATAATAACAAACTTTTAAAACCAATATCATTCTAATTAGAAACATGAGTTAGTAGTACCCAATAGCCACAACATTAAGTCTGGCTCCATTGGATGCTCATAGATCTACCTCACCTTGAGAAGTCTTCTGGAATATACTTGGTTCCTATATTTGAATACATATTTGAGAAACACATGTAGTATCTAATACTCAATTTATAGAAATAAATAAATTTCAGTGGATAACAATCACTTCTCTTTACATATTATCATGAGTTTGGTTTTACTTTCATTATCACTACTTTCCTAGAAGGTATTATGTTTCTTTCCCGTCCGTTGCTTTGGATTGGCCTTCTGATCTTGCTCTTCCTTCATCTTCGGGAGCCTCTGTCAAACCCGGCTGTTCGTGCTCCTTTATTCAAGGATTTTCTTTGTCAGAACTCTTTCAGCCAAAATGGTTTCAAATCTTTCTCGGAGATTTCCCAGGGAACTTCTTCCCGGTTGGATGGAGATCTTCCGTCTCTTGATATCTATGTTGCAGCCTTCTGTGAAGCTTCAGATCATCTTCATTGGACCCTTGTATCAAGATTTTGGATCGTCAAACCGCCTCTACCTTTTTTTCCAACGCATTTTCAGCTCTTGGAATTTAGTTCGCCCAGCTAGGGTTTCAGTGCTTAACCGAAAATCCTTTTTCATTGTTCTTGATTCGCAGGATTATTTCATTTCTACATGGTGCAACATTCCTCATTCTATTGGGTGATGGAGGCTCTCTATTTTTCTATGGTTGATGGAATCACAATTGGGAAAAGATTTCTCAAGGGCAGCGGTGTGGATTTCCCTTCCTGGCTTGTCGCTTCCTTTCATGTATCTCAGTGTTCTTAGCAGCGTTGGGAACACTTTGGGATCCTTCCTTTATGCCGATTAGAGGTATCTACACCTGGATGATATGGAGACAGGGTAAATTTTTATAGAGTTGTATTTATTGTTACCTCTTCCGTCCAAGTTTCTGCTCTGAGTAGAAGGGATGCGAGATTGGTCTCAACCCTTGATTTATCCTTCCCGTCGTGCTTATGCTCTCGCTTCCACCTTCAAGGCCATGTAACCCTCGAATGCTAGAAGTCCCGATAGTCAAAGTCCGATGGTCGGGCTAATGTTCTTCATGTTTCTATTGGACCTTCTGCAGTGTAAGTACCTCATCCTGATTGGTCAGATCCAGATCGTAGAGATCGAGGGAAGGGTGTGTTTCTTTCATCCTCTTCTCTGGATCGGGAAGCCTATTCCTCTGCAAATTCTTCTATAGTGACTCCAGTCACTCTATGTCAGGCCCTGGTTCCATTCTCCACTCATATTATTTTCCTGGCCCCTGTTCTCAACATGCTACGCGACCTGCAACGGGTTTTTATTCTCTCAGAGGAGCTTATTTTACCTCGGCCTTCCTCCTCCTTAAAGCGCCTCACCATCAAAGAGTTGGACCCGAAAGATTCATTTGATAGTATTTTGTAGGCCTCTACTCGAGCTACAAGCTTTTCCTCTTCTAATTTTGGTGTGAACTTCTCCGACCCTCCTATGGACAGACCTCCTTTTACACAAAAAACTGTGGCGTTGAAAAGGAAATCCTCATCTCCTCAGAATCTCTCTTTACCAGTTGGTTTTCGGACTAGATCTTAGTTGAAGTCCAAATCTAAAACCAGGTCTTCTAAGAAATTCAAGGGCCAAGAGTCTGGGGATAGTTCGAGACAATTGTTTCATCGATGATTAATCTCCTCTTCTGGAATTCCCCCAGTGTGGGATCTCAGGTAAAATTGGATTTCATCTCCAATGAGTTTCATTTTCATTATGTTTCTTTGGTTGCAATTCTGGAACCCAAACAGGACTCTTCAAAAAATGAGGACTTTTCTCGTCATTTGAGAGCATGCAGTTTCCTAAATGGTTTCCCATCTAATTCTCATATCTGGATTGCATGCGGTTTCCTAAATGGTTTCCCATCTAATTCTCATATCTGGATTTTCTGGAAAGGAGGCTTCTCTATTGACTTGATCTCCTTATCTAATCAATGTATCAACCTAAAACATTCAGTGGGAGCTAACTTGGTCATTCTTTCAGTTATCTATAAAAAAGGCGAGGCTCAAGCCCGTGAGTCCCTATTGGTTGATTTGAGTTCTTTCAACCTAGGAGAAGTTCCTTGGATTAGTTGAAGGAGACTTCAACATTGTAGCCAGCCCCAAGGATAAAAAAGGTTGTGGTCCATTTCCCAGAATAGAAAGTCATGCCTTCATCTCATTCATGGAAAACGACGGACTCTCAGATGCTGGCTTCTTAGGTGATCTGTTTAAGTGGTGCAATAACCAGCACAGGAATTGGTGCTCTTGGAGCCATCTTGATCGGTTTCAATTTAACGGAGTGGTGATTTATTCCTTCCCCGACATCAAATTGTTACACCTAGTTCGCAGTTTATCAGATCACTCACCTTTGTGAATTACCTTGAAGGCCATAAGTGATAACAAGGAGTTCTTCCACTTTTCCTCTTCATAGACCGACGACCCAGAATTCCTTGACATTGTTAGGAATTATTGGGATCATCTTATTAAAGGTAATCCTTGCCTCTCCATTCACAACAATCTAAGGCATCTCAAAGGTCTTATTCAATCCTGGGTCAAGATACTTACTCAAACTGATCTTGAAATATAGACTATTAACAGAGATATACAGTGGTTGGAGTTTATCCTAGAGAATTTATGGGATGATGATGTTTTTGTTGATTTGAGATGCAAGAAAGATGATCCAGTGGACCTGGTGCTGAAACAGGAATGAGTTTCCTGAGAGAAATCACCAATAAAATGGCTATGCAAAGGAGAAAGAAACACTGAATATTTCCAAGCTTGTATCAAGAAAAAATGAATATTTTTGAATCATAATTTTTTTTAATGATGGATCATATACTATTGATAGATATACTTTTGTAAATTTAGAGAAAAATCACTTCAAGTCCGTACTAGCTTCTACAAACCCATGCATAGAGGGGGCTACCTAAGAGGGTTGACTGATCTATTTGACTTCATCCCTTGTCTGATGTCTGAAGTAGTGAATGAACAGTTGAAAGCTATTCCAAATGAGGAAGAAATTTTCGATGTTCTCTAGTCCATAAACCATGACATTTCCCTCATATCGGATGCTTTCCCTGCCTCTTTTTACTGGGCATCATGGGCTATTGTAAAGAGGAGCTTGATCAGCGCGGTACCCGACTATTTTCAATGTGGAAACCTTCATCACATGGCCTGTGCTACTAAAATTGTTCTTGTGCTTGAGGTCAAAGATCCCCATTCTATGAACCATTACCAACCTATCAGCCTGTGTAATGTAACTTATAAAGTCTTTTTGGGAATTATTAACACAAGGCTTTCCCCCTTCCTCCCAAATTGGGTGGTTGAGGAGCACATGGTTTTTTGAAATGAAGATCAATTTAAGAAGCTATTGCCTTGGCCCAAGAAGTTATCACCGACATCAACTTGAAGACCTTTGGTAGCAATGTGGCCATCAAATTAGATATGATCAAATCCTATGATAGATTTTAATGTAGATTTATTATAAAGGTCTTTACAAGTATGAGTTTTTTAGTTTTGGTGATTGATCTCATTTTTCTTTGTTTCAGCTCCCCATGATTGGCTCTCTTTTATGGGCAAACAATTTGGCCTTTTCAAAACTGTTATAGGTTAGAGACAGGGTGATCCCCTCTCCCCCTCTCTTTATCATGGATCAATATGTTTTCATCCACTATATTCATTTCACTGCAATTGGTAAGATTACCCCTTATCGTAATAATCAGATTAATGGGGCTATCTCTCATCTAATGTTTGTAGATGATACCATTATTTTTTTGCAGTGGTATTACAAGTTATATCTAGGGGTTTAATGAATCTTTTTAGGTCTATTGTGCTTGGAGCAGCTAAGTTGTCAATCAGGAGAAATGTAACTTCTATGTTCCTAACAAATGCTCGGAGAGAAGAACAAGGAATTTGGGAACCAATCTTGGATTACAAAAAGGGACCTTCCCCATGAATTACTAGGGTGCCCCTGTGCCCCCTAAAACCCTCCTCATCAAACATTTTGATATGGTAATTGATAAAATTTTGGGCCACATTCTCAATTGGAAAAAGAGGTTCTTATCATTTGGAGGGAGAATCACTTTGATTAACTCGGTTCTCTCATAAATCCCCATTCATATCTTATACACTCTGAAGGTTCCAAAAAGGGATATTTACAACATTGAGAGTACTATGATATCCTTTTTATGGGATGGCCACCTACAAGGTAAATTTCATTAGGTTTCTTGGAAGAAGATTTCTAAACCTATTAAATAATGGGGTCTTAACATAAGGATTATCTTGGGAACCAAGAATGGTCTCCATGCCAAAATTGCTTGGATACTAATAGGGGTAAAAGATTTGGGTGGGGACACATGTTTAGTACTTATGGACTTGAAGGGAACTTGTCTAGATTTAAACCTTCCATGATTCAAAGGTTGATTCAGCCTCATTTACCTATCCTTTAGTGGCATACCTGTTGGATTATTGGCAAGGAAGATATCAGCTATTGATATCATAACTGCTCAGGGAAAACTCCTAGGTTCTTGAGATTTCCTACTCCAAATATCAGCTCCAGGGAGGCGAGTGGGCATCCCAATTTCATTCGTGCAACCTTCAATGAAAACCAGAGGAGTCTCTTTGAAAGAATGTTGATGACATGTGATCCTGATAAATGTTTCTTCACAGGTTTCCCAACTGGTACCTTCTCTGTCAAAGATTTTCATAAAACTCAATCTTCTGATTTTCTGCAAGAAAATTGGGGTGAAGATTTATGGTTAAAGGATCTTCCTTCAAAATTTCCCTTCCTGGTTTGGCTTTTCTGGAATAACGCCTTGCCATCTAATTAAAATATCCAGTATAGGGGGATTAGAGTTGCCTCGAGGTGCCTCTATTGCATGGAGAAGAATTCTGAAACTATAAAGTAGTTTTTTTTCAACATTGAGTGAGATAAGTTGATATGGAGCTCGTTTGGGAATTTTACAAGATGGTCTGATCGTTTCTTTTCAATAGAGACGTTCCTTCGGCAATTCTTTCATGGTGTAGATAGATCCAACACTGATAGAAAGTCAAGAACTATCATTTTCACTAATGGTTGTTGGATTCTATGTTCCTCTAGAAATGTTATACATCATCGGTCTCTATCGAGTTCAACCAAGGGTATCCTATTCAAAATAAGAAACTTAATTCTAGATTTCTATAGGTTGTGAAAAGATGTGGTTAATGCACCTTCCATCATGCCTATCTTTACATCACATTCCTCCCTTAACTATAATCCTTCAGCCCAGGGAATATGGATTAGATAGAGGCCTCCCCTCCTGGGGGAAAAACTTAACTCTGATGGTTCTTGCGGTATGGGTTCCATGCATGGTGGTGGAATTATCAGAGACCCTAGAGGTTCTGTTTTGTCTGCGTTCTCAGCTTTCTTTGGGGATGGTAAATCCTTTCAAGTGGAATCTCATGCCATATTATCAGGCATGCTTCTATGTAATCAGAGGCACATTACTATTATAGAGATAAAGAAGGATTCGTTCACAATCTACAATGTGTTGTTAGTTAAAGGACCAATTCTTTGGTCTATTGAATATTCAGTCAATAGATGCAAGTGTCTTGTGAACAATCAGATGACCATTCTTCATACTTTGTGAGAGGGTAATGTGGTGGCTGACTATCTTGCATCTAAAGCGACTCAAATTTACCAGCTCCTTATTTTTTCTAGTCTGGGATCTTTTCCTCCTGAGTGTATTCAATTTGTTCAGGCGGATTCTCTTGGATTACATTATTTCAGACCCCCTTGATTGTTTTCTTTGTAGTCTCTTCAACCACTTTTCCTTTTAATAAAATAAATGTTCTTTTGGTGGTAAATTGTGAATAAACTTTAGATTTAAATATCTTCATCTGGACTTTCTTTTTTTCACCATAAGGATAGAAGTATTTTCATGCTTCAACTCCTTATCAACTTAGAGAAGTAGTGTGAGAAGATCTGGAAGAGAGTTCACTATGTTTTTCATATTGAAATTGAAAACAACGTTGGAGAAGCTTTGAGGAAGTGATGCAAAAAATGAGATTGGTACAAAGTTATTTAATAAATTTAAACCCTATAACCTTTAAGTGATAAATGTAGCCAATGATTTTGAATATTTTTGTCCCATCTATCACAACTTCTCTAAGTTTAATCTGAAATATTTCCTAGTATATCTCAAACTATTTTTATATATCTCTCTCCTGATATCGTCCATAGAGATGTTGAAGCATGATATAGGAATCCATGTCTTCATGTGACTTCATATGTTCTGTAGACATGGATGGAAGCATTAAGAAATGAACATCAATCACATCGCTCAAATTTTTATCATAGATAGTGAACTCTTCGTCACTCACCTATTTAGTGGGTGGATCAGGTAGTGAGGATTCTACCATGTAAGATTTCTGTGCATGGCGCAACACAACCCATAGGCATCTATACCATTCCTAGAAGTTACTACTAGTAAGGATATGGTCTTTCTCCAATATTGATTGTAGGGATAATTTAGTTGATGAATGTACCATTATTCTAGAATATTAAAAGTGAATATTATTAATACTTTTCTTGATTACAAATTATGTGAGACAAAATAAAAAAATTAATTTTATTAAGTCACCCATTATTTTATCAAGTCTCAACAGACCTCATCATTGAGCTCAGAATATCCCATCAACAAGACATTCTAGTGTAAAGGATCCATATTTCCCTTCTTTATGATCTAGACTATGTCCATAAACCCCATAAGAAGGTATTTAGGTAGTCGGTCTTTCCAACTATAAATTGGCAGCTCCTTCTATTGTTGAGTGGACTCCACAATCCAGAAATCCTAATTGGGATTTCTTCAACACTTACCTCCAAATTTTTATTAAATAGACTATAGATGTTAAATTCAATACACGTTCAGTTAAGTTGATCCTCATCTTATTTAAGATTCCTTGATAATTAAAATTTCCCTAAAAAATATCACGAACAAAAACTTTAACAATGGTTTCATCTTATTTTTGATAATGGAAGGCATAATGACTTATAATTAACTTGAGGGTTTTTTTGTTTAATATGCATCAAATTTTTCTTAATTTATCCTTTACGTGTCTTTTTACTATTAAATTGATTTTAATTAAGTGATTAACCAAGTTTTGAGAAAAAATTTACACATAATCTATTTATTTAAATTTCATCTTTGCATATTTGTTCAATTATTTATGTGATCATGATCTTGCATCCAGAAAATAAATCATGCTTAAGATAGAAATAAATAAATAAATAACCCAATCATGAGATTATATAATGGTTAATTTATTCAGGTGATAATAAATCAACCTTAAATCTAGGAGAAAACTCCTTCTGTCGGTCATAGCTTGAGCTGCATCATTCCACCTATTCACATATGTTTTACCCAAGTTGGTTTTGTCTTACTTTCTTCCTAAACCGCCTTCAGGCACCTTGGGATACTCATTTTATTACATATGTTTATAACACACACATAGGTGAGGGGAACCAAAGGAATGGTTAAAGGGGATTATATAAACAACCTCGGACATGAAGGTCCTACATAAAAAAAAGAGAGAGGGTTGACTTGAAAGCCATATTGTTAAATTTAATAAAAAATAATTTCAAACCCATGAAATTAAATTAAATTAAATTAAACCAACTCATAAATAGGTATGGTCAAATATTATGACTAGTGATACACATACAACAAATACACAAAATTATATTATCTATAATTCACTTCAATTTATTCTTTATTAGTAAGATAAACACACAATAATTAATTAATTCATTAATTAATCAATTAATTATCTTATCTTAATAACCATATGAAGGCTCATAGTGATACCCCTTATAATGTAATTTAGGGAAAATAAATATCATGACCAATAATTACATATAATTACAAAGAATTAATTGGTCATTTATTAATTATTTAAAAACTTTTTTACATGGTTAAACACATCTAGTGCCAACAATGTAATTAGGTTTTCAATGATATAAATAAATAATTTAATTTAATTTAATTCTGTCTTTTATTGGGATACTATAGGTCTTGTACTAATAAGCTACATGTTGTGTTCTTCAAATTTTTGTGTATCTGGGATAAACACCTATAACATCAGCATGTTCCTTGGCTGGATTACATGGTATATACTAACAAGCTAATTTTCATGTGGTCTATTTTTCACGTGTCTATATATTACACTGATTTACCCTGTATGTTCCTTAGACATAGAGGTTAATGATTTACATACCATTTACACTAGCTACATGTCATGTATTTCATTAATGTTCCCGGATATCAATCTCACATTGCATAAATCTTTGTATTTGACCACATGGTTAGCAAAAATTTCACCACTACATCATGTATAAGACGTGATGTGTATTCCATCTAAATGCCATGTGGTCTGAGAAACTATATACCAGGTTGGTCCAATCAACACATAGTGTACCATAAATACACCACATTTAATAACTTCTTGGTGCATCACGTATCCTGTGAGACATCTAGGTGTAGTTAACTTGGATACAAGGTGTGTACTCTGGATACAAGTCATGTAACCCAATCATATTGGCCAGAAACTTTAGCACCTCTTGATGTCACCTCTGATCTTTCTTCATCTGATCTTGGGCCTTAAGAATATATTAATCTTAAACAAAGAATGTTAAAATGTAGAAAGCATGTTAATTAATACTAGGATTAAATAAATAATAAACTTGAAATAAAAACCAACCAAAATTACATATATAAGATCAATAATCAAATAAATAATTATAAATTTAAACATAACCTTACTCTCATACCACTTGTAGGTTCTGGAAAAAGTCGAAGTGCCTATTTGGGTGAATAACCATTCATTTTTTTTATGATAAAATGGATCATTTTCTAATTGTGAAATATGTAAACAACATGACCATTGAAAATTTTCCATCGAATATTGATATAAAAATCATAAAACCCCAAGATGATATTTTCATGTTAAATTTATAATAAATTTAAATAGATTTGAAGAAATAATACCTCATATTAGGATATTTATTCAATGATTTTATTTATCATATGAAACTATTTTTCATATTAGCATCATTTCATAGAGAGTAACCAAAGTAGATCCCCTTTGATAGTTATCCACACATGGTTGTTTGATCTTCAAACAACACTGATGGAATTTCGATGAAAGTTTGGTGGATTGAACGTCTTGTGTTATTAATCTTGATCATTATTAGTTCCTTCTGACTTGAAAGATTCTCTCTTTTTCATCTCATTATTGAGATTATTATAAAATGTTGAATCTAGAGAGGAATATGTTGTGTACAAAGATTAACAATTCTCGATTAACCCTGCACAATATAAATATTCATTTATTTATAAAGTTTGGGTTAAGGTTAAAAATATTATTTAATTTCACAACGCCCCCTAAATAATATAATAAACCTTATTTTACCACATGTTATATAATAATAATAATATTATTATTTTATGTAATTTTCTAAATATCACAATGATAAATATTATGCTAAAGTATTGCAAAATAATATTTTTCACTGAACATGATCTTAGTATTCTTCTCCTCCTCATTATTTATCAAATAACTAAATAAATATTTAAATAAATATTTTATTCCTAAATAAATATTATATTCAAAGTATAGAAAATAAATATTATTAAATATTAAATAAATAAATAAAATTATAAATAAAATCTGAATACAATTATTCATCAGTCTTGAGAATAATATTTATTCCAATTATTAAATTCAAAATATAATTTGTTGAGATCAATGTAAACAATTAGTGTGTGTCCCTATAGGCTTCATTCTCATTGGAATTAGGAATTCCTTCTTAAAATCCAAGATTACTATCTTGGAATGGGTCAAGACACCCAATAAAAAGTAGTTAATGTCCCAACATCGACAACTACACATGAATTCTTACTCAGTAATATAATCTCGTTGTCACAATATATCATCAAGTGGGTCGCACACAAATGTCATCAACCTATGTGCTTGATACGTATTTATTTTACTCTATAAAATAAGCTCATCATTACATCATGGTCATGGAATTTAATATGAATATTACATTTCAATCAAAGGGTCATGATATCAACTTCTATAAATATGGAAGAGACAAATCCTTCCTCAAATTATCAATTAATAACACATCACTCGTGATGCACCCAATTTATCCAACTTCACTATTAATTGTATCATCATATTTTATGAAATACATCAAAGTGTGCGATTCATCACATTCATTAATAATAATCTTAAAGTTTAAGGACTATTACACATGCTTGCATATAGGAATATCTGATCACACATAAACATGAGGAATTCCTACAATCAAGGGTGTTTTAATAATCTCACATCTTGGAGATTACCAATTGAAAACTTCATGAGAAGAAATCTCATCAACTTTTGAGTACTCACACTCGATGGTCAACATTATATGTGTCCCATCAAAGTATGTTATCTAACTATAGAACTATATTAAATAATATCATCATGGAATTTCAAGGTTCTCATCATAGCGGGAAACTTCTATGAACTTATCAATATGAAAAATACTATAGGACATTATTACATCAAAGTCATAAAGAACTATGAAAAATATATAATAAGATGTTTTATTAATATTAAAATATTATAATATACATGTAATTCAAATTATAATTAGTTTTTTCTAAAACACAAACTCCAAAACATATGGACAAAACATTCCTACATAATATAAAAAAACTATATTTATATAAGCATGTGGATGATCAAAAATATGTATGTTGAATTCATATACACTTTAGTATCAAGATAAAAACATTTTTGGTAAATTCATGACATTTTATTACTAAAAAAATGAATAGAATAAAACTGAATTTGGTGAAATAAAGATAACTAATGATGGGTTTCCTCACATTTAGTGCTAATTTTATTTTGTTTTCATCTAGGATTAATGATATTCCACTAGGATTGAATGGAAATGTATACCATATATCTGCTTCATAATTATTAGAAGCATTTCATGTATCCATTGAGAAGGTACTAATCCTAGAAGACACACAATATCACAATGGATACTTGTTAGAAATGTGGATGGCTGGAATGAAGTAAAAATAACCCAACTTAAAAGGAGGTGAATAAACCACTTGTGGAGAAAAACAAATTGAATGACGAGAATTTGGGTAAAGGAAATAAACATGAAAATTAGGAATATTTCATATTTAAATATATAAAATAGAACAATTATCCTTACTAGAATCCCTTAATGATCTGATTATACCTATCATATCCTTAAATTTACTTTTTGGGTTAAATCGGGTAACCTAGTTCTTTTTCATTAATGAACACCAACATAAGTAATTTCACTAGTTTTGAACTCAATTTATACTCTAAAATTTCATGGAATTATTATAAGTCAAGAGTATTGTTAAAAACTATAGATATTTCAAGTGAAGTGTTATCAACCTCAATGTTTGGAGTAAGTGGGACAAGATCAAATGGAGCAGGAGACTCCATTATGTTGGAAGTTATATCATGACCCAAAGTTTCTTCTATATTTTTCTCATCATGTTTCACCATTAGCACTTATAGCACCATGAACTTAGAATCCTCTAAGTAATCCCATTCATCCAATATTTCTAGAATGTTGTGAGTATCCTAAACCACCATCACCGACATATTTTATAACTCTTGAGATATTTCAAATGTTTCCATTTTTTAAAACGTGTCTAACTTAGAATGATTTTTATAAATAGTAGAGTTAAGGTTATTTGAAGTGATTTCCTATGGTATATGGAAATATATGGTGTCTTCATTCAATTATGACTCTAACATGGTAAAGAAGGATCTTGATTCAATTTCCTCCTTATCCTCAATTGTATTTTCGTTCCTAAAAGGTATAATATTATATGAAGAAATGGAATCTAATGTAACTTTTGGGAATAATTTTTTAAAACTCACAAACAAGGAATAAGAAATCACTTTTTTATGGACCATTATATATGATACATTACAAGACAAGAGATTAAAATATGAAAGTAACTATGGAATCAAATTATGATGGAGAGGAGTCATTAATGATTTTATAGGAACAAGGTTCAACCAAAGTAGGCACATCATCATAATTAGGAAATGGTTATTATTTATATGGAACATCTCCTTCCTCATAAGTATTATTTTGAGTTGGGATATCTAGAAGTTTTGAGGAGGTTAATTTGAAAAATTGACCCATTTAAAATAATTGATTCTTCATTGAGGAAACCAAATTTTCAATATACTCTTACCACTTATCTACCTCTTCTTTTTGAGTGTTGGTTTTCTCTATAAAATGTTGATATTTTGCAATCATGTTTTCAAATTTCTCTAAAAAGTCACGTAACCTAGATAGAGTCCATGAATCATTTTTTTCTTCATTTTCAAGAATATATTATATTTGAGGATAATCAAAGGTAGGGAATGGAGTAATATTATAATGTGGTGTAGAAATATCCCATTGATTGGGACATTGAGTTGAATTAACATAAAATTAATTTCCTATATAACTCTTGGGAGGTAAAAAATTATAATTCATACAATGTGTTGTGGGAGGGTAAGGTGGGTGTTGTTTGTAAACAAGCAGTTCTAACCATGCTATTTTGAACTCCATGGAATCATGGAATTTTTTCAATGAAAAAAACACGCAGAGTAGTGATCTGAATTTATTTTTATATTATTATTTTTATTTTATTTAACCAAAATCACTCTCTTTTGAGGATAACTTAATGCTACAATTATCCTCAGAAACAATGCAAAAAAATTTGTTGTGTGTTGTCACTGTGTGAAAAATTTAGAAATTTTTATACTTACCAGCTACTATAGGGGAGGTAGTTGTATTGATCCTATATGGAGAATGTGTGGAGACATAATGGTATCCACTTTTAAGAATGTTTAGGAAGATTAATTTTTCAATGTTATTAAAAAAATTAAAAAAATGAAATGGTTGTTTAATAAAAACTAATATTAATAAAATAGAAGGAAGCGGAGATGAAACTTATAGAATTTAAGATTTTTTATTTGGTATATGTGATGAAAATCATTTTATTTTCACAAATAATTAATTAATTATTTAAATATCAATAATTCTGAATTTATTTAGAATAACATTAGGTTTCATTCTTTGGTGTTAAACAATAATATATTTTTTCTCATAAATTATTCAATGTCTCATTCTCTTTTATTTTGAAAAATTTCTAAGACATTTAAATGTTTAATCACATGGTAAAATAGGACCCATTTCTCACAAGGTATAGATATTTATTTATGTCAAGTTATCTCACATTTGATTACTTTTTATATATCACTTATGCAAGTTTGAAGATAAATAACATAAAATATTAATTCATAAATCAATATATTTACTTATTTTATATTCACTCACATGTGAATTATTATTATATTAGGATTATTATTAAATATAAACCACAAAAATTCTATGATGCTTATCCCACTCATGATTATGTATTACGAATCACATGAATGGGAATCCAAGCATGTGTGAAAATCATATATGATAATTGTTCATGTCCCAACCCCCTCCCCCCAAAGGTACTCCTCTGGGACCAACAGTGAGAGAAGGGAAATAATGACCCCTAAAGCCTGCCTCAAATAGGCCATGAGTTAAAAATAACCACCGAGCATATGTAAAACACAATATGGGAGGCATTACCATCTAAGAGGAACATGAGGATAGAGTGAGATAAGATAAAAACACCATAAAAATCCTAATCAAGATAAAAATAATAATATTTTAAATACATGCATGTAATCTCCTATATAATGAAACAACTGAAAAGAAAACTAAAAGTACCAAAATAGATCCTTGACAATGACCTAGAAACCCAAAAAACTCATAAACAATACCAAGAGCTTTTAAAGTCCATCCTGATCACTAAGAAACTCTTGTGGTCTTGAAAAATAGATTATACATATGTAGGGTGAGAATAACATGTATACTTGGTAGGGTTCTCCCTAGTGCCTCTCATGAAAAAGATAAAGAAAGAAGACAAAATATCATGGAACAACAAGTGAAGCTAACTCATAACTTAATCAGGTATACTAAGTTCCCAGCCAAACCATGGATCTCTCACCAAGTATTGCATACAATTAATCATATAATAACCAACAGAATATCAAAGAAGGTACCCTAATACCAATTTCCCGGTGGTTTTACACTCTTACCTAACATTGAACATCTTGAAAAATCTCTCTCCAAAAGTAAGTTTGTCTAAAGCACCTAGGAAACTATATCATACCATGCATCCCATACATCACAAAATTACATCATTATCACATATCATTCACCCCATTCATCACATAATCCACATCTCTAAATATTAATTGACTAGTTCCGATATACACTACAACTTTTACGTCTTTTATTATACCTCAATACATCATAGCCCATACAAAACATACCTATAATAATACTTAGGATACTGTATCCCAGGATGCATGTGTGTGAAATAACCACAATCCATTACATCCTCTACACACATATATATGGGAAAGATAACCATTATACATAACATCACATAAAACAATAAGGATAAGAGAGAGGGGGAAAGAGGGGGTAGTCAGTCATCCATTCCTCACTAACCTGTATGTTGGGGAAAACACCCTCTTGGAGTCCATTGGGTGTTAGTCACCCTATCGACATGGGTGTGGTAGAATATGAAATCAAAAAACATACATGATATATATATTTCACAACCATGTAATGGGAAACTAAATAGCCTTAACTAAATGTAGCTATCATCTCTTAGACACCCATCTTCTACCACTAAGGACTAGATATCCTACAAGTATACAAAAATTTCAAGAAAAAATCATTAAATTTAATTTTTCCTTTAAGAATTTTGTATTACATTAATTACCATCCAAGTCCATTCTCTCCATTCATATCCAAATGACCCCACAGTTACTCAGGAATTATCATCATTTAGAATTCCTTTCAAGCACTAACTGTATTGGGTTAAATTATTTAACATTATCATTCCATAATTATAGGTACTCTAAGACTCATCCTAAGCTACCATATAAGAAGATCTATAAACCAAGTATAACCAACTACATCATGAAGTGGGGAAAGGGATATATAAACAAGAAGACCATCCATCCAACATTTAATAATATTCATCATTAAAAAATAATCCCAACATTTAACATAAAAACAACGAGAATGCCCATATTTAACCCATTTCATCAGTCCTGGTGCCATCCCCGAAACCACTATGCATATTAGCATGCATCCCACTATCTCAAGCATCAATTGTTGCCACACACTTGAGAATCCCTACCCATATCTCGCCAACCATTAGTTATCCTAGGATCACATCACATTAGAATGCAAGGAACCTCATCCAGAGCAAATACACAAAGTAGAAAGGAAACAACAAATAATTAATATGGAATCTAGGCCCTAAAAACCAGGGAATCCATCCTTCATAATAAAATGAGCTTTCTCGGCCCCAAAAATTTATCTTTGTCAATAAAAATTTCATTACCATTTTGATTTACCCGACTCATTTATCATAGGTTAAAACCATATAAAACCTAAGGCATAAAATATCAATAGTTAAAAACTATTTATACAAGTTTCAAAGCAGAATTTTCAGTTTCAGAAAACTATAAGGTATAAAAAAATTCAATTAACATACCTATTTATTAATTATACAACAATAATTATCATCTTATTTAATATTTATTTAATAATAATTATCGGTATTAAATTCTTTATCCATTTTCAACAATAAAAAAATTCTAAAGAATAACATAAACATAGATAGAAAACTATCTAGAAAAAACCAGAGGAAAATTGCTATCATGGTAGAAAGCGCATATGATCGCTATAACCAAGACCAAGTTTCATTCTTTAATATAGTTAAATATTTATTAAGTTTAACTCTACCATCACTCAAATATATAAAGCATGATAAATTTACAATTTCACATAAAACAGGAGAATCAATGAATCACCTACTATTCTAGGAAGCTCTCAAACATGTTACATCTAAAATATGGTAAAGAGATGATGATGATGATGACACCACCTAGATTACTTTAGATAAGGGTTTTAACAACATTTAACTTTTAGAGAGGATATATAATTCTAATGAGGATAAGATCATACCTTGAGAATGACTCGATGTTCTAGAATAATAGAGTGTGAAGCGAACTGTTGAACATGTCTAAAAACACATGAAAGGTGTATCTCAGTGGGAATATATGATTCAAGGGTCAAGAACAAAAATTTGGTTCATATTAACTTGAATAAATCAATAAAATATTCAAATGAAAGAAAGATCTTCATTTTGGAGTTAAGGATATGAGACAATCATTATTTTCATATCACAATTCAAACATTAATTAATCATTAATTTGGATCTATATTAATTCATGAGGATTGATCCATATTAAAAGATTAAATATTTTATGAAACCAAGAATATAAATATCCTCTTTGAAATGACCCTCAATTTACCCTAATTAATTCTTTAAAACTGTATTTACAAAAATTCATATTTATAACATTCTGGGAAAACTGGAAATTTTGAAAAACTGGACCATTAGACCAATCTATTATTGTGAGACCAACCTGCTACCATGAATGCTACTATGAGACCAACAAGATACCATGAGACCAGCCTGTTACCATGACCACTATTATGAACTAACCTTCTACAATAACAATATCCATGAGACAAACCTCCTACCATGAGACCACCTCCTACTATGATCCAACCAACTAATATGAATACTACCATGAGCCAACCTTTTATAATGAATGCCACCATGAGTTAGCCTTATACCATGAATACTACAATGATCATACCAACTACCATAACTACTACCATGAGGCAACTTTCTATTGTGATAACTACCAAGATCTAACATGTTACTATGACTACTACCATGATATAACTTGCTATTATGATTGATACTATGAGCTAACCTACTACCAAAAGACCAAGAAAAAACTTTATAATTTTATATATAAGAATACCTCAAAAACCCCTTTTCCTCCTCCATGCATGGGAAAAAATAAAGGAATGGTTTTTAGGAACTGGGGAATCACATTAGATACTTATAAAAAAAATTATCATCCTCAAGAATTAAAATAGATCCTAAAATGAAAAATGAAAGGATGTTCGAAAAATCACCCATGAGATTCCTACCAGGGATCTCCCTAAATCTAGAACATATCCACTCATGGAAGGGAAAAAATAGATAAGCTGGTGACATCATCAAATGAGGGAAAGATTCTAACATACCATAATTAGAGCACAACCATCCCACTTAGAGAAACAAGGTGAAAACCCATGAAATCATCTCCTAGGGGAAGATACCTCTCAAACAGTAGAAAAGACACAAATAGGGCATCAAGGAGGAGATAACTATCTCATAATCCATACATATTTCAATATAAACAAAACATTTTTACAAAATAAGATCAAGAAATAAACATCTAGGGATACTAAGCACATATCTATGACTCATATTCCCAAGTGCTCTCCTCCACACCACCATGTTACCATATGACACAAACCAAGGGAATACAATGCCCATGAAACACATTACTTTAGTTGTATTAGATCTTCACTGGCCTCTCCTCGAAGGTCTCTTCATCATCAATGTCGATCTCGCCCTAATTGATGATGTGAGGGTCATTAGAAAGCTATCATAAAATCTAAGCCACATGGAAGACATCATGAATCTGGCCCATCCATGGGGGAAGTGTTATCTGATATGCAATGCCTCCGACATGAGTTAACACCTTTAAAGGTCCCATAAACCAATGAGAAATATTACTCCCACAATAAAACCTATGTTTCCCATGATAAGGATTCACCTTCAAGAAAACATGATATCCAATTTAGGACTCCATATGTATCCTCATATAATCTAAATAGGAATTATATTGATCTTTTGCTTCATTCATCCTCTCTAAAATCACCTGAACCATCTCTATTGTTCTCTACACTAGTTTCATCCAAGAAATTTTTTTACTCTCCAACCCTAGTCTGACATAATGGATGATAGAAAGATTTACAATATGAAGCTTCAAATGGTGTAATACCATTGATAGTGTGAAAACTATTATTATAAGTAAACTTCACAAATGGTAGGCGACTAATCTATGAACCTCAAAAAACTAGTACAAAAGCATGAAACATATATTCATGAGTATAGATGGTCTGTTCTATATGAACATTCATCTATGGATGAAAAGCAGTACTAAGGCATGACTTAGATCCAAAAGAATACTAAAAACCTCGCCACACCCTAGAGGTGAAATGAGGATCATGATCATAGATGATCATACTTGGGACTCCATGGAGCCTCACCACCTACTCTAGATATTTCTTTGATAAAATATTAACTGAGATCAACTAATTGATCACTATAAAGTGGATCAATTTCATCAAACAATCCAGTATCACCCATGTAGAATCAAAGCCTCCATATGATCAAGGTAAACTAGTGAGGAAGTTCATCAAACTTCCCTCACATTTCCACTAAGGAACATCAAACGGCTAGAGAAACCCACTGGGAACATGGTGTTTAGCCTTCACCTTCTGGATGACTAAACATATAGAAACTGAACACTTCAAACTAGGCCACCAAAACTGGCCTCTCAAAACATGATGCATCTTTTTCACACTAGGATATACTTATAAGGGTGAGTTTTGGACCTTATATAGAACCACAAAATATATCACTGATGTAATTAAATGGCTCCCATAAAACAACACTTGGTGATGATCATCCTCAAACCATCCATATGAGGCATCACCACAGATAACTCTAGCCTCTTCAGACCTCTACCTTGGAATCCCCAAATTGGGACTCCTCCACCTATTGCACTAAATACGACTACACTATTATTTTAAAAGGGAATCCTCTATAACCAAACTCTCTCATGTAAAAATATATCATTGATAGATCTCTCATCACTCTCTAGGAATCTCCAAAATCATACACAGAATCACTATGTGACTTCCTACTTATCACATCATCCAAAAAATTAGCCTTACCTATTATACATGAAATCATGAATTCATAATCCTATAATTATTCTATCCACCATTATTTTCATAATTCTAGGTCACACTGGTAGAAGACATAACTTAGGGTCTTATGATAAGTGAAAATGAAAAAGTGTTCATCGATGTGGTAATGTCACCACAGTTTCAAGTAAAACACAATTGTTTCCAACTTGAGGTCATGGATGGTATAGTTATTCTCATGGTGAGTAACTACTGAGACCCATAATAAAAAACTTCCCTATGTTATATCAGGACACCACCCAAGAAAATATTTGAATCATAAAATAAATCCTCAAACTAAAATCTCTCTTCTAGATAATGAATAACATGAGTGATGACTAGCTTCTCCTTCAAATATAGAAATTTTCATTACACTGGTTAGTCTACAAGAATGTTTGGTCCTTTTTGGTCAAGGCTGCTAATGGATTCACAATCCAAGAGAAGTTTGGTATAAACCTATAATAGTATCTTAAAATTATGAGGAAACTCCACACCTATACAATGTTCTTGGGGGTGCCTAAGAAATAACCACCTTGATCTTCATCGGATTCACTAATACATCATGCTAAGACATGACATGTCCCAAAAATAAAACTTCACACACCTAAAACTCATACTTTGAAAACTTCATGAACAAATACTGATGATGACTAAATCCCAAAACTTACCGTAGATTCTCTATGTACTCATCCTTAGACATCGAGTATATAAAGATGTTGTTGATGAAAACCACCACGAACCAATATAGGAACTCTTAGAACATTATGTTCATAAAAACTATTAACACAACTGGTGCACTCATCATTCCAAAAATATTACAATGAAATCATAATTCCCATAATGATATCATAAATTAGCCTTTGTAATATTCTTATCCTTCACCCACATCTGATGATATCCCAATCATATATTGATCATTGATACCTAACTAGATCCCTTTAACTGATCAAATAAGTAATAAATTCATGAAATAAGACAACAATTATTTACCATCACCTAATTCAAGAATCAATAATCAATAAAGATACAAAAACTACCAACAACCTTCTTTACGAACAGAACTGGTTCACCCAAAGGTGGCACCCTCATCTGAACAAAACCTCACTACATCAGATCACCGATCTTAATCTACATCTCCTACAACTCAAAAGTCACCAACCCATATAGAGACATCGATATTGAAGAATAAATTGACTATATATCTATTCCAAACTTGATCTTCCATAAAGGAGTAATGCCACAACCTCCTTGGAAAAAACATCAGTGTGCTCTTCCTCAACCCAAGGAAACACTATCAGTTGAACCTCCAATGAACTCAGCATCATCTTTTCTATCAAGGAAGACAAAGAGAGAACATGTCTCCAACCAATACAAGGGTATCTCTCACCAATAAACATGAAATATTTTCCATCAATATCATAGAAAAAAATCTTCCTCTTGAATAAATCTATGAATTATTATATAGAATATAGCCAATCCATAAGAAGGATGATATCATATGGTTGTATCTGCTAAGGAAGTCTCCCCCAGAGTAGTTCTTCACTAGGACTATCTCACAATCTCTACATAATTAATAGAGATAAGATAGATCTACAAATAATATAGTCAAAACCAAGGGTAATGGAAGTCACTCCACCTCAATTGCTAAATCATAGACTTGGGAAGATGATATTAAGTTGTGTGTTTCTCCTGAAGCAAAAAAAAAAAACATATACCCAAGTAGAAAATAAGAAAAGGGTGCCTCAAACAATGTTTGGATTTCCTATAGCTGGAAAATCCAAAGAATGAAATTTTCTATGACCTGCTCTATGAAATCTCTATCCCTAATGAAGACCACCTATATAAATACTCTATAATATTTATATATGAGGATTATCATATGGTTATCCTCTGCCTTCCATGTCCTACCTCTGTTGATCCAAATATGGAGC
Source organism: Viscum album (assembly GCA_963277665.1). Classification (NCBI taxonomy): domain Eukaryota; kingdom Viridiplantae; phylum Streptophyta; class Magnoliopsida; order Santalales; family Viscaceae; genus Viscum; species Viscum album. The sequence goes on from OY728131.1 coordinate 361,003,255, forward strand.
TACATACTACTACTACCTCAGTTGAAACTATCACAATAGCTAATCATAAGGCGGAACACTTGTTATATGATTCCTTCTTATAAAGTTCAGAAACTCTCACTATTGATAGACATGTGATCCATAAGAAAAACAAACATATAATCCCTTGGAAGGATCTTGAGATCCACCATCACCAAAGAAATTAGATAATAAGGTCTTGGAAAACCCCCTGTATTTCCAAAAACTCTTTTATATAAGAAATTAGGAATGTTGGAAAATAGCTCTACAATGTGGGAAATCCTGATAACTCCCCTCTCATAATGATCCAGTTCTAGACTATTTCCTCTCAACAACCTATGATCTCACCATCACCTTGAGATACATCAGCAGTATAAAAAGGGTGGAATGGTGATAGATCTCTAGATACAAATCCTCCTCAAAATACCTCACCATATCCTTCTCATATATAAATAGGTTTGAAGAACATTGAAGAAGAATCCTAAAGTGGATCCTAAACTCCCACATGTTGGAGCTCCCCTGTTTAAGGGTAAGAAGCTCCGGGTGATTGGATGCCTTCTAAATCAAAGAATGGAACTATACTCAAAACTAATAACAGAACATCTCCCATGAAAATATTGACTCCTCGTGATCCCTGAGAAACAAGATCCACCACTATCTGGCTACTCCATGCATTATCATCACTGCCAACATAACCCATTATTCCTTCTGAGCACATATCGAACTGAAGGTTGTCTCCACCTCCTACAACCAATCCTCTATCACTAAGTCTAAAATGAATCTACCATACTTATATAGAATATTCCACTGAAAGTATTATAGTGTCCTCTTCTAAGCGTCATTATTGTTGAACTCAACCATATGGAAATCAACTAGCACATCCAGCTAAACATCTTCGACACAAACTTAATGAGGAAGTTGACCTAGATAAATACCTAAAAAATAACAATAGTTAGGGAATACTAAAATTGTAAAATGTAATATTAAATATTAATTAATTAATTAAGTTTTAACCTAATCCAAAGGTCTACTAATTTCAAATACAGGTGAAAAGAAGGAAAATGCATGATCTTTTCCCAGGTATCTAACCTAAAATCAATATCAATTCTCTTAGTAGGCTTGAAAAACTTAAATATCCATGCATTGGATCATAGGGGTCCATAAATACCCATTTACTGGAGGGTATCCCTAATGTACTTCACTTACTAAGTTTTATTGACACTATTTCCCTACCAACCCATGTACTTCTCACCTATACTGACCTCTAAAATTCACCTTATCCCTCAACCTGAACATTTGATAACACTTTTTCATGACCCCTCCCCCTAATGGTACCCATAATGGGAAGGCAGTTAGATAAGGGAGATAATGATGCCCAAAGCCCGCCTCAAATAGGCCATGGGTTGGAAAAAAGCACTGAGAGTATATCATATACATATATGGGATACATTACTCTCTAAGAAGAACATAAAGAAATAGAGATAAGATAAAACCACCATACAACTCTTACTCAAGAAAAAAAATAAAAGATCCCAAATACATTCATGAAATGTCATAGAAATTGAAACAACTAAAAAAGAAACTAAAAGTACCAAAATTAAATCATCGACACTGACCTTGAAGCTCAAACAGGTCCTAAATAACACCACGAGCTAGTAAAGTCTATCCTGATAACCAAAAATCTCCTAAGGTCCAGAAAAAATAGTTTATACATATATAGGGTGATCATAATATGTCTAATTAATAGGATACTTCTCATAGCCTCTTATACAAAAGATAAAAAATCATACTAGAGCCTAGTGAACAACAAATGAAGCTAACTCATCAGTTAATCAAACATACTAAGTTCCCAACCTTGTCATGTATCTCTCACCAAGTATCACATACATGTAAAAATATCATAACCAACATAATATCAAAGAATTTTCCCTATTACCAACTCCCCTCTATTTTTTAAATCTTCCCCAATGTCGCATGTTCTAAGCTATCTCTCTCCCCAATTATGTCTTCCCAAATACACCTTGGAAAATGTATCATACCATGTATCATGTGAAACTCAACATTTTTTTATTAACACATATCATGCACCTCATACATCATATCATCCACATCTCCAGATAGTAAAAAAGTAGTTCTAAGAGCCACTATAGCCCATACATCATGTATTATACCTCAGGCCATCAAAACCCATAAAAAACACACCTATAATAATCCTTTTGATTCTATATCCATAGATACATGGGTGAAATAACCACAATCAATTATATCCCTCTATACCCACATATATATAGGAAAGATAACCATCATGCATACAAGCACATAAAACTACCAAGATAAGAGAGTGGGATATGATGGGGTAATAAGTCGCCAGCTCCTTGCCAACTTGGATGTTTGGGAAAACACCCTCACAAAGACCACTAGGTGTTTTTCTACCTACTGACATGGGTGATTTGGCATATTAAATCACATAACATGGAGTATATATATATCAGAACTACACTATAAGCAACTACCGAGAATTAACCAACAAAAGCTATCATATCTCAGACACTCGGCTGCCACTATTAAGGACTAGATATCCTATAAGCATACAAACTTTCCATAAAACATTCAATTAATTTAATTATTCCTTTAAACATTTCTTATTACATTAATTACCATCCAAGTCTATGCCATCGAGGCATGACCCATCTGATCCCATGATTCCTCGAGAATTATCATCATTTGGAATTCCATTAATACACCAACCCATTGGGTTTAATTATTTAACATTATCATTCTATAATTCCAAGTACTCTAGGAATCATCCTAAGATATCATAATATAAGATTTTTAAACCAATAAAAACCAACTACGTCAAGAAGTGGGGAAAGGAAAGAGGAAAACACAATCATTTTACCTTCAAGAATATTCATAAATAATAAATAATCCTTAATTTCAGTATAACAATAATGGGAAAGCCTAGATTTAACTCATTCCACCAGTATTGACATTATCTCCTACACCAATATGTATATCACCATGAATCCCATTATCTTAGGCATCGACTACTACCACAAACCCAAGCATCCCTACCCATATATTTCCAACCATAAGATATCTTAGTATCGTATCATGTCACAAAGAAAGGCTCCTCATCCAGATAAAACAAACAAGGAAAAAATGAAACAACAAATATACAACATGGAATCTAGGCCCTAAAAACCAAGGCATCCATCATTTATAAGAAAATAGGATCGTTTGGCCCAAAATATTTATCTTTATCAATATATAATTCATTTCCATCTTGAATTAATTGATTAATTTATCATAGGTTATAGCCATAGCAAACCTAAATCATCTGTTATCAATAACTATAAATATATTTAATCATGCTTCCAAACATCACTTCTAGTTTCAAAAAACTATAATGAAGAAAAAATTTAATTAACATGACTCTATTAATTATTCAATAATAATTACCATATTTTTTAATATTTATCCAGAAATCATTACAAGTTTTACATTATTTTCCCATTTTTAATCATAAAATAATGCTAAATCATAGCATAAACATAAATAGCACACTATCTAACAAGAAAAAGAGTCAATTCATTATCACGGTGGAAAACTCATAGGAACATTATAACCAAAACCATGGTTCATTATTTAATCTTGTTAAATATGTATTAAGGTGAATTCCACCATCACCAAAATAGGGAAAGCATGATAAATTTATGATTGCACATAAGACAAGATAATTAAAGAATACCCTCCCTTTCTAGGGAGCTTCCAAACACGATGTACCAAAAATAGGGGATGGAGAAGATGATGATTTCATTTCCTATCTATCACAAGGATAATGGATTTAGTAACCTTTAACTTTTTTATAGAAGGAAACCCATGGATAATAATCTACTACCTCAAGCATGAATCACTACTAGATAAAAATAGAGTTCAAACCAAACTATTGAACACATCCAAAAACACAAATAGGTTAAATCCTAGTGGATATAGATGATTCAAGGGTCATAAACAAAAATATGTTTTTATTTACTTGAATAAAGAAAAAAAAGATATTAATAAAGTAATGATATACATTTTAGATTTAAGAAAACAAGACCATCAGGGTTTCTAGATCACTGGTCAAACATAAATTAAACATTAATGTGGATTTCAATTAATTCAAGTGGAAAGAGCCATATCAAAATATTTTCTCTTTTACAAACCCAATGTTATAAATATCAACTTTTAAACATCCCTAAATTTTATTTTTTTAAGATGTTAAAATAATACTTATGATAAAAAGTCATATTTATGATATTCTAGGAAAAACTAAATTTTTTGAAAAAGTGTACCATGATACCAACCTGTTATAGTGAGATCAACCCACTACCATGATTGCTACCATGAGACCAACCTGCTACCATGAGACCAACCTTCTGCCATGACCGTTACCATGATTCAACCTACTACTGTGACTGCTATCATGAGACCAACCTGATATAGTGATATCACCAAATATCATGAGCTAACTTACTACTATGAGTGCTACTGTGATCCAAACTACTACCGTGACTGCTACACATGCTACCCTAACTGCGATCATAAGTCAGCCTACTACCGTGACTTCTCATGTGATCAAACATGCTATCATGAGACAAAGATAAAACTTGAAAATTTTTGGGATAAGAAGACCCCAAATACCCCATTGGAATCTCTAGGACTATTGAAAACACAATGGAAATGTTTTTAGGAATTGGGGTATTACAGTTCAAAAACATAAATAATTTTAAAAAATAACAATCCAATTAAATTAAATTTTACATATAATCCATCATGGAAGATAAACTAATTTCCATGAATATAATTTCATATAATAAAAAATAGAATACCATAAAATTAATCAAGCATCACTCAGACTTGAAATATAAAATAAAATATAGAAATTATTGGAAATTTCATTTAAGGACAAAAACAGAGACTTAATTCTAGTTAAGAACCATCTCATTTTTAGATCAAATTAGAATCTATTTTAATTTGAAAATTTATATATTTTATCCTTATTTTAAATTTTCTCATGATTTTTGTCCCAAATTGGAATTAAATGTTTGTTTTTGTCATGGATTATCATTTTTTCTAGAAATTATTTTTCTTGTATCGATGTAAATATCACTGAAAGTGGTCATGGATGATAATTGAATGAGAATAGTCATGTGGTCGATCAATAAACCATCAAATCAATCCACAACATGCATAAAAATGTGTGTGGTGTGTAGAATTATTATGTCATATAGTACCAATTAATGATAGTGGTGGCTCAAGATGGGAGGCTAGATGAATGGAGGTGCAATGTAGAGATATTCATGAGATGGAGAGATGGTGGACATAGGTAAAGGCCTATTGTATTGGAAGGAGGGAAGCATATTTTTAGCTACAAAAGGGATCATTATATTAGGTGATATGAAACAACATACAATGAATGGTGGATGATGGTGTAGTAGGGATAGGATTCGATGGTTTGAAATCCCCCATAGATCGGGGTGAGGAAGAATGCGGGTTGATGACTTGCATCAATAATTTTTATACACAATTTTAAATTCAAAAATTATAAAAACAAAACTATTAAAAAAATAATACTTATAATAATAATAATAAAAATTACTAGTAGTTATTGAGGTTACATAGAAAACAAAATTACAGGTACTCATTAGACTAGCATGGATCAAACTTCACCCCCCCTCAAGGATAAGCCTACAAGCAAGTTAAACTATTAAAATTTGATGCACCAAAATCCCTGTGATTAAAAAACCCTTTTCCCTCACCCAAAGGTCCACTTTTTTTTATTATCAAAATGCCCCTTCATTGAATACTAATTCTATGGTTCTTTTTCTTCTACAGTACGTATTATTGTACCTTGATTCACTATAGTGAATGTTACATTACTCATATTGTAACAATTCTTTTTAGGCCATTATACATAAAATACTATAATAAAACTATTAATAATAAAAATTAATAAAAAAAATTATAATAATAATACTACTAAAATTAATATATACTACTACTAATAATAAATATAAAAAATTAAAAAAATTATCTAAATATTATAAAAACAACTAAAATGATATAAAATTACAAAAAAATATGAATAATTGAAACAACCAAACTAATTAATTAAAATAAATATAAAAATATACAAATTGATAGTGATTTACATGTGAATCAACCAACCATGTTTGAAACTAAAACCACTCTTAAATAAAATGAAGCATTTTTGTGTATATTACACCGATAATCATCATTACTACTATCTTCTATCAATCTTGATAAAGGTCCCCAAGAGATTCCATCAGACTCCCTCCTCTATGGTGAATCTATGGTCTGACTTGAATCACCCATCAAATGGGTGGGATCCTCTTCTATTATTACAACATGTTATTGCCTATCTAGATAAAGAAATAATTATGAATAACTTCAGGGAAAATCACATGCGAAATGAGAAGGAATGAATGACCATTATCACATGGTGATTACCTCCTTATATATACATTGGGGATATAACCAAGAAAATATGTATTAACTCATGAATTACATAACATATGAGTTAATGCTTCATCCATTTATGCATTCATAATATTAATGCATGTTGATCCTTTCAAGTGTTTCATCATATGAAACATATAATGATATCTTATGTGGAAAATAATTATGATCATTAACTTTTAGTGATCAAATTCCATGAATAATAATAAGATTCTTCATGAATCGTTTGACATGATTCATCACATAATGATATAGCCAAGTTATACATTATGGATGGCTATTCTAGTGGTGTGAAATCCATATACCACTCCTTACGATATACCTTATCCTTGGAATAATATAGGACTTACAATCATGCATGTCATATTACATGACATGAACATATTATATAATGTGATATGAGTCTTTAAGGAATATCCCCTTCAAACTCACATTTCCACTAAATCCTCAAAGTCTTTGTGTCATTTCACCTTATATTGTATAATATACTATAAATTATGAAATCATATCCAAATTGGAGATCCCATAACTTAAGCATGCGCGAAACTATTTATGAGTGAAGTTCAAGCTCATTGAGATCACGACCCAAACCATGTTCACCAAACAACCCCATGAAATCCCCACCATCACGCACCTTACTATTAGGGAGTATTCTATTGTATTAAAGGTATATTTATCAGGACCCTATCAATATGAATATTTCCATTATAATTAACATATTTTCATCTTATTGCTACTTTTTAAATAATTTTTAAAGTTCGAATTGTATTTTTGGTTAATATTCAAATTCAATTAATGAATTAATGAATTAATAGATTTTTTAAATAAAAAATATTTTAATGGAATAATATTATTAAATAATATTTATCAAACATAAATTATTATACAATATTTATGATTTCAAATGTAAATTTTAAGGGTTCAAAAAATGTTATTGTCAAAACCCGTCATTTTCAATAAATGTCGATTTTTATTTTAAAAGTAAAAATTCACATAATTAGAAAATAATGTAGATAAAATGAGTAATATTTTTTTAATCAAAACATCAAAATTATCCAATAGTGATTTTTTCATAATTTTCTGAGACACTCAATTTTTCGAGCAAAATTAAATACCATATCAATATAATTTGTGTTTTATGACATCACAATGATCCAAAAGTGATGTAATAAGTAATATAAATGGTAAAAATGACCAAATATATGTTTTCCATTTAAAATAATGTGATTATAAGATTATTTTATTTATTTTTCAAATCCATTATGAATCCCCCAAGACGTATAATATATTTTATGATTTTAAAATCATTTCTTTAAGAGTGTGACTAACCTCCACATCACCAAGGGTAATATTTCAATAAGTTCGGCCCTTGTAATTTTAAAATAATTTAAAATACTACCATTTTTTTTATAAACTATGTTTAAAAACAATGTGATGGTTTTTGGTTTAGTATATTTTATTACATAGAGTCCAAAACCTAAATAATAAAGAAATCCCCTCCCTTTCCTATATAAAACCACCCAAGCTCCATTTTTATCTTCACTAAAACTCTTTGTAGAACATGAAGACTCTTCCATATACTCCCTATATTCCTCAAAAGGTTCCCCAAATCTTTAAATAAGCTCCTCCCAAGCCTTTGGACTCACACACTCAAGTAAGGGATTCCTCTCCTCTCATTTCAATTCAAGCACTTCCTTTGAAATTAGTCCTTTAAAGTTCAATTGATTATATTTATATTAATTTAGTAATATTTCCTTACTATCCAATGGTTATAATTTTAATTATATATCATTTATCCACTCTCATTTTTACTATTTCCTAAGTCGTTACTATGTCGAAATTCTATAAGGGATTTCCCACTCTCCTCTTTTATCAAACACTCCTTTTATGTGATGTAATTTATTTTTAATTTGATTATGATGGGATATGATATTACATATTCCCCTTACCATACATTTGATTCATAAACAATGAGAGATTCCCTTTAGTCTCATTAATACTCCCATGATCTTTTATGTACACCTATTACCATACTGAAAATTTGTAAGGATTCTTTTCTGTATTCATGTTTCTTCATTACCTTGCCTTCTATTTCCAAATTTCTAATGTTGGGATATAATTTTACATGTCCCTAAAAATTTAAATTTTATGTCCAAATAATTAGAGACCCCTTTATCTCTCATCAACCATTATTATTAATTTTTAGGTAACATCTTTATGCTTCTAGAACTTCACCATGATTTTTCAAACCAAAACAATTGTGTAGTGAATACCATACCCATTTTTCTATCAAGGGTATTCACCTTTATGCACATATACCTATTTATTTGGGACTTACATGTATGTATTCCAAATTTATTGATCATGGAATAAATTATGATGATGAATGAATTCATATTGTATGATCTATGTGGCACATTTAAGCATCAAAATGAAGTGATTATGATGGGTATGCTCAAATAGAACTATGATGTATTGGTTAATATTTAGTATCATGATATGTTATGTGAAATGGTCTTGGAATATATCCTTGAATCATGATCCTCCATGTCCAATGAGCATTGAATCATGATTCTCCATGTACAATGAGGCTTGAATCATGCTTATGTCATATTGTATGTTGTTTCCACATTTCACATGTTATGATTATCATTCTATATCATGACTTATTATTAGTGTTCTTTTTATGCTACGTTGATATTCCTATTATATAACATGTATTATCTTCTTTATGTTATTCTTTGTTTATTCCCTTACTAGGCTTTATAGCTCACCCCTTTCTTATATATGTCCCCAGATTATCCCATGCAGTTTTAATTTCTAAGGAGTATTTTGAGCATGTTAAAGAAGTTTTCAATAGTTCACATTAAGGATGTTTTTCACAATGTTTTATTATATTATTTTTAAAATGTTATGTTTTGTACCTAATTCCCAAATAAACTAGACTTATCTATCTTTTGGGTTGTATTAAGTGTGGTTGTATTTAATAAATCATGCATTAACATGAAATAAAGAGAAGGGTTGTTATACCATTTGGTACCTAGGCATATTTCATGGATGCAGGTTTGGACTAGGGAAAGGGACCTTATTGTTGACTCTATTGTTTACTGGATGGGATGGATTTAGGATATGGGTTTGACATGGGGTTTGTTATTGGATTATTTTGGGTTTATCTTGTGTCGGATGGCTCTTTTATTGTATTTTTTTTTTCAGTTTGACATTTAGATACATATCAGATTGACATTACATGATTCTACATTTTTATATATTATTTTCTCCTTTATTTTACCAATTTCCTTATGTAGTTTCTACTATGAGTATTAATATAATTTTATTTATTTATATGGATTATTTCCACTACTATGACACTTTATACCTGGTGGTATAGTCTCCCTACTATACATATCACACCCCCGCTACTAGTCAGCAGCCTATGGAATATGGGTAGGCATGCTTGAGGTCTCATAACTAACCATTTTTGGCCATGAGAGAGAGTGCCAGATCAGGGAAAGTTATAAAGTGGTATCAAAGGAGAAGGTTTTATTTCTTATTGATTTACTATTTTAAAAGGGTATAAAATATGTTATAATGCATCCAGACTTGGTAATGAGCTTGTGCATGGGAGTAGTTGACCCATCTAGGGTGGAAATATGAGTGCCTAGGGATGGGATGGTTGTTCATGATGTTCACTTGTTACAATTTGATGTTGTTTCACCTTGGGTGATCCATATGTTGTGTGAGGTTATTATTTCATGATTCTATTAGTTTTTTAGATTTCTATTCATGCCTTGATATATAAAGATATGTTTATTCATGCATCATGATAGACACATAGGGATATATACTGACATGTATGGTTCATGATATGGATAGATTTATATTCATGTAATATATTTCATATATATAATATGATATGAGATATATTTTATATCTAATAAATGAAATGAAAGAACTATTATGTAATTATAAATAACTTTTTAATCCATTTTTAGAGAAACACAGAATCAAGGGTTCTCTGTTATAGGTTCTTGTTGAGTTTAACCATGTTGTTACCCGATTCTCTAGGGTGTATGTTTGTCTTGAAGAGAAAATGCATACTATTCATCTTTTAATTGAGAACTAGGAGAGTGAAAATCAACATTCTCCTAATTCATTTGATATGAAGCTTCTTGCATCTCCAAAGGATCAGATGAATGTTCAGCTTTGTGATAGCTTCCCAAAGGTCATATGATCCATGGAGAGGGAGACTGTTCACATCATAAATTCAATGTCTGAGTTGAAAAAAGTGTTTTAGCTATAGAATCATCTTACATTCACTGGGGAGTGAGCCCCCTAGTCATCCAAGTTCTATATTGATTTTTTACTGACTATATTCAAGCACCTTGAGACACTCACATATAGAATGGTGAATCTTGTTGCATATATGATTTGTGGACCAATAAAGCATTGGTGGGAAATTATGGAGAAAGTTGGGAAGCAAGATAAGTTTTGTTATAAGGACTTAGAGACAAAGTTCCCAATTCATTTCTATCCTGATACCTTGAAGAATGAGAAGGCTCATGATTTCATGAATCTGACATAGGATGGCATGACAGTGGTGGACTATGCTAAATGTTTCACCAACTTGTAGCACTTTGCGCCATCCCTGGCTACTGATGAAATCTCTAGGAAGAAACATTTTCTAGATGGTATTTTTAATGAGATTAGGTCATAGATGAATGTTTTTTATTTGATAATTTCTAAGGATATAATGAATTTTACACTCATTATGGAAGGAAATCTGGGATATACCCCAAGTAGTGTCCAGGCTGTTTTAGTAAGAAAAACTATAAACTATTCTTCTAGTTGAAAGAAGCTTCTATATTATAGTTTTCTTTAAGGAAACAATGGTAAAAGTATATAGGGTACTAGAAAACAATCTTAGGATCATTTTATATTTCAATGTTATCATTGTAGAAATTTTGGCCATAGGAACCCATAATATCCTCACCCCACAGCTGAGTGTCCTACCTATAGAAGGTTGAGTCATATTCAAAAGTTTTTTGAGAACTTTCCACTGAAGATTAGTGGAAGGGGGTCAATACAAGCACCTGAGTTTTGAAGGGGATCAAGTACCCATCAGCAGGATGGTATCTTGAGTTATACTTTCGTTCAAGATGAGGCAAGGTACGTGGTACCCTAGTGCATGAGCATACATAGGGAACAATAAAGGGGAGTAAGAATAGAGCCTAGGGTAGAGGGGTGATCCAACTTCATGATATATTGTCTACTCCGATTGGTTTAGATGCAGGAACTTCTACCGTCAGAGGTGCTATTCTTGTATCTTCTACTTTAGCCTGCATTTTTTTGATACATGGGAATCATATTCCTTTTTATCTACTTTTTTTTAAAATGTTTAAGGATTGTTTATAGAAAAATTGGATGGTGGTTTGACCATTTATGCACTGTTGGGAGTCTGGTTAGAGAATAACAAAGGTTTCAATACATGTCCTTTAGAGATTGGTGATTACTATTTATTTTGGGAACCATTTTTGCTGGAAATGAAAGGTTTTGATTTAATTCTTAGTATGAATTTGATATTTCTATACCTGGATCATATCAACTATTATAGAGGGAGATTTACCTTTGTATCTCCAGAAAGGGGTAGTTATTCTCAACAGGGTAAGTGGGATCTTCAGGCTGGTCGTCCATGACCAATTTAGTGTAGATTGGATTGTCTCACAGCTCAAATAGTCAATATTGATCTAAAAAATGGTGGAATACAGCAAGATTATTTTCCTCTAGTGGTAGATTATTTTTAGTATGTATTTCTTGATTATTTCTATGGTTTAATTCCCAAGAAATAAATCAAGTTCACAATTGACATGGTTCTAGAAGCATATCCAATTTATATTCTATCTTATAGGATGTCACTAGTAGAGATTTGGGAGTTGATAGTATAGATAGAAGATTTGGAATCTAATGGTTTCATACGAACTAGTACATCACCTTGGGGTTCTCCAATTTACTTTTCCAAAAAGGCTTATGGTGCCTTGCACTTATGTGTGTATTATCAGATATTGAACCTTATGATGGTCAAGAACTAGTATTCCTTTATACACATCGATGATCTATTCATTCAGTTGAAAGGTTTTAGGATATTATCAAAGATCTATTGGAGATCATGATACCACCAGTTAAGGGTGAGACCATCAAACATACCTCAGACTACTTTTAGGAGAAGGTATGTCTTTTATGAGTTCTTAGTAATTCCATTTGGGTTGGATAATTCACTAAAAGTATTCATGGCCTTGATAAATATAATCTTTCATTTTTTATGTACTGGTTTGTAGTGTTTTTTTGTTGACATCTTTGCACACTCCTAATTAGAAGAAAATCATGACCAACATCTTGACATCATCTTGAGTACATTGATAGGGAATCAAAATTTTTACATGCTAACTAAACTCAGTTTTTTGTTTGATGAAGTTCACTTCTTAGTCCATGTCACCTTAGAGTGAGGGTTGTTAGTAGACCCAGATAAGGTTGCAGCTGTGGTATATTGGGACCAACCCAAGAATTTATTCAAGATTTAGAGCTTTCTGGTTCTCTAGGTCAAGTATCTACAATATTTTGAATTCAAGTTAGATTATAAACTAGGTAATGAAAACATTTTTTCTAATGAATTAAGATGAAGGACATGGAAAGAGGCAGTACGAAAGTCTTGAGATGAGTGGCAGATGATGGTCGTCTTTTCATACATGGATGTAGATGTTTAGGAGTCCTAGGGTCAAGTAGATTTTACTTTAACATCTTTTATACCCATTCTTTTAGAACAAATCAAGACAAAGTAGTTATCTAAAACAAAGGGCTTAATTTTTAGAGACAACTTATAAAATGGGGACACACCATCAACATAGTCTCAAAGAAATGGAAATTATCTTCTTTTCTATGGCTGAGTATGGGTTACTATGGGCTTACATGAGGTTATGATGGGTGAGTTTCATGCTTCTAGATGGCCGATACATCCTGGTTTTACAAATATGTATTATGATCTCTGTATATAGTAACAGTGGTTAGGAATGTATAAGGAGGTAGTAGGATTTGTCTTGAGATGTTTCACTTGTCAGTAGGTGAAAGGTAAGCTTCAGAGGCCAGCAGGTCTTTTTTAGCCTTTTTCCATTATTTAGTGGAAATGGGATGATGTCACTGTGGATTTTTTGATAGGATTACCTAAGAAAACCCATAAGAATGATGTAGTATAGGAGATTTTTTATTGACTAAAAAAATTATCACACTTTTTACCTATCAAGGATACCTTCATAGTTGATGATCTAGGTGGTTTTTATGTGTATGAGGTAGTTTAGTTGCATGGTGTTCTGGGGAGTATCATTTTTTATAGAGATCCAAGTTTCACATAGCGGTTCGGGCTAGGTCTTTAAAAGGATTTAGGATCACTATTTTTTAAGCACATCCTATCATCATTAGATTGATGGTCAATCTGAGTGGAATATTTATGTTATTGAGGATATGTTATGATATTGTTTTTGGATTTTAGTGGTTCATGGGAGAAAGATGTGGAACTCATGGAGTTCTCTAATAATAAAAGTTTCCAGGCATCGATCTAGATGGAATTTTTTGAGGATTTTTATGGCAGGTCATATCATTTACCTCTTTGTTGGTTGGAGGTAGGTGAGTCAACACTTGTTAGACCTAGTCTCATACATGATACATCTGAGAAGGTTCGGTTGATCAGAAGGCTATTTGTGTACACATAGAGCTGGAAGAAATCTTATGATGACTATCTGACACGACCTATGGAGTTTGAGGTTGGTCATTATGTTTTCCTTTGGGTGTTATCTAGATTAGAGAAACACCAAATTGGGAAACAAGGAAATCTATCTCCTAGGTTTTATAGGTTGTTTTATATAGTGGCAAGGGTTGGTCTAGTGGCATACTGTTTAGCCTTTCTACAATGATACTGTTCTATACAAGACATGTTTCATGTGTTGAAACTTTAGAGATAACATGTAGACCATTCTCATTTGGTGGACCTATTAGACATCGATCTTGATATAGACGTGTCCTTCTAAGAGCATATGATATAGATTGTGGACCGTAGTGAGATATATCTTCGGGGGTAGGACTATACCATTGGTTTGAGTATAGTGGTAGCATGGGTAATTTCAGGAGGAGACCTGGGAGAGAGAGTCTAATATGCAAGAATAGTGTCTAGACTCTTTCTTTGAGACCCCATAATGATTCTTGGATCATCACATGGATGAGATTTTATATGGTGAGGAGGTTTTAAGATCCCACATTTTTCTAGGAATGTATCTCTCTAAGTTATTCATTAAACTTATTTCATTTTATTTTTTCCTCATCGTTAAACCTTGGTGGTCATGTTTCATTGTGGATGTTTGTTTTTTTGAATAAACACTGACTTGGGTTGTAAGGAAACATAAAAAACTAGAGAGGATCCTTGTGGGGCTTGGTTCGAGGATTATTTTTAAATTAATGGAGTTTGGGTAAAATGAGTCAAGTGTTACCAAGCGTTCTTGGTAAGTGGGTGATCCTTAAAGGGGTTTCAGTTTTTTATAAGGAAATTGGGACAAAAACTATCTTCAACGCATTTACACATCGTGTAAATGGGTTACACGATATGTAAAATCCACCTGACTCGTGCCATGAACTAATTCATAATGTGAAGTGGTTACATGCCACAAACCAACCACATGACGTGTATTGTTCAGGCAAATTAAATATTCAGATGAGGTGATGAGTTTTTTAGCATATCTCTCTAAAAGAAATAGATGATGTATAAATAAATTACACATCATTTAATTTCCCTAGTAGGTTTTTAAAATTTCCCTGCGAATAATTTTTATTCTCACTGGCATGCAGCATTCCTCCTCTTGACCTAGGGTGATCATCTAGGGGATTTTGGGCCCCTTCCCTCTATTTCAGACATCCCATTTTTGTGATTAATCCTTATTATGTGGTTCTGTTTTGGTTTCCTCTTCTCTTCCATCATTCTATGATCAGTGTCGTGTAATATATTGACCATGATAATTTTTGGCTTTGGCCTTGATCAGTTTTGATCTAGGTTCTCCTCAAGATCTCTGGCACCTTCTTATATTTTTGAAATTGTCATGGGAAATGTTGCATTCTTCACTGGTTAAAGTTAGGGATCTAAATATTAACCCTATGGCCTAATTTTAAATTTCCAAGTATATTCAATATTGTGATTTCACTAATTCATGAGCTCAATAATAAAATATTTGAATATAATGATGATAATCCTATGTTGGATTCATAGTTGGATTTTTCGGATTCTATTACCGATGTGACCTAGATTATGACATCTTGTTATGTGAGAAAACCTTTGGAAATAATGAATTGGGAATTCCTTATATATGATTTTAGTATTCCATGTGATTCATGTGATTGCTTTATATAGATTCACTGTGGAAAATGGATTAATTTATCAATTGAAATTATGGGTAAATTTAAAGACAAATGGTAATTATCAGAATTAACCATTTGGTATTATGCGGTCATATTGTGATATGGTTTCTGTTGTGCTATTCACTTATGAAACATGTTGATATGCTTATATATCATTTTATTACCTAAAAAGTGTTGATGTACTTATATACTGGGATACTCCCTAACACATGCTAAGATTCTTATATATTGAGATATGCCCTGACACATGTTGATATGCTTATATACTAGGCTATGACCTAACACATTCTAAGATTCTTATATACCGGGATATGCCCTGAAACATGATGAGATTATTATATAATGGGTTATTCCCAGGAAAATACTTTGATTCTTATATACCAAGCTAGGCCTCGACACATGCTATGATGCTTATATAGCGGGTTTGGCCTAGTTATTTTTTCCATGGGTATATGATTGTGGTTGGAATAGTTGTGACACATGATCAGAGAAATTCTAGCATGTTGCTAAGGAAGGTTATGTTTTACCATGGTTATATAGTTATGGTTGGAATGGTTATGAGACATGATTAGAGATATTCTGGAATTGTACTGAAATAGGTTGTTTCTGTATTTTATTAATTGCTGAATTAATTAATACACTAGTTTATCACATTATTTCATGAACTTCTTATCAGACTAGTTTTTTTGTACACAGTGGTGTCGACTTAACAAGTTTTACTCACACCCTATTTGGGTCATCGTTTGGTACATTAGTAGATTTTGTGGATGCAAGTTTGGAAAATGGAAAGGGACTTTTTTTCTAACCTTTTTGATGACCTTTTTTCTTACTGGATGGGATGGAGTCAGGATATGGGTCCAACATGGGGTTCAGGACCAGATAATTTTGGGTTTGTCTTATGTAAGATGACTCTTTCAATGTATTGTTTTTAGTTTTACATTTGGA
This sequence comes from Viscum album, assembly GCA_963277665.1. Lineage (NCBI taxonomy): Eukaryota > Viridiplantae > Streptophyta > Magnoliopsida > Santalales > Viscaceae > Viscum > Viscum album. The sequence continues at coordinate 361,020,169 of OY728131.1, forward strand.
TAGAAATCATCCTAACATTACATGATTCCTCATTTTTGGTATATTGGTTTATTATTTATTTTTCAGGTTGCATTATATGATTTTTTCTATGATTATTACTCTAATTTTATTTATTTATATGGATTATTTCCACTTCTATGATACTTCATAATAGGGGTTATAATCTCCCCACTAAACATATCACACCTCCACTTCTAGTCGGTAGCCTCTGGCATATAGGGAGGTACAATTGAGGTCTTGTAACCAACCCTTTTGTCCACATGAAAGATTGTCCTATATGGGGAAATTACACTTTTATATAATGCTTATTGTATAGACATGTATGATTTTTATGGTTTAATTTTCTATAAATATGATTGAATGGAAGTCTCCAAGTCATCAAATAAAGGTTGTTGGTTTCAAACATCATATAGATGTTTTTGTATAAATATAATCTGGAAGAGGATGGTGTGTGAAGGCATCAAACAGAGAGTTCCGATACAAGTCATCATAAGGAGGAAATGTTTGAAGGAAGTTTTTTCAAAGTGGTCCTATTAAGTTGTGAAGGATTATCGGATAGAGACTCATCAAATATAATAATAACAACAAATTTTTTCCAGATGTATAACTGATTTGTGATTCTCATCAAGGTAGAAGAATGTTTTTTGAATGTGGTGTATGTTTATATTTTCAAGAAGATTCAAGAATACTCTAGAAGCCTTGAGAAGAATCCAAGTGAATTGTTTTTTAGTGGAGTTTTGATTTTTTTTTATTTTCATTGAGTGGGAAAGTTAAATTAGAATCCTAAATTTTCTCTTAATTATGAATCTATAAATAGAATTCAAGTACAGTACATAGTAGTTTACTATTAACACATGTGAAAGATGAAGTTATATAGAAATGGTTTTAGATAGAGATATCAAATGAAAATCTGAAACCCAAAATTTGAGCAGGTAAAGTTTCCAACCAAGAAACATCTTGGTTAAAAAAAATGTTTCTATCAAAAAGAGGAGTTGTGATTAGAGGCAATAGATATATGTCACAAAAAAGTTTTATATCAGGTGGAATAGATATAGTATGTTCAGAGTTTAATTGAGGGACAGAGTATAGGAAAGTTGTACCAATTTTCCGAAGGTACTAGATTTATTTTATTGGATGAACAACCAAATAAAGAAATTAAAAAAATAGTGGAATAGATTGATGTTTATACTAAATCTTGAGGAGGAATTTCTTTCCAGCTGATGGGAATAATAGAAAGTTTGAAAAAGTAAAATCAGTACAATGGAAATATACTAAGTCTGTTAGTGAATGTTTGTAATAGTGGTTATAAACTATTCATTACATATTTTATATTTGTGGAAATCACATGCACTGTTGTTTGATTATAGTGTGCCAAAATGTAAGTATATTACTTTCTTTTTGTAACCATATAAAAGGATTATTTTTTATTGGATTGTTTTCTATTGGATTATTTTCAAACCATGTCAAGGACTAGCAACTCTTATTGAGTAGTGATCCTTATAAATACTTATGTTTCTCTGGATAGTTCTTGAATATTTTTTTCAATAAATATATAACTATTTAAAAGTAGGTGAAGGTTTTTTCATTATTAAGAAAATATAAAAAGAAAATATCACTGATTCACCCCCTCCCCTCTTAGCGATCACACAAATATTGATTGGTCCTTTTAAGTTTGAAAACAAAAAAGTGATGAAAAATATGATAAACAAATATCACATTAAAATAAATTATAGTTATGTAATAAAAGAGACAAATATATCTATTTATATGATTCAGTGCGATAAATATGATTCAGACTATTAGATGAATTTTTTAACCTTAATTAATAAAAAATCATTTTTGGTGCATTTCTAGACTTACTCTACACAAATGTGTAAACCCATTCCTCTCACATGATAACTTATCATTAGATTATGAATTCATTTCAACTATTATTGTTGAAATAATAAAATCATGTCAATATATTCATGTCATTCTAGTGATGGATAGAATCAAACAGCTTTTTAGGTATCAAATCTCTTACTGGAAGGCATGGGAATCACGACAAAAGTCTATTGTGAATGTTTTTGGTGAATGCGATGACTCTTATCAAGTTTTACCAATAATTATAGAGATTTTATTCTAGAATAATAAATTTATCTATTGGTTAAATACTATTGAATATTTTAATAGATATAACCAAATTTATCAATTTAAGGTAGTGTTTGATAGATTGTTTTGATCATTTTTACCCTATGTGGCTATTTTAGACTTTGAAAGAAGTTTATCAAGATTTATGAAACAATTATATATGGAAATTATATCAGGAAATTGTTGATTTATTCCATGCAAGATGGTAACTAATCCCATATACCTTTGGCATTTTCTATTGTTGAGAAAGGGAACTTTTCATCTTAGAGTTGGTTCATGGCTTTCCTTAGAGTGTTTATGACAAATGTAAAAGGAATTTGTCTTATTTCAGATCATCATCAAGGAATCATGGAGGTTGTATAGTATAAGGGTCTTTTATAGAGACTACCCCATACCCATCATCGATACTATATTCAATACAAGGAATGAAATGTGAGAAATAAGTTCAAGTATGATTCTATGAATAAATATTTAGAACCCATATTTTCAAGTAAAAAACCATTTATTTATGTATTTTGGGTATATAAATTATTTGGGTTAAGTTTGGGAAGGATTGGAGAATTTTTACAGTGTTTTGGGGGATTTTATGGAGGTTAATAGTTTGAACACAATTAATAGAAACCCTGAAACACCTCCAAGAAACTATGCAAAGTGAAATAGTGGGCTCTAGGTAGACATGTAGTTAGGCACACAGTTTGTACATACCATGTGGCCACCTAGGAGAGAAAATTATTTTTGAGATAGATAGATTTTTCACAGTTGGAACACTATTTGTTTAATTGTGTGAGCCAACCATGATAGGTGATTCTTGAGGAAGGTATCTTTGCATGGTTAGTACACGGTTTGGCTAATCGTGCATCCTAACTGTGCACTATTAAATGTTATATCTTCAAATTTTGGATCTAACTCCATTTTAATCTTAAATGGTTCATTTCCCCACCAATAAGACCCTAACTCAAATTCATCTCTTCTTAAATTCTATAGAAAACTTTCATCTTGAATTGGTAGAAATCTATTGGTAAATCTTGGTGCGTTGGAGGCCAGATACCTTGGTAAGTCTCCATTCTTGGTTGTTTTTATTTAGTTCCTTATTCTTCCCTCTCTTGGATCCATAGATCTAGTCTAATGGGGATAGATATGTGGTGTGTAATTCTTATCATGATGAAATATAGCTATGTTTATGTTAGGGAACAAGATATAAGGTTGATTTTTGTAGTTTCAACCTGGTTTGTTGAAGAATTTATATTATTCTTTGATTTCACTAATGTTTGTGAGGTAGGTGGCTTCACTCTCAAATAATCTTTCTAGAACTAGAATATTTGATTTAAAATTGATTTAATTTTCATTTTAAAATGTGAAATTGTTGTGAAAATATTGATAGAAACTTATTTTGTGATGGTTTGTGGAAATTGGTTGTTTTGGTGGAAAATGAAATTGGTTTCATGGTTTTAAAATGAAGATTTTAAAATATAAATTTTTTTGATTCATGGAAAATGTTTTCAATAAAAGGGATATTTTATTGAAATGATGTGAAATGGTTTGATGGAAATTTTTTCAATAAAAGGGATATTTTATTGAAATTAATTGAAATAGTTTGGCATAATTGGTTTGCAAGAGTTTTAGCATTAATGGTTGGGCATGAATTGAATGTAATGAATAATGGTCATGAAGTACCACCATCAAAGGAATTGGTTATGGATGTGAAGTTCCAACATTAATCATAACACCAAGTTTGAGTGTGTGTGTGTGTGTGTGGAATGAAATGGGTTATGAAAAAGTGGTTTGTGAAATGGGATGAAAGGCTTGTTTGGTTGTTTCCTTTGGAAAACTATTTTACTTCAGAAACCTATTTTTGGTTGGAGTTTGGTTTGGGAAAACTATTTTGGTATGGAAACTATTTGATGTTTTGATATAAAATATTTTAAATTTGATTAATTTTTTTTATATAAATGTGTTAATTTATTCTATCATAGTGGCATGAGTAGGGAAGTCATTTAGAGAAAACTTATTGAGTTCCATTACTCACTCCCTTCTTGGGAACTTTGATGCGCTTGCAGATATTTTTTATAGAGACATGGGTAAAGGAAAGGTATCTCGTTTTTTTAGTTATGCATAGTGATTCTTTGATCATGACATGTGGAGTTGGAGCTTGGAGTATGTTGGGAGATATGTATTTGGTTTCTTTGGAGCCTTTTAGTTTTTTATTTTTCATTATACTCTAATATATTGATTCGTTATAGTTTTTTATTGTTTACAGTTGGTATTCTTGAGTTATATTATTTGTTCTCATGAATCATATAGTGGTTGTTAGGTTATGGTTTACTTGGTTGTGGTTGTTTTATTTTCAAATGGGGAATCTCCCCTAACTATATTGAAGCCCTTGGAATTTATTTCCATCCTTTTGTGTCTTGGAGATGTCACCTAAGGTCTAGTAATGTTTCACCACCTTCTCAAGAAAATGAGGCAGGGTGGGAGGTTACAAATGGTATTAGTATTGGTTGTTCTATATTTAAATTTTGGAAGAAATGGTATTGTTTGGTCTTAGAGTTTATAAATTATTCAGGTTCAGTTTTTGAGTTGGGATGTTAGTAAGGATAAGGACTGTGGGTACTTGAAATGTAGAGCATAAAGAGATGTAGCTAACCTATTTATGTTGAAATTCAAGTTACCAGGTATTTGGGTACACAAGTGTTTTGAGACACTTATAGGAGTTATAATATCATTTACATGGGTTTAGACGATGAGAAGAGCATGACATTAATTGATAGAAATGAATTCCCACTAGGAGTGCATATTTCATTTTGAGTAATGATTTATTATTTTGTGAAAAAGAGTTTATTTTTGAAAAATGTTGAAATTGTTTTCAAATGTGGATTTTGGAAAGGCATGAGTTGAGATTTTTAAAATGGTTTGATTTTCAAAAGCATGGAGGAGTTTTCAAAAATAGATTTGGAAGTGGAAATTATGGAATTTTGGTAAAGCCTTATTTTGATATATGTGGTATGGTAAATTTTAAATTTCCAAGCCTTCAGTTTCTAGAGAGTGATACTTATGTCACTTTTTTTGTTATATAAAATGGGACCTATTAGGTATATGAGAAACCAAATATAAGTGGCTACTAAGAATGTGGTTGCACCTGAGGCACGTGTGAACCAACAACTAGTTTAGATCATTACCCAAGACTTTCAAGTTGTAGATAGAGGGAGCCAAAGGGATTGATCAAAAATTGTTTTTTATTATTAAAAAGAAGAGGTCTCCCTACAATGAAGAAAACAATCAAAGAGGTCTAAAGTGGTGAAGCCCAAGAGCATCCCCTTGAACAAAATCGATACACTCCCTAGGTAATGGAACCAAGGGATCATCAGGACTACACCCCCAGGAGAGGGAATTCGTAGAAAAGTTGGCATATCTTGGAATATAATGAACCACACATCCATTAGGAATATCCAATACACAAATTCTAACTAGGTAAGTCAACTACCAAGGCAGGTTTACCTTCCAATGAAAATCCTGGATCGGCACCTCAGAGTCGGATTCCACTTCTGAGCATACCAATGATAAATGTTTACAATGCCTGACACCAGTGTACAATGCCTGAGCTTTCACCTCTAACAAACTACCTTGTCCATGGAAAATACTATAAGAAAACACCACTGAACCATTCTTATCCCGCATGAGGCCTCCTCTAACCATCTAGACATTTATCAGTGACCCGTCAACATTAAGTTTGAAATCGTTCTTCTGTGCTTTCCATCTAATCCAACAACCTTGGGATCTTGGACATGCCACTGTTCTATTGATTAGACTTCAAAGATTTTGGGAATTCTTCCCACCTTTAATAAAAAAAACAAGTTTGAAAATAAGAGTCTTCATTCTCACATGCAGGGAAGCCATCAGTGGTTGGACCTCAGTCCTTTCTTTGTTTCTTGCCTCCCAAAGACTTCAGAATATCACTGTAATCATGATACATCAAATCTTGGAATCCATAGTTTTTTGTTCCATGCCCAAAAACCATCTCACAAAGAACTCATGCATGGATGAACATGAAGCATTATAAGAACCCCATTTATCCATCTTAAAATAAAGATTAACCACCCATTCAACCTTGATAAATAGGCAGATCACTGATTCCACTTGGGGGTTACTACAACGATAGAAAAGAGAGTCTAGGTGAATGAACATCCTTTGAATGTTATCCTCAGTAAAAATGGCTTGATTCTGTGCTCTATAAACCAAGAAACTTAGCTTCGTGGGGACCTCCTTGCACTACAGGTATGATCCCCACTCATCACAAAACCCTCCCTGCCGAATCCACCCATCTTTCAGGGTGATTCAAAACCAAAGAAAGAAGAGGTGTGTATGAATTGGATTAATAGAATCTTCAATTTTCTATGCACAATAGCAGAGCAAAAATTCAAGTTAGAAACATACATGTTTGAGGATTTTTCATTCTAGTGGTGGGATTTAGTAGTCCAGGATAAATTAGAACCATGTATTGCATGGGATGGTCTTTAATAATTGTTTAACAAACAATTCTACCCTTACCTATTTAAAATTTCTATAATGGTGTACTTTTTCAGATTGAACAAGGAAAACCTTCCAGTGATTGCATATGCTACTAAATTCATGAATTTGGTCAGTCTTTCACCTAAAGTTGTTGCAAGTGTTTCCTTGAAGGCATTCATTTTTGAATCAGGGATGAGGCTAGAGATTCTCTCAAATATTGTTGTGATTTTTGTAATAGATTATACAGAGATGGTCAATAGAGTGATGGTGGTATAAAGGGACATCTCAGGAGCTATGGGTGGTGTAAGCATGTTGATACCTATGGGAAATGGTGGGAACTCTAATGTTGGGTATAAGGAGAATAGGGACACCTATTTCCTAGGTAGTGTAATGAATTAGAATCAAATGGCTAGATCAGTGAATATTCTTACAAAACCAAAGGGTAAGACTGGATGTTTTCAGTGTGGATCTCTTGATCACATGAAGCGAGATTGTACAACACCCACTAGAGCATTCCATAATTCCAACTAGATGGGAAATCTTCAATGCTATTTTTTAGTACTCCTAGGTCGGGTATTCGGTACGAAATATAATGTTTTTTAGAGGCCATATGATTTGATGGTATGAGGGTATAAAATTACCTCTCATCAATATAACAGAGGAATCCACAGTGATTCTAGGAATACTATGACTCCTCATCAAGGAAAATCTCAAAACAGAAACAAAGAACAAAGTGGGGTGAGTAAGCGGTTACATGAATCTGATCAAGTGATTGACTACAATCCTTTTTTATTTTATTTTATTGAAAAGACACTTTGTGGGTTAGTGGGAACCTACAGAAAATCCTCTATAAATGAGTCACACCCATAACAAACACACATAATAGAGTTTAAATTTCAAAAAATAAAACATATCCATTCACCGTTACAAGAAAGAATGTTTCAAAATTCAGAAGGTACCATCATTACAAAAAATCCCAAAAATCCTGTGATCTAACTAAGAAAACTATGGCGCCTAATAAACCTACCATCGAGGACCAAATCACTTCCATCATCACATCACCAACAAATCACCATCACTACCAACACATCATCCTGTCATCGAGGTCACCCTCATCTGCTCGTCTCCATTAGCCTCTCTCTAACGTCCACCGCTAGAACCAGACACTGTTGTCACTATCATAACCTCCCACAACCATACTATCATTAAAACCAAACCAAAACTCCCAACATTATCATTATTAAAACATCATCACCGATAAAGTGATTGTGGGTGGTCAATCTGGACCATCGATGGTGATAGGTACAATTCTTTTGAATTCTTTCCTTATACAGGATTTGTTTGATATTGGTGTATCCCATTCTTTTATTTCTTCCTGTACTATTGAACTTATGGATTTTCATGTTGATATGATGCCTTATGTTTTGAAACTTTAAAATCCTCTTGGTCAAATAAAATGTCGAGCCTTTATGTAAAAAGCATGTCATATAACTATTGATGGAGATGAGTTGATATGGGATTTATCTATGATTGATATTGATGTCAATGAAATAATCTTGGTTATGGATTGGTTAACTATGTTCAATGCCCACATTGACTATTATACCCAATGGGTTAGTTTTATGACTGATGATGTTGTTGATAATATATTTAGAGGAGACAAAAATGTAAATGTAGGTGAAACAGGATTGTTGGCACCAGCGGTGAGATCTATCTCACAGTAGTTGGAATCTATGACTTTGGAATCACTGGATGAGATTAAGAATAATGTTTTTAGATATTTTTGATCAGTTTTTAGATGATTTCCCCAATAAATTTTCAGGGTTCCCACCCACAAGAGAAATGGAGTTTATGATTGATCTCTTACTAGGGACCGATACTATCTCACTTATGTATTATCATATGGAACAAACATAATTAATAAAATTTAATGTCTATTTAGAAGATCTATAAAGTAAAGGATTATTCAGCCTAGTATGTCTATGTGGGCAGTGCTGATTTTGTATTTGAAAAATACAGATAGAAATATTCGGTTGTGTGCAGATTATTGTATGATTAACCAAGTTACGATAAAGAATCAGTATCCACTTCCACATATTAATGGTATATTAGATTAATTTATGGGATCCTTGTGGATCACTAAAATTTAATTTTTATTAGGATATCACCAATTATGGGTTTTAAAGGAGGATATTTTGAGAACAACTTTCATGAGTAGATATGACCATTATGAGTATGTGGTGATGCCTTTCGGTCTTATGAATGAACCACCAATATTTTTGGAATTGATGAAATTAACATTTATGAGGTATCTAAATTATTTTTTGGTGGTGTTTTTGGATGAATTATTTTTTTATTCAATTAAAAGTGATGAACATCAGCAATACTTGGTGACAATGTTGGAAATTTTGTGAGATCATTGTCTGCATGCCAAATTATCAAAGTGTGATTTTTGGATACAAGAGGTACATTCCCTTGGACATGTTATCTCTAAAATAGGTATTTTTTTATATCCAGAAAATATATAGGTTGTGATATATTGAAAAAAAGTGAATGTTTTTGTGATATGTAGTTTCCTTGGCTTAGTTGGTTATTATCACTGTTATTTTCATGAATTTTCATGAAAAAATTCACCAATTATAGATTTGAAAAGAAAAAAATGTTCCATTACAATTGAATGATGACTATCAAAAGTCTTTCCGAAAGCTTAATTTTCAAATTACATTAGCACCGATCATGTTTTTTATAGAATCTATACAAGGGTACGGGATGTATTAAGATTATTCAAGATCAGGTTTGGGATGTGTTCTCATGAAAATAAATCTTGTTTTAGCTTATGTATCATGGTATTTATGGTTTCATGAGAATAAATACCCAAAACATGATTTGGAGTTAGCTTTTTTATTCCATGTTTTGAATAAATAGCATCATAACCTATTTGGTGAAAATTTTATGGTGTTTATGGATCATAAGATCTTAAAATACATTTTATCACAAATATATTTGAATTTGAGACAAAGAATATGGATGTAGTATCTCAAAATGTTTGACTTTGACTTGATTTATACACCAGGTAAAGGTAATTTGGTTTTGGATGCATTAAGTAGAAATTCATATGGTCTGCTGGTGAAGGAGGCATTAGATTAGTGGTCGTTTATGTTAGTGATAAATGACATGAAATTTCATTGTGAAGACTGAGGTAGTATTGTGGTTTTCATTCCATATTATTTTGTTCTTAATCTAGTGGAAAGGGTTAAATATGTACAAGAATCCAATTCAGAATGTGTGGCTATGAGGTCAAAAACTAAATTTTGGGGAGACCATTGAGGTATGTAAGCTAGATGGGAGTTAATTTTTGTGGTTTAGAGATTTTATGTCCATGCATTTGTATTTTTAGGAACAAATTATTCATGTTTACCACTATTCAAAATGTGTTATTCATCTTGGAATATAGAAGATGTATAAGTAAATGAAATTAATGTTTTGGTGGGTCAATAAGAAAAGGAAAGTGGTTGAGTTCATTATGAGATGCCTCACCTGTCAGTGAGTTAAGGTAGACCACCAGCAATCAGCCAGTATGTTGTATTATTTACCAATTCCTATTTGGAAATGGGAGAATATAGCCATGGATTTTGTGGAAGGTCTTCCAAGAATGGTTCAAAAATATGATTCAATAGGGGTGATAGTGGATCAGATCACAAAGTCAACCCATTTCATCCCTATTCATGAATATCATATGGTGGAAGACTTATCTAAAATCTATATACAAGAAGTGGTAAAGAGTCATAATGTACCAATTTTTATAGTATCAAAAAAATATCCAAGGTTTACATATTATTTCTAGAAATATTTACAATAAACCCTTTGGACTATGTTGACTATGAGTATAGTGTATCATCCTCAGATGGATGGAAAATCTGAAAGGATGATAACAACATTTTAAGACATGATTTAGGCTTGTATAATGGATTTTGGTGGCTCATGGTTAGAGAATATACCATTAGTGGAGTTCTCGTATAATGAAAATTATCAGGCCTTGATACTTATGGATCCTTTTAAAGCATTGTATGGGAATCCTTCTCATTCTCCCCTTTGTTGGGTGGAAATAAGTGAGACTTCACTAGTTGGAACAAGCCTTATCCAAGAGACTATAGAGAAGATTAAATTGACTAGGAAAAGAATAGATATGGTTCATAGTCATCAAAAATCGTATATGGATCATCATTGATGGTCGTTTTCATTCAAGGTGAGTGATTATGTGTTCTTGATAATCTCTCCAAGACTTGGGTGTCATCATTTTGAAAATAAGGAAATTTATATCCTATATATATAGTCCCTTTTTCAATACTTGAATATGTTGGTGAGGTAGCATATCAGATGGTTTTTCCACCAAGGTTCAGTTCAATGCATAACAAGTTTCATGTATCTCACATGAAGAAGTATCATCTTGATCCTGACCATGTGATTTGATGGGATCACATTGACCTAGAGCTAGATGCTTCATTGGTTCATGTGCTAGCATGAATTTTGGATAGGTAAGAGAAAGTATTACATGGGAAAAGCATCAATTTAGTGCAGATTTTATGGATGCATGGTCAGATTCATGAGGAAACATGAGAATAAGAAAAAGAAATGGACGAGCAATGGCCCAAAATATTTCAAGGAAATAGTAGTTTTCCACATTCTGAGGATAGAAAGGCCAATGGTGGGAAGAATTTATCACCCCAGTTTCAAGTAAGTAACCCTTTTTATGTATTTTATGTATATAAAGTGTTTAGGTTAAGTTTGGGAAGGTTTTGAGGAATTTTGGAGTGTTTTGAGGCTTTTCTGGAGGTTCATAGTTTGAGAATGATTAGTAGAAACTGTGAAACACCTTCCTGAGACCGTGAAAAGTGAAATCATGGGATTTGGGTAGGTGAACAATTAGGCACATGATTTTTTAAAACTGTTTAGCCACCCAAGAGTAATCGTTCTTTTTGTGATAGAGGGATTCTTCATAGTTGGTGCACAATTTGTCCAACTGTGAAAGGTGATTCTTGAGGTAGAGTCATGTTCATGGTTATCACATGGTTTGTCTAACTATGCACCCTAACTGTGCATGGTTAAAAGTTAGATCTGAAAATTGTGGATCTAACTCAATTTTTCTTCTTAATGTTATTTCCCCTAATATGACCCTAAATTGAATTCCTCTCTTTCCAAAGGCTGTTGATAACTTTTTCTTGATCTTGGAGTGATCTATTGGAAAAACTTGGGGTGTTGGAGGCCTAATTCCTTGGTAAGTCTCCGTTCTAGGTTGTTTTTCCTTATTTTTTTCTTCTTCCCTATCTTATATACATAGATCTAGTTTATTGGGGATATATCCACGATGTGTAATTCCAATAATGATGAGATATGGTCATAATGATGTTAGGTAATAGGATTTAAGGTGGGTTTGTGGTGTTTCAACTTGGATTGTTGAAGAATTTTTGTCATTCATCATTTTCACCAATGTTTTCTAGCTATGTGGCTCAACTCTAAACTCCTCTTTTTATAAATATAAGTCTTGAATTCAAATTGATTGAATTTTTTGTTTTGAATTGTGAAATTGATGTAAAAATATTGAAAGAACCTTCTCTGGTGATGGTTTTTGAAAATTGGTTGTTTTTCTGCAAAGTGCAATTGGTTTCATGGCTTTAAAATGACGATTTTTAAATATTACTTTTTTTGTTTCATGGAAATTGTTTTCAATAAAATGTTTTTTATTGAAATTACTTTAATTTTTTTGATGGAAAGGTCTTCAATAAAATAGATTTTTTTATTGAAATGGCTTTTCATGGTTTTTCACAATTGGTTGGCATGAGTTTTTGAATTAATGGTTGGAAATTAATTGAATGGGATGGATAATGGCCAATAAGTACCACTATCAAAGGTATGGGTTATGGATGTGAAGTTCCACTATCAATGGTAACACCAAGCTTGAGTTTGTGTGTGTGTGGTTGTGTGGAATGAAATGAGTTATTCCAAAGTGGTTTATAAAATGATTTGAAAGGCTTGTTTTTTGGTTTCCATTAGAAAACTATTTTACCTCATAAACCTATTTTTTTTAGATTTTGGTTTGGGAAAAGTATTTTGGTATGAAAATTGATTTTTTTATATATAAACTATTTTAAATTAGATTAAACTGTTTTTTATAAATGTGTTAACTTTTTCTATCCTAGTGTCATGCGTAGGGAATTCATTTGTAGAAAACCTACTGAGTTTAATTACTCATCCCCTACTTGGGAACTTTGGTGAGTTTGAAAATATTGTCTTTAAAGGCACGGGTAAAGGAAACGTATCTCATTTCTTTAGCGATGAATCATAATACTTTGAGAACAACTCGTGGAGTTGGATCTTGGTGCATGTTAGGAGATGTGGATTTGATGTCTTTGGATCCATTGAGTTTTGTTAGTTTTTTCTTCTGCATTGTACTCTAATATGGTGATTGGTTATAGTTTGGTATTGTTGTAAGTTGGTATTCTTGAGTTGTATACTTTATTATGAAGAATGAAATAGTGTTTGTTTGGTTGTGGTTGATTTCTTTTCAAATAAAAACTCATCCCCAATGGAATGCACGTTACAATGCGTGCAATTTGAAATATTTATTAACCTACCAACTAATGTAGAAGTGGCGATAAGGGTCGAAATACATATAGAATGTGCGCAAACAATAGGAATATCCTATTGGAAGAATGTTAAGGTGGGTGATTTTTAATTGTGATTAATAACTAAAATTTTTAAAAAGTAAACAACTATTTAAAAAAATTAATTAAATTAACTAAAACTATCTAAGGGAACCAAAAATAATAAATGGAATAAAACAAGTGGAGATGGAAGTGTCAGAGTTGTGATGTCCGTTTAAGTGCATGCAATGCCAATTATTCAATTTCCACATCCGAATATTTATTTATTTAATTATCGAAAATTCTAAATATAACAAAATACTATTAGGTCTCATTATTTTATGTTATACAATTTTCCAATTTTCACACAAATTATCCATAATTTCATTCTTGATTCTAAAAAATAATTTGCATGTCATTATAGCACTAAATCACTCGGTGAAATACAATGACCCATTTCTCACAAAGTCGAAGTATCTAACTATGTTGGGTTCAATCAAATGAGACCACTTATTAGGTATCACTCATGAAATTTTTAAGGAGATCACACAAAAAATAATAATTTTTCAATTAATATATTTATTTATTCATAATTCAATCGCACACACGATTTACTTCTGGATAAATAAATTCTCTGATGAACTCCTGCTCATGATTACTTATTAGGTATCACATGAATGGGCACCAAATCATGTGTGTAGAGCCCAAATGATAACTAATTCAAACATTGATATAATTAATTAATTAAACATCCAATTAAAATTAATTTAAAATCCAATAAAATATGGAATCAAATAATGGCATGCATACACCATCATGTTTGTCAATACTCTGACACAGAATAACTAGACCTCCATCTCGAAACATGAAACATAAAATAATAAAAAGAGGGTACCACCATTTTTATGCCATATCAATTGTCACCACCAGCTACTATAAATGATCAAAAAATAATGACCATCACTCATCGATCACTGCAACACCGATGCGAACCCCCGAGAATGTATGCCTAGTTGAAAAAACAATCAAATCTATGTTTACTACCACCATGCAACATTGATTGATCTTTTGAAAGAAAATAATATCCTTTATATGTTAGGATGACGTGCCCAAACTACTGTTGTGGTAACAATGGACCACCAATAAAATTGAACCTTCTCATAGTCGTAGTAAACAGAAGGTGAGGGTGTGTGTGGTGTAGCGAAGGAGAGTGTGTCTGTTAGAGCATGCAATGTGAAGCACCAGGGAGGCATCTCACGTGATGGTGCATAGGAGGGTTGAGCGGCATGGGGAGGGGAGGGGGCGCGCAGGGTAGTGGGTGGGGATATGAGGGATCATCTTAGTAAAAGGTGGGGTGGGGTGAGACAATCAAGGGGGGGGGGTGGAATGGTGAGTGAGAGCAAGTCAAATCGGAGGGGAGTTAAAATAAAAAATTTAAATTCAAAATACAAAAATAATATAATCAAATTATATGAAAGTTAAATAATAATAATAATAATAATAAAGTATAAATAAAAATAATAGCAACCAGAATTATATAAATATATACTATTTACAAGTTAAATTAATATAATTAATTAATAAAACAAACTAATAATAAAAAATCTAATATAAATTAAACTACAAAAAAATAAACTATTAAACTTTAATAAAATATAAAATTAATAAAATCTAAAAATAAAAATAAATAATTAATATTTATATATAATTAACTAAAATCTACAAAAATAACTAAAACACTACCGAACTATGAACATAAAATAAAAACACAAAAACCGGTTAAAATATTTAATTAAACATAAGTTAAAAATTTATAAAAATAAATGTGAAATCCATGTACATATAACCCCCCACACTTAATCTTTTTCACTCCCCAATAAAACAATAAGAAATAATACACAAATGGACTCATAGACAAATTAAACATCAAAATTACAAGTTCAAAAAATTTCAATCACTTTTTACCCAAAAAAAATCATGCATCATTTAAAATTAAAATTTTCAAAAAACCATTTTTCTTCCACTCACATTCATTTAAAAACAACCACATGCACCCATATATCATTTTTCCTATGTTTCCATCACTCTTATCACTCAAACAATCCGATCAAAGTTATGTTCAATTCTCATACACATGCATGCATATCATATGCTTTCCATGAATTTCACATCTCCAATACTAAAAATCAAAAGAAAAAACTAATCTTGAGGACTTCAAATTAGGTTTAAATGTATCAGAGGCTACAATATGGTGGATCATGAAAATAATTGTCATAGTTTTTTGGAAAAAAGGAGGGTTGAATTCTAAAATAAAAACATGATAAGTGTCAATCTAAATGTCTCCCTAAAACCCTCACCCCCACACTTAAAACATTTCTTGTCCTCAAGAATATCACAATCCAATGTTTTACTTTTTTCATCTCTTTTTTTAGGATACAAATTACTCAAATATGATGGGTAGGAAAAATTGGTGAGTATCAACTCCAAAACCCCATGAAATAAGTGTTAGAAGAAAATCCCAATGAAAGGTACACAAGTAGCGCGTATGCTGTAAAATCTCAGTGAAAGTAGGTCATATAGAAAACCCTCTATATCTCGGATTAATGGATCATTAATTTTATATGTATCCCCAAAAGCAAGGGTTACTGCATAATGACCAAAAAAGTAATCATTGTTAGAACAAAAAATAATTTAAATTTCCCTATCAAAATACCAATAAATAATGTGGCTACTGTGAAATATACTATATATAATCATTATGGGATAATGCTGATAAATGTGCTTAAAATGGCTCATTTCCCTCATCAAACAACCATCACCATGAATAAATCTATCCCCCACACTTATATTGAAAATTATCATTCAAAATAGTTATAAAATCTGTAAGGAAGGGTATTGATTATTGGCTCATCATAAAAATTCTTCTTCATGGATTCCAAGGGATAAAAGATAGAGAAAATTTATGGGTGTATTAGTGGGTAAAAGGGGAAAAAATTTAAAAAAATTCTTAAATCATTTTAGTGAAACTTTAAAAAATCTTATCACTTTGATGAAAAAACACGGAAAGTTCTAAAAGAAAAAACATGGTCCTAACTCCCTCAAGAAAAATTGAAATAGGAGATGATGGAAAAATGGTCCAAAATCCTCAGGGGTATAGAAATAAAATTTTGGAAACACAAATGAACATGAGTGTAAATAAGTTTCTCAAAAATAACAAGTTTCTAGAAAAATATTTCGAAGCATGAAATAATATCACCAATCATATAATTCATGAGATCAAGGATAAAATAATTTTTAAAAGAAATCATATGCTCAGATTAACCAAGGATACAAGTGGTATTCCCCCGACTATGTTATTACCGAAATTCAACTATTTTCATGTGGGTTCAGAAGATGATAGGAATGTTAGTTTTTTTTTTAATTTTTCAATTTTTTTTAAGTTAGTTATTTTACATGGTGTTTTTGGAATCATAAAATATGTAAAAAATAAAACACTTCCCTATGTAAGTACATATAGATGCGAAAATGCTACCTGTATTCGATGAATCTCTAGGAGTGATATACTTGTAAAATATATATATGGATAGAACATAGCCACATAATATCAAATAATTCATACCATAATAAAAATAATGTGTATGATAAAATTATGTATAATGAATTCAAGTCCATTGCAGTGCCATGAGAAAATATATTGTCGTAAGTGCATGTCATTCTATTAATAAAAAAACAAAATGAAATGAAATTAAATGCAGTGAAAGTAAAACAAATCAAATATGGGTTTCCTCCCACTGAGTGCTATATTTATTTATTCTTTAGCTAGAAATTGATAAAATTCCACCAGGATCGAATGGAAATGTATAACAAGAATGTTCTTCTTCATCAGTGGAAGTGTGGAATCCATTTGTCAAAAATGAAATGATCCCGGAACCTATACAATATCTAAATGGGAACATGTTAGGAAAATTTATGGTTGGGATGAAATAAAAATATCCCAGATCACAAGGGAAATAATATACCACATCTAAAGCAAGACTCACAAAACAATTTATTTTTGCGTAAAGGGAATCAGTGGAAGGATCAAGAAGATTACCACTTTAAAAATACATAGGTGAAAAATTTCCTTTACTATAATCCTTTAGTGGTTATCTTATATCCATCACATCCTTGAATTTGGTATTTGGGTTGATGATGTATCTCAATTCATTTTTACTACCAACCACTAGCACAGGGAAATCCACTGGTTTCCAAATCAATTCATGCTTGATGGTTTCATTGAATGTGCCAAGGTCAACAATATTGTTATCATATGTGGGTATTTCAAGTGAAGTGTTTTTAACCTCGATGTAAGGAACAAGTGGTGTGGGATAAATTGGATTATTTGAATCCATTATGTCAAGAATGATATCTTTTTAAAAAAAATTCTTCTATACCACCATCATTATATTTCTTCATTGGTACATGTTTCACCACAAACTCAAGGTCCTCCAAGAAATATCATTCTTCTATTGTTTATAGGAAATTGTGAGTGTTCTCTAACACCAATGTTAATTTATTTTCCATCTCTATAAATGTTTCAGATGTATCCATTTTAGAAAAAGTTTTGAACTCACTAATAATTTCAGAAATAGGCAATTCAATGTCATTTGAAGTGATTTCTTCTTGTATGTTGCATTTCATTGTGTCTTGGATCAATTATGACTTTATCATGTTAAAGAAGAGTCCTAGTTTAATTTCCTATTTATCCTCAAAAGTTTTTATTTTATATACATTGAATGCATCCTTTTTCACTTTAGGATGACTGGGTTGTGAACTCAAAGATGAAGGACATGAAATCACATTGTTCGATTGGCCATTATATTCAATAGAGTAAAATAATAAGCTCTCATATTCTTGAAATGTGATTAAATTGGAAGAATTAATTTGTGATAGAGAGGAGTCATCAATGTTATTATATGAAGAAGGATTAATCAATGTAGTCTCATCATCAGAATAAATAACTAAATGTTTTTAAAATGGAACCTCTACTACACTCTCCTCAAAATAATTGTTCTGAATTAGATCATCAAGTGGTAGTGATGCGACTAGTTGGAAAAGATGAGTTATTTTATTTTATAGATCTTTCATTTTATTTTCTATACCTTTCATTTTATTTTCTAAATCTTTTGTTGAAGAAAGAAACTTTTCATTACATTCATCATGAAGTTCAAACATCCTATTTGTTATAGTAATAGAATAGTGAAACATACACCTAATTATTGAATCATTTGTTTCTCAAGAATTATTGAGTTCTAAATTTTCAAGATTTCATTGAATTTGAAAATGATCGAATGTTGGGTAGGAACTAGTAGTAGAATATGGTGAAGGATTATCACATGGATCATGACATGGACTTGAATAAAAATCATTATAATAAAAAGGAGTACCTAGAGATCTCATGTGTGGTGAATCATTATTCAATGTACCTTTATTTGTGGCTATGTAGAGAAGATAATGATTATAGCTCTATGGTGATGAAAAACCCATTTAGAAATTATGTGTGTCTTGAATTTTCTTGGAATTCCAAAAAAATACCCATCGTAGTAAACTGAACTTTTTTATTTGTTTTTTTATATTTTTACCTAAATTGCTCTTTTAAAGGAACTCTTAATGCTACTATTATCCATAGAAATGATTATATAAATTTTTAATACATGTCTCAATGCATGAAATTTTCAATATTTATTAACCTACCAACTACTATAGAAGGGGCGGTCATGGTCGAACCACAAAGATAATGTGCACAGACCCTAAGAATATCCTATTGGAAGAATGTTTAGGAAAATGAGTTTTAATTGTAATTAAAAAATAAAAATTCTAAAAAGTAAAAAACTATTTAAAAACAATTAATCAAATTAACTAAAACTATCTAAGTGAAACAAACTAATAACTAGAAGAAAACAATCATAGATGGATGTGTCCAAGTTGTGGCGTCTATTTAAGTGTATGTAGTGACAATTATTCCATTTCCATATCCAAATATTTATTTATTTAATTATCATTGATTCCAAATTTCATAAAAATTATATCAGGTCTCATTCTATAATGTTGGAGAGTATTCTAATGTTCACACAAATTATCTGTCATTTCTTTCTCTTTCCAAATGAATAATGTATCCACCATTTTAGCACTAAATCACTTGGTGAAATACAACGACCCGTTTCTCATAAAGTTTAAGTATCTACCTATGTCAAGTTCTCTCACATGAGATCACTTATTAGGTATTACTCATGATTTTTTGAAGGAGATTGTACAAAAAATATTAATTTTTCAATTAATATATTTATTTATTCCGAATTCTTTCGCCCACATGATCAACTTCTGGATAAATAAATTCTCTAATAAACTCCCGCCTATGATTACATATTAAGTATCACATGAATGAGAACCAAATCATGTGTGTAGATATCAAAGGAAAATTAATTAAAAAATAGATATAATTAATTAATTAAACATCCAATTTAAATTAATTTAAAAGGTAATCAAATATGGAATCAAATAATGGCATGCTTACACCATCACATTTGTCAACACTCCAACATAGAATAACTACCCCGACATCACCACAACATAGAACATAAAATAATAAAAAGAGGGTACCACCATGTTTGTTTCATCACAATTGTCACCAAAATACACCATAAATGATCGTAAAATAATGACCATTTATTATCGATCACCGCAACACTGATGTGAACCACCAAGAATGTATGCTAATAGGAAAAAATAATCAGATCTGTGTTTGTTCTCACCATGCGACATCGATCTTTCAAAAGAAAATAATATCCACCATATGTGATGATGATGCACCCAAACTACCATTTCTCTAACAATGGACCACCAATAAAATTTCACGTTCCCAAAGTTATAGTGAAGAAAAGATGAGGGTGTGAATGGTGCAACATAGGAGAGGGTGATTGTTGGAGTGTGCAGTGTCAGGCAGCAGGGAGGCATCTCGTATGTCGGTGCGCAGGAGGGGTGGAGCACTGCTCTCTTGGGCCGGCTACAGAGAGGGGCAGAAAGAGGGAGGTGTAGTGATGGGGAAGATGGAAGGGGGTGGGGATGAGAGGAGGTGGTAGGGGGAGATGGGGAGAGCAGGGGGGAGCGGAAGGGGGAGGGGAGGTGGGGGGGGGGGGGTCAGCTGAGTGGGATAGCAGGTGGGAAGATGAGGGGGGAGGCTGGGTAAAACAAGGGGCGAGGCGAGCGGGTCTAGGGGGAGGGATGGAGGGGGTGAGTGAGAGAGGTTAAAAGGGGGAGGGGGAAGTTAAAATAAAAATTTTAAATACAAAATTCAAAATTCAAAAAATAAAATCTAAAATTAAAAATTAAAATAATCAAATTATCTAAAAGTTAAATAATAATAACAATAATATTAAAAGTAATAATAAAAATAAAAATAAGTATAATTTTATAAATATTTTTTTTATTTACATGTTAAATTAATATAATCAATTTATTAAATAAACTAATAATAAAAAATCTAATTTTAATTAAACTACTAAAAAAATAAAATATTTAATGTTAATAAAGTAAAAAATTTAATAAAATCTAAAAAAATAAAAAATATAAATATATAATTAAATAAAATCTATAAAAATTACTAAAATGCTACAGAACTATGAAAATAAACTAAAAACATGAAAAAAGATTAAAATATTTAATTAAAAATAAGTTAAACAATTATAAAAATATATACGGAATCCATGTACATCACCCAGCTGTATTGAAGCCCTTGAAATTTATTTACCACCTTTGGTATCTTGGGGATGTCAGCTAATTATTATTAATGTTCCACCACATTTTCAAGAAAATTAGTAGGAGAAGGATGTTATAAAATAAATCATAAAAATTAGTTTCAATATCATCTTTTTTTTGAAAAATCATTATAGTAGTTATTTTCATACTTGTTTTGATTAGTTCTTGTTTGTTAGAATATGATCCTTGATTAAAAAGGATGTAGGAGTTTCTTTAATACATTCATTGAGTTAATCATAAATTTTATGATTACATGATGGAAATTCCAAAGCATGAATGGTCATTTTCATATAATGATGTTAGGAGATATAAACATATGATAACCAACATCGTACAATGTGTAAATGGAGTTTTCAAGGGAGTTCAAAAATTACCCATTATAGGTAATTAAAAATATTATATTATATTTTAGTTAGAAGACCCACAATTATAATATAATATTAATATAATGTTTTAAATTTAAATTATAGTTTTAGTACAAGAGGCCTACTATCACACTGTAAAGTATTTTTTGGAATGAGAAAAGAAGACTGAAGAGGGTTTGAACAATGGGATGTGATATCATCACCATCTCTAGTGAAATATTTATAGAGGTATTTAGAAGGATGAAAGATTTCATTAATTTTAATTAGACCATGAAAAGAATATATTTAAGGTCACTGAGTCCCATGATCCTATGATTGTTTGTAGTGGTTGTGTTCATATCAGTTTATTGAAACAACATTACTATGATTTGTAAATTTCAAGCATTATGGAATCCTTGCAAACATGTGGTTTTAGCATGTGATTCTATACACTTATCTGGGAGTAGTTGGTTGATCTAGTATATCGACTATAGAGTATTAATTAATATTATATTTCTCCATAGATTCTTGTGGGGGAATATCAGAATCTTGATTTTTCTATTGATGCACCTATGATTCTACTAAACATGACAAGGTTGCAACATAGAGAGAGGACAAAGTTAATCCGTATTCTAAATAATATGGATTGGTCTAGAAAATTGGTACCTGAATGGAGGTGCATTTTATGTAACCATGATAGTCACACATATACATGTTTCCCTACAAATATAGAGTAGTTGAATAATATTAAAATGATTTATATACTGTATTGATTAATTTAAAAGTTTTTTACATGGAATTACTGTTTTAATTATAATCATTAAATGTGATGAAGTAAACATGACTATATAATTTGACTAATAACACTACAATAAAATGTGTTTTTCTAATTTTAATGCTTAAAAGAAACATAACGATAAGTACACATAATAAATAACATACTTCATCTTTATTAAAAAACAATTGGAAACATAAAAAATATTTTATAAAAAATCATAAAACCAAGTATTATTTTAATAGATGTCACTCTTAATGTCTTAATATTCCTATTTTTAGATAGACGATCCTCTGTCAAACCACACATTTCATAGAATATGTTAATGTGATGACTTGTTAGATATATTTTTATTCAAAGAGCACATCATTTTCACCATGGTGCACCTACAACAGTCATTGTTCCATACCCCATACATGATGGATTTTATGGAGTCTCCATGTACAACTTCAAGACTATTGATCATCATTTTATTTCTGTACTCGTTGATGGATGGTGAACAGGGACACACACATTTCATCTCCCTGATGGGGAGATGAAAATTAATTTAGAGGGTGTGGCCTATATAATCGGTTTACCCATCCACAGATAGGTAGCTATGGGTACCACTATTATCTATTGGTGTGTGATCATACATCATCTAGTAGGCATTGATATCACTAACACACCGCATGTATTTTAGGGTTCCCGATTGTGCATGGGGTGGATTGATGATCATTTCTCCATCATTTTTTATGATACTAATGGGGAGATACTTATTTGATAAACACATGAATATATTATGCGACTGATCATAGGTATGTTATGGGTAGACCACTCCACCACCTTGGTACACATGAAGTACCTTCAATTACATGAGGATCTTGACTAGACATGTAGATACAGTTGGGGGTCCACTAAATTATCACATCTGTATAGATGCCTCTATACAATTTTTTGAGCAGATGCACATCATATTGTAGGGTGTATAGATCAGTTACATATATGGTCCTAGGATCATTTTCCACACATCACTACTAGAGTTATCTTACCCCTTCTATGGTACCTATTTCAGGACTTTCCTTAGGGATGCTGGTATATTTTCTTCATTAATTTGATTTATTTTTTAATTTTATTAAAATCATTTATAAACTTATAATAATTTCTTTTTTTAACCTTATAGATTTATGATTAGTGTTATATACATACCCCAAGGCATATTTTCCATATATTTCAATTGATTTTTAATTCTATACAGCTAGATGATGTAAGTTAACATTAATTTTTTTAGAAAATTTAATTTTGTTTTCAATTTTATAAGATATTTGAAATATTTACTTAGTAACATTATTTTTATAATTTAGGAATTTATTTATAAGTTGTAAATTCAGGTTTCATGGACCCCGTATATTGGTTTTTTCTACACATCGATTCTACCATACTGCACAACTATGATTGGAGATCGTGGTGTAGTGGTTCCAATCATCCACTTCCACATCATTGAGTAACACACTACAGGAAAAAGACCATTTCCCGGTGTTTTTTGGAAATGGCAGAGGTTTAAACTACCGCCATATGGTTCTAAGACAGTTTTTGAAAACCGTCGCTAAAGTGTGTGTCGACATACAATAGGTAGTATTTTCCAAGATTTAGTGGCGGTTTATGGTAACTGTCATAGTGGGTTCATTTTGCGGAGGTTTTAATGGTTTTAGAGGCAATTTCACCCAGCAAAACTGCCGCTAAAACCATTAAAACCTCCATGATATAATAAAGGAATATAAAAACTTTATAATGGCAGTTAAAACTACTGCTAAAAAAATATCAGTTTTGCAAGGGAAAACGGCCACTAAAACCATTAAAACCACCGTGAGATAATAAAGGAATATGAAAACTGTTTAGCGACAGTTAAAACTGCTGCTCAATTTTTGTCTATAGCGGTGGTTTTAACCACCGCGGATAGTAAAATACCATAATTGTAGCAGAGATTAAAACCACAGATAAATATATTATATTTATTTTGCAGTGGTTAAAACTGCCACTAAAGACGGATTTACAAAAAAAATGCAACTGATACAGCAGGTCCATTACCAATGCCCTGAAAAAAAAACCATTTCAATAGATATAACATATAACACATCATAACCACAACACATCACAACCACCCCACATCACAACCACCCCAAATCACCACCACCACACATAATTTAGTTTCAATAAATATTTTTATCGTATTTGCTAAATTATTATGAAGGGTATTCACACAGAAATACAATATTGCATGGGAAACCAATTTAATAGTTTTATATATATTCTTAGTCATTTTCATATGTGTTGAGGTTATACAAAAATACATAGAAAGTTTTATAAAAACCAAAAACAATACACTATCTCAAAATAAGTCATAATTGGAAAACCAAGTTAGTGTGGCCATATAAGAATCAATAACAAAAATAGGTAAAAACCACCCAAATGTACATATAAAGAAGTGGAGATGAAATATCACCAACCTTGACTGAATCTTCAAGGATAAATGAACAATAACCAAGGATAAAACACCACTGATTTCAAGTTAATCACTATTGAATTCAATTAATAATAAGAATCTATCAAAAACCACCGAAAAAAGACAAGAATTACCACCATAATGAACTCTTGAATATAATAGAGAGATAATAAAGGAGTAATAGGGAAAGAGGGGGATACCATGAATCAAATAAATTAAATATAAATGATCTAATATGATCTAAGTTGTTTGGAACACCAAGGGAGGTGACTGGGGAAGGGTAGGATGAGTAAGGGTCAATAAGAATTGAGGGAAAGTATAAAATTCAAAACAAGGAGGCAATAAAACACCTATTTATAAGTGAATCACACTGAACTCTACAAAAACATGGTTAATATCCAAAACCCATGTGGTGGGTTTGGTAAAAGCGTGATCTAGAAACCACATTGTCATTTTATATTTTTTCCCATTTTAAAATGGAATTTAGCCTCCCACAAATCTTAAAACATGGAGTGGTCTAAGACATAGTGGTTCTTCTATATTCTTCCATGTATAGAATCCATGACCTAGTTCCCATTTCCCAACCATTTTACCCTCACCATGCCCAAGTCTACAATGTTGTGAGCTTAGGTTTCCTATTTTGGATAGGTGGTCCTCTAATATTCCATGCCCACCCAAGGGCATTTCAAGATTCTCATGGTGCATAGGAAAACCACTAGGACAACACGCATAACACCATGTCATCCCCAAGTCATGGTTATATATCCCATTTTACACAAGATCATGCCCAACATAAAACTACCTCCTTCATATCCAGACAAGTCATTGCACAAGCCGTGGTGGCCTTCAAAAGGCTAAAACACCACCTCAAACCTAAAAATCACCAAAAAACTCTTCCTAAACATCCCCAAGACTTGATAATGCACAAAGGGAAGTTCATAAAGGGTATGTAACATTACAATCATTTTATTTATTTTGGTTTCCCTATTATTTATCAATTCTAAGTCAAGGTGATCATATTTCCCCCAAAATTATAAGAACTATGTGTGGATTGATTCCTATTTTCATGGGATACATAGTGATTCCTAGACATCCTATCTCAAACCCAACCAAAAAACTGATATCAAATCCCCCACTTTATCTTAGTGACTGGGTTTCTTCATTCACATTGGTTTTCCATCCATAGGGCTGGCATCAAGACAAGTTCATTTCATTTTAAACATCAGTTTAAACTACATTAAACCTCATATAATAAGGTATTTTTCATATGATCTTAAACTATAGATTATTTTAGTCATTTTCACATGATGTTAAACTTTGTGATGCATAGTCCATCTTGTAAGACATGAAACTACTTAGAGAAGTCTACCTAGTAAGACCTGTCTTCCTCTACATATTATCCAAATATACATAAGGATCCTTAGCATGTGGTTCTTTATCCATAAATCTATGTTATGAAAAAATGACTCTTACCCTATTAAAGAGCCTAATATATATAGGGGTATTATATAAAAAATATATGTGGATTGATTCATGATGTTTCAATATATGTAATGATGTTGGGATCTCCTATAATAGGCCTTGGTGAAAATTATAATCACACTAGTTATACCCTAAAGGAGATAGCCTTCCTCATTCACATTAATTTGTTTATTTCTTTCTCACATAATGGTTCTAATACATCTCATCCTTCTTTTCCTATACAATAGACAAATTTTTATAGAGGACCTTTTCCAAGAACTATGAATGGATTGATTCTTGTTACTAGAGGATATGTTTTTGATTATTCATCCTTGGGTAACAAACACAATAAATTTAAGAAAATGAATTATAAAACATGATTCGTGAAAACAAAATAATCAACATATATGGTGCATACCACACTCGAGAAATCAATACATAAAAGGAAACATCAGAAATCAATAAAATACATAAAAAGAAACATGAGAAATCAAGAAAATGTTAGTTCATGAAAATGTTTGGTGGAAACTATGTGCCACACATGATACATATAAAAACTGGCTATTACCATATTTTTCCAACATATCAAAAAAAAACTAATCACAGCCCGATGATGAATAAAGCTCGTCACCCTCTCCACCTCCACCTATACTTCCTTCTACTACCTGAAAGAACATTATATTGAAAATTAAATACTATTATATATTTATATTTAAATTTAAAACTAATAAAAGTTTGAAAACTAAATGATTTTGAATTTTTATGATTTACCTGCTCACCACCAGTCGATGAAATACCACCAGGGGAAGATCCATTCATCTTCAGATATAAATCAATCAACGCTTTCTGCAAAGCCAATATCTGAGACCCCTGGTCATGAACTATGTTTCGTAGAGAAAAAATCTCTCTCTAAGTCTCTAGGGGTATGGACTGACTACAACCAGGATTAGATGCAGCTAAAATCCTTGGGGGCCTGCTAAAGACCTTATATAGTACGAGTCCCAAACCCATCCCGCACACTCTACCAGGATGCTCCTTCCCAAGGACTTTAGTAACCGAGTCATATTGGGAGACTGAGTGTGATTGTGTAGGATTGGCATCCCACAACTCTTTAAGTTTTACCTATAAATCAAATAACAGTCATATTAGAAGAAATATATATTAACATAATAACAACTGATAATAAGTTATTATAATGAAAAATGAGTTCATACCCCAACTTCTTTGGCAGACTCATTAATAAAACTTCCATCAGATTTTTGGTGAACATTCAACCACAATTCTATTCAGGTTTCTTCGTGACCTAAACTACGTGACTACATTAAAAAAACATAAATCAACAATTTAATATATTAAAAAAATATTGTCTTATAAATATTTAAACTAATGAAAATATTACCAGAGCAGATCGGCTTATATAAAAACACTTTGACCCCGCAGTGTGAGGCATGACCTGCTTATCCTAGCTTGATGCATTCTTTCTTGAAAGATCCTGAAATAAATAAAATGAAATTTAATAGTAATTTATTCAATGTCATATCATCTTCATATACATGTATAAATGTAAAATGAGATTATTATAGTAATATATATTTAAATACCATCTTCTTTTCATCACGATGTCTATCAACAAAAACTTTCCACTGCTCTTTGGGTACCCCATCGGGTAGCTTGTCATACATATGTTGGGAATTCAATGAAGTATCATTGACATCAACCCACAATATCCATTTAAAGTCTTTCCATTTTTTTCCAAGATTTTTCAATGTCCACTTTCGTGCTATCACATCAGCAACCATAAATTGGAAAAACATCTGTACACAGAAAGTCATTTTGAAAATATTAATAATTTGACCTTCAATTACACCATAATGTATTAAAATTACCTTTATTTGGGAATCAAAAACATAATTTTTCCAATGTGAATGCATATTTATCCAATCATCATATGAAATAGGAAGGGAAACGGGCTTCGTAGCCAGCTGCCCCAAAAATCTGGCCAAGTAATCCTGCAACGTCGTCTGTAGGGACCCCATATGAATCAAATAGGACAACTATCTTCTCTCCAGTAATATTTCATACATCTAAACATTTTATATTTTTCTCTACATTTTCATTGTTTCCATATTTAATGAACAAATAGTTTGTATAAAAAAAGTGCAATACATTTATTCATATTAAAATTTGTACCTATAACAGTCACCCTCCAGTATCCTCATAAAGAACTAGAAGTGGCGCGCCACTCCCCCACTTATGAGGCTCCTAAAGTGATAGGCGATGACTGAATTGTTGAAGGGATTCTCACAGAGGGTGTGAGAGATGGTATAGGGGGAGATGGTGTAAAGGGGCAGGGAGATGGTGGCACAAATGTCTTAGGGAGGGAGACAGATGGATCGTTATCTGTCGTAGTGGTAGATGAAATAGTATATCGCTTCCTATTTGGAATTCCTATCATTTAATCAAATAAAATTAAGTTTAGAACATGTATTTCAAAAAATTAATGTAGAAAATAAAAATAAAAAAGATAACAGATGCACAGTACTAACAAAAAATATATACATAACAATGATAATGAATGATTGCAAAAAATTAAATAAGTGGATGCTAAATGAATGCATAACTGTATATACAATAATTTTCTCCTTCAATCATGTCGGTTTACTACTCCATTACTTCATCCACTTCATTCATCCTTGCTAGAATAATATTTTTAATATCATGGTGGAAAATAATTCTGATTCTTGTTGTTGATGAGATTCAATGTCAGATGTCAAATCTTCCACTTCATCACCCATATCATACAAATCTCTTTGTTTTACTTGAGAAAATATACTCCACCCTTCATACAAAAAATCATTCACATAACATACCATTTTCTCTTGTGATTATAAGATATATGGATCATGCAGTTCATGATCACCAACATCCATCAAGCGAGCGAAGTTCACAGAAGTAAATTTAAAAGAATCTCTTTTAACACCTCTAATAATATTTACCCAATTGCATTTGAATAAAACAACTAAAAAATGCCCATGGTAGTTTAATTAAATAATATTTCTTAGTTTTCCATATTATCCCACTTCATAAAATGTAAATATACCACTATTCTATGTTTTCAAACCCACTTCTTGATCGACTGTACGAAATCTAAATGCATTCACATTGTAAGAGTCAAACTTTCTAACTTGTTTTAGAGGACCTCAAGAAAGAAACTTCAAATTTTCTAACAAATCTACTCAAGTATTAGTATTCATTATTTGAAAAAAGAAATATACTTTATTAGAATTACAAAATATATGTTTCAACCTAATATTCGTATTTATTGCAATATTTATGAACTTACACGTCGTGCAAACTATTCTACAAGCTCTTTATTAATAGCTTTCGTTATATCTTTCTCATTTTGTGTTCAGAATCTTATTTTTCTATTTGTTTCTATCCTCAAATCTTTAATAAATAGATCTAAAATTTCACTATTCATCATCACATATCTATGTGCCTGTAATAATTCCATTTTTGTTAGTGTAACATTTGAGGTCCTCCCAACTGATCAACCAATAGTAGGAAATATTTTTTATTTCCCATGTATTTGAGATTGAGTAGATGTGTCATAAACATGACCAACTTGATTAAACCTTATCTCAATATCATCCATGTATCTAGAACAAAAGGTAAGAAACTCTTCTTGCAAATAGACTTTAGCAATAGAGTCTTCTGGTTGAGATTTATTTCTCACGTATGATTTCAAATGCCCAAGATATCTGTGAAATAAAAAAAACAAACATAATTATGCATTTAATTAAGTGCCAATTTTTTTTACTTAACTGAAAAACATATAAATAAATTACCTATTAATTGGATACATCCATCAATAATGAATGGGGCCTCCTAATTTAGCTTCCTCAACCAAATGCACAGTTAAATGCATCATGACAGTAAAAAAATGGAGGAAGGATCATATCCATTGCACAAAGTTTCAATACAAACCTCTCCTAAAGGTTTTCAAGCTCAAATGGATATAGATATTTCTAACATAGTTTCTTGAAAAATGTGCAGAATTGGAGTACAACAACAATAACTTTTTTAGGTAATAATGTACACAATGCCAATGGTAGTAACTGTTGTAAAAAAATATGTGAATCATGACTTTTCAATCCATGTAACTTATGATTCTTTAATTCAACACACCTAGATATGTTATTTGAATACCCATCAGATACTTTCACATGATTTAAAATTTGAAGGAATGTATCTTTATCCCTATTTTTCATTGTAAAAATTATAGGAGCGTACTTTTCATTCTCATCTGGCCAGAGATCACGTTTTATGTTCATTAATTATAAGTCTTTATGAGCATTGAGATGATCATTAGAATTTCCATACTCATTAAGAAATGTGAAGATCAAATTATCACAGAAATTCTTCTCAATATGCATCACATCAAGATTATGCCGCAACAAATTAAATTCCCAATATGGAAGTTTAAAGAATATACTTTTTTTCTTCCATTGTTGCATTTTGATTTCACTTGACGATGCACTTAAAACCTGTTTCTTGCTATCATTCAAATAATAAACCTTCTTAAATTATATTTCAACTTTTTTAAGTCATGTCAATATTTCATAACCAGTTAACAACTTTGGAGGTGGTATATGATCAATGAAATAGTTAAATTTTGATCTGTTCAGCCGAAATCTATGAGATACATCGAGAAATCTTCAATGGCACAAGAAGAACCATTTTCTACTATGGTTTATCCATTTGGGATCAAAATCAAAGTTACAAACAGGACAAGAAAAACCTGTATAAGTGTTCCAACTAGATAAATTCCCAAGCCCAGGGAAGTCACTAATGGTCCACATTAAAGCAGCATGCATTTTGAACATTGTTTTAGAAGAAGAATTAAATGTCTCAACACTGTTGCTACATAACTCCTATAATTATTCAATTAAAGGATAAAAGTATACATAAATATCATTTCCAGGCATTTTTTACAGGAATAATCATCAAAATGATAAAATATGTTTGTTGCATACACGTCCACAAAGGCAGATTGTAAGGGATCAAAACAACTGGCCAAATGCTATAACTGGTACTCAAATTCCCAAATGGGTTGAATCCATCGCCAGACAGTCCCAATAAAAAATTCTTAAGACCATCTAAGAAATCTGGATGTAATGAATCGAATTTATTCCACTATTGTGAATATCATGGATGTCATATTAACCCATCATTGTTATTATCTACAGAATGATACTTTATGTGTTCAGTGGTTTCGATGACATGAATAATATTTGAAATCAAGGATTTAAATTAAAGTAACAAAAAACCTTTTCAAGTGTGTTTCTTTTCTTCTTCTTTATGGTAGCATATTGATTCAGACTTCCAACATCACCCATTGAATTCCATCTAGAATAAGAACATTTTTTTCAATCCCGTCTACTTGAATCCTCTCACCAATAAAGTATACAATCATTGGGACATGCATGTATTTTTGTATAATTCAAACCAAGCCTATTAACAACATTTTTCATATCATAAAAATACTCAGGAATGTTTGCTTCAGGAAATGCATCACACAAAAATTCCAATATCATGGACATTGCCTTATTTGTAATTCCACATAGGCATTTGATACGGTACAACTTCAGCAAAAAAGAAAGTTGTGAATATTTCAAACATCCACTATACAACTCTTGATTTCCATCTTCAACTAAATCATGAAACGTATTTTCCTTATTAAAGTATTCTCTTACATTATTCTCCACATAATCAAGAGGAGGATCCACTGATATGTTACAATCTTTATCTCGTTGTCCTAAAGTCTCAAAAACACCACTTGTCATGTTGCTATTTGTAGCACCCTCATCTAGTTGTTCTAATAAGTTTTTATGTTGATGGTGGTATCTTATAGTGCCAAATGCATCATTTATAAGGTTTTCCAATTCATTTCCCATTGTCTACGAAGTTGGGATCTCATTCTATGGATTGACATCAGTGCTCAACCTTTCTGTAATGTTCGATCCTCCATTCCAAATCCAACAGAAATATTGACTAAGGAATTTATTCAATATTAAATGTTTATAAATATCATATCTCTCAACCATATTTTAAATTTACATTTAGGACATGGACATCGTATTCTCCCTTCAATGGATCAATTTGAAATTGAAAAATCTAAAAACTCCTCCAAACCCTTAACATACTGAGGTGTGTTCCTCGGTAATGCGATCCAGCTTTTATCCATGTATATCACAATGTGCCTACACAATATTAAAAAAAATTAAAACACATAACTATTAATAAATAGAGAAAGATATTCATATATACTAGTTGAAAAAATATATAAATATGTTAAACATTTGGAAAAAGTCTAGGATTAGATCAAAAAAAATCCTCAAAGACACTTTTTCCCAATACATTACTGGAAAAGTGCCCTATACCCATGGTTTAAAACCATGGGTATATCCCATAAAACCGTGGGTATAGGATATACCCACAGTTTGATGAACCGTGGGCTCCTGAGGCATTGAGATTTCCCTATACCTACAGTTTTAGAGAAACCGTGGGTATATCCCACAGAAATTTCAACTTACCCATGGTTCACCAGAACCGTGGGTATATATCTATGCCCACGGTTTACAGAATCGTGAGTATACATTTGTAAAATAGAAATTAGATACCTACGGTTAAGTAAACCGTAGGTATAGAGGGTTATGCAGCAGTATATTTGCCCATGGTTTAAAAACCACGGGTATGGAGGGTTTTACAGTAGCATATTCACCCATAGTTCTCAAACCATGGGTATATATTCTTTTCCCAGAAATAACAGCTGCCCCACTGGATAGACCCCCTGTAGCCCCTCCCTTCTCCCCTGGACAGACCCCCAGTACATCCCCTCCCCCTTTGCACACCCCCACTCTCCCCTCTAGATAGAACCCCCTTGCACACCCTGCTTGACACCCCTGGAAACCACACCTGGACCCCCTAGCCTGCACCCCCACTTCCCCCCTGCACCCCCAATACCACCTGCACCCAGAACCCCCCCTGACACCCCCCGCACCCCTAGTACCACCTGAACCCAGCCCCCCACTACCCCTGCACCCAGGTCCCCCTCCCCCCCCCCCCACCTGCACCCCCACTATCCACCCCCCCCCCCACCTGCACCCCCACTGCCCACCCCCACACTATCCACCCCCACTACCCTACTCTTGGACACCCCCTACACCCCCAGTACCACCTGCACCTAGCCCTGTACCCAGCCCCCCATCCACCCTGCACCCAGGTCCCCCTCCCCCCCACTGCACCCCCATTGTCCACCCCCCACCTGTACCCTCACTGCCCCCCTACACCTAGCCCCCCATCCCCCCACTACCCTCTACACCTAGGCCCCCCTCCCCCCCACCTGCACCCCCACTGTCCACCCCCCTCTTCCCCCACCAGCACCCCTGCTGCCCCCTCCTGGACACCCCCCTACACCCCCAGTACCACCTGCACCTAGCTCTGCACCCAGCCCCCTAGCCCCCCCACTACCCCCTACACCCATGTCCCCCTCCCCCCACCTACACCCCCACTATCCACCCCCCACCTACACCCCCCTCCTGGACCCCACCCTACACCCCCAGTACCACCTGCACCCAACCCCCCAGCCCCCCACTACCCCCTGCACCCAGGCCCCCTCCCCCCACCTGCACCCCCACT
The DNA here is from genome assembly GCA_963277665.1 of Viscum album. Taxonomy (NCBI): domain Eukaryota; kingdom Viridiplantae; phylum Streptophyta; class Magnoliopsida; order Santalales; family Viscaceae; genus Viscum; species Viscum album. The sequence continues at coordinate 361,054,003 of OY728131.1, forward strand.
GTCCACCCCCCCACCTGCACCCCCACTTCCCCCCCTTCTGGACACCCCCCTGCACCCCCAGTACCACTTGCACCTAGCCCTGCACACATCCCCCCACCTACCCCCCACTTCCCCCCTTCTGGACACCCCCCATGCACCCCCAGTACCACCTACACCCATCCCTGCACCCAACCCCCCATCCCCCCGGCACCCAGCCTCCCCTCCCTGCACCAATCCCCCACCCCCCTATGAAACCACTGTGAAACAATGCAAACCAGAATGCAAAAACAATGGAACCACAAGGCATTGTTTTCACTAGTTAAAACATAAGTAGAGCTGGCCAAAGTGTTCAAATAAGAAAAAAGTTCTTATCAGAAAAGTCCTAAATAAATTTTTAATGAAAAAGAATCACAATCATTTATCTCTTATAGAATCCAAAAAAAGTTTGATAGAGGGTGCAAAAAATATAGCCTTCCTGCACTAGAGTGTGGTCAACCGGATCGAGCTACACCAATCCAACAATCTCCCTTGTTGCATCCCTTGATGAGAAGGAGGTTAAGAGTGCCCTTTTTTCTCTAAATCTTGAGAGTGTGGTTGGTCCTCATGGGTTCACAAATAAATTCTTTATGTTCTACTAGGACATAGTTTTTGATGATCTCTTTAACGCTATGAGGGAGTTCTTTAACCACACCTCAATTCCCTATGGAATCAACTCCAATTTTATTACCCTGATCCCAAATAAGGAAAATTATGTGGATGTAAAGGATTTCAGACATATTTCTATTGGGAATACCTTTCTAAAAATCATTATAAAAATTATTAATATGATGTTAGGTCCCATTTCTTGTGGGTTTATCTCTTCAAATTAGTTTGGCTTTATCCCTGGTAAGAATATTCAAAACTACCTCTAAATGTGTTAAGATCATGAAAATAAAAATTAAATATGGGAACTTTGTTTTAAATCTTGATATCTCAAAGGAATTTGATACAATAAAGTGGAGTTTTATTTTTGAAATGCTCAGAATTTATGTAAACCCCCCCTGCACCCCCATGCCCCCCAAGAAAGACCCCTTGAACCCCCCATGCCCCCTAGACAGCCCCCTTTCACCCCATAGACAGCCCCCTTTCACCCCCACTGGACACCCCCTCCCCCCTTGACACCTCCTAGACACCCCTCCTGGAAATCCCCTGTACCCCCCCCCCCCCCCTTGACAGACCCTAGACACCCCCTCCTAGACACCCCACCTACACCCTCCCCCTTGCCCTGAAGACCCCCCCGGACAGCCCTTGGACACCCCCTGGATAACCCCCTAGACACCCCACCTTCACCCTTCCCCATGCCCTACAGACCCCCGACCCCCCCGGACAACCCTTAGACACCCCCTGGACATCCCTCCTAGACACCCCACATTCACCCTCCCCCCTACTCCTGATAGTTTCATTCATAGGAATACAATGGTTTTTGATCCACCAAACCAACAAGTTACATTTAATCTGGATTTCTTTACACCAGTACAGATTTTCACCACCAGTGATTCCATTTGGAATATGATGTATAGACCTGAAAATCTTGGATAGGAAAACCCCCATTGGAGACTTCGTGAAGACTAAACATTCCATTTAAGAATATATAATAATGTTATCAACACATTCACATTGATGGTGGTTAAGAACAACCTGTGTAAAATATGGGTAACAACATGCCTTGGCAAAAAAAAATGTTGGGATTCAGACAACCTGGAAAGCCAAGAGGGGAACCTGCCTAGTTGTCAAACTAGATGTTTATGTTTTCTCATTCCACAATCCATCGAGACTACTTCTTGAGAACCAGAATGTTCCCATGCAACTCCTTCCACATACATGAGACTTTCCCCCTAGATCCTCAAGGTCAGACCAATAATTTGATAGATATGAAATTTCCCCATAGAGAACGACCTTCAAGAACCTCCCAAGCAAACTTAGCTTGCAGAATGTGCATTGATCCCTCAACACTGCATAAGTTGATACCACCATCTACCACTAGTCTGGCCATCCTCATCCACACAACCCTAGGAAAATCTTCCCTCCCCACGAGAATACAATATGAATGAAGTAATTATCTTTTCAATATTCCCCAACACCACTTTCAAAGCCATTAGAACCGATAACACATGAATCATAATGGAGCTAAGGATGAAATTCACCAGTGTAATTCTTCCACTGAAGGATGAAAAGAGGTTCTGGTAGTTAGTAATACGACTTGTTATTTTATTATAAACCCCCTCACAATGACTGATACGTAATCTCCCTGGGGAAAAAGGAGAACCATGGTACTCCAGTGAAAAATGCCTTCATCTGCATGATTTAGATCTTTTTTCTTCCCTATCTGGATTGAATGTTAATATTTCAAAGTCCCTAATGTTTGTGGTTGGTATCTCTCAAGATGTTTGTGATTCTATTGAGGCTGTTATGGGGGTTAGGAATGGGTCTCTTCATATTTGTTATCTGTGAGTTCCCCTCATCACTTCTAATCTTAAAGCTTCTGATTTTGTGATCTTGGAAGATAAAATTGTTCGAAGAGTTAAAGTTTGGACTAATAAATCTCTCTTATATATTGGGAGGTTACATCTTGTTCAATCATTTCTTTTTAGTATACAAGTTTATTGGTGTTATCACTTCATTTTACCCAAGAGAGTGGTCAAATCCATTGAATCCACCCGAAGGAATTTTCCTTGGAAAGGTCCTTCATTGGCTTCCTCTGGGGGTGGCCTGCTATTTTTTCTATGCTGGAGGTGTGGTATGGATGGGGGCTAGAGTACTAGTTTTGTAGGTTTGTTGTTTTGGTTGTATGTAGTGGCAGTGGCTTTTTGGTGGATGGGGTGCTGGTTTTTCGTGGAGCTGGGTACAGGCTGGTGATGTGCAGGGGATGGGGTTTTTGGCTGTTGTGGTTGGTGTCTATGGATGGTTTGGGCTGGAGTGGCTGGTGTAGGTTGGAATACAGGTGGTAGGGGGCTGGAAGGGGGCTGGTGCAGGTTGGAACAGGTTGTATGGGGTTGTTTTGTAGGTGGTAGGGGGTTGGTGCGGGCTGGAATCCAGAAGGCTGGGGGCTGGTGCGGGCGGGAAGGCAGGCTGCAGGGGGATGGCAGGGGGCTAGTGTGGGTTGAAACTGGTGGTTGGGGCTCTTTTGCAGGTGCTAGAGAGATGAAATTAGTGTTTTTCAGGAGGCTGGGGGTGGGGGATGGTGTGGTGGCTGGTGTGGGATGGATTGCAGGTGGCTGTGGCGTGGCCGCGGTGTGACCACGGCGTGACCGGTGACCGCGGAGTGACTGTGGAGTGACCGCAGCATGACTGCGGCGTGTTGGCTTGGTCTAGTGACATTCGTGGGGCAGAATCTTCCGGCCAGGAGCAAAGGGAGCGGGAGGAGGCGAGGCAACATTCCGGCTGTCACCCCGTCGACAAAAATTGTGATTAGTCAGTCTCAACATCGATCACAAGACTCATGGAATACTATCATAGATCTGATCATCCATCAGATTCCCTATTGTTGTAGAAATCTCCAAATACTCTATATGTGGTGTGTGTTGTTTACTGCTATCACACAGAAAAAAAGATAATGTAGAAGCATTTTCTCTACAAGTGTCAAAACACTCATTCGATCATCGAGATCATAAAAATATCAAACTCTGAAGGACACTTTTCCAAATAAAAATATCATTATAAAAGTATTCTCAAGTATTATTATTGTCCAACATTTACTATGATGTCCCTTGAGCACTTAGATGGTCCTTGTAGAATACAAGTAGCAAGATTCACCCTCATCTCCAATGTTGTCTATAGGTGACTAAATATTTTTATGAGAGACTCAATCAAGAGATTTTCTACCTGAATGCCTCCCTCCCCATTAACTATGGGTGGGTAATGTATCTAAAACTCTATTTAGGTATTATACATCGAATTCCGAAAGGACTGTGAACCGCCGTGGGGTGTCGTCCTAGAGTAGGGCCAAATCATGGTGTGACCGTGGTGTGACCGCGGTCAGTTGGCCTGGTCCAGCGACATCTGCGGGGTAGCATCTTCTGGCCAGGAGCAAAGGGAGCAGGAGGAGGCGGGGCAACATTCCGGCCGTCGCCCTGCTGGCATAAACTGTGATTAGTCATTCTCAACATTGATCACAAGACTCATGGAATACTATCACAGAGATGATCATCCATCAGATTCTCCATTGTTGTAGAAATCTCCAACTACACTATATGAGGTATGTGTTGTTTACTGTTCTCACATAGAAAAGAAAAGATAATGTAGAAGCATTTTCTCTACAAGGGTCAAAACACTCATCCAATCATCGGGATCATAAAAATATCAAACTATGAGGACACTTTTCCAAATACAAATATAATTATAAAAGTATTCTCAAGTCTTCTTATTGTCCAACATTTACTATGATATCCCTCAAGCACATAGATAGTCCTTGTAGAATATAAGTAGAAAGCTTCACCCTCATCTCCAATGTTGTCTACAGGTGACTAAATATTTTCATGAGATACCCAATCAAGATATTTGCTACCTGAGGGCCTCCCTCCCCATTAACTATGGGTGGGTAATGCATCTAAAACTCTATCTACGTATCATACATTGAATTTTGACATGACTACGAACCGCCGTGGGGTGTCGTCCTAGAGCAGGGCCATATCATGGTGTGACCGTGGTGTGACCGTGGTGTGACTGCAGTCAGTTTTCCCGGTCCAACGACATCTTTGGGGCATCATCTTCCAGCCAGGAGAGAATGGAGTGGGAGGAGGCGGGGAAATATTCCGGCTGTCACCCCGCCGGTAGAAATTGTGATTAGTCAGTCTCAAAATTGATTACAAGACTCATGGAATACTATCACAGAGATGATCATCAATCAAATTCCCCATTTTTTTAGAAAGCTACAACTACACTATATGAGGTGTGTGATGTTTACTCTTCTCATACAGAAAAAAAGATAATTTAGAATCATTTTCTCTACAAGGGTCAAAACACTCATCCAATCATTAGGATCATAAAAATATCAAACTCTAAAGGACACTTTTACAAATACAAATATCATTATAAAAGTATTATCAAGTCTTCTTATTGTCCAACATTTACTATAATGTCCCTCGAGCACTTAGATGGTCCTTGTAGAATACAAGTAGCAAGATTTACCCTCATCTACATTGTTGTATACATGTGACTAAATATTTTCATGAGAGACTCAATCTAGATATTTGCTACCTGAGGGCCTCCCTCCCCATAAACTATGGGTGGGTAATGTATTTAAAAGTCTATCTAGGTATCATACATAGAATTCTAATAGGACTGCGAACCATCGTGGGGTGTCATCCTTGAGTAGGGCTAAATCACGACATTACCGCGGCATGACCGCAGTGTGACCATGGATTGACCGCATCTTGACCGCAGCGTTACCATGACATGACCGCGACATGACCGTGACGTGATCACGGCGTGACCGTGACATGTTGGCCCGGTCCAGAAACATCCGTGGGGCAGCATCTTCCATCTAGGAGTGAAGGGAGCAGGAGGAGGCGGGGCAACATTCCGGCCGTCGCCCTGCCGGTAGAAATTGTGATTAGTCAGTCTCAACATTGACCACAAGACTCATGGAATACTATCATAGATATGATCATCACTATTCTTATGGGTGCGATACGTTTGAGAGATGAAAGTCTTACGAGGGTCATTTAGTATTTTCCTGCAGAGATTGACAATTCAATCCAGAGAACCCAATTATCATGAGGCATTTACCGGTCCTTTTCCAGATGAGTGGAATTCCTTGAAAAAACAAAATTGTGTGGGTTGGCTCTAAGAATGAATGAAATCTTCATATAATAACTGGTGGGAATATTCACCATGTTCCTAACATTGTATCAGAGAATGAAGGTAGCTTCAGACAATCTCAGGTATTTTTTTTGGTGATATTGTTGTATTTAGGGTTGTGTGGCACTCCACTCAGGGTATGTGATAAGGGAATAATTGTCTTTCCCTCGGTTGCAATCTTCTAACAAATCCTAAGCCCTTCCATGAGTTCAATGAAGTTTTTATTGTGAATTTCAAACCAAACTATATAGTATATGATAGATTATTTTTGCCACCAAGGAATTTCTATAGTTTTATTGGGATGGAGTCTAATAATCAACTCTAACAATGTACAGTAGATCATGATCTGATATTACATTATCAAATTGGTTATGAATGTGAATTTACATTTATTAATCCCAATGCATTATAATTTCACCACCTTTTATACCCATAACATTTTTATAATCAATATATATTGCATAGTCTCCCATATCTTCTCATTATAAATTCCAATGTCCTCGATCCTTATTCATGGGAATTCACAATTCATTTCTAGACATTCTAAATCCATCCCTAATTATCCTTGTTTCCTAGGACTTCCCATGGTTTAGACATAGAATTTGATATAGTAATACTAGTATGAGCTAAGGTGGATGGGCTATGCCTACAATTGGGAACAAGTGTCCGGGCATCAAGGAATCACCACTCGGGAATGATTTCCCCCGCAAAAAATTAATTAAAATAACAGTAGAAAATAAACAAAATTTCAGAATGATCAATCTGTATGTCGGACATCCATGCCAAAGGAAAAGAAAATAAACAGAAGCAACGCGGTAAAAGCAGAAAAAAATGAAACACACTATCAATCCCCCAACTATCTCGATCTCCCTCCCCTGTAAAGAAAACCACGTAGCCACCTCTAGTGCCCTTCTGGCCCCCTTCGCAGAATATAAGTACCCTCTATCCGTAGAAAGAGGTAAAAGTCCTAAGTGGACGATGCGATAAAGAAAATAAAATAAAAACTCAACTACAACATACCTGTCTCCTATGATTAAACAAGTCACCGCCCAACATATAAGAACCACAACACCTCATGGGTCCAATCATGTTCCTGTAAGAAAGGGAGAAATAGATCCAAGATTCAAAATAATATTGTCAAATAGTAGAGTCTTAATAATTAAGAATCACTCTTCCTATTAATGGTATATAATCATTTTGGCTTGAGTTTTAATGCCTCATGGGTCCTTCCCCCCTAGATAGACCACCCCAGCATAGCCCCTCCCCCTTTGTACACCCCCTACCCCCTGCCCTCTTCCCCAGCACCAGCCCCCCTGAATACTTGTAAACCCCACCCCATCACCCAGCACACCCCTTCCCCCTAGACAGACCCTCCAACACATCCCCTCTCCCTTTGCACACCCCAACTCTCCACTCTGGACAAAACCCCCTTGCACACCCCCCTTGACACCCCCCTCCAGGACAACCCCCTCCCCCTGCACCCTTCCCCCTCCCCGCACTCTCCTGGACTGCCCCCCTCCCTGCCCCCTGCACACTCCTGGATATCCCCTCCCCCTGCACCCCTTCCCCCTCCCCCCACCCCCAGGACACACCCCTGCCCTCTTCCCCATAACCCCCTTCTCTATTCCCCAACACCAGCCCCCCTTGAATACATGTACCCCCCCCTCTTCCCACAGCACACACCCCTGCTCTCTTTCCCAGCACCAGCCCCCCCACCCTCCCTGACACACCCCCTATCCTCTTCCCTAGCACCAGTTAGTGGGATGCTCGTGTCATTGATGACATAGCTTCAGCAGGATCCTTTCCATGTTTCTTATATTTCTCACCCTTGTATTTCCTAGACATATGAATTATGAAAAGGTGTTTTTACAGGTAATGTTGCTACGAACAGTTCCATTGTAAGCATTGCTAGTCTAAGAACTGATAGCATAAGCACTGCTACTGTAATGATGTTAGTATAAACATTGCTATTGTGAATACTACTACTGTAAGAAATGCTAGTGTAATGTTGATACTAATGAAACCAAATGTGTAAATATGTAAACTTTTCCAATGAAAACATTGTTGTTAGTATGGGATTCTAGTGTAAGCATTCCTAATATAAAGGTTACAGTAGAAGTTGTGATAAGTAATGCTACTTAACCACTGCTAGTCTTATTTTAGTGATAATAATGTAAATATATATTTGAAACTGTTTTTGATGGTGTCAAATATTGGAATATTGGGATTGATCATCAATTTCCTTGCATTTAATGCTGCTACTAAAAATAAAAAAACCTGCATAATAGGATTGGGAAAATTATTAGATGTTTTATGTTATATGAATTCAAATATTAAATAATATAGGAGTAATAAGTGCCTAATATTTTAGCTCTCATAAGTTTTAATACCAAAAAATGGTCATCTTTTCCTTTTTTAAGAAAATCTTGCATGACATAGTCATATATGTTGATATCAGCACACCCTTGTTTTCTTGTTTCCCTGCACATGTACAAAATATAATTAATATGATTTGAATAAAAATTGGAAGGTGTTTAAACTATATTCATAATTCATTTCCATAGTTTAAACTAGTTTTAGAGTTCATTATGCATACACATTCATTTGAATACAAATTGAAAGGTGTTTCTTTTATTGTGCTATGAGTAGTTTGAATGTAATATTCATTGTATTTTAAACAATATACACACATAGCTTAGTAAATACAATCATAGACAAAAAATAGCCATGATAATTATTTGAAGACACACGTAAAAAACACACCTTAGTGAAACATACCTTCCGATAAGATAAGATCTATGGAATCCCATACCTGCAACCCAGCTGCAAATAACGTCATGAAACCAAACACATTCAAAGATCCAGTCATACATGAGCCTATAACATTTCCATGAACACTGATTTGTGTTGCCAAAAAACACCAAAATGTAAAAATGAAACCACTGATATATAAAAAGAATTACCTTGCATACTTTTTTGCCTCCAAAGATCAGTTATCCATCACAAACATCATGCTTCAGGGCATTGACAAGATCAAATGAACTGTCACAATATTTTAGAAATCCTGAAAAATCATTGCATTTTTTTATTAAATGATAAAAAAAAGAAACACATGATTATCGCTGTATACTTGAGATTATAACATGTTCCATGTTTTACACAAAGTGTGGGATTACATATGATCTGGAATTATTTTAAACAATATCTTGTGTAACTTCATAAACCAAGAAAATCCCAATGGATAGTAAAACAAATGCAAGATTACATGCAAGAATGCAGTGAGTCGGCCTAAATTTATTATTATTGATCATAGGATTGTATTGTAAAGGTGGAGAAAATAAAATCATCTTGGAAAGATAATAATGGAATCATATAACATGTTCTAAATTTTACTTTATGATAAATTTTATATAATGATCGGGTAAGGCCAATCCTTTGTATCATGAAACTACCATACAATTGAGCATTCAATTCAATTTCTTTACATTTCATTTCATTACATAAGGTTCCATTAATGATCATTCTATCCATTTCACCTAGCCCCCCTCCCCCCGCACCCTTCTTAAAAAGCTACCTATAACCCAAAAAAAATATCTAGCATGTACCATATCATTCAGGGACTTGGGATCTCAAAAAACCAAATGATTTCAATCAATAGAACAACTTCAGATTTCACAAAATGAAAATTTTAGAAATAACAACTGAGGAATATATTCCTTTTTTACCTACATTAATTTAGACTTGTCAATTCAATAATTTATGAAAAATAAATAGATAATAAATGGAATCCAATGTCACTATATGGGATATAATTTAGAGATAAGTATTCTATGGTAGTAAGAGAATCTCTTTCCCATATGCATTACTAAGGATTCTAATGTTAGCTTTATGTAAATACATGAGCAAATTTATGAATAACTTTTCAGAAGAAAACAAATTAACCATTCACATCCATACAAAAATTCAATTCAAGTTATTAAAGTACATACATAAGTCTCCCTACTAAGTCAAAAATGGAGGGGATTAATATCCCCTCTATCACCAACATCCCCATCCCCATGTCCATGCCCATCATCATCAACATCATCATCATCATCGTCAACATCGTCAGTAGCTTCATCACCAATAGTAGCATCAACAACATCCTCATCACCAACAACACCATCAGCAACATCCTCGCCACCAACCACTCTATCACCACCACCTTTGTTGCCACTATGACCCTCATTGGCATCACCCGACGCATAATTTAAAGATAATATTGACACCATATATGATTCAAAAGTAGCAACAGCCTCTGATGGAAGAGATTGACTAAAAAACTGCCATAAATTTCATGAAATGTTCGGTCATCAGCTTACTTCTTTCACGCTCCTCTAAAAATATTTTCTTTGCATCAGCTGCTTCAGCACGAGTGATTTCTAGCTCAGAGGACTGGGAGGATTGAGAGGAGCCCGATGACGACCAATACTTAGAAGGGATGATGTTTTTCCCTAGTCGACATCATACTCTCCCTAGGTGCTCCTCACCTAATACTTGACTTAAATGACCATGTGGTCCGAAGTTATCTTCCAATCGACAATGTAAACCATAATAAAAAAAGGGATATGTACTTTATAAAATAAAACTATTAGAATATAAAAACTTAATAGTTAATTTACATTTTTATTGAAAGTGACATTATTTTTATAACCAATTTCAACCCTTTCAGTATCAGAGATAAAATTCTTACCTCTATCCTATAAAGGGATGATCAACAAGGTAAACCATAATGGGACAAGAAAGGTTACATGTCTATGATAGAGTGGTATGTGTCATTATAGTTGAACTAAGGGAGAGATAAAAAAGTTTGTCCTCTCTTAGGTGTAACATAAAAAAATCAACTTTTAACATTAAAAAACACCCTTAAACATGGGTTATTTCATTTAAAAATAAAGAGAGAGATAAAAACATTCAACCATCATCATAAATATTTTAAACGAGCCCCATATTCAGGTAATTTAATATTTTCCATGGGTCAAATTTTAATTCAAAGAGGGAAATTTTTTAAAGAAAACCACTTCATCTCTAAGAATTAATGAAAATAATTTATATAATTTATATAAAACAATCATGGGTATCAAATATTGGTATAAATATACTAGGATATGAATTTAATAAACTAAATCACTTAATGAATTTTTTTAATAAAATAATTACCTAGAAACACCTACTGCATACAAAGTGGTACAAGTCACAACAAGACTCTTTAAAAGGAAAAGGTCATTTTGGTAAAATAAATGAATTTAAAATCAATTGAAAAATAAAATAAACGTTATTAGATTAATATTGAACACTAAATTTTACACACACCATGATTAGGGTTCTCATAAGAAATGAAAATGAGGGAAATTGAAGTGAAATGACTAGAGGAATATCCCTTGGGATTTAGGTAATGTCTTATGTATCAAATTTCATTGATTACTGTATTGGATTCTTATGGAATACCCTCATTTAATTTTGAATGATGAGTTAACTGGATTAGACTTGATCTATTTGGTTGCAATACCTCCATCATAAGCTATGGGTTATAATACTACCATTCTTCTAAATGTCAAGGATGGTTCCTTGAGTTTAGACTAAAATAATAGATTAAGAAGAATGGAAAGGCTCACCTATGAGTTTTATTGAAAGAGAATGCTATATTTAGCCTTCACGTAACTTTTTTCAAGTAACTCAAATAATTAACAAGTCATAATTCAAAATCATATATCCTTTGTCATCATTTTAATTTAATTAATATTTACCCATTTATTATAGTCAAATATTAACATGGTAAATCAACTAAAATAATTTAATAAATAATGAACATCTTAAATAAAATAATAATAGTTTATAAACTTCTTTGAAATATCAAATTCTCATTTTTATAATAATTTCATAAAACAAAACATTATTAATCAAATAATTTCTTAATTCTATAATATTTATTTTCTCATAATATTACCCTTCATTAAACCATTAATTAAATATTTTTTTTATTTTTAGGAAGACCACATTTACGGGTATTTGTGTTAACCTATATAAAAAGATAAATTCAGACATGAAATTAAATTATATAGGGAATCATTAGACCTATTTAAAAAATTAAAATATTTGAGTCTTTCACCCTATATAATCTATATGTAATATAAATTACACAATTTTTTGGATCATCTTTAATGAGGTCCTCAAAGAAATAGACCATCTTATCCTATGTCTTGATAAAATCTTCCATATTAATATTCCCTTAATTAAATACTCAAGGGAATTTTTTTGATATTGTTTCTTAATCCACTATTTTTATTCCTCATATGTATCAAATTCTATCATTTTATTTTATATTAAATCAATATCCTCTAGTGAAGGATTGATGGTCAATGTCTCTATCTATTCCTTAGAGTATATAATAAGATCCAAATTATATTTTGGATTAGTTCCATCTTTTCATCTGTGGTCCAACTAAAAACCCTTAAATGTGTTTACTGTAATAGAATGTTTTACCTTAGATAAGATTTCAGGTTTAAGTTCTTTGTATGTTATTGTCTTCGACAATTGGAGTTAGGTAAACTTATATATTATCGTACCTACATATTCTCCCTTCATTCTCAGTTTGGATTTGATCTTCTAAGGCCACTGAATCTTCCTTAGGAACGTTACTAAGAATAGGGTGTCTAGGATCAAGGGATTCTTTCACCATCCCCTTAATGCTAGTAAATGTTCCCATTGATATTATTACTATAGGTTTTGGAAAAGATAATAATCCTTACACCTCCATAACTTCTTCCCTTAATAATAATTTTTTTATCATTTGATGGTTTTTTTATTCAAATTACATTTCTTCTTCAGACAAGGGTAATACAAAATATATGTATTGAGGATATCACACCCCATAATGGCGGGAGGAATACCAACCCTATATGATTTATAGGTAGAGGATCTTATTCCCCAAATCCATGCGGTAAATTTATAACCCTTCCTAGGAATGGTGGGATGGAATTATTCCCTGATGTAAATTTATCATTAAGGAGGGATTCTATTTACCAAGAATTATTAATAGATAAGCTTGTTTACTATAATGCTGATATGATCGATCATGCTAGATTCAACACATACCACATGTCTATCTTTAGAAGTAGCTCCACCATCATTTCCAAAGTGTAAGGTCACTTTTAAGGTACTGGTTATATGTAAAAATATAATCTTGAATGAAGATTCTGGGTCACCATATAGTTTTGGTATAGGTATACGATGTGTTCCCAAGGTAAACATCATATATCCCTTAAAAAATTGATAGCCCATGTAAAAAACCCAAAAAGGGGAAGTAGAAATATGACTATAATATGTGTGGAGAGGTGAACATGGTGTTTAGGATCCATAAGTATAGTTGGAAGGTTCTCCATCTTCATAGGTCATGTTTTATCAAGGAAAAATGGAATGTGGTATTAAACCTCATGGTTTGTGAGGCTACTCGGGATTTCTGAGTGTATATTCCCTATACACAAAAATATATCTAGAGAAGGGTAATATATTGTATGATTTAACCACACAATGTGTGGTATTTAACATATCCTAGAATCCCTAGCTATTGTACCTACCAAAGTACATGATGTGTGTTCTTTCGAACTATACTCCATGTAGTTGGGTTCTAAGATCTAAACATTACTCTAGTCCTCGATTCATTTATACTTCCTCTTATTTTTCTTCATATATCACTTGAATTTCCTTTGGACTTGATAAACATGATAATGCCACCTATTTAAAGTGGTTTCTATCCTTTGGTTCCTGGATTGATGATTCTTATCACAATCTTGTCGATGTGCATATTGTTATTCATGAAGACACCCCAAATCCAGACTCCCATATCCCATTTTATCTTATCCTATAATCCATCCTCACACTATAATACTACATGGAGAACACACAATTTAAATATATGGAACCTATTTTAATTGTGAAATAAAATCAATCTGTGACATTAGTGGAATTATCAGCTAAAATATAAAGTTAGTGATGAACATGTAAAGAATGGTGGGAGAAATAGAAGAAACCACAAGAACGGAAATTATGATCCAATATGATCAGAAATCATCAACGTTATCATAAAATAAATAAACAAATAAGTAATTTCTAGTCCCAATATTAGTTATCCCAATATCATAATTTCAACCAAATATCATAAGTTAAAAAGGCCATCTGCTACCTGAATATTGATTCAATTTAAAGAAAATTATTCCATGTTCAAATCAAGAAAAAAATGGGGATAAATCCATATATATAAATTCCCTACCATGATGGTGAAATGATTTTGATTTTATTCTACTTCACAACCAAGTTACTTTTTATCGACATCACTAAAAAATTGATATTTCTTCCCTGATTTGTCATCACCACCAAGACCTCGCTCCATCTTCTTCTTCCTCTCCCTCTAAGTTTCATGTGGTCATAGAACAACTAACCCTAAAGAGATTTTATAATATGGATTAAATAAATAAATTCATGGGTTTCTCAATATAATAACCAATTAATTAAAATAATAAATTATTTAATTAATCATCTCATGATGGAAAACACCCAAGAGTCCCAATTAAAATGAATCTTAAGCCATGAATATGGTAAAATTCACATTTCAGATTCAATATCTATCTTGGTTTCTCAATATAAGACTCTATTTAAGATATATAAGAAACTTTAAAAAACATACAATGCATGGACTAAAAATAATATAGTATATTTTTATATTATTTATGAAGATCCTTGACACTCTATTTTATATGAAAAAGCAGACTTGGGGTAAACATGAAAATATGGAACCAAAGAAACCTTCAAAAAAATTTGTGAAGTTGCATACTATAGTAAAATTACCTTTTTACCCATAATAATGTCTTAACACTTTTTTTAAACATAAAATTCATCTAAATATCATCCGATGAAAACTTAGGTCAATACACCTCCCTACTAGTTTCCACTACTTGCATAAATACCTCCTACCTTAGAGTCTGTTAGAATGGATTCCTATAAAGAGATGGGTCACTCTATAATAGTAATTCTAGAAACCTATGAACAAATTCCTACCTTATTTTGTGAATTATGTGTAGACCCCCTCCTACTAAAAAGAGTGGTATCATTAATACTAGGAAAAACTCATTATAGAGGAAGCTAGTGAGATTCTCTCTCCGCTCACCCTACCCCATGAGGAAGAACTACTACCAAAAGATCCTTCCCCCTAAGTGAGGAAAGATTTAACCTAGGATTTTTTAAAGGATCCTCCATTACTCCATGCTATCATGGGATTTACAAAAAATATTGAATTTCCTTTCTATATTAACTCCTACAATATATTTAAAGGAGGATTAATAGACCCCCCATCCCAAATGAGAATCCTAGACTCACTACACCATAATTAGTTGGTGAATTCACTATAACACTAGTAAACAGATTCGAGGGGGATCTTTTCCACCCCTTTCTCTCCTGCCAAAGCTACCACCCTACTCGTGAAGCTGTGGAAGAGCCTCCATCCTTAGCTCCAGAACAACAACAGATAATTCTAATTCAAGCATTGAATTAGTAATAAACTTTATAGGACCATCAACATTTATTGACAAATGGAAAGGAAGTATATATCAAACCACTATATGAATTTTGAGACATCAATCCATGTGATTCTCCAAAAAGTCAAAGTTATGAAAATACATAGTATTACCTTCATAAACAATATTAGGGATAAGAATAGTACCATAATCAAAACTAAACTAAATGAAATCTAGGAGAGTTTGATATAGTCTTAATTAAATACATAATTTAGCCTGAATGTGTTGCTTCCTTGTCATTTCCAACTAATCAGCCTATAAGAACACCCTGAATGCATCACCAAAATGCTTAAGAACTTTGAAATTCTTGGAATAGAACTGAATTCTAGGGATTGAAATAAATAAAATTCAAATGGAATATATTTCAATGCATGAATCACCAGATTCCAACACATCAGAAAATAATATAGAGGCTGAAAAGCATGAAAGATATGAGACCAAACAACCCAAAAATTCCTCTTCATCCACTCATCTAATAGAAAAATAGTGGGTACTAATGCTCCCTAGCATCACTTTTTTACTCCAAACATCACTCTAGGTTCACTTGTTGATCAAAAACATATGTTGAAGTCTATCATAAGCTTTATATTGAAAGTAAGATAATTTTGATAGATGATATCTCAAAAAACCAACTCAACGGAAGAGATCTCTACCACTTGGAAAAAAGGACAAGAAATTTCATACCTAGATGCCGAAGCTGGGGGCAGGGAGACGGAGGCCGGAATAGGACGTTGCCGGAGCTGGGGGAAGTTGAGGCAGAGGCCAAGTCTAGGAGGAGAGGGAGCCGAGAGGGGGGACGTCGCTGGAGTTGGGGGCAGGGAGGTGAAGGCCAGGATGTTGAGGATAAGGTGAAGGATGGGAAGGAGGTAGGGAGTGGATGCGGAGGCCAGGGAGGGGTGGAGATGTCCGGGACTCGGTGGTCGGATGGTCGGGAGGTGGCAGTTGGTGAGGGGGGGAGAGGGCCGAGAGGCGGAGGTCGGATGGCTAGGAGGTGGTGGTCGGGGAGGGGTGGAGAGGGCCGGGAGTCAGGGAAGAGAGGAAGAAGAAGAAGGAAATGGAAGTGAGGGTAAAGAGGAGCACGATGGAAGAGTAGAGGAGCGTGATGGAAGGGGGAGGAGGAGTGTGGTGGTATTTAGGGAATTGGGTATAAGTTTCCCATGGTTTTATTAAAACCGTGAGAATAGATAATAAAAAAGAGATATACCCATGGTTTTTCTAAATCGTGGGGATAGATGAGTGGGGAAAGACCCCCTTTCTAGTAGTTATAGCCCATGGTAGTTATCAGGTAGAAAGAATCAGATAGAGGAATAGAACATCTAACAAAATTGAAATATCCAAACAATACATCATAAGAAATGAGTTGAAAGCTCCATAAAATCCATGATATACAATGGATATAATTTTTTATGATGAACCTAATCCTATATAGTGGAAATCTCCATAATCTAATTGAATAGAGGTTTGTATGATAATTTCCTCCGCCGAGTCTATGCACTGGAACTAGGAAGTGATATCTCTAAATTACTATAAAAAAATCTATTAACACACTTCACAAAAAATAAAACCAAATAGAAAATAAATATTTATGTGGTTAGGATAATTCCATAAATCTACGAGAGAATACTAAAAACATTTTCATTGTAAAAGATACAAGAAAATACAAAACTCATCACTCACATCCAATCTATTATGAAGTCTCAAAAAATTAATCTAGAAACTTACAGTATTCAGAATAATCTTACATATAAACTAATTTGGACAGAGCAATTTGATAAACTATTCTGGATGGGAAAATAACCACAAATATTACTATCGATATTTAAATCCTTTATATCAACAATTTAAATTATAAAAACCATAATTAATTACTATAAATGGTTGATTTAGAGTAAGAGGTAAGGATCTTAAACCAAGGGATATAAGTGATAAAGGTACAAGTAGAAAAAACCACCTCCATGAGTCAAGATCTTATGTAAGAAAAAAAGTACATGTGGTGTAGTGATGGTGACCGAGATACCTAAATAGTACTAGGATAGAGCACTACATGACCTCATTTTTACCCCTAGATCACCAAAGGATGGAGAATAGAATCAGTGTTCTAATAATATCAGTGGGATTTGGTTTATCCAATTTTATTAATAAACTAAAATACAAGAAAACTAACATGGTTCAAATAGAGTGAATTCTATATGATAAATATTTACAAATCATATAAAGGTCAATAGTATAAAATGATCCCCAAAACCTAAGGATAAATGAAAAAATCAATCTCCTGTCTCCATTTACAACACTAAATGGAACACGAGTCATACAAAAATCAACCATGCTTAGAAAAAACAATTAATCCAAACATGTACTTGTACCTATAGGTACCCAAAAAATAGATCATGAAATTTCATGTCCCCCCTAAGTGTATATGCTGGGTGTGAGCATATAATACCCATTAATAAACCACCTAGTTTCTAACTTATATGGAATATAATTACATATGTTACTTATATCAATATAAACATTTATATATATTTATATAAAAATGAATTTACGAATGGTTATCAATAAAAACATGGAAGCATCAGATAATGGAAAACTTCATAAAATAGAATAAATTATAAACAATAAATCCCTATAATGGGAGGGTCTATACCTAACATAATTTATTTGATCCTAGACATGGATATGAGTTATCAGGTCAAGGAATCCATGATACCATTACCATAGAACTAAGATCATAACAATAATTATCATGGTTGAGTCATTGGAAAATCCTTGTATTTTTGAAAGAGGAAGGTGTATACAAGAATCAAGGAACTATCATTACATGAATTTAGGGATATGTGAAAGGGGTATACAAAATTCAAGTCATTTTGATCCCATCCCATTCATTAATCTCCATATAATACATACCAACACACAAGTTATACAATAGAAAAACACCCCCTCTAACATACTCATTATTTATCAAAACAATGTCCATGGTCAAAGTAGCATTATTATTCATACTAATCAACATTCTTGGTATAAAAAAGTAAAAACAAGCTCAACATATCAAATTAATAGTCATGATTAAGAAATAATTCCATTATAACGAATCTAATGCTCAACAAAACAAAAGGTAAATATGCTTGAATATGATACATTAACTATAATATCAATAAAAAATAATTCCATGTCACACATGATCACAACATAAAACATGAAAAAATAATGAATATTATATTATGGAATCCAAACAGGTATAAAAATAACAAGCCAAAAATAAATAAGGTTATAAGGATATGTTATCTTCATGCTACTCTAAATTCCAATTATACTAGTTATAAATTATTGGATGAGGAGTAATTCATGGTTCACTAAAATATATCCAAAAAAGGATATATCTTTATCATGGGAAGTTACAAATGTTCACTATTAAAATACTACCTAAGATAAAATATGGTATTTTTCATAATTAATTTGATAAACTACCTTTGAAATGGGTAAGGCATGGCAAGGCGGTGAGGTGGTAGGGTGGTGAGGTGGCGAGGTGCGGTGAGGCAGAGAGGCGGAGAGGCAGCAAGGTAGTGAGGCACGATGAGGCATTGAGGTGGTGAGGCATGGCAAGGTAGTGAGGTGGTGAGGTAGTGAGGGGGTGAGGCGGCGAGGCAGCGAGGGTTGAGGCGGCAAGGAGGTAAGGCGGTGAGGGGCGAGGCGGTAAGGCAGCAAGGGTTTCAGGGGCTGTTGGGGGGGTGGGTCTCGTGGGGGTCGGGGAGATAAGGGGGGTCATGGGGGTTGGGGGGAGAAGTGTTGGAGATGAAAAAAAAGTTTTAGCGGCGGTTTTTTAAAAACCGCCGCTAAATCATTAATAAAAAATTTAGCAGCGGTTTAGTAAACCGCCACTAAAAAACCACCACAAATAGATATTAATGTTGTAGTTACACCTACCAAACCAAGTCAAAAAATTGATTTCTATATACAATATATCAACATTACACCAAGACAGGTCGATGGATTACATTTTATCACATTTATAGGCATACAAGAGACATATTGTCCACCCTATCATTCACATTATAAGGATTATTGGGACAGGTGTGCCTAATACAATATCTTTCAGCACAGATATCACAAAACATGCTTCCAGTTAGTAGATAAAATATATTGTGTATATTGGTACTGATAACACACTATCATGTACCTTACATTCCATCAGATATACATTTAGCAGTTAGTATGTTTACAAACATTTGTTATATATTTTTATGTCATGTTTTGTATTAATTTGATTATTTTTTCTTTTTTAGTCATATGGAATTGATATACTTTTACAAATCACTAATCCTTAGGAGGAGGAAATTATTACGTGAGATGTAGTTCACCCAGGTTTGGTGGATCTCATATATCCTATCTATTCCATACATGAGAGTGTATATGATGAGGATCTATATTTATGTCCTAATCCACATGCTCATACTAATGAACTTGTGGATGATGATGTGCCTGTTATTCCCAATGAGGATGATGCACCACAACCACCACCATCGATTGAAGGATTGATATGAGAAAATAGGAGGGGTTAGAGTTGATGGCAGAGAGAGTGGTGCCCGAGAGAGGCTCCTGTAGATGTTGTTGCACCACAGAGATAGGATCACGAAAAGTGGACGAAGGATCTTACACAACCAAGAGAGGTTTATGTGCCACAAAAATATACTCATACATATGATATACCATATTTATCTCAAAAATTTCCTGAAATAGGAATCTCTATACTTTCTATGAAGTGTGACTATGCTATATTATCACATCTTCTGCTGGCCTTAGGGGACACTTCCAGCGACGGTGACTTATTTGATGTCACATTTTCGAAATCTTTTGAAGCTCCTTTAATGCCCCTACAGTTAGGGTCATATGACTCCATATATGATATTGGGAATTCCCCTACCCACATACACGAGGAGGCATTCATAATAATTCATATTGAACAACTTGTAACGACCCGACCAACTGGGGGCCGATTGGCCAGCAGAAGGCCAATCCGCCACAACCCCAAGCCCACCACTGATAGGCTAGAGGATGGAGAAAATTTCAGAGAATACATATTGTAAATGGGAGTCATTTTTCTTGTGTACCTATATGCACGTACCCAACCATATCCATGAAACATTGCAGAGGTATAATAATAAAATATAGTAATATATAGAGTAAACCATGCATGAAATACCTCTAGGGAATAAATTAGAGTACAACTGAATAAAAAAATTATAAATGGGGAAATAAACACCAAACATAAAAATAAGTCCCAACCAGAAAATAACTAGAAAATAAAATAGCTAAGAGATCCTGACTCCAAATATCTAAGACCCAACCACCGTACATGGTCAATGCACCCAAGTATCCCTAATCTCCAACAAAGTCACTGCCGATATGTCCATCATCTTCATAAGACACAAAACGTGTGGGAAAAGTCCATTAAGGGGTGAGTATATACATACCCAGTAGGATGCCCCAAAAACTGAAAGGGTAGCGATAGGGAGATATGATAGTAGCGTTCATCTAAACCTAAATAAAGATAGAAATGAAACCTAATAATAATATATATGCTCATAAAGAAACCTAGATGAGGGAGAAAGGGGATCTTCATCTCACATCCTAACCCAGGATTATGAGGCTACCTAAAGCTCCAAAGGTCCATCATTGATGCCCAACATCCCACATTTCTGTCTGATGAGTTCATGAGGATGACCCATTCCTCTCCACTTCTCCACATCCTAAGGGGTAACAATATCTAATTGAGGACCTACACCCTAGTACAATAGAGATATTCCACTCAATATATAGGTAGAGGACCTATGTTTTAATGTGACAGGGGGGTTCCACTCAGTAGATGTTGATAGGGGACCCATGCCCTAGTGCGTCAAGTGTGTTCCACTCAAAGTATAGAGGATCAATACCCTGGTGCTTCAGAGGTGTCAATCTGTATATGTCAATATAGGACCCATTCCCCATTCCATCATGGGGTTCCACTAAATGCATAGAGGACCCATACCCTATTGCATCAGGGGGGTTCCACACAACCAGTGTAAGAAGAATGGGGGACCCACACCCTAGTATGATAAGGAGATTTCCAACCTCAGTCTCTCTTACTAATGATCCTTCCTAATCACCCCCATCATCAAGTATCACATAAATAAGTGTCACACTCAAAACATTCCCTATCATATCTCAAAATCCACTATAAAGGATACCATCATGTTCTAAATGAAAAAATTCTCATGATTGTTTACTTGTGGACTAAAATTAGAGTCCAAATGAAAGAGATATGAGGGGAATAAGTTTGAGAGGGGATGACACAACATGTATGGGGACCACATGGCATATGGTCCTACTTTATTTTCTGGTCATATGATCTAGTAAACATGGCTTAGAAACCATGTAACCGTACGTGGCATGTATAAGTTTCACATGAAATTTCACAGCCATCCAAGGCCTTCCCGTGTGCTCTTAGTCGTGCCTGTGTACTTTGGGTCATGTCCATGATCTTTGTTGTGTACCTAGCTATGCCTGAGTACCATCCTATGATCATGTCCTCTCACATTACATGGCATGCCCTCCCACACTAGTTCCTGGGTGTATTCTAGTTGGAACACATCTTGGCCATCTGGGGGGTCATATGGTATGTGGTCCTAGCTATATGGTGTGTGATCCTTATCTTCCCCAAAACCCTGATGTCATACACAGGGGGCATACATGTTTTGTGTTATTGGAATACATTACATGTAGCTGAGTTCTCTATAGAAACTAAAGTTTTCCATGTATTTATTCAGATCAAACCTCTCCACTGCAATTCCCACCCGTTGACCACTTGTAATCTACCGAAATCAAAGGTAACAATGTCTATCACCAATTTACTAGCCTCTGGTGGCCAAAAGTTAGAATATAATCACCCACATGATGCCTGTAGCACTGCCCAATATATATTTCATCACTGTCCATTGACACTCTAGACCCCAGATCCATAGAGTCATCACATGCATCTTACACCTATCTCAATACATCTATAAATCGACATATCAGTCATCATTCACCAATCCACCATGAATTCAGGGGGTTCAATCATGCTTAAACCCACCTTATAAATATTGAACCACAACCCTATGACCCAATGATGAAGAATGTGAAGAAATATGGGGAGAAATGCATTGTACAAAATTCAATCCTTCATTGTCCAAGTATTCTTGGACAACTATTTCATAACAGGGATATCTAGGGTGAAATTAAGTCATGGAAATAATAATTTAATATAAAAAATCATATTATTGAAACAATATCATGTGATGAACAAATAATGCTGATCAAAAGAAAATAAATAAATATCCATGATAAATATTTTAATAAAAAGTGAGAAACACCCAATTGACGAGACCTTTCTCGATTATGGATCAATTTTTTGTGAAGAATGTATTTTCTAGTGATGAAGAAGATATGATGAGTTTTCTGCCTCTCAATCTGCCTCAATTTGATCATCGTTTGTCATTTAATGTTTATATGCTAAAAAATAATTCTCTCCTAATCCTATCAGATATAGAGATGTTTATGTGTATCACCCTATAAAATCATCATAACAAAATATTTATAGAGGTAGGGTTAATTTAGGTTTATTAAATTAATTAATTAATTGAACTAATTAATTCACATAACACACCCACCAACAACTACCTCAACCAAACATCTAGCACTGAAAAACCTTAAGTAGTGCCTAGGGTAAACCCTATGTTCCTAAATAAACCATGGTATTGGATTTTTGAGTCGATACTCCACTAAGAATATATTTTAAAATTTATGAAAAACATAGTGTGCTTGATTTTAATATATTTAATATTTTTATAATATCAATTTTAGGATCATCGGGCCTTAGAATCTGATGTTGTCTTAGTTCTTGGATCCAAAAATATTTCTTAATATTTTTCAAAGACTTACAAAAAAATAGGGTCACTACATTATTCCACCCTTCAAGGATTTAATCACTAAAAATCACATACTAAACAAAAAGGTGGGGATATTAAGCCTTAATCTAGAAATCACACTCCAAGGAGATATCTTGTATGTTCTTGTGCTACCATAGTACTCAAAACAAGTAAAAGGTCAATAATCACAAGATCCTCTCCTACTGATCCTTGATCACCATCAGGTAATCCATGAAGGTGGCTCTATCATCGATGTCCATCTCACCCCCATTGAATAACATATGTAGATGTATTTCCTCAGATGAAACACATGGAATACATTATGCACCCACTCTAACTATGAGGGTAAGGATAGGAACTAAGCAACCTCACCAACCCTCCTTAGGATCTCAAATGGATCGATGAACCTCAATGATATCTTTAGTCCCCGACCAAACCTCTTCAATCCTCATTGTGGGGAGACTCTTAGAAAAACATGGTCTCCCTGCTCAAACTACAAATTAATATAATATTGATCTTCATAAGATGTATATTAGCTATGGGATCTCCTCATATGCTCTTAGATCACTTGAAATTTATCCATCATTTCTTTCACCATCTCTATCCCAACAAGAGATGTCTCACCAATCTCAGTTCGGTATAAGGGTGACCTGTATGGTCTCCCTTAAAAGGCCTTGAAGGGCTTCATGTTGATCATAGAGTGATAGATGTTATTATAATAAAACTATACCAATGGAAAGTGATATTTCCAGCTCTATCTAAAGTATTAAAACACAATCTCTCATCATATCCTCCAACAAATGAATAATTCACATAGTTGGACCATCATTCTAGAGGTGAAATTCCATACTCAGATGAAACTAGTTCCCAAATGCCTCCTGTAGGCCTCTCCAAAACTAGGATGTAAACCACACATCAAGTACAAGAGAATAATCAAGGGTGTCCCATGGATATGAATGATATCCCACACATTAAACTTCCACAGAATGTCCACAGAAGTCTGATCCATGATGGAAAGGAAGTGTGTCAACTTATTTAGTCGGTCAATAATCACCAAGATAACATAGTGTAATATCTCTATTTTTGGAAGCACTATCACAAATTATATGGATATTTCATCTCATTTCCACTTCAAGATCTCAAGAGGTTGTGTCAAACCTTCCAGAACCTAGTGCTTAGACCTCACCAGTTGACATGTGAGACACCGAGAGATGAACTCAGCTATTCCCTTCCTTGTGACAGCCCAAAAAACCACCACTAAAGGTCCCTATACATCTTCACCACTTTGATATCTTCATCCAAAGGAAAATTGTGAAACTCCTCATCACCTTCTCTCACATCATGATCAGAACCACCATCCATCCCTGAAAAAGGATGATGTGTTCCCTTCCTTTAGAAAACCCATATGGTGAATCTCTTAAATATATCTTATCACGAATAACCTCACAGTCAATGTGTAAAAACTAAGCCTCCCTCAAACACTGAGAAGTGAAGGATTCAGCCCCATCGATTGAGGATAAGCTACACCCCTCTCCTCCACCAGGGTCAGTTGAAAATAATTCAGCTGCTCAAATGCCTCCTCCACCAAATGAGAATGGGACTTCCTGCTAAGGGAATATTCCACCATGTTTTCCTTACCAAGGGTATAAAATATCTCAAAGTCATAATCTTTTAGGAACTTCAACTAGCACCTATGACTTATGTTTAGATATATCTTCATGAAGATATACCTAATACTTTGATGGTATGAGTAAGAAACAAAGCACTATCTTAGAATATAGTGCTTCCACATCTTCATAGTGAAGACTATGACTTCCAAATCTGGGACATGAGCCGTGTAGTTATGCTCATGGGGTCTCAACAGCATCAACCCATATGTCATCATTTCCTACCTCTACATCAACACACATCTGATCCTATCTTCATAGGAATAAAAATAAACTATGTACTACATGCCCTCATATGGTATTCTCAAAATTGGAGAACTAGTCTAGCTTAGCATCAACTCCTCGAAATCCCTCTAACACAACTTGGTCTAGGTAAGCAGCTTCCCTTTCTATGTTAGGGCAGTCAAAGGGGTTATAATCTTAGAGAAGTCTACCACAAACCTCCTATATTACCTCTCCAATCCTAGAAAACTCCACTCATATGATAAAATCTTGGGTGGATCCCAAGAAAAAACTGTATTTATATTCCCCAGGTCCACAACTAATCCATGCATAGAAATTACACGCCCCAAAAAGTAAACCTCACAGATCTAGAACTATCACTTTGATATATTATCATAAAATTTGTGATACTTGAGTATGCCTGGGACTATACATATATGAAATGTATTATAATCCTATAAGGTAGAGTAAATGAGTATGTCATCAATGAAGACAACCAAAAATCAGTCCAAGTATGGTTGGAATATCAGATTCATCAAATACATAAACATATTGGGGGAATTCATCACACTGAAGGACATCACTAGGAACTCATAGTTACTATAGTGACATCAGAATGTTTTCATCAAAATATCAGCCTTGTGAACCCTTAATTGATGGTGTTCGTACCAAATATCTAACTTTGAGAACCAACTCATTCCTCACAACTAATCAAATAGGTCATAAATACTTGTAAATGGGTACTTATTAATTATTTTTATTTGGTTCAGACAATGATAATTAACAAAAATCCATAGGATCCCATCCAGATTTTCCCCAAAAAACTAGATCAGTCTGGGGGGACACACTAGATCTTATAAAACCCTTCTCTCAAAGGTCCTAAAACTTCACCCTTAGCTCCCGGAACTCAGTAAGGGACATATGATAATCCAAAAAAATATATTGGTATGGTCCCGAGGTGAAAGTTAATGTATGAGTCCATCTACTACCATAGAGGTAGTCTTGGAATATCCTCGGGGAAGATTTCCATAAATTCCTCTACTATTGGCGGAATCTAGATGCCTGAAGATCCTACTACACTAAGGGATAAAATCACCAACTGATAGGTTTTGGATTTTAGCCTCCTATACACAAGGCCCACTCACTCATCCATATGATCTCTCTCACCCACAAAAGAGAATCTCATCCCATATTTCTAGAGACCCCTAAATCATCTGCGATGATAGTCAATTTGGACCTGAACCATGAACAATCATTCCATATCCAATTTGACATCATAATATTTCATCGTGATGAACAAGATGTCCCATGAGAAACTCTTTACACCAAGTTCCATCTCACACTGTCAATAAATAAATGATATTAAAGAATTATACCCAATCAAAACCTTTAGAAAAATATGTTGAGATAAGGTCTCAACAGGGATATCTAGAACTACCAAAAGGTATATGGAAATGAAGGAGTGACTTTCACCTATGTCTATAAGTACTATAAAAAGTGTTGAACAAACATAGATCATACCTCATATAATCTCATGAGTTGTTGGGTCATAATCATGAAAGGATTGTAGCAGCCTGTGGCCCCAAAATCCAAATCTCTAAGCTTGGTTTGGGACTCTTGGTGGTGTTGGTTGTGAAAGTATCTCATAATATCACCCTACACCAATTACACCTCCTAAATGTCCACCTGCTCCTCTACCAGCACTGGCTCCCTAGGGGCCACCTTGGAAATTCTTAAGAGAACCTTGATCATGGTTCTTCCTTTGTCATGGAAGTAAATCTACTACCATCCTACCCTCCTCAGCATATTAGGTTGTGAAATTATGTGCTAATTGATCTTTCTCATCACAGGCATAACACCTCCACTCTCTAGGATGACCTGGTCCTCTACACAAACCCCGCACCACATATCCATGTGACTGAGGCCGGTCATGGGGAGGTATCCTATGACGAGATCCTATTGAATGGAAACTTCTAGATATTGTAGATGACTCACCCCAATGACACCCATTGTTAACTATAGTTGTATGGAATCCCTTGAAAAAGAAGATCTCCCTCACTAGTGCCTGATCCAGTACTAGTGAATTTTTGGGAATGCAAAATGGAACCACACTAGAGTGGACATCTATGTGAATACCCTTCTCTAGATTTCATGCCTAGAAGTAACCATCTTGCACCATGTTTAGGGAGTATCATGTAAGGTCAATGAAACTCATGGAATAGTTATAAAATATCATTATACCCTTCTACAGCTCCAGAATCTCATGATTTTTAACTACACGCAATCATGTGGGGTAATGCTCCTCATGGAATAGCTACGGGAAGTCTGTCTATGAGAGAGTTATCACATCATGAGTCTATATAAATAGACTCCACTAGAACCCATATAATCTATGGAAAAGACTAGAATCTAGTGAAAATATCTGATCAGTTAGGGTCTGTATGTTCCTAAAGACTCAGATCACCAATTCAATCAAATCCTCCACTACCTAGGAATTCAGATCACTGTAGAACCTCAGTAGCCAATAGTTTTGGAACTCGTGTAGCGCTTTAATACTGTGTGTATACTTATCCTGATATGATCATATTAACTACTTCTCAACAAGTGTTTATGCTTTTATCTTCTTACTTAGAGGAAGCTCCTCCTAACATGGACCCTAAACAGACGCCTCATCACTCGTTGAATCATTTTCATGATCCTAAATCAGTATCCTGGTTGGATATCTTTATACAGGCATCATAAAAGTGATTAAGATGTACCATAGTATGATGAGAATATATATATATATATATAGGGAAAATACTCTAGAAGGATAGTCAAAGAATTCAATCCTATATAATGTATGTACCATTGATCCCTACAACCAATGTCTTAGTATGTTGAGTCAAAAAGTAGGTATTAATAGTCTTAGTGAATGAATAAGTCATCCATCATAACAATACTAGGTTCCCTAGCCTAAAATCCACTCGTGAGACACTTTTACACTATTTCCCTAAGTCCCAACCATCCTCATAATGGTAAAATCCAAACACCATCCTAATGAATGTATTTCTCTAATTCAACTCTGTAATGACCTGACCCATTGAGGCTCGTCTAGCTGACGGAAGGCTCGGATTCCACAGCCCTAAGCTTGCCTCTAATAGGCTATGGGCTGGTGACAAGCATTGAGAAGGCATAATATAAATGGGAGGCATTTTCCTAGGGTACCTATATGCATGCACCCAACCATAACTATGAAACAATGTAGAGGTATAATAATAAAAGACATTAACATCTAGAGTAAACCATACATGCAGTACCTATTGGGAATACATCATAGTAAGAAAGAATAAAACCAAAGTATAAAGGAAAAAAATAAATTCCAAACCAAAAAATAAGGCTCAACCTAACAAAAAATGGAATAGAAAATATTTGAGAGATCCCAACCCTTGGTCTCCAAGCCTCGACCACCGTATGCGGTCAATACACACAAGTATCTCTAAGAACCAGCAAAGTCACCACCAATTTTTCTATCATCTACATAATACATGACATGTGTAGGAAAATCCTATAAATGGGTGAGTATATACATACCTAATAGAAAACCCCAAAAACTAAAAGGGTAGTAATCATGAGATACAATAGAATCATTCATCTCAGCCTAAAATAAAAGAGAAATGAAACAAAACAATATATATATGATCATAAAGAAACCCATATGAGATAGAAAGGGGATCTATATCTCGTATCCCAACCCAAGAAAATGATTCTACATATAGTTTTAAAGGTCTATCATTGATGTCCAGTATATCATGTTTCTTTCTGAAGAAGTTATGAGGAGGACCCATACCTCGCCACTACTCCACAACCTAAGGTGGCAAAATCTTCAATAGAGGACCCTCACCCTAGTATTATAGGGGGATGGAACTCAATAATAGGTAGATTACCCATGTCATGATGCAAAAATGGGTTCCACTCAGTAGATGTTGATAGAGGACCCACACCCTAGTGCATCTAGGGGTGCAACTCAAAGTATAGAGGACCCACATCCTAGTGTGTTAGGGGGTTCCACTCAGAAGATTTTAAGAGTGGACCCACTCCTGAGTGCATCATAGGAGTTCCACTCAAAGTATGGTGTCCCATTCCCTAGTGTGTCAAGGGGGTACCACTAAACCAATGTAAGGAGTATGGGGGACTTTCACCCTGGTATAATAAGGAGGTTTCCAACCTTATCCTCACTCACTGATGATCCTGATTGATCACCTCCATCATCAAGTATTTTCTAAAGAAGTTTCACTCTCAGAATATTCAACATTGTATCTTGAAAGACACTATTAAGGAGACTATAATGTTCTACATGGAAAACTACTCAGGGTATGATACTAGTATAGTGACCCTAGCCTCTTAAACATAACATTACATTATTTTAAGCATAATAAAACATCATATTACATGAAAAGGATTGTAAATTCTAGTGTCTTAGAATATTAGGTACATAAAACATAAAACATGGGACTAAAAACACTTCTTTATTTAATCTTCATAAAGAGATCCTAACTTCATTTAAGCCCTTACATCTGTATTGGGTACCCCGGTGATCACATGAAAGAAGGGATGAGCTAAAATCCCAGTAAGGGAATAAACATAAGAATAAGCCTTTAGAACATGGGTTAGAGATCAGTACATAATGATATAAAATGGAATATAGAATCATAAAATATAAACATGGGATTATATAAACATTAAATCATAGAAATGTGGAAGCAACATAAATCACGACTTTATCACAAGTCAATGATCATTTCACATAGGGGATCACAAGTCAAGGTTAACCACCAAGACCATTGCACATGGTAGCACAATCCAAGGCTAACCGTCAGGACCGTTGCACATGGTAGCACAAGCCAAGGCTAATCGCCAAGACCGCTGCACATAACATCTCATGAGACTAAAATTTACCAAATGAATTGGAGCACTGTCTAGGTGCACCCATTTTAACATGTTCATGAATATGCTTACCACAAAAAACCCATACATAATCAACCATACATAAACATAAGGGTTACCCAGAAAAAGAATTGGGTATCATAATCATGACATAAAGCATAAAAAATGAACATATCATAAAAGTGTCCATATAGGAAAGGAATTAGATCATTCATGGACTATAATAGGTTAAAATAGGCATAAATCATGATAAGTGATGTCAACTTGAAGTAATAACATGCAAATATTTTTTTTTGAAACTTTATAATTTAAACATTTTCCTGTGATTAAAGGAAAATATCAAAGGTCATTTAAAACATAAAAGGGCATGATCATTTTCATAAAACCAGAAGTGAACCTGGAATGTTTCCATAATAAAAGTGTGGTTTTATAAAAACTATGGTGTCTTAAAAATAGATTATATAGTGTATATGATAATGGGTAATAATTTGTAAATTTTCCTTAAAACGGGTTTTCTTATCGAAAATTATTGAGGAAGGAATCATTTAAAAAAATGTATATCCAAAAAAGAGAATGAGGTATAGATTTTGGAACATGATTTTGGATCATAGACATAGTATTTAGAAGTTTTACATAAAAATAAAATACAACTTAATTTGGATAAAAAGAAAGATAGAGCAACCTGAATGAATGTAGGAGGTTTGGGTAGAATCCCTTATGGAATATCGACATGGTATCAGGTGTACTTAGGAGGGATTACTGGGAGATAAATGGGTTTATATTATTTTATACATCATAATTGTAGTATGGGGATGGTGAAAAATCATACCCCGTCATTAGGAACTACACATAAAAAGACATAACATAGAGTATATTCTTGAATAAATGTGAGAAAGAGAGAATCCCTTACCTTAAGTCCGATGGTGTTATTCACATGACCTTAATGACTTGAGTAATAAAATTAGGTTCTTTAATTAATAATTCCATAACCTAAAATACATGTTATTGATTTATTATTTCCTTATTAAGTTCATTCACATCCTTATTTATGAGTTAAGAGGTTCAATTTCATTGTTTGGGAGAATTTGCTTCCTTGTTTTTAATGATCAGTTCACTTATATTCATGTTCGGATAAACATGTATGATGAGAATGGTTGTCCAAAATTGAATTTATATAAAATTATTTAACATAAAAAAAATTAAATGGTTATAAAATTCATTTGGTTATTTTTAGTGAAGGTGAATCATTATATAAAATATTAATGATAAATGCTTGGATTAATTTGGAGATTTTGTTCATAATTAACTTGCTTTGTATTATTATTTTACATAATGTGTAAAAAAGGATTCAAAAACATCAAATAAGATAAAATAAATATTTAATATCCTGGTTCAACCATAAAAATGGTTTAATGACTAGAATTGAATATGGTAATAGAAACTAAAAACTCGTTATCCTTGAATGTGATAAATTAACACATCTTGGGCGGTGTTTTCGTTTCTTTCGTATAAAAGAAGGGAAAAAGAGAGATGGTAATGAATTATCTCATTATCATAACAAGATTCTAGTAAATTTATGGTACTAGATTTTTCTTAACATTTGGATGTGGAGTGTTTAGGAAAGAAAAGAGAACAAAGGAACTTGAAAAGAAAATGAATGAAAAGAAGAGGAATTTACCTCTTGATTTAATCTTCCTTGAGAACCTCTTAAGGGGAGAGGATTTGGTCTTTTGAGGAGAAAAAATGGCTTCTGGACATGGGGAAGAGCTTGGGGATATATTTGAGTAGAATTTAGTTAAGTAACAAGGCTTTAGAGGAGTGAAGAGAAGAGGGAGTGTGGGTGGTTTCTATAGTGGAGGGGAGGGAGGTTTTCTTAATATTTTAATTATTAGTTTATTATTTTTCGATAAGAAAAGAAATAGTAATTATTATTGTATCAGAAAACAATAATGTGTGCATGTGAGTTCGAAACCAAGGTGCTTACATCATCCATGACTCAATAAATATCGTATTTAACATTTAATGTATATATACGATTGATTACCGTATTTTACTATTCATAAAATTCATGTATTTTAGAAAAATCCCAAAAATTAACTCTAACCATTTTTCGACATATAGAATAAAAAAATGAACTCCATTTTTCAAAAAATAATTTTCTAAATATGATTAATTTATTTTTTAATTAAAATCACAATTTACTTGAAAAATACAAGTTTTAAAATTAAAGCTTCTTTTCTAACACTTGAAAAAATTACTTAAGGAACATAAAATTATCTTAGAGTCATAAGATATCAAAATATTAATTTATTAATACATTTCATGAAAATAAATTTTATTTGAATTATTACATTAATCATAAAATTATAATTAAATATTCATAACTTATAAAAATACCAACACCTTATTAATAAATTTTAAAATATTTATTTACTTATACAATGATATAATTATACCATATTTTCACTTATAAAAATTATAAATTTTATTTATACTTTCATTGGTGTGGTTACTATT
The DNA here is from genome assembly GCA_963277665.1 of Viscum album. Lineage (NCBI taxonomy): Eukaryota > Viridiplantae > Streptophyta > Magnoliopsida > Santalales > Viscaceae > Viscum > Viscum album. Next base: position 361,086,700 of record OY728131.1, read on the forward strand.
ACATTGGTTGGTTTACTATTCATAAGGGTCACATTACTATTCCAAAGGTCAAGTTACAATTTCATTGGTTTATGTTCCTTAACTTCTAGAGATACCTTATAAGGTTTGTATTGTGTTCTATAAGTAATATTATGTGATTATACTATAAGAAATAATTATAATAAGGGAATTTCATTGATAAAACATTGGATTATTAAATTTCCCCCCCTTATGAAATTTCACCCTTGAAATTTCATTTTACATTCTAAGCCATAAATAGGTGCGTGTACTTTCTCTTCATTGCCTCCTCCAGTTTCCATGTTACCTCTTCGTACTTATGGTTCTGCCACTGTAATTTGACTAGGTGAGTAGTCTAGTTATGTAGAAATTTATCTATATGATCCAAGATCTTCACTAGCTAATCCTCATAAGAAATATCATTCTCCAACTGTACCACCTCTGAAGAGAGTACATGTGAAGAATCTGGTATGTACTTCCTTAGGAGGGATACATGGAAGACATCGTGCACTTTAGACATGGTAGGTGGAAGTGATAGTTGATAGGCCACATCCCCGACATGATAAAAAGTCTCTAAGGGGATGATGTACCTGAGACTTAGCTTTCCTTTCTTCCCAAACCTCATGACCTTCTTCCCTGGAGATATGCATAGCAATACCCTATCTCCAACTTTGAACACAATGTATCATCGACAGTTGTCTGCATAACCCTTTTGTCAACTTTGGGATATCTTAATGTTTTTCTGAATGGTTTTCACCTTCTCCACCATTTCTTCGACCATTTTAGGTCCTAGCAGCTTATTCTCACTGACTTCACCCCAACATGTCAATGTTTTGTACCTTTTCAAATAAAGGGATTTTATGGTACCATTCTGATTCTCAAGTGGAAATTGTTGTTGTAGTAGAATTAAACCAGTAGAAGATGTTGGTCCCAACCTCCTTTTAAGTCCGTAAAACATGCTCTCAACATATCTTCTAGTGTCTGAATAGTTCGCTCAGATTGAACATCAATTTGAGGATGATTGGACATACTGATGTTTAGTTCAGTGATTAGAGCATGTTAGAGACTTTTCTAGAACTTTGAGGTGAATATCAGATCTTGATCAGATATAATAGATAGTGGCAATCCATGCATACTTACCACTTATTTTGATAAATTTCCATGCAAGTTGATCCAATGATAATTCCTCTCGAATCACGATAAAGCGAGTTGTCTTTGTAAGACGATACACAATGACCCATATAGAATTGTTTCCTTTGGATGTCCTTGGAAGTCCAATGAAAAAGTCCATGGTGATGTTCTCTTACTTCCATGTTGGTATGAGTAGTGGTTTTATCATCCCCTTATACTTCTTTCTTTCAACCTTCACTTGTTGACATACCAAGCACTTTGATGTATACTCAACAATCTCTTTATTCATATTGTCCCACAAAAAGTTTTCTCAGAGATCTTGAAACATATTTATGCTCCCTAGGTTAATAGAGAAGGTTGATATATGTGTGTCATTAAAAACATCCTTCTTTATCTTTGGTATTGGATGGTACACAAAATGGTGACCCAAATCTTACATCTCTTTACTCATCAATCATAAACTCATAGTATTTTCCATTTCTAATAACCTCCACCCTTTTCTGAATTTTTCACATATTTTCTTTGACCATCCTTTATTTTCTCCATGAGGTATGGTTGAGAAATTATTTGAGAAAATATTGATGATGTTCCTCCCTTAATTATTACCATGTCCAGACTCTGAAAATCTAATAAGTTTGGATCCTTTTCAATTCTAATCATTGATAAAGATGCATGATCCTTTCTACTTAGAGCATCTACCACCTTGTTTGCCTTACTATGATGGAACTGCATTGAGAGGTCATAATCCTTAATGAGCTATATCCATCTTCACTGGTGCATATTAATATTTTTTTTGTGTGAATATATATATGAGATTCTTGTGATCAGTATATATCTCACCCTTCTCCCCATAGAGATAATGCCGCCAAATTTTTGATGTAAATATCACAACCGCTAAATCTAGATCATGAATAGAATAGTTTTTCTCATGGATTTACAGCTACCTTAAGGCATAGGATATCACTTTATCATTTTTCATTAGCACACAGCCTAATCCCTTGTTTGAAGCATCACTATACACCACAAAGAGTTCTCCACTTGTTGGGAGTGTGAGTATTGGCGTAGTGATAAGCCTATTTTTCAACTCCTTAAAGAAGTATTCACAATCTTGAGTCCAGAAAAACATCACTCCCTTACATGTAATCTTGGTCATTGGGTTTGACAATAATGATAAGTTCTTCAAAAATTATTGATAATACCTAGCTAGACCCATAAAGCTGTGGATCTCCATTATAGATGTTGGCTTGGGCCACTCTTTAATTGCCTTTGTCTTGGAAGGGTCCATAGATATACCTTTACTGGTGATAACATTCCCCAAGAATGATACTTCATCCAGAACTCACATTTATTATAATTTTCATACAAATTCTCCCTTCTCAAATTCTAGCATAGTATTCAAGTGCTCATCATGTAACTCCTTTCTCGTGTAGTATATCAGAATATCATCAATAAAGACTTCCACAAATTTGTCGAGGTAATATCTAAAGACTATATTCATTAAATATTTAAAAATTTTTGGATCATTAGTGAGTTTTAATGGAATCACTATGAACTCATAGTGTCCATACTTTTTTCAAAAGGTAGTCTTGTGAATATATTAATTCCTCACCTTTAATTGGTGATATACCGACTGAAGGTCCGTCTTAGATAAACAACTAGACCCATGAAGCTGATCGAACAATTCATCTATCCATGGTAGGGGATACTTGTTATTTATCATGATTTTATTGATCTCATGATAATCAATGTAGCGGTGAATTGATCTATCAATCTTCTTAATGAAGAGGACTGGCACACCCCATGGTGAAGCACTTGGGCATATAAAACCCCTCTCTAGATTCTCTTGTAATAGCTTCTGCATCTCTTCCAGCTCTACGGTGGACATTCTATAAGGCATCTTTGATATAGTTAGGGATCCAGAAAGAAGCTCAATTGATAACTCAAACTCTCGATTAGGAGGAAGACCATACAACTCTTCAAGGATTACATCAGTGTAATCCCTCATGATGGGAATGTCTTCAAGAACAATTCTATTCTTTGTCTCAATAATTTGAGCTAGACATGCTTGCTCATAAGGAATTAATATCCACACTTGAGAAAATGATTCTAAATAAGATTCATCTTCCTCCTTACAATTTTAAATAATTGGAGGATGCTTCAAGATGTGAAGAGTGATCTCCCTTTCCCTATAGTTGATGTTGTCTTTTTATAAATATAGACAATCGATACCCAAGATAACATCGAACCCCACTAAACACTAAATGAAGTATGACAAGATTTTTTGGGAGGTTCAATCCATAAATATTTACCAGGGAGGAGTTATAAGCCTTAGATATAATAATTTCCCCATTCTCTATTCTCACAGATAACATATCCTCCAAATTTTTAGGTGGTGTTTGAATAGTTCTACTAAACTTTCAAGATATGAAAGAATACATAGATACATAATAAAATTGTACATTCTCTATTCTTGAATGAATAACTAGAGAACCTACCACCACATTGTTGTATGGATCCACCTCAACAGTAGTGATATAAAATTCCCTTCCTTGTTGCCTTTTATGTTGTTGTTTATTACCTATGACAACCCCTATCTTAGGGAAATTGTTCTCATAATGCCCATACTCCTTGCAGTTGTAACACTATATTACATGATGAGTATTGATCTGAACCTTCCTTTCTTATTCCACATTAGTGGGATTTTTCATGTCCCTTAAACAATTTTTAGCTAGATGTCCCATCTTTCCACATTTGAAGAAATTATTGGTTTCCTTTAGATAGTTCTTAGGATGATTCTTCCCACAATTTTTACACACGGGATAATCAGTCTTCTTTCCATTATGGACTTTATTTGCAGAACTTACCACATTAGATTCCATTTTCCTCTTTTTTTGTTGGATACATGATACCACTGAGAGTCTCTAATCTCTATTTCAACCTTAAGATAACAACAAACTATCTCCTCATAGTTGTCAAAGTCTCATATCACCAATGCTTTTTGTAGAATCGACTTTAGTTTTCTAAAGAAGTGATCCACCTTGATTTTGGTGTCCATGAAAAATCCAAAGACATACCTTGAAAACCTTGTAAAGTTTACATTATACACTCTGATTGACTTATCTTCCTTCTACTTGAGTCTGAGGAACTCTCTTTCCATCTTGATGAAGAGGGTTCAAGGAAAATATTTATTTAAAAACATCTTGAATTTCTATAAATACATTAAATCAATTTCCTCTTGGGAATTTGTATTCTTGATCAATTTACACCACCAATCAGTTTCCCCATCAAAATGATAGACTTCCAGTATGAATTTCTCTTCTTCTAAGCACTGGAGAATAAAGAATATATTTCCAATGGAGTTAATCCACTGTTTCACGAGGAGGGGATCAGAAGATCCACTAAACATGGGAGGCCTCTAATGCATGAAGGATTCAATGGAGAATTACTATTTACTTGGGGGAGGAGGGAGTTCCATATGATTCAAGTTATTATTCATAACTTGAGCCAGCTGAGCAAGTACTATCATGAAGTTTTTAGCACCCGATACCATAATATTTGGCATATCATTAAAGAAATCTTCATATTTCCCTATCACATTGATTATTAGAACATGTTCTTCTATTTCTTTCCATTAAATGAGAAAAAGAACATACAATTAGAGGGCTTGAATACTTATATATTGAGCATAAAAAAACTTTGAACATAAAAGGATAAACTTGTAAAGGATAAGTATATCCTAACTTGTGATTCCCTAGGTTTAAATCTATGTTATCCTTGATCTATTTATTAACTTATATTATTATGGTAGTTTTTTATTCACATAATAATGTTTTTTACTAATCTCATGAATTTACCAAATCATATCACCTAGGAGTGTCAAACTAACAATACAATAAGGCCCATTGTTGTGCACCAATTCTAGTTTGAGTCTAGCTCAAAGTGGTGTTTTCAGGTTTTACCCCTAGATCCATCTATTCCAGAGCCCCTTCTACCTATTTGTATCTAGAAAGAGATGTATTTTCTTGATAAACCACTTACTCTATACTTACCAAAATTTATGGGCATTTTCTTATATTTAGTCTCATCCTAAATGTTCTCACTAAAGTTAACTATTCTTAATCTCCAAAAAAACTAAACCATCCTTTGATACCAACTATAGAAATCCTAGCCTTTTACAAATAACATTACATGATGTTAATCATAATAAAACATCATATTACAAGACATGGATCATAAATTCTAGTGTCTTGGAAGACTAGGTACATAAAACCTAAAACATTAGACTAGAAAACACTTCTTTATTTATTCTTCATAAAGAGATCCTAACTTCCTTTGAGCCCTTACATCTGCATAGGGTACCCTGGGGATCACATGAACAAAGGGATGATCTAAAAGCCCAGTAAGGGAATAAACATAAGAATAAGGCTTTAAAACATGGGTTGGAGATCATGACATAATGATATAAAATGGAATATAGAATCATAACATATAAACATGGGATCATATAAAAATTAAATCATAGAAATGTGGTAGCGACATAAATCATGAATTTAGAGTGAGTCAAGGATAATTGCACATAGATGATCACAAGTCAAGGTTAAACACCAAGATCGTTGCACATGGTATCACAAGCCAAGGCTAACTACTATGACCATTTCACATTGTATCACAAGTCAAGGCTAACAACCAAGACTGTTGCACATAACATCTCATGAGACTCAACTTTACCCAATTCATTAGATCACTATCTAGGTGAACCCATTTTAACATGTTCATTAATATGATTTCCATGAAAAGAACCATATATAATCAACCATAAATAAACATAAGGGTTACCCAGAGAAATAATTGAGTATCACAATCATGACATAAAGCAAAAAAATGAGCATATCATAAAAGTGTCCATGTAGGAATGGAATTAGAGAATTCATGGACTATCAAAGGGTAAAATAGGAATAGATCATGATAAGTGATGTAAAATTGAAGTAATAACAAGAAAATAGAGTTTTTGGGAAATTTTATAATTTAAACATTTTTGTGTGGTTAAAGAAAAATATCAAAGGTCATTTAAAACATAAAAGGGAATGATCATTTACATAAAACCAAAAGTGAACCAGGAATGTTTCCATAATAAAAAAGTGTGGTTTTATAAAAACAATGATGGCTTACAAATAGAATATATAGTGTTCATGATGATGGATAAGAATTGAGAAAGTTCCCCTAAAATGGGTTTTCTTATCAAAAAGTATTGAGGAGGGAATCATTTAAAAACATGTATATCCCCAAAAGAGAATGAGGGATGGATATTGAAACATGAGTTTGGTGAATATAAATAGTATGTAGAAGTTTTAAATAAAAATAAAATACAACATATTTGGGATAGAAATAAAGATAGAGCAACTTGAAGGAATGTAGGAGGTTCGGGTAGAATCCCTTACAGAATATCAGCATGGTATCGGGTGTTCTTAGGAGGGATTAATGTAAGAGAAATGGGTTTCTATTATTTTATAAAACACGAGGGAACTATGGGGAAGGTGAAAAATCATACCCCATCATTAGTAACTACACATAAAAGGACATAAAATAGAGGATATTCTTGAATAAATGTGAGAAAGAGAGGATCCCTTACCTTAAGTCTGATGGTGTTCTTCGCTTCTTCATAATGACATGAGTAATAAAATTAGGTTTATTAATTAATAATTATATAACCACCAATACATATTATTGATTTATTATAACCTTATTAAGTTAATTAATTTCCTTCTTGATGAGTTAATAGGTTCAATTTCATTGTTTGGGAGCATTTTCTTCCTTGGTTTTAATGATCGGTTCACTTATATTAATTTTCAGATAAACATGTATGATGAGAATGGTTGTACAGAATTGAAGTTATATGAAATTAGTGAACATATAGAATATTACATGGTTATAAAATTCATTTTGTTATTTAGAGTGAAGGTGGATCATTATATAAAACATTATTGATAAAAACTTGGATTAATTTGCTGATTTTGCTCATAATTAACTTGTTTTGTATTATTATTTTACATCATGTGTGAAAAAGGATTAAAAAAATCATATAAGATAAAATACATATTTAATAGTATGGTTCAACCATAAAAAAATTCCACTACATGTATGGTAAATTATTTTTTATACCATTTGGATGAGAAGAGGTTAGGAAAGAAAAGCAAACAAAGGAACCTGAAAATAAAATGAAAGAAAAGAAAAGAGGAAATTACCTCTTGATTTAATCTTCCTTGAGAGCCTCTTAAGGGGAAGGGATTTTGTATTTTGAGGAGATGAAGGGATTTTGGATGTGGGGTAGGATCTTGATGAGATATTTGTGTAAAATTTTGGCAAGGCACAAGGCTTTAGAGGAGTGAAGAGAAGAGGGAGTGTGGGTGGTTTTTATAGCAGAGGGGAGGGGGTTTTCTTAGTATTTTAATTATTAGTTTATTATTTTTCCATAAGATGAGAAATATTAATGATTATTATGACCAAAAATAGTAATATGTGAATGTGAGTTCGAACCCAAGTTAATTACATCAACCATGACCCAATAAATAGTGTATTTAACATATATTGTATATATATGGTAAAATACTGTATTTTACTATTCATAAAATTCAAGTATTTTAGAAAAATCCCAAAAATTCACCCTAACCATTTTTCGAAAATTAGAATAAAAAATTGAACTCCATTTTTCAAAAATAATTTTCTAAATCTGATTAATTTAATTTTTAATTAAAATCATAATTAACTTGAAAAATACAAATTTTAAAATTAAAGCTTCTTTTATAATACTTTAAAAAATTAATTAAGGTCACATAAAATTATCTTAGTGTCATAAGTTATAAAAATATTAATTTATGAATACATTTCATGAAAATATTTTTTTTTTAAATTGTTAAATTAATCATAAAATTGTAATTAAATATTCCTAACTTATAAAAATACCAACACTATATTAATATTTTTTAAAATATTTATTTACTTATACAATGATATAATTATATCATATTGTCACTTATAAAAAGGATAAATTTTATTTATACTTTTATTGGTGAGGTTACTGTTATATTCAACAATTTACTACTCATAAGGGTCACAATACTATTTCAAAGGTCAAGTTATTATTTCATTGGTATATGTTTCTTAACTTCTAGATATACTTTATAACGTTTTTATAGTGTTTTATAAGTAATATTATGCGATTATACTATAATACATAATTATAATAAGGTAATTCCATTGATAAAACATTGGGTTGTTACAACTGGCGATCAATATTTCGAGTACATAGTGTGTATTGGGCCCACATGGCATGTAGTCCCACCTCAATTCCTAGCCATATGATTCTATAACATTTATTAGAAACCATTTAACCATAAATGTTGTGTATAGGGTCCACAAAACCGGTCTTAACCACCCGAAGCATGCTCGTGTGCTCATGGTCATGCTTGTCTTCTTCAGTTCATGTATAAGTTCCTAAACATTTACCTAGAAATACCTGGGTACTAGCACATGCCCATGTACTCCTAGAGTACACAAAGTTTCATCCCATAGAGGTTCTTGGATGTGTACTAGCTGGTACATGGGTTTCTTACCTAAGGAGTGTCACAAAACGTGTGGGACCAACCACATGACATGTGATCTTTATCTTATCTGAAACCCTAGCTCCATAGACATGGGGAATATATGGACTATGTTCTTGGACTATAGACTGTGTAGTTTATTTTTCCATAGAAACTCATTTTTCACATAGTTCAACTGATACAGCCTCTCTAGCATGATTCCCACCCATTGATCACTCGAAATATTCCAAAATTGAAGGTGATGACACATATCATCGATTTACTAGACTTTGATGGGAAGAAATTAGAATTAGACCACCCAATTGATGCTCTTATAACTTCCTGATGCATCTCCCATCACTTTCCATCACCTCTCCAAATCCCAAATCCATAGAGGCCTCACCCACACCCTGCATCCCATCCCATCCCAATCCATCTATAAATCATCCTCAATCATCATTTTTCAATCCACCAAGAATCTGGGGGTTCAATCATGCTTTAACCCACCCCTGTAATGTCTAACTACATCCAAGTGTGCCAAAGATAAAGAATAAAATGAATTGTGGTGATAAATTCACAGTAATGAAGTCAATCCTTCATTGGACACATGTTCTTATCCAACAGTATTATAAGAGGGAGATCAATGGCAATTCAAGGCTTTGAAATCATAATTTAACATAAACAATTAATTTATTGAAATGAGATCATATGATGAATGAATAACATAGATCAAAAGAAAATAAAAAACATACATGATTAATATTTTAATCAAAATAGATAAATCCACAATTGACTTTCCCTATCTCAATTAGGGATTGATCATTAGTGAATAATGTGTTTTATAGCGATGGAGAAGACCCGCTACATTCACTACCTCTCGATCCTTCTCGATTCAATCATCACTTTTCATTCGATGTCAAGACACCAAGGGAGAATTCTCTCCTTATCCTCTAATATATAGTAGCGGTCATATAGCTCTTCCTATAAAATCTTCATAATAATGTATTTATAGAGGGAGGGTTAGGTTAGGTTTATTATATAAATTAATTAATTCACTTAATGAACCCACTAATGGCTGCTTTAAATAAAAATCCAATGCTCACCAACCTTAGGTCACACCTTGTCTAAACATCACATTCCATAATCAACTATGGTATCATATTTATGATTTGAGGCTATGATCAGGCGATATTCCAAAATCTATTAAAAAATGCGCGTGTGTGATATTAATATATTTAATATTTTTATAATATTAATTACATGATCATTGGGCCTAATAATCTCATATCATCTTAGAACCTAGCTCAAAAAATATTTCTTAATATATTTCAAAGTCTTACAAGGAGAAAATATGGGCACTACAGTTACAATATCAGCAGAACAATACATTGAAGCATCGACACTATAGCGGTCTATTCCCTCTATTGAGGTAGAGGTATAACATGTGGAAGAACCCATACCAATATCTAGGAAACTGAAGCAGTATAAAAATATAAATCAGAGTGGGTGTAAGGTTTATATGTCGAGTTGTGGTTCTAAGGGACATCGAAGTTGATTTATTATAGGGTTACACATTGTATATATACATAAACCTATTACATGAGAAAATTAAATGTTTTTTTAGAATCTATATTTATATATAAATTTTCATTTATATCACTTCCATACAAATTATAATATTATTGAATAATGGGTTTTTATATGTAATGTCATTATAGGGTTACACATTGTATATATACATAAACCTATTACATGAGAAAATTAAATGTTTTTTTAGAATCTATATTTATATATAAATTTTCATTTATATCACTTCCATATTTCTTATTTATTCTCAAGGAAAACAATTTTACCTAAGACACACATCCTTTAATGTTCAATACATCCCTCTATAATGACATTACATATAAAAACCCATTATTCAATAATATTATAATTTGTAAAAAAATTAACTCATTATAACCAATATTTAATTAATAATAACCAAAACCAATTTAATTAAATATATCATAAATTTATTGTATCGTTCTTAACTTTATTTAAACCTTACATAACATTACTCTTACTTGAATTTTGTTTACCCTTACTTAACATTACCACCCTTACTTAACTTTTTTTATCCTTAATTAACTTTAGTTTAACTATAATTAACCTTTGCAAGCTTCTATTTACCCTTACATAACTTTTTTGGCCCATAATTAACTTCCTTTTACACTTACATAACTTTAACTTACACTTATCTTTTTTTTACCCTTACATAATTTTTTTTACCCTTACTTAAATTTAGTTTATGCTTATTTAATTTTTTTTACCCTTAATTAACTTTAGTTTACCCTTACTTAAGCTATAAAAGTTTCTGTTTATACTTATAAAACTTTTTTTACCGTTACTTAAGTTTTGTTTACCCTTACTTAACATTAGATTAGTTTTACTTAACTTTTTTATACCCTTACTTAACATGTGCATGTTTATGTTCATTCTTACACAAATTTAGTTTACCCTTAACTAACTATGTGTAACAGTTACTTAACAATATTTTACCCATAATGAACATGTACAAGTTTTTTTTTTTACTTTACATAACTTTTTTTACCGATATTTAACTTCTTTTTACCCTTACCTAACTTCATCTTACCCTTACTTAACTTTGTTTTACCCATACTTAAATTTATCTTACCCTAAATTAACATATAAAAGTTTCATTTACCCTTACACAACTGTGGTTTAAAAATACTTAACTTTGTTTTATCCATAACTTTAGTTTACCCTTACATAACCTGAATGTGTTTTTGTTTACCCTTACATAACTTTTTTTACCCTTACTTAACTTATGTTTTCCCTTAATTAACTTTATCTTACCCTTAGTTATCTTATTTTTACCATTACATAACTTTAGTTTACCTTTACATAATATGTACAAGATTATTTTCACCCTTACATAACTTTAATTTACTCTTAATTACCTTTTTTTTACCCTCACTTAACTTTAGTTTACCCTTACTTAACTTGTAAAGGTTTCTGTTTACCCTTTCATAACTTTCTTTAACCCTTACTTAACTTATGTTTACCTTTACTTAACTTTATCTTACTCATATTTAACTTTTTTTTACCCTTACCTAACCCTTAAATAAATTTGTTTTACCATTAATTAACTTATTTTTACCCTTACTTAACTTTATATTACCCTTACCTAACTTTACCATTATTTAACTTAGTTTACCCTTACTTAACCTGCACAAGTTTCTATTTACCTTAACATTTTTACACTTACTTAAATTTAGCTTACCCTTACTTAACTTTAGTTTACCCTTACTTAACCTGTATAATTTTATGTTTACCCTTACATAACATTGTTTTACCCCTTACTTAACTTTAGTTTACCCTTATGTAACTTTAGTTTTCCTTTACTAAACTTTATTTTACTCTCACTTAAATTTAGTTTTCCCTTACTTGACCTATGTAAGTTTCTGTTTACCCTTATGTAACTTTGTTTTATCCTTACTTAACTATAGTTTACCCTTACATAACATTTTTTCCCTTTACTTAACTTTACTTTACCCTTATTTATAAATATAATTATTAATATATTTATATAAATATATAAATATGTATTCATAAATATATTTATATATAAATATATTTATAATTATATATATAAATATATTTATAAATTAATATTTGTAAATATTTATATATAAATATTTATTTATACTCATAAATATATTAAATATATTTATCAAAATATATGTAAAATTATTAATTATATTATTAATTATATTACATTATTACACATTAATAATATAATTAATTATATTATTAATATAATTAATTACATTATTAATATATGTATTAATTATTAATCTTTGATTTTTAATTATATTATTAACTATATTTTTTTAAAGAGGTCAGGGACAGAGTCAGAAGGCCCTAACCCATTTATTAAAATAAAATAATGAGTGTAATGAAGGGAGATGGGAACAGACACGACAAATCCCATTCTCATCAAGAAAAGGAACAAACAAAAATGTCATTAAGTAGATTTCCCTCTAGAACCCATATATAGAGGATAATGACCTCTACAACATGGGTATTGTCCTCTTCCCCATGTCATATACTTCCTTCAAGGCTCATGATCATCATCTGATGACGTAGCAATGATGTCCATAGGGATGGGGAAGGCATGATATTTCCATGATAAGTCCCTAATATCAATTTCTGGATTGAAGTGGATATTGGCATCAATAGAAACATAGATAAACTTAAGTACTACTAGATAATCATGATATAAAAACAAAACATTTTCCTTTTATACATAAATAAATTCAACTTTGGAGTCAAACCAATCCTCAATATCATCACCAAGGCCTTTAGGTAGCCTTTTGGTTTGCCTAGATGGGTTTTGATTCAGGCATTCTTTAACCTTGATTCATCACAATATTCTATTAAATCCTTTCCAAAATCATCATATATGTATTTCATGAACTCTAAGAAATTGTTGAGTGGAAGTAACACCCATCATGTTCAACATGATCAACCTCCACTCTTAGAAATGTACAGATTGGGAACTCCACCTTGAGCGAGGTATCATGAGTAACTTCAAGTGAAGTCTGACCAGTTATTGTATCTACTAAGATGTAATGAGTGATTAAATTTATATTTTTAGATCTATATTTCCAATCAAAGATCAATTGTAAGCCTTAATCATCCACCACCTTCTTCCCATTACCCAATGAAGGCCTAGGGAATCACAAATTTAAAATAGATTCCTCAAAAAGTATCTTCTTCCCTTTGCAGTCACAAGCAAGGAGGGACTTCCCCTGTAACAACTGTCTATCAATTGCATTTTGTGTAGCTGATTATTTGTCATATTCTTCATGATTATAGTGATATTTCATTTTAATGTAATTGGTAAGATAATTATTAAAGGAATAATCTTTAACCCATCTTCAAATGGTCACAACCCATAGGTTTCCCATCATTTTTGCAAACTGTCCTCTTAAGGGTGTTAAACCATCCAGAAGACTCTATATTCTTAGTATCATACTTTAATCTCATGACCTTAGCAAAGGTAGAGGTATGAACATGCTGAATGTTTTTCTCCTATCAACTTGTACACCTAACTTTAGAAGGTTCTAGTTGTTGGAAAAACAATTCATTCTCCACTTCATTAGGATTTCATAGTTCTAATCCCTTCTAACCCATCACATGCTGTGCATTGCAACCAGCCTCCTGAACTGATGCAATAGTGTGGTGAGGCCTTGAGAACTTGTAATAATTATTCCTATAGGTTTCTATAGTGTTCCTACTAATAGATAAAATCAAATATATAGTGTCCCTTAGACATTTCTCATTAGACTGTCTCACTAATTGATAGTTATAGAAAATGTATGATAGTTTTTTATCCACAATTTGAAGATTTATGTATTCATAATCTATATAAATGAAAAAATTCTCAAGAAAGGTTTCACTAAAATTTATTTCAACCTAAAACTTGGAAAAGTATCCAAATCTAGCCACTTTAGTGACTCTGTCATGTTTTATGGGGACTCCAATGGATGAGGCTATGTCAAAATATAATTTTTAAATTACATAAAATATAATTTATCCCAAAAACATGAATGAATACCTAAATTAGAGTGCTCTTAATGGATAAAGTATTGGAATGATTACCCCACTCCTGAATGAAAAGGACTCCCAACTTCAGGGAGATAGATCCAAAGCCACATGACCTCCTTTTGGATTCATTAGAATAGAATATCATGTGGTAGAAATACTTTCCCATGGGGATGCATTTACAATCATAAAAGCACCAAACCTTGTATATATGGTTTGAGTGATCAACCATCTTCCATGGATTTAAACCCATTGATAACAACAGACCACTAACGATCTAAAAGTTTTAGATAGAAAACCTCTATTTAATTGTTTTTTTTTGCAACAAGGTGGGTAGTTTTGTAACGAACCAAAGTTTTTAAATGGAAATTACCTTCTTATAATTATGAAATAAAATAACATGAAAACACAATATAATGAACTACTAAGTGATAAGTTACCTTTAAACATAATTTTTTCACCTCTATGTTTTGAATTTCGAAAATCTGACATACACAATTGTGTTCAAGATGTTTTTTAGAGTCTAATGAAACAAAAATAATTTTTAGTGAATAGTGACCTACCCTTATGAATAGTAACATACCCTTATTAATATTAATATGACCCTTATGAATATTAAATAATCCAACATAAGAGTAACATTACCTATTAATAATTAAATAAAATTTTGACATCTTAGAAAGTGACAAATTGACCTTAGTAAATGTTTTGGATTTTGTAAGTCATAAATAATCAATTATAATTAATTAATTAATTTAAAAGAATATTTATTTCCCTAAAATGTATTCATAAATTATTTAATCAATGTATTCTAGTTTTTAGATAATTTTATAAGACCCTACGTAATTTTTGAAAGCACTATAAAATCAGTTTTAATCTTAAAAACTGTTTTTTAAGTAAATTATAATTTTAATTAAATATTAAATTAATAATATTTAGAAAATTATTTTTAAAAAATGGACATCAATTTTGGATTCTACACGTCAAAAAATGGAAGGGGTAAATTTTTGGGTTTTTTCTGAAATACTTCAATTTTCGGGTGAATAGTAAAAAAATACAGTTTTTCGCATAATCGTTGTATACTAAATTGCATCATTAATGATGTAATGATGAAATAAACATTATAGAACTTTAGTTTCGGAAATTTTTTATTAAATTACATAAATTTTTCCTTAAAATACAATAAATCCAATTCTCAAACCTAAAAAGAACTTTCCAAAGCCTAAAGTCAAAAGGTGATTTCCTAAAGTGTCTTTTTCTCTTTCTTTCACTTTACTTTTAATAAATTACTGAATTCGAATTATAAAGAATAATTAAAGCCTAAAACGAATTATATTATATTAATATATGATTTAGGATGTCAAAAAACTACTATTACAAGTCTAACTTTTGATATATTATTTTATTTAATATTTTATACTAAAAACACCTCCCTCCTCATGTATAAATAATCCCTCCCCCTCCTCTTGCCAAACCACCCCTCTCAAGCTTCAAAAATTGTCTAAGATCTGCCCAATAATCTCCCCTATCCCCTCCCCCACGTCTAAGAGCTTCTGGTATCATCAAAAGACCAAGCTTAGGCCCTTAAGGAGGTTCTCAAGAGAAGGATTCAAGAGGTAATTTCCCTCCCTCTTCTCCTTTAATTTCCTTTCAAGTTCAAGTTCATTTATTGATATATCCCCAATTATCTTCATCCAAATTGTATTGTGAATACAATATTATAAATATAATGTAATTTTATGATTCAAATGGGATATTATATCATCCAACCCCCTTTCCCTATTCCTTTTATTTTATTAAAGAGAACGTTGTTCGTGAGGTGTTAATTTATCACCTTCAAGAACGACATGCTTTCTTCTTCCATTTCTACCTTCAGATCTGGTCATGAAACCATTTTTATGGTTGAACCAGAATATTTTATGTGTATTATTTTTTATTTAAATTTCTTTAAATAACCTATGGACATATTACTAAGTGATAAGTTAAAACAAGTTCGTTGTGATCCAAAAACCGCCCAAATTGACCCAAATAACCATCATTTAATTCTTATCTATTGATTCATCCACATGGATGTAATATAATTCATTATAAGATAATTAAATCTCCTGTAATATCATTAATGAAATGTAATATCATTTCTGTATGTTTACTCATGTTCTACCCAAACTTCAATTTAAGAATACAAGTGAACCACCCAAGAAAAACCATAAAAACGAACATCCCCAAACAATGTTTTAAAACTCTATAAGTCATCCAAAGGAACATAATATGACATAATGAAACCAGAATGAACCCTATTAATGTACACATGGTTTTGGATTTCTAATTAATGAATATAATGTCACTATACAAGACATTAAAGATAAGGAAGCATTCGGGTACAAGGTAAGGGGAAATTCTCAAACCCAACTTTCATCCTTCGGGTTCTACCTCTTTCACTCAAATTTTGATATAGTCACTCCTTAAAGATAATTTTTTCATCATTTTATTTACTTTAATGGGATATAAATATTTTTTAATTAAGTTTATGTCAATCCAAATGTCTTCCAAAAGAACTCTTCTTTTAAGAACTCAACTTTTACCTCTCATTCATGGTTGATGGTTCTTGTATCAAGTAAGTTGTTCCATCTTTCTTTTGGGAACCCAGAGCTTATGAATATTTTCTTATGAGATGAAACCCATTCCTTTTCATGGGTTAGTTATGTTAATTTATGTTATATGTTCATTGTGTCATGCATGATTAATGATAATGTTATGATGTGACGGGTGCGCCCGGAATTATATAGCGCAATATGAATGTTTAAATGTGACGGGTGCACCCAGAATTATACAGCGCTCCAATGCATTGGGTAAAGTGATGAATATAATGATTAAATGTGAAATTATGTGTGAACAAGATTCTAGCTTGGTTCACAAGTATTTGTGGTAGTTAACCACTAAGACATGATGTTTCATTTTTATTAATTGCCACATTTCAAGTCTTTTATTTATGCTCCTCTCATGTTCATGATCTTTTTCCTATGTTATGATTATGCTCTCCCCATGATATATTGTTCTTATATATCCTCTTACTGGGCTTCTAGCTCACCCATTTTGATTTATATCATCAGGTGGCTACATGTACTAAGGAGAGGACAAGTTCCAATAAGAAGCTAGAGAATAAGAAATTAAATAAATGTTATGCTAGATGTTGTATTTTATTATGTGCGGTCCTAGTTTTCCCAAGACACTAAACATTTGGATCCTCTATGCATAATACTATTATGTTTTTTATCTTTGAAATGATTTAATAGTAATGTAATAAAAGTCTGGGTCACTATAGTTGGTATCAGAGGCAAGGTTTAGTTAATTTGGGAATTAGGATTAGTGAACCCTAGAGAAAACCTCTAGTATGAGATTAAGTACAAATATTCACACAAGAGTATTTACCTAGGGATCCCATATTTTATGTTTTTGGTATAAATTTTTTAGATGACTAAGTTATTCATGGCTTGTTTACTTATGTTTTGTTCTAACCTTTTCTATTTTAGAAAATGGTGGGATCTAGGAGAAATCAGGCCAACAACTCATGCGATGACCAATGCAAAGATTGCCCGAACAACATCCCCAATGATTTGGGAGGTGGAGTTCAAAACTTCATGGATATGATTACCCAATTATCTCAGGTTATGAATAATAACCATAATAATGGGGAACGCCCTCCTTCACCAAAGAGAGAGCAACTGAATATTGAATGTTTTATGCAGAAACGACCACTGACATTTTGTGGATCTTATGATCCACTAGTTGCGGAACAGTGGGTCAACTCCATGGAGAAGATCTTTTATGTGCTTCACTATTCTGAGACAGATAAGGTTACTCTATCCGTTTATCATCTTGATGGAGAAGCTGATCAATGGTGGGCTTTGATTAAGAACACCAAGCTAAGGGAGGAAATTGAAGAGATGGAATGGGAAGACTTTAAGATAATGTTTCTTAATAAGTATTTCCCATGAACTCTTCGCACGAAGATGGAGAGAGAATTCATAGAGCTCAAGCAAAAAGAAGGAGAATCTATCACAACCTATGAAGCAAATTTCACAAGTCTCGCAAGGTATGCTTTGGGTTTTGTTATAAAAAATGATAGAAAAATTGATAGATTCTTTAGTGGATTAAAACCACACCTTCGAAAGGCTCTTGCAATTCGAGACTTTGGGAGTTATGAAGAAGTTTTTCGGTGTGCTCTCAAAGTAGAGATGGAGTTTGGAGAATGGTCCCATGGCTATGGGGATAATAAATGAAATATGGAGTTTCAAGCCGGTGGATCTAGTGACAAAGGTGGGAAGAAAAATCAATGAACCACATGCCAAAAATGTGGGAAGTTGCACAATGGGAACTACCTCAAAGGGATGGGGAAATGCTTCAAGTGTGGGAAAGAAGGACACCATGCTCAAGAGTTTTGAAAAGACATGAAAAGTAAGGAGAATGTATCCGATGAAAGGAGAGAACCACTCATGGTTCAATGCTACAACTATAGGGAGATATGGAACTATGCAAACCAGTGCACTAAACCTTGAGTTCTCGAGGGTAATCAGCATCAGCATCCACCAAAGCCAAAGGAACAAGGGAAGGCTTATGCCATCACTACTGTAGAGGTGGATCATGATAATTAAGTTGTACAAGGTACACTTCCTATTCATTAAATAATGGCAAATGTATTATTTGATTCTGGTTCTACGCATTCCTTTATATCATGCAAGTTTGCTAGAACTATAGAATCGAAGCCCCAAAACCTTGAAGTAGAGATATCTGTAAAAACACCAAGTGGTGTAATCATTGCAACCCAAGTGTTTGACTCTTCTCCTATTGGCGTATGTGGGAAGATTCTTCCGGAAAATATCGCAATACTTCCCTTGGTGGAATTCAATGCTATAATGGGAATGGACTGGCTCTCGTTATATAGAGCTCATATCAACTGTTGGGAAAAGGAAATATATTTTCATATTTTGAACCATCCCATGCTCCTCTACAAATGCAAGGAAGATCATGAATCTCCTTTGAAAAATCCTTCAATGGTGTGGGTGTTGATTCCCTATGAAGAAGCATACCTCGCCCAAATGGTTGAGTCAAAGGAAAGTTCCAACCTTGAGGAAATTCCCATCGTGAGGGAATACAATGATGTATTTCCCAAAGAGTTACCCGGAATTCCCCCGGATTGTGAGATAGAGTTCTCAATTAAACTCATACCCGGAGATACTCCTATCTCAAAGTGCCCATATAGGATGGATCCTATTGAACTGGAGGAGTTAAAGAAGCAGCTACAAGAACATCTTGACAAAGGGTTCATACGCCCTAGTGCATCACCTTGGGGTGCACCAATGCTCTCTGTGAAGAAGAAGGGTAGAACAATGCGACTGTGTATCGATTATCAGGAACTCAACAAGATCACCATAAAGAACAAGTATCCTCTCCCAAGGATTGATGACTTGTTCAACCAATTAAGAGGAGCTCAATACTTCTCAAAAGTGGATCTTCGTTATGGATATCATCAGGTAAAGGTGAAGAAGGAAGATATTCAGAAGACTGCCTTCCGTACAAGGTATGGGCACTATGAGTTTTTGGTGATGCCCTTAGGACTTACTAATACCCCTGAAATGTTCATGGATTTGATGAATAGAGTCTTTAGACATTACCTCGACAAATTTGTGGTAGTGTTTATCGATGATATTCTCATCTACTCCAAGAGAAAGGAGGAACATGAAGAACATCTATGACTTGTGTTGGCGACATTGAGAAAGGAGAAGTTGTACGCCAAGTTCAGCAAGTGTGACTTTTGGATGAATCAAGTCACGTTCTTGAGACATGTGATCACAAGTGAGGGAATTTCTGTGGATCCTTCAAATAAAAAGGCGATTGAGGAATGGACCAGGCTCTCTAGTGTCATAGAAATCCGTAGTTTTCTTGGATTAGCTGGGTACTACCGACATTTTGTGAGAAACTTCTCATGATTGTCAAGCCCGCTAACTAATTTAACAAGGAAAGGGGTAAAGTATGTCTGGACGGAAGAATGTGAGGGAAGCTTCAAGGAGCTAAAGAGAAGGCTGATCACTGCACCTATACTCACACTACCAAAAAGTGGAGAAAGTTTTGTGATATATAGTGATGCGTCAACGAAAGGCTTGGGTTGTGTACTCATGAAAACTGATAATGTGATAGCCTACACCTCACAATAGTTGAAGATCTATGAGAAGAACTACCCGACGCATGATATAAAGATGGCAGCCATGATTTTTTCCTTGAAAATATGGTGGCACTACTTTTATGGAGAGAAGTGTGACATATAAACCGACCACAAGAGCCTAAAGTATATATTAACACAAAAGGAGCTCAATATGCGTCAAAGGAGATGGTTAGAGCTAATCAAGGATTATGATTGCTCTATTCACTATCATCCTGGAAAGGCGAATAAGGTAGCTAATGCTCTAAGTAGAAAAGAACCTACTACTCTATCCATGTTGCGGATTAAGAAAGACCCTATCTTCTTGGATATGCAAGGAATAGATTTGGAAATCATAAGGGCAGGGGATACATCCTACCTTGCCCAAATGATTGCACAACCATCCATCCAAGAGAATATTAAGGAAGAACAAAGGGATGATGTGTAGATACAAAAGAAGGTGAATGCAGTAAAGGAAAGGAAGCTGTATGAGTTCCGTATCGACGATGATGGTGTGATTCGGTTTGGAACGCGCCTTTTTGTGCCTTCATCACCCGGGATAAAGAAGGATCTATTGGATAATGCACATAGCTCAACTTTTTCTATCCATCCTAAGTGTACCAAGATGTATCGTGATCTTTGAGAACACTTCTGGTGGGATAACATGAAGAAGGAGATTGCGGAATATATATCAAGGTTCTTGGTATGTCATCAAGTTAAAGCTGAGCGAAAAAAGTCCAAGGGTATGATGCTGTCATTTCCTATACCCATGTGGAAATGGAAAAATGTTACTATGGACTTTGTCACGGGTCTCCCGAAGACGTCAAAGGGAAATAATACGATATGGGTTGTGGTTGACCGAATCACTAAGACTTCCCATTTTATCACTATTCGGGAAGAACTCTCACTTGAAAAACTTGCAAAGATATATGTGAAGGAAGTGGTGAGATTTCATGGAGTTCCACTCTCAATTGCCTCTGACTGAGATCCAAGGTTCACATCTAAATTCTGGAGGATCCTTCAACATGCTTTGAGTACTGAATTAAATTTCAGCACGACCTATCACCCCCAAACTGATGGCCAGTCTGAAAGGACTATTCAGACACTTGAAGATATGCTAAGATCCTGCTCTCTAGAATTCAAAGGTGGATTGGATCATCATCTCCCATTGGTTGAGTTATTATAAAACAATAGCTTCCACTCGAGTATTAAGATGGATCCATATGAAGCTCTCTATGGAAAGCAATGTAGAACTCCAACCTGTTGGGATGAAGTTGGAGAAAAAAAGCTACTTGGACCTGATCTTGTTCAAGAGATGACATAGAAGGTTCAAGTCATCCAGAAACATATCAAAGCTGATCAAAGTTGGAAAAAGAGCTATGCGGACAACCATTGAAGGGACTTTGAGTTCAACGTTGTAGATACAGTCTTCTTTCGAATATCTCCATGGAAGAGAGTCATGCGATTCGTGAAAAAACGAAAGCTAATCCCAAGGTATATTTGTGCCTTTGAGATCCTTGACCGCATAGGAGACATGGCCTATCGTCTAGCACTTCCACCAAATATGGCTCAAGTTCATGACGTGTTTCATGTATCACTACTGAGGAAGTACATACCAGACCCCTCACTTGTACTAAACTCAAAGGTGGTGCAGCTGGAAGATGATCTCTCCTATGAGAAGCAGGCAATAAAGATTCTGGATTAGAGAGATAAGGTTCTATGCAACAAGACAACCCATCTTGTCAAAGTGTTTTGGAGGAACCATAAGTTTGAGGAAGCAGCTTGGGAACCAGAAGAGGCAATGAAGGATAATTACCCTCACCTATTTGTGTAAAGTGAAATTTCGAGGGTAAAATTTCTTAAGGGGGGAAGAATGTAACGACCCAAATTTTTTCAATGGAAATTCCCTTCTTATAATTATGAAATAAAATAACATGAAAACACCACATAATGAACTACTAAGTGATAAGTGACATTTAAACATAAGTTTGTCACCTCTATGTTTTGAATTTCAAAAATCTGACATGCACGGTTATGTTCAAGATGATTTTTAGAGTCTAATGAAACAAAAATATTTTTTGGTGAATAGTGACCTAACCTTATGAATAGTAACATACCCTTATGAATATTAATATGACCCTTATGAATATTAAATCATCTAACATAAGAGTAAAATTACCTATGAATAATTAAATTAAATTTAGACATCTTAGAAAGTGATAATTTGACCTTAGTAAACGTTTTGGTATTTTATAAGTCATAAATAATTAATTATAATTAATTAATTAATTTAAAAGAATATTTATTTACCTAAAATGTATTCATAAATAATTTAATCAATGTATTATAGTTTTTAGATAATTTTATAATACCCTACGTAATTTTTGAAAGCACTATAAAATCAGTTTTAATCTTAAAAACTGTTTTTTAAATAAATTATGATTTTAATTAAATATTAAATTAATAATATTTAGAAAATTATTTTTGAAAAATGGATATCATTTTTGTATTCTACACTTCAGAAAATGGTAGGGGTAAATTTTTGGGTTTTTTCTGAAATACTTCAATTTTTGGGTGAATAGTAAAAAAAAATACAGTTTTTCGCATAATCAGTGTATACTAAATTGAATCATTAATGATGTAATAATGACATAAACATTCTATAACTTTAGTTTATGAAAAATTATAATAAATTTCATAAATGGTTCCTTAAAATACAATAAATCCAATTCTCAAACCTAAAAAGAACTTTCTAAAGCCTAAAGTCAAAAGGTGATTTCTTAAAGTGTCTTTTTCTCTTTCTTTCACTTTATTTTTAATAAATTACTGAATTCGAATTATAAAGAAGAATTAAAGCCTAAAACAAATTATATTATATTAATATATGATTTAGGATGTCAAAAAAATACTATTACAAGTCTAACTTTTGATATATTATTTTATTTAATATTTTATACTAAAAACACCTCCCTCCTCATGTATAAATAAGCCCTCCCCCTCCTCTTGCCAAACCACACCTCTCAAGCTTAAATCATTGTCTAAGATCTGCCCAATCATCTCCCCTAGCCTCTACCCCACGTCCAAGATTTTCTGGTCTCATCAAAAGATCAAGCTTAGGCCCTTAAGAAGGTTCTCAAGAGAAGGATTCAAGAGGTAATTTCTCTCCCTCTTCTCCTTTAATTTCCTTTCAAGTTCAAGTTCATTTCTTGATATCTCCCCACCTATCTTCATAAAAATTGTATTTTAAATCCATTATTATAAATATAATGTAATTTTATGATTCAAATGGGATATTATATCATCCAAACCCCTTTCCCTCTTCCTTTAATTTTATTAAAGAGAACGTTGTTCATGAGGTGTTAATTTATCACCTTTAAGAACGACATGCTTTCTTCTTCCATTTCTACCTTCAGATCTGGTAATGAAACCATTTTTATGGTTGAACCATAATATCTTATGTGTATTATGTTATATTTAAAGTTCTGTAAATAACCTATGGACATATTACTAAGTGATAAGTTAAAACAAGTTCGTTGTGATCCAAAAACCGCCCAAATTGACCCAAATAACCATCATTTAATTCTTATCTATTGATTCATACACATGGATCTAATATAATTCATTATAAGATCATTAAATCTCCTGTAATATAATTAATGACATGTAATATCATTTCTGTATGTTTACTCATGTTCTACCCAAACTTCAATTTAAGAATACAAGTGAACCACCCAAGAAAAACCATAAAAACGAACATCCCCGAACGATGTTTTTAAACTATATAAGTCATCCAAAGGAACATAATATGACATAATGAGACCATAATTAAACCTATTAATGTACACATGGTTTTTTATTTCTAATTAATGAATATAATGTCATTATACAGAACATTAAAGAGAAGGAAGCATTCAGGTACAAGGTAAAGGGAAATTTTCAAACTCAACTTTCATCCTTCAGGTTCTACCTCTTTCACTCCAATTTTGATATAGTCAATCCATAAAGATCATTTGTTCATAATTTTCTTTGCTTTACTAGGATATACATGTTTTCTAATGAAGTTTATGTCAATCCAAATGTTTTCCAAAAGAACTCTTCTTTTAAGAACTCAACTTTTACCTCTCATTCATGGTTGATGGTTCTTGTATCAAGTAAGTTGTTCCCTCTTTCTTTTGGGAACCCAGAGCTTATGAATGTATTCTTATGAGATGAAACCCATTCATTTTTATGGGTTATTTATGTTCATTTATGTTATATTTTCATTGTGGCATGCATGATAAATGATAATGTTATGATGTGACGGGTGCGCCCGAAATTATATAGCGCAATATGAATGTTTAAATGTGACGGGTATGCCCGGAATTATACAGTGCTCCAATGAATTGGGTAAAGTGATGAATATTATGATTAAATGTGAAATTATGTGTGAAAAAGATTCTATCTTGGTTCACAATTATGTGTGGTAGTTATCCATTAAGACATGATGTTTCATTTTTATGCATTGCCACATTTCAAGTCTTTTATTTATACTCCTCTCATGTTCATGATCTATTTCCTATGTTATGATTATGATCACCCCGTGATATATTGTTCTTATCTATCCTCTTACTGGGCTTCTAGCTCACCCCTTTTGATGTATATCCTCAGGTGGCTACATGTACTAAGGAAAGGACAAGTGCCAATAAGAAGCTAGAGAAGAAGAAATTAAATAAATGTTTATGCTAGATGTTGTATTTTGTCATGTGCGGTCCTAGTTTTCCCAAGACACTAAACCTTTAGATCCTTTATGTGTAATAATATTATGTTTTTATCTTTGAAATGATGTAATAGTAATGTAAGAAAAGGCTGGGTCGCTATAATTTTTATCTTGCTTGAGAATCTGATCTAAGATTTCATCTTTTAGGGAAGAAAAATTATAGTGGTGGTCACATTCATTACTCCCACCAGAATACAAATCATGGGATCTAAATTCACCAGCATAATCAGGTGATCCAGTGAGAGAATCTCTAACCAATAAATCAAGTTCTAGATCTCTTTGAAAATACATATTCATCGATGAACCCTAGTTGTCTCCATGATCGCCAGATAGAGAGTGCCTCGCACCCAATCTCGATCACATCCTCTTATTAATTAATTAATTATATTATTAATTATTAATTACATAAAAAATTAAATTTAAAACCATTAATTTTTATTAATATGGGTGGATAAAGTCCCTTTATTAAAAAATAATTGTAAATATGTATTAGGTTTGGGAAGCCTAAAATCAAGTTCAGACAAGGTTTGGGTTTTAAAAATATTACCCAAACCCACCCACTTTTATTAATCAAGTAATAATTTTAAATTTAAATTTGTTATATATTTATAAATATATATTTATAATTATATATGTATACATTTTATTAATATTATATATATTTATAATTATAAATTTATATATATATTAAATTAATTTAAATTTTAAATTTTTTTGAAGGAAGGGGGTGAGCACCACTTCAATTGGTGCTCAAAAGTTTTGACAAAAAACACCACATGATGCTGTGATTTTGAACAAAAAATTATTATTGCAACTTTATATGGAGTTTAGAAGTACCATATACCAAAAAAAACCTAGTCTTAATATATTGAAATAAATTAACGCATCCAATAAATTTTGGCTTATCCATCCAGCCACCCATCACCAGGTGATCTTGGGACCTGACACACCTCCTTAAATCCATCTCAGGTCAAAATCACACCAACATTTCCTAGGAGTTTATTATCTCTATACTAATGAGATTGTCCTCCTATTGTGTCCTCTTCATGCATATAGACACGATGTCTAGGGAAAAACCTAGCATCCAATCATAGTATCACATCCTACACCTCTCTGCCTCCTCCTCCTATATATACCATCTCACACCTACCTCTTTCTAACACTGGTTGTCAATAGGGATTTCCCAAGGACAAGACCAAAAATACCTCTAGATGGGGCAATAAGGTATGATGGGTTAACTATCCACCCCTATGATCCATGCCATACATATCACCTCTACAAATCTTAACCCTAGTATACTAATGAGAATTGATTCCATGTATTGCCTCCACCACCATGTCTCTCATATTGGATTCTTCTCTACTTGCTTCACATCCTCCTATCTAATGAAGATCCTTACCATGCCTCCCCAACCACCTCCTCTCCTCCCCTCCATGATTCCTTGAATCCTCCACCAACTTCACCTTCTCCACACTGAAGAATACATCCCTCATCCAAACCTACTTGTCTATACCACCCGCATCCCTAATAATGCATCACCCTTTCATGAATCCATTCCTCCTTCCATTATACATCCTTGTGATGAGTCAATGTTACATCATTTGACTCATATCTTACTTTGTTTCATATAGATTCAACCAAGTCCATTCCCTATAAATACTTCAATTTTATCCTTTGGATTCCTCCTAGAAATTATTTAATTTCATGAATGTCTAGTCATCTCTTGTATAGAATTCAAGATACATTAGTTTCATTTTATTTCCTAATTATTTTGATATTAGGATGATTTATCACAAATTATGTTTTTTTATTTATGAATATTTCTTTATTTTCATATAAATATTGGTTATAATTGAAATTAATTAGTTTGAATACATAAAAATTTGTACTATTTAGTTGGGAAATATTTTTAAAACCAGAATTGAGAAATAATATTTCCTAGGTAATCCCTAGTTTTCAACCTTATCACATTATCGATCCAGTGATCAACAACATGTGAAACCTGTGTTGGTGACATATTATTTTGAGATGGCCCACGTCACATTTGATGTTGGTATTCCTTTATGTGCATTGAAAACATGAGCGATTGTTTACACTGGCATTGTAGTGATTAGTAAGGTGATGGTTTTTATTCAATGAATTACTATAGTATATTGTGGTCATATTTATATAAACATAAACATGGTTAATTATTTTCTTTATTTTTCATGTCTTGTATATGTTATGATTAGGTTACTTCATTGTGTCATAGTTATTATTAACATGACAGTAATTACATTCCTTTATTTAAATTCCATGTTTGATTGTAAATTGAATTATTTTTAGTTATATTTTAATTATTAAATTATATATGCGCCTGATTTAATTTTTTTAGGGTTTTCATAGATACTTTGGTTCTCATTTATGTGATTCCAAATAAGTAATCTTGAATGGAAGAACATCCATAATTTTTTTATTCAAAATTTGTCCCATGCGTGAGAGAATCATAAGCCATATGTGAGATAATTTTTAATAAATAAAAATATTAATTGAAAAATTAATATTTGTTGGGATTCTTCTTTATATTTTTGTGAAATATACCTAAAATTGAGATAATACGAGTGAAACCATTATATATAGATACTTTAACTTTGTGAGAAACATGTCATTGACTTTTACTAAATGATTCAGCACTGTAACGTCAAACAAATTATTCATAACATCAGAGAATGGAACATTGAATAATTTATTAGAAATAATATAGTATTTTATAATATCATATAATGAGAATTTATGGTATTCTGATTAAATTTAAAATACATGGTAATTGTATAATTAAATATTTAGATGTGGGAATAAAATTATTGTCATAGGATGCACTTTAATGGGAGTTACAATTTTGACAATACTATCTCTGCTTGCTTCCCTCTAGATTAGTTTTTGTCAATTTAAGTAGTTTTTTTATTTTATAGAATTTTTAGTTTTTAATCACATTAAAAAATACATAGACCTAAACATTATTTCAAGGGGATAATACTGACATCTACGTACATTCTTTCTATGTGATTTACCCTAATTCCACTACTATAGTAGTTATAGGTTTATATATTTTTAAATTTTTTATACCATAATAGAGAATAATTTTTTTTTATTCAATTATGATGATAATAGTAGTACTAGGAGGTCCTCTAAGGGGATTGATTTAGGTTAAAAATAAAAAAACTTCAAAAATAAAATAAAAAAATGGATTAATGCTCTGTGTATTTTTTGGAATTGCAAGAAAATTCAAGACATTTAGGAGTATATAATGGTGTGGATAATACCAAATGGTTACAACCAATAACCACCCACATCACTTGGTATGAGTTAAAAAATTTCACCACCAATGAATTATTTAGGTAACTCTATCCATTTTAGTGATTATTATTCATGTTGATGTCGTTATCCATTGTAGAATAATCCACTGTATTCTGATAATTTATACCATTTTTTAATTATTCTCAAGGTCAATATTTTCCTTAAAATTTTGAACCTATTCATACAAGTAGTCTATCTAGGATGAAATAAATTTTAGAATACTTTCAAAACTCAACTGTAGAATTTCAAAATATTGTGGAACATTAATCATCTTATTAACTAGAGGAAGAAAATCAATTTAACAAATCATTTTCTAAGTCAAACACTTCGATAATAGAGAATGAAATATTATATATAGTTAATGGGATAGATAAAATGTTTGGACTTCAAGAAGAACATAATAAAAAATTATTTTCCACAATGAAATATCTTGAAGAATGCAATGCATATTTGGTTTCCACAGTAAAAAATCTAGAAAATAAAATGATTCAAATATTCAAATTCTCTTGATCAATACAAATTGATATTCTAACACAAAAAAAAATATTATGAGGAAAGTGTGTTCAAGGTTACAATTGAACAAAATTCATTACCTGATTCAGATAATGAGATTACTTTGATAAATTCTTCTTATGATCATGCCATAGATGAATCCTCTCAATAACAACTTTTTTTCTCCATTATAATCACATTTTAAGAGAATGATAGCCCATTCTTACACTATTTTGAATATAATGGTACCTAAAAAATAAAATTTCACATTCCTATTCTATGAGTTCACAAATTCCCACTGAAAAGTGAGAAAGGATGACTTTGATATATATCAAATTCTATATTTTGATTATGAAAATTCCTTTAAGGATAAAGAGGACATTAAATGATGACCATTATTTACTAAAATAGAGTCAAAATTGACTTAAGACACCATATATATCCACACACCAGAATAAATAGCTTAAAATAACCTAAAATCACCCATTTTTTAAAATCATTATGCTTTAGACACATTTTTCAAAATAGAAGCACCTGAAACATTTCAAGCCTAAGAAAATTAGTCAGCAGTGGTGGTGGAGGACACTTGAAATTTTATATAAATAGTTGAATAATGTGATTACCTAGAGGATATTAGGTTCATGGTAACATAGGTACCAATGTGATAAAATTATGAGGTCAATTTAGAAGGAAAATTGGGAGAATAAATCATTCATGATATAATCGAGTAACCTTCTCCAATTGATCACTCCCCCTTTATCAATACACTATGAACAACACCACTTTACCTAAAATACCTATATATGTTAATCATACTCTGGACTTAGAATTAATTAATGAAATTTTAAATAGGAACTGAGTTTATAATCCATGAAATTACCTGTCTTGGTGGTCATTGATGAAAAAGAACTAGTTTACATGATTCATCTAGACACTGCATCCAAGTATGTGATGGATATAAACTGATCAATATGTGATTATGGTAATTATAGTTCTTCTCATGTACACATTAAAAGAGCTAATATTCTTAATCTTCATGCATATTTCCTTTAACCAAATCCCCATTATTAATTTAATTTTTCTTCGTATGAGGTTTATTGATCTTCTTTTGAGGTGGGTTATTTTTATTTCATTACACTCATTCATCTCACTGACAAGTTTCCATAAAGATATTGTACAACCTATATGATAAATAATATCTTGATGAATGGATTAAAAAATTATACCAATGATGAAGTAGATGCATGATATACATTCCTTTTTA
This sequence comes from Viscum album, assembly GCA_963277665.1. Taxonomy (NCBI): domain Eukaryota; kingdom Viridiplantae; phylum Streptophyta; class Magnoliopsida; order Santalales; family Viscaceae; genus Viscum; species Viscum album. The sequence goes on from OY728131.1 coordinate 361,117,062, forward strand.
ATCTTGGTTGGGTTTCATCAACGTTTGGCATAAGATGAAGTAAAATTAGTGCTCAATATGGAGTCAACACATTGTTAATTACTTTTTATTTCATTACATTTAGCTTCATTTGATTTATTTTTAGGTAATAAAATGGAATAAATTAACCTAAATATATTTTACTCTATAATTATAGTTTATTTGAATTAAACATACATATTTGTTATCATCCATGTGATTTCTTTATTATAGTGTTATTTATTTGATATGAAGTGGATATGTGTTATTTCTATTAGATCCTTACAGGTGCATAATTTATAGAGTTTCATTTGATACAAGAAACATTTTCACATTTATATATAATTACTCAAGGAAGTGTTATATTTTCTATAATATTTTATTTATTCTTCAAAAAAAAACAATGTAAAATAAAAAATTAAAAAACAACAAATAAATAAATAGAGCTAAAATCTATTTAATTTTTAGAACCATATGAAAACCACTACATTTTTATCATAACTTAGTTGGGTACATAGAACTTTTGTCCCTATTAAGTCTAAGCATATTATTATTGATTTAAATGATTTGATTCTTGATACCATGATTTAGATTATTGCTGATATCCTTCCGTTCTTTGAAAATGTTTTTCTAAAACTTATTTATTTTGATACATTTATTTTCATGCATTCTCTATTTTATCCATCATTGTATTTCCATACTTATGAGAACTTCATCCCATTTTAGACATCATTTAAATTTCTCTTTTTATTAAGGGAATCATGGTCATGTTATTCCTTATAGAACTTCCCATGTTTTTTCATCAAAATAATATGAATTTTGAAAGTTATACTGAAATGATTGAGGCATCTGTTTATTTTATTTATCACCATAGACCTATAGATCGACCTTTTAATTTTCACTATTTTTAACCCATAAAATCTATTAAGTATCCTTTTTATGATGGGATAAATAGATGATACCCTTTCTTACCCATTTCATGAATATTTTTATGACAATTTTGAATCTAAGTGTGGGGGAGAGTGTTATTCCTAGAAAAGGTTATTTGAGGGACAATGAGTCATTTGATGCACATGGATAAACATTATCTCGTAATATTATATGTGTTTCATTTCATAGTACCTGAATTCAATATGAATATTTTGATATAGAAATATTTATTTTTTTCAACATTGATTACACTTGTGGTTTTTACGTGATAACCCTCATCTTTTAGGGATACCTATAAAAGTGATCGCCCATTACTTTAGGAGATATAGAGTTTTTATATAACCATCATTCATTAAGAATCTATAGTGTATGATATACTTGGGTACTTTTCTTTGGGATATTTTTTGATTTATATTTCATTTTGTTTTAGAGTTAATACTCACATGTTTATCATTCTATTATATTTGGGTGATTTTTCCCCCTTTTTTAATTTCTTCATATTTTTATTATCATTTTATTAGGGATAAGTAAGGTTTTAAGTGTGGTGAAGTGATATTTTGAGGTATACATTTGGATTAATATTGATCATACATTTATTTTAAGATTCAACTATCATTTTTTTCCAAAATTGTTAAAAAAAATTATGACCCTTCGTTCCATGGATTCATCGAACATTTAAAGCTAATGTGAAGATAGCAATGTTTTATTTTGATTTACACTAGTGGATAGGTGAAATTAATAAAAATAATATGGTAAGAATTTATGTGTACAAAAATTGAGTATAACTTTATTTAAAATTGTTTTGAGTGATGACATGGTAGGTCATATGATGTATAAGTGTAGATTCTTATTCAAGAAAGAATGTGAGTGGAAGGGAAAGTAATTTATAAAATTGGGATTTTAAATGAACATTGATATTTTTTTGGGTAAATAGATTGAAAATATTTAATCTTATCCTTATGTTTCTTTAGTTCGACCAAGGGTGAATTTGTGTGTTATTTTGTAATTTTTTTACCCATGAGTGAAAAGTTTTAGTGTTGGTAATTGATGTACATAGATTTCACTAATATTTTCATAAATTTTCACCTTATTTTTTATAACTTAATATAACTGATTTTTATTTTTTTAGTATGTTTTTTCAGTTTTATAGTATGTTACTTATTTTCATATTTATTATTTATATATATAATAATATTATTAATTTATAATTAATAATAGTTTTTATTAATTTTATATATTATTGACATATATTATTTAAAATGGTATTATTATTAATAGTAGTTTAATTAATATAAGTATTAATATTAGTTTATTATATTAAATATTATTAGTAATATGTATTTCTTTTATATATATTATAACCATATATTATTTAAAATTTTATATTATTATTAATATTAGTATTATTATTACTATTATTTTTTATAGTTATTAATTGTTGGTATTATTAATTATAATTAACATTTATTATATTATGTATAGTTATATTAGTATTACTTACTTATTTATTTTTAACTTTAGATAGTATTCTTAGTATTTTTAATTATACATATATATTTTCGAGTGAATAATTATCATTAATTATTATTAACATTTAATTTAAATCAAATAGTAATTTAGTGTTGATTTTCATTTTTGTTTCCAAATATTAAAGCACTAGTTTTTTATGTAGAGAAATCTGAGGGATTTTCCTCCTTTTATAGTCTTCATTATACTCAAAGTGGGGGAAAAATAAAAAATATGATAGAACATTCTCATTCCCTCCATGAAAGAGTTGAGAAGGATAAACATCCCATACACTAGCCGAGTCTCCACCATAATATCCTAAATGAACCTCCCACCTTCCATGTGCACCATCACCCTCAAATTGAGAGCATTATGACGCCCTTTGGGTTTTTTATGTTTTTGAAAAAAATCACAATAAGTCTAGGACAAAAAATTCAAAAATAAACTTGAATGGAATCAACCACTTTAACACATTTTTCCTTGATCAATTATGTGGAAAAGGTTTTACATCCCAAAACATCTTTCATATTTTATTAGGTGAAAGGAATTGGGGATGAAAATGCCTTTCACTTAATAAAATGTGAAAGACATTTTGGTAAATAGCATATTTCAATCCCACCCATATAAAAGCGACCCCTACCACTCTCTTCTCACAATATTTCTTCCCTCTCTCTAAACCTCAAATAGTTTTAGGGAACCTCTCTCTAAAATTTTTCATTTTTTTTACTTCTTTACGCATAAATAATTTAGTGGCCTCAAATAAATGAAAAAAATGAATCTTCCTTTAAAAGTATTTTTTTCATATTTAATTTAATGTCTTTATTTATATAGTTGTTTAGTTTTTAGTTTCTTTTAATTATTTTTTTACTTTTTTAGTTAATTAGATGTAATTTGTGAATAATATTTAATATTAGTGATTAAATTATTATTATTTAATTATGACTATAATGTAATTAAATTAGAATTAGTATTTGTAATTGAATAATTATTTTGAAATGGTTATTATTTAGTATCACTTATTAGTTTATAATTAATTATTAAATAATGAATATTAACTAATATATAATTAATGAATTAATAATTATGAGATCAATAGGGAGGTTTCTAGTGACCATGTCGCCCCTTCGAATGGGATTTCTGGATAGTGTGGGCTATCATTTGTTGAAGAATGTATGTGTTTACTCTCTTCCTTTAGAGAAATCTTTACAACTCGGATTGTGAGAAAGGGTTCCTTATCCCCTTTAAAGGCTAACTCAGTGGTGGTCTAAAAAATAATGAATATGGGCATGAACTTTATTATTATGAGACTCACTCTTCCCAATGTTTAGAAATAATGGTGACTCTATAATTTAGTCTATATGGGTTTCTCAAATTTTGGGATCTTCAGATTGGAAGTGTTTTTCAATTGTTCATGGGTTCTTACACTATTTATTTCCCTTCGATGAACTATGTTTTCATGATTTGATTTTGGATCCCTATATTTTAAGCTTGGTAATCCTTGATTTCAGGAATGAACTCTAGATTTTAATTTTCTATACATTAGGAATGCCTTTCTACAGGTAAGTATTAGGATTCATGAACTCAATTGGATCCTTTGGCACTCAAAGATCCTATATTACATTTCCATAGCAATTTGAGTTATAATTAGACTCATCATAGATATTGATCATGTAATATTGGTCATTTTCTAAGATTTATGGTGGAGGTGTATCTTTGTTCCAACCTCATTGAGAAGGTAATTATTTCCACCCACAATGATGACATCCAACTATATGAAATTTGGGATGCCAAAAATACCTGTCATAAGAATTTAATTTTTGTTGACTATAATTTTAGAGGATACTTTTCCAAGTAATTATGTCATATGGATAAGGGAAAGACTTTAATGGAGTTTGAATCTCAAAATAACTCAGAACAATATATTTCTAGTAAGGTTCAATGGATTAATGAGACCACTGTGCACCCTTGGATGGTGTTATTCCTACAACAGGATCATCACAAGTTTCTACCAAGGATGGCCTATACTTGAATCATGTAGTTGGGATTCTAACTAGCTGTCAATATAAGAAGTTTCTCATTCATCCAGGGTATTTCATATTAGATGAGGATGAGGTTGTACTTGGCTATTATCTTTTTATTAACTCTTCTAGGTCATGGGTTAAATTTTTTTCTAAAAAAGATACCTATAATTTTGATGATATTAGGGATGCACTTGGTGAGGATGAAAATGTATAGGAAGATTATGATCTTGAATCAAAATAAGGCATTGACCTATAATTATGGAAAGAGCACAAATTGGTTTCTTCAAGGAACCAAAAGGGTAAATTGAATATGGACTCAGTAATGCCACCAAAAATTCCCAAGGACTGGTCTGTCCCAATCTCTCAAATTCTTGAGCATGAAATTTTTCTATGCATGAAGTATATAGTATAAAAATTAGTAATTCTTTCTTAGATTATCAAGGTGTAGTTATGGTGAAAAACATTATATCTTTAATAACTTCTAGTGGTCGGATGATGATTGTGTCATCTGGTGGCATTGATCTTTCCTAGACTAATGACATGAAGCAGGTTGCTCCATCTAATTTAAATGTGGTTAATGACCAGAAATAAAATCTGAATCAATAATACAAATCATCCCCAAAAGAAAGACTGAATGTCTTATGTTGGATTCTTTTTTCCCTAGTATTGTGACTCCTAGCAAAGTAGTATCTTTAAATTCTGAGTTTGAGCAAGTAGTGAAGATGAACCACCCTATGGATGAACCTTCTATATCTATATGTGTAGTAGATGAGGGTTTTTGTGTTGAAAAATATCATTATTAATTGGTAAAAGGTGATGGGGTAGCTTCAAGCCCTCAGTTCACACACTACGAGACTCTTATGGCTACTTTAATTTATTTTAAGATGGAAAGGCCCTTAACTGGTATGTCAAATAGGTGCTTTCAGTCCCTTTCAATGGGTTATGATGATAATATTACAATTTTTTACAATAACTTATAAGTTATTCTATATTTAGGTCATAGATAAGGTTTTCACACACAATCCCTTTTAGTTTCTTGCCTCCGACAGTAGTGTGGAGTATCGAAAAAGATGTGTTGATGCTTCTAAAGCATAAGAAATAAAGGAAATTTCTAAAGATGAATATTTTGATGATGGAGTAGGGAAATGGTATCAAGATACATCAAAGATAAGGGAATGAAATCCTCATGGTTGGGGTGTATGAATTTATCATCATAGCATGAGAACTCACTCTCATGTAGTCTGAATGTTTATGCCATGTGTGTAACTAGTTTCATTCCCAAGGTTCGTTTTTTTGAGTTCCTTTGGCCACTTTTGGTCTATTATGGATGGGGTTCATGGTAGAAATCTAAATCATAGATAGTGGAATGAAGTCCTCCTTGTTGGGATGTATGATTTTCTCATCATAGCATGAGCACTCACTCTCATGCGATCTGAATGTTCATGCCATGTATGGAACTAGTTAAATTCCTAAGGCTCATTTTTTTGTATTTCTTTGTCCACTTTTGGTCTATGACATTATTCTACATTTTTAATTATTTATATTACTGATGAGGGTGAGTTATATTTATAATCCCATCATTTCTTTGTCAACATTTTCACTTTGTTTAAAAAGGGTCTTTGATCCCATCTTGTTGAAAAAATAAAGTAATCATTATGAACATATAATTAAGTAATAAATGAATAATAATTAATTAATGAGTAATTAATCATAAATATTTATAAGATGATGATTAAATATTTTTGAACTAATTATTAACTATTAATTAAATAATAATTAACTATTAATTAATAAATTATTAATGAATGATTAAAAAATTATTATAGAATGATTAACTAATGATTAATTGATGATCAAATAATGACTAAATAATGATATACTAATAATGAAATAGTGATTAGGTAAATATTAACCAATAATTACCTAATTAATAACTAATAATTAACTATTAATTAACTTTTAATTAAACATTTATTTACTACTTAATAACTATTAATTAATGAATGATTAACTAATGCATAACTAATTATTAAGAACTGACTAACTAATGATTAACTTAGGATTAAATAATGATTTATTTATGATTAACTTAGGATTAAACTAGTTTCAAATAATTATTAACTTTATTACTAACTAATGATTAATTTATGATGAAATAATGATTAAATAATGATTAAATATTAATTTTACTACTTAATAACTATTAATTAATGAATGATTAATGAATAATTAACAAATAATTAATGAGTGAATAATCAATGATTAACAAATGATTAGGTAATGATTAACTAATGATTGAATAATTATTAACTAATTCTCATATAAGGATTAGGTAATGGTTAATTAATGATTAACTAAGTATTAACTTAGGATTAAATAATGGCTAGCTAATGATTAACTATGGATTAACATAAGAATAACTTAGGATCAAATAATGATTAACTAATGACTAAATAATGATTAACTAGTGATTAACTAATAATTAAATATTAATTTTCTATTAGGTAACTACTTAATAACTATTAATTAATGAATTATTAATGGATGGTTAGTGAATGATTATCAAGTGATAAGAAAATTATTAACAAATGATGAATGAATGAATAACTAATTATTAACTAATTATCAACTAATGATTAACTATGTTTTAATTTGGCATCAAATAAGGATTATCTAATGATGAACTAAGGATAATCATTTGATTACTTTATGATGAAATTATGATTTACTAATGAATAACTAATAACTAACTAATGATTAGATATTAAGTAACTACTTAATAACTATTAATTAGTGAATGATTAATTAATTGTTAATGAGTGATTAAAAAATGATTGTGTGGTTATCCCAAAAATGAAATCCTTATATAGATACTATAAGTGGATGTCAAATCTATAATAGTTTTATATAGGGGTATTAACCTCGAAAATGGTGGGTTTAGTATTAACTCAATCTTCACCTAGTGCATGAGAAAGAGGCCCAACTGCACACTTGGTTTAACAGTCCTAGGGGATATTATTTAAACTATTCACATTATATTTAATTAATATCTTTAAATACCTTTATGAATATTATAATTTGGACTATGAAACATTAGTGACATCATTGAGGATATAAAAAAACATTATAAAATTTTGGTGAAGTAAATATTGTGTGATTATCCGAGCAATCAAATCCTTTTATGGATACTTCAACGAGAAACACGATCTAGCATAGTTGTACCTAGGGGTAATGAACACAAAATATAAGATTGGGTATTAAATTAATCATCACCTAGTGCACGATAAAGAGGCCTAACCATATACCTATTTTGACACTCTTAAGGGATCTTCTTTAACTCATTCACATTATCTTTAATTAATATCATTATAAAACTTTATAAATATAAAAAATTGGACTATTAAATGTTAGTGAAATCATTGAAGATATAAGATTTTTTTTTAAAATTTGGTAAAGTTAAGATTGTGTGGTTATCTAAGAAATGAAATCTCTATCTAGATAATACAAGTGGATATAGGCTATGAAAAAGTTGTACTTAGGGGTAATAACCAAAAAAGGTAGGATTGGGTATTAACTCAATCGTCACCTGGTGCATAAAAAATTGGCCTAACTGCACACCTATGTTGATAATCCTAGGGGATTTACTTTAAATGATTCACATTATTCTTAATTAATATTTTAAGATACCTTTAATAATTTTAGAATTTGGACTAAAAACATCAATGACATCATTGAGTATATAAGAAAACATTATAAAATTTCAATAAGGTGAAGATTGTGTAGTTATCGAAGAAATGAAATCCATGTATAGATGCTAAAAGTGGATATAGGATCTCACATAGTTTTACCTAGGGGTAATAACCCCAAAAAGGGAAGATTGGGAATTAACTCAATCATCACCATGTTCATAATAAAGAGCCCTAACTACACACCTATTTTGACACTCCTGTGGGATCTAATTTAGATGATTCACATTCTATTTATAAACTATTAAACTTATAATTATATTATTGTACCCTAAAATAACATTACATAATTGTTTCATGGTCAACACTATGAGATTATTTCTCATTTTGAATATTATTTACAATATTGTAATCATGATCAGAAAAAATTTTCACATAGATAATCTTGTCTTCCCATGTTTACTACTATGGGGAAGTTATTCAAACAAATCAAGGAGATTCATATAGTACACAACCAACATGAATGGTTAGGATAAATTATTTAATTTCCCTAATATAACTTTAGGAAATAATTCATTGTCAATTAAATTTGATACCTCGTTAGGAGATCCAATCTATTAGCTATAATCATTTTCAATTCTAGGATAGACTATGGAATCTAGCATATCCATTGGATTATGATGAAGACTGGTTGCAAGAAAAAACATTATTTAACCAACGATCTAACAATTCTTTGATAGAGAAATAATTGGAGGTCTCTTCTATCCAAAAGTATCCTAGTATTGTATGACTATTGAGGTATATAAGAGTTCTTAAAGAAGTTCCATCCTAATAATACGCGACTCTTCCCTATCATGTAGAATAAAATAATCAAACCAATCACCTAGATCTACTACAAGATCATTTTTATGATGAGGAATTATCTAATGATAGAACATATAGAGAAAACAGTGATTATGAGAAGGAATCTAGAGAAGTTAGGGAAGAAGTTTCTATAAATTTTGTAGTTATACATTATCCTCAACGCATAATAAATCATCCACCAATACTTGCATCTTTTTTGAAAGTTATGACATGTTTTTCTCAATTCAACTCGAATATGATCACACCAATAACTAAGTTTCCTAGAGTTATAGAGGATTGATTTAGTCAAATGGGAAAAAATTATACATTGGAAGATATTTTCCAATTGAAGATCCCATAAAAAAAATACTGAAATGATTTTATACTGAGATACACTGTAGATATTTAGTTCATAAGTCAAAATAGAAAAAATAAAACATAATTTGTGACAAATATGATGATGATCATATATTTTTATTGAGATTTATTCCTAAAATTTCTCTTGGAGGGTGGATAATTTTTAATATTAAGGCATCTCATACTTGAATAAAACCTAGCCTCACATAAAATCATAAATTATTGGAAAATGAATTTGCGTCATCTATGATTTTCAAGATGATTAGAACCTACTAAGATATGCTAGTATTCCTTGTATAAGAGTGGATAGAACAAAATTTTGGTTATAATATTTCCTATTGAAAGGAATGGACGGTGAAACAGAAGTCAATTATCATGGTGTACGATGATTGGGATGACTCATATTGGGTGTTGCACCATTTCTTTAAATATTTAGGTAAAACAACCAACTTGTGTTCCACCTTGATATGAATGAACATGTATCTTAAGATAACTGAATTTATATCTCTCATGTTAAACTTCATCTGTTGTTCTATGTATTCATTCCATGTGTTGCTATATTTCATTTCTTCAAACATTTTATACAGATTAATAGAATGTATTTATATAGAAAATACATAGTTATATTTCTAATTGGGGAAATCTCAGATGGTAACAATATATATCTTTTTTTTTCATTTTCTATACTAGAGAAGGAAAACTATGTATCTTGGAGTTGGATTTTGGTGTGTTTTAGTGACCATTTCACCCATATTTAGGGTTTATATTTGCTATTTGATCTTCATCATGCAATCAATGAAGATCATATTAGATAGAGATCTCTAAATTCACATCATTGATACTATATCAGATACATTTCCAGAAACATGTCAGTAGCCTTTCATGATGAATCTATAAAGAAGGCTATTATGAAGCATCATATACAACATGTTTATTTTTTTTACTCTGTCAATGTAATGATAATATTAATTTATATGTAATATAATCACTTTTCATGAATAATATGATCTAGATTAGCGCAATTTTGTGTAGTTATTGAAAGGAACTCATAGAGATTTTCAGGGAGTGTATAATTACATGATGCAGATTCTAAAAGAGAAATGGATAATGTCATATGATGGGGGAAGTGGTATGAATGTATGAACACAAAAATTTCAAAGTGCATCATTGGATTATTTAATGGTATTTGAAAGTTAACTACAATTGGATGACTTTAGGAGACATTTTATCATTGTATAAATTACTTCATAGAAAAGGGAAGAGATACTATTGATGAGATTCATAAGGGGGTTTGGTATGGATGGAACTTTCAATGAGATATTGAAAATAACATTGATGATTCTTCCACTTATCAAGTGTTAATTTTCATCCAAGAAACAATCCAATTTTAAGTGATAGATTTTGAGGACCCCATCACAGGTAGCAGTGGTCGAGTGCTGGTGGTATTGCTGAATGCGAGGCATTGTGAATATAGAAACTTCTTGGATTTTTTGTTTCCATGAGAACATTACATTAAAAAAATTTCCTCTATAAACATCTCATGGGAACCATATTTTGATCCTACGTACTAGTTTGATACCATTGTTAACTATTATAGTTCACCATGGATGCCTATCAGGGAGTTTTAAAAATTACCAATTCTTAAATATTAGCCCACATTGATACCTGACATAAATAGATTATGACCATGAAGGACACCAAATTCTAGAGGGTCCTGAAATATGATGGATTAGACTCAAGAATAAGGAAATCATCTGAGATACAACATATGTCATAGGGAATGACATAATAGGAAGAAATTACCTAATATTCCTTCAATGGTTTCTCATTCTCATCCATGATGATGTATTTCTTGTAAATGATATAATATCTTATGTCTTTGAAAATTTGATTGGTTTCAGCCATTGGGTTAGACTTTTGGGTGGTTTTATAAAAGCTTCAATGATGGAAAATCATCCTTCCAAAAATATATCACATATGAATTTGAAAACCAGCCCTAAATATCCAATCAACTACAGTGATTGTTTAGAATGTTCTAAATCTGGTAAAAGTGATGATCTATGTAAACATCTAAAGTATTTAAAAGAACTCATAAAGAACATTAATGGAAAATGATCAAATTGTGTTTTCATGAATAATACAAATATAATTATGTACAATACACCCTATAATGAAAAAATATATCAATCCATGTTATAAACTACAGAAAGATCAAAGGGTGTTAAAAATACCTGTTATATTCTACATTCTACCAAGAATAACATTCTAATAACTATATAATTATATTTACATTTTATATTTACCAATATTTATTTTATTTGTATGGTAGATTTATAGGATATTACTCTACTCACTGAGCAGTATAGGAATGTTTCACGTGAGGTTCTAGTGGGTGTTGAGGTTCGATGGATTTAGGTGTGTAGGGTACACTATTATCATTATATTCTACCTTAAGCTACTATTATTCCTTACCTATGATGTTATGTCTTATATGGTATTTTTTATCAGATTATGCATTAATTCATCATCATCTCTTTTCTTCCCTCACTGAGATATGAAGACCTGAAACTCATACATTTCACTTTCCTGAGGGAGAGATGACCATAAACCTAGAAGATGTGGAAGTTATGCTCGATCTTCCAATCCATGGTGCAACAGTTATAGGACCCAATCATAGAGACTAGATTGGTATTTTACAATGATTACTAGGACTTAACATTAATGGGGGATGATACTAATAGAGATGGGAGTTATTTACTTAAGAGCTGGCTTAACATGCACTTCTCACATTTACTCGCTGATACTGACGATAGAATATCAAGTGGTACACTCATGCATATATATTGTGCATCATTATAGGGACAATGTGAACTTATCGCTTTGATATAAAAATCCAAATGGTGTATTTCGGGATAATAGAGGACTATGATCCGGCTAAGAGATACATCTAAAAATCTGAGTGCTTGGGATACACATGAAAATCATTATGCTTGACAATCCAATCAGGTCAGAGTGATGTATGGGGATGTGTAATCCTCATTCATATGTGTTAATGATAATGCATCCCACCCTAATCCCATATTTTTTCTGGTTTGGTGCTTGATATATATGTGTTGTGTGATTCTCAATATGGATGTAGTCATAATCCTATTGGAACCATGGCTGTTCTATGAAGGAATTGGAGTTTGGTTTGTGTTTGTTGTCAATCCTCAGTGGAAGTTCAGAATGTGTGCCAGCAAAGTGATCATACAGTTCAAGTAGACAACAGTATTGAAGGTGGCACTGTTTCCTAGTGTTTGCCAAATTTTTGGGCCTCAAAATCAGAAAATGAAGACATGGATTGTCTTCAAAAGGAGGTGCGCACAAAGAGGAAGTGGTGCGTGGAAAATAAGGGCTGTGCGTGAAATAATTGAGATGGGCGCGAAAAAAAGCGTGGTGTGCGAAATATCAGAGAAAATTTTTCTCGCAAATAGTGTTTCAGAATCAAAACGTCGAAAAATGTCAAAGGCATGGGCTGCGCAAAATATTTGGAGAGGTGTGCGGAAAATGATACATGCGCGAAACATTATGCGCCAGATGAGAGTTTTTCATGCCGAAGGGAATTTTGTATGCGGGGGTCTCAGACGCCTATAAATATGAGGTGACCCCCTTCATTCTGTACGGTTGAAGACTTAGAGAAGATCCGAGGTCTGATGCGTGAAAAAGGATCGCGTAAAGGGGTTTGTGCGAAATATTCGGTATTGCGTGGAAAATTTCGAGATTCGCGAAAAATGAAGAGTTGCACGTAAAAATTGGGTTCTCCCATAAAATATCCAGTTGCGTGAAAATGGGGGTTTTTGCGTGAAATATTTTTCCGCATGAAAATTAAAGTTTACGCGCAATAGGAATGTTTTGCGCGCAAGGGGTTGGTGTTGCGCGCAATTGTCAGTGAAGTTTGTCTGCACGTTCTGGTTATCCGGTTCAGTGGTTCTGTGCTTTCTAGTGCATCTATTGCGGACATCGATGCAAGAAGAGTATCGTGCTGAGCAAAGGCAAAGACTTAAATGCAAATCTATTGATGAGACCTTCACATCTATAAACTGAGTGAGACTTCACCAAGGGCAGTGAGCCAGGGGGATTCAACAGGAGTGACCCGAGGGAAGCAGTGAGCTATCCCTGAACCTTTGTAAAGGCAGTGAGCCTAGGAAATAGTGATTGTTCCCGAACCATTGTAATCCACATCTAGTGAAGATTAGTGGAATTTGGTACGACCGACAACCTGTCGGCGTATGCTCCTTGGACGTAGCCCTTAGTGGTGAACCAAGTAAAAACTGTTATGTCTTCTCTATACATGTGAATGTATGCTTTCTAATCTTATGCATCATACAGGTTTCACAAGTTCCTACCAACGTGAGAACAAGATCTTATACTTTAAAATAAAAAGTTGTCACCCTGATTCACCTCTCCCCTCTCAGGGTGTCCCGGGGTCCTACAAGTGGTTTCAGAGGCAGGTTGCTGGTGTTAAATATGTCCTCTGTCATCATGGAGAATGCAGTCAATGTCAGGGGAGTCTCTCTCTTCGATGGAAGTAATTTCCAGATTTGGAAGAATAGAATGAGATCTCATCTAATATCCCTTGGAATGTAAGTCCTATTTTTCCACTATCCAAGGTATACATGTTACTGATCCAACAGGGCTGGCTATGACAGATGCTGATAGAAAAATTCTTGATGCTGATGCTAAAGCACAGAATACTCTCACTGCAGCTCTTTCAGATCAGATCTATCTAAAGGTGATGAGTTGCACCTCAGCAAAGTCTATGTGGGATAAACTTTAAAACATCTATTAAGGGGACAAAAAAGTGAAGGAGGCGAAGCATCAAGTGTTACACAACAGGTTTGACGATTTAAAGATGCATCCTAATGAGAATTCAGATTCATTCTTCAATCGAATTACTGAAGTAGTAGGAGCAATTAGAGGTCTTGGAGAAGAAATCAAAGACATTGATATCATTAAAAAGATACTGAGAATAATTCCTCCTATGTACAATGCAAAGGTGTCAGCCCTTGAAGAAAGAGATCTATCCAAACTATCTCTAGATGATCTTTTAAGTATTCTAGTAGCATATGAGATGCGAGTCAAACCCGAAGATTCCACAACTCGTGTAAGCAAGGAAATGGAATTCAAAGCCATGGAAAAACTGAAAATTTTAGAATATAGTGGTGGTGAAGATGAAGAGGAAAAGGAAATTATTTCTCTCATCTCCAGGAAGCTGAAGAAGGGAAAAAGTAAATTTAAAGTCAAGCTACCTATGGCATGTTTTCGTTGTAGAAGAGTCGGGCACATTGCCTCTCAGTGCCAAAGAAAGTTTGATGATGATGAAATCAAAGCAGAAGAAATCAAGAAGCCTCAGAGAAGGTTTTTCAAAAAGGGAGACTTAAAATCTGGAAAGAAAATACAAAGGAAGAGTTTTGTCTGTGAAGAGAAAGATGATGATACTGAATTATGTGAAGAAGAAGAACCAGAATTCAAGACAGGAAACCATGCTTCTATGATGGCTACGATTGAAAATTCAGAACCCTCGATCAGAAAAGATATAGATAATCAGATTATTGCTAATGGTGATCCAAAGATTCAACTTAAGGATGATTTTTCAAAGATTGAGAATAAATGCAAGAGATGCAATAAGTGGAAGGAAATGGTGGAAGAATCATTAGAATATGTTTATGAGCTTGAAGAAGAAATTGAACAACTAGAAGAACTAGTGAAAGTTCAGTCTTCAATCCTTGAAAGCACAGATGACGTTGTGGAACTAGAGCTTAGAATTGAAGAACAAGCAAAGGTCATCAATGACCTCACATCCAGACTGGAAGAAAAATCCAAGACTGTTGAGGGTCTTGAGGAGAAAGTTGTAACCCTTAGGAGAAAACTAGAGACTGAATCAATTTCAAATGAATCAAGGAAGAAAATACAGTTTAGAAGATTCTCAAATGCAGAATTACTGGCAAGATCCAAGTGTGGTTTAGATGGAGTAGGAGAAATCTTGAGTGATCAAAGAACCGCTTGCATAGGAAAGAGTGGAATTGGATGTGAAGCTGAGACATCAATAGCTGGAAGAAAAGAGAGCCAAAAGAAAGACAAAATGAAAGTTGGACATGTTGAAACATTGCCTGAAATGCTGAAAAAGGAACCCTCAATCCAAACAAAAAGGAGAACTGAAAATTATCCTCAAACATTCAGAAATGACAGACATTCCAACTATTCTCCCAAGGAAGAAGGTATGAGGAGAAATTTAAGTGAGAAGACATTTCCTCTCATGAAGTGTCAGTTCTGTGGCTATCTGGGCCATACCATGTCATATTGCGAAGAGGCAAGGAGATACTTGAATGGGGAAGATCTGGGACGTCAACAAAGGAGACTGACTTCATATCCTCCTTCTTGTAGAAGAAAAAATTTCTATGGATACTGTTTTCATTGTTCTAACTTTAGTCATAAGGATGTTAATTGCAGGAAGATAAAGGACATGAACACCTCATACCGGAGCTTGAGACAAGTGAAACCTCATCAATAGGATTGTGTTTCTCTTACAAACAGGTTTTCCCCTCTCTAAGAAGACTTCGACTATTAAGAACCAATGTACACGGATGAGATAATTAAAAGGCCATTAGTGCTTTATACTCGATCAAATTTCTCATGGAAATAAAGAAAGAAAATTGAGAAATCCAACCTTGTAGTGGTGTCCCTCAAAGCTACAAAAAGCAACAATACCTGGATTCTGGATAGCGGATGTTCATCTCATATGACAGGAAATGTTGGTCTATTAACAAACATTGAAAAGAAGGTTGATGGAATAGTAAGGTTTGGTAATGATGGTTCTTTGAAGATTAAAGGAAGTGGGAATACTGCTCACACCAATGGAGAGATGAAGAAGCCTGAAGTTCTTTATGTGGACGGTCTACGCCACAATCTCCTTAGTGTAAGTCAACTCTGTGACTCTAGGATCACAGTAACTTTCAATAAAAAAGGATGCACTATAAAGGGGAAAATAGGGAACTCTCTTATGAAAGGCTATAGAACAGATGGAAACTTATACCAAGTTGACAACAAAGTAAACTCCTGCTATTTGTCTGTTGAGGAAGAAAACAACCTCTGGCATCGAAGGCTGGGGCACATTAACCAACGAGACATGGAAAAGATATCCAAGCTGAATATTGTCATGGATATTCCCATTTTGAAGCATGAATGTGAAAAGCCCTATGATGCTTGCATCCGTGGGAATCTGGTCTGTAGTTATTATTGACCAAAGAAGAAAAGGGCATCACATCTTCATGATCTCATCCATACAGACGTATGTGGCCCGATAAATGTTGCTGGAACTAATGGAGAGAGGTACTTCGTCCTTTTCATTGACGATTATAGTAGAATGGCTTGTGTTATGGTGATTCACAGGAAACTACATGTTCTTGATTGCATGAAAACTTATCATCGGATTACCGAAAATGATACTGGACAGACAATAAAAGTCTTGTGATCTGACAATGGAGGTGAATACACGTCCATTGAGTTTGTGAATTACCTAGAAAAACATGGAATACAGGAATTGGAGTTTGGTTTGTGTTTGTTGTCAATCCTCAGTGGAAGTTCAGAATGTGTGCCAGCAAAGTGATCATACAGTTCAAGCAGACAACAGTATTCAAGTTGGCGCTATTTCCCAGTATTTGCCAAATTTTTGGGCCTCAAAATTAGAAAATGAAGACATGGATTGTCTGCAAAATGAGGTGCGCACAAAGAGGAAGTGGTGCACGGAAAATAAGGGTTGTGCATGAAATACTTGAGCTGGGTGCAAAAAACAGCGTGGTGCACGAAATAGCGGAGCGATGTTTTTCGCACAAATAGTGTTTCGGAATCAAAACATTGAAAAATGGAAAAGGCATGGGCTGTGCGAAATATTTGGAGAGGTGCGTGGAAAATGATACATGCGCAAAACATTACGTTCCAGATGAGAGGTTTTCGCGCCAAAGGGGATTTTGCGCGCGGGGGTCTCAGACACCTATAAATATGAGGTGACCCCCTTCATTCCGTACGGTTGAAGACTTAGAGAAGATTTGATGTCTGATGCGCGAAAAAGGATAGCGTAAAGGGGTTTGCGCGAAATATTCGGTATTGCACAGAAAACTTTGAGATTCACGAAAAATGAAGAGTTTCACGTAAAAATTGGGTTCTCCCATAAAAGATTCAGTTGCGCGAAAAATGGGGTTTTTGCACGAAGTATTTTTCCGCGTGAAAAGTAAAGTTTGTGCGCAATAGGAAGGTTTTGTGCACAAGGGGTTGGTGTTGCACGCAATTGTCAGTGAAGTTTGTCTGCACGTTCTGGTTATTCGGTTCAGTGGTTCTGTGTGTTCTAGTGTATCTATTCCGGACATCGATGCAAGCAGAGTCTCGTGCTGAGCAGAGGCAAAGACTTCAATGCAAATATATTGAAGAGACCTTCACGTCTATAAACTGAGTGAGACTTCACCAAGGGAAGTGAGCCAGGGGGAGTCAACGGGAGTGACCCGAGGGAAGCAGTGAGCTATCCCTGAACCTTTGTAAAGGCAGTGAGCCTGGGACATAGTGATTATTCCCGAACCATTGTAATCCACATCTAGTGAAGATTAGTGGAATTTGGTACAACCGACAACCTATCTGCGTATGCTCCTTTGACGTAGCCCTTAGTGGTGAACCAGGTAAAAACTGTTGTGTCTTCTCTTTGCATGTGAATTTCTGCTTTCTAATCTTATCCATCATACAAGATTCACAAGTTCCTACCAACATAGGAACAAGATCCTATACTTTAAAATAAAAATTTGTCACCCTGATTCACCCCTCCCCTCTTAGGGTGTCCCGGGGTCCTATAAATCCCTCATTTTTATTGTTTTCCAATTCCAATATGAGTTATTATACTTGATTAATGATTATTTATCACTTTCTATATTATACATCATAGTTGGAGTTAGGAACACCATTTTTTAGGACACCAAGATACAATTTTGGTGCATACCATCTCATGTTGTAAAATTTACTACCCACCGATGTAATTATATAAATTATTCAATTAACTAATCAATTTCATAATATTATAATTTTGAAAGTTAGTCACAAAATATTTTAGCAAATTTCACTTGTCATTTCAAATTTTATGGCTACCATACTAGGCTATATTAGACTAGATTTATAGATACTGAATTTTTGGGATTAATGATGGCATGGTAGTATTGCCCCTCGTAATCTTTTATATTTTTGAGTTAACCAACCCAATAGAGTCAAGTGGAATTTTTTATTTTTCCAAAATATTACATTTCCACCTTGACATCCAATATCACTTCATTTCATAAAGCTGATGGGAAGGAATCATGTCAAATGGACACAATAGTATACACATTATCTTGACATATGGGATAGACATGCATCATCTTGTATCGAGGCCGTGTGTATGATGTGATTCCATCTATCACAATATCTTGATTATGATCCAAGGTATATACCAAATTATATACTATATCTTACACCACATCTAAGAGGGATTCCATATCTAGTAATTCAATAACTTTACAATTGTTTTTTTTGTTGAGCATTTTTTAATTCAATTTGAATATCTTTATATCATACATGAATACAACATATTATCCACATGTCTGATCTTGATAAGGGTGTGGTATTTAGTCAGGAATCATACCATGCTATAGAATAGACCATTATGTCATCATATCATGTTCTATATATTAGTATCTTCAATCATCCACCTTTGGGAGATGATGTTACTATATTGGGAGAGGAGGTTCCTTCTCAAGAACCTTCTCTGGAAGATTCTAGTGTTGTCAGCATATATATAGTTTTCACCTAGTATATATGATCTGAGTACGTATCAATATTCATTTCCCATGCCTCCATATTTTTTATTCGAGACTTCAGGGGGCTTATTGTTCCTTCATCAAACAGACTATCCTTTCACTTATGCAATGGGAGAAGGATCAGGTGAATATCTTAGTATCCTGATGACACCTCCTCCTAATGAGTCATAGATAAATGAGCAGATATTCTAGGTTACTACACATGAAGAAGATCCCCCTTTATCTTATAATAGTCCACCCCAGCACAGAGGATGTAAATATCAATATGAGCATCCCATTAACACACCATATTGGGGGGTGAGACCTCATCATACATGTTGATTGTACTCATTGAATTATTTGTTTTATATTGACTTAAAGGATTTGAAACAAAAAAATTTTCTATCATTTATATTATTGTATATCTATATTAAAGTGATAATATTAAACATAAATCAATTTTATTATTACATTCATGTAGTAAAAAACAAGAAAAAAATTGTATACCAAGCTTTGTGATAGCCTTCTTCGTAGCTTAATCATGAAAAGTATTTCCCACATTATTGGGATTTTCATGGAGTCACTATTCTAGTATAATATAGCTAACCGTTATTATCTTACCTCAGATAGATGAGTTCACGGTGATAGTAGGAAATATATTATAGTCTAAAATAATTAAAATGTTTTGAAAATTAAAATGAAAATATAACTAATAACTATAGTGTATACCTATAGTTTAATGTGGATGGACATGTATTCCTGAATAAACCACCACTAAAGGAAGTGTTTGAGTGTTTAGATAAATAAAATCACATCTCAAGTTACATCGATCCTTTTGATATTTCATTTTATATCATGGTCATTATGAATTATTTATCATGTTTTATATCTTATCTAAAGTACCTTTATATTCTATATTTAATGTTTAATGGAATTTAGTCCAAAAATAATATATATAATTAGAAATTATTATTTCTAAATAGAGAAGAAATAATTATATTATAAATATCTTATATATATCATTTACATGTGAAAATAGTTATTATAAAATGAAATGTATAAAATCATGATCGTTTTTAGAAGGACTCAAAAAAAATATTTAATATAGGCTAATTTTCTATATAGTATCTTACTATAAGGTAAGTTAAATTTCTTTAAGTTAATATAGGTTAAATATAAATTTTATTAAGTTATTATATGGTAACTAAAAATTTCATTAAGTTACTATAGGGTAACTTGAAGTTTCCTTAATTTTTTATAAGGTAACATGAAATAACATTATGTTAATATAGGGTAACTAGAAATTTACATAAGTTTATATAAGGTAACTATAAATTTCTGTAAGTTTCTATAGGGTAACTAAACATTTCCTTAAGTTACTATATGGTGATAGAAAATTTTCTTAAGTTACTGTAGGGTAACTGGAAATTTCCTTAATTTACCATAAGATAAATAGAAATTTCATTAAGTTACTATAAGGAAATAGGAAAATTCACTATGTTATTATAGGGTAACTAGAAATTTTCATAAGTTTCAATATGGTAATTGAAAATTTACACAATTTACAATATTTTATCTTACTATAGGGTAACTTATTATAGGGAATGCTATTATAGTTTAAGTTACTAAAGGGTAACATAATATAGGGTCAGTTTCTATAAGTTAGGTTTCTATATGGTAATTTTCTACAGGGTAAGTTTCTACAGGGTAACTTGATACATGGTAAGTTTGTGTAGGGTAAGTTTCTACAGGGTAAGTTTCTATAGGGAAACTTGCTATAGGGGAAGTTACTACTGAGTAATATGACATAAAGAACTTTCTAAATATTATATAAATTATTAATAACATGTTTTAAGGGAAATGAGAACTATTTCATTCCTTGTATAGTTATAAATTCATCTAAATAAGATCCATCACCTTCTCCCCCATCTCAAGGTGAAATCTCTCTCATTTCACATTATAGAAAATATTATTATTAATAATAATGCTATTATTACAATTTATTATACAATTAATAATTACTTAAAATAATCATAATAGTAATGTTTACTTGTATATATATATATAATTAGATATAAAATACACACACACACACACACACACACAGATATATATATATGTATATATATTGGGTTTGGGAAAACGTGTTTGGGACTCTAATTCTTTTTCCAATTTTTTTTAGAAAAGGTGTTAAGGGCCTTAACATCTTTGGCCCTTACCGAAAAATCTAAAAGGCCTGAAAACCCTTAACGTATTTCAATATTATTTTTCAAAAATATTTTAACTGAGGATTATTTCTAAAAAAATAAAAAAAACTTATAAAAAAACCCTCCATTCATAGAATCAAACCCCACTCTTCCCTATCTTCTCCTCCTATGCATACTAGCCCATTTACCACCTCAGTTTTCAACCACTTCTCATTGGAAATCTAGTGATTGATGATATATGAAATATAAGTTGGTGATATATTCTTACAGGATTGCATGTGTCGCATTCATGATGGTTTGTATTGGAATTATAGTGATTGGTGGGAAGATGGTTCTGATTTAGTGGATTTTGGTGATATTTTCAACAATGTAAACATGATGAATTCTATTCTTTATTTTTTTATATAGTGTATGTGATATTATTAGGTGACTTTATTGTATCAGAGTTGTGATTATCATGATATTAATTACATTCATTTATTTAAATTACATGTTTTATTTCCAATAAAATTATTTTTAGTTGGATTTTTATTTATGAAATTATATTTGGGACTTATTTAATTTTCTTTAGGGTATGCAAACAATTTTTTTCTCATTCATGTGATACCTAATATGTAATCATGGGCAGAAAAATGTCAAAGAATGTATTTTTTCAAAACTCGATCACGTGCGTGAGATGATTATAAGTTTCATGTGAGTGAATTTTAAATAAATATATATATAAATTCAAAAATTAATACTGTTTGTGCCTCATTTTAAAAATGTGTGAGTGATACCTAAAAAATGAACTTATGAAAGTGAAGATAACATAGATAAATACTTTAACATTCTGAAAAATGGTTCATTGTATTTCACCAAATGATTTATCACTGAAATGTCTCACAAATTATTTATAGATTCATAGAATAGGACTTTGAATAATTTGTGATAAATGTTAGAGTACTTCATAACATCATATAATGATACTTGATGGTATTTTGATTAAATTTTTAATTGATGATAACTGGATAATTAAATATTCAAATATTGGAATAAAATAATTAGAATCAAATGAACTTGAATGGAAGTAACAAATCTAAATCTTCCATCTCTTCCTACTTCCATCTAGATTAGTTTTAGATAATTTTAGTAGTTATTTATTTTTTAAATTTTTAGTTTTAAATTACATTAAAATATCCATCGATCTAAACATTCTTTAAGAGAATAACACTAGTTTCTATATATATTCTTTTTATGCGAATGACCCTACTTCCACTACTACAATAATTTTAGGTTTATATATTATAAATTTAGTTTTTCATGAGAGCGAATACCAATATCTTCTTTTCGTTTCAAAAAAACCAACTAAATATTATAGAGAAACATTGTTGCACTTTCCAACTTAAATTTATTATTTCAGTTTAAAATTTTACCCACTAATACTATTAACAAATCTAAGAACATGAACATCACATTGAAGGTATTAGGAATGCAACAGAAGCCCCAAAAGTGGTATTTTAAAAAAATTCACCGAAGTACAACATGAACTCATTGACGTCAGTGAATCGATGCTTGTTTTAAGAAGAGGATCTCATGTGAAGAGTTTTAAGCACAAAATAAAAGTGTAAAATACTAGTTTTAGATCTGAAGTTGTACACAATGCCTTCTTGTAATTGGTGATCACTTCTCAAATAATCTGAAGCTGAATTCCTCTAGATCATCCACACATGATTCAAAAATATTTGGGAGCACTGATTATCGATGTCTGGGTGGTAACGCAAAATTTTGACGACGCCATCGATGTTCTGATGATCACCACATCGCCTAGCTTGCAATGCATGAGAGAGATCTTGATCTAAGCTACTGGATCCAGAGTCTCTCTCTCTAGAATGAAAGAGAGAGGAGTAGAGAGAGAGTGTCTGTGAATAGTCTATGGAAAACTCTTTTCCTTCTCTATTTTATAGAGTGAAATAGAATTACCCAGAAATTTCTGCATGCCCCCAAGTAATTAGCACACTATATAATTAATATTTTGACTACTGAACTAAGTCATAAATATTATTTATTATTATTACCAATTTTTTTAATATAATAAATATATTACGTGATAATACCCAAGCCATTAACTCAGCTTATACTCCCATAAATAGTAAACGAGCCTTGAATATTTTAATCTAACATTCGTTCATTTAATATTTTTATGTATTTAATTTAAAATTTTAAGTAAATTTAATAAATAAATTCAATTCCCATTATTTTTAACATGAATAATATAAATTTATTTATTTAATTGGTGATCATTTATCCTTGAAAAAATCTTGGACCCCAGTTGTGTGGCCCACTATGTCCAAAACTTCTATTCAACTAAATAGGGCATATTCTTGAATATGCTATTGTGTGTTACCCTCTAGGCCCTTATCTCGATAGTAGTGAACACTATTCATATACTAATAATGGGATCTAGAAACCCATCATAGCCCCTAAAAAGATAAGTATTTTCATAGTAGTGAAAACCAACCCATGAACACGTACTGTGTAATATAATATCTTTGTCTTTAATATCTCATAAAGTAGGTCACACACCTATGTCATCAACCTTTTCTTGATTTATTATTTATTGATATAACTAGATGGACTTACCCTCGACTTCCATGTCCATGGTCTTATGAAGGTACTACCATCCAGATCAACATGGCATGACATATATTACTTTCATAACCCGAAAGAGACAAATCATTTCTTGACCATTCAACCAATGTAATGCCACCAATGACGCACCCAACACAAACTAGATTTCCATGATTTCAATATCATGGTTTTAATCTTACATCAAAGTACAAAATAAAATGGCATACATTGGTAAGGAACTCAAGTCAGGAGACCATTACACAAGATCGTAGATAGGAACATCCAATGACACCCATAACTTGTGGTGTTCCTATTGGTGGGTCTGTCCTCATGATCTCGCAACTAGATATCACCAAGTGTGAAATTCATGAGAAAAATTATCAATGCTTATAAGATCCCAACACTTGATTGTCAAACATCTACTATGTCCAATCAGTAAGATGTACCTGAACCATAGGACCTTTTTTTAAGATTAATTTCATAGTATCTCGAGGTTACCATTATATCTTGGGATCTTATATAACCTTTCAATATGACAATTAATCTATGGAAATTACCATTTCAATAGTGGCTTCATAAATATCTACATTATAATAGTGATAATACATCATGTATATCTAACTTTATACATGATATAGTAATCAAAATCACTACAAAGTTGGGTTTAGGGAACCAAATATTTCAACACTCCCACTTGCACTAGAGACAACTTTCTAACCAAACTTGCTAGATACTCACATGATAAATATAATGTTTCTATTGAGTAATGAATTTAGTTGTTGGGCCTTCCATGATTCTGTTGTGTGGCATATCTAATATATGCGACCTCATCTCCTTGAGTAAAACTTATCAAGAGATGGTATCCCTGAGTGTATACCTTTTTTCCACTATCAAAACTTGACATATTGGATAGTAAGAATATCATAATTTACATTATGATAATACTTTTATTACTAGGTGTGATTCCAAGAACAAGAACAAAGCATTTCATTTATTTACTTCTTATGTGCCCTAGAAGATTCAACGTACTCAGTATTTGTAGGTATGGCTACCACATTCTTTTATGAGCTTGTCTCGCTCATCACCTTATCCTAACTACAATAAAAGATCTCATTTATCTAAGGAATACTAGTTTGTATCCCCTAAAACTAGTATCCTTTCTTATCCACTTTACAGGTACTTATATTTTTTAATTTCTAAAGTACAATAAGATAGTTCTGACTGCTTCACTTACAATTCTCATAGATATAATTGATATCTTCTTACAATAAAGCATATCCCGGCAATATAATTTTTTTTATACATATCATGTCATATGTGATTGATTTATTTCTTAAGCATATGGAATTAAAATCACCACATTTATCTCCTCCCATGTCCCATACATGTCAACCTGGAGAGAATTATTCCATTTGACATATGTAACAATTCTCTCTTAAATTGTTCCATCTTATATTTCTCAATAACATTTCATTATATATACGATTGACTAGGCCCTAGAAACCATTAAATCTACCTCATTAGATATTGTTCCTTAGAACTTAGGTTGCTACTTTAAGTCAATAACTGGAGAATAAATTTCATCATGGTCTTAACTAACTTGAAGACCAATATTCATTTTCCATATGTTGTTGAACATATTATACTTGGAAAACCTTGGCGCTCCTACTAACCTTTGGTAGACACATGGTAAGCATTCACTACAATTGTATATTCTATGATCTTGTTTCTTACTTCAATCCTAAATTGGGTTTTAGTAACTTGCAACCTTTCTTATCATTACATCTCATGAACACCCCTTTCTAGTTTCATCGTATAGACACCTTCCATGATTAATGGTTATGACATTAAATGCCTAATAATATGATCATGGAAATTAGCTATGATAAGTAAAATTCTAATGGATTTAGGCATACCAAATTGGTATTACCAATCAATCCATATTGTACCACTATTGTACCATCCATGTATCAAATCACTTGAATACCCACCATAGTATTTAATTTATAGGCCCCTTTTTAATTAGATACATGGAATCCATTATTTAATTTTAACCGGTCTTGTAAATCTCAAATAATTTCCATATACCGCTTACTTGTAGGAAATAGTATTCGTAATGAATAATAGATCACCAAATGTGGTGAATACAAAAACCATCACAATGGTTTTATCTTTCCTACACAATATGTGTATCTAGAACATAATTTGTTTCACATTCACTTGTGGAACATGTTCCTAGGCCAACTATTTGTGAATATCTAGCATTAACTATACCCAAGTCAATATAGCTCCCAATATCTCTAATAGAGATGTACACCCTTACATATAAGTGTAGTCTATCACTTGACTACCACTTTTCTATCTTAGGTATTTATGTAACATCCTAAGTAATCATTAGGACAATTACAATAGATGCACAATGTGTTTGTTCCTAATGCTAATTTTTTATGTCCTAACAAAATCTTTGAATCCAAAAACATGTCCTTATGAAATAATTAATTTCCATCATACTATAAATTGTATAATATCCATTTTTATAATAGTTGGAATAATTTATAGAATATTTCCATTATTTGTGAAGTATGTTATAAAATATAATAGAAGTTATTGTAGGTTGTAACATTGATACTTATTACATCATAAACATGATGTATAAAATTTATGTTTAGGGATTACTTGAGGATACATTTTTTATCAATGTTAACATATAATACATCATCATCGATCCTCCTCATTAACATCAATTTCATGATGTAGATAAGGTAATGTGCGTTTATGAATTACTCCACACTACATTATCATGATTGATGAATGCTTGGTGAAGAAATTCTTCAACATTTCATCCCAAAGAAACTTATATCTATTGTCCATGCTTATACTTCACTATCACATTCCTTAATAACTTAAAGGAATATTATGAAGTAACTTTACTACTAGATTTCCCTTGGGATAGTTTTTTCTCACTTGATGAACTAATTCCAAAAGCCTTGTGGCATACCTTTATTTCTAAAGGTTTATTTTTCCAAACTAAAGACATTGATAATAAAAAAGGTGTTTAGTTCTGCTGAACCTAAATACCATAATATGTATAAACTTGATTTCCACGTTTAGTTTTACTTGAAAATAATTATCTTGCCATAACTGGGTATAAGTCTTACATTTTTATATTCATCACTTATTTCCTATGAATCATGTATCAGTGAAATATTTGTTGAGTATGATATACCAGAAACAAAATTCATTTTGAAACCTAGAATAATGCCTCCTTATGTCCAAAAGGACACCTGAGATGAATGTTTTTAGTTATACTCAATAATAGTTATACATGAATCTTTCACTTGGCAATAAATAATTCATGTACTTCTCACCACTGGCCTAGGTATCACCCTTTCTTAGCCACTTAGAGAATACACCTGACTTCTAGTAATGTTTATGTACTCACTTGGTTACTATATTTTAATACACATATGTGAAAGGAATATTGTATTTAATACGAAAGTAGTAAAACTGAAACATTACAATTTACTTTGATGAATAAACCTGAAGAAGAAGCAGTAACTTGCTTCTTTAATTCACTTTATTGAATTTAAACTTCCATTGTTTTATTTTATGATATGTGATGAAAATAAAATCTTGTTAATACCCTATTTCCGACGCTTTCACCAGGGCGCGCACATCCGTCTGCGGAGGACGCACTGCTTGTTGCCCCGCATTCCCTCTTTCCAAAGGCGTGCGACATCCGCTCCTTATTTAGGGACGTCTGCTCCTTGATCGAAACCGGGATGATGGGATGTCGATTCTTCCTTCTGTGGATTCCTCCTCAGAACTCGTCACCTAGTCCGGGTCTCCCTCATAGATTTAATACATTGTTTGTGAAAATCTTCCCAATGCCATGTTTCCATGGACGCCGGTTAATTACACAGCTTATGTCAGGACATTCCAAAGGGTCCAGTCAGAGCTGCAACCTTCAGTCGGAAGAGTAGTCACGTCGAGGCATCAGTAGCGTGTCTATATGATAGAGAACTGGCGTGTCTGTCTTTTGTCCCTTGTCATGGGGCTTCTCGAGGGCGTGGAAGCCCGAGGAATCCCACATCGAGCGTGGGGAATCATATTCGCTAGGTATATATCTAAGGTTTTCCTCAGCTTCCCATGTTTGACATAGGGTATCCTGCAGGTTTAACATCTAGCGGAGACAGTTACGCCAAGGGCATGCCATCCGTGGTTTTCCTCAGGTATCTCATGTTTATCACGAGGTAGGTCGCAAGTTTAACGTCCAGTGGAGACGGTTACGCCAAGGGCGTGCCATCCGAGGTTTTCCTCAGGCATCTCATATTTATCAAGAGGTAGGTCGCAAGTTTAACGTCCAGTGGAGACGGGTCGGCCTGATCAAAACACTAGCTGGAGTGAATCAAATTGACGAATTTCCCTTGAAGGGATGCCGATATCGGGGCCAACCCATGGGCGTCTTCTTAAATGGTGTGAAGAGGAGCGGAATGACATGATATCGCCGAGATATGAAGGTCCAGGTGAGAATCAGGGTGGATGATGGGTAGGTGGATGAAGCGGAGGGGGACTGAGATGGGACTATCGCAAGGGTGACAGTGAAGTTGGACTTGAGCCTCGAAGAGACCTCCTACATATTCCCGTGGCAGGGAATCAAAGTCCGCGTAGTTTGGGATGGTACCGGCGAGCTGACGTGAAGGTGGACCTTGGTCCGATGGGCATTGTCAACGAACCGACGTGAAGGCAAACCCGGGGGGTCCGCTGGTGGTGGGATTGAACCTTGTGAAGGCTTCCTATGTATCATGCCTTTACATGGATCAAAGTCTCCATAGTTCGGATGGAATGTGGAATACAGTTTAACGTCATGCGGGACGGGGGTGAAACGACATGAGTGAGGTCAGAATGACCGGGTGATGGGCTTGAACCTTATGGAGGCTTCCTACATACCATGAATTTACATGGATCAAAGACCACGTAGTTTAGGATTGTGTGTCGGCGAAACGATGCGAGCAAGGACCTTGGTCCAGATGGTTTGGGGCTTACACACTAGGCTTCCCGGGTGTTGATGAACTGATGCGAAGAAGGTCGGAATGACCAACGGGTGGTGGGCTTGAACCTCTTGGAGGATTCCTATGTACCATGCCTTAACATGGATCAAAGTCCTCATAGTTCAAATGGTTTTATCGGTGAACCGACGTCCACTAGTGGTGGGCTTGAACCTCGTGAAGGCTTCTTACATACCATTCCTTGACATGGATCAAAGTCCTCGTAGTTCAGAGGGTGGGTGTTGGTGAACCGACGTGAGTAAGGGACCTTGGTCCGATGGGATATGGTCTTGAATCTCAGGGAGGCTTCCTACGTACCATGCCTTGACATGGATCAAATTCCCCGTAGTTCGGGTGGTCACAACGGCTTGCCGTCAGACTGGAATGCAGTTTAAAGTCATACTGGATGAAGGTGGAACTCGACGTGAATAAATTACGGGTGGGCTTGAACCTTGTAGAGGCTTCCTACGTACCATGTCATGACATGGATCAAAGTCCTCGTAGTTCAAATTGGGTGTGCAGTTTAATGTAATGCAGGATGAAGGCATACAGTTTAACGTCATGCTGGACGAGGGAATACAGTTTAACGTCATGCTGGACGAGGGCATACATTTTAACGTCATGCTGGACGAGGGCATACAATTTAACGTCATTCTAGACGAGGGCATTGCCATGGCCGATGCTCACTCTAAGCCCACGTGAGTCATGCTCGGTGTGAGAAACAAGAGGTAGCAGGGAACTGACTATCACGTCGCGAAGGGTGCGTCCGTGAGAAGCGAAGAGGTGCTTACGTGTTAGGCAGCCCATGGTGCTGGGACTTACTCCAGGATGGAGGCCCGAAGTGCGGCAAAGCGCAGTGAGAGAGGGATTTGGGACCAATTATGGGAGGTGCCTCGTTCCCTATCGCGCCCTCCGCTAACCTTGGCAGTGGGGAAATACATAGGTGCATGGGTGCTACCTTCCGCAAGAGGGGCTAGGGGCTTACACCAAGGTGGTTTCCCTTCTCGCATGGAAATAAGATACTCCGAGAAGAAGGATATCATCCCTTGTGGAGGGGGTGACCCCGTCTCTGTGGAGACGGGTGACGTAAAAAATGTACGAGCTGGGGGGACCCTGCGTGCGAGGCACGGGGCCGAATCACATTATAACATCATGTGTTGAGGATGAGGTGCTTGGAAGTTTAACGTCCTACAGCTCGGATGAGGTGGGTTTACTCCACACCCCTAGTACTTACATAACTGGTACCCTCTATTCCTTGGGGGAGGGAAGGTACTGGAAAAGCCATGGTAAAAGGGGATCGCAGAGTGAACCATCGAGGGGTCCACGTTAGCATGGCTATGCGAAGAAGAAATAGCCGTTAGCGTGCCTATGCGAAGAAGCATTAGGCGAATCAACGATACGGGTGATGTTGTCCGTGGTACTTTGAAATAACATCATGCAAACCTGGAGGGTCGCACGGGAAGAGGAATTTCCAAGTGAAGGACTGTTCTTCGCGAAGTGGAGTGCCTTGGCCTTAGCATGGGGAAGAGGTGTGAATGGGGGTGCTTCGTGAAGTGGAATAGTATTCATGGAGCACTGCCTCATGAAGCAGAGGTGCCTCGCGAAGCAAGGTGCTGCGAGGCAGTGTGCTTCGCGATATGCAGCGACCCTGCCTTGGCATGGGGATCACTAGTACAGGATGAGTGTTTCGCGAAGCATAAATGCTCTGTGGTTGCCCGGGTTCCCTTGCGAATCCCCTTCCTCCACGAATGCCCTTAGGCTTTGCAAAGGGAATCCCACTCGGAATAGGGGATCAAAATGAGACAAGGCAAAGTCATCTCGTGAAGTAAAAATACCTCACGGAGCTCATGATTCCTGGGGCGAAGGGTGCTTTGCGATTCGGGAGTTGAGAAGCCGAAAGGTCAGATTGTCTGTCCTTTGGGATCAGGGGGAACCCAGTATTTATAGGCAAGGGGCACCGTGAAGTAGAGCTCACACAGCGCGAAGGGGCGGCGGGTGCTTCGCAGCGGGCTCGCAAACGTCAGGGCGTTCACAGAGCGTTACCGCCTCCTGTGCTTCGTGGCGGGCTCGCGAACGTCAGGGCGTTCGCGGAGCGTTACCGCCTCATGTGCTTCGTGGTGGGCTCACGAACGTCAGGGCATTCGTGGAGCATTACCGTCTCCTGTGCTTCGCAGCGGGCTTGATGCTTGGTGGGTGCTTCACGCCAGAGCTTCGCGAGGCAGCGCACGAGGCTTCTTTTCCGTCCCTTCTTTGTGTGCAAGATTTTGGCGCCAAAAAATTCCCCCCCTCATACTTGGAGCCGCGGAGGGACGAAGGGTCGAAGTCTGAGGGAAAATCACCAAAATTATCGGCGGTTCACGATGCGGTCTCGTGAAGGGGCCCACCGTGCTGCCAGTGGCCACGCGGTCCGGACGCCCTGCAATGCTCCGCGCGGGCGGGACGCACTGTGAAGCTCTGGGGTCACCTCCTATAAATAGAGGGGCTGAACGCTATTTTTTCCTCTCGCTAATCTTGTCCTATTACGCTCTCGACTTCACGAAGCTCCGTGTACTCCGCGTCTGCTCTTTGCGAATATAGCTTCGTGGCGAACCGCGAGTCTCCGACTCCACGACCACGCCAAGCGAACTTCTGTTTTTCTGGACAAGGCCAGACTCCGCGGTTTGGTTTTGCGGCCGAGCTTTGCGAGAAATCTTCATGAGCAAGCTTCGCGATCGGGCCTGAAGAAATTCGTTTCTGTGCCGAAACCGAAAATGGCCCACTGAGAAGCTGTGTTAGGGGTGCTTGCAGACGCCGCCCTGAGGGATGAGATGGCCAACTATCTGGGCCTTAGGGAGATGGTCCGAAGCCACTCGGATCATACCTCTTTGATAGAACTACTATTGGAGGGTCAGAAGAACTATCCGCAGTGTAAGAAACTTCCCTTGTATGGCTTCGTGCTGAGGGATGACGTCTTCATCCCTGAGGCGAGTAGGGACGAACCAGCTTGCTGGTTCAGGAGCACGCCATGCCAGTACCAGTGGTTCAGGGCGGCCGATGGTCATGCGTGGGAGGATTTTACACCCATCACTACTGACTGTCTCTACAACCATGTGAACAATATTTACGGGAAGCCACTGCAATCAGAGACATCCCCTCCTTTGTACCGTACCATGCTGAAGGCGGCGTTGCAGGATCCGAAGAAGGGGTGGTCCGATGAGTGGGACTTGCGCCAAGGTGGAAACTTCACCAATGACTGGGCATGGACCTAATGGGTAGGCGCCTCATGTGAGGAGTTTGGGGTCGAACTGAGGAGAGTGGGTTTGTATGAGGTGACATGGGCCTCCCAATTCCACATTTACCAATCGAAACAGCTGATGCCGGAGCTGCTGAGCAGATGGTCATCTAGGACCAATACGTTTCACCTGAACCATGGGGAGGTGGCCATTAGCCTATGGGATGTCCACCAGATTTCGAGGGTTCCGATCTTGGGGGCCATGTATGATGAGTTACTCCCTGTCATGAGCGCATGGGAGGATATGGAGCAGATTCCATGACTGGCATCGGTGCTGATGGCACTGGTCCCTGGAGAGGACAAGGAAGCGGTGAGAGATGTCCACTTTAAGAAGTGGTTCAAGCAGTTCCTGAATTTCCCGGAAAATCGAGAGTTCCCTCCGAGGCCTCGAACTTGTCCGAAGGCAGCTCAACGGGGTAAGGAGAACTTGTATTGGCGGGTCTTGGAGGACAGCTTATGGAAGACTTGGGGTTTCAGTATCAGCACTGAACAATAGCCGATAGTCAGGATGGCAGCATTCATTGCGGCCCTTATCTACGGTTGGATCCTACCGATGAGGGATACCAGCATGGGGGTGCGGCCCAGCTCATTTATCATGGCGTCCATGCTGGCCATGGGGCAGCGGGTAAATATGGGGATTCCAATGCTCGCCAAGCTGTACAAGATGTTGCGGCACGTTAGCGAGGGAAAGAAGCCGCCAAGGATATGCAGGCCCTTCCACCTCATGTATGGGTGGATTGCGGCACACATCAGGGGGATCTATGAGTATCCAAACCCTATTTTTCCGCTGGGATCAAACTTCCGCCCCTCCATTCTGAATGCAGCCGAGATCTTCCCATTTAAACTAACCGTGCCGATGGTGCTGAACCAGGTGTGGAGGGCAGATGAGTTTAACTTCCACCCATTCCCATTTCCGATGTGGATACTCACTGATGATGGGTAGGGAACGGAAGAGCACCAGGCTTATCTCCTGGACTTTCAAGGTGAAGTTTTGGTGGCACGAGTGGATCGTGAGCCGCTCTGTGA
The DNA here is from genome assembly GCA_963277665.1 of Viscum album. Classification (NCBI taxonomy): domain Eukaryota; kingdom Viridiplantae; phylum Streptophyta; class Magnoliopsida; order Santalales; family Viscaceae; genus Viscum; species Viscum album. Next base: position 361,150,409 of record OY728131.1, read on the forward strand.
ACCGTACACCCCACATCGATTTTCGAGGCAGTTCCGGTGCCTCCAGCGGCTGACCCCGCCGGTCTACTGGGAGGTGCGTCACGAGGAGCACCCGTGTGTGATGATGCAGCTGTGGATCATGTTCACGTGGGAAGACGGGAAGATGCGAATCACATTGCCTCCATCCACCGACGCTTTCAGATTGGTGAGGGAGTATGCCATTAGCTGGGAGGCTGCTTATCCAGGGGAGATGCTGAAGTAGCCAACTATTCGCGTCAGTGACGGTGGGCCTCCTCTATCCCGAGGTTGGGGTCGGAGGGCAGCAAGGGACTCTCGCGGTGGCGGGGCTGTCGTGGCAGCGTGACCCGCACCATCCGAGGGTGTGGCAGCAGCGGCGGATCCGGTGATTCCGGAAGAGCAGGGCCATCCGGAGGGGTGGCCGCCGAGGGGACTTCATAGGATATCCACTCAGGCTCCGGGGAAGCGGCTGTGTCATATCGACATGGAAGAGGATGCCGTCTTCTCGGAGGCCTGGGACATTTGGGATGTCAACCGGAAATTCCTCAGTCCACCCGAGATATGGGCGCACCTGAATCGCCTCGGGATGGAGTTACCGGGCATAGGCCTAGTTCGGGCTAGTTTCATGGCGTCTCCGGTGGAGGCAGAGCAATACTTGGATGAGCTAGAGGACTACGTTCATTCCAATGGTGTCCCACGCCCAATGACAGACTGGGTGAGGGTACTGCTGGATCAGACGGTCCCCCCACAGTTGTCAGCTACCGATCTGAGGGAGCGCTTCCCCCTGTTGGAAGAATCAGAGGACTCCTCTCGGGAGGATGGGGCTGATGGAGGGAGCCTGTTGGAGGAGGGCGAAGTCAGAGGCCAAGAATTGGATTCTGATGATTTTATAGAGGCTCTTGAGGTAGCATTCCGAACTTCTTTCCTCACGGTCCGTTCTCGGGCCATCACGAATTTCTCACCGATGTTTGAACCATGCAGGAGGAACTTGTGCGCATGCCTCGCTCTCGCCCCTTGGCGGGTGACGATGCAGGACCTTCAGAACCTGTGCCTACGGTTGCATCCAGTTCTGCGTCTGGTGGGGCCAAAGCACCCGAGGTGGCTCCTCAGAAATCTCTAGACCTTCCAATAGTATACAGAGGGCCATGCCTTGGGGTCCCGTCAGCATCGACTCAAGAGCAGCACCAGGAGATCGATCTCCGTAAGTTTCCTCTACTGGATTCATTATTGTCACATGTAGATGGTTCCAATTAACATCTGTGTCCTTTCCTATGGTATAGTTCTTCAACTGGCATGGGCTGCTGCGGCAAGGCTGATTGGGATGTCTGGCGGTATCCCTCCTAGGTTCATGCTAGTGATGGTGGATATAGTCCCACCATCTCCCCGAGTTTCTACACGCACTATCACTGGCAGGGCCACCAGCAGGTTCGTGCCTGAGGTTATTGAAGTGGAGTCTGATGATGAGGATCAATCGGCCGACCCAAGTCCCATCACACCTGCTTCGGCGCCAGATGTCATGCCGGATTCAACACCAGATGTAGATCCTACCGAGGATTTCCTGTGGGCGTATCCCGCGTACGAGCCTGCCAATCGCGCAGACTGGGATGAAACGGCCACTGACGAGGAGGATAGCAGCATAGTCTGCTGCCGATCGTGGAAGCTGATCACACACTTCATCAAGGACACCCCCTAAATGCTATGGGTGAATGAAATGGACAGACTTCGATCGCGGATATGAAAATTGTGCGCTCGGGGAGTGGATGCCCAATGTCCTCATGCGCTCATACAAGATCTCATGGCTGAGCAGATCCGGGAGTATGACCGCAGGCTCAACGTGGGCTGGCAGCGGAGGAAGGAGGCCAACACCAAGAAGCTTCAGGAGGCTAAAAGAGAGGTCCAACAGATGCAGACCTGGGCAGATGAGCACTCAGACTCTCTTAATGCACAATCTGAGATGATCTCATGGTTGAAGGCCTAGCTGGCAGAGGCAGAAGAGCATATGAGACAGTCTTCTAGAAAGATGGCTGCCATTCAGGCTGGCGTAGAAAGGGCTAGAGCCAAGGATATTGGACTACGCCCTGCCACTGCTGAGGAGGAGCGGGAGTTGAGTCGGCGACAACAAGTCTTGGACGCCACAAGCCGAAGGGTGGCAGAGTTGCAACGTTCTTTTGACGGGGTCAACCCGTCCATGGGGGGAGTCGACCCCCGAATATTGTAACAAATTACAAACCTTTTAATGGTACTTTCGCGCTTCAATTTTTTCTTGAATACCATAGCATGAACGATTTCTACTGTTTTCATTGGTTCATTACATCCCTATAATGTTGGCGGGACGTCCGACGATAATTCCCCAAGCTCACGTGGGTCAGGCCCGATGTGAGAAACAGGAGATAGTTGCCTCATCGTCCCTCACAACATGGGAGTGGAAAACAAGCTTCGGGAATCCGGGGTTTGGATAACCAGTCCGGATTTCCGGAAGGTGGGAGAGGCCTGGCTGGAGAAGGAGGTACTTAAAATAGCCGAATTACCATTTCTTTAGTGTGCTCTTATGAACGAACGGCGCAATGCCAGGGGCGCTGAAATTGGTCCGAACAGATGGAAACGAGAAGTGTGGATCACGATACCCAAGATTCAGAACACTGCGGGGATGGAGTGACAATAAAGGAAAATTGTTAACCGTGGAGGAGAAATGATATCCTTACTTAATTAGCCTAAAATGGGGACAACAAATGAGGGTCGACCGTTGACCATGTTCGAAACACGGGACCAGGTCACAAATGTTGTCGGTCAATCCTTCAGGACGTTGGCCCAGGACGGTAGGCGGACCCTAGGTAGAGCATCCATACTGTTAGGGGATCCTTCCAAACATGACCAGTCTTCCGGGACGTTGGCCCAGAACGGTAGGTGAGCCGATGCGGCATGAGACCAGGCCGTTAGGGGGTCCCTTCAGACATGAAAGGGGACGAGGGTCCGAAAAAGGGGTACGCAAAGTGTGGAATATGGAGAGATGGTTTGTCCGAACAGAATCCAACACTTAGGTAGTTACACCACCGTGGTGGGAGTACGCCAGATGGGCACATTGGTTTGGTCATGGATCCTGCCTTCTTTGGGACAGGGCCTCTCTAGCGAGGGGTCCAGACAGGGGGCCGGAAAGGGGAAGGATGGGATTAATGATTTCTATGGGCTGGACCCTAGGAAAAATACCAGGGTGTATCTACATATCCCATGAGGATGGGAATCAAGCCATATGTAGTTCTGGGAGCGTAGTTTAACATCATGCAGGACGATGAGAATCCTGGCCGTGTTGGTACACATCCTTCCAAAACTACTAAGCCCACGTGAGTCATGCTCAGTGTGGGAAACAAGTAGTGGTGGGAATTTCCCAACACAAAAAAGGACAGGTTAGGGTGGAGAGACGCTTGGTGAATACCAGCCCCATGATACTAACACGCCCATGTGGCGCACATAGATGCGCGAAGAGATAGAGCCGAATATGTTGGAATTCCACTTGAACATGAGAAAGTGGAAATGTGTGAATCGTGTCACTCGAGAATTGGATCACAATGACGGCGGTGTGAAGATAGAGGATAACTGTTAACCGTGGAGGAAACGCAGTTTCCATATTGCGTTAGCCTAGAATGGGGAAAAACAAACGAGGGTTGACCGTTGACCATGTTCGAAACACGGGACCATGTCGTAAATGTTGTCAAATATCCTTAGGGACGTTGGCCCGAAACGATTGGAGGTCCCTTAGGTCCAGAATCCATAGAAAGCCCTTAAGCCTAGTATCCATGTCATCTGAGTGTCCTTTTGGATGTGTAAGATGATGAGGATCCAAATAGCGAGCTCACGAAGCTTGGTCATGGGACGAGGGGAATGTCCCCATGAAAATTATAGAATTCGGGCTCTTTGTCAAAACACATCTGATTACGACAACGAGGCGTATTAGATAGAGGGAGCAGAGTCCTTTTCAATAGGGAGATCTTAGTTTAGGGTCATAGAATTTAGACCAAAGGGCGGGAGGAAACATGGGAGGCACACGGTGGGGTATCTCAGACACCTAACGTGAATGGGAACCGGAGGTTCCGACCACCATGTGCTTCTCGGACAATTTTAGGTCGAGGGACCATAAACAAGAGTTGATCTGGGCCCAATGAAAAATTCAAAGGCATTCCTACGTACCCCATGAGGATGGGGATCAAGCTGCACATAGTTCTTGAGGGAGTCTTAGTTTATGGTCTTAGAACTCGGACCATGAATGGGTAAGGGGAGCAGGGGACACATGGCAAGGCAGTTACAAAACCCGATGTGAATGAGGACCTAAGCCCTACTTACTATGCGTTCTATGGGGAAATGCTCGAGTCGAGGGACCGAACACGAAGGTTAGGCTGGGCCTGCAGGGAAGTGCCCGGGCGCTCCTAAATATATCATGAGGAAGATAATCAAGCCATACATAGTTCTGAAAGGTGGAACGGTAGGGTACCAGTGCTGGGGAAAAAGGGAGTGCGGGCATGACCCTTGCACCAAAAGAAGCGGAATTTGGTAAATCTTGTTTTTCCTTTAAGGTGAGTGTTTTTTTTGTGAAGCGACAGGCCTAGGGTAGCAGTCCCTGGTGTCGCCACAAGAATCAAGCCGTGATATGCATTGACAAATGGCATGGAACGTGACCAAAACTCAATGTGATGTCCTCTACAACGAGGTCATCACAATGCAGTTCCATTTTTTCATCGTGCGTCCAGGACGATAATTTCACAGTTTAGGGTCGTGTGACAGGACCAAGCATGCATTTTAACGTCATGCAGTGCAGACGTAGAAGAGGCGATGCTAGGCGGGGAATGTGCGCAGTGTCATGAAACACAATTGATGGAGACATGATCCCACATCACATTGTACGCCACTCCAAGAGGGAGACCTCAGGCCGAGGGGCCTATGTAGAGGTAAGAGGTTAAAAGAGGGGGGAGAGACTAGCTCCCCAAATGGGATAGACCCGAAGACAAGGCATCCGGGTGGTCCTACGTATCCCATGAGGATGGGAATCAAGCTGAACGTAGTTCTAGATGGATCTTAGTTTATGTTCTTAGAGATCGGACCATGAATGGTGACAACTTCCTGAGTAAGCGCAGACGTTAACCCGATCCCTAAGCCCACGTGAGTTAAACTCGGTGTGGGAAACAAGGGGGGGGGGGAATTCTTATCGCAATACTTGGGGCGTCCATCAAAGGGGAGTCGGCAGAGAGCCCCGAAGGACACCTTTAACGCGGCTTTGTCCCCGTAACATGCAGATGCGCACTGAGGAGTAGTACCAAGAGCTTCCAAACTCTACTTGGACAAGATGAAGTGAAGAAGGATGTAAATCGTGTACCCGACACTTTGGGCTTAATGGGGATTTGGCGTGGCGATGGAGAATAACTATTTACCATGGTGGAAAACGGTATCTATATCGCGTTAGCATGAAGTGGGAACAAAAAATGAGCATCGACCACTGACCGTATTAACAACGTGGGATTTTATCTATTTGTTGTCCAAAACCCTCGGGGGCGTTGGCCCGTAATGGTAGGAGAGCCCTTGGGCATAGTATCCAGGCCGTTCTTGGGGGTCCCTCCGGGTGTGAAAGATGAAGGAAGCCCTGATGAAGGGATAAAAAAAGCCTAGAAGACGGTTGTGGACATGTCCGAGTAAAGTCTGGCATTCCAGGTAATAAACCGGAGTACCCTTAGGCACATTGGTGAACCGTCAGAAAGGGTTGACGAAACAGCTCGAGAATGAGAGGCTCATAGCGTGGTTATTACAAGACCGACGTGAATGTGGTCATAATCTCGTACCACGCCATATAATCCCCTCGTGGAGGAAGGGTAAACCAAGGGCCAAGGTGGGATGAAAATTCCAGAGAGATGGGGATGGACCTGAAGCCTAGACATTCAGGTGATCCTACGTATCCCATGAGGATGGGAATCAAGCCACATATAGTTCTCTAGATGCAGTTTAACATCATGCGGGACGAGGAGGGGAGTAATATACCCCCAAACAGGGGAGGTGTACGGTACAGCGAATAAACCGATTTGAATGAGGACGTAATCCCACACCACACCATACACTCCCATAAGAGAGGACCTAGGCCGGGGGCCTGAAAAGGCCAAGGGGCCTAATGCTAAGCCTCGGTCAGGAAGGCTTGACTTGCTTGCAGTTTAACGTCTTGCAGTAAGGACGGGGCCAAGGGGCCTGAGGCTGAGCCTCAGTCAGGAAGGCCTGACTGGCTTGCAGTTTAACGTCTTACAGTAAGGATGGGGCCAAGGGGCCTGAGAAGGCCAAGGGGCCTAAGGCTAAGCCTCGGTCAGGAAGGCCTAACTAGCTTGTAGTTTAACTTCTTGCACTAAGGACGGGGCCAAGGGGCCTGAGGCTGAGCCTCAGTCAAGAAGGCCTGACTAGCTTGCAGTTTAACGTCTTGCAGTAAGGACGGGGGGAGATCTTAGTTTAAGGTCATAGATCTCGGACCATTTTTCAGTTTATCGTCTTGTAGGACGAAGATGCAGTTTAAGGTCGTGCAGGACCCTACAGTTTAAGGTCATGTCGGACAAAAAAAAGGATGCTTAGGCAAAGTACTACTTGAGGAACTTGGCATTGGTGGGAGGAGTTACGCGCTCACCATCCATGGTCACCAAAGAGTATGCCCCATTGGGGTAAACCTTATGTATGATATAAGGCCCTTCCCATTTGGGCTCTAGCTTGGGCGGTTTCCTACCAGGGATCATTGGCGCTCGAAGGGCCAACACTATGTCACCCTGTAGAAAAGAACGAAGGCGAACCTTCTTGTTGAAGGCCCTTGCTATCTTATTCTAATGCCTTTCCAGTTTGTGCAGGGCACAAAGCCTGTTCTCATCCAGTGCATCTAATTAAGCTAGATGGATTTCGGCCACCTCATCTGGCGCCTGGTGGTCATAGACTGTAGTGCATAACGATGGCAGCTGGATCTCAATGGGTAGGACGACATCAGCCCCATACACCAGGGAATATGGGGTTACCTGGGTAGAGTTGCGAGTCGTTGTCTGATAAGCCCAGAGGGCGTTGGGGAGCTTGTTCGACCAACTTTTCTTGTTCTGAACAACCATTTTCTACAGAATGTTAGAGAGGGTTTTGTTGAACACCTAGATCTACCCGTTTTATTGTGCATGATAGCGGGAGGTATGGTTTGAACGGATATTGTACTTGGAGTACAATTTTTTCAGCTCAGCTGCTCGGAAGTTGGTGCCGTTATCAGTGAGGACAGCATGAGGGACCCCAAACTGGTGAATGATATTGGAGCTCACAAATTCGACGATGGAATGGGCCTTGACCTCTTTGAGTGGAACTACCTCTGCCCACTTGGAGAAGAAATCTATAGTAGTTAGGATGAACCTACACTGGCGAGTTGTCGCTGGTGGATATGGTCCCACTACATCAAGTCCCCACACCGCAAATGGCCAAGAGTACCTGGTGGAGTGGAGGGGTTCCGGTGGCCGATGCAGGAAGTTGGAATGAACTTGTCATGCATGGAATCTATTGAAAAACTCGATACAATCATGGATCATAGAGGGCTTGAAGTACCCCAACCTCCGGATTTGATGGGACAGCTTTGGCCCAGCTTGATGGGCACCACAAGAACCGGCGTGGACCTCTTGCATAACCTGAGAAATCTCGACTCCTTGAATGCAACGGAGGAGAACGCCATCGAAGCTCTGCTTATAGAGGATCTTCTCAAGACTGGGACCACTATGGAGGGTAAATTGTAGCACACGGCGTCGGATTTGCTCGCGCTCGGCCCGATCATTTGGGAGGCAACCATTTTGGAGATACTCGACAAAAGGTTCCCTCCAGTCGGGAGTGGCTTCAACCACTGTGTCTGACGAACCCAGGACCCCTGATGTAGAGGGCCCGGCGGTGAGATGACTTACCCGCATGCCATCATTGTCCCCTTGGGTGACGGGGGCAATGACTCTCCGGTGTGCCACATGTATGATCAAATCATCTTGCTCGGGTTCCGCGAGTGACGCAGCTAAGCCGGCCAAAGCGTCAGCTCGACTGTTCTATGACCGAGGGACATGGGTGACCTCTGGCCGAGAGGAGAACTGGGCCATTAGGCAAAGGGTGCACTCCAGTAATGGCATAAGATCCGACTTCCTAATGACATAATCACCATTGACCTACTTGATTGCTATCTCGGAATCTCCTTTCACATGTAGATGGGGCACATCGATCTCAAGGGCCAACTCGAGGTCGGTGATGAGAGCCTGGTACTCTGCCTCATTGTTGGTACAGCCTTTTGACAATAGGAATGAGTATGGTAGGACGGCTTGCGCCGGGGTAATGAAGATGATACCTAGGCCCACTCTGTTGAGATTAGGATCATTGATCCTCCTACTGGTGGGGATCTGGGAGGCACCGTCGAAGTGCATTTTCCAACATGGGACAACACGATCGACTGAGAGGATCGTCTCATCAGGAAAATCCAGGTCCAGGGATTGATCCATGGAGGTTGGATGGGTAGCTAAAAAGTCTTCCAACACCTATCCTTTAATGGCCTTCTGAGGTATGAACCTGATATCAAACTGCTGTAGAATCACCGCCCACCGTGCTAGTCGGCCAGTCAACATGGGGCGGTTCAGGATGTACTTCAGTGGGTCTACCTAGGAGACCAATTGCACCTCATGGTGCTGCAGGTAATGTCGCAACTTTTTTATGGAAAAAACAAGTGCAAGGTAGCCCTTTTCGATAGGGGAGTATCTAATCTCCGTATCGAGAAGCATGCGACTGAGATAGTAGAGACTATTCTCCATACCCTCGTTATTATTCTGGGCGAGCAGTGCACTGAGGGATCATTCCAGGGCGGTCACATAAAGGACCAGTGGATTTCCGGAGACGGGTGGCATCAAAACCAGAGGTTGGAGCAGATACTGCTTGATTTCCTCGAAGGAGGTCCGACACTCTTCATCCCATTCATAGGCGGCGCCCTTCTTCATGATCCGGGAAAAGGGCTTACACTTACCATCCAGATTCGCAATGAATCGGTGTATATAGGCTAAGTGTCCTTGGAGACCTCGAAGTTCCTGAATATTTCTTGGGGGAGGCATTTGGATGATGGCCTTGATCTTCTCTGGGTCGATCTCAATGCCTCGGTATCTAACAACAAATCCAAGAAACTTCCCAGAGGTGACCCCGAAGGCACACTTTAACGGGTTCATCTTCAGGTGGCGGGAACGGAGGATACCGAACAATTTTTCAAGGTCTTTGAGATGGTCTTGGCGCTGGCGCGATTTGACCACTAGGTCATCCACGTAGCATTCCACCAGCATCCCGAGAATCGGCCTGAATATGCGATGTATGGCCCTCTGATAAGTGGCACCTTCATTTTTCAGGCCGAAGGGCATAACCTGGTAACAAAAGGTACCTTGGGGGGCCCTAAAGGTAGTTGAATCCTCGTCCTCTGGGGCCATCTGGATCTGGTTGTGCCCAGAATACCCATCCATGAAAGAGAGGCCTTGGAACCCGGTCGTAGCATCAATTAATAACTCGGTCACCGGGAAGGGAAAGTTATCCTTTGGGCAGTGATGATTGAGGTCGCGGAAGTCGATGCAGACCCTGATCTTCCAATTCTTCTTCCTAACCGACATAATGTTGGCAAGCCACTTGGGGTTTTGGAATTCCTTAACGAAGTTGGCCTTGATAAGCTTGTAAAATTCGGCCTCAACCATAGCACTGTGAGAAGGGTGCATCTTTATGGGGGGCTGCTTAAACCCGCGATGGTTTGACGGGAGGCCCAGGCGGTGAACGACTACCTGGGGATCTAGTCCTGGCATCTCGTTTTAACTCCAGGAAAACACATCACGATGTTTCTTGAGAAAGTCTACGTACCTCTACTGCTCCTCGGGGGACATGGATGCACTGATCAATGTGGGTCTCAGATCTTCCTCACTACCAAGGTTCACCTGTACCAGTTCATCAACCGTGGTAGAGACGCCTTCCTCGAAGGCGGGGGGTGCATCCTCCAGATCTTCCTCTCCACCCATAGAGGGGTTCCCCGCAAAGGGAGCTATTTCTGAGCTATCACACCATGACGGGAAGCTGGTGCCGGCTTGGGCAGCAGTGGTCATCGTATCAGGAGACCCACTCAACACTAAGACCATAGCAATGAAGGCGGTCGATCCTATCCCATCTCGCCTTCGGCCCAAGGGGCCACATTTGATGACATCAAAGCAGTGGTGACGCTTTGGCCTGAGTCGGTTGATTACAGCCTGGAGAAAGAGACACGTATGACGTACTTCCATTATCATAATCTTGACATTCCGGTACTGCACAGGGGTAGGAGGTTCCGGGATCACTTGAGCCTGGTTGGTGTAGGAGTATGAGGTGATTTTCCATCATCGCTTGGACATGGGAACATGTCTTCCTTGCATACCCAAAACAAAGAAACACTACCCCATGTCCGGGGTCATGGCCTCCAATCGATGGATCAGGAAAATGTAGGCGTCATCCAGGCCTTCCCAGGGATCATGTGACTAGGACGGGTTCATCCTCACTTACTAGAATTTGCTTATCCTTGCTCTTGTAATAATCGGCGTCCAGATAGCGGGCTTCACAAGAGGTGAAAGGAGACGCATCTCCTTAGAGTACACCTACTCGACCATTGAGGGAGTATTTGAGGCATTGGTGATATGACTAAGAGACCGCTACGTGCAGATGGATCCATGGCCTACCCATCAATGCGTTGTAGGCGGTGTCTTGAGAGACAACTATGAACTCAGTGCTGGAAATTAGGCCGCTGAACTGGGTCTTTAGGCAGATCTTGCCGACATGGGATTGTTTGGTCCTATCGTACCCCTGGATTTTGAGGTCGGAGGGCGTCAAATCATCTTCAGACAGACCCAGCTTTCGCAGTGTCCGAATCGGGATTAGGTTGACCCTGGAACCCATGTCAACGAGGAAGCGACGGACTTCCACGCCATTAAAGTAGCCAGTGATGTACAGTGGGCGAATATGCCCCTGTATGGGAGGGTCCTTATCTTCACCGAAGAACAAGATAACTGCCTGGAATTCGGCATTCTCAATTGTCTCAACGTTGAAGGCTTCCACAGCTGCTACCTCCATCTCAAACTGAAGGGGGCTCCTTAGGGCCTCGGCAAGTGCTTCACGCATTTCAGACGATAGGTGAAGGGCCTCAAGGATAGGAAGCCTTGATGGAATGCCGTCCAGGTGCTTCAGGACATCATACTTTCATGCCAAGTGCGAACATCTACTTACAAGAGGTCGTTCGGCAGTTGGAGGCATAGCGGGTCCTACCGGTTGAACCGGCGGTTGGCTAGTGCTGGGTACATCCTTCTGCCCAGTAGTTGAAGCCTGGAGAGTAGTCGCCAGACTAGGATCGGACAACAGAGACTATCATGTAGCTGGGCAAGATTGACTGTGATACGGATGAGGCAACTCTTCCTGATCTAGTAGCACAAACGGCGGTGGAGGTAGAGCTGAGGGCGTCAAATGGGGTTGCGTGTGCTGAGCTCTACGTTGAGCCTGCTGTCTAGTCTCAGTAGCATGCACAGCCTGGCTGAAAGTTCCCACTAATGTGCCTTGACGACCAGTGTGGTTGTGGTTACGCTGACGTTGACGTCAACTGGGGACGTTGGGGAGGCTCACCTGGCGTTCCCCTTCGTTGGGAGTCATATAGGGCTTTACCAGCTCCACAATGTTAACCAAAGCGTTCCCCTGGATGTCGCTCAAAGATTCATCCACTACCGGGCAGATTCTGGGAGGAATCCCCATTTCAGGGGGCATAAAGTCACCAAGAGTGCAGGATGACGATGGTAGTGGTGAAGCGCGTTGCTTCTTCTTGCGTCGTCGCTGCTTGCCCTTTTGGGAAGAGGTCGGTTGTGAAGACGATGCAGAGGTACTGGCTACTTCCCTCGAAGGCTCCGGCTGATTCAGGCGTGCTCGAATGATACCATGGGCAAGGGAGACGGTTCTTCGAGCCATACAGTCGTCGTATTTCTGGGACCCATGACTGGGAACCTGCTGCCACTCGCCTTCGCTGTTACTACCGATCTCTGAACCTACAAAGAATCCCGCTACTTGTGTTGGTGCTAGGCCCAACCTGACTATGTTGTTGTCAACCTGGTCTTGAAGCCAGTCTTTAAACACATATCATTGCTTGAGGTTGTGACCCAGAATCCGATGATAAGGACAGTAGTTGGGGTGATCGGTGAGATTCGCCTCTGCCGGCCTTCTGCACTCGGGTAGGCGCACAATCACTTGCTCTAGAGCACTTCGGAAGTAGCCAGGGACCTGATTTTCATTGAAAAAATAAGTCTAGTACCTTCTTTCCGGATAGGGGGCCCTGGGGGCCTGGCCCTGATGAGGGGCCGGAGGGGCCTGCTGAGGAGGTGGCGCCTGATTGTCTCGCCTAGGTGGTGGTGGTGCATTGCGTGGGGGAACCTGTCGATTCTGAGGCGGTCACTGCTGGCAAAGGAGCCTGTGCTTGAGGTGGAGGACCTCTATGGGGTTGCGGGGATAGTGCTGCCGGCAGTAATTCCAACTGCCTGTGGGCTTCTATTTGGGCCACCATGGTGGGTTTGGCTCTGGCAGCCCTCTTGGCCGGGATCATAGGGGGCAGCAAACGTGCCTGACTAGCATATTGCAGAGCCTCCTCGAGGCGCTGAGCCTTATCTGAGAAATCCCAGAACTCTCCAGGGTAGTTCTGGGTGATCAGGGAAGGAAACAGCTCCGTTTTAACATTCCCTACACACATCGTTAGTAATTTCTCCTGAGTCAGTGGCATGTCAAGGGAGTATGTAAGTCCCTTCCATTGGGCGATGAAGTTCGCGACTCGCTCATCAGGCCTTTTTTTGCACTTGAAGAGGTCTTCAATGCTGGTCTTTCGTGTGGTGGAGCCGAATTGGTATAGGAACTGCCGGTGGAGATCCTCCCAACCGGTCACCGATCTGATAGGGAGCTGGCTGTACCAGATGAATGTGGGGCCCTCCAATGTTTGTACGAAACATCTGAGCTTGGTGGCTTCTTGCTGGGCTGGAGTCCCAAGAATGGGGCCACACCTGGAAGAAAAGTGGGCCAAGTGCTGCGGCGGGTCCCCTGTCCCGTTGAAGGGCGAGAAAGTGGGGTTCCCAAAACCTGAGGGTGCGGGCATATCATCCACCCACGCGGGATATGGCTTGCCATCTGGTGGGACCGCAACCTGCCGCGTTTCCAATGCTTCGAGGCGGGCGATGAGTGACGCTATAAGATCATCCAGGTGGGGGTCCCTGTCTTGACAGGGATCCCTAATCACAAGGGAATTTCCAGGTTCTTCGACATAGTAGATGGCTTCGGCGGCTCGTGGAGCGACTGGCGGAACGGCCTGTGGGGTGACTGGGGGAACCCGGGATGGATTCCTCAGATTGCCCCATCGTTCAGGAGGTTTTGGTGAGACGTATCGCGCCCTCTTACCGTAAGTTCTGGATTTTACCCTGTCTGCGGAAGTAGCATGATCAGGGTTGCCCGGAGGCATCTCACCAGGGGGAATTGTTCCTGCCCCTGCTGCCCCGGCTTGGGATTACCATAGTCGGGTCGCCGCTTTGCAGCATGCTTGGTCAAGAGTTCATCAACCAACCTCTTCTGCTCAGCAAGCTGCTGGTGTAACGCGGCCTTCTCGGGATCTTCGTCCGTCTTCTGTACAGAGGCGGACGAGTCGGAGTGCTTGACAGTTCCGACGTGCTCCTTACCCTTACCGTCATTTCGACTGAGTACCAGCGACTCGGTGGGTACAGGGAGGCCTAGAAGGTTCCTCTTCTGATAGGTAACCCTCCCTGATGGGTCCAGTAGTGGTGGTACGCCCTTAAGGGGTAAGTCTCCATAGAGAAATTCAATCTCGCCTTCCTTGTCCACTATGATAGCCATGTGGACCGTGACCCCTCTCGAGGGAATGTCCTCAATGTCGCATAACTAATCGGGCTTCCGTCGGATAGGGCTGAAGAGGAGAGCGGCATAGTGTCCCCAGCCACGGACTTGCACATGGGGGTAGCTTCCCTGATGAATCTGCGGAGTACTTTGAAACTCTGAACACATTTTCGTTGAAGGGTACTCTGATGGCCTGGTGACTCAGGGTGCTGGGCCACAGGGAGTGCGGCCAAATCGATCAGGCGGCATTGCTCGCCGATTTCTTCAAAGTGCTCTTGAATCCTGAGGTACATCACCTGCTCGTAACTAATGCGGAAGTGTGTTGCCCATAGGGTTCGGCAAAAGCACCCCACTTCCTCTGGGGTAAGGGACTCTGGTGGGTGAAAGTTCGGCACTTCCGTTGGCCAGAACTTCTCCGGGAAGTGATCCGCTACAAGAATGCTCCAAAAGCTCCTGGGTTCGGACTCGGGGTCTGGTCTTGTATTTCCCCACTCATCAACCGGGGGCGGCTGAGGGACCGGTAGCAGTACCGAGGCAGACCGCTGGGACAGTAAACTTGGTGGCAGAGAATACGGCGAACGAGCTAACTGGCTGCCGAATTCCGGTCCATCCTCTGAAGAGTGAGGTGACCTGACCACGATATCACGATATGATGGGCTGATAGCCACAGCTTCTGGCGCGGGAGTTGCGGCCATCGGCGATGGTTTATGCCATTTCTCTGCCGTCGTTGGTCCCCAAAACAGCTCCCAGTGATCTCTGGTAGAGGTAGAGGGCGCTTCTGGTGACGATGGCGGTGATTGCGTAGTTGGGACCTGTGGCATTTCCACAATTTCTTCTTCCTGGATGTACCTGCGGAGGGAGGCAGGAATCCGGTGGACCTCGCATTCTGGGAGAATGAGGCTGACGCGCCTGGTCCCTGCCCCAGTTCTTGACACGAAGGAGCGGGGAGAAGGTTCCATCGCTGAGTCGCATTCCGCTTCAGAGTCCGAGAAACGGGCAGGTCTGATCTCCACCCAGGCCTTCCCAGGACTCTTCTTGTGGCGGTGATGACCCACTCTTCTGCCCCTATATGGCTTTTTGGGACAAGGTTTATCCTCAACATGTGGTCTCAGGGCGGCGCTGGCGCCATGGCAGAGAGGGCTCCCGCTTGAGATAACCGAGGTGCGAGGAGCACCAAGGAAAATGTCGATGGGCACATGGGGAAGGCCTCCCTGGACAGTACCCACGTGGGCGGAGAGAGGCTGACCTTCACTCCTCGAGTTGCTGGGGCGAGGAGGACCTTCGCCAGTTGCAGAGAGGATGTAGGTAGGACCCCCAAGTTAGAGAGGTATCGGATGGGAAGTGCCTTCATATGGACGGTCGGGGGCAGGAGGAGGGTCTCCATACCCTGTATGGTGGGCGCGGGAGAGGTCTCTGCGCCGAGTATCACTGCCGTGGGGCAGGTCTTTCTTCGTGATGGGGGTAGCACGAGGCATGTCTCCGTGAGGAGCTTCGGAGCGGGGGAGGCCCACGCTCTATGAAATAGTGGTATAGGGAGGCCCTCCGTATGGGGAGACAGTACCGCGAATTGATTCGGGGCGATCACCACTCAGGCCTGTAACCCCGAGAGCCAACCCGACCTACTCATGGGGCAGTTGGAGCCTCGGTCCTAGTCAGGTGAAGGAGTGCCCCTTCTCAGTGTATATAGGGACTCCATGCTGCACGTCGACAGTGGCTCTGGCCATAATAGCTGTTGATGTCGACACACCTTGACGAGCGTCCTCAGCTCGGGCCCGGCGCTGACGTCGGGTCAGACGAGCTGGTGCAGGTGGTGTAGGGGTGTAGCCTACCTGCTCTTCTGGCGAAGCCGGTCGGCGGCGCTGATGCATCTGGGTGGGAGTCCTTGCTTGGATCCCCTGACTTGGGACTCTGAGCGGGCCGAGCCGGACATCACCCGCCTCATCAGCGTAAGGCGAGAAGTCTTCGAGGCGTTCCGGGGATAGGCTCCCGAAACGATTGAACGTTGGGGTGGGGAGCAGGGGCTCCCTGCTCGGCCTTTGAGGGCGGCGTTGATGGCGAGGCCTGGATGCCTCTAGGTCCAGGCAGGCTATATCCTGAGTTGGGATGACCCCTTCCTCCTCGTACCTGCGTACAAGGTTGTTGATCACCCTTCGCTGGATGATCTCTGACGGGGAGAGGGGACGTGAGCGTCCCATATTCACGGATGTAGAGGCCGTTGTGGTGGCAATGGAGCCATGCGGGGCTGCTGTGCTGGTATTACCCCTGCCCCTGCGTAGGCGAGCGGGTGGTGATCACGTCTCCGTAGCAGCAACCTGGTTCCTAGGAAATGGAGAGATCAACTCATCAGCACTGCGAGGAAAAGGAGTGACAACCAGTGCCCCAGCGTCATTCCATTCTCCATGTCTGTAAGAAGGATCCACGCCAACACGTTGCAAAACGAAATGCCCCACATTCTACTGCCCCAACTTTCGGTGAGTTTCACGCCAGGACCGCTATTTGCTTGGCAGGACCCAGTGTCGGATATCTGGATCCGGTGACATGTTAATCTACTGGTGTCTCAAACGCTACTAATATCCACTTTGAGGAGAAGAAGTTCACGTCGGGTTCACCATTTCTGTTTCTGATGATTTCGCCGGGGCGCGCGCATCCGTCTGCGGAGGACGCGCTGCTTGTTGCCCCGCATTCCAGCTTTCCAAAGGCGGGCGACATCCGCTCCTTATTCAGGGAGGTCTGCTCCTTGATCAAAACCAGGATTATGGGATGTCGGTTCTTCCTTCTGTGGATTCCTCCTCAGAACTCATCACCTAGTCTGGGTCTCCCTCATAGATTTAATACGTTGTTCGTAAAACTCTTCCCAATGCCATGTTTCCATGGATGCTGGTTAATTACACTGCTTCTGTCAGGACATTCCAAAGGGTCCGGTTAGGACAACAACCTTCAGTCGGGGGAGTAGTCACGCCGAGGCATCAGTAGAGTGTCTGTATGCTGGGGAACTGGCGTGTCTGTCTTTTGTCCCTTGTCATGGGGCTTCCCGAGGACGTGGAAGCCCGAGGAATCCCACATAGAGCGCGGGGAATCATATTCCCTAGGCACATATCTAAGGTTTTCCTCAGCTTCCCATGTTTGACATAGGGTATGTCGTAGGTTTAACGTCCATCGGAGACGGTTACGCCAAGGGCGTGCCATATGAGGTTTTCCTCAGGCATCTCATGTTTATCACGAGGTAGGTCGCAAGTTTAACGTCCAGTGGAGATTGTTACGCCATGGGCATGCCATCCGAGGTTTTCCTCAGGCATCTCATGTTTATCAAGAGGTAGGTCACAATTTTAACATCCAGCGAAGATAGGTCAGCCTGATCAAAACACTAGCTGGAGTGAATCAAATTGACGAATTTCCCTTGAAGGGATGCCGATACCGAGGCCAACCCATGGGTGGCTTCCTGAATATTGTGAAGAGGAGTATAACAACATGATCTCACTGGGATATGACGGTACGGGTGAGAATCAGGGTGGATGATGGGTAGGTGGATGAAGTGGAGGGGGACTGAGATGGGACTATCGCAAGGGAGAAAGTGAAGTTGGGCTTGAGCCTCAAAGAGACCTCCTACATATCCCTGTGATAGGGAATCAAAGTCCGCGTAGTTTGGGATGGTGCCGGCGAGCTGACGTGAAGGTGGACCTTGGTCCTATGGGCATTGTCAACGAACCGACGTGAAGGCGAACCCGGGGGGTCCACTGGTGGTGGGATTGAACCTTGTGAAGGCTTCCTACGTACCATGCCTTGACATGGATCAAAGTCCCCGTAGTTCAGATGGAATGTAGAATATAGTTTAACGTCATGCGGGACGGGGGTGAACCGACATGAGTGAGGTCTAAATGACCGGGTGATGGGCTTGAACCTTATGGAGGATTCCTACGTACCATGACTTGACATGGATCAAAGACCATGTAGTTTAGGATGGTGTGTCGGCGAACCGACGCGAGCAAGGACCTTGGTCCAGATGGTGTGGGGCTTACACACTAGGCTGCCTGGGTGTTGATGAACTGATGCGAAGAAGGTCGGAATGACCAATGGGTGGTGGGATTGAACCTCTGGGAGGATTCCTACGTACCATTCCTTGACATGGATCAAAGTCCTCGTAGTTCAAAGGTTTTCATCGGTGAACCGACGTGAAAGTAGACCCAGGGGGTCCACTAGTGGTGGGCTTGAACCTCGTGAAGGCTTCCTATGTACCATGCCTTGACATGGATCAAAGTACTCGTAGTTCGGAGGGTGGGTGTCTTCGAACCGACGTGAGAAAGGGACCTTGGTCCGATGGGAGATGGGCTTGAACCTCAGGGAGGCTTCCTACGTACCATGCCTTGACATGGATAAAAGTCCCCGTAGTTCGGGTGGTCACAACGGCTTGCCGTCAGACTGGAATGCAGTTTAAAGTCATACTGGACGAAGGTGGAACTCGACGTGAATAAATGATGGGTGGTCTTGAACCTCATGGAGGCTTCCTACGTAGCATGTCGTGACATGGATCAAAGACCTCGTAGTTCAAATTGGGTGTGCAGTTTAATGTCATGCAGGACGAAGGCATACAGTTTAACGTCATGCTGGACGAGGTCATACAGTTTAACGTCATGATGGACGAGGGCATACATTTTAACGTCATGCTGGACGAGGGCATACAGTTTAACGTCATGCTGGACGAGGGCATTGCCATGGATGATGCTCACTCTAAGACCACGTGAGTCATGCTCGGTGTGAGAAACAAGAGGCAGCAAGGAATTGACGATTACGTCGCGAAGGGTTCATCTGTGAGAAGTGAAGAGGGTCTTACGTGTTAGGCGGCCCATAGTGCTGGGACTTACTCCAGGATGGAGGCCCGAAGTGCAACAAAGCGCAGCGAGAGAGGGATTTGGGACCAATGATGGGAGGTGCCTCATTCCCTATCACGCCCTCCACTAACCATGGCAGTGGGGAAATACAGAGGTGCATGGGTGCTACCTTCCGCAAGAGGGTCTAGGGGCTTACACCAAGGTGGTTTCCCTTCTCCCATGGACATACGCTACTCCGAGAAGAAGGATATCATCCCTTGTGGAGGGGGTGACCCCGTCTCTGTGGAGACGGGTGGCGTAAAAAATGTTCGAGCTGGGGGGACCCTGCGTGCGAGGCATGGGGCCGGATCACAGTTTAACGTCATGTGTTGAGGACGAGGTTCTTGGCAGTTTAACGTCCTGTAGCTCCGACGAGGTGGGTTTACTCCACACCCCTAGGAATTACATAACCGGTACCCTCTGTTCCTTGGGGGAGAGAAGGTACTGGCAAGGCCATGGTAAAAGGGGGTCGCGGAGCGAACCATCGAGGGGTCCACGTTATCGTGGCTATGCAAAGAAGCAATAGCCGTTAGCATGCCTATGTGAAGAAGCATTAGGCGAAGCAACGCTACGGGTGATGTTGTCCGTGGGACTTTGAAATCACATCATGCAAACCTGGAGGGTCGCATGGGAAGAGGAATTGCCAAGCGAAGGAGTGTACTTTGCGAAGTGGAGTGCCTTGGACTTTCCATGGGGCAGAGGTGTGAATGGGGGGTGCTTCGCGAAGTGGAATAGTATTCGTGGAGCACTGCCTCGCGAAGCAGAGGTGCCTCGCGAAGCAAGGTGCTGCGAGGCAATGTGCTTCGCGATATACAGTGACCCTGCCTTGGCATGGGGATCACTAGTACAGGTTGGGTGTTTCGCAAATCATAAATGCTCCGTGGATGCCCAGGTTCCCTTGGGAATCCCCTTCCTCCGTGAATGCCCTTAGGCTTCGCAAAGGGCATCCCTCTCAGAAGAGGGGCTCAAAACGAGACAAGGCAAAGGCATCTCGCGAAGTAAAAATACCTCGCGGAGCTCATGATTCCTGGGGCGAAGGGTGCTTCGTGATTCGGGAGTTGAGAATCCGAAAGGTCAGATTATCCATCCTTTAGGCTCAGGGGGAACCCAGTATTTATAGGCAAGGGGCGCCGCGAAGTAGAGCTCACGTGGCGCGAAGGGGCGGCGGGATCGCGAACGTCAGGTCATTCGTGGAGCGTTACCGCCTCATGTGCTTCGTGGCGGGCTCGCGAACGTCAGGGCATTCGCGGAGTGTTACCGCCTCCTATGCTTCGCGGCGGGCTCGCGAACATCATGGCATTCGTAGAGCGTTACCGCCTCCTGTGCTTTGTGGTGGGCTTGCGAACGTCAGGGCGTTCGCGAAGCGTTACCGCCTCCTGTGCTTCGCGGCGGGCTCGATGCTCAGTGGGTGCTTCACGCCAGAGCTTCGTGAGGCAGCGCACAAGGCTTCTTTTCGGTCCCTTCTTTGCGTGAAAGATTCTGGCGCCAACTTACCCCTTTAATTGAAGGAAATTACAAATGTTCCCTTGGAATTACTTGTCTTTGTCCTTTTCTCCTTGTCTTTCAATTTATTCTCGATAATAATTAAAGATAAAACTCTCTTTGATATTCTTATTTACTTAGAGAACCTTACCTAAAGGGTAATGAATCATTTACTCAATACTTGTTATTTTTTGTATCGTAAAATGAGACTTGAGTAAATGGGTGAAAATGATTTTTGAATAGGATGTATTTAAAATCACAACTCTCCTTTCAATTCAAATAAATCCAATGTAACCAATACCTATTCATATCATTGCTTTGCTTTCTCCTTGCAAACCACACAGAGATGAGACTTCATATTATATCATCCATGTCTTGATGTCACGACCACAACTAACACTAGATGTTGATGAAAGAATAATGACATAGCCATTATATTATTTGTACATTAGTCTCCAGTAATCAATTTCACCCATGATTCCTAAGGTAAATTAACAGATATAGTGACACTAGCACCTTGAGTTTCCAATAGTATTGTGCACAAGTGCCTATACTATTCTTGGATACTTATGCTAGTGAATACATTTACCTTTTCAATTATTTATAATAGTTTTAAACTAGAGGTATAACTTTCCATTTTTCTACAAAAAAATTAATATTAACAAATTAATAACTTTTTCATGATTACTAGTTTAGAAAATTTGAATAATTACTTAAATCATTAAATTTATCCCACTATTTTTATCAAACTCTATGAACCCTATGTGCTAGAATTGGAATACTCTGTCTCTTGAGTATTCTAGTGGAAAGGATCCCCAAACCAGAGCTCATAGTTTACAAGCTTTGGCTACGCCACTACTTAGAGGGTTCAAGGTAGGCGTTTGGCTAGCCAACCACATTAACTTGCGGTTCCTTGATCTATTGAGTGAAGTCCTAGCTTCTTAAATCATGAATTGATCTACTCAACACTTGCCTCTAAAATTACAACAAGATATATTTGGCTATTTCTTTGCTGCAATTTTAGTTAATTCAACCCACCACTCTCATAAGAATGCCTCAGTAGTAAGATACATCCTCATCTTTGGCATGATCGACACCCCAAACAACCGATTTTTTCCAAATTAGAATAATGGAATATAGTTTAGACTTAATATTTCTTTGATGGGGTTTTTTTGCATTATTTTTATGTGATGAAAGAAATCATTTTCTATCTTCTTAGCATGTACTATGTGATCACACTCACAACTGACCATGAAATAAATATAAAACATCATCACGTTACATGTTCATTTTATCTATGCATGCTTGTTTATTATTACTCTATGTATTAATGTGTTAACTACACATACACAAAAATAATAAACCATGGAAAAATTAAATGAGGACCTGATCATGAGCCATTACTAATTATTGATCTGTTGAGTGAATTATGAACCAACCTAGACCCTAGGGGTAATGCCTTGAGTAATGTTGCTTGTAACTCGAATTACAATGTCTTCCCACCCAATGCATCAAACTCATGTCTGGTTAATTTCCATCACTTGGCATGAAGTACTTCACTGGTCGTCTCGCCGTTATACAATAGTACTCGCTCACAGGTGAGGGGAACTGGGGAGTATAAATACAACTCTGAAGTGGATGTGCAGGACTTTATATATATAATGACTCAGAGATGATGAGAAGATCGCCATTTTATTAACTAATTATTACAAACTAGCATGCACTAATTAATTAAATAAATAAACACACACCAAACATGTATTAGTCAGTGCACATATCATGATCAGTCAACATGCATTAACTCGTGTATTTAAAAATAAATTCAGAATTAAAATTAAACTTGCATTAAATTATACTCGAGGTAATTATAATTGAACTAAAAATTCAATCATATTTTTAATTCAATATATACATCATTCAGTCCTGATTAATTAATTTAATTTTAAAACCAAAAATTAAATTAACTAATTAATTTAATTTATCATCAAAATAAATTAATTTATACCACAACAAATTTTTATAAAAAAATTAATCTTTAATTAATTTAATTTTCAACCGAAATTAAATTAATTAATTTAATTTAATTTTGGATTATACTATGATTATCTGATCCCTGTTAATTAGGTAGGTCCTGTATGGGTTGGGTGAACCTGCGCAGGCCTAATCCGTGTCATACTGACCCCGTGTGGTGTGTTTTGGGATGAGCATGTCTGCCTAGACCTGTATGTGGTCGAGAAAACCTGCCTGAATCCAAATCATGAACCAGTTCTGTGAATATTTGTTCCTCATGGTCGCTGGATCCACCTAATCTGGATGGTCAGGGGAAAGTTGTTGTGAACGGATAAGGCGAAGGCACGCCACCAGGAACCTAGTAGGTGGAGGAGGCTCTGTGGATGGGGGGTCGATGTTCAATGGCTTGATAGGGACCGAAGGTGATGACCTTGGTTAGGAAAGGTGAAGGAGGAAAGATCGCAGATGGGATGGAGGGATAGCTAGCTGGGGTAGGTTCAGGTTTTCCACTTGAGGGAGGACAAAGGACATGGGGTGCTTGGGAACCACAGGTCGAGGGAGGCTGGTGCTGGGGAAGGAGGTGGCGGGAGTTGGACTGTAGTGGTCGGCTAGGACGGTCCATTGGGGTGCACTATTGGTGGGTGCACAGGGACGGTGGATAGGTGGGGCTACCACATGATGGCGGGGAAGACCTATGAGTCTTCATTTATTTATTTATTTTTTTATTTTGGATTATCTTATAATCTATGCCCCCAAATATTTTTTTTAAATCCACTCAACAAAGCATCACCACCCCTTTCCAATTTTTTCTAAAGCCAGAAGTTTAGGCTGGCAAAATTATAATTATTTTCATCAATTATTTCAATCATTGTATAAATATAATGCATGTCCAAATAGAATTGTATTAGTGACCAGTTTTACACCCGATGATCGTTTTCATTGAAAAATATTTTGTAGATCATTTTTGGGTATTTCAACATATAAGTATAAATATGTATATCGATAAAATAGTCCCAGATGGATGTAACAATTTCAATCCATATTAAAAAACTTTAGATGATTGTAACTTGGTCATCTAAGGTTGGATTGGAAATCCATCTACGGAGTTGGGATCTTATTGACACCCACTTTTAAAATTAATGAAAATTCAATTTTTTCAAGGCTTAAAATAATCAAGTGTTTCTCTAATATGAATTGAAGGAACCTACTACATAGAAGAATCCCCAAAAGTGGGATTTTAAAATATTTCACAGACGTATGATATGAACTCATCGAAGTTGGTGAATCATTGCTTGGTTTATACTGAGGATCTCACGTGAATATTTTTAAGCACACAATAAAACCATAAAATACCTAGTTTAGATCCAAAGTCGCACACAAATTATTCTTTTTGGTGGTGGTCTCTACTCGAAGAATCAAAAGAATAATTCCTCTAGATCATCTACACGTGCTTTAAAAATTTATGGGAGCACCGATCATCGAAGTTTGAGTGCTATCATGGAATTCCTACAACGCCTTTGATGTTACGATGATCACTACATCACCTATATTTCAATGCATGAGAGAGAGCTCGATCTGAGCTCCTAGACCCAGAGTCTCTCTCTATAGAATGCAGGAGAGAGGAGTAGAGAGAGAGGCTATGAATAGTCTATGGAAAACTCCTTTCCTCCACTATTTATAATGTGAAATAGAATTACTTGAAAATGCCAGCCTGAATCCTGAATAATTAACACACTATATAAAAAATATTTTAACTACTAAACTAAGTCTTAAATGTTTTTTATTATTACAACCACTTTTCTATAATATATATATATATATATATATACATGATAATACCCGATTCATTAACTCATCTCGTACTCCCTCAAATATTAAATGAACCTTGAATATTTTAAACTAATATTCATTTATTTAATATTTTTACGTATTTACTTAAAAACTTTTAAAAAAAATTAATAAATAAATTCAATGCCCATTATTCTTAACTTGAATAATATGAATTTATTTATTGAATTGGTGATCGTTTATCCTTGAAAAAATCCTGGACCCCATTGGTGGGGTCCACCATGTCCAAAACTCTTATTCAACTAAATAGGGAAGATTCTTGAATACTCTATTGTGTGTGATTCTTTAGACCCTTATCTCGATAGTAGTGAATACTATTCACAGACCAAGAGTAGGATCTAATAATTCAACATGGTCCATAAAGAGATAAGGATTTTCATAGTAGTGAAAACCAACCTACGAACATATACTCTATAATATAATCTCTTTGTCTTTAATATCTCATAAATTAGAATGCACACCTATTTAATCACCCTTTTATTGCTTTATTATTTGTTGATCTAACAGGATGTATTTACCATCGACTGCCATGGCCATGGGATTATAAAGGTACTACCATCTTTATCAACATGGACTAAGATATATTACTTCCATAATATGAAAGTGAAAAATCATTTCTTGGACATTCCACCAATGTCATGCCCCCAATGATGCACCCAACACAATCTACCTTGTCACAATTTCAATATCATGGTTTTCATCTTTCATAAAAGTATGTAATCAAATGGAATACATTGGTAATGATCTAAAGTCAGAAGACCATTACACATGATCATATATGGTAACATCCAATGATACCTATAACATGTGTTGTTCCTATTGGTGGGGTTTTCCTCATGATATCACTACTAGAGATCACCAAGTGAAAACTTCATGAGAAAAATTCTCAATGATTATGAGCCCCCGACACCTGATAGTCAAACATCTACTATGTCCAGTCAGTAAGATGCACCTAGACCATAGGACCATTGTTTAAGATTAATTTCATGGTATCTTGAGATTCTCATTATATCTTGGTATATGATATAACCTTTTGATACGAAAATTAATCTATTTAAATTACCATTTCAATAGAAGATGTAGAAATATATACACTATAATAGTAAGAATAAATAATGTATATCTAATTTTATACATGATATGGAAATCAAAATCACTACATAGTTGGGTCTAAGGAACCCACTATTTCAACACACATTCCCTATATTATCAATACTTTGAGAAAATAGGGTAATCATTTCTTGAAATTATTCAAACTATCAGAGAATTTACAAAGACGATCACATAATCAATTCCATAACCAAAATAAGCCTCATAGAAACCCTTCAGAATCAATAAGTCATTATCACACTAAATTACATTGATTATATGACTAGCAGCTATATTTCCTCATAACAGTTTTCATCTAATTCCTTTAAAGATCAAATTGAATTATTCTATACTTCTTATAAGCATTAATATTGATTTTTTGAACACCTTTAACTATAGGTTGTTTAGGAAAGTGTTTCACTTAACTCATATATTTTCTTACATTATTAATAACTAATCTAAAGTTCTTATAAAGGTTCTAATATATTTTTTACATTAATCTTCTATATTCCATAAAACTGATATTAATGTAAAATTATATGAAATTAATGCCATTTATCTATAAAAAATATTTTATCAAATTTGTATCATGATTTACTTTCATTTAATAAGGGCTTCTATTAAATGTGATCCTATAAAAAATAATGACCCCTTTTAGTTTAAATCATGTACATTAGTGATCAAAGATCCTTTTTTCACTAAGTAAAGAGTTTGATATGGTATTTATTTTAATTTCCCATGCCCGTATGAGTTGAAAATATTAGAAGTAATTTTAATTCTTAATTACTAGATGGGTCAAATTTTGATCAGACATTTATAATGGAATTATGAGGGTTGGAACCCCTCAAAAGGACTAATTTGGACTTGGAATGAGATTATTTTGAGGTTTTAGTGGTTTCAAGATCATCCTAGGGTTCGGGGCTCTAAGGTAGAGTTTTTTTAAAGGCGTCCAAGGGTTCACGGTTAGTGCCAACCATTATTCCCAACCGTGTGACCCAGAATATATTGGCACATAGTTTAAGAAACCATGAAACGAGTCCAAGAAAACTGCGTGAGTGTCTATTTTTGTAGAGGTATGTCACATGATTTTTTCAGGGTCTATGTAACCATGTCGCATAACCATATGAGGTTTGTTGCCTCAAATAATTGGGGAGCATGGTTGTAACACAATTTTTACAACATGTGGCTCATTTAAAGAGGAAAAATTACTATTTTTCTATCATTATCTTTTAAGATGGAAGCCCCATATTTCTCCCCTTTTACTCCCTCATGAGAGACATCTCCCCTCCCCCTTAATTTTTTTCTTTAATCTATTTCAATAGGAGGGTTTTTATGGATTCCCTTGGAGATTTAAGGTATGTCTAAGCCTCTATTGATATATGGTAAGCTCATTCAGTCTTATCCTATATTTGTTTATTATATTTTCCCTAGTTAGGGATTCTGGTACTAATTCCACCACAGTATGGTGGAATCAAATGGGTGTGATGGGGACTTCACTCTTCCTAGGAAGAGGGTGACCCGAGTGGTATTTTTTATTTTGTCTCATGCTATTTCATAAAGTAATTTCACCATGGTGAATTTTTAGATCCTTAAATATTAAAGAAAATTAAATTAGTATTTTTTAAGTTTTTGGTAATGTATTGTTCTTGGTTGGAGGTTGGGGGTATGTCATTGGTTGTTGGTGAGCATTGGGTTGTAGTGCCATCATGACAAGATCTACCTATTAGAATTTGGGATTTGTGACTTTTTAAACTAACTAGTTTCATTAATTATAAATTGTTGAGATAAATTAATTAATTATAATGTTATTTTAAATAATTAATTTTGGTAGTTTGATTTTTGAGATAGGGACTCAGATTCCTTGGATGAGGTTGTAAGGTCATGGGAAGGCAATAAAAGCTTTTGTCGGCCCCTGACAATAAAAGTAGAATGCTCTTTAAAGGTATGTGATCTATTGTAATTTCCCTTAAGGTAAATTTACCATGAATATGTGTTATGTGATGTGCTTTAGTGTGACCACATGTGGTGAGGGATTGATAATTAAATGTATTTTTCAATTAAATTCATTAAACTACTTAAATAATTGAATTAAATTGTTTGAAATAAATCATGTTCCTTAACCTATATATAGAGAAAGGTTCCAAGGGACACTTCAATACCTTGTACACATTATAAATTTATTAGTCATCATAGGTCACAACCTTACCATAAACCATTGTCCTAGATTTAATGGACCTCTATAGGGATCCCTAAATTTTGAATTAGTGAGATAGATCTACTGGATTGAGACCTAGGTGGACTCAGGACTTTCTATAATAAAGTGGTTGTTTTGAAGTGGTATCTTTTATTGTGAGAGTCATTCATGACCT
Organism: Viscum album; assembly: GCA_963277665.1. NCBI lineage: Eukaryota > Viridiplantae > Streptophyta > Magnoliopsida > Santalales > Viscaceae > Viscum > Viscum album. The sequence goes on from OY728131.1 coordinate 361,177,983, forward strand.
AAAGACAAACTATCTAATTAAATTAAGTCCATTAAGGTTTTGATGTGTGTTAGGTCCTGAAAATTTCACATATAAGAAGAACAAAATTCCATTAATTTGGAAAAGGAGAAGAAAAAATCTAAAGAAAAAATTGAATAGAATGTTCAAAAGGGTTGAATCCACAAACGATGAATTGATCCCTCAAAGTGAAAATCACTTCATATAACTCCATTCCTTATTGTGTTCCCCTACTTCACGAAGCATCCTGAGAACAAAATATTTCACATGAAGATACAATACCATTCATTTTTCTCAAATGAAACAAATCCATTTACGAGGTTGGAAAATTATTTCTTCCCCCACAAACGACCATCTATGCAAAAAAATGGTTTGTAGGATGAGGTGGTACCTCCGTTACCTAAAAATGGAACCAAATAGTTTGTGGGTCTGGATGGTGATTTCAGTCTACATGGATAACCACTCCCTGTAGATGAAGTCGTTAGCGGTTTGGGGAATCCTCCTTGGGCTTCTGAAAAAGAATCCATCCACCCACTATGGATGACTATGCATGCCAATATCTGGTCCCTCCATTCCTCAATAAAATAACCATGAGGGGAACAAAGAATAGAGGACTAAAAAATGGAGATCATATAAGGAGAGTTCAGACGAGATTCAAAAAAAATATCTTTTTATTCCCAACATGAGAGAATACACCACATTGAATTAAGAAGGAAATAATAAATCATCTATCCATCTACAAGATTAAAACATTTTTTAAGATACTGTTCCATGAGGTGAAAATGGATGTCCCCTTTGTGGACCATCACCCCACATAGAAAAATTCTATATGGACATAACCCTAACCCATATAAAAAATGATACGTTGGAGAAACTTGATCCCATGTAGCAAAAATCTATGCAATCAAAACTTGGCCCCATGTAGCAACATGCTACGCGAGAGAAACCTGGCCCCACATATAAACATGCTATGCTGGAATACCCAAGGTCCGTATAGAACCATGCTACATAGAAGTCACACTCACATGTGTAGTAACATGCAATTCAGAGGGAAACCCATCCCAAGTAAGGACATACTACACGGTATGGGGAATCTTAGGGCGTTCCACTCTCTATCCTCCATCACTCCCTTTTGTCGTACCATCGGGCCCCACTTTGGCCCTTCCACGAACCAGTCTACTAACATCTAGCCAAGGCCTCTTCCAAAGACACCTGAATTTTATGATCATATCATTCAATCACATCAGTGTTTCCTTTCGAGTCTACATACCTATGGTAAGCAGAGTCATAAGTGTAACCTACTCAATAAGGAGGACCCTCATAATTTCTTTGGGTCTACACTCTCATGGTAATGAGGGTTATAACCTTGGAGGTTCTTACATGAACCTCCCAATTCTAGGAACAGAGGGTGAGGATCATGATTTCCTCCCCTTTTAAAGGGAATGAGATCCTCACTCTAGAGCCAATTTTTGGCCATCCCCTCTAAAGTAAGCCCCTAGTATTTCTTGCAGGAGGAAGAACTCTTTATCCTCTTTGTCTCATACCAAGTCATAGCTGGATGGATCACTTGACGTGAATATCCTGTATGTGAAAATAAAAAAGTATACAAGAACACTCAAGGCCCTCTCCCTATCCCTTTAGGCTTCAGCACCTTGTCCATTAGTGGAAAAAGTAGATTATGTGATGTTTAGATATATTGCTTCCTTTTGTTTCTCACGTTGATAATGACTCACTTTGTCTTAGATATTGGAAGAGATCATGACATTCACATGAGACCAAACACCCAATGGGATTTATACATGGTATAATCCCTGAAACCATACTTCAACCTTAAGAGGGATATATTCACAATGAAGAAAATCCTCGGGCCTTATCTTTAAATGTAAGCCCCAATATCAACTCATATGGGCATCCTCACAGGTGTAAGGCCCAACTTACCAAACTATGTGGTATTTGATTCCCAAATAACCGAGATATGTTGGAAGCTTCCCTAAGGTCCAAACCCAACACTCAAGTCCTCCTAATGTTATTTGGTCCACATTCTTGGTAGGGTCATATCCACCTGGGAGACCAATTCTGTTATGGGTCCCTCAAGCTGCCTTGACATAAGTACCATGCCATATTTTGACTAGGAACCTTCTTCATGGATGTACTCATCACATGACGTTAAACTATATGGTTTGGTCCCCGTTACATGATCCTAAAAGGTGATGTTTCCTGTTATGTGGAACCAAAATATGTGGGTTTTGATTCCTCTTATGAGGATACATAGGAATACCATCTTATGGGGTCAATCCTGACATAAAAACAACTTTTATCTCTCTGTATGATAGTAAAATCTTGAGCACCTCACCACATGGATTAAAATCTACACCATTCTAATGAGGGAAAAACTAACCTATGATTTCTATTTGAAAAGGGTCCCATTGATGGAGAACCCCAGATACATATAGATGATTAATAACCCATGAATATTCATAGTGGATCGTCAATTCATTGTGATCCACATATACATACTTGGGAAAGAACAAAGGATTCACAAACATATCTTAAGTCTACAAGAGATTTCTGAAATAGGAAATAGTTTCCCTCAAAAGTGTTTGATGAACTCGACTTCCCACCCTCTTGATCAATGTGAGTTCTTAACTATCATTGGCCAAGTTCCCCAACGAACACCTACCTATGGAAATTTGGTTCATGATTCATCACGAATATAAGAGTTGTTGGGTGTTTCATGATCCACAAAAAAAACTCATTGGAGACCATTTGGAGGTAGTAAACATGACATAAATGAATGTACAAAACTCAACCCCCTGCAATCAACCATCAGGAGAACCAATTTCCATCAAAAACAAAATGGTGAACCCGATGTAAATCCTTATACAAGATGGTTGTGTTACCCCATACTAGGCCCCCTTTCACATCCAAAAATGGAGGAGGGAAAAATGAGACCATCAATTACTCATGTGGCCATGATATGATACTTCGATGAGGTTTTTTTTGTACTTGTACATATATTATGGGAACTATTCACCAGAAATCTCTTCAATCCAATGGCATCTCACCAAATTTCATGAATACGTTCATCATCCATGGCACCAGTTAGGTCCTCAACCAAACTGAGGACACCATCACCCACCCAGGGTCTTCAACACTGGGTTTCAAATGCATTGGTCTAAGAGTACCACCAGAATGGTACTCTCTAATCCTTAGAGGTGGATCAAAAAGACCTCCAGTCCATGAATCTTCACCTTCCAGCCACCCAAAGATAGTGAGAATCCCAGAACCAAAAAGCCCCAATAGCTGTCGCAAACTATTTTAGGAGCCTAACCCCAGAATGTGACAATGAGTTCCTCCCTTACCATAGGGAGGCTAATGAAGTTTTTAACAAAAACTTCATCACATTATCATAGGTATCCCTCCCAAGGTCCCCTTCTAGAAATCATCATCATCAATGTCATGTGGTTCAGTATACACACTATGAAGAGGATACCACCCCACAGGCTCTAGCCAAATTCATATGGACCTAGGTCCCTAGATCAGTTCACAATGGGTGACATTAAAATAATTAGAAATAGTCCATCATCCTTATTTATATTGAATAATACTACCAAGTAAATATGGTGATAACCTATGAGAATATATATATCCCTACTCACTCTCATGAATCTCGTTGCCAAATATGATGGAAAATGAGTAGATTCAATTCCCTGCTCGTGAATATGAATCCAACTAATCAAATACAATGGAAAACTATACTTAAATGCATATACCTGATAATTCACATAAATCTTGTCATCCAAATATGACAGTAAATGAGAATATATAAATACGTGTTTGAAAATATGATGTTTGGTAGTCAAATACAATAGAAAACTCAGAAAAAATAGAAATTAATGTTCTTCTATATCAAGACTGCGATGAAAATATAAAGGGAAATTAAAGGTAGACAAAAATTATTACAGATGGATACCAAGATCATCAGTAAAATATGAAAAAAATGAGTAGATTCAAATCCCTTATTGCTAATATGAATCCATCCATGAAAATATAATTGAATTAGAGAACATAGTTGACATATCTCGGCTACAAATTAGGGGCAAACTCATGTTCCTACCCCGACACCGGAATCGACATATATTCTCGTTCATGCTAAGGAAATCTCTAAAAACATCTTATCAGTGATGGATGATCAGATATGAATCAATTACCATAACTTAAAGGCTTTCCAAGATGAAATAATTTCCAAAAAAAATAGTCGGGATTTGGTCCCACAACCCCGTCTACTCAAGTGGGGTGACTCATCCACACAATGGGGTGGCCACTTAGGATCATACATTCATCCCTTCTCCAATAAAGTAGGTTCATCAGTAATATACCATGATAAATTTAAAATAAGATCAAGAATAAATATATTTTCCAAATGGGGGACACTAGTCTACTTCGATGGTCGTTCTAGGGAAGGCATATATTCCTGCCAAAATTCCAGAAGCTTACTAGTATATCCTAGAGGCACCATGGGATCCACTTGAACAAGAACCTATATATGAAGGTAATCACTCATAGAAAGTGTCCTCAATTTCCTGAAATGGAGCACTTAGAAATGAACCACACCAAAGGAAACTATAAAATGAAGAGAAGAATCACAACCCTGATCTGCTAGAATCTAGGATTCTTAAGGCCATCAAACATCAATCACTGAAATACCATGATTTTTCCAACCCATTACCAAATTATGGGAGTGGTAGTAGAAGTTGTGAAGGTCTTACTTACAACATTGTTACTAAAGGCTCTGAAGGACCTCCCCAAAGCATCTACCATGAAGGTTTCCTTCGTGGGAACAAACAGATAGATCATGAGAACTTTTCTTCTAATGAGAGTCATAATATACCTCCTTGTGGACAAAAGATAAAATAGTAAGAGATTACTCCCTTTAGTATCATCTTCCTTTAAGGTATTCCCTAGGGTAAATACTGTATAAATTCTATCTGCAGTCAGACATTGAACTTTGATGGTATTCCTCACCATGATGTCATTCACTGTGAAGGTACTCCCCATAGTGAGATCTCATTTCAGCAAGAAGGACCTCCCCTTGATGAGTCAAATGTGAGAAATACCTCCTATTATAATGTATTGTAAAGGTGGTTCCAAACATATTAGATACACTATCAATGAAAAATTTCATCCTTTCGCAAATAGAATACAGTTCGGGGAAAATCTCATCCCCTGATCCACCCCCAAACCATTCTCATACCAACGAGACCTCTATTATCCCCGATACTAGTGATAAATCCATAAAGAAGCACTCATATTGGTCTGGTAAAGTGGAGGATTATTTGGTATAATAACAAAAGGATATTTTTCTCATGATAAGACAATTATATAGGGATGATATAGCATTTTACCCCTTAACCACTTCTCAATTCAACAATCCAAAGTCATTATTATAAGAATGCATACACAACATCCATCTGAATCTCTAGAAAACTCTCCACCACCTGAAATAAAAACTCTTTCCGTATAATGGGTATGCAGAACATGTCAAGATATTGGGAGATATTCATCATAAAATCAACTTGGAATCCGTTATGTATGCATGGATATCATGATCAAAGAAGCGATGGAAAGATCTTAAATCGACATGCCTCAATGTGTTTCATGAGTTACATCATCTAATTAGCTATTAACCTCCTAGTGTTAACATTCGTGGATGTGGGAACATGAATATTTTCATGAAAGATATCACACTACCTGAGAATTAGCCTTGAATAAGTCTCAAAAGCATCAGGCCTGATTAGAAAAATACATAAAAAAAATTATAAACAAGGAAACTGAGAACATTCAATAAGCTTCTCACTTAAGAGAATATAATCATCAAGTACTGATAATGTCCTCTAAAGTAAATAGTTTAAATTTATACTCAATATCATATCCCACTCTTGTTCGAACAAGGATGTGTGAGATCAAGAGAGTAGTGACGGAAGAAGCAATTTCCACAGTACAGGATCAGCCCTAGCCCACATGACTGGGGGAATTTTTAACAATAAGTGCCCCTGTAAGACTAATAAATTTGGACCAAGGGACAATAATAAGAGAAAATAAGAAACCCCAACCCTCAGGGTTGAGCAATTTTTACGTCAACCACTCTCTCAATGAAAATCGGTATTTTCTCATTTATGGAGGACAACAAGTGGTAAAGTCTTCCATTTCATCCTGTCTCACACCCCATTTCCTCCAGAAGGGAGGTGTATTACCATGATACATAAAGGTTACCTCAGAGCTACCCTAGTCTAAGAAGATCAATGAGGATCCCAAAAAGGAAGGGATAGGTCCAGAAAAGGATACAAACAACCCTCATATCGTTCAATAGATGGTACAACACCTACAATGCATTATTCATCAGTAAAAATCATGAATGTCAAACCTACAGATGAAAATAGAAATGATGGAAATGAATTAGATAAAAGAAAATATGGTTCCACCTAGAATATGGCTCACATCAAGAATGAAGGTGTGCGTACCCAGAACTAGATAATCACCCTAAATTTGGGAACACCCTCAACCAATCCCTCACTACCTCCTTAGTGAATCTATAACAAGAATAAAGGTAAGTTTTTATTTGACCTACCACCTCTTTAATAGGATTAGATACCTATTCTCAAAGAAATATTCACTTAGCAAGAGAAGTATATGAAAGAGTTTAGGTGAATCAACATTGAGTTGCTCCGAGGTCTACCTTTGAAACAAGGTTTCATCCCGGGACTTAAAGAAAGGCTAGGAAATCCGCCTAACTCGGCACCTAGACAATTGGTTTACTCAGTCCCAATCATAGACTAATATCTATATTTCCCTCCATTATGAAGGAAACTGGAATGGGTTTAGAAAAACCCTCAAAAGATATCCTTGGTTGGATATCAACCTCAAATAATGAAAAACCGACACACCAGATCCTGCTAATTGCTACACCTATCTAAGTTTCTATTCAAACAAACAAAAAATAAAGGCCTTATCAACACCATAGAGTTATTGATAGATCTTTTGGAAGACATAGAGTAGAACCATGCACCAATACAACTAAAATGGAAGCCTTACCCCAACTGGGTGAGTGACACCTCGCCATCACCAAATTTTGGGAGTCCTGCATTTCTGATAATCAATGGATCAAGAAACTCAAAAAAATGTTTGACACACTATGAATCCCATCTTGACCCCATGATGGGAACTCCTGAGCAATAAAAAGTGGTGAAAATTAGATTCTTTGTATGAACCTTGCAAGGGTTATCCTTTGTATGGTACACCAATTTTCCATCTCAGTAAATCACAGGATGTGAGGATCTCTGTTGGAAATTCCTTTTTTAGTTCAACTCAACACTTAAAAAAACAAAAATAATTGACCTCTTGAATTTAAAATAATTATAAAGTGAGAGAGTATCATATTTAATTTGAATATGGAAAGGGATGACCTACTCCCTAAACTCACCACTTCTTCCAGAAGATCTTCATAGTCTTTGAATAGAGAACCTTCACAGTGAGCTTCGAAAACTAATCATCCTAGTGAAATATATAGGTCGGTTTCAGGATTTCTCATCCATTTAACAAATAATGGAAGATTCTATGTAGAATAATATTCTCAAGTCCTAGATAACTACACAAGTCCTAGAAATAATAATAGGAAAGGCAAAGGTGGTATCCATCACACTTAAGCTAACCTGCGTGCTTTCTCTAGCTCCAAAGCCTGCACTATATCTTGCATCACCCCCGAGGAATCAAGAGAAACCCCTACCTCAATTGGATGAGTGTAGGGGACCTAAGAGAAATCAATTTTAAGAGAGAAGGAATAAATTTTACTCATTCAGATATGATCATGTCTATGGCTATTTTATATCCACAATAGACAATGATTTACTTTATCTTCCAAAGCCCCAAAGGGCTAACCAAGTAGGTCTCAACAGTCCAAAAAATTATTATTCCTTTCACCGAATACCAGGAAACACCATTCATTAATGATTTTTCTTTAAATAAATGCTACATAAAATGGTAGATTCTAGACAAGTAAAGTTGGGAAGGCCACCAGCACAAGTGGTGTATGTTTCCACTACTGCCCCTAAGGAATGAGGTGAGTGGAAAGAAGTTGTTATTAGAAGGTCATAAAAGTTAGATAGTTGTATGACTTGAAAGAAAATCAACCAAACTCATTGAATTATCCAAGAATAGTTGAAATAATCAACTATTCCCCAATCCACTTCTTCTATAACATAGACAATGTCATCGGCCCCACAAACCTCCAAAATCTAGCCTTTTAAAAAAAGGACTAACTAGAAAGGTGGTAATGAAGTAAAGAAAGATGAACCTACATCAAGGAAAATTTTTAATTTCACTATCTTAGATTTTATTACCTCATATCCAAAACAAAAGGCATCGACCTTCCAAACAACACCACCAGAAACGGTCATCTAGAGACATTTCTCAATAGATGAGGATTCAGTTTTTGGTTCTATTCACTTAATGGATTCCTTATCCGATTATGAGTATGGATATGAACCTAAGTTCACTGTATGTAGTTGGAGAATGGGAGAAAGAGGCTGTAGGAACTGAGGATACTGGGGAAGACATAGTCATGGAAGGAACCATAATTCTATCCATGTCCCTACTCGGGATACCAATGTTTCAAAAACCCACAGAATAGCCCTTCAGCTAGTCCAATAGGAGTAGGAAAATCTCCATGCACCTTCCAGAAGCCACTCTATCTCGATCACTTTGGAATATCAATCAGAAGATTAAAAAGTATCCAATCACCCTCAGCGTGTAAGTAAACTTGCTTGGACCAACCCACCTAGGATATGAGTACCTCCAACTTATATCTCAAGGGATGATCCTTATACATCAAATTCCACATCCCTTAAAGCTTTTATGAAATAGAATCCCCATACTGAGAAGAACATTCCTTTAGACCATAAGTATGATATCCGAAATAAGTTATCATTGGTATCAACCAAACTATCAACCTTGGATGCCCTGAGTTTTTCAAAAGACCTCAAGGAAGGACTCATAGAATCTTTGTTTATCCCCCTGGGAGTTTGAAGCCAAAGTAGTTCTTATTGAGGCCTATTGGACGGAGAATAACCCTTACAAACATCATGAAGTTATATCCATTATGGATAAAGATGAATATTTTGTTATATAGAGATACATCAGACCCCTATATATGTTTGGTGGGATAAATGGTGTCGATGTCCCAAAAATTTTCATTGAAAATGTCTCTGGAGTTAATCTCATTCTAGTACGAACACTTCACAAAATGGGCTGCAATGAGGATAACCTCATGCCATCCTCCATAACACTACATGGATATGAAAAAAGTGAGAAGAATCCATTGGTCCAAATCAAGATCAAGTATTAGTTTGGAGACCTCATAGACATCTTATAATTTCGAGTGGTTCAGTAGAACATGGCCTTCAATGTCCTTCTAAGAGGGCCCTAGTTTTATAAACACACGGTAATCCCATCGTCATCCATCAATTTATCATATACTGAATTAATGTAAAAATTAGGACATTTTACACCAAGAAGGCCCTATTCGAATCCTAAGATTCTCATTATATCAATATAGGATTCTATTAAGGGAAAGGGAAACAACACCTGGTTGATGTTGTTGATTGGGTCACCACCCATAACAGTCTGGAAATGATCTTGTTCAACCCCTTCCAATAGATCATTGAAGAATATGTGTTTCCCATCAATTAGTCTGAGTATATGAGCCCAAATATAGGTTCATATTCATAAATCTATATGGTTTTATTCATGACCACTGAAACCAGTGGTGTTGAAAATCTTACAGAGTCCCTAGACAATGATGAAAGCTCAGCTAAAAATAATATCATTTCATCCCTAGAGCTTTAGGAATCCCTACCTCACTGTTTAAGGTAGAAGAGGTTGTCTCATTATCCAAATAGGATGAAGGCACTCCTTATTCATCTCTCACTCCATCCTCTCCATAGTATCAATGAAATATTGCATGGTCAATTGGATCTGAGGAAGCTGTTTCATCTTTAGAATTATAAGATACCAACTCCTCCCCCAACTCTATAGAACTTGTCCAACTACTTTCTCCCTCTATAGAATTAGAGGAAAAAGATGAAGAGGGTGAATAATAAGAGGAGGATGATCTTATGGATTCCCCTTTTGCATTTTATGAGGGTTTCTTTATCACCATTGACGGACTCATAGAAATAAATCTAGGTAGAACAGAAGATCTACGACCCACCTTAATCTATGTGGCCATGTATTCTGAAGAAAAAGAAGTGTATACCTATTTTATAAAGTAGAATTGGAATTTATTTTCCTAGAACTACATATAAATTTTAGGCCTCGATCTCAAGGTGACTACTCACCACATAGTCTTACCATAAGACCAATGGGTTATAAACAGGTAGCTAGGAGGATGCACTTAACACATGATTCCAAAATTGAGATTGAAGTTGACAAACTCAATAGATCAAACTTCATTCAAGAGGTCTAATATCCCAAATGGCTGGTCAATATTGTTCACATCAAGAAGAAGAATGGAAATAATCAGAGTATACACTAATTTCCAGGATCTCAATCGACATTTCCCAAAGGATGATTTCCCATTCCTAGTCACAAAACTTCTGATTGATGCAATGGCTAGATATCATGCTCTCTCCTCTATGGATATATATTCCAGATACAATCAAATCTGAATGGCCTAGGAAGATGAATAAAAATCTACCTTTAGGGGGCCTCAATGAGTATTTTTCTATCAGATAATTCCCTTTTCCTTAAAGAATATCGATGATAAATACCAAAGTTCTATGCATCACATCTTCAAACACTTCCTAGGAAAGTTTTTATAATGTTATGTTGATTACTATGTGGTTAAATATCTATAATTATCTGACCACCTAGCAGATCTTGAAACTGTCTTAAAAAAATTGTGATAACACAGCCTGAAAATGAACCCCTTGAAATGTTCTTTCTACGTTAACTCGGGGAAATTTCTTTTCTTCATTGTATTACATTGTGTCATTGAATTTTACCTTGATAAGATAAAGGATATCATTGTCATTTCACCACCTTACAACCTCACATAGTTGAGATGACTCCAAGGACACTTGGCCTAAATTAGGAACTTTATAGCCAACCTTGTAAGAAAATATCATCCCTTCACTAGGTTGATGAAAAGGGGGGTTACATATTAGTGAACTGAATATTATCAGCACTCATTTGAAAATATCAAGAAATATCTCTTGATCTCACCAGTGATGATGCCTCCTATTGAAGGAAGAATGATTATTTTATATGTGACAACCTTAGAGTTATCACTGGATGTCTTCCTCACACAAAAGAATGGCGGTGGAATAGAAAACAAAATCTATTACCTCAGTCAAACCATTATAAATTCTGTGACTCATTATTTAGATACCAATTAGAGTTTTCAGGTGATAATCATTGTAGTCTGGAAAATGAGGCACTACATGAATCATTTCGAGGTCCATTTGGTCTCTAGTAGAAATCCACTCAAATATATTCTCAATTGTCTGATGTTGACTGAATGTCTGTCATGGTGGGATTTCATCCTATAGTAGTTTGATATTCAATTCATGTCTTAGAAAGTGGTCAAAGTCTATGAATTACCAGATTTATTGGCTAAGAACCCCTCAGTAGAAATGACTTCACTGGACACTGAACTACCCGAGGAAGAGTTTTTATTTGTTCAAGAGGGCCCCCATATGTGGGAAATGTATTTTGATGGTGCATCCAGATGCCTGACAGGGAGGAGGATGGAGGACCCCAAGCTCAATTAAGTGGGTCTATGAGTCATACTCATATCACTGGAAAAGGTAGTTTTACCTTAATCCTTCCTGCCATCAGAGGTGTGCATGAACAATGAAGCATAATATCTAGCTATCCTTATAGGGATAGAGATTTCACTTAAGATACAAGTCAATAACTTGAAGATAAAGGGATATTTGGAACCGGTCATTAAGAAGTTAAAGGTGATTATTCCATCAAAAAGGAAGTGTTAATCCCCCTGCTAAACCACATCTAGGGACTAATTGTTGAATTAATTTTGGAACCAAAATTGACTCACATCAAACGGTTGTAGAATTCCTAAGATGATGTACTGGAAAATGAAGCCACAGATCTAGCCAATCCAGAGTATGATGAAACAGTCATCAGCATTACACACTACTGGATGGTCTCATTGTTCATTCAAGATAATAGGGAAAATATTGATGAGATTAGTCCCGTCCCTAAACCATACAGTCCTATAACTGATTGTTTGATACCCATTATGTACTGCCTTCAAAATGGAGAACTACCACTAGATAGATCCAGGAAAGAGAAAATAAAAATATGAGTAATTAACTTTGTTCTATATGATATCAATAATCACCAAAAGGTATTCTATAAGCGGAGCTATAATAGGGTCCTTCTCAAGTGCATTGATGGAGAAGAGACCACTTCCTTCATAAAGGAAGTACACACTGGATCCTGTGGTGCTCATTAGTTAGGACTTAATATTTACCACCAAATCCAAAGTCTTGGGTACTATTGGACCACACTAACACATGACTACACTAAATTCACCAAAAAGTACCATTCATGTCAGGTTCATGCCATCTACATTCACCAACCCTCAAAGTTTCAAAACACAACCAAGTACTCCTTACTATTTTCCATATGGGTAATGGATGTCATGAGACTATATCCTCCTGATATAATTAAGCAGTTCAAGTACATTCTTACTAAAATATAATATTTCTCCAAGTGGGCTGAAGCTATACCACTAAAAGAATTCAGTGAAAGGAACATTTTTTGCTTCTTGAAATATAACATCATCACCAGATTTGGTCTCCCTCATATAATATTGACAGAAAAAGTCACCAATTTCAATTCTACTAAGTTGGAAAAACTATATCAGGATTATGAAATCAAGTCCAACTGTTTATCCCACTACCATGCAGTATCTAATGAATATATATAGGCCTTAAACAAGATCCTATAAAATATACTATGTGAGATTATAGATAAGGATAAAAATTCTTGGTCAGAAAAGATCCTACATTCCTTGTGGGCTTACCAGACCACAGCTCGCACGACCACAAAAGGGAACCTGTACTCATTAGCATATGGGACAGAGGTGGTCCTACCCATAGAGTTTCAATTTCCCTCACTCTGCATTTCCATCTGTAACCAATTATCCATGGATAATGAATCCCAAAAATGGATAGATAAATTGGTGTGATTGGATGAGAAAATATTGTATACCTTGCATCATTTCGAAGTCTACCAAAACCGGATTGTGCAAGGCATTAACAAAATGGTCAACCTCTGATATTTCCTCAAAGGGGGGATGGTGTTGTTTCTCATGAATCTGATGATATCAAAAAATAATACTTAAAAGATAGAACCTAAATGGGAGGGGCCTCACACAATACAAGAGGACTACTCCAATGGAGCTTATTATATGATTTCAATGGAAAGATAGCTTTCCATGGCTCTAACCAATGAAAGGTTCTTGAATAAGTATTTCGTGTAATCACATGGTACATTCATCTTGATCTCATGACCTTAAATTTCATGGTACATCATCCAAGTTACATTCTTTTAAACTACGTAATAGCCAACATCGTAGCTGCACAAAGATAAACTGCATGGCACTGGCAGCCTAGTTGCATGATGTCAAACTACATTCCCACACCCTGGGCATATGAAATTAATTTTTTCACTTGGTCTAAACTATATGACATTAAAATGGTAACCCTAGTACAAGAATCACAACTTAAAACTATATGCAAGACACCTTGGGAATGAATATGTCATGTGTGGGCCTCCTTGGTCATTATTCACATCGTATTTATTATACCCCTACATTATGCACATCACTTTTTGGAGTTCTCACCCATTGGTCCAAACTATATGACCTCAAACTAGGAGTTAGAGTCCTCAATACATGACATTAAATTGCAATCCTACCTTGAACATGTTCGGGAAGTCTCTTAAAAATAAAAGAAATTATTCCTACCCCATGATCTGAACATGGTATGCCTCACAATGATAATGGGATTCCTTAATGTTCTCACCTGAGAGAACATTTACCTTGTCATTAGTCATCTATCATTCTGTATTCAAGAACTACATATGGGTTGATTCCTATCCACATAGGATACGCAGTGACAACTGTATTTTACATCCTAGTCCATCCACCCAAAAAAATTCCCCCTCTTTTAATGTGGATTTGAACAACAGAGGGATCTTTCCATGAAGAACTATTTGTGTCTTGATTCCAACCCTTTCAGGATACACATTGATTCCTGAATCTCTATTCATGGGACAATCCATGATGATACTTCTTTCACATTGAGTAAACCCCATCCTTATCAAAATATGTTAAACTGCATGTTTAATCAAGAACTATGTGTTACTTGATTCTCATTCTATGGGATACGCAGTGACACCCATACCTCATGTCCTAGGCCTAGACATGAAATATAGGGAATTCTATCTCCCTTTCATACTAATTAGACCAATTTAGGGGACTCCAAAGTGGGTTCTATTTACAAGACCATTCCAAGAAAATCACCTCTCCCTACACATGAGTCATATATGTGCAGGGAAGCATGTTTAGAATTATGTATATCTTGATTCCTATCATTATAGGATATGTAGTGATGATTATACCCCCTATGTTTGGCCTAAAATAAAATTTACATCCATTCATAAGATGATTTTCTTACCAGCCTTTGTCCATAGTCCACTTTTTATATCAGGATTATGTTTGTCATTGGTCTATAAAATCACCCTTCCCATGATTACAAGACCCAAACTCCATCACCGCAGGAAATTAAACTACATGGAAATCATTACTTCAATCGATAATTCACCGCACACGAATTAAATCTATGCGGGAGAAAGATAAAACGCCCCATCCCCACATGAGATCCATATCCATGTAGGTAGTCTCTTTTTAAAGAACTATCTGGGGATTGATTCCTACCCACATAGGATACATAGTGACACCCAAATCTCTGATTATGGGTCCAGCTGAAACAATCCCCTATTTTCATGTTGGGACACCCTCATCCTCACCGTATGATGTTAAACTACACGGGGTCCCATAACTATGTGCATCTTCATTCCTTTTCACATAAGAAATATATTAATGTTTGGGTCTCCAATCCCATGTCCAGCCACAACAATCAAAATAATTAAAGGGAAAAATTACCCCCTCTTGATGCAAAGATCAAACCTGAAAAGGGAGCCAGTTTGATAACTATGTATAGATTGATTATCAATATAATGAGATAGGTAGTGATGCCTATATTCTTTAACCTAGTCCAACCATAAAAAATTAAAAATTCCCATATCCGTCATTTTATTACCACCGTGCGACGGAATAAACCTTTTCCACCCCTTTTTTCTCACACCAATCATAGCTTGTGTGGGTTTAAGAGTTTTGGAAGGGGATTACCCACAAGATCAAGGTGTATAAATCCACATCAAGGTTTCCATGGTCTTGGTAGTAAGGCCTTAAAAGTCACACCAGATATTTTCCTCTTCATGTCGGGGAACCTACATCCTTACCGCATGATGTTAAAATAAATGGATAAAGTCTTTGTCACATGACATTAAAATTCTTGGTACCTCAAGAACTTCATTTGTCTTTATTCTTGTTTTGAAAAGATAGATAGTGATTACTAGATCCTATGTCCTAGTATCAACCATTGGGTAAAGAAAACTAAAAATGTCCCCATCTCCTATAAACAAACAAAGATCTATGCAGGAGATCTCATGTTTAGGTTCCTCATAAAGGGATCTATCAAGGAAATGGAAATCCTCCTACATATGATTCAAATCTATGTAGGGAATTTAACACTCTATGTCCAATCATAGTCTAAATTTTTATTAATTTTATGAAAATATTCCTTTATTCATCATACTTTGTACCCCGGTAAATTTCAGATCTTCATAATCTTCCTCTAGACACTAGAGAGGGGATGTTAGTGTCATGAGGACACAATTGTTTGACTATGCATAATATGCCCTAGTTGGCTCTGCATAAGTTGACCACAAAAAAGGCCTGTTAATTAAAGTAAAATTCAACCCTAGGAGATTCCTATTCTATCTCTATAATCTCTAATAGTGTTTTCTCTCCATATGATTTCTCTTGATCTAAGAATCCCCAAAAGTATGGTTTTCACATTATTTCCCCCTCATGTCCTAGAAATGTCAAAACAACCCATAATGATGAGCCTCTAATTACTCATCAATTCAATAACATATGGTTCTTATTGTTTGAACTAAAATTGAAAGTCCTCGTCTTGTTCTTACCACATGACACTAAACTGCATGGTTAACATCCCTATTATTTGGTGTTAGAAGTCAAGGACTACTCAAAGATTAATTCCCAACATTGCAAGATACATCGTGACACCCAGATCTCCATCATGGATTCAAGATATTGTATCCCCTTTTCACATTGAGTCACCTACATACTCATCACATGATGTTAAACTACATGGTTGGTGTCCTAGTCGCATGACACAAAACTATGTGTTTGGTAATAAATATATATGTCTTGATTAATTTTATCATGGGATATGTAGTGATGGTCAGATCCTCAATTCCAGGTCTATCCATTAGATAAAAATATCTACCCTTTTCTTATATATGGGTCAAACCTACACATGAAGTTTCTAAACACAACAAAAAAAATTCCCCACATTTCTATACATGAGGTAGATCTGCATAGGAGGGCACAATACATGTCTCACCCCACTCATGGGATAATATTCAAAAGAAAATTCACCTTCCCTACACAATAGTTTGATCGATGTGTGGGGAAAAATTTCCAGAACTATGTATGGTTTGATTCTCATTTTGATAAGACATGTAGTGACACCCAAAACTTATATCATGGGACCATCCATCATGGGAAAAAATCATTCCTATGCATGGTTCAGACCTACATAAGAGAAATGTTTCTACCCAATCTTGGAAAATTTTGACAATAAATGATCCTTTCATATTTAAGTACCTTCCTTCCATAAAACCAAACTATGTGCCTGAGGAAGTATGAATCTTGATAAACCTCCCTAAATATCATAAATGGCGGGTCAATGTCTTATAAACACCTTTGTTTGACTATAGATAATATGCCTCTGTTGGCTTTGTATAATTCAACCACAAAAGTCCTATCAACCAAAAGAAAATTCATCCCCAGGGGAGACTTTCCCTATCTCCGTACACCCCAATGACATTTTTGTCCCATATCACTCCTTGAATTCAAGAACCCCCAGATTAAAGCTTACAACCTTTCCCCTCTATGCTCGAGGTTTATGGAATATTCTAGGATAGATTATTGTGAATAGGTTGAATCATTTATCCCTCAGTCAAAGATAAGTGACCCTAAACTATATCCCTTGAATATCCTTTTCATAAGACATTAAACTGTATGGTCCATGTCCTAGTTTCATGAAATTAAACTGAACTATGCTCCATCCCTCCCCTACACAAGTCAAATTTGTGTAGGAGTGGTTTCCCATCCAAGACTAGTGCTGATAAATATTCCCTCATAATTTTTCAAACATCATTACCTGGAAAATATACCATTCATAGTCTTGATAAATTATAATTATCCTAAATTACATGGCCATCAGAAATATAGATTCAGTGTCCTGAGGACACCTTTTTTTGACTATGAACAATTTTTTCTAGTTGTCTCTACATAAGTCTTTTAGAAAAAAGGCATGTCAACCAAAGGAAAATTATTCCTTAGGAGAGGATTATTCTGTCTTTGTACACCCCTGACAACATCATGGTGGAAACCGTTCTTATGGATAATCCTCACATACATTCCCTATATCATGTCTCGAATTCAGAAATCCCAAAACTATGGGCCAAAACCCCCCATTCATATATGAATAATATTGGGACATTCTCAACCGGTAAGCCCTATTGGGGTTCTCACCCCATAATTCATGTTCAATACTATTTGACCTAAAATTCATGTCAAGTTAGTTCAGTTTTCAAAACTCTAAACTTACCATGAAAAGAGACACAAAACTCACTTGGTGTAAAACTCACAAAGGGAACTCTGGGTAAAATTTGTCTACCAACTCTCTAAATCTACTCTTTGCATGGTTTAGGAAAAAAATTGATTGATCAAAATAAAGTTAAAGGGCTCAAAACTTGTTAGGTCGAAACCCATAAAGGGAAACCTAAGAAAAAAATCAAGTTATGTCCACTAAGCCCGCACCACATTGGACTTAGAAAAAACTTAGTGTGATTGTAACACCCAGATGTTTTTATGAAATATTTTCTTTCAATAATTTTTATTCTTCAGTAGCTTGCTTTGCATGAAATTGCGAGTTTAAAAGAACCATGATATTCCCTTATTATAAAATTACCATTATAGTCTAGCTGTTAGGTTAGCAGGAATAATTATAACTAACTTAAGAAAATGCATTAGGAATTCATTGGCTATCAATTATTTATGAAAAATATAAATCAATTAGATATTTGTAATTTTGAGTGAATTACTTTTGGTAATGAAATTATTGAAATTAATGAAATTAATGAGATATATATGTGTCATATACTTAATAAAATATTTTTTATATTCATCTAATGGATATTTTAGTTATAGGGTATGAATAAAACCCTATTTGATGTATACAAACTTATTTTTTTTAAATGGTTAATTTTAAAACTTTGAATGAAGAACCCAATTTAAATTAAGATTTTGACACATTAATAGATTATATATGAAAAAAACATGTTATTTTGAAGTGGGATATATAAATTTACTTTTTATGAAATTTTTATATTTTTCTGATAACTTTCATGTTTTGATGAATAGTAAAAATATGCTAAATTTTAATTAAAAACAATTTTATTCATCAAGATAATTTATATGGTTAAATTATAATATTTAATGGTTTTAAAGTATAAATAGAATATATTTTTATCATTCAATATAATTTATTTCCTTAGCATTAATTTTACCTTGAATTCATAGGTAAAAACATTTCAATATTTTGCAATGTTTTAACTTTTAAAAACTCTTTCATCGTTTCAACAATGGGATTAATTTTAAATTAATTAATGAAACTTCTATGTTTTTAATTTTGAAAAATGGATTCCTTATTTGGAATAATTAGGTTCAAATTATGTTAATAGGCTACTTTTATTTTTGGGCATTATGAATAGTAACTTTGGTAATTATTTTTATTACCATGGTTAAAGGTGAATCGGGTAATTAAGGGTAAAAAAATATTATAAAATTACATTAACACCTATAAAAATCCTATTTTATGACTAAATTATACCCTTTTCATCTATTTTTAGAAATGGAATCACTTTATAACCACTTTCCTATGAATATGACATGAATGTAATAAAAACTAATGAATGTGACAAAATGTCACAATATCATTTTATTTAAGTATATTAATTTTAATATATGGATAAATAGGATATAATATTGACTATAGATAATATATGGAAATATAAAATAATTACCTACACTACATGAATTTATTTATAATTTTTAGCGATTAAATAATTACCATTAATGATGACACAATAGTGATGTGAAAATTATTTTATTAATAGAAATATCAAATAAATGGTTTTAAAAATATTAAAATAAATATCATATGAAGTAATTAATTATCTCCATGAATTTTATAAGTGAATATAGAATGTTAGGAGTGTATTTAATATATTTTTTCTAATTTATTTCATTGGTGGATTTTTTTAAAGTCTAATAAATGAATAGTGTCCAAATTGACACTATTGATATTTTATAAAAATAAAATATTTTTAAATTATTTAAAAATCATAAAAATATTTAAAATTTTATAATTTATAATTATATAAGCTTATATTTCATAAAATATAAATTTATGGTCAATTAACACCATATAATTAAATATTTATAACCATTAAATATTTAGAATGTTATTACCACAATTAAAATTAAATAGAATAACTAAGTGTAAATTAAAAAGATATGGTTTTAATTGAAAAAATAACTTGTAAAACATTTATTTTATGATGATATTACAACCCTATATCATCTCATCTTCAAAATTGGGACATTTTGGAGGTTTTTGGATAGGGTTTGATTTTATTATAAATTATTATTTATGGAGTTTCCAAAAGTTCCCCTCACCTCAATTATAAAAGGGAACCTCCTCCCTCACCTATTCAACTCATTTTGAACCTTAAATCTTAGACACCCCTACCATTTTTCCTTTGAAACTTCCCTATTTTCATTATACAGGTTCTCTTCATCTTCAAATACCAACTCTAGTGATCTAAGAGGAGATTTAGAAGAGGCACATCGAAGAAGAGGTAATATCATTTACCGATTCTTTTAAACTTATTTCTTCTTCTACTTCCTCTTCATCATTTGTTTCATTATAAAGTGATAAAATTTTTATCAATAATATACTTATGTGTTATTATAAATATTAAACAACCATATTATACCTTCCACCCATCCTATGAAAAACAAAATCACCATGTGTGCGTATGTATAACTTACTGTCTCCATGTCGTGGTGTAATCCATTTTTCACCACCACCTTACATGGGTGAGTATAATGATGGAATTAATAAATATATATATAATTGATATAAAATTATTTTTATTCTAAGATAATATACACCATCCACTTTAATACCATTCAACAATTATGGGAATGATATCGTCGCTCTTGCATACGTACTGCTTACCATCTCCACGATACGATGTGATTCATTCTACATAATGTTCAATAAAAAATTATTATATAAATGAATTTAATGAATAAATATTCTATATATTATAATAATACCATTCTTTAAATTATATAACTATAACATAAAAAGAGGAATATGAACTTATCTGACAAAACATGCATAAGAACATAAAACAGTTAATACCCGAATAATGAGTAACAATGAAATGTCACTAAAAATGGATAAAAATATGACCATAAATGTTATCATAAAACTTATTATGAATTTGGAATAAATCAGTAACTTTATTTAAATCATTATATATGAGTTTCAGATATATACAAATCATATCAGACCTAAGGCAAGTGATAACTTTTTAAATCTCGTTTTTATCCGAGATTGTTTATTAATAAGTATTTACTGGGGTATCATTGTCATCCACGTCCATGATTCCTAAATATGTATTTAAAAATATTCTTTATATCCTTATATAATTTTTAAAAGTCAATTTTACCCATTGGTAAATTTTTACTAAATGGAATGAATGGAATCTTTTTTCGTTTTCAGTACGAGGTACTTTTTGACTTTTCCGACAAAAGTATGAGAAGAATGTTTTTTTAACTTGTACGACATGAACAAATTTTTACACTTTCATAATGCCTTATTTACCTGAATATTACACTACAATCTTATAATATTATTTTCACATAAAATTATTTCTTCTAAAATTTTCTGGCATTTTGAGAAAGGAAAACATTTTTGAAGAATTATGGATATTTTCCCCAGGAATTAATTTTAAGTGTTTTGTCAAAATTATTTTCCATATAAGATGAAACTATTTAAATAGGGTTATATTTATAACCATGTTATTACTATGATTTTATTGTGTTTATTATGTAATGTTATTTAGTAAATCCATTTATTTTATATCAATAATGATTGAATGTTATTTAAGAAACCCATTTGATTTCATGGGTTATGCTATGGTGGTTTTTTTATGTTTTTGTGGAACACGTAAGAATGGTTTCTTTATGAGATGGGTGGGACCTATATCTCACTCCAATTCATTAGGTAAATATTTAAATCTCATGATATAGACATGAATATAATGTAAAGTAAATCTGGTTCAGTAATATAGGGTCGGAATGAGGAGTGAACTCGTTTTAGTAATGGACTTTGTCTACTATGATGGTCTGAGAAATGAGACTTGACTAATATGAAATGATTTTCTATGCTTATGTGTGTATGAAAAAAATTTCATGTCTTATTTTATGACAATTGTGATTACATTGCACTTTTATGTTTTATCCCATGACATGATATTATGATCTTTTATATGCATGATAAGATTTTCAAATGTTATGTTCTTATGATTATGATATGATTGATATTTCCCTTTTTTACCCTTACTGATCATATGAGCTCAACCTTTCATATATTTCTTTTCCCCAGGTCATTAATAAGTGTATTAAGTAAGATATGTCAAAATGGAGTCTAGTTATGAAGAAATAAGTGGTAGATAATGTGGATGTTTTATGAACCAGTTGTTTATGTTTCCCAGTTTAGAAAGACACTAAACCTATACGATCCTGGCATGGTTTTGTTATGTTATTTAATAAATATTATTCAATGTTTAAGTAGTATCTATATGTAATGTATGGGCTATTATAGTTGGTATCAGAGCAAAGGTATAATTAACCTTTGTAAATTAGGATGATATAACCATAGTAAGAACCCTGAGGATATGTCTAAGTATAGGTTACAATCCTATCCAAGTGTTTTAAAGATATTAATTAATAACCTAGGATAAAACCTAAAGTGTCCTATATTGAAATTTTATTTTTTAATTATGTGGTTTTCCCATTATGATTATTGTTTCTCACACTATGCTTCTTGGTTTTAGTCAATGGCTTGAAACCGAAGGAATCGTGTTAATACTGATGCGATGGGAGACGCAATGATTGTCCCCCTAAGAAACCAAATGCTATGGGAGATGGAATGAAAATTATTATATCCATTCTCACACAACTTTCTCAAGATATGAATCATAAAATTCTTCCAAATGAGCAAAGGAGGGAGAAAAATTCTGTTGAGTCTTTCATGAGACAGCGTCCACCTTCATTCAGCTGGTCTTCTAATTCATTAGTGGCTGAACAATGGATCAGTACCATTGAAAAGATATTTTCAATTCTACAATGTTTTGAACATGATAAATTCATCTTAGAAATCTATCACTTAGAAGGTTAAGCCGATCAATGGTGGAATCCTATCAAGAATATGAGGCAAAGATGTGAAACTGAGTTTATGGAATGGGATGAGTTCAAGAACTTATTTTTCAATAAGTACTTTCCTCATATTATTCAAACAAAGATGGAGGAGTTCCTTGAACGTAAGAAAAACGATGTTGAATCTGTTGGTACCTATGAATCAAATTTTACAAGACTTTTAAGGTACGCTTTTGGAATTATTATCCAACCTGAGAGTAAAATTGATCGATTCTTTAGTGGCTTAAAACCAAGTCTCTGAAGGGAATTATCCATAAGGGACTTCAATAGCTGAGAGGAAATTGTTTTATTTATTCTCAAGGTTGATATGGATATTGGACTAACCCATCAGTCATATGGATTTGATAATAAGAAAAAAATGTTATTCAAAGGAAAATCTGAAGACCACACTGAAAAGAAGATGAGTATTCCCTTATGCTCAATGTGTGGAAAGAAACATGGAGGTAATTATCTTAAAGGGACTAGTAAATGTTTTAAGTGTGTAAAATAAGGTCATCGGGTAGTTGAATACCGAAGTGATGGTAAAAATATGTCTAATGATTTGAACAAAGAAAAGGCTACACATAATGCACCTCCTACACTTCAATGTTACAAGTGCAAGGAAATGAGGCATTATTCCAATCAATTTACTAATCCAAGGGTTATTAATGATAATCAATGTCAACAAACTGTTAAGGCCAAAGGCAAAGGAAAGTCACATGCAATCACTATCAGCGATGTAGAGTATGATAATGAAGTGGTGAAAGGTACACTTACCATCCACTATAAAGTGGAAAATTTTTTATTTGATTCTGGATCCAACCAATCTTATTTATGAAGAATTTTATAAGGTTATCACCGTATTACCTCAACAATTAGATGTTGAGTTAGCCATGAAATCTCCTAATGGAACAACAGTTTCATCAAAAGTTTATAATTCTTCTCTAGTTGAAGTTTGGGGGAAAGTGCTTCCTGCAAATCTTGTGATCCTCCCTATAGTGTAATTTTATGTGACTCTTGGAATGGATTGGATTTATCTATATGTATCTCATATCAATTTCCCAGGAAGGGAAGTTACATTTCATATTCCAGATCAATCTATGATCTTTTATTGATGAAAAGATGAATATAACCTTTGATTATAAATTTCTTCCATTTTGTGGGTCTTGATTCAAATAAATGGAGGCTATTTATCTCAAATGGTTAGGGAGAAACTCGCGATTAAGAATACGCCCATTGTATGGGAGTTTGATGATGTCTTTCCAGAGGAATTTCTAGATCTTCCACCAAATTGTGATGTTGATTTTTCAATAAAACTCATATCAGGTGCTATGCCTATTTCAAATACACCTTATATAATGGTCCCAATTGAGTTGAAGGAATTGAAGAAGCGACTCTAAGAGAATCTTGATAAGGGATTCATACTCCCTAGTTCATGGCCATGGGGATAACCTGTTCTATTTTTCAAGAATAAATATGGATCAATGAGACTGCATTGATTATCAAGAACTTAACAAAATCACTATCAAGAAAAAATATCATCTTCCCTGCATTGACGAATTATTTTACCAACTACACGGAGCTCAATACTTTTCCAAGATTGATCTTCTTTTAGGATACCATCAATTAAGGGTCAAAAGGGAGGATTATCCAAAGACGAAATTCTATACAAGGTATTGACACTATGAATTTATAGTGATGCCTTTTGGTCTTACTAATTCTTCTACTATCTTCATGGATCTAATGAATAGAGTCTTTAGAGACTATCTTGATCAGTTTTTGGTAGTCTTTATAGGTGATATTCTTATCTATTCAAAGATCAATGAATAATATGAAGATCACTTGATAATTATACTAAAGACCTTAATAAAGGAAAAGATTTATGCCAAATTTACCAAGTGTGAATTTTGGGTTCATAAAGTTTCATTTTTTGGTTCACATAATCTCAATAGATGGGATATCTATGGATCCAGCAAAAATAGAGGTTACTGAAAGATGGTTGAGACCAAAAATAGTAACTGGGATCTGAAGTTTTCTTGGTTTGTCTAGATATTATTGACGTTTTGGGAAATATTTTTCATGATTATCTAATCCACTCACCAAGTTGAGTTGGAAAAGAGTTAAGTTAGTTTTTATGGAGGAATATAAAGATAATTTCAAAGATCTAAAAAGAAGGTCAGCTAGTGCACCTGTTCTCACACTGACTTGTAGTGGAGAAAGGTTTGTGATATATGGTGATGCATCCAAGAAGGGGTTGGGATGTGTTCTCATGAAAAATGATATGGTGTTAGATTATTCCTCATGGTAGTTGAAAATTCATGAGAAAAATTACCTAACTCATTATTTGGAGTTAGCTGCGGTAATTTTTGTATTAAAGATATAGAGGCATTATCTTTATGGTGCAAGGTGTGATATTTATATTAATCATAAAAGTTTAAATTATATTTTCTCACAAAAGGAGATGAATATTCTCCAAAGAAGATGTTTGGAGTTGATTAAATATTATGAACACTCAATACATTACCACCCTAGGAAAGAGAACAAGGTGGCAGATGCTTTAAGTCAAAAAGACCATGCTAGCTTATCTATGATGAGGATCATGAAAGATCCAATATTTATGGATTTGTAAAGGATGGATCTTGAAATTTTAATAGAAGGGGAGAAATATTATCTTTCTCAAATTAATTTTCAACCATCTATACAATTTAATATTAAGGAGGCGTAAAAGAAAAATGTAGAGCTACAAAATAAGGTTAGAAATGCTCCTGAATTCAACCTTGATTGTGATTAATAAGGTTCAGGAACCAAGTTTGTATTCCTACCATACTAGAATTAAAGAAGGAGATATTTTATGAGGCTCGTAGTTATTCATTCTATATTCACCCTAGAATCACAAAGATGTACAGGGACCTAAAAGAGTACTTCTAGTGGGATGACATGAAAAGAGATGTCATAGAATATGTCTCTCGATGCTTGGTTTTTCAACAAGTTAAGGCTGAGTGACAGAAGTCTAAGGTGATGTTACAAACATTACCCATAATAGAATGGAAATGGGAAAACATCACTATGGAATTTTTCATCGGACTTCCCAAAACATCCAAAGGTAATAATGTTATCTAGGTTATATTTGATTTCGTTACAAATTAAGCACACTTCATTGCTATTAGAGAGGATTTATCTCTTGATAATCTTGACAGGATATATGTATATAAAGTGGTAATATTGTGTGGAGTACCACTTTACATTATATCTGATCGGGATAACAGGTTTACCTTGAAGTTTTGGCAAATTCTTCAGCATGATCTGGATACAGAGTTAAGTTTCAGCACTACTTATCATCCTCAGACAGACGGTCAGTCTGAGAGGACAATTCAAACTATAGAAGATATGTTAAGAGCTTTCTCCATGGATTTAAAAGGTGGTTGGGATCAACACCTACCATTGGTAAAATTTTCTTACAATAATAGCTTTCACTCCAATATTAATATGTCTCCTTATGAAGACCTCTATGGAAATAAGTGCATAACTCTAACTTTCTGGGATGAAGTTGGGTAAATAAAGCTATTAGGAATGGATCTTGTTGGTGAAATTATAGAAAAGGTCAGATCTATTCCACGACACATAAGAGTAGCTGAGAGTCGATAAGAAAGTTATGTTGAAAACCAAATAAAAGACCTAGAGTTTGAAGTGGGTGATAATGTGTTCTTATGAATATATCATTGGAAGAGAGTAATGATATTTGGAAAGAAGGGCAAGCTAATCCCTAGGTATATCGGTCCTTTTGAAATACTGGATCGTTTTGGGAAGGTAGCTTATCGATTGGCGCTTCCACTGAATCTCTATCAAGTTCATGATGTGTTCCATGTATCTCTCCTGATAAAGTACACAATTGATCCTTCATATGTACTAAGCTCAAAATTCATACCGCTGGAGCAAGATCTTTCTTATGAAGAACAACCGACATATATTCTAGATTGTAGTGAAAGAGTTCAACAAAACAAGACCAATCGCTTGGTTAATGTTTTATGGAGGAACCACTAATTTTAAGAATTTACATGGGAACTTCAGGATATGATGAGGGATAGGTATCCTAATCTATTTGTTTCCATGTGACTAATTTTTAGGGAGAAATTCAGTTTAAGGGGCGTATAATGTAACACTCAGATGTTTTTATGAAATATTTTCTTTAAATAATTTTTATTCGAAAGTAGCTTGATTTGCATGAAATCGTGAGTATAAACTAACCTCGACATGACCTTGTTATAAAATTATTGTTATATCATAGCCATTAGGTTAGCAGGAATAATTATAACTAACTTATGAAAATGCATTATGAATTCATTGGCTATCAATTATTTATGAAAAATATAAATCAATTTGATATATTTATTTATGAGTGAATTACTTTTTGTAATGAGATTAATGAGATAAATATGTGTTATATACTTAATAAAATATTTTTGATATTCATCCAATGGATATTTTAGTCATAGGGTATGAGTAAAACACTATTTTATGTATAAAAACTTGTTTTTTTAAAGGTTAATTTTACACCTTTGAATGGAGAACCCATTTTAAATTATTATTTTGACACCTTGATAATTTATATATGAAAAAATAAACATTTTATTTTAAATAAAGATATAAAAATTTTCTTTGGATGAATTTTTGATATTTTTATGATAACTTTCATGTTTTGATTAATAGTAAAAATACGCTAAATTTTAATTAAAAAAAAATTCATCAAGATAATTTTAATGGTTAAATTATAATATTTAATGGTTTTAAATTTTAAATAGAATATATTTTTATCATTAAATATAATGTATTTCATTATCATTAATTTTACTTTTAATTCATAGGTAAAAACATTTCAATCTTTTTCAATGTTTTAACTTTTAAAACTTGTTTCCTCATTTCAACAATGAGATTAATTTTAAATTAATTACTAAAACATATATGTTTTTAAATTTGAAAAATGGATTCCATATTTGGAATCAATAGGTCCAAATTATATTAATAGGCTACTTTTATTTTTGGTCATTATGAATAGTAACTTTGGTAATTATTTTTATTAGTATGGTTAAAGGTAAATCGGGTAATTAAGGGTAAAAATAATATTATAAAATTACCTTAATAGATTTAAAAATTGTATTGGATGAATAAATTCAAAATTTATCATCTATTTTTAGAAATTGAATCACTTTATGGCCACTTACCTATGAATATGACATGAATGTAATAAAAACTAATGAATGTGACAAATTGTCACAATCTAATTTTATATATGTATATTAATTTTAATATATGTATAACTATGAGATAATATCGACTATAGATATTATCTGGAAATATAAAATAATTACCTACATCATAAGAATTTATTTACAATTTTTAGAGATTAAATAATTACCATTAATGATGTCACAATAGTGATGTAAAAATTATCTTATTAATAGAAATATCAAATAAATGGTTTTATAAATATTAAAATAAATATAATATGAACTAATTAATGTTATCTATGAATTTTATAGGTGACTATGACATTTTAGGAGTGTATTTAATATTTTTTTTCTAATTTATCTCCCATGTGGATTTTTTTAAGTCAAATAAATTTGTAGTGTCAAAATTTACACTATTGATATCTTATGAACATAAAATTTTATTAAATTATTTAAAAATCATAAAAAATTTAAGAATTAAAAGGTGATAATTATAAGATCTAAAATATCATATAATATTCATTTATGGTCAATTAACACTATATAATTAAATATTTATAACCATTAAATATTTAGAATTTTATTACCACAATTAAAATTAAATAGAATAACTAAGTGTCAATTAAAAATATGTGGTTTAAATTGATAAACTAACTTGTCAAAAATTTATTGGTTGATGATATTACAACCCTATATAATATCATCTTTGAAATTGGGACATTTTTTAGGTTTCTTGGTAGGTTTTTATTTTATTATAAATTATTATTTATGGAGTTTCCAAAAGTGGACCTCACCTCAATGATAAAAGAGAACCTCCTCCATAACATATTCATTTCATTTTTATCCTTAAATATTAGACACCCCATACCCTTTTTCCTTTTAAACTTCTTTATTTTAATTCTAGATGTTTTGGTCATCTTCAACGACCAACTCCTGGGCTCTATGAGGAGATTCAGAGGAGACACATCGAAGAAGAGGTAATATAATTTACTATTTATTTCAAACTTCTTTATTAATCTTCTTACTCTTCATTAGTTGTTTAATTATAAATTAATAATATCAGTATCGATAATATACTGATATTTTATTATAAATATGAAACAACCATATTCCACCTTCCACCCATCCTCTGAAAAATGAAATCACCACGTGTGCGTACGTCTACACACCATGGTGTAATCCGTTTTTCACAACAACCTTAAATGGATGGGTATAATGATGGAATTAATAAATAAATATATGATTTATATAAAATTATTTTTATTCTGAGATACTATACACCATTTAATTCAATACCATTCAAAAATAATGGGAATGATATCGTCACTCAGGCGTACATTTGGCTTACCATCTCCACGGTTCGATGTGATTCATTCTACATAATATTCATCATGGCATGATTATATAAATGAATTGAATGAATAAATATAATATATATTATACTAATACCCTTATTAAAATGATATAACTATAACCTAAAAATAGGAATAATAACTTATCCTACAAAACATGCATAAAAACATAAAGCAGTTAATACCTGAATAATGAGTAACAATGGAATGTTACTAACAGACAGATAAAAATATGGTCATAAATGTTATCATAAAAATGATTATGATTCTAGAATAAATAAGTAACATTATTTAAATCATTATATAGGAGGTTCTGATACATACGAATCATATCAGAATTATGGTAAGAGATAACTTTGCAAATCTTGTTTTTATCCGAGATTGTTTATTAGTAAGTATTTAATGGGGTATAATTATCATCCACATCCATATTTCCTAAATATGTATTTAAAAATATTTTTTATATAATTCTATAATTTTTAAAAGTTAATTTTACCCATTTTAAATTTTTTACTAAATGGTATGAATGGAATCTTTTGTCATTTTTGGTATGAGGTACTTTTTGACTTTTCTGGAAAAAGTACGGGCATAATGTTTTTTTAACTTGTACGACATGAACAGTTTTTTACACTTTCATAATGTCTTATTTTATTGAATATTACCCTACAAGATTAAATTTATTTTTACATAAAATGATTTCTTCTAAAATTGTGTTTCATTTTGAGGAAGGAAAACATTTTTGAAGAAGAAAGGATATTTTCCTCAAGAATTAATTTCAAGTGTTTTCCTTAAAATTATTTTCCATATAAGATTACACTCTTTAAATAGGGTTATATTTATAAACATATTATTAATATGATTTTATTGTGTTTATTATGTAATTTTATTTAAGAAATCCATTTGTTTTATATCAATTGTGATTGAATGGTGTTTAAGAAACCCATTTGATTTCTTGGGTTATGCTATGGTAAATGTTTTTATGTTTTTGTGGAACATGTAATAATGGTTTCATTATGAGATGTGTGGGAACTATATCTCCCTCCAATTCATTGGGTAAATATTTATATCTCATGAGATAAACATTACTATAATGGAAAGTAAATATTGTTCAATAATACAAGGCTAAAACGAGGAGTGAACTCAGTTTAGTAATGGACTTTGTCTGCTATGGTGGTATCGACAATGAGCCTTGACAAATATGAAATGATTTTTTTATACTTATGTGTGTATGCCAAAAAAATCAAGTCTTATGTTATGACTATTGGGATTACATCTCACTTTTATGATTTATCTGATGACATGATATTATGATATTTGATATGCAGGATAAGATTTTCAAATGTTAGGTTTTATGATTTTGATATGATTAATATTTCACTTGTTTACCCTTATTGAGAATTTGGGATCACCCTTTTATATGTTTCATTTCCCCAGGTCATTAATAAGGGTATTAAGTAAGATATTTCAATAGGGAGTCTAGTTATGAAGAAATAAGTAGGAGATAATGTGGATGTTTTATGAACCAGTTGTTTATGTTTCCTAGTTTCTAAAGACACTAAACCTATACGGTCTTGGAGTGGTTTTGTTATGTTATGTAATAAATATTCTTCAATGTTGAAGTAATATCTATTTGTAATATATGGGATATTATAGTGATAAATGAAAAGACACAAAGTTTGTAGTGTTTCTTCATGTAACCCTAGAAGCAATCAAAACTATGCTCACTGAGTCCCTCAGTTAAGGAAAAAAATTAGAGCATTAAATGGTCATGCCAGTTTAGTTACCCCATATTGTGATTCAAATTGATATCCAATGGTTATTATCTTTCAAAATGAGTTCATTTGTGATTGATTAGCATTGGATGGAAATATAAAGGATAATAATTAGAGGGAGAACAATTTTTCATTAATTGGATGAGAATAGTGGAGCATCCACATCATGGAGTCTTTCCCTAACACTAATACCAACAAAAGAGCGGGAGAAAAGGGAAAAGGCATAAGACAACCAAACTGGATACAATTAATCTCAACTTACTTTAGTAAAAAAATGACTACTACCTGTTGTGAGCCATCAAGGGATCATTCCAAACTGGTTCTTTTCTTGGATTTAGATTTAGTTATCCGGTGTACCTATTTAATGACGACCCCAAGATCTCACCCCATTTTCTTGATGGATTAAAAAATTGCATTGGTTGATGATAATTTCACCTTTAACCTTGCTACATGATCCTCACATTCCCATAGATCTGTAGTTTGTGTGACCACCTGATCATAAGATCTTACTTCTTCAGTAACCAAGTGGTGTAGTTTACTAGTAGTATCCTATAAGTCTTACATTTGATGACATGAAGCAATAAACTGAATAAGGTCACATTCACAAGTAGCTTACTCTTCTTGAGAAAAGAGTATCTGATGGATAAGGATATGAAAGTGCTGGTAATCAAACCCATCCAAGCCTAAGCCAAGGAAAAGTTAGTAAAGGTTGTCCACCCTATTAGACATCTCCACGAGAGGGTCTTTGTGATGATAGTATAATTTTTGTTCTAGAACCATCTTCGCACAATCTAGTGTTTGATAGAAATTTTGGGATCTTGATCCTGATCACTCACTGCCATGGGTATGTAATCTATAATTGCAACCACAACAGATAGGTTTGTGTTTAAAAATGACTCCAAATTAGGAAAATATTCCATCCCTACCTCATGTCCAGTCTCAAGAACCAGACTGATAGGCTTGACACCAATTAGGGAATTCCCCAAATCCATTCTATTGGGACCAACATCTATAGGGATGTCGGTAGTGCCAATTGAACATATCATATCTACACTACCTTCAATATGGGGAGAGATGAAGGAAGAGGCTCACCTAAGATTATTAGAGAATTTGGATGAAATGTGTTCTCCCCTTGAAACTGACAAGGAAGGTTTGTCAGGCACCGAGTTGTGAGAGGCAAGTTGTTTATGCACCTTTCGGATTACCATCCCTAATATCACATTGGGATAGTATTCCATCCACATTATAACATAATCCCATGTTATATTGATGAGAGTTTCCACAAAAGGTAATTAAGTTTTCATTCTAGAATCTTCATGCATCATCATCATCCATAGCTGTTGAAGAATAACGGGGTTTGAATCCTTAGTCTCGGGAAGAGGTTGAGAAGCATCCTATTGCATACAGCCAAATTTTCATGCAAATATATAAGGGGTATAATGTTTTCATATGGTTACTTTATCTACTCATGTATCTGTAATTACATCTCACAAAGAGATTATGTAATAGAATTCCTCTGAAGTCTCTTCACCATTATCAACCACTATTCTCGAAGGTGTGGGGTAAGGGATGAAATTTAAGTGGGAAAAATTTATCAATAGTTTTACATTTTCATCAATGCCCAGGGGTTTCAGGATAATTAAAAAATATTAAGTAACGTAGGGTGAAAGACATAACAAGGAATCATTGCCGTATACTTGTATTCATACCATAGATAGTGTTCCACCACCTATCCATATAAAAAATGATATGGAATTATAAAGAAATATGGGGATTTTACCTCTTGTTTTTGACCCAACAATTCATAAATATGTGAAAGTGTGGGTATAACTAAGTTGATGGGTTATCTCTCCACTAGTTTGGCCACCATCATCAGGGTGCAGACTCTGACATCGGAATAGGCATAGCGATAAGGGAATATCCATCCACTTAGGAACATGGAGAAGAAGAATTCCAGTCCAAATTATTGGGATATGTCTAGCTAGATTTTGTATCCCCACATGGCATGTTGACCTACTTCAACAATATCCCTCTACGAACCATGAATTCCTCACGACTATTGAGTTGTATGAGTCCAAATACAACAAAATTTTGGCCTTGTACCGCTAAATTGAAGAAAAAACTTTATCCAATCATTGAATGGAATGAGTTAGAGGGTAGGGAGGGGATGACCAAGCAATTCCTTTATTGGAGATATCATATCCATTTCTAATGGAGATACTTGCTCTATATTTTCTCACATATTGGTTGTTGGAAGAAACTATTCATACATATTACCGAGGATGGGGATTCCCCCTAATTGGTAGAGATCCCATGAGCTGACCACAACTTCACCATGCGAGAGGTGTAAAGTATTAGTGCTCAAACACTAGTGATTGATCAGTTTAGGAAGTATCTTGGTTAGTGAATAAACAGTGAACTGAGAAACCCATATAGCCTTATATAACCCAACAACCTCTATTTGTTCAGTAAATTCCTTAAAATTATGGTAACCCATGAATTCCCAATACCATTTATCTGCAAAGATCCCTCCATACCACAAGTCCCACCTAGAGCTCCAACCTTCATTGGGATTACCTCACGAGAGGTTGAAAATAGATATATAATATCAAATGAAATCTTTCAAGGATATATCATGATCATGTTGATTTATTTGATTCCACAAAATACCCTTTAGAACAAATACTTTCTCTTGACCTAACCTAGAAATGATTTTCCCTGTATCATATATATTTACTTAGGAACCATCCCAAGACATCTCAAACCAAGTAGATGGGATATTCTAATAAATTGGTGCATCGTCTTAAAGTCTAAAGTTTTAGAGTGGTATTTTTTTGGATAATGGGTAAGTTATAAGCTCTAGTTAAAGGTGGTTATTTAGAATACCCTCCTAAGGGATGATGTGATATCGTAGATTATCTTCAATATTCTCATCTATGGAAGTGTGTCTTCTAGTATCGGTCATTGAAGTGGAATCCATATCCAATTTTTCCATGTTATAATTTCAAAATATTTATATGAGATCCATTTAAAAGGATCATATTAAAGTTTGAAGAAGGATGATACTTTTCCCATGAATGACCACTTCGCAAAGCATCGGTCCATGATGATCTGACCCACGAAGTGTTGTCTAGAGAAGGATTGGATCGTGAGGCGTTCATAACATGAAACACTCCATCCATGGAGAAATTAGAAACTGACGATGTGGGAGATGAAATGTTACCATTCACAGATGAAAAAGTTCAGTTCATGGAAAATCCATCCACAAAGGAAATGATACGTGGAAGCAGTGGGAGATCGAAGTGTTTATGGATTGCTCAATTTTCCGATAAATCCGGTAGAAGATAAATGAATCGGGGACCTTATTTATAGGAACAATCTCCTCTTTTAGGTACACCTATGTACCAAAACATGGTTTAGAACAAGACTTATTTTTACATCGGAACAACCTTCTCTTTGTCTTGATTGAAACCTATTCCAATGGAGGC
Source organism: Viscum album (assembly GCA_963277665.1). Taxonomy (NCBI): domain Eukaryota; kingdom Viridiplantae; phylum Streptophyta; class Magnoliopsida; order Santalales; family Viscaceae; genus Viscum; species Viscum album. The sequence continues at coordinate 361,212,834 of OY728131.1, forward strand.
ATTTTTTTGGTCTTGAAGACTCTACCTACAAAAAGAAGAAAATTACATTAATTTATAAAAACATAAGAAGAAATATAAATAATAATTTGAAGAGAATGTCCAAAAGGGAAAAATATGCAAAGGATAGATTGATCCCGTGAAGTGAAAATTTCTTCGTGGACCACTGTTCTACATGGAGTTCCACCACTTTGTGAAGTGCCCCACGAATAAAATAGTTCATGAGACAAGACAGTACCATTGGCGCTTGAAAATGTAAAAAAGTAATTTGTGGTTCTATATGATGATTTCCACCCACACGAATGACCATCTATGTGAACAAAATGGTTCATGGGATGAGGCGGTACTACCAATCCCCACAAATGAAACCAAATCATTTACAGGGATGGAGAGTGATTTCCATCCCAGAGAATGACCGCTCCCCATAGAAGAAGTCATTCAGGAGTTAGGGTGTCCTCCTTGGGATCCCAAAAAATAAGACATGTATCCCACAATGGATGACTGGGAAGGCCGGTATCTGGTCCCTCTATTACTCTATAAAATAATACCGAGGGGAACCAAGAAGAGTGGATGAAAAAATGGAGATCGTAGGAGGAGATCCCAAACGAGAGTTGAAAAATGAATATTTCTATTCCTAGAAGGTAAAAATATACTTCATATCATTAAATAGGAAATAATAATTTATCCATCCATCTAAAAACATAAATTTCCTTGGAATATACCATTATGTGAGGCATAAATGGATGACCCTTTTGCAGCCAAGCACCCTATATAGAAAAACGCTATGTGGATGGAACCATTCCCCATATAGAAAAATGCTACCTGGGATGAATATGACCCCACATAGAAAAATTCTATGCAAGAAGAACATGGACCCACCTACCAACATACTGCATGGGTGTAACCTAGCCTCACATAGTAATATGTTATGCGAGAAGACCCCAAGTCTGCGTATCACCATACTACATGGATGAAACCCTCACCTGCATATCAACATGCTATGTGGAGGGAACCCCATCCTTCATAAAGACATACTCTGTGTAATTGGGCATCCTAGGTCATTCCACCCTCTATCCCCATCACTCCTTTTTTTTGCATCATCAAGCCCCACTTTGGACCTTCTGTGTCAGTATATAGGTATCAGGCCAAGGTTTCTTCCAAATCCATATGACATATATGATCAGATCATTAGCCACATCAGTGTGTCTTTTAGAGTCTATATACCCATGGTAAGAAGAGTCACATGAGTAACCTTCTGAATAATTAGGACCCTTGTAATGTCTTCAAGTATATACTCTCATGGTAACGAGGGTTCTAACCTTGGATTTTCTTATGTGAACCTCTCGATTCCATGTAGGGGGTGAGGATCACACTTGACTTTCCCTTCCACAAGGAATGAGATGCTCCCCCCAGAACTAGTTTTAGGGAATCCATCATGGAGAAATACCCTATTATTTCTTGCAAGAAGTGAAACTCATGCTTCTCTTTTCCTCAGCCTGGGTTATAGCTAGATGGATCACCAAATGTGACTATCTTGGATATAAAAATAAAATAGGGGATGATCACACTCAAGGCCCTCTCCCTCTCCCTTTAGGATTTAGATCTTCATCTATCAACAAAAAAAGTGGATCATGTAATATTCAGATCCATTTCTTCCTCTTCTTTCTCACAATGATGACGACTCATGTGGGATTATAGGTTGGCAGGGATCATGACATTCACATGATCCCAAACACCCAGATGGCCCCCCTACATGGTATAATACCTGAAACCACACCTCAAACTTCAAAGGGACACATTCTTAAGGAAGAGAATTCTCAGGCCTTCTCCATAGATTTAAGCACTAATCTAAACTCAAATGGGAATCCTCACAGGTGTAATCTCCAACTTACCAAACTACATAGGATATAATTCCCAATTAACTGAGATACATAGAAAGCCTCCCTAAGGGACAAATGTAACACCCAAGTCACTTGAGTGTTCTCTAGGCCACATTACTATTAGTTTCATATCCACCTGGGAGACCACTTCTCTTTTGGGTCCCTCGGGTGGCCTCGGCATAAGTTCCATGACAAAATGTGACTATGCACCTTCTGCCTGGATTTTCTCACTGCATGATGTTAAACTACATGGTTTTCTTCTCATCACATGACCTTAAAAGGTGATGTATCCTATTAAGTGGCACCAAATTATGTGGGTTTTGATTCCTCTCACAAGGATATGTAGGAATACCATCTTATGGGTTTGATCATAACATCAAAACAATTTTTTTCCCTAGATGATATTAAAATCCAAAGGAACTCACCACATGGATTAAAATATACATCATCTTAACGAGGGACCAAATAATCTCTTATCCCTATACAAAAAGGGTCCCATTGATGGAGATCCCCATATACATGCAGATGATTCTGAACCCATGCATATTCACAGTGGATCGTTAATTTAGGGGGATCTGTGAATACATACTTTGGAAAGAACAAAGGATTCAATAATATCTCTTAAATCTATAATAGAGTTCTGGAATAGGAAATAGTCCCCCACAAAGGGCGTGATGATCCCTACTTCCCATCCTCTCAACCAATGTGAGTTATTAAGTGTCTTTGTCCAAGTTCCCCGATGAACGCTAGCCTTTGGAAAGTAGGACCATGAGTCATCTTGTATATAAGATCCATTGGGTGTTTCTAGATCTGCGAATAAGTCCTGTTGGAGACTATTCAGATGTAGAAAAACTGACAAAAATTATTGTACAAAACTCAAACCCCTGCAATCAACTGTTAGGAGAACTGATTTCCATAAAAAACAATGAATGAGAGAGTATGCATTAATATTATTCTTCCTCATAGATATGGGTTTTTTCCATGATCTAGGGCTTGAAGGGGACCCCAAGTAGGGTTCCCTAATCATGTTAAGACCCTTGTAATGGATCATTAGGGACTATTAGTAATGACCAATGGTACCTCACCTAAACCATGGATTAACTAGAGGCCACTAAGGCTAGAATCATCATAATATGTGTTCTAGTATTTGGACAAACCTCCAAATATAAGTTAAGTATCAATTCATTTACTATTTAAATTGTAACTGACTAGATTTAAATAATTATAAATTGTAACATTCTGACCTAGATTCCACTAAACAGTTCCCCGATTTGGTGGGTCACATGGTCTCAAGTACATCTCCCTAAACACTAGAGGCTATCAACTAGCTATGAGGGCCTATGGATGTGTCTGTGGGGAGACTATTCGCTCATGTTAGAGTGTAACACAATGACAGAAAGCATAAAAATCAATAGTATAAGATTTAAATAAATTATACAATAGATAAATATCCAAGACAGAAATATACATTAAATTTGAAAAAAAGAAACTCATATACAATGATGATCATGTCATGACTCTAAAAAATATCCAAAAATGGTATACGTGCATCCAATACAACACATATATCAAAAATACAAAAATAACTATCCTATCTAGCATCACGAGCCTTGAATAATTATTGTTCTCCCTTTTTCATAATCATGGAAAAAATCATGCATCGTACTACATGAAATTTCCTCAGCCCATACCTACATCCATATAGTTTATTTGAGTATCCAACGGCAGCCCAAATAGGGTGTGTGATAACACTCCATATACCACCACTAACAATTTCTATAATATATCCAAGATGTGAAATACATTATAAAGTAGTGTTCAATGTATATTGCAGGTATAGAAGAAATGAATGTAATATTCCCAAGGAATATATGATACAGGTAAAGTGAAACTATCCAGTAAACCAAGGATCACTATAAAATAATGGTTTGGATTCCATATTCAGGGAACTAGTAAAATAAAAATAAAAAATTTACCCTATTTAGTCTAACCATTTAGATCTTATATCCATATTAAGGATATCTATAAAGCATAGAAAAATTACACAATAACCTTACCGTGTAAACAACTATCATGAACATGTCGTATAATCCAATATATAACATTCATCATGTCCTTGTTGTATAATCAGGTCATCTGCATGTCCTCTCCATGTAATCAAAAGTGTTAGACTACAAAGGGAAAAATCCAAGTTATAGAAGACCAAGGAATCCTCATCGATCCCTAGGAGAATCTTGATGGAAAATTTGCAAATACCTGGGTGGAGTCCAAGGTGAATTTCAATAGCACATATCCAATGTGAGTCTAAGAAAGCTGGATCCAAGGGGTAGAGAGGACCAAGGCATCCTATTGAATCAAGACTCAATAAGGAAACAATTCCAAGGCATCCATTATCACAGACAAGATCCATAGGAGAAATTTCCATGGAATCTAATGGAATCAGGATCCATGGTATACCAACCAATTAATACACTACCATTTTAGTTCATCATCTCATTCATTGATTAATTTATAGCCATTCACATCCCTTGGTTTTACCCACTCATTTCCACAGTTTCTATAAAATCCATTTAAAAAAATAAATCATTTAATATCATGTAACACATGTAAGAATAGTAAAACTTTCACCTAAACTTCTCAATTAAATTCATTCCAATTATAAAGGTCTTACTCTAACTAGGTAAGCACACATTCACCCCATGGGTGGTATAACAATAGGAAAAGGCAAATGAACACCCCTAGGGTGGTCTAGATTGGGGAAATAACTTTCATAAAACTCAAAGGAACTAGTGGTCATCCCTAACATGTTCCAATATGTATAATTCAAACATATAATAAATTAAAGGGGCTACTCTAGAATTTTTAGCACACTAAATAATGTAAACTTTTCTTATAAACACCAAACCTTAAGGGAAAGGTATAGACCACCTACTATAGGTTCATAATAGTGTACTCGTATAATATTGAGATCCAATTTGGTCCAGATCAAGAGAAAAATGAATAATGGATAAAAACCATGAAAATATGGCATATTAGATTGCACATAAGTAAATCCATTGAGAAGAAGAGAAATGTAAAATGGTGTAAGAAGAATAGAAAAATCATCGGAGTAAATCCAACGAGACCAACGATGGAAGAAAATGAGTCTGGATCATGAATCAAGAGCCAATCCTAGCTTTAGGATTCCTTGGGTTCTCCTATGAAAGAGAGAATAAAAAAGGTAAAGGATTATATAAAAAAAGAGGTCCTACCTCTATTTTTAAAAACTAAACTTGGTAATTTACAAGGAATGTAAATGAATTAAATATCGTGTATAGATCAGGGTCTTCCTCCAAGTGAAAACCCTTTACACCACATGAAAGGTTCTAGATAGAACATTACACATAGTGTAATTGATACACATCATGTACACCAATTACATGATGTGTAATTGGAATGTAGCCAACCTACAGCCCCCTTTTACTTCCTTTCCAAAAAGTACTTGACCAGCCCATGACCTAGCTCATGGTCTAATCCAAAAATAATGTAAAAAATAGTTCAATCGAAAAAAAAATAATTTGTACCTCATAGAAAAACCCAGGATCTTACAATAGTCCCCCCTTAATGTAATTCATCCTTTAATTTCACTTCCAAGGGTGGTCAAGAATCACCCGAGAATAACTTTATCCATTGATCATGTATATCAGCCTCCCACTCCCAAATCTGATCCTATAAATGGCCTGGATTCCATAACACTTGTATTAGAGGAACTAACCAACATTAGATAAATTTTTTTATCCTATCAACGATACGAGTAGGATAATCCTCAAAGGACACATCAAATTGAAACTCCACCTCATCTGGATATAGAGTGTGAGATAGTTTTGAGTGTTAATGACATATCTGAGATACATATAAGACATCATACATGACCTAGTACCTATGAGGTAACTGTAAATGATAGGCTATAGGCCCAACTCTCTCCAGAATCTCAAATAACCCAACATATAGTGGTGAAATATAACCTTATCTTCTAATTCATGTGTGTCATAGCCTCGGTGAGACATGTAAAAAGACACGATCCTTGACCTCAAACTCTAGATTTTTTCGATTTCAATCGTTGTATGATTTGTTTTGAGACAATGAAGTAGAAATATGCATTTTGATCAACAAGACCTGCTTATAAGTCTCATGTACAAGACGTGGTCCCAATAAAGTTGTCTCACCCGCCTCTATCTAGAATAGGGGTGATCAGAATGTCCTACCATATAAATACTCATATGGTTTCATCTATAAAGTCTTTTGATATCTATTATTTTCAGTTTTATCAACTAGAGGAATATGAATTTCACTAGATCCCCCAAAATCCATAATGCATGCTCTCAGCATGTCCTCAAGCACCTGAATCTTATGCTCTAAATGGACATTAGTCTAAGGGTGGTATGCTATGCAGTTGGGTTCCTATCCTAGTGGTTAATTATGCCTCATAATCCTTCATCAAACTAGGGTTCTAAACCTGTAAGCCCCATAATTGAGGATTTATTGGGCCATGGGGGAGGTGGTGGGCGACGGTGCATCATCTAGGTGGGTGGAGTTGATGGAATGAGGGTGGGGGATAGTTTTAGAAGGGAGTGGGAGACAATATGGTGGAAAGGACACTTAGTAGTTCTGTAGGATTAATTGGGGTGGGGATATTTGTTGAGGGCTCATGGCAGCATCTACATGAAGGGCGAGCTTCATCGGTGTGATAACAGTGAAAGGTATAGGGTGTAGTGATAGGCTTCTGTGAACCCGATGAGAAAAGGGAAGTGGTGGCTCGATGGGGGATCTGATGGTGGGAGTTTCTCCATTGGGGATGGTTACAGGCCTCCTTGAATGAGCCACAGGATAAGGATGGTGGACTACAACAGTAGATTTCATGCGGCACAACGATATTAGAGTAGGCAGCTCGATGTGAGAAAAAGAATTTTCCACAGGTCAGATCAAGATGAGGTTTAGGGAAACATCATCTAGCTTTGTAGGGGCTACTAGATTTGGATGAAGGAGAGGGTATGGAATCTACCATCAAGACCAATCCCGATGTATTTCATGGGTAATTACTTGTTGTGAATCCTTGTAAAAAGTGTGGGAGTTTGATAAAAATACACATGATGGTTAGATCTATCTTATGGTTCAATATCTAAGGCCTACGGGTCATGTATTGGGCCTAAGTTCCGTTAGTATTATGGTTCATGTAAGGTTACCCCTCAACCTAGTTAAAAAGGAGAATAATACATAAAAATTTAAAAATCCTTCAGGCTTGGTGAAGGGTGGTATGTTATGATCAAAAGAACCGGTGTTCCCAACGCCCTTTGTAGATACTACCAAAAATGAGATGTAAAAAAGGAATTACTATCAAAAATTATAGAATGAGATACCCTATTAAATTTTACTATCTCACATATCTAAAACCTTCCAAGATTATTCATGTTGAATGTGTCTCTGGTCATAAGGAAATGAGAAACTTTTGTGAGCCTATCAACAATAACCCACACAACATCACTACCTCAAGGAGACCTCAGAAAACCAGTCATGAAATTCATTGAAAAATCATCCAATTTATTCTTAGGAATGGGAAAATTCTATAATTGTCTAGATAGTCACTGATATTCCACCTTCACCTTCTGATAGGTGGAACACCTCATAATAAAACCAGCTACCTCACATTTCATACCCAACCACCAATATTGATGGCGTAAGTCACGATACATCTTGGTGATGCTAGTATGAAATGTAGAAACTGAGGTATTAAACTATTTCATCATCTCCCCATGTATGTCCAATGGTACCCAAACATGATCTTGTATATGCATGATCCCACCCTCACCCATAGTCTAATCAGAAGGTGGATCCTCACCTACCACACTCTCATGTAGGACAAGGCCCTCAGAATCTACCTCATCCTCACTCAATCCAAAATGGTATAGTTCATAGCTATGGATGAAATAAAATTATTTCCCTAACCATCCTACACATGCAAGTTCATCTATGTAAACAAGTCCATAATCTTTCACTCACTATTGGCCTTCTGAACTGCCTATATCTGAGTCCTCCTACTTAGTGAATCGACCCCAACATTTCCCTTTCCAGAAATCTAGAAAAGCTCAAGGTAAAAATATTTTAGGTACTCAATCCACCTTCACTACCTAAAATTCAACTCGCACTATGTAAATATGCACTTGAGGATTTTTTTTCCATGTGCCACAAAAAACACTATCCCAGTAAGTAATGTCTCCAACACCACAAATAATGAACAACTCTAGTTAACTCAAGATCATGTGTTGGGTAGTTCCTTTCATGGGGTCTCAAATAATGAGGTTCGTCCACCATGAGTCTATCCCCCTACATCAAGAATTATCCCATCTTGATACTTGATGTGTTACAATACATAATGTTTCTCCAGTATAGCTTTGGAAGAATCAAGACTAGTGCTAAAGTCAGTCTCCCTTTTAGCTTTTCAAAGGTTGTCTCACATATATCTATCCATAAAATCTTTACACACTTATTAGTCAAGTATTTTAGCGGTACTACTAAGCATGATAATTCCTTTATGAAATTATTTTAATATCCATATTTCCCCAATAAACTCTATATATCAAAGACCTTAGTTGTCTTCTCCCATGAAACTACAGCTCTCACCTTCTCTGGGTCAACTGATACTCCTACCTCTAAGATAATATAACCCAAGAATTGAATCTTATCCAATAATAAGTGGCACTTTGGGATCTTATCATATTAATGATACTCTCTCAGTGTATCCAAAGTGATTTCAATATGGTTTTCATGGTTGTGTCAATTGTAAGAATACACTAAGATACCATCCATGAAACCCACCACAAATGAATCTAGATAAGGATGAAAAAATTGGTTCAGCAATGCCATGAAAGTGGCTGGAAATTTTTTTAGACTAAACTGAATAACTAGATACTCATATAGACCATACCTGATATGAAAAGTTGTACATGGTATGTCTATAAGTCGAACAGGTACCTTATGATATCAAGATCTCAAATCATTTTTTGATAAAAACTGAGCTCATTAGAGATAATAAAAAAGACCATATATTTTGGTAAGGGATAATGGTTATTAACCACCAAATGGTTCAATTTATAATTATCTATGCATATCCTAAGAGTACCATCCTCATTTTTTTCCAAAAGGATTGGTGGACCCCATAGAGAAGTATTGGGTTGTATAAACCCCTTTTCCTCCAAATCCTCTAACTACCTATTGAGATCCTGAAACTCTATAGTAGTCATCCTATAAGGAGGAATGGATACTGGTGAATCTCTTTTCACTATCTCGATAGACAACTCCACCTCTCTCTTAGGAGGTAAACCATAAAATTCATATGGGAAAATATCCCTTAAATGACCAACCATGAGAGAAAAGTCTTCCTGATGCACTCCCTGATCATCTAGATATAAAATAACAATCTAGACTATCATCCTGCCCATACCACGATGTTGTGGTCCATTTTAACTCACCTATGAATTCCATTAACTTTTTTGAATAAAAACTCCACTCTTTGGTGATGTGAAAGTCACCCATTGGTGATAGTAATCAATGATGCCTTGATAAGAAACTAGTCAGTCCTTCCCAATTCTGACATCAAACCTTATCATCTTGAAGAAAAAAAGATCCCATATAAAGTGACACCCACCAATCCCAAGGGTCACTCCCTACACTGACATACACCCTCCTTTATGATCCTCAATGGATTTTTAAGTATCATACTAGCATCAAGAAACTGAATCAAGATCCTAAGGATATCCACCATAGGTGTAGATATGAAACTATGAGATGAACATGTATCAAAAAGAGTAGACACTAAAATAGAGCCTACTAGAATCATACCTCTCACTGCAGATAATATGACACTCTGCTCCTTGGGTGTAGGATGTATAGAATAGATCTAGCATGAACTGTGGCTATGTTCCATAACCTCACTACCTGGAGCAATCCCACTCTGCTTTCTAAGTACAACTGGTGCTTGGCTGCCTTAGCCATGACCACCACCTTGGCCAGAATGATTGGTACTTCTCTAGTTCCCAGCCTATCGTAGAGATTTGAAACCCACTCCTGAACATGGAGTCAGAGATAACCTCCTTCCACTAAATATTGGAGGGAATTTCATGAAAAAAAATTGTACATGGCCTATCATGCCACAATTCCACCACTTGACTAGGACTTGATCACATTGATTCTTCATGTATCCCTATCTTTCACATCGATGAAAGAAATCTGAGTGACCAGCGCTAACAACCTAGCTGGTACTCATCTCATGAGAAGCTTCAAAATGTCGTTTACTAACACTAGAAGCTGAACCACTAGGCTGAGAAGCTACCATGCCCTACTCTAAACCACTATCTTCCCTTTGGTTTTACTTTATAATCAGTAACTGATTCACTATCTCTATAATAGAGGTCTACCTGAACGTGTTGAACTGTGATCAAACGGCATGTCTGAGACCTTACTCAAAGCATCTCACCCTTGATGACTCATCAAAAATGTATATTAGTGAAAAAAACTGAAAATCTATAATGTATTTCGAATACTCCATAACCATCATCGTTCCCTTCTCCAGACACATAAACTCACTATACCACTCTGCTCGCATGTTCTCTGGGAAAAATTAATCATCGAACCTATTTTGGATATCACCCCAAACCATATCTCGTAGCCTATTAGTATGGTTCAAAACATCCCACCAACACTTTGTTACTCCTCGAATCATGTATATCATGATATTTAGTCTCCTCTCATAAGGTGTCTCTAAATTCTTTAAGATTTAAAACATAGTCTCAATCCAAAACTCAAAAGCCTATGGACCACCATCCCTCAAAAACCTGTTAGGATGCTGCTACTAAAAAATATGTGTAAGATCTTCTGTAGATAATGCAAGCTATGTTTCTCCCTAAAAAGTCTTCATATAGTATAAAAACCCCTTGTGGAACTGTGTCTCATCACCTGTCTATGGTAAAAATAATGGTTCCTTATTTGGAATGATAGGAGTATATACTAGTATCCCTTATCCTACCACCTCTGGATCATGATAATCACCACCCTCCTAGAGTAGGACTTGAGGTCATCATGGTGGTATGTCTTTACAATACTAAACACACACCTCAGAAAATATAGATAACCATAAGTTCACAGATAAAACCACAGGATAGGTTGAAACTTTCCTATAAACAACTCGTACCCCTATGCTAACTTGTAAAGACAGGACTGGGTAAATGAAATAGTCTCAAACATCACTAAAGACACTGCCAACTACCCCCTCAAAAGTCGTTTTAAGGTCAAGTTCTCTATTTCACAAATTAAATTTCCATTCAAATTTCTCTTTAAATTGATGCATTAAATGGTTCACTACTTATGATCCATAAGGGTTAATACTCCACATGAACTGAAATATGGATTCCACTTAATCCATACCATAACATGTTACATTCTATGCGACCAGTGGTCCATGACTCAACGTGCCATAATTGACTGCTTGAGATGTCTGTTGTAGCCTAATCAAGAAAACATTGTTTAGGTTATGGAAGAAACTCTAAGTACCAACCATATTTCTCAGTTCCCTACACAAATAAATTACTAAAAATAGGTATATCTCACAAGGTACATATCAAAAAGTCATGTAGTCAAGAAATACATCCTATATGGAATGCCATAATTCCTGAAATATGAAATCTAGGAAATACCTAGATGATGCATGAGATGAAAACCCTCATATAATTAGGAAAAAATTAAATAGAATCCTAAATCGTATCAATAATAACATCACAATTCAAGTGAATCACCCAATGGTGGAATAAAATCAACTATAAAAGTCAAAATCTAGAAAACAACAATTTCCATTCTTGTCAATTTGGATTTTTCCAATATGTGGGTTAGCTACTCCCAGGAAAACCTCATTACCAAATTTCAATACCTTTATATTCCCTATCTATTGTAAAAAAATAGTAATCTAGAAAAGAAAAAAAAATCTAATATCACTTTGCAATGTCCCAACCTGGATTCCACTAAATGGTGTCCCAATCCAGTGGGTCACATGGCCTCAAGCACATGTCCCCAAAATCCATAAGCTGCTGACTAGAAGTGAGGGCCTAGGATGTGTCCATGGGGAAACTATGCCCTCATGTTACAGTGTAAAACAATGGTAGAAAATATATAAATCAATAACTGAAGTTGTAAATCAATCAAACAGTAAATAAATATCCAAGACAAAAATATTTATAAACAATGAAAAAAGAAAACTCATATACAATGATGATCATGTCATAAATCTAAAAAATATCCAAAATAGGTATACATTCATCTGATGTAATATATTAATCAAAATACAAAAAAAAGACTCTCCCAGATAGTATCATGAGACTCATCTTGGTCTTGTGCTCCCCTACTCCTAAGCATTAGAAAAATCAATTATCATAATATAGGTGATTCCCCCGGTATCAACATTCATCCATATAGTCTATCTGGGTACCCAGAAGCAACTTAAATAGGGTGTGCAATGTATATCACATGTATTGTAGTAATACAAGCAATGTTCCCAAGGCATACATGATACAAGTAAAGTGAAATTGTCTAGATAAAAGAGGCTCCCTACAAAACAATAGTCAAGCTCCTATATTGAGGGTATTAGTAAAAATAATAATAAATTCACCCTATCAAGTATCATCACATAGATCTGATACCCATACTAAGTCTATTTGTAGATAATAGAAAAATTCCATAATGACCTTTCCGTGTAAAACAAATATCACAACCATGTCTTATAATCCTAGAATATAACATGAAACACATCCTTTTCTTATAATAAAGTCATCTAAAATGGCCTTATTGTGTAATCAAAAGTGTTTTACCATGAAAGATCAAATCCAAGGTATATAATACCAAGGAATCCTCATCGAGTCCCAGGAGCATCTCGATGGAGAATCAGTAAAGAACTGGGTGGAGTCCAAGGAGAATTTCAATGACGCATGTCCAATGTGAGTCCAACCAAGATAGATCCAAGGGGTATCAAGGATCGAGGCATCCTACAAAATCAATACCTAAAGAGGAAACAAATCCAAGGCATCCAATACCGAAAACAATATCCATATGAGAAATATCCTTGTCATCCAATGAAATGTCGATCCATGGTATACCATACAAGGAATCCACTACCATTTCTATTCATAATCTCATTAATTTATCAATTTACAACCATTCACATCCCATGAGTTTACCCACTCATTTCAATTTTAATAAAATTCAATTAAATAAATAAACCATTTAACATCATGTTACACAAAAAAAGAGATTCAAACCTTCTCCTAAAAATTTTAATTCAATTAATTTCAATTATAAAGGTAATTATATAACTATGAAATCACACACACACCCCATGAGTTGTATAACAATAGGAAAAAGTAATGTCACACCCCATGGGTGGACTAGGTTGGGGTAAAAACCTTCAACAAACTCAAAGGAACTAGTGGGAATCCCTAACATGTTCCAATACATCCAATTCAACCATTTAATAAATTGAAGAGGCGCCCTGAAATTATGGCTCACAGAACAATGGGAACTATTCTTATAAAACACCAAAACCTAAGGGAAATGTATAAAACACCTACCATAGGTCCATAGAAGAGAACTCATCCAATATCGAGATTTGATTCAGTCTAGATCAAAAGAAAAACAAAGAGAGGATGAAAAACCTAGAAATAGAGAATATTATACTAAATCTAAATAACTCCTTAAAGGAGAAGATAAACTAATAATTGAATAATAATAATTGAAAACACACCAGTGTGGATCGAATTATTCCAACAGAAGAAGAAATGGAGTTTGAATCATGAATCGGGAGCCAAGCCAAGCTTTAGGCTTCCTTGGGTGCTCCTACATGTGAAATGAGGGAGTAGGTGAGGGATTCTATTGGAAATATATGCCCCAACTATATTTTAAAAATTTAAATCATGAATTTACATGATGTGTAAATAAATTAAACATTGTGTAAAGCTTGGGACCTTCCTTCCTGTGAAATACCCTTTACACAACTTGAGATGTCCTTATCAGACCATCACACATCATGTAATTGATACATGTTGTGTATCCCAATTACACAGTTTGTAATTAAGATGAAACCAACTTACATACCTCATGCATATTCCTTTATAAAAAATATCCAACCGGACCATTGCTCAGGTCAAGTTCTAAGCTAAAAAGAATGTAAACAAGAGTTTAATTAGAGTACAAAAAATATATACCCTATAGGAAAACTAGGTATCTTATATAAATGAATTGGTAGTCCTTGAGGGACATACCACCCTCAAATTTTTTATGGAAATTTGATAATGAAACTATAAAACATTGATATATTAGAAAATATTTATCTTTAAATAAGTTTAATGTTCCAATATCTTGTGTTACACGCAACAACAATTCTAAACAAACCGTGATATACTATATTATTATTTAATGTAAAAGTTATTATCTATATGTTGAATTTGTGGGTATGAATATTATTAAAAAAATTATAAAAAATATATAAAGTTTCTAATCAAGGAAAATCATTTATTTATTCATAGGAAATAAGTACTCAATTTTTGGTAAAGTTATTTTATGTTTTAGAAGTCCATTTTCTTCTTAAATGATTTTTATTGCTTTTTGTGAGAAAATATTAAAATTAATTTATAGAACTTATATAAATTTTATTTCATAAAAATGACATAATTTTTTAAATATGCATATCAAAATTATCTTAGGGTGAAATTTTCATATGTTTCTAAAAAGATTGATTTTATACTGAATAGTGAAAAATACAGATTTTTATTGAAAACAATATTTTTATTTCAAGATTTTACAAAGTAAAATTTTGTTTTAAAATTAATTAAAACTAAAATTAGTTCTATTATATTATTAAAAATTAAATTAATTTCATTTTAATCAATTTTATGATAGAATTTTCTATAAAACATTTTTACACATAAAAAGACAATTTTCTGAAAAACTGTTTTTCATTGTGTTTTGAGTATTGATTATAAATTAGTTACTGACACTAATATAAATTAAATATTTAAAAATGGATTTAATATTTTGAATCATGAGGTTCAAATTTTTTAAATATTCCCATTTTATTTTTGGTCATTATAAATAGTAACCATATAAAATAATTATCACCTCAGTAAAGGGTAAACTGGGTAAATATATGTTAAAACTAAGTGATAATTCCATAATTTTTCATCTTAATACATATTAGACTGATTTAATTCAACCCTTATCACATTATTCTTCAAATTTATTTTTTTAGTGGATAAATTTCTTTGAAAATGAATTATATAATATTTAAATCAAAGATTGTTACAAAAGACACTCTCTTAGATTTAAATATCTCGTAAGTGTTCGCATAGGGAAAATAAATTTTTGAAATAATTTTATTGTTAGTTTTTTGAATATTTAATTAATATTAATTATTTTAATTTATTTTTAATTTGTATTGATCAAATAATTACCTTTTATGTTTACGCAACGCTAATATAGTATTTATTCAATTAATAGAAAAATAAAATAAATGATTTAAAAAAAATTAAAAGATATATAATTTGAAAGAATTAATATGTACCAAGAAATTTATATATCTATATAAAATTTTAGGTATTTTTTAAATGATTATATTCCAATTATCTCTTTTTCTTGATGAATTTAAAGTCAAATTAAATTAGCAATGTTCAAAATGGCATTAATGATATTTTATAATAAATAGTATTATATTAAATAGTTTAAAATTAATAAAAAACCTATATTAATCCAAATGAATCGGATATGGTTTTAAACATAAACCAAGTTCCTTTTATGGGTTGTTTATAATTTTATAGTAATATTATTAACCCTTAAATGTCTCACCTCTAAATTATAAAAGGGCACCTCTCCTTTCTCTTCTTTCCACAACTTTGAGCTATCTATCTCGACCAAACCCTACCCAATTATCTTTTAAAAATAATTATACAATTTATATAGGCTATTCCCCTTCAAAAATACCTACCCTAGGTCCCTTAAGAATATATCTAAAGGAATTCGCCCGAAGAAGAGGTTATCGTCTTTACTAAGTCCTTCAAGTTTATTTATTCTTCTACTTCCTATTAAAGTGTTTTAACCATCATAATATAATAAATAAAACTTCATAAATATACTAATATGTTTCTGCTATTATGGTAAAACCATATTCCATCTCTTTTCCATCCTATAAAAATTGAAAAGATCACTTGTGTGTATGTATGACTTATCGTCTCTATGTAGCGGTGTAATTCATTTTTCATCACCACTTTACTTGGAAGGTTATAAAGATATAAATAATGAGTACATATGAATTTTATGATGTAAATATTATTTTTAAACTAAAATATCATATATACATTCTTACCTTCCAATCTGTTGGAAAACGATAATATCGCTCGTGTGTACGTGTGGGCTATCACCTCCACAAAGCGATGTGATCTATTTTTCATTTTAATTTTCTATAGATAGTAATGAGTATATATTTAATGAATATATATGGATTATAAGTTATAATAATTATTTGTCAAAGGTTAATTATTATTTTATTTTATTTTTTTCCATATTTTGAAAAGTGAAAATAACGTTCATCCGTACGTACGACATACCGTCTCTATAAATAGTGAAAATCATTTTTCTATATATATCATTGATGGTATAGCATCCCGCCTTTTTATAACATAAACTTTCATTACATTACACAAAACTGAGGATCTTTAAGGTTTAGTGTCCTGGAAATCAGGAACATAATACATGAAAACAACATAAAACATTCTTCTTAAACACTTGAAAGGCTTATCCTTAAGTTCATCCTAGGTTCATTACTTCATCTCATAACCTGGGGACATACATCAAAAGAAAGGGTGAGCAGAAGGCCCAGTAAGGGAAACAAGCGAAACATTTTACATATGAACTTGAGATACATCAATAAAGTCATGAAAAGAACTTTAAGGCATGAGAATGAAATCATGAGGCATATCATAATAAAAATAACATTTTTCATAACTTGAAGATGTGGCTACAACATTTAATATTGAAAATCATGAACATACCACCAAGGTCCATCCCCAAGGTGTCATTTGAAAATTACCAAGGTTATTCACCAAGATATCATGAAAATTGTAATCTCTAGTGGTTACATCATTACCCAATGCATTGGAGTGCTATCAGGGCGAACCCTTAAATTTGCCTTTATTATCATGTGATCCACATATATCATCATCAAAAATTTCATAAATGACCCATATAGCATAAAATAAATGAGTTTCATTTCACAATCATAACATTTTAAAAACCTCTTTAAAGACATGATCTTTACGTCACTTTAAACCCACGAAAAGGGAAAGAGGGTTTCATGTATGTAAATCCCAGAATTTAAAATAGAACATCTTGGTATATATGTGAATACCCATATAGAAGGTAGAGCTTTGAGTATTCACTTAATAAAATAAAATATCTTTAGAAAAAAGAGAGAGACATTTTGAGACGAAAATTCTGCAGCATAACGGCTATATTACAAGGTTTTTAGAAAACATTGAAAAGAGAGGGGACATGGGTCAAACATTCATAAATGACCCATAAAACAGTAGAGGTACAGAATATAAGGGATTTAAGAACATGTTAATGAAATTTGAAAATATACCATATGAAATGAAAAACATGAAAGGAAGACAAAAATAAGATTTCTCTTATGAAAATTCGGCAGCCTAATAGCGTTACATAAACTTCAACCAAAAATGAATTGATGAGATAAAATAGGGTATCTCATCATATGAACATAAAAGATCAGTATGATAGATATAGAGATCATACCCCAACATAATAAAAAGTAACTTTCAAGACTTGACATGGAATTAGAACTTTGAAAAGGGAGAAAGGTGCAAGGACAACTTAAAAATTCAGCAGCCTAACGACGCCACTTAAACATCAAAATACTGAATTGAAGAGATCAAATGGGGTATCTCATCATATGGTCATAAAAGATAAGTATGATAGATATATATATCATACCCCAACATAACAAAAAGGAACTTGAAAGAATTGACATGAAAGTAGAACTTCAAAATGAGAAGGGTGAAGAACCACTTAAAAATTCGGCAGCCTAACGGCGCCACTTAAAACTTCAAAATACTGAATTGAAGAGATCAAATGGAGTCTCTAATAATATGTTCATAAAATATCAGTATGATAGATATATATATCATACCCCAACATAACAAAAAGGAACTTGAAAGAATTTACATGAAATTAGAACTTCAAAACGAGAAGGGTGAAGAACCACTTAAAAATTCGGCAGCCTAACGACACCACTTAAAACTTCAAAATACTAAATTGAAGAGATAAAATGAGGTCTCTAATCATATGGTCATAAAAGATCAGTATGATAGATATAGAGATCATACCCCAACATAACAAAAAGGAACTTGAAAGAATTGACATGAAAGTAGAACCTCAAAACGAGAAGGGTGAAGAACCACTTAAAAATTCGGCAGCCTAATGGCGCCACTTAAAACTTCAAAATACTGAATTGAAGAGATTAAATGGGGTCTCTCATAATATGATCATAAAAGATCAGTATGATAAATTTAGAGATCATACCCCATCATAATAAAAAGGAACTTGAAATACTTTACATGAAAATAGATCTTGAAAAATGAGAAGGGAGAAAGAATCCGTTACAAAAATTTCGGCAGCCTAACGACGCCACTTAAAACTTCATAAAACAAAATAATGAGAGTAAGAGGGGATCTCTCATTATGTGAACATGAAAAGTTCAGTAAGATGATTATAAAAGAACACCCTTTAACATAATAACATGGAGCATAAAAGAAATTACATAAAAGAGATTTCTTGAAAAGAAAGAGAGAGATCGGATCCCTTACCTTAAAACGTAACTCTTAAAACCCAAAGGTTGGGACCTTGAGGGCTTGAGGGAACCTTTGGATGACTCCTTGGGAGGTAATGAGACCAGAACTTTGTTGGAGGAGGGTGGGTAGTCGAAATGGATGAGAGGATGTCTTGGTATTTATAGGGAAAGTGAGGGGACAAGGCATTAATGGCCAAGGGACACCTCAAAAGTGGTTTTCTCAAAACCATGTGCTCTCCCAAGATATTTCCCATGAAGTTAGGCCACATGGGGCCCCCATACAATAATTTATCACCTTTGGTCGACCATCCCTTAAAATATCTCATGATATCATCATGACACAGTTATGATGTCATTAAACATACCGAAACCCTAAAACTGTATTTTTACTATTCACTGAAAATTCAACTTTCTCAGAAAGATCCCAAAATTTCACCTTAACCAAATATCAATAATCTGATTTCAAAAAATGAACTCCATTTTATAAAAATAATTTTCTAAATATTTTTAATTTATTTTTTTTAAATAAATACACTATTCACCGAAAATTCATTTTTTCAGAAAAAACCCCAAAAATTACCATAACATAATATTGGTGCTCTGAGTTCAAAAATGAAATCCATTTTATAAAAATAATTTTTTTAAAATATTTTTAATTTAATTTTTAATTAAAAAACACTATTCACTCGAAAAAACTAATACTTGAATAATAATTTATGAAACCATTATTTAACCATTTTATTGAATCACATTAATTAATCAAGGTGCCTATATTATATTAATACTTTCTTTAAGTGATATTACTAATCCATTTGGACACATTACTAATCCTAATCATAAAATCACTATTCATAATTTACTATTCATCAAAAATTAAGTTGATCTTATTAGACTCTAAATTTCGTACTGAACATAATTGTAGAAGACCATTTTTCAAAAATCATTACACATTTTTAATTATTTAAGTTTTACATAAACATTTTTAAAATATCCATTTTCTAAAATTCATCAAAAATCTGCATACTATATTTATCCGGTAATTTAAAAATTCATAAACTTCATCATAAGAAGAAATCACAATTTTTATTTAAAACAAAGGATTACACAAGACAGTTATGGTCTCCTTACATAGCCCCTTATCACACCAGCATAGGACTTAATTGTAAGGTTTGCTAAGGTGAGAGAATCTGAGGGAGGCTCGGCCAACATCGCAGAGTAGTAATTTCTATCAGTTTGAACTTCTTGCGAAGGCGATCCCGTTCTAGCTTCACACGATGAAGTTCAGTTTGGGTTTGGTCCAGATCAAATCCCACTGGTGCTACCTCCTTCCCAAGTTCTATTAGATGGGCTTTGATCGGTCCAAGACTACTGGGTGAGGCCATCAAATCTTCTTTCTATATTAATTAACCAAGATTACTTGTATTTAGAGACAATAATCAAAACGTTTAGTTTCCAGCGGTCATATTGACCAATGGTCATATAAGAGTCAAAACCCATCAGTCTCATTTTAATTATAATCATGTAATCAAATGAAACATTTTTGTTGAGTATAAAAATAAAATAACACATAAAACTAGGAAACAAGATTTATTCAAAATTTCGGGTCGTTACAGATGGATTACTCTAAATGAATATATAATGAATATATATTTTATTTATATCATGTTTAAAATTTGGTAGATGATGGAACCCTTATATAAAAGTAAAAGGACCAAAACTACCAAACCAAAACATATATGAAAAACCAAGCAGTTGTTACCCAGAACACTGATTTTAACAAATAATTGTTAACAAATGAGTGATAAAATATTATAAGTAAATTATATATGGTATTAAATATATTATTATGGTTCAATATTAGATTTATTATAAATATATATTTATTATACAAGAGGTTCAGACACATATAAAGGAAGGTAATGGTTTATTTCCCAATCTCATTATGATTCAGCATCGTTTCTATTTAAGTCTCCATTGGGAGAATTATTTGATATTTTTATCTTAAACCCAATATAGTTTCTTATACTAAGGTTATTTATATAAATTAAAAATCTTTCCTTTATATTTTACTCTCTTTTTGTTATTAATATCCTAAAATATGTTTTTAAGTAAAACCAACTTTATTTTTCTACTTGGTCAAAAATCCTTTCTCTTCCATGTACATGTTTTCTAAAAATATTATCAAAAATGTTTTTAATACTATATAATTATTTATTAATTAAATTTTTAATCATTTTAATATTTTTTACAAAATATTTTAAAGCAATCTTATCATTTTCTTAATGAGCTACTTTTTGACCCTTTTACAAAAGTGTGAAAAGAATGTTTTTTTTAACTTTTACAGCATGAAGATAATTTCTTGTCATCACGAACACTCTTTGATTTGAATATTAATTTAAAATTTTACAAGTTTATTTTCAATGAAAATATTTTAATAAATATTTGTAAAATTATTTGATTTTAAATAATTTTTTTCGAAGTGAAAATTTTTATTTTCCCTAAGAAAATTTCTATTGATATTTTGAAAATATTTTCATATATATAAATATCCTTTATTAAGTCTTATGAATTACTGAGGTTATAATCTTATGATATCATGAATCATATTTATATGGATGGTTTATGATTATATTTACTAGGGAAATTATTGAAAAAATTTATGCTAGTTGTTTCAATATGAATAGTTATTGATTTTTAAGGCATGTTGATTAAGTGATATTGTTTATTTTATAATAAATGAATTGGAATTATTAAATGAAGGGTGGGGACCAAAATTATATAGCCTCCAGATGCATCAATTGGTATCATCAAATAAATTGTATTGGGTATTTGGACAAAGCCTTACTCATTTATATAGATTTCTTGGCATAAGGACTTGATGATATTTATAGATGTCTTGGCATACGACCTCGACGATAAGTTCAGATGTCCAGAAATATTAATTTCATAATTATGAAAGAAATTATTGATTTCCATATCATTATTTAAATATTTTCTTATATCCATAGATTTTTTTGAACTCATGTGATTATTTATTTGATCATCCTTTATTTATATAATATTATTCACACCTTATTTAGATTTCCTTATATGAATTCCCTTACTAGTTATCTAAGACCACCCGTTTATTATGTTTCCTTTCCCATTGATGACTAGAAATTTTTTATCATTGATACATAGGTATATAATAGAGGGAATGTAGATGATACCAAAGAAAATACTATATTGTATTTATGTTTCCAAATGAAATGTGGGATAGAAGTATGTACCTAGTTTATCAAGAATACTAAACTATTCAGTCGTTTGGGATGCTAGTTCTTATATCTAGTTACAATTTAATAAATTAACCACTATCTCTAGGCTACTGGACTTAGGATCTTTACAGTTGGTATCAGATAAAGACTAATAGAAACCTTATGAACTACATTTAAGAAAACATAGATTATGGAACTTAACCTTATCACAGACTTTGATAATATTCTCAATGAATCCAAGATTATTATTTTGATATTAGATATGAATAAATATTTTAAGTGTTTTACTAGTTTCAAAATTATACATTCTGATTCATAATGTTATGATATAATATAGCATGTGATATTTTTTGGAATGACACCTAATGAAAGGAATGGAAAATTTATTAATGCACATAATTCATGTTGGGATTTCCCTCCGGGGTAAGATAATAAAGTTGGAGATAAAGTTGTAGTTGGATATGAAAAAATTATAACTATAAGGAGGAAGTTGACTAAGGATATGACTAATAAAATTTCCCATATGGATCATCCTATGGATCCACAACATGATGTATCAATGTTACATCGCTTCATGCATCAACAACATCCATCATTAAATGGAACTATAAATAAAAATATAGCTAAACAATGGATAATTTCCTTAGAGAAGATATTTAACACTTTAGGAAGTAATGAAATAGAGAAGGTTATCATAGAAGTTTATCATCTCTTATAGAATGTGAATCAATAGTGGTGATTGATTTAAAACATTAAGAAAGAGGATAAAATAATGAGAATGGAATGGAAGGATTTTAAGGAACTTTTCTTGGATAAATATTTTCCTCATGAAAATGTGAAAATATGGAGAGATAATTTTTGTGTATAAGAAAAATTGAAGAGGAAAATGTTGAAAATTAAGAAACTAAATTTTTAAGGTTAGCTAGGCTTGTTTCATATTATGTAAGTAATCAAAAGAGTGAGATTGAATATCTATTTTACGGGTTAAATACAATCCTTGGAAGGGAACTAATTGTATTAAAATTATAATTATATGAGGATATAGTATCATCTGATATCAATATTGAGAAAGAATACTCCAAATATTATGGATTCGACGGAAACCAAGAGAAGAAGATGACGACAGAACAAAAAGAAAAAAAGAAAAAAAAGGCTTTTCTCACATTTTATGATTTTGTAAAGAAATACCCAAGAACTTCCTTGAAGGGAAATTGAAGTTTTCTTCAAGTGTGGAGATAAAGGCCATTCGACACGTGAATTCAAGGGTAATAAAAAAACTCTAATATTCATCATTTCAACTGAAATAAATGGGAAACTACATAAATGAATTCCCCAAGCATCAAGGGAATATACCTCAAAAGAATATAAGGGATCATGTTAAATCTTATGAAATTACTAAAAATTATGTGGAATGATTAAAGTTAATGTGTATTTTGAATTCAATAATTATGTTGTAGAAGCATTTTATCAATGATATTCTAGTTACAAGAATCATGAAATGTATATGGATTATAATGTAGTAGTTTTTCTTTAATGATTTGAAATCATATGTTGAATGGTATTGATAACCAAGAAAATTTATTTAGTAGTAAGGTTATATTTTTAGAGAATATATGAATAAGGTAAAGATATCCCTTAATATTTTTCTAATGTTGAGTTAATAATGTTTAGTTTGGATAAAGAGAAAATTGGAATTAAAGAAGTAAATGAGATAGTATTTGTGACCTTGAAAATGGTTAGTGATTTGATGAAAAATTAATTTATGATATATTTTATGGAATTTTTGGATTTATGAAATATATTTTATAATATGAGATTTAATTTAAAAAATAAGGAGAGAGTTAACTCTTGGAAACATGAATTTTTTCATTAAGGTTTTTTGGTGATTCAAGTTAATACCATGTTTTAAAAGAATATTTGATCAAGGAATTTACATGTGACATTAAGAGATACTTTATGGGGGATTAATTATAAGTTTATTTTAGAAATTTAGTGAACTTATTCCTAAATTTTTGGATTTTTGAATTTGGTCAGACATAGTTTGGAGGATCCTTAAGGTTAACTAGTTTTGGAATGGATTAAGTTTAACATTGGGTGTTATTGGATAACTTGTTCAAACATTTTTAGTTTTGGTAAATATTTAGATGCATAAGGGATGACCTATTTATATTATGATTTTTTAAAAGTTAATTTTAGTACTTCAAGCATGAAAAATTTCATCTAGAATATTCATTTCTTATGGTAAGAGATGATGTGGATATTGATCAAAGCACAACAAAAGTATGAGATTTTATTTATAAAATAGAAATAAATCAAGTAATTATATTTTATCTAGTACATTATTTGGATAGTAAATTAATCCCTTAACTTTAAAATAAGTACCTTGAAATAAATACATTATCTGTTTACTTTTATTTGTGATGAATCAGTAGTCTTTTAACTAATCAAAAATTTATAGTTTTTTAGTTGTTAAATTTATCCTAACCATGTTTTCTATTACTCTATATTAATACTTGGGTGTTATTTTTCCCTTCCATGTCTATATTTTAACTTCCAACCAATATTCTCTTTATATTGGAACCTAAATACATGATATTTTAGGTAACCTTTATGTTTCCCACTATCCCTTTTTAAAGGAAATTTTATTATCCTTCTTTACAATGTGAGTTTCTTAGAAAAGTTTGAAACATTAATTATTGAGATAAAATATCACTGGAAAATTTTATTCAATTGGGAATAATTTAATACCCTAATATTTTAGAATATATTTATCTTCAAATAAATTTCATTTCTTTGACATATTGCATTACACACAACACTAAGCCTAAACGAACTATGATATACAATATCATTATTTAATGTAATAGTTATCACCTAAAAATTTAATTGGAGGGTATTAATGGTATTAAAAAATAATTAAATGCTTATAAAGGACCTATTTAATACAAATTCATTGATTAATTCTTGGAAAATAAGTGCTCAATTTTCAAGAAAGTTATTTTATGATTCAGAAGGTTGTTTTCTTCCAAAATGATTATTATATAATTTATATAAATTTTATTTTGTAAAAATAATATCATTTTTTAAATCATCATGCAAAAATTTTCTTTGGTTGGAATTTTCATATTTTTTTTGAAAAGATTGATTTTTTACCAAATAGTGAAAAATATCGATTTTTATTGAAAATGGTATTTTTGTTTCAAGTATTTATAAAGTTATATTTTTTTGAAAATCATTTAAATATAAAATTATTTCTATTATATTATTTATAATTCAATTAATATCATTAGATTCAATTTTATGATTGAATTTGGTATAAAAACATTTTTATACATGAAAAACATTTTTTTTAAATTGTTTGTCATTGTGTTTTGTATTTTAAAATTTAATTAATTACTAAAAATTTTATAAATTAAATCTGTAAAAATGGATTTAATATTTTTGATTAGGATTTACAAAATTTATAAATAGGACCCTTTTATTTTTAGTCACTATTAATAGTAACTATAATAAATAATTGTCACCTTGGTATAGGGTAAATCGGGTTAATATGGGTCAAAACTAAGTGATAAGACCATAATTTTTCATCCTATGACTTATTTGATTAAGATAATTGTACCATTATCACTTTATTCTCAAAATTTATTTTTTTAATGGACACTTGTCCATAAAAATTACATATATAATATTTAAATCAAAGAAACTTACAAAATGTCACTCTTTTAGTTTTAAATATCTCTTATGTGTTCACATATAAAAACATTCAAGTGGTGAATGAATTTTAATGTTATTTTTTTGAATAATTAAATTTTATTAATTATGGTAATTTATTAATAATTTTTAGTGATTAAATAATTACTTTAAATTCTTGTACAACGCTAATACGATATTTATTCAATTAATTGAAAAATAAAATAAATGATTTTAAAAATATTAATAGTGATATAATTTGAATGAATTAATGTGTCCCATGAATTTTAAATATTTTTATGGAATTTTAGGGATGTGTGAAATTATTATATTTGAATTCCCTCTTTTTATCGGTTTATTTAAATTCAGGTTAAATTAATATTATTAAAATGATGTTAATGATATTTTATAAAAAATAAAATTTTATTAAATGATTTAAAATTAATAAAAAAAATATATTTGTCCAAATTAATAGGATGTGGTTTTATAAATCTTACATGGTCTATTTATGTGTATTTTTTTTTTATTTTATAGTAACATTATTAACCCTTAAATAGTTGAAAACTATAATATTACAACAATTGTCAAAATGGTTAACATGGGTTAAAACTAAAAGATATGGGTCAAAACATATCCTAAACATTTAAAAAAATTATTTTATGAGATTATTTATACTTATAATAATTCTATATTGTAATTATATCAATTTGGGTCCATTTAGGCTAGAAAAATAATTTATATTAATTTAATACTTCAGGATATTTCAAGAATGCATATCCCCTCAATTATAAAAGGGCATCTATCCTTTCTCTTCTTTACACCACTTTGAGACATATATCTCAATAAAACAACAAAAAATTATATTCTCAACACGCTTATCCATTTTATAGAGGTTATTTACCATCCAAAAGGCTTTCTTGAGGTCCCTCAATAAGATATCTAAAGGAATTCTACCGAAGAAGAGGTAATCGTATTTATCGATTCCTTCAAGTTCATTTCTTCTTATAATTCCTCTTAAAGTGTTGTACCCATACTAATATAATAAATAAATTATTATAAATATATTTTTATGTTATTATGATTATGTAAAAACAATATTATATCTCTTTTCCATATTAAAAAAAGAGAAAACATCATGTGTGCGTATGTACGACTTACTGTCTCCACACAGCGGTGTAATTTGTTTCTCAAAACCATATTACTTGGATTATTATAAAGATATAACTAATGATTATATATTATATTTACGAAAAAAAATATTATTCTGAAACTATAATATCGTATATACCTTCTTACCTTCTAATCTATAAGAAAACGATAATGTCACTCTTGTGTACATGAGGACTACCACCTACATGAAGCGATGTGAACCATTTTTCATTTATGTTTTATATGGATGTTAATAAGGATATATTTAATGAATATATATGATTGATATGTTAAAATAGTGATTCTATAAAGGTGAAATATTATTTATCTTTATTTATTTTAATCTTTTAAAAAGTGAAAATAATGTTCATGCGTACGTACGGCTTAATGTCTCCATGAATTGTGTAATTTATTTTTCTATATCTATATTTTATATATTACTCTAAATAAATATATAATGAATATATATGATATTTATATCATGTTTAATATTCTAGAGATTATGTAACTAGGATAAAATTAAAAGGAATAAAGCTACCAAACCAAGACACACATAAAATATGATGTAGTTATTATTCAAAACAATGATTTAAGAAAACTATTAATAAAAGGGAGATAAAATATTATAAGTAAATTATATGTGGTATGATAAATATTATTATTTTTATATAATATATGTATAATAAATCTATATTTATTATACATGATGTTTGGACACATATGTAGAAAGTAGAACCTGAGTTAAGGGGTTACTTCACAATCTCATCATCATTCGGGATTGTCTTATTTATGTTGGAACCAAGTTTTTTTATTGCTAGAAATGAATTGTTGTGTGTCTATTTTCAATCCACACTAGTTTTATCAAGAATTTTGAAAGATAAGTTATATTATAGTTCAAGTGACTTCATTATTTAATATGTCATCATTTTCCAGTGTTTTCCAAATTTTTAGAGCTCAAAATCATGAAGAAATAACATAATTGGAAAAAGGTGGATTTCTTGGAATAGCTCTTTAAAAATATGGAAGAGGAATATATTTCATGAAGATTAAGGTGATGTGAATATGTGGAGATTCAGAAGTAATCTGGTGTCATAATGTTTTGAAGGTTCATAAAAGAAGTTTTGCGAATAACGACTATGGCATGATGGAAAGATGGTAATCTACACAATAATAATAAGCTTCACGAATGGAATAATTTCACTAAGGTTTCATGAAGAAAAGGAACTTCACAAAAATGAATAAATAGGTTCATGAAAGGGTCATTTTGATAATAGAATCATCATGAATAGGTGTTTCCTATTAATAGGTGACCGCACCAGATTTGACACAATATGAGAATTTTGAAAAAGGGTGAAATGATAAAAATTTCATGAAGGTCATATGAGAAGGTAATTACTCATGAATCAAGAACTCATTGCAAGTATAATAATATCAAAAATAATGTTTAAGAACTAATTTACACTTAGGCATTTCAAAAAAGGTATTTCTTCAAATACTGAGAGTTTCATGATAGTTTGGAGTTCTGCAAATGCTAGGAGCTTCGTGAAGGTTTGGAGTTCCATGAAGGCTGAGAGCTTTGTGAAGGCTGGTAGCTTCACGAAAGTATACGGTTTCATAAAAATTTAAAAATATTTGAAACAAAAAAGTGGGTTTTATAAAGGCTTGGAGCTTCATTAATAATAGTGATAAACATATGGTTTGAGTTAATAGTTCATTCAAGTGCATCATTTCTCAGTTAAACAACAAACTCTCAGGACCTTGTAGTGACACTAGAGAATATTTCATAGAGGGTATGATCTTGCAACCAAAAAATATTCTTGTCAGGTATGATTCAGGGAACAAACAAGGTGGCCATGTAGTATACATAAGTGCTTCGCGTGTCCACATGATAGTATTATGGATGGACACACAAAAGACATCTAAATTATGTGTTAAGAAATGATTGATTTAATTCATGAAATAAATATTCCTTATCAATTAATGTCAATATTGATTAAAATATACAGATTTAGCAATATTTCTCAGTTAAACAAATAACATTCAAAGTAAACATCCTATGTAAAAAATTGTATAAAAATTAGACAATAATCATATACATGATACAAGAAATAAGTATTTTTAAGAGAAATAAAATTTCAAATGAAAATTTACCTCAAAAGGGTAGTATATACACCATATAAAAATTATTAGCTATAAAATACCAAGTAAGTCTCAATGAAATGGATATTGAGATGAAGTCCCTTACCTTATGTCCAAAAGCATTCTGCACTGGTACTTAATTTCTTAGATAATAATATTATATTAATTAACTAATTAATTCATAACATATTAAATATATATTTTAGTTATTATAATT
Organism: Viscum album; assembly: GCA_963277665.1. NCBI lineage: Eukaryota > Viridiplantae > Streptophyta > Magnoliopsida > Santalales > Viscaceae > Viscum > Viscum album. The sequence goes on from OY728131.1 coordinate 361,242,090, forward strand.
TTATTAAGTTAATTTATGTCCATTATGGTGAGTTATAATGTTTATTTTTGTTGTTCTGGGAGCGTTCGCTTCATGGTTTTATGGTCAGTTCCCTTGTGTATAATTATGGAATTTCTTGCCAAATATAAGCAAAACAACAGAAGTAGATTGCAATGAAATTATTATAATTATTTTAATTTAAATGGTACCCATATATAATTTTTATATATGATATGAGGATGATTAATTAGATAAAACATTAATGAAAAATGATTAGTTTATTTTGGAGGTTTCTTAGGCCATTACGAATTCATATTGTTTTATTTAATATTATGTTTATATAAAAGTTATATAACCTTAAATAAGTTTTAATACACATACTATAATCTGTATTAACCATAAAAATGGATTTATGACCATACTTGAAGGCTATAATGAAAAAATAAATCTCATCGTCCACAAAGGCAGTGAATCAACACCTCACAGAAGATAATTTCATTTTTAGAATTAAAAAGAGAGGAGAAGAGATTTAATGATGGATATTACATTATAATGATAAAACTATAGTACATATATGATATTATATTTAACATTACACTTTTTATAGAGTATGTGAGGATAGGATAAGAAAATAAAATAAATTAAAATAGAAAGAAGGAAGATTTTACCTCTTGAATATCATCTCCTTGGGAACCTCCTTAAGACACTTGAATTTAGTTCTTTGGTAATACCATAAGGTCTTGGATGTGAGGAATAGTATTGGGAAGGTAATTTTTTATAATTTATGCAAGTTTCAAGGATTATAAGGTGTGATAAGATGGGGTAGTGAGGGGTGATATTTATAGTGGATGAGAGAGGTGTTTTTGATTATTTTATTCATTTTTTTATTATTTTGGATCAGGAACATAAATAGCATTGATTCCTATGAATAAGTAGAGTAACTAGTGCATGTGATTTCAAAATAATGGTTTATTATATCATGCATGACTCAAAAATATGTGTATTGGACTTAAAATGTTAAATACTGTAAATTACCATATTCCACTATTCACCAAAAAAATCAACTTTTTTAGAAAAATCCCAAAAAATAACCATAACCATTTTCCAATGTGTAGATTTAAAAAATGGACTTAATTTTATGAAGATAATTTTATAAATATGAGAAATTTAATTTTTAACTAAAATCATCATTTATTCAAAATATATCGATTTTAATATTATAACTGATTTTATGACACTTTGAAAAATTAATGACAGTCTCATACAATTATCTAAAAACTATAATACAAAAAAAATATTACTTCATGAATCTATTTTATGAAAATAAACTTTCTTTTAAATCATTATATTAATTATAAAATTTTAAATAAACATTTACATTTCATGAAAAATACTAACACTTAATTTATCATTTTCAAAACATTTATTTTCTTATTATATGATATAAATATATCATATTTTCATTTATGATATACCAAAATTTTATTTATTATTTCAGAGGTGATTTTATTATTCTAATGGCCACATTACTTTTCTTAACAGTCACATTACTCTTCCAATGTCATGTTAATATTTAATAGTGTATCATAGTTCATTTAAGATTGGTGTTTCACGCAGTGTAGGCTATCGAATAAATTGAATTTATTTAATAAGATACATACTGTAAAATCTCGGGGTGTTATATTCTTCCATCCTCTGAAAATTTCATCCTCAAAATTTTTCATGAAAATTTCCTTCTAAATAGATGAGGTTGGTTCTTCTTCATAATATCCTTAGGTTACCATGTTTATTCTTCTATTTCATGGTTTCTCCAAAGAAATTTTACTAGTTTATTCATCTAATTTCTCAATACTTTCCCTCTAGTGTTAGGAATCTCATTAGGCTCTTTGCAATAAGACAAATCAGGTTCCAGTTCTATTTTTTCATAGGTCAGTACATGTGTTGGGTCATGCATATAATTCTTTAACAATGATATGTGGAACACATCATGAACTTTGGAGATACTTGGTGAAATTTCTAATAAGTTGGATACAGCTCCAATTATTTCCATAATTTAAAATAGTTCAATATACCCGGGGATCATTTTACCTTTCTTATTGAATCTTATGACACCCTTCCATGGAGATACCTTAATAAATACATGATCTCCCACTTAAAATTCCAAATCCTTTCTCTAGTTGTCAGCCTAACTCTTTTTCCCACTTTGATCTGCTTTAATATGAGCCCGAATAGTCTGTACCTTTGTCATTGTCCCTTCAATAAGTTCTTGGCCTATAAGTTTCCCCTCACCAAATTCATCCCAAAAAGTGGGAATATTAAATCTCTTTTCATATAATGCTTCATATAGCTCCATTTGAATACTATAATGGAAACTATTATTGTAGGAAAACTCTACCAAAGGTAAATATTGATCCCACATACCTTCAAAGTCATGTTAGCATGATCTTAACATATCTTCTAATTTTTTAATAGTCCTTTAATATTTTCCATCGGTCTGAGGGTGATAAGAAGTACTCAAATGAAGCTCGGTATACAAATACTTCTAAAGACTCTTCTAGAATCCTGATGTAAAATTGGGATCTCGATCAGAGACAATCAATAGAGGTGCACCATGAAGTTTTAAAACTTCTTTAACATTGAGTCTTACTAGGTTCTCAAGAGGTAAATCTTCTCTTATTGCAAGAAAATATGTTGATTTTGTAAGGAAATAAAAAATAACCCATATCATATCATTCTTTCTCAGGGTCTTTTGTAATCTAGTGATGAATTCAATAGAAATGGAATCCCACTTATACATATGAAAAGGTAGAGGTTTCATGACTACTCTAGGATGATGTCACTCAACCTTAAATTTTTTTAAAAAATAGACATCTTGATACTTATTTAGAAAATTACCCCTTCATATTATCCTATAAAAATGTTCCTTCACATCTCTATACATCTTGGAACTACCATGGTGTATAGAGAAATTTTATCTATGATCATCATCTAATAATTCCCTTTATAGTTTAGGTATTTATGGAACACATGACCTTTTTCCAAGTTTCATAATTCCATCCTCATACATAAAGTCTTCCAATATTCTATCCTTAATGGATTTAATTTTCTTTTGAAATTTCTCATCATACAATTGAGAGCTTTTTATCTTTTCTAATAAATATGGTTTTACAATCATTTAAAATAGGAGTGATGTTTCTTCTTCCTTAACAATTCCCATATCCATATTTACTAAATCCATGAACATGGGATCTTTCCAAATCCTCATTGGGGTTATAAGTCCATGGTCTTTCCTACATAATTCATCTTCTATCTTATTTTCTTTTCCCAGGTGGTATTTTTTTGAGCAATCATAATATTTGAGTAATTTAAGCCATCATCTTTTCCTCATGTTGAGTTCTTTCTATGAAAATATTTATTTCAAACTCTTGTGATCTGTGTATATCTCAAACATTTTACCATAGATATAATGTCTCCATATCTTCATAGAAAATATTATGGTTTCTAACTCAAGATCATGAGTTGGATAATTTTGTTCATGAATCTTCAACTGACTTTATGGATATGCAATAAATTTATCTTTTTTTCATAAGGACACAACCCAATAATTTCTTTGATGCATCATTATATATCACAAACCCATCATTTCCTGATGGTAGAGTCAAGATTAGAACATTAACTAATCTTATATTCAAATATTCAAAACAATCTGCACATTATTTTTTACATACAAACTTAACCCCTTTACATGTGATCTTGGTTAATGGATTATCCAATAAGGAAAAATTATGAACGAAAAGCCGATAGTAACCTTCTAAACTAATGAAACCACACACCTCAGTTATGTTCGTTGGTGTAGGTTATTCTTGGATTGCATTTGTCTTTATAGGATCAACTGAGATTATATCCTTAGAGACAATATAGCCAAGAAATGAAATTTTCTAAATCCAGAATTAACACTTACTAAATTTATTATATTACTCTTTCCTTCTGAGAGTCTCAAGAATGGCCTGAATGTGATTCTCAAAATATTCATATGTTTTAGAATATACCAGATCATCAACAAATATGAAAACAAAATCATCAAGATATTCCTTGAATATTCTGTTCATCATATCTATAAAAACATAGGGTTCATTTCTCAATCCAAATGGCATTACTATAAACTAGTAATGTTCATACCTCATCCGAAAAGTTTTATTTGGATTATCATTCTTATTTACTCACAATCAATGATAGCCATAATAAAGGTCACTCTTCAAAAAATATTGATCTCTATGAATTTCATCAAATAAAACATTAATACAAGGAATATGGTACCTTTTATTTATTATAATATCGTTTATTTCTCTATAGTCAATGCACAATATCATGAATCCATCATTCTTATTAACAAATGGAATAGGGGCTCCCTATAGAGAAACACTAGGGAAAATAAATCCCTTATTACTCAACTCCTCTAGATATTTCTTAAGATCCACTAATTCCATGGTGGAAGTTCTATATAGAGTCTTTAATATTGGTTATGAATGATGGATTAAATTAATGATAAACTTAACTTCATGATCTGGGGGGTTTCCAGGTAATTCCTCAGGAAATACATCAATGTTTTATAGTACAATTGGTACATCCTCCATTTTTATATTTATTTCCAGGTCCCTAAATGTTTTTTTCCTTCCTCCCCAAGAATTGTATTCATTATAGATACTAGGGGTGGATCTGGATAAGAATCAAATAATGAATCAACTTCTCTAAAGATAAGGACTTCTACATTTTCCTCACAAATTTTAATTTCCATCCACTACGGGAAAAAAGGGCATTTGCGACGGGTTATTTGCGACGGGAATAAATCCCGTCGCAAATAGTCCTGTTAAAAACTTATTTGCGACGGGGTCATTTGCCCGTCGCAAATAAGTAGCCTTTTGCGACGGGACAACTTTCCTCGTCGCAAAAGGACTGGCGCGGGTTGCGCGCCAAATCGCGGGAAACTTATTTGCGACGGGGGAATATTCCCGTCGCAAATAACCGGCGGCGGTAAAAGGTATTTGCGACGGGAATATTCCCCCGTCGCAAATAGTATGTCGGCAGGTGGTTATTTGCGACGGGACCCGTCGCAAATAACTATTTACCCGTTGACCGTAATAAATGTTGGCTAAGGTATTTGCGACGGGTACCGTCACAAATAATACTATTTGCGACGGGATACCCGTCGCAAATGGGCCCGTCGCAAATAATCTAACCTATAAATACCCCCATCCGTTTTTTCATTTCATTCTCATTCTCTATCTTCTCCTTCTCTCAAAATTATATTTCTAGAGTTCAGTTTTTCTCCAGTTTAATTTTTTTCTCCGGAGCTGATATTAAAGTTTTGAAGAACGATCAGAGCAGATCAATTTTCAAGGTATTTATGTTCATTTTAATTTAATATTTATTTTTAATTTTTTATTAGTTTCAATTATTCTTAATTAGTTGTAATTTAATTATGTTTACATTGTTTTATTACTTAATAAATTTAAATTATTAGTATTGTTCATAGTTAATGGTAATTAGGAATAATTAGTAATAATTTTTAATAATTAAGAATAAATATTAATAATTAGTAATAAATACCAATAATTAGGAATAATAACATTATTACATTATTAGTCTATTTTATTATTAATATTAAAATAATATAATTTTTTATATATATACAATTCTCTTTTCATCTGTGTGTTTGCTGTCTTCACATGTATTATTTGTATGTGGAGATAGAAAATGCACAGATGAAAGGAGAATTGTATATAAATTAGAAAATTATATTATTTTAATATTAATAATAAAATATATTAATAATGTTATTATTTGTAATTATTGGTAATTATTCCTAATTATTGATAATTATTCATTTAATTACTAATAATTAGGAACAATTATCAATAATTGTCAATAATTAAGAATAATTAATAATAATTAGTAATAATTACCAATAATTAGTAATAATTAGTAATAATTATCAATAATTAGTAATAATTACCAATAATTAGTAATAATTACCAATAATTAGTAATAATTACCAATAAGTAGTAATAATTACCAATAATTAGTAATACTTACCAATAATTTGGAATAATTACCAATAATTACCAATAATTAGTAATAATTAGTAATAATTAGTAATAATTAGGAATAATTAGTAATAATTAGGAATAATTAGTAATAATTAGTAATAATTAGTAATAATTAGTAATAATTAGTAATAATTAGGAATAATTAGGAATAATTTGGAATAATTACCAATAATTACCAATAATTACCAATAATTACCAATAATTAGGAATAATTAGCAATAATTAGTAATAATTAGCAATAATTAGTAATAAATACCAAAAATTAGGAAAAATTAGAAAAAATTAGGAAAAATTAGGAAAAATTAGGAATAATTACCAATAATTAGTAATAATTAGTAATAATTAGTATTAATTACCAATAATTAGTATTAATTACCAATAATTAGTAATAATTACCAATAATTAGTAATAATTACCTATAATTAGTATTAATTACCTATAATTAGAATTAATTACCTATAATTAGTATTAATTACCAATAATTAGTAATAATTACCAATAATTAGTAATAATTAGGAATAATTACCAATAATTAGTAATAATTACCAATAATTAGTAATAATTAGTAATAATTACCAATAGTTAGTAATAATTACCAATAATTAGTAACAATTAGTAATAATTAACAATAATTAGTAATAATTACCAATAATTACCAATAATTAGTAATAATTAACAATACTTACCAATAATTACCCATAATTGCCAATAATTACCAATAATTGCCAATAATTACCAATAATTGCCAATAATTACCAATAATTGCCAATAATTAACAATACTTACCAATAATTACCAATAATTGCCAATAATTCCCAATAATTGCCAATAATTAGTAATAATTGCCAATAATTAGTAATATTTGCCAATAATTAGTAATAATTGCCAATAATTACCAATAATTGGTAATAATTACCAATAATTGGTAATAATTACTAATAATTCCCAATAATTAGTAATAATTAGTAATAAATATTAATAATTACCAATAATTAGTAATAATTATTAATAATTAGTAATAATTACTAATAATTAGTAATAATTACTAATAATTAGTAATAATTACTAATAATTAGTAATAATTACTAATAATTAGTAATAATTAGTAATAATTATCAATAATTAGTAATAATTAGTAATAATTACTAATAATTTGTAATAATTAACAATAATTAACAATAATTACTAATAATTACTAATAATTAGTAATAATTAGTAATAATTAGGAATAATTAGTATTAATTACCAATAATTAGTATTAATTAACAATAATTAGTAATATTTACCAATAATTAGTAATAATTACCAATAATTAGTAATAATTATTATTAATTACCAATAATTAGTATTAATTACCAATAATTAGTATTAATTACCAATAATTAGTATTAATTACCAATAATTAGTAATAATTACCAATAATTAGTAATAATTAACAATACTTACCAATAATTACCAATAATTACCAATAATTACCAATAATTACCAATAATTAGTAATAATTACCAATAATTACCAATTATTGGTAATAATTACCAATAATTGGTAATAATTACCAATAATTGGAAATAATTACCAATAATTGGTAATAATTACCAATAATTGGTAATAATTACCAATAATTAGTAATAATTAGTAATAATTACCAATAATTAGTAATAATTACCAATAATTGGTAATAATTAACAATAATTAGTAATAATTACCAATAATTAGTATTAATTACCAATAATTAGTATTAATTACCAATAATTAGTAATAATTACCAATAATTAGTAATAATTACCAATAATTAGTAATAATTAGTAATAATTACCAATAATTAGTAATAATTAGTAATAATTACCAATAATTAGTAATAATTAACAATACTTACCAATAATTACCAATAATTACCAATAATTGGTAATAATTAACAATAATTAGTAATAATTACCAATAATTAGTATTAATTACCAATAATTAGTATTAATTACCAATAATTAGTAATAATTACCAATAATTAGTAATAATTACCAATAATTAGTAATAATTAGTAATAATTACCAATAATTAGTAATAATTAGTAATAATTACCAATAATTAGTAATAATTAACAATACTCACCAATAATTACCAATAATTACCAATAATTAGTAATAATTATCAATAATTAGTAATAATTACCAATAATTAGTAATAATTACCAATATTTACCAATAGTTACCAATAGTTAGCAATATTTACCAATAGTTACCAATACTTACCAATATTTACCAATATTTACCAATATTTACCAATAATTAGAAATAATTACCAATAATTAGAAATAATTACCAATAATTAGAAATAATTACCAATAATTTGGAATAATTACCAATATTTACGAATAATAACATTAGTACATTATTTGTATATTTTATTATTAATATTAAAATAATATAATTTTCTATATTATATACAATTCTCTTTTCATCTGTGTGTTTTCTGTCTCCACATGTAATATTCGCATTCTTTTTCAAAATTATCAACCTACTCGCCAATAGAGAGGTGAAAGTGAATGCAAATATTACATGTGGAGACAGAATGTTAAACACACAGATGAAAGGAGAATTGTATATAATATAAAAAATTATGTTATTTTAATATTAATAATAAAATATACTAATAATGTAATAATGTTATTATTATATAATTAATGTTTATGAAAAAATTATATTAGTATTATTAAAATAATAAAAAAATCAATATAATATTAAAATTATCAATATTTGTAACATGTTTTGCTTTATTCTCAATATATTCAATCTTTACTTGAGTGTTTTTTCTAACAAATTATTCAAAACCAGTAATGCTTTTATATTTTATAGAGAAATATGGAACAACGAGGTCGTCAACAATCATTATTAGGTGACCGCATATGGATAAATCAACGTAGAAATCCAAACGGTTCTGGTTTAAATCCAGTATATGTTGAGGGTGTGGAGACTTTTTTATCATTTGCGGCATCAAATTCAGAATTTGTTTCAGAAGGAAAAATAAAATGCCCTTGCAGAAAATGTGCATTGAGAACGTTTGACACGTTTGACAAAGTGGGAGAACATCTCTTGCGTTTTGGTTTTCAACCAGATTATGTTTTTTGGTATCAACACGGTGAACGCAGTTCCAGAGCAGGTGATACCAACTTGATTCCGGATCCATCTCGGTTTCAAGATTTAGTACATGATGTTGCAGGTTCATCTGTTCAACATACAGAAACTCCGGCTGATATAGCTTCAAATCCTGAGTTAGCACCATCTGAATTTTATGAGTTGTTGAAATATGCTGAGGATGCATTATATCCTGGCTGCAAGATGAGCAAATTAGAAGCAGTTGCAAAATTTATGGCTATCAAATCAGATAACGGAATGTCAAACACCTGTTTTGACCAGATATTTTCTTTGCTGAAAACACTGTTACCCAAAGGAAATGTTTTACCTGCAAATTACTATGAGAGTAAGAGTCTGGTTCGAAATTTGGGACTTACTTGTCAGAAGATTCATGCATGTTCAAATGACTTCATTTTATATTCTGGGGAAAATGAGTCGTTGGATAGTTGTCCTACATGTGGGCAACTGAGATATAAAGAAGGACAACACGGGAAGTCTGGTTTGATTCCTGTAAAACAGTTGAGATATTTTCCGCTTACATCCAGACTTCAGCGTTTATTCATGTCTAAGAATACAGCGACAATGATGTCATGGAATAAAGAGAATATTTCAACCGATAAAAGCTTGAATCATCCAGCCGATGGTGATTCATGGAAACATTTTGATAGAGTGTATCCATCCTTTTCTTTAGAAGCTAGAAATGTTCGACTGGGCCTTTCCACTGATGGTTTCTGTCCGTTTGGATCTTATGGTAGTCAATATTCATGTTGGCCTGTTTTTTTAACTCCGTACAATTTACCTCCATGGATGTTGATGAAGGATACATATATCTTTTTGACTTTACTAATTCCAGGACATCCGAAGAAAAATATTGATGTTTATTTGAAGCCATTGATTGATGAATTAAATTTATTGTGGATTACTGGTGTCAGTACATATGATGTTGCAACGAAACAGAATTTCATACTGAGAGCAGCATTGATGTGGACAATAAGTGACTTCCCGACTTATGGGATGTTATCTGGCTGGAGTACACATGGTCAGAAATAATGTCCTTACTGTATGGGAGAGAACAAAGCATTTATGCTCATTCATGGAAAGAAACATTGTTATTTTGACTGTCATCGCAGATTTCTTCCAGCTGATCATCCTTTTCACAGAAACAGATCTCATTTCAGAAAAGGAACAGTTGAAAGAGATGGACCTCCAAAAATGCTATCAGGTTCGGAGTTAAAATCAGTTTTATTTTCATTACCTCCCATCACTTTTGGTCCCACAATAAACCAACAGAAAATTTCTGGTTTTGGGAAAGAACACAATTGGATTAAACGTAGCATATTTTGGGATTTGCCATATTGGTCTGATCTGTTGGTCCGACACATGTTAGATGTCATGCATATTGAGAAGAACTATTTTGATAATTTGTTTCATACAGTTTTGGATACGCCAGGAAAGAGCAAAGACAATGTAAATGCATGTTTAGATCTTGCCCAAATTTGCAGGCGTCCAGAATTGGAACTGTTTGAGAATGTCAGAACAGAAAGGTTACTGAAACCAAAAGCAGCTTATACACTGTCTAAAGAAAACCGTTTATTATTTTGTCAGTGGATTGCAGATTTGAGACTTCCAGATGGCTGTGCTTCGAATTTGGGTAGATGTGTAAAGAATGGTCATATTACTGGATTAAAAAGTCATGATTATCATGTTATAATGGAGAGAATTCTACCCATTGGATTAAGAGGTCTGTTGAATTCTGTGATTTGGGATTCCATAACAGACATGTCTCATTTTTTTTGGGAAATTTGTGCGGCTACGGCAGATTATGATGCTCTAGGCAAACTTTAAAAATATGTTATTGTAATTATATGTAAACTAGAAAAAATATTTCCGCCGTCTTTCTTCGACTCAATGGAACATTTGATGTTACATTTGCCATATGAAGCCAAATGTGGAGGTCCGGTACAGTTTCGATGGATGTACCCATTTGAAAGATGCATGCAAAAATTGAAAAGAAAAGTACGTAACAAAGCATCTGTTGAAGGATCTATTGCAGAAGCTTATTTGCAAGAGGAAATATATTTTTTCTGCTCCCATTATTTTGAATCTGAGTATCCTTCAAAACACAACCGAATGGGACGGAACGAGAGGAATATTGATGAAATCGACAATCAATTATCTATTTTCAACCAGTCAGAGCTTGGTTTTGGTGGAGTTTATGAACGCTGGCTTTCAAATGATGAACATCAGAGAGATCATACGTATGTTCTGCTCAACTGTGAAGAGATGACATCAGTTGTATTGAAAGTGTTTATATCACTTATTCTATCATTTATGTTACAGTAAATAACTTTGGTTTTTATAGGTTGTATGATAATCATATCAAGAAACAAATTCCACAAATTACAGCAGCTGCTCTCGAAGAACGTCGACTGAAAAATTTCTCTCAGTGGTTTCAAAAACTGGTAACATAAATTCTTTATCTTTTAGAAACTCATTCAATGTATAGTTTACTATATTGATAATTATTTCACAAATTTTCAGGTGTCTCGACATGCTGATAAAATTGACAAACGGCTGTGTGTATTGAGTAACCCACCTTCCAAACTTGTTAAAACTTATAATGCATATGTGGTGAATGGATTTCGATTCCACACACATGCATATGGGGAATCGAAAAAAACAATGAACAGTGGAGTTAGCTTGAGAGGATCTCATCATCGAGAAAATGAAGTTGAATTTTATGGCATACTTGATGAAATCATTGAACTCTGTTATCTTGGACAACATTACATTACCATGTTCAAATGTCGGTGGTTAGATACAGAGAGAGGCATGCGTGTTCATCCGACTCATGGAATCATCGATATCAAATGTAAAAGTGTTCTCGCAGTAAATGAACCATTCTTATTGGCTCAACAGGCATATCAAGTTTATTATGCAAAGTACTGTGCAACATCAAGAGACTTGACTGATTGGTGGAGTATAATAAAAATCCAAATTCGAGACAATCAGTTTAGTCAAAGTGAATGTGCTTTCACTGATGTGCAAAGAATTGAAGTTTTTCAAGAGAGTACTCAAAATCAATCTTTTTTACAAAGAGACATGAGTATCGATGACGACACCCCACATTTAAGAGTCGGTGATGACGATGATGTTAATGATGTCACATATGAATTTGAAATGGTAAGAGATGAAGCAATTGTAACTCGAATGGATATCGATGATGTTGAGGAGGAATATGAAGATGACATTGACATATATGAAGATGATGATGAAGATGAACACTGATAGCATTCCATGGTATTTATATACAATCATAATATGTATATATGTATATATAATAGTAATTATCAATTATTTTCTAACATTAACATTTTCTGTTTCAGATGGACGAGGCAACATTTCGTGAGTTGGCAGATGCTGACCTGCCTTTCGATGCGGATGAGTTGCTGGCAGATGACCCTCAGCCTGCAGGTGCTCCAGGGAGTACGCGGAGGGGGCGCGGTCTTGCACGATTGATGATTCCTGGCCCCGTCCCCGAGCGACGTCCACGTCTTGGGTTTGATCCACGCACACAGAGGTGTGATAACCTGTGTGATAACCTGTGGATTTGACTAAGATTTCATTAATATATTCACATAATAAATGTTTATTATTTTTTCAGTTTTCCGCATATAGCAGTCGGACAGGGCAGCGCTATTTTGCGCAACTATTTCTCTCAGCCGTGGACCACATGGGAGCAGATTCCCATTGATGTGCAGCAGGCCATGTTCGGCCATTGGTTGGTACGTACGTAAATAAATAATTTTTATTTTGAAAATTATTTCATTTCTAACTTGATATTTTGATTTATTTGTAGGGTCTATGGTATCCGATCGAGGATACCATGCGTGACGCCATCCACGAGGCATGGGAGGTGGCCATGCGTGATCGCCTTCGTCAGTTTTTGCACAATTTAAGAAAAGCTGCGATGAAGAAAGCAGGAGTGTCAGATTTTGAGGAGTCATGTAGAGCACACCGACCAGAGTATATTTCATCCCATGTATGGGATGGATTATGTACGCACTGGTTGAGTGGTGCCTTTCAGAGGAGATCATCAGTGGGGAGGCAGAATCGGGGGAGACAGGAGGTGACTCATCAAGCTGGGAGTCGTTCTTTCAGTACTCATAGACAGCATCTGGTACGTACATTATTTATAAATATTTTATATAACTATAAATATTAACAGTTTATTTTTTATTCTTATAGGCTGTCGAGCACCACGATATTACAGAGTACGACGTATATCGGAGGATGTATAGTGATCCTGCTACTGGGGAGCTCAGAGGTGATCGTCAGCATCACATCGTGGTCAGTATTATTTGTTTTCAAGTTTAAAAATTAACTGCATATAATATATTCACAATTTTAATTTTAAATTGCAACTATAGGAGTCATATGAGGCCGCAGCGTCACAGGCCCGACCTGAGAGTCAGGCCTAGTCATCAGATCAGACCACTGCCCGTCAGTTTGATGAGGCGGCATGGATGCAGGCCACCCAGTATGCATTCGAGAAGGGCCGGGTAGTTGTTATCGGCTCTCGACTGACTCCCGGAGATTATTATGGCAGTGCTGCGATGTCGGCGTCCAGCTCGAGAGGAGCTCGTGCATCTTCTTCTACTACACAGTATGAGGATCAGTTGCGATCTCAGACTGCATAGATAGAGAGTCTCCGATAGGAGCAGGAGCAGATGCGTCAGCAGCATGAGGAGGAGCGTCGACGCCAGCAACAATTGTACGAGGAGCAGACGAGTCGGTGGCAGCAGCACCATCAGGAGCAGATGAAGTACATGCGCCGACTCACTCATGCTTTAGGGATGGAGTTTCCTCCACCACCATCTGCAGATCCCCCACCTCCCCCCCCCCTTCAGATTAGAGTTTGTATTTATGTTATAAAATTTGGGAAATCAAAATATTTTTTTTTCTATTCTTAGTTTTTGTCTCATTATAAAATATTAATAATATTATATTTTTAAATAACAATATTAATATGAATAATAATATTATTTATATTTTATAATATTAAAATATATATATATATTAAATTTTTATAATATTATAATTTAATTATATTTTTTTTAATACTTGAATTATTTTAATATTTGAATGTAAAATAATTCTATTATTTTTATATTAATTAAAATAACTTATTAATATTTTTTTTATTTATGAATTATAATTCTAATATTATTATATTAATTAAATCATTTATTAATATTCTATTATTTTTTATTTTTGAATTATAATTCTATTATTATTATATTAATTAAAATAATTAATTATTTTTATTTGTGAATTATAATTCTATTATTATATTAATTAAAATAATTTATTAATAATTTATTTTTTTTATTTTTTTTATAGTATTTGCGACGGGATACTATGCCCGTCGCAAATACTAGTATTATTAATAGTTTTTTATTTTTTAAAAAAAAATAGTTTTTGAGACGGGTCCCGTCGCAAAAACTATTTATAGTATTTCCGACGGGATACTATGCCCGTCGCAAATACTAGTATTATTAATAGTTTTTTATTTTTTTTTAAAATAGTTTTTGCGACAGTACCGTCGCAAAAGGTATTTGCGACGGGTCCCGTCGCAAAAACTATTTTAAAAGTTTTTTACAAAAATACAGAATACTATTTGCAACGGGGAGAATGACCGTCGCAAAAAAAGGCTTTAGCGACGGTCCCGTCGCAAATAAGTGTTGTTGCGACGCCGTTTTCAGCAACGGGCTATTTGCGACGGGCCCCCGTCACAAATACCTGTTTTTCTAGTAGTGATCTTCTTGTAATAAATTCTCACATCATATTTTGAAATTATGTTCATAATGAGGATTATATAAAAGTTAACCAAAGGTATGATGATAAGGTAAGAAAATAAATCACGTTTATGTGTCATAATATGGATTAACTAACACATTTTTATTGTAACGAGACTTCCATTAAGAGTTTTGACTGACAACTCCCTTTTTAAATCAAAAGTGAGATGTCTAATTTTCTAGGAAAATTGGGTAGATATAAAATATTGTGAGGATCTAAAATAAAATAAATCAATGGTTAGATTTTAAGAAAGGATTTATGTTCCTACCACCACATTATTGGGTACTTCTAATTCAGCTATAGTGATCGCATAATCTTGGAAATCTCTCCTTTCCCTCTTTTGTGGTAGATTACCCTGAATCTTGTGAAATTGATTTTAATAATGCCCCATTTATTTATAGTTAAACAATTTAAAACAATTTATTTGTTTATTCCCCTTGCACTCATTAACTTGATGACCCTTTTCTCTGAACTTATAAAAAACCCATTACTTTCAAGCATTTCCCATGATGATTCTTTCGACAATTTTTGAATTGTGGGAATTTCTTTTGTTCCCCTATTTTTATTTAATGATTTACCTTTTCCATGGTTATCAGAATACCTCTTATTCTCTTGATTTCCCTTGAACATATAGGGTCTAGAAAATTCCTTCTTTATTTTTATGGATCATAATACTTTTTCATCATATGATAAAAAGGTTTGAGAAGCTAGTGCCCTTCGAAGAACTATCTTAATACCTTTAAAGGAATGATCAATCTTGTTTTCTGAATCATGTATATAATTTTTAGCATACCTTTCCAGTCTTGTAAAGGTATCCTTATACTCTACAAAACTCTCTTCTTCATTTTTATTTAAGATAAGAAATTTTCTCTTCATTTCAATTCATTGCTCACGAGGGAAGTATTTTTCAAATAATGTTTCTTTAAAATTTCTCAATTCTATGTATTCTACATCATCTTACTCCTTAGTATTAAAGATCAATGAACACCATTTTTCATTATCACCCTTGAAGAAATATACCACTAATACCACATTTTCCCTTTCATCATATCCTAATGCCACAAATATCTTTCCAAGGGACTTGATCGATTGCTCATCTACCACTATATTAGTAGTCTCACTAATGTACATGGATTTTGCTAACATTTTTTTTTATTTTTTATTATCTTTAATTAATTTTCTAACTACTTCTTGTGTTTTTAGTTTATTTTTTAGTTTTTTAATATTTTAGTTTTTTATAGTTTTCAGTTAATTTTATATTAGTTATTTATTTTTTATTTTTATTTGAAGCTTTTATTTTTAGTTTAATTAATATTAGTTTCTTTAGTTTATTAATTTATTATATTAATTTAACTTGTAAATATAATATATATATTTATATAATTCTACTTATTATTACCACTTTTATTATTACTAATTTATTATTATTATTATTATTATTATTATTTAACCCTTTAAGATAACTAGTTTTTTTTAATTTAATTTTTAATTTTAAACTTTGTTTTTATTTGTGTTCCCCCCCTGTATTCCCCTATAGACCCACGCCCCACCTCTTCCCCATTTTTTTCTCACCCGCCGCCCTCTCTTCTCTCTCTAATCAGCCTCCCCCACCCCTATTTCCTCTCCTCCTCACTCGCCTACTCATCTCTCACTACTAACTCGCTGCACCCACCTACCCTGCTCCCTGCCACTCCCTCGCCCCAGCGCCTACCCCACTAACTGTCAATCCCCCTTCCGACCCCGCTCCCCCTACTCACCCGGCTCCACTCTGCTCACCCACTGCACCTGCCTACCATGTTGCCCCAACTACCTACCTTGATCCTTCCTCTATTATCCCATATGCTCCCCTGCTACCCCTTGATACCCTATCACCCCTCTCTCCCTCTCCGCCCCCATATCATTTGGATACCCCATGTCGGCTCCCCCTCACCCAGCTCCCCCCTGCTACCCCAGCCACTCCCCCTCCCTGCTCTCACTTGCATCGCACCAGCCACCAAATCAAGGAGCATCCACCGCTGTTGCCACAGATCCACACCACCACCCTAAGGCATGCCTCTCTCCCTCAAGATACCTCCCCCCACACCACACTATAAGCGGACTAGCCTCCACTTCATTACCCACAACCTTCATTTTGGTGGTCACGTAGTTGGTGCGTGACATCATCACGTGCTGAGTGTGTGGTTGGAGTTCGAAGGACAACAATTGTTGCACATGGTGAGAGTGAATACCGACATGATTATTTGTTTGTTAAAGTTGTTTTATTTTACATGACTTATCATTTTATTACCATGTTTATTCTTTCAATCTTGATGTATATGTGATTTTCTTAGTTTCTGAATGTTGATTGAGTAATTAAATTTGTTGCGCATGCCATGTAATAATTTCATTTTGTGATTAATTGTCAATTAAGTTCATTTTAATTGAATTTTAATCTATTTAAATTATTTTTGCACTAAATTAATAGTTAAAATTGAAACAATACATTTTAATAATTTGTCTATGCGGTAGTCTGTGAAGGTAAATCGTGTTGACCGATTATAAGTGAAAATTGGCGACACAACTTTGTGAGAAACGAGATATGTTATAACGCCCCGACCCTAGTTACCCAAAGTCGGTGCATTATTTTAATACATTGGCATGATACAAGGAAATGATGTCCCGAAAGACCGATCAGTTTAGCAGTCTTTGAAATAGATTATATACATCAACGTCACATTACAATTTCAAACATAAAACACAGCATAGATAGTTCTTTGAGAAAGCCATTATTCCCTTTTAGCATAAACCTGCATATCAATCATAATAAACTTCTTGGAAATACTCAAAAAATAAATCATAAGAAAGGGGTGATCTCAGATGATCAGTAAGGGTAAACAATTTAGCGGAAGATAACATAAACAATAGGCATGGTGAATTTTTGGATTCACTTATTTTGATAATCCCAAATCATTTTTAATTTTATAATAGGTTAGTTGTTTGACAATCTATTTCAATCTATTTTTATCTCATGACTTTACTAAAATCATTTTACAGTATAAAAATTATCTAAGTCAAAGGTCACTACTGAAGGTTACTAGTAAGAGGTCACTGTTTTTAGGCCACTGTCATGGTCACTGTTGACAAACCTACATCTGAACCTCACCACTTGAAGTCATTGGTGAAAAGGTCACTATTGAAGACCTTACTCATGAAGGTTACCATTATAAGAGCTACAGTTATAAAGTTACTGTTGGAAGTCACTAGTACAAGGTCACTATTGTGACAAGGTTGCTGCTACAAAGAGTTTCTATTAGAAGTCCATTGTCAGACTTATTACTGGAAGTCTACTGTTAAGTAGTCAACTGTGGAAGAGCTCACTGGTAAAGTCTACCTTTGGAGAAGTCTACTATTGGTGAAGTCTACTGTTGGTGAAGTCTACCATTGGTGAAGTCTAACATTGGTGAAGTCTAACATTGGTGATGTTTACTGTTGGTTAAGTCTACCATTGGTAAAGTCTACTATTGGTGAAGTCTACCTTTGGTGAATTCTATCATTGGTGAAGTCTACAGTTGGAGAAGTCTACCGTTGGACAAGCCTACTTTTGTCGAAGCCTACCACTAGATACACCTACTGTTATAAGTCTACTACTGTTTAAGCTTGCTGCTAAAGATGCTACCGATTGACTGGATACTGTTACCAGTCTACTGATAACATATTCTATACTTTCATTTTCTTAATATACTCATAACGGTCATATTTGATTGATTTCATGCATCTCATATTAATTAATATTGTTTTTAGACATATCAGGAGACCATATCTTGAAAGTACGAGGTATGAGAAATATTTCACATGATGTACTTACTTCTTTTGTTGGACCTCGAATATGAAAGAGAAAAAGACTGAGGAAGAAAGATATATAGAGGCACAAAGAAAAAAAAAAGCAGAGTCCTGAAGTAAAAAATGCATTACTGAAGAACAAGAAGAAGAACACTCCAATGCATATACTGAAAATCTAAAAGCTTCATGAAGATCTTTTTGAAGAACATATTCATGGTTGTACTATTGTGGTTAAACGAACCCTTTTACCAAGAAGTTGAACATATCAGTACCTAGAAGCCGGTACCTGAAAGTTGCGACACTCTGTTTTTGGAGGCAACTTGCAGAGAAGAATAAAACATTCATTTACTCAACTCAAGAAGTCCAGAGCTAATATTCAAACAGAAAGAGCATTCTAAACTCCATCCTAATTCTTTTAGCTCTACTATGTTCCTTATTTTACATTTCTGAGCAGTGTGTGTTTATTACACACACACTGTATCCTATGCTTTAACTGGGGGATATTTAAAATCTCCACTCAAAACTCTCTCACCTTTATTTCCCACACAAAACTATTGAATAAGCCTTGTGTGGCTTGGTTGCTTGTTTTCCCACGTAGAATTGTGGTAGAGGTTATAGAACTTGGAAAATTCATAAAAACTGTTGTAAACCCTGATATGGGTTGTGTATCAAGTTTATTTATACAAACTTCTTGGTGGAAGGTAATCACCAGGTGGAGATGATTAGGTCTCAGATTGAGACTAAACCTCTTGTTTATATTCTTGTGTTAATCCTCATATACTCTGTTTTATTTTATCCATTGCTTATATTTTTCAAAGACAAAAAACTGTTTTTACATTCACTCTGATAGTTAGTTTTGGTTAGTGTGTATATATTATTAATTCAGTAAACATGTTTCAAAAGTTTAATTAGTGATTGCATTGATTCAACAAAGGACTAATCAACCTTAGAGAAACTTGTTGATCAATTAAACATTTATATCTCTATTGACTTAATTGACTTGGCTGTTTTGAATTGGAGGATTTTTATCATAAAGTTTTTAACAGAAATTTTATTTGGAACTCAATTCACCCCCCTCTTGAGTATCCACTCCAACCAACATTTGGTATCAAAGGATTTTATTTTCAAGTGTTAAAATTCTTTTCAACTCTAATTTTAGATGTATCTTAAAGATCTTAAATTTTTTGTCATATCTAAATTTTCTGTTCTTTAAATTATAAGTAACTATGGAAACTAGAGTTGAGGGTGCTGCTACTAACATACCACCTTTCTTTAACGTTAATAACTATGCTTAGTGGAAATTAAAAATTAAAATGTATATAGAGAGTATGGGACCTAAAATCTGGGATACAATTGAAGAACAACATTTATTTCCTGCTACTTATAGGGACACATGGTCTTAGTTGACTAAAACTACATATAATAATAACTGTAAAGCAATGAATGCTTTATACTATTCTCTAGGTGATGTGGAATTCAATAGAATATCTGTTTGCAAAACTACATATGAAATTTGGGATACTTTAGCTATTTATCATGAGGTAACAACTAATGTTAATGAAATGAGATTAAATACATATAATATAAAATATGATAATTTTAAAATAAATCCTGATGAACTTATTTCTAAAATGTATCTTAGGTTCAACGAAATAGTGAATACTATGAGTCTACTTGGAAAACCAGTAGACAAAAAGGACCAGATTATGAGTCTGATTCGATGCCTACCTGACATATGGAGAGGAACTTTTGTTTCTATCTGAGAATCTTGTGATATAGGCAAAATTTTAGTGAAGGAACTAATTGGAAGGATTATAATGTATGAAGAAGAACTTAAATTGAATCAAGAATTAGGAGAAGAACCGAGGAAGATTCAATAGAATTCAAGACTTCAACCTCAAAGAGGAAAGACAAATAAAAATTTCAAGTTCCTGTAGACAGTTCCATTAGTGAAGAGTCATATTCAGACAATGATGAGGAGATATCTCATCTTGCTAGAAGGTTCAAAAAGTTCTATTGAAAGAAGAAATTCTTTAGGAAGTCAAACTACAAGGGAAAGTATGATAGTAAAGGATAATATAAGAAAGGCAGAAAATGGAATGACAACTCAAATGAAATAATCTACTATGAGTGAAAATGAAAAGGTCATGTGAAGTCAGACTTCCCCAAGGTGAAATTTAAGAAGAAATATGAAGATAAGGGAAAGGGTTATAAGAAGTCTATGAGAGCTACTTTGAGTGCTTCAGAAGACAGCTCCAGTGGATCTGATGCTTCTGATAGTGAATAGAACAATCATGATAATTTATGTTTCATGATAGAAACATATGAGGTAACACTTAATTCTCCTATACATAATGCCTATTATTCTGGGAATAAGAGTGAGTCACATAATGATGAAGCTATGAAAAAGGATGAAATATTTGAATACTGTGAAATTAATGAGGATACCTTTAATGATCTCAAAGACAAATATAAATCATTAAAGAGACAACATGCTTTAAATTCTAATTATAAGTCAAAGATGGATATTGAAAAAGAGAAATTCTCTCAGCTTTTAAAATAAAACATAAAAATTAAATTATCAAATGAACCACTAAAGAAATATCTTGATAAGTTTACTACAGGTAGAGATACCTTAAATATGTTTCTAGGAAAACAGATTGCCCCAAAATATACAAATGGTCTAGGATATCAACCAGGACAGAGAAAAATTAACAAAACCAAATTTGTTCTAAAATATGGATAGTTCAATGTTGGTTCCAGTTCTGTACCATCTTTTGAGAGAAAATTTTTTAAAGGACCTAACAAAGTATTTATATCTATGAATATGTATGTTGATGTTAAGAAAACTATAAATAAAACATGGGTTCCCAAAATTTTACTTCCTAACCTCTCTAGACCCAAGAAAATATGGGTACCAAAGTTACCTCATGACTAACCTATTTTGCAGGGAAGATTCCTAAAGTGTTCCTATAAGACCTTGTGGTAATTTGACATTGGATGTTCAAGACATATGATAGGAGATTATTCTTGCTTCAAGAACCTAATCATAGTTGATGGTGGACATGTAACTTTTAGTGACAATGCCAAGGGAAAAAATGTCAGCTTAGGCCAGATTGGTAACCCTAATACAATATTAATTTCCAAAGTTCTTTTTATTGATGGATTAAAGTACAATTTACATAGCATCTCTCAGTTGTGTGATGATGGTTTTAATGTCAAGTTTTAAAATGATGCATGTAATGTTTTTAATTAAAAAAATTATTTAGTATTCACTACCTGTAGAAATGAAAATGTGTATGCTATTGATTTAAATTCCTTAGCCAAGAAAAATGTTTCTTGCTTAAATGATTTTCATAAGGAATCCTAGTTGTGGCATAGAAGACTAGGACACTGCAATGTGAACTCACTTAGGAAACTTTCTAGGAAATGTTTAGTTAGAGACTTACCTAAATTGGAACTTCCTCTTAACAAAGTTTTCAAAACCTATCAAAAGGGAAATCAATGCAAAGTTTATTTCAAACCAAATAAAGAAGTCTCTACTTCTAAACCACTTGAGTTGGTTCATATGGACTTGTTTATACAATCAAGAGTTTCAAGTTTAAATGGGAAGCACTATGTTTATGTTATTTTAGATGATTTTTCTAGGTACACTTGGGTATACTTTCTGGATCAAAAAATTTAAGCTTGTTCTTATTTTATCAAATACTTCAAGTCTGTAGAAAATATTAGTGGACTTAGAATTAAGACCTTGAGAAGTGATCATGGTCGGAAGTTTGAAAATCAGGAGTTTTAATCTTATTGCTCACACAATGTCTATAGTCACAATTTCTCTGCTCCTAGAACACCTCAACAAAATGGAGTCGTATAAAGAAGAAATTGGTCACTTTAAGAGATTGACCTAAATATTCTTAGTGAGTATAATCTACCTATTTATTTTTGTGCTGAAGCTATAAATACAGCTTGTTATACCATCAATAGAGTCTTGATTAGACCTGTTCTTAAGAAGACCCCTTATGAACTTTGGAACAATAGGAAGCCTAAGGTTAACTACTTCAGAGTTTTTGGATGAAAATTATTTATTCTTAACACTAAGAACAATCTTGACATGTTTTCCTCCAAAAGTGATGAAGGAATTTTCCTAGGTTACTCAATCTCGAGTAAAGCCTATAGAGTATTCAATAAGAAAACCAAATGTCTGGAAGAGTCAGTTCATGTCAAATTTTCTGAGACTGATCCACATGAACCCAAAACCTCTCTTGAATTTCTTTAGGAAGATATGTCAATTTTAGACCTTAATGATAATGATAGTGAACCCCCTGTAAAAGTAATCAGTTCTAGGAATTTTCTAGAATCTACACCTATTGATTCTTAACCTATAAACAACCATGAGGAGTCTAGTTTAACTCTTTCTAGAGGTATTAGAACTCTCAAGAATCATATAGGTGATTTAAATAGAGGGACACAAACTAGAGCTTCTCTGAGAAACCAGGTTGAACATCAAGCTTTACTTTCACAGCTTGAACCCAAAAATATTAATGATGCTATCAATGATGAATTTTGGGTGATGAATTTTCAAGAATATTTAAATCAATTTGAAAGAAAAAAAGTCTGGGAACTAGTTGAAAGACCTAAGGACACTTTGACAATAGGCACTAAATGGGTTTTCAGGTACAAAGTTGATGAGTCTGGAAATATAGTTAGAAACAAAGCTAGGTTAGTTTCACAAGGATATAGTCAATAGGAAGGAATAGACTATAAGGAGACCTTTGCACATGTAGTTAGGTTAGAGGCCATTAGAATATTACTTTCTTATGCAGCTCATCTAAATTTTAAACTTTATCAAATGGATGTTAAAAGTTCTTTTCTAAATGGTTATATAGTTGAGGATGTGTTTATTGAAAAACCCCATGGTTTTACAAATCCCTATTTTCCAAATCATATTTTTAAACTTTCAAAAGCTTTATATGGTTTAAAGAAAGATCCAAGAGCTTGGTATGATAGGCTCAACTCTTTTCTTATTTCAAAAAGTTTTACTAAAGTAATTGTTGATCCTACTCTCTTCATTAAAAGAATTTACAAAGATGTTTTGATAGTACTAATTTATGTAGATGAAATGATTTTTGGATCTTCTAAAAATTATTTATGTACTGATTTTTCAAAAATAATGCAAAATGAATTTGAAATGATTTTAACGGAGAACTTAAATTTTTCCTTGGATTTCAAATTTTTCAAAATAAAGATGGTATTGTTTTAAATCAAAGTAAATATGTTAAGGATCTTTTAAAACATTTTGGTTTGGATGGTAGTAAAGGTAGTGATACACCAATGAGTACCACTTGTAAGTTGGATGCAGATGAAGCTAGAGAACCAGTGGATCAAACCACCTATAGAGGTATGATAGGGAGTCTGCTCTACCTTATAGCTAGAAGACCTGACATTATGTTCAGTGTATGCATGTTTGCTCTATTTCAAGATAATCCCAAATAATATCATTTAAATGATGTTAAAAGGATTTTCAAATATCTTAAATATACTCTAAACTTAGGACTATTTTATCCAATAAGACAATCATTTGATCTGATAAGTTATTCTGATGCTGACATTGTGGGTTGCAAGTTAGATAGAAAAAAGCACCTTTGGAACATGTCACCTTTTAGGCAAGTCACTAGTATCATGGTGTAGTAAGAAATAGAATTTGTTTTCATTATTTACTTCCAAAGCTGAATATATAGTTTATGGTAGTTGTTGTGCTCAAATTCTATGGATAAAACACACTTTACTAGACTATGGATATCAATTCAAACATGTCTCTATAAACTGTGACAACACAAGTGCTATTAAAATTTATAAAAAACTAGTATCCCATGCTAGGACAAAGCATATTGATGTAAGATATCACTTCTTGAGAGATCATTGTCAAAGAGGTGATATCACTCTTGATTTCATTGGAACTGAACATCAATTGACTGATATATTCACAAATACATTGAATTCAGAGAGGTTAAACTACATCAAACATGAACTAGGGATGATTAATTTTAGTATAGGGAACCTCACCATTGAACCTCCCTGTTAGAACTTCACTGTTGCACCTCACTGTTAGAACCTCACTGTTGGGTACCTTACTGATAGACTTTACCATTTCTTCTTATTTTATGTGGGGATATAAACCATTTTATTAGTATTATTTTTTCTTGATTTGTTTTTGTTTCAATCCCTAAATGATAAAATTATATTTCAAACACATTTAGATCCACTATCTTCCTCACTCTCTAATCCCTACTCTCAAAATCCTTAAACCCTAACTTTCCGCTGAACCCTCAAACCACTTCAAACCTCAATGGAAAGAGTCAAGCGACCTTCGGATGATGATGGAGATGTTCCAAGGCCTAAGAGACCTCAAGATGAATCTAGTAGTGGCAGTAATATATCAACAAAGCCTATTAACTCGCATCTGTCAAAGAGAACAATTGTAGCTGAAAAGGAGTTAAGTAAAGATTGGTTGATCTCGAGCCAATCTTTAGTGCTGGAGGCACTAGAGGCTCAAGGTTGGGTGGAGTTCTTTATGAAAAATAATGGGCCATATAATCCGAGGATAGTCAAAGAATTATATGATTATCTGAAATTCAAGAATTCAGATGATGAGAACCGACTGGTGTCAAGAGTAAATGGAACTGAGGTAAGCTTTTCATCAACTAAATGGGATGAATGTCTAAGGGTACCTCATGAGGGTATATGTGACTACTAATATGGAGTGATTCCTCTAGATATTGAGAT
The DNA here is from genome assembly GCA_963277665.1 of Viscum album. Lineage (NCBI taxonomy): Eukaryota > Viridiplantae > Streptophyta > Magnoliopsida > Santalales > Viscaceae > Viscum > Viscum album. The sequence continues at coordinate 361,267,762 of OY728131.1, forward strand.
TTTTGGGTATGAGAAAGCTTTTTAAGAACTGACAGGGAATGGGACCTTAAGGAATATTATTTCTACTGAAATGAATGGAGAGGATAGACTTTTGTTCAAGTTTATCCAACATGTGATAAGTCTCATGAGAGGGTAATTTTATATGTTGAAGTATCGTGACATATTATTATTGTATTTATTGAAGCATTTACATAATATTAACCTATGTAGGTTGCTAATGGCTTAGTTGTAAGACATGACCAATCCAAGTTCTAAATCAAATGCTCTTTTTCATGCCAAACTGATTTTTGTGATGTTGAAGGTTAAGGGAATTGCTGGAGATAAATAGGAAACAATTTTAGCCAAGAATTTTTTTTATCTGCAAGATAATCTAAAATTTCATGAAGATCACCTGGAATCCGTGGAGAAAAGAATGGGTAAATGATGAAGAGAAGCTTTATGATAAGTTTGACCCTGTAAATAATCCTTCTAGGCCAAAGGATAAGAGGGATCCAGGTCTGAAGCCTAATGAGGCAGAACCTATTTATTTTTATGAAGAAGTAGAGGAGGCTGTGGAACTTGAGAAAGAAGGTACTCCTATAGATGATAGGAGTGATCCCGATCTACCAGCCAGTACTCTAGTTGTAATGATAGCTTCTCGAGAGCCCAGTCCTCCAAGAGAGTTACTGAGGAGAGAATCTGTCCTAAGGGACAATGAGGATGAAGAAACCAGTAAAGAAGAATATGATGAGGCTCATATCACTATTAGAGATACTTCAGAAGACGAATAAGCTAATGAATCTGGTCATTCTGACCATTAGGAACATGATGCTACTGCTGATAAGGATATTGAAGGAGAGGAACTCAGTTTGAGTACTCTTATAGGAGTCACTGAAAGGGAAGTGGGTGAACAAGAAGAAGAAGTTGTATCTATTTACCTTGCTATGGAAATTGTGGATGACTTAGTTGAGGAAGTAGTTCACTCTACTGGTGAGTTATTTGATCAAGTAGCAACAGCTACTAAGGTTGAAAGGCTGGAAGAAGCTGAAATAGTTATCCAGGAAGTAGCTCTAATTGAGGGGGAGCATCCTATTTCCAAAGGATCAGTATCTGATGTGCATGACATTGAAGGCTGGATTGAGGACCTTGGGTTTCTGGTGTTGGGACTAGATTATGATGACTCAGAAGATGAAAGGCCCAACAGAAGACCTTCTGTGCCAAACCTCATTTTCGTACCTCCAGAAAACTCTTTCCCTTAAGACTATGTCAAAAAGGAAGACCTTGAATCCTTGAAATCTGAACTGTAGAGAATGTATAAGGATAGGTCCTTTGAGATGGACAAGGCTGTTTCTCTAGTTCAAGAGCATTCAACATCTGATTTATCCAAAATTCACTCCAGTATTCACTCTGATCTGCTTCAGGAAGTAAGGAGATGTCAGAGTCAAATGAGTGAGTTGTCAGAATCTGTAGATCTTATGAAATAATCAGTGGTGAACATGAATTCTCTTCTGACCTCTAGAGTTTAGGTGGACAAGGATATTCAATATGTCAAAAGTGTAGTGCAGCAGTTGGTAACTGTGTTTGAGGATTTTAAGAAGTTCATGGAAACACATGTGAAAGGTCAAGATGATGATGTGAAGAGGTTGATCAGTGGTCTGACTAAATCCTTTAAGGAGACAGTATCTTTCTCTCTGGAACCTCTTGGTGTATCTTCTTCCACTTCAGCCTCTCCTCTAGTTGACATTGAATCTTTCAAATCCATTGTGAGAGAAGAAGTGGAAAAGATCTCTAGTGATAGTACTTCAAACTCTCAGGTCATTTCTATTACCATAGAAATTCATACCCTTGTGGGTAATTATTTAAGGGAAGCTTCTCAAGATCATAAGGCCATCAAGGAACAAGTTGACTTTTATTACAAAAAGGTATACACTAAGAATCATATTGATGGCCACTTTATGTTGTTGTTGGAGAACTTGAGGATTCCACCTATCAATCAGGCATTTAAGGATTAAGTGAGCAAGCTTTGAGAGCTGACTCCTACCTTGGAGAAATTTATGGAAAATAAGGATGAATTTATCTCATCCATGGAGAGAGGTGGCAACATCATCAAGGACTTCAGAAATATTCTATTACCCTTCCTACATGTGGAATGTACACCCATTGTTGTTCCTCCAACATTACCTTCTGCCTCCACTGCCTTAGCCTCGACTAGTGTTGCGCCTATGATGTCTCCTGCTCAAGCCAACAGAAGCTTGACTCCAATGATTCCTCAGAGAGTCACTCCCTCTAGAGACACTGAAGCTTCTGTTGTAGCTTCTCCTATCATCCTTGATTCTATCCCTCGACCTCAGTCTCTTCAATTGCCTGTATCCCCTCTTTCTTCCTCTTCTAAAGGGAAGGAGTCATTACCTATTTCTGATGTGGATTGAGTGCAGTTGTATCTTTTGATAGGGATTTTATAATGCTCTTTGAATCATGTAATAATCATTCATTAATACAAATATTATCTTTTGTCTCTTATTTTATTTCTTTTTTCTAATCACAAAGGGGGAGAAAATAAAACATAAGTAATTCAATATCCATATCACAATAATCCCTACCACTGCATGTGTGATAGGCTTATCTATAGCACCTATTTATTATATTAACTTATCTCTGTTTTTCATTATCTCTGATAATCTTATAATTATTATAAATTTTAATGGCATAATTTGTGATTATCAAAAAGGGCGATATTGTTGGATGCACCTATTTTGATAATCCCAAATAATATTTAATTTTATAATAGGTTAGTTGTTTGAAAATCTATTTCAATCTATTTTTATCTCATGACTTTTCTAAAATCAGTTTACAGTATAAAAAGTCTCTAAGTCAAAGGTCACTGTTGAAGGTTACTGGTAAGAGGTCACTATTTTTTAGGCCACTGTCATGGTCACCATTGAAAAACCTACAGCAGAACCTCACATCTTGAAGTCATTGGTGAAAAGGCCACCATTTAAGACCTTACTGATGAAGTTTAACATTATAAGAGCTACAATTATAAAGTTACTGTTGGAAGTCACCAGTACAAGGTCACTGTTGTGACAAGGTTGCTGCTACAAAGAGATTCTGTTAGAAGTCCACTGTCAGACTTATTATTGGAAGTCAACTGTTAAGTAGTCTACTGCAGAAGATCTCACTGGTAAATTCCACCATTGGAGAAGTCTACCATTGGTTAAGTCTACCATTGGTGAAGTCTACCATTGGTGAAGTCCACTGTTGGTAAATTCTACCATTGGTGAAGTCTACCATTGGTGAAGTCTACTATTGGTAAAGTCTACCATTGGTGAAGTCTAACATTGGTGAAGTATACCATTGGTGAAGTATACCATTGGTGAAGTCTACCATTGGTGAATTCTATAGTTGGTGAAGTCTATCGTTGGACAAGCCTACCATTGGCGAAGCCTACCGCTGGATATGCCTACTGTTAGAAGTCTATTGTGTTTTAAGATTGTTGCTCAAGATGATACTGATTGACAGGATACTATTACCAGTGTACTGATAAAATATTCTATACTTTATTCATTTTCTTAATATATTCCTAATGTTCATATTTTATTGATTTCATACATATGATATTAATTAATATTTTTTGTAGACATATCAGGAGACCATATCTTGATAGTACGAGGTACGATAAAGATTTCACATGATGTACTTACTCCATTTGTCAGACCTCAAATATGAAAGAGAAAAAGAGTGAGGAAGAAAGATATATAGAGGCATAGAGAAAAACAAAGCAGAGTCCTAAAGTAAAAAATGAATTACTGAAGAATAATAAGAAGAACACTCCAGTGCATATACTGAAAATCCAAAAGCTTCACGAAGATTTTTTTGAAGAACATATTCAAGGTTATACTATTGTGGTTAAAAGAACCCTTGTACCAAGAATTTGAACATATCAGTACTTAGAAGACAGTACCTGAAAGTTGCGACACTCTGTTTTTGGAGTCAACTTGCAGAGAAGAACAAAACCTTTATTTCCTCAACTCAAGAAGTCCAGAGCTAATCTTCACCACACAGAGCATTCTAAACTCCATCCTAATTCCTTCGGCTCTACTGTGTTCCTTATTTTACATTTTTGAGCAGTGTGTTTTTGTTACACACACACTATCTATGGTGCTTTAACTGGGGGATACTGAAAATCTCCACTCAAAACTCTCTCACCTTTTTTTCCCACGCATAATTGTGGAGGAAGTCTTGTGTGTCTTGGTTGCTTGTTTTCCCACGTAGAACTGTGGTAGAGGTTGTAGAACCTGGGAAGTTCATAAAAACTGTTGTAAACCCTGATATAGGTTGTGTATCAAGTTTATTTATACAAACTTCTTGGTGGCAGGTGATCACCAAGTGGAGAGGATTAGGTCTTGGCATGAGACTGAACCTCTTGTTTATATTGTTGTGCTAATCCTCATATACTCTATTTTATTTTATCCCCTGCTTATATTTTTCAAAGACATAAAACTGTTTTTACATTCACTCTGATAGTTAGTTTTGGTTAGTGTGTATATATGATTAATTCAGTAAACCTATTTCAAAAGTTTAATTAGTGATTTCATTGATTCAATTGAGGACTAATCAACCTTAGTGAAACTTATTGATCAATTAAACATTTATATCTCTACTACCTTAATTAACTGGGCTATTTTGAATTGGGGTATTTTTATCATAAATTTTTTAACAAAAATTTTAATTGGAACTCAATTCACCCCCCTCTTGAGTATCCACTCCGACCAATATGAATAATTGAAAACACACACCTTTACAAATAATAAACATGAACACTTTATGGAAGAAATATGAGATGAGTAAATAATGCCATAATAAAACATAGTCATGGGTATTATACTAGTCAAATAACCACATGAACCATCAATATTATTTTCATAATGAGGGAATGTATAATTCCATACATTCTAAAACATTTTCTCAAGGCCTCGACCAAGACGTCTAAAAATGATTAAGGCCTCAGCCAAAACCATATATCAAATCGGGAAAGGCCTCGACCAATTCCACGTCTAATTGTATCATGATACCTACTTATGCACTGAGGAGCTATAGCAGGCTCCACCCATCACTTACTATGTCCAATACATTTCTCATATGAAAAGGTTGAAACATAAACATTCGTATTAAAACTAGAATACTAAATGTCAATACTTTATCCATAAACCGTGAATCATATAAAAATAATACATCCACAGTCAAACATATAACAAAACCTTCAATACAATATGGAAGATTTGTATCATAATAAATCAACTTCAAATAAGTTTAGAATCCATTAAATGATGTTGACATAGATGAAAATGATTTGTAAAACTCTTTGAGAGAAATATTCCTTTTTCATGAAAACATTTAAAAGTCACACAATTTAGAAAGGAAGACATTTGAAGACATTTTTGAATCAAAGTGTCCCATACCACTTTGAAACTTTTTAATGGAATTAACATTTTAAAAACATTCATGTCTATATAATAAATCCTTAAAACCCCATTTTGAAAACATGGATATTAATGAGAATGATTTAAAAGAATCAATATTTAAAACATTTAAAATGATGTTTTAATAAAAGAGTCCCTTAAAAAGAACCCATTTGAAAACTATTTTATGACACATGGAAATGTATAATAAATATGTCCCAGTAAAAACTTACCCATAAACAATCTCAAATAATAATGAGATTGAGGAATTAACCCTTACCTTGCACTTTTATTTGGTCAAGGGTATGTTTAAACTCCTTTATAATGATCATAGTATGTTATTAAATTATACCAGAACCATATTCATATTTATTATATCATACATGATTCATTTAAGACTTTATACTATGAATTTAATAATGATTTCCATGTTAAATTAACATTTTGGGTAATAATCGATTTCTTTATTATATGTGTTTTAACTTGTTATTCTTGATCGTATCATTTTGATAATGATTTAAATAATTAGAAAAATATAAACCTTATATATTTAGAATATAAATATTTATAATAGATAGATATATGAAATGGAAGGCACCGTTTATGGAGACGGTAGACCGTACGTACACATAAACTATGTTTCTGTTTTCGTATCGTATTGAATAGAAGTGAATAATATATATGTAAGTACATAAATATATACATATATATCTTAATTAGAATTATTATTTCATATATTACATACTTATTAATAATATATATTTTTATAATCATCGTTGAATGGTGAACGTGGGAATGAATCTCATCGCGTCGTGGAGATGGTAATCCGTACGTACGCATGAGCGACAATATCATTATATTGATGGTGAAATCATATGTAATTTGATGGTATATCATATATATATAATCATTAACATGTTATATTTTTTATTTACATTATTTATACTCATTATTATACCCATCCAAATAATTAAGTGTTTGAATAACAAACTACACCACGACGTGGAGACGGTAAGTCGTATGTACGCACGCATGGTGACTTTTTCATTTATAGGATGGATAGAATAATGAATATGGATGTACCATATTTATAGTAACATAAAAGTATATAGGAGGTACTGGATGTTTTATTTTGGTATGAAAAAAACAAATAAAGAGGAACTGGAAGAAGAAAAGAACTTGAAAGAGGGTGGTGAAATTATTACCTCTTCTTCAGGTGTTTCCTTTTGAGTTGATCAAAAGGGCTCCTTAGTTTGGATTTATGATCAAAGTAAGGACTCTAGGTTGATTTTAGGGATGTTGGGAGGATATTTGGGCAGGTTTTGGACGAGCCAAATGGCTTTGGAGGTGTGATTTTGAGATAATGGGAAGTTCCCTTTTATAAGAGGGGTGGGGGTCACTTTAGAAAAAGATTAAAATATTAATTTATTATACAATAATTTTCTATTTATAATGGCTCAAAATGAATTTATTTCGTGATTTAGGTGGTTATGGGTCAAAATCCTCTCAACCAATATGTTTTAGACAAGTTTAGGTTACCGTTTTAACCTTATCCTTCAGATTTAACTCTTAGTTAAATAGTTTAACTTTTACCGTGTCTTCTTGTATTCTTACACTATATGGTTAATAAAATTACTATAAACTTCCAAGAGAACCTCAAGTGGTTCATTAATGACATATATAATATTATTTAAGACCTTTTTCCAAACCTTATATTTTTATAAATATTATATCAACCAATAATATAGTATTTGTTTTAAAAATTAATTTATGTCAATTTTGACACTATTTAGTATTTGGCTTTTTTTGAAAGTCAAAAAAACATTATTACTTCGAAAAAATTACATTAAATCAATACTTACATGTCATATTCACCTATAAAATTCTTTAATGACATCAAAACTTTCAAATTATATTTATTTTAATATTTACAATACCATTTATTTGATTCTTTCATTAATAAGGTAATTATTTCATCATCATTGTGTCATAAATAAATTTAATTACTTAATTGTCTAAAAATTATAAATAAAATATCATTATGTAGGAAATATTTTTATTTTTATAATTAGTACTTATATTTTAAATTATAACTTATATAACATCATGTAAAAATTGTTTTACTAAAAGATATATGTTTATGTCATTTTAGTCTTTGCTTTAAATTAGTTAATATAAAGTGTCATTATCACTCTCATGTGGCTATATGGGGTACCAAAATAGACCCAAGGATTACAATGGTCTGACATGTATCAACCAATAGTAATAGGACACATGTTAGGGTAATCTAATATTATTATAATATTTTTTTTTTACCTTAATTTACCGGATTTACCCTTTAACCATGGTAAATAAAATATTTACTGAAGTAAATATTCATAATTTCTAAAAATAAAAGTTACCTATTTACACAATTTGGAACTCCTGATTATAAATATGGAATCTATTTTTCCAAATTCAAAATACAGAAGTGGAAGAAATTAATTTATAATTAATTCACGTTGTTAAAATAGAAAGCGTGTTTTTAAGAAATAATAACTATAAAAAGACTGATACTTTTTTATGTCCAGTTTAAATGTGAAATTACATCCAATGACATAAATTATCTTAAATGATAAAAATATAGTCTAATTATACTTTAAAACCACTCAAATGTATAATTTAGCACTATAAATTATTTCGATTAAAAAAGTTGTTTTTAATTAAAATTTAGTATTTTTTCACTATTCATCAAAATATGAATGTTATTAGAAAAGTACCAAAAAATTATCCAAACTAAATTTTTATGTCCCTCTTCTAAATAAGAATTTAATTTCACTAAATTGAATATATAAAAGTGTCAAATATTGAATTTAAAAAGGTTTCTCTATTAAAAGGCGGAAAAACTGTATTTTTTTTAAAATACCTCGTGTATCTTAAAATTTGAATTTTTCTTATATTATGTCTAAGAAAAAAAATATGAATGTTAAAATTATATAGGATATATAAAATTTAAAATGTGGTTAATACTATTCATAAACTTTTTTTTAACGGCTAGTTTGGTAAGTTGTGGTGCGCTCAAATTCGGTGTTGTGTGTAGCGCAAGTTATTGAAATACTTTGAAGAGATAACATACTATAAAATTTTGGGGTGTTACATGTGTCATATCACAGTGTAGTTTGGTATTTTAATGAGTCTTCTAATTTATTTATAACACCAGAGAATAGGACTTTAAATAAATTAGGATATTTAAATTGAGCATTTAAAAAATGCTTACATTTTCAGAACTGGTGATAATTAGGCAGAATAAATATTTAATCACATAAAAGAATACTTTGCATGGAAGCGTAGTAATTTAATTACGACATCATCATCCACAAAAAAAAAATTTGATTCAGAGTTTATCATCATTTAAAGTCACAGTTTACTTTATTTCTTTCTCCGTCTCATCTTTTATCCTAATTAAAATAATAATAAAAACACAAAATAAGAATTCCCTTAACTTTTGTCCGTCTAAAAATTGTCCAATGAAATATTTTTAGTGAACTAGATTGTGTGATCTCTATGGTTCGACCCAACTCTCCACTTTTACAATATTCATTTGGTTATAAAAATTTGAAAATTGGACGCACTACGACACACGTATAAAATTTCTGGCACTATTGTCAGGGATCACACGCACATCTAGCATTAAGAAAATTTCAAGTAGGAATTTCTTTAGGAATTGTTTACCTAAATGGTGAACACTCGTAATTCGGCTTTGTCGAAGAACGACCCACCCCTTTATCCACAACTTGAACATAAAAGAAAAGGAAAAGAAAAAATCGATACCCTAGTCGCAAATCCAATACATCTACCAGAGGAAAGCGTTGAAACTCACATTCTAATGCTTCCTAGTAGACAAGTCCACCCACTTTTCCAAAAACATCTTGATAATCGAAGGCCTCATACTACTATAAGACAAGAGTTGCGACCAAACATAGTCAGAGTTAGCTCAGACATAACACGATCCAGAATTCAAGTAATGTACTTGGAATTATAACTGTCCATGATCAACTTGCTCCAAAAACATGCACAATTTAATGGATGGAGTAGCGAAAACCCTTATATGAATGTGAACATATTTCTCAAAGTCTGTGACACATTTAAATATAACAGATTGACCGATGATGCATTGATCCTTCGGCTATTTCCATTCTCATTGCAAGGAAAAGAAAAGGATTAGTTGGAAAGTCTTGACCCAGAAACAGTTTTCACTTGGGAAGTGTTGAGAAGAAAATTTCTTGATCAATACTACACAACAAATCAATCTTTGAAAAACAAGACATACCTCGAATAATTTTTTCAAATTGAATACGAATCATTAGTAGAAGATTGGGAACGATTCAAGTCCATGTTAAGATGTTTTCCTCATCATGGTATGAAGTTGGAAATCCAGTTTCAAGCTTTCTACTATGGACTTCAATCTGAGAGTAACTCTGCAATCAACACAGCTACTGGCAATGCGTTTATGGAAATGGATCCGGAGGATCTGTACATATTAATTCAAAACATGGAAGAACATAGTTTCCAGTGGCCATAAGATTTTTCAAGAAGAAAAGCAGGAGTGCATCAAGTTGATTCCCTGACATTCATGGATACAAAATTTGAATCTCTCAACAAGAGGATTGAAAAATTATAGGTAAACCTACCTAAGCCAGTCCACGTTGTTCAAGATTAGCACTTTCCACACTGTGGCGGTCCTCATTATTATCCCATGTGTCTATATAATACATTTGAGAACAATATTTCTGAATCTAACTTTGTCAGCTACAACAAAGGAAATTATGGAAACAACTACAAAAAAGCTAGCAAAGAAATAACCAAAATCAAGGTTGGAAGGAGCTAGCAACTACTCAACCAATGAACCAGAACATAGGATGCTCAATATTCCTTTATAGACACCATGCAATCTCATGAGCAAGTATCTCAATAGAAATACTGACCACTATTTCATCAACAACAACAATATAAGGATAAAAAACAAACAACATATTTGGCCCCTCCTGCAATGCAAGGTCAATAAGATTGGGGAGAAACTATAGCTAAACTAGTGGTGTCCAATCAATAAAGGTTTGAGTTACAAGAGATGGAAACTCAAAATTTGTGGATAACAACTCAAAATTTGAAGACAACAACTCAAAAATTGTAGACAAAAACCAAAATTTGCAGAAAAACACCCAAAACCTATAGTCAACAACCCAAAACTTACAACCTTTCATGCGTAACATTGGAAATAAAGTCATTTAGATAGCCGCACAAATGAAAAACCGACAACAAGGAACTCTACCTGGAATCACATGAGTTAACCCAAGAGAAGAGGAAAAATCCATCACATTGCAAAGTGGCACACATTTATCAGAGCACCAAATGCCTAATGTTTAAACAAAAAATGAGATGCCTACACCTACCACTGAGAATAGTGAATCAAAAAATAAATCAATCCAACTTGAAGATAAATAGGAATAAGATCAAAGCAAACTTGAAAAAATTGAAAAGTCAAGAAAAGAAAAGGAAAACAAGGCACTCAATGAAAGAGAAAAATCCCACATACCACCTCCTCTATTTCCACAAAGGCTAAAGCAAATAAAGTTGGATGTTCAATTTTTAAAATTCATGGAGATGTTCAAAAAGATTAAAATAAATATTCCTTTAGTGGAATCCATCACACATATGCCCCACTATGCTAAATTTCTCAAGGAGCTTCTGTCGAAAAGAATAAAACTAGATGATGTGGGAACAGTTATAATGCATGAGGAATGTTTAGAGGTCATACCCAGATCCATACCTCCAAAACTAAGAGACCCTGGTAGTTTCACTATTTCTTGAAATATTGGAGGATTTCAATTTGGAAGAGCTTTGTGTGACCTTGTAGCTAGTGTAAATTTCATTCCATATGAAGTCCTTGAAGAACTAGGCATCGCAGAATTAAAACCAATGAGGTTTTCCTTGCAAATGGATGGACGATCAGTGAATCACCTTCGAGGGATTATAGAGGACATACTCGTCAAGGTTGATAAATATTACTTCCCTATCGATTTCATTGTCCTCATTATGGAAGAAGATAAGGACGTCCCACTCATTCTCAGGAGACCTTTCTTAGAAACATGCATAGCGCTGGTTGATGTCCAAGAGGGAAAATTAATTTTTAGAATTGTGGATGAGAACATAACATTTTATGTCCTAAAGGATATGGAAAAACCTTCTCTAACAAAATGTTATTTCTTGGATACGATTAAAGAATGGGATGAGTCAGCAAGAGATGTTCTGGATCTCTAGGATTTACACAAAGAAAATAAAGAGTTTACTGAATCAATCGAGGTAGTAGAATTCATTAGAAACAAATTCGAGCCTTTAGATAGACATGAATTCACTTCACTGACTCCATCACTTGAAAATACTCCAACACTTGAGCTTAAATGTCTTCCATCAAAACTGAGATACAATTACTTGGGAGATTTAAACACTTTACCAGACAACATAAATTCTAATCTTTCTAGTGAACAAGAAATAAAATTTCTCAATGTCCTATCAGAAAGGAAGCCATCAACAGGTTGGATGATTTCAGATCTAAAAGGTATAAGTCCTTCCATCAGTACTCATGGAATACATATGGAAGATAATTCAAAACCTTGCAGGAAACCACAATAATTCTTAACACCTCCCATGAAAGAAGTAGTAAATAAATAAGTCATTAAACTTATTGATGCTAGTTTAATATTTCCAATCTATGATAGTCAATGGGTTAGCCCATTGAAAGTGGTACCTAAAAAGGGTGGAACCATAGTATATGATAACAATAAAGAAGAATTGATAACCACAAGAACAATGACTAGATGGAGAGTTTTCATCGACTATAAGAAATTGAATGATGCCACTAGAAAGGATCACTTCCCATTACACTTTATTGATCAAATCCTTGAATGATTGGTAGTACAAGATTATTATTATTTTCTGGATAGATACTCAGGATATAATCAAATAGCAGTGACACTAGCGGATCAAGATAAAATCACATTAACTTGTCCATATAGTACATTTTCTTATTGTACAATGCCTTTTGGAATGTGTAATGAACCATCCACATTTCAACGATGCAAGATGGAAATGTTCCATAACATGATTGAAGAGTTCTTGGAAAAATTCATGGATGAATTCTCTGTGTATGGGGATTCTTTTGATGACTTTCTAGAAAATTTGGATAAGGTTTTGGCAAGATGAAAAGAAAAGAATCTGGTGCTTAATTGGGAAAAGTCACACTTCATGGTACAAAGTGGAATAGTTTTAGGTCATCAAATTTCAAATAAATGAATTGAAGTTGACGCCGCCAATATTAGTACAATATCTGAGTTACCCATTCCTAATTCAGTTCATTCAATTCTAGGTTTTCTTGGGCATGTTAGATTCTAAAGATGCTTCATTAAGGATTTCTATATTATTTCCCGACCCCTTACGAACCTATTGGGAAAATATCATATATTCCACTTTGGGCCTAAATGTCATGAAGCATTTAAATTATTAAGGCAACATTTGGTTGAATCCCTAATAATGATTTCACCAGATTGGGAGCAGCCATTTGAGTTAAATTGTGATGCCAGTGACTGGGCAGTTGGTGCTACCTTGGGACAAAGAAAAGAAAGGATCTTTAGGATAATCTATTATGCTAGCCACACATTGAATGAGGCTCATCATAATTACAAAACAATTGAAAAATAAATGCTAGCAGTTGTCTTTCCTTTCGATAAATTTTGATCCCATCTTCTATTCTCCAAAGTCACTGTCTATACGGATCACTTTGCCCTGAAGTATCTAATGACTAAGAAATATGCGAAACCAAGACTCATTAAATGGATATTGTTACTTTAGATATTTGAAATTGAAGTTATGAAAAAAAAGGTCATAGAGAATGTCGTTGTTGATCATTTATTATGCCTCGGCCATGACATAATTTAAATCAATTTTGAACTAATCAATGAAACATTTCCTGATGAAAAACTCTTTTCCATTTAGACAATAACACCTTGGTATACTGATTTCGTGAACTACTTAGCTACAGGCATGATATACCCATATTTCCTAAAGGAGCAGAGGGAAAAAAATTGAATTAATCATGCCATTACTACTGGGATGATCCTTTACTTTTCAAAGTTTGTGTGGATGGAATGATAAGAAGATGCATCCCTGAAGAAGAAGTTGATAGTGTTTTGGACTTGTGCCACACTAAAGAAGTTGGAGGACACCATAGAATTCATCAAAAAATAATCAAAGTGTTACAATGAGGTTTTTACTAGCCTACCATGAATCATTATATTCATGAATTTGTCAGGAAGTGAGATAAATTCCAAAAAACTGGCGGTATAAGCTGGAAGCGTGAAATGCCACAACATTCAATCATGGGCATTGAAAATTTTGACATATAGGGAATTGAATTCATGGGTCAATTTCCTAAATATTTTTGGAAATAATACATCCTTTTCTATGTGGACTATGTGTCAAAATGGGTGGATGATGAAGCGTTTTTAGAAAATACTGCTCAAGTCGTCATCAAATTTTTAAAGCAATGCATTTTTACCCGATTCAGAATCCCAGGGCTCATCATACATGACCATGGTACCCACTTCAATAGTGCACTGTTTCAGAAGCTAATGACTCGCCATGGATGCCACCACTACATGAGCACCCCATACCATCCATAGACCAATGGTCAGGCCGAGGTTTCAAATCGAGAAACTAAGGGTATTTTGGAGAAAACTGTAAATACATATGGGAAGGATTGGGTAGCCAAACTTGATAATGCACTTTGGGCATAAAGAACTAAATAAAAGACACCTATTGGAATGTCCACATATCGCTTGGTCTTTGAAAAAAACCTTCCACTTACCTGTAGAACTAGTACATAATGATTATTGGGTTGTGAAGAAACTGAATTTTGATTTCAAAACTGCCCAAGAGAAGTGTTTTCTACAGATGAATGAACTAGACGAGATGAGGAGAGAATCATATGAAAATGCTTTGATCTAAAAAGAGAAAACTTGAGCCTGACATGACAAACAGATCCAACAAAGAAATTTTTCAGTAGGCAGCAAAGTTCATCTCTTCAACTCACAACATCAGGTCATGGCACAAAACTCATGTCAAAGTGGTCGAGTCCTTACATTGTCACAATTGTTTATCCACATGGTTTTGTATAATTTTATGATTGTAAGATGACTCTATTCAAATTTAATGGTCAATTCCTTAAACTTTACCACACATCAGATACAATAGGCATCATTGAAGAATTCCAATTACAATGAGAAGTTATCTGTTTGGATAAAGACATTAAACTTAGCGCTGATTGGGAGGCCACCTGATTGCTTCTTCATTCCTTGGTCTCTATTTTCTTACGCTCTCTCTATACCTCTATCTCTTGTGGATATAGCTAGAACAAAAATTTATGGTTCTTATGAATCTTTTGTGGTCATCGATGCACATATTCCGTCTCCATATGACTTTGTACAATGGATGAATCAGCATCTGGATGATATCAAGCACTATATTGATGAGCTTTCATTAGAGATTTTTTCTCAGCAGCCATCACCACCATGACGAGCACAGATTCCATTCCTTTTGCACCATCTTTATGCTCACTATGCTCTGGAGGTTTTTAATCCCACTAAGAGTCCCTGTGATCTCGATGAAACAACCACTAGTTCTTGTAAGAGGCAGAGGAGTTCTGAGTTGATGGTCCAAGATGATTGACCATTGTCCATTCCTCTGGCTTAAGACATAAAACTTAGCAGTTCCTAGGAGGAAACCCATGTTCTAGTTTCATTTTTTTCTTTCTTTCTTTTTTTATTTGTTCTAGTTTTTTGAGGAAATAAAACATGGCATGTGTGGAAAATTTTTAGCTACTCCTAATATTTGTGTGAACTTGTCATTATCCTGTATATCTGCTTTAATTTATATTATATTTGGTGTTATATCTATGATATGATGCAGGTATGTGTATTCTATGTGTAGATTTTACAGGTACATCATTTTTGGAGCTTCATCGGATACAAATAGCCTCACCATGTCTATCTACTCTTACTCAGGGAAGTGTTTTATTTTTTCCAAATGTTATGCTTCCAAACACACCATAAAAAAAACTAACATTCCTATCATTGTTGAACCCACATGAAATCCATTTAATTTTTGTCGTCATATAGTCGGGGGAATACTGCGTGTGTCCTTAGGTAGTTTGAGCACCTGATTCTTGTTTAGAATGATTTAATCCTTGACCTCACAACTTAGATGGTTGTTGATATTATTCAATGCTTCAAAAATGTTTTTCAAAAACTTGTTTATTTTTGTGACACTTATTTTCACTCATACTTATCAGTGTTGTCCAATGTTTTATTTCTATACCTGTGAGGATTCTGATCCCTTTTTACATCATCTTCTATTTCTCTTTTCTTGAGCGAATCTTGACCATGTTATTTCTTCTAGAAATTCCCATGTTTTTTCATCCAAGAGATATGAATTTTGAAATTGACATTAAAATGACTGAGGCATCTGTTTGATATTTTAGCTCTGTTGACCCACTGATCCACCCATACAATTTCTCCATCGTGTAGCCCTTAGAAGCCATGAATAATCCTTTTAGGATGATTCCATTGCTGATACCCTTACCTACCAATTTATTGAATTTTTGCATGATAATTTTCAATCTAAGTGTGGGGGGGATATTTACTCATGGAGAGGGTTCTTTGAGGCTCATTTGATGCACATGGATTGACATTATCTCATCCTGACCATATGATTTATTTTTCACATTATCCACATTCATTACTTTTATTTTGATACAGGAATACAGAATCCTTTTTGTAAAGACCCAAATTTTTCCATGTATTTTTTTTCTTAATTATATGGAATTATTACGAGTCTGTGAAAATTGATAGCGTGTGATTCCGAGGCCCTATGTGCCTGGAATGAGTTTATGAACTTTTTTTTCAGGTACATTCAGTAAACACATGAGTGAAATTTTCTAACTTTTGAAACATTTCTTGGATTAAAAATATGAGGGCACCATTGAATCCTCAATGCCGAGATTCGCTTAAGGGAGGCTTTACTTTGACCGTAGTAGGTTCAGAGAAAAAGTTAAGTTTTGCGACTTTTTTAAATGAAATGAAATAAAATAAGTTTTGTGATTTTATTTCATAACCCTCCAACGGACCAATTAAAGGGTGGGTCTAGCGGTGTTTCAAGCCATTAAATGGCTTGACCTTCCAACCTTAAGTAACAACGACATTGGGGAAATTAGGAAGCTTCCTAATTTATGAGCCCCATTAACTCCCTACGATGTTACTTACTATCCCTCTCTCTTATAAATATAGAGCTTGGGGGAGGGGTATTGAACAAGCTTATCCAAGCAAAAAAGTTCTGTTGGAGTGTCATAATGCCGAGCCCTTAGAGGATGGAGCCGATCCCAGGAGGAGGTGATGTGCGACACTGAAACCCCGAACCAGAGTTTGACGTTCGAGCAACGGTGAGGATAGCGAACAACGAGACTCCCTGAACCACGAGAGATCTCCAACATTACAAGGTATGGGTTATTTTAGTTTGTTCACTTTTGATTCCCTCTTCCCCATTCTTGAAATTATACGAAGAACGTGGGTCGACCAACTAATTTGTTGGCCCATGATTCATTCATCTTTGCGAGAGGTTATTGTGGGGAATCTTGTGGGGTTAATGTTGTTGTTTAATTCAATTGTTATTAAACCCATAACCCCTCTCATGTTTATGAGCTAACGTGGAGGGCGCGGGCCTAACGAACCCATCCTGAACCCTCTGCTATCTTGCTATCCTTACGCCACCTTGGAAGATCGTGAGCACATCGATGCACGCCATAAGAGGAAGGTCGCGGCTCGTCAACCGCAACGAACAGAGGAGGCGGTTAGCATGACGGCCGGATGCGGGAAGGAAGGCGGCGTAACCACTGTGCCACCAGAGAATGGAATTCGTCGCCGAATCCATGGTGGAGGCCGACCCCCCCCCCCCCTCCAGTGGGTTCTGCAGTGCCGCCACCTCGCCAACCAAATGTCCTTCAAGCCATTCGATAATCTGGGAGACTAGGGGGTTACACCCCCTACATTGAACCAAACTGGGATGCCACCCTCAAGTCGGGCCGCCGCCCTCAAGCCGGGCTGCCACCCTCAAGCCGGGCCACCACCCTCAGAGCAGGCCGCCACCCTCAGATCCGGGCCGCCACCCTCAAACTGGGCCGCTGCCCTTGGAGTCGGGCCGCCGCCCTCGGAGCATTGTCGCCGCCCTCAGATTGGGTTGTCTCCCTCGTGTCGCGTCACCACCCTCAGAGCAGTCCCCCACCCTTGGACCAGGCCCCCTCCCTAGTGGGCTGCAGCCTTGGCGGTCCGTCACCCCAGTGGGCCGCCTCCCTAATGAGCCACCGCCCCAGTGGGCCGCCGCCCCAGCGGGCCGCCGCCCCCGGACCGGGCCACCGCCCGAGCAGGACGCCACACCATATGGGTTGGGCTACCTTTTTTCTGGCTGCCCTATTCAGGCTGGGCCACCCCTCTTGCGGGATGAGTCCACCTCAGCCCCTCCCAGATCGGGTCGGGCCAGACCTGGGCCCAAAAACACTCAAAGGGACTTATCTTGAGGACTAGACGCCCGTTTGATGAACCATCTGCGGCATTGGGACCCTTTGAGAAATAAGGTCCTTTTCCCTTACTCCATTATAGTTTTGGAGAAACTTGGAGTTTGGCCGAGTTGGATCACACCTGAATCCAACTGGGGCCTCAGCACTGAAATGCCAATAATGCACAGACCGAGCATCCGACTGACGTGCCCTCTATTACGTTGGAACCCTTATGACATGGAGGATAATCAGGTTACTTATTTGTGATACCTCATACTGGTTGAGATACGAATGATGGCTTGGGGAGCGGTTCTCACAAGCGCACTACATACAGAACCCTACGAATAGATGAGACCTGACGGCTGCTGAATTTTCGACTCGGAGTGACTCGAAGGCCATGGTACACGATGGGGAAGAGTACCTTAGTAGACCATTATGGGGGTGGGTCGTTCTATGTGACTTGGCAGGCCACAATGGGGAGTAGCCGCGGTACGTGATGGGGAGGAGTACCTTAGCATATTACATTAGGGGGGAGACTCTGTGTGACTCGGAAGACCCACAGTACATGATGGGGAGCAGTACTTCAGTAGTTCAAGGTTAGTGGGAAGTACCTCTATGTGATGCGGTAGACCCACTGTACTCGATAGAGGAGGAGTTCTCCAGCAGCCGAGGAATTTGACATTGTGACTGGGGATGTTACTTGTTACTACCCCTAGAATAAATCCTGGTGTGAGTTTTCTTTACTTTGTTCTTGTGATTGAGGTTATGCTATGTGGTAATTTACCTGTGTGGTAGTTTACCTTCGCAGTGTTACCCTGTGGTTTTACTTCATGGAATTCTAGGAGACCTTTGGGGTATCAGGGTCCCTAGTGAGTATCGTTATACTCACCCATGCACGAGATTCGCCCGCACCTTGTTATGACTTGTGGAGACGACATACAACATTGATTGAGGCTGAGGAAGCATAGACTGTATGGTTCTCATAGGTGTACATTCGGCATGACATGATGTGGAGGAGATGGGAGAACATGGAGTACTATAGAGGTGATATGTACCTACCCTTCAGGTAGGATCCTTGGTGGACGATCCAAGATTTTCTTTTCACCTTTCAACTATTTTGTACTTTTTATTTGTAAGTTTACTTTTCTAGTTGGGATTATATTCTGGTCCCTTTAATTTTAGTACACTTTTACTACAGTAGTTTACTTCACATTTGCTTCTTGTTGTGTTCTCGGACCGTTTGTTTGTACAATTTTAAAGGCAATGCGTTCCTATTTTAGTAAATATGCCTTTCGAGGCTAGTTTCCATCCCCTGGCCTATGGAAGGCGGTTTTGGGGTAGTTATGACATGGGCCCCGGGGGACGGGTCATGAAAAAGTTGATTAGAGGAGTTCGGTTCTACTGAAGAACTTAGACTCTAATATTTTCTATGTGGAAATAGTGTTAAGTGTTTTGAGTGTGGTTTTCAGATCAGGGAGTCCAGTGTTGGTGTGGTGGCTGATGTATCCATACACTAGGACCTTAAATTAGGATTTCTGACTCAATGCACGAAAACACTAATTGCATATGTTTTGAAAAGTATTTATTGTGTTTTCTTGAGTCATCTCACCAGGTATAGATTTTAACTGTGGCACACCTCTTTCTTTTAAGGTTGCTACCATGAAGACATCCACCCAGGTTCCCTGAGAGAGTACGTAATGACGGCCCACCGAGTGATAAGGGCTCAGTGTAGGGCCCCCTTACAGCTTTGGCACCTTCAGGTGGTGTACTAGCAGCACCACTTCCTGTTGGACATCTGTTTCCACCAGCCCCACCTATAGAAAATGCATGCCAACTGAGCGTGTTTCATGAGTTCTAAAGGTAAAGGCCACCGAGGTTCCTAGATGTGATGGACCCGCAGACGACTGAGGACTGGATGGAGGCTGTGGCCAAAGTTTTTTGCTTAGTTGGGACATGAGATGATTTTTTGTTGATCATGGAAGCCAACTTTTTTCAGATAGCAGCAGGGAGATGGTGGAGCCTGATGCTCTAGATACACAATGAGGTGACCCTCATCTGGGTAGACTTCGAGGGACTTTTTAGTGTAGAGTTCATCCCATAAATCTTACACTTTGTGCGTATATAGGAGCTGCTGCACTTAAACAGGGCAACATGAAAGTGGCTCATTACTTGACGAGGTTCACTGATCTCTCCTGATACTCCACCAACATGGAACGAGTCCCTTTCTTCAGGGCCTGAACCTTTTATTAGGGTCTCCTACGAGAGATCAAAGCATCGATGGTATCCCTTTGTATTCTGATGCAGGATGGGGTACTTGAGTGAGCACTTTTGATGGAGAGCTTCCTAGCTGAGTAGGCACCGATAATGAGAGATACCACCAGATGATAGGTAGCCGATTCATCTGCAAAAGATAGTAGGAAGATGACATGAAGGTCCAAGAATACTAGACCTTATGGTGTATGACCCTGGGATGAAGGGTCAGAGGTGTGAGGCTCACAAGGTAGAGGGAGACAGGAGAGGGGCATGTAGTGTTACATGTACGGCGGGCAGGGTCATATGGCCCGCGGCTGCCTGACCCACCATACCGATGACCAAGAGACAGTCGAGGGACTGCTGAGGTAGAGATAGAGGTTCGAGCGAGGAGGTATGCAAGGTGGAAGATGTGGCAGAGGAGCTAGCCCTGTAGCAGGCGGTGGGAGACGTTTCATGATTCTACCGCCACCACCGCCAAGTGGTCTACCCCGACCATAGGGAGCAGGAGGACAGGGATGAGCTCAGCACGAGACTATTGAGGCTTATGACCACGACACTCCAGAGATGATTAGAGGTATGATCTATGTCTACTCCACCTTATTTTTAGTACTTATAGACAGGTTCCAGTCACTCTTTTATTGCCACGACCCTCGTTCGAATCTTGGAGATTCTGGTGGAGCTGTTGGCTCAATCCTTACGTCTAGAGACACCTATGGAAGAAGATTCGACGATTACACACTGGTGTCAGCAGTATGAGATTACTTTAGGAGGTGAGAGCTTTGTATGGGATCTCCTAGTAGCGGTGTCAAGGCCTTATGATGTCATCTTGGGTATGGACTAGTTATTTACAATCCATGCTCAGATTGACTATATTAGGCGCAAAGTGTGGTGGGTCCGCATGGGCAGGACTATGTTTTTCTTCACCAGTGAGAAGGGAACCTTTACAGCACAGGATGGACTTACCCAGAGGTGGGTGAATTCAATTACTCATTAGTTGGCTAGCCTTACCCTCGAAGTAGTTGATGTAGAGAGTTCGAGCTATCCTGTAGTGGTGGAACAGTATGTCGATGTATTTCTTGATGATGTTCCAAGACTAACTCCACGTAGAGAGGTTGACTTTTGCATCAACTTGTACCTCAGGACGACACCGATATCTACACTAGTATATCGTATGGCTCCCGTGGAGCTTCATGATTTACTTAAAAAGTTGGAGGATTTGTAGGGAAATGGGTTATAAGACCTAGTGTTTCTCTATGGGCAGCCCCGATTTTGTTCACTAGGAAGGCAGATGGGAGTTTGAGACTCTATGTGGACAATCAGCACCTGAACCAGGTGCCTGTTAATAACTATTATCCACTCTTGAGGATTGATGATATTTTTGATCAACTGAAGGGAGCTCTCTAGTTTTCAAAGATAGACCTATGATCAGGCTATCATCAGCTCAGGATATGAGATGAGGATGTGCAGAAGACGACCTTCAGATGTCAGTATGGCCATTATGAGTTCTTGGTTATACCTTTAAACATGAACAATGCCCCAGCAGTGTTCATGGGACTCATGAACATGATATTTTAGCTATACCTCGATCGCTTCATGAAGGTTTTTATCAATGACATCTTGATTTACTCAGTGATTGAGTAGGAGCATGCCAATCATCTACAGATGTTTCTGGATACACTCTGAGAGCACCAGCTTTATGGTAAACTCTCGAAGTGATAGTTCTGGATATGGGAGGTCCACTTTCTGAGACACATTATAACAGAGGTTGGAGTTGTAGTGGATCTAGTGAAGATAGAGGATGTGATAGCTTGGGAGCCACCTAGGAGTGTCAAAGAGGTGTGGAGTTTCCTAGGGTTGGCTGGATACTACCAGAGATTCATGCCTAACTTTTCCAGAGTTTCAGCACCCTTGTTAGCTTTGACAAAGAAGGGGCAACCTTTCCCGTGAATGAAAATATGCCAAAAGAGTTTCCAAGAGCTGAGGTAGAGACTGGAGAGTTCCCCCATCTTGAGGCTTCCATAAGAGGGAATTGGGTATGTAGTCTACTGTGACATATCAGGGACCGAGCTTGGGTGTGTCCTGATGCAGGAGCGACCAATGATCTCTTATGGCTCGCAATAGCTGAGGCAGCATGAGAAGAACTATGCTACCCATGACCTGGAGTTAGTAGCAGTGGTATTTTCCTTGAATATGTGGTGTCATTACATGATGGGTGAACATTTTATAGTCTACTCTAATCAAAAGAGTCTCGGGTATATCTTCTCTCAGAATGACCTGAACCTGAGACAACGAAGATGGATAGAGTTCCTCCAAGACTATGACTTTGAGATAGTCTATAATCCTGGGAAGGGGAACTTGGTAGCTGATGCACTCAGTAGGAGCTATGTTCTACAGTTTCTAAGTGAGGCAACAGAGTAGCTAGTCGCGTTGCAGATATCCTTCATGGATAGAGATGGAGTAGCATACCTCCAGTCTATGATAGTCACACCCCCACTCCTTCAGCGAGTCAAGGAGGCATAGCTTGGGGACACTGACCGCGAGGCTTGATGTGCTCAGATATCCTCAGGGCCTACACATGATGGATTTTCTGAAGGTGGGGAGCACACCATCCTCTTCAAAGGACGAACCATGGTACCAATGTCGCTATAAGAGGAGGTGTTGAGGGAGTTCCATACTTCCACTCTGGCGGTACATCCTGGTGTGGCGATGATGTACTAGGACCTCTGACGTCAGCACTGGTGGCCAGGGATGAAGAAGGTAGTGGCGGAGTTTGTCTCACGATGCCTCACTTGTCCACAAGTGAAGGTCGAGCACCAGGTTCTAGCAAGTTTAGCTCAGCCACTAGAGGTGTCGGAGTAGAAGTGGAATGGGATCTCCATGGAATTTGTGATAGGGCTTCCATGTACGTCCAGGGGACATGATTCCACATGGTTGATTGTTGAACAACTCACCAAATCATCCCACTTTCTACCTATCCAAGAGTAGGGATCAGTAGAGGTCTTGGGATGCCTCTACGTACAGGAGATCGTGCGACTTCATGGGGTGCCATTGACGATCATCTCTAACCATGACACATGTTTTACATACCGATTGTGTAAGTGATTGTAGGAGGCATTCATGACTCAGCTGCATTTGAGCACCGCCTTTCATCCTCAGACGAATGGTCTAATGGAGCGGACCATTCAGATGCTTGAGGACATGCTTCGTGCATGCATCTGAGATTTTGGTCGTAGTTTAGAGGATCACTTTCCCTTGGTGGAGTTCTCATACAACAACAGTTACCACTCCACCATTGGTATGTCACCATTCGAGGCCCTATATGGACGACCCTACTGATCACCTCTATGCTAGATAGACCCAGGGGAGTTAGCACTTATGGGTCCAGAGTTGGTATGAGCTACCACTGAGAAGGTGCAGATCATCCAGGAGCAGATGAAGACTGCACATTGCAGATAGAAGTCATATGCTGAAAAAATATAGAGACCCCTAGAGTTACAAGAGGGAGACCACATTTTCTTATGAGTCTCTCCTCAATGGGGACTACGAAGATTTGGCTGAGGCGACATGTTATCACCGAGGTTTATCGGGCCATTTCTGATACTTTAGAGGATAGGCGAGGTGGCATACCACTTGGCACTTCCACCGTAGTTGGAGAAGGTGCACGACGTCTTCCACGTATCCCAGCTGAGGATATATGTGCACGACCCATCTCATTTCATCGACCACAGCGAGATAGACTTAGACGAGGGGGCGATATTTACGAAGGTTCTGGTAGAGATTGAGGATTGACAGGAGCGGGTCCTTCGTGGACGGTCGATACCTCTAGTGCGCATTTTCTGGAAGCACGAGAACCCCAAGGAGAGCACATTGGAGTGGGAGGCTCATATTCGTGTTCAGTACCCCCATTTTTTTCCTTAATCTATGTTGTGGATTTAGGGGACGTAAATCCTTAAGGTGGGGAGAATGTAATGACTTGGATTTTTCCTTGTAATTTTTTTTCTTAATTATATGGAATTATTATGAGTACGTGAAAATTAACAGCATGTGATTCTAAGGCCTAGTGTGCCTGAAATGAATTTCTGAACTTTTTTCGGGTATGTTCAGTAAACACATGAGTTGTATTTTCTAACTTTTGAACAATTGCTTAGATTAAAAATATGAGGTAATCATTGAATCCATAGTGTCGGGATTCGCTTAAGGGAGGCTTCACTTTGACCTTAGTAGGTCCAAAGAAAAATTTAAGTTTTTCGACTTTTTTAAATGTAATGAAATAAAATAATTTTTGTTATTTTATTTCATAAACCTCCAATGGACCAATTAAAGGGTGGGGCTAATAGTGTGTCAAGCCATTAAATGGCTTGACCTGCCAACCTTAAGTAATAACGACGTTGGGGAAATTAGGAAGCTTCCTAATTTATGATCCCTATTAACTCCCTGCATCGTTACCTACTCTCCCCCTCTCCTATAAATATAGAACTTGGGGGAGGGGTATTAGACAAGATTCACCAAACAACAAAGTTCTGTTGGAGTGCCATAACATTGAGCCCTTAGAGGATGGAGTTGACCCCAGTAGGAGGCGATGTGCGACACCGAAACCCCGAACAGGAGTTTGACGTTCGAGCGGTGGTGAGGACAGCTTGTTGCAAGGACGGTGAACAATGAGACTCCCTAAACCGTGAGTTCTCTCCAATGTTACATAGTAGGGGTTATTTTAATTTTTTCATTTTTGATTCCCTCTTTCCGGTTCTTGAAATTATACAAAGAATGCGAGTCAACTGACTAACGGGTTGGCCTATGATTCATTCCTCTTTGTAGGAGGTTATTGTGGGGAATCTTGTGGGGTTAATCTTGTTGCTTAATTCAATTGTTATCAAATCCTTAACCCCCCTCATGTTTATGAGCTAACACGGAGTGAGCAGGCCTAACAAACCTTGCCCAAACCCTCCACTATCTTTATATCCTTGCACCACCTTGGAAGACCGCGAGTACGTCGACACATGCCGCAAGAGGAAGGTCGCGGCTCATCAGTCACGGCGAACAGAGGAGGCGGCTGGCATGATGGCTGACAGTGGAAAGGAAGGCGGTGTGACCGTCATGCCACCGGCGAACGGAAGCCACGACCGAAGCCACAGCGGAGGCCGAACCTGCCTCTGGTGGGTTTTGTGGTGACCAAACGGTGCCCACACAGCGTCGCCACCTCGCCAACCGAACAACGTTTGGGACATTCAGGAATCTGGGAGACCGGGGGGTTACACCCCCCACATCGAACCAAACCGGGCTTCTGTCCTCGAGCCAAGTCATCGACCTAGAGCTGGGTCTCCACCCTCGGAGCGGGCCCTCGCCCTCAATCTAGGCCTCCACCCTCGGACCAGGCAGTCACCCTCGGAGTCGTGTCGTCACCCTCGGAGCGGGCCGCCACCCTCGGACTGGGCCGCCGCCCTCGGTGTCGTGCTGCTGCCCTCGGAGCCGGGCCGCCGCCCTCGGAGCTAGGCCGCTGCCCTCGGAGTCGGGCCACCACCCTCAGACTGGGCCGCCGCCCTCGAGTCGGGTCGCCGCCCTCAGAGCAGGTCGCCGTCCTCAGACCGGGTCGCTGCCCCAGCGGGCCACCACCCCTGGACCGGGCTGCCGCCCTAGATGGTCATCGCCCCACGCGGGTTGGGCCGCCCCTTTGCGGGCCTCCCTATTTGGGTCAGGCCGCCCCTCTTGCGAGCCAGACCGAACATTGTCCCAGTGGGCCAAGTTCACCTCGGCCCCGCCCAGACCAGGTCGGGCTGGGTCAGACCGGACTCGGGCCCAACCAGGCCCAAAAACACTCAAACAAGCTTATCTTGAGAACTGGACACCCGTTGGACGAACCGTCTATGGCGTTGGGAACCTTGGAGAAAGACGGTCCATTTTACTTACTATATTAGAGTTTCAGAGAAACTTAGAGTTCAGTCAGGTTGGATCGCACCTGAATCCAACCGGGCCCTCGGCAGTGAAATGCCAATAATGAACTGACTGGGCGTTCAACTGACGTTTCGTCTATTGCATTGGAATCCTTATGACATGGCAGATCATCGGGTTACTTCTTTGTGAGACTTTCTGCTAGTTGAGATACGACTAATGGCTTGGGGAGCAGTTCTACCAAGCGCACTATGTACAGAACCCTACGACTGACTGAGACCTGGTGACTGCTGACTTTTTGACTTGGAGTGACTTGAAGGCCATGATACACGATGGGGATGAGTACCTTAGCAGACCACGATGGGGGCAGGTAGTTCTGTGTGACCTGGCAGGCCACGGTGGGGAGCAGCCGCGGTACGTGATGGGAAGAAGTACCTTAGCAGCCCGCGTTGGGTGGGGGGGGGGGGTTCTGTGTGACCTAGTAGACCCACAATATGTGATGGGGAGCAGTACTTCAGAAGTTCAAGGTTAGTGGGAAGAACCTCTATCTGACGTGGCAGACCCACTGTACTCGATATAGGATGAGTTCTCCAGTAGCCGAGGCATTCGACGTTGTGACTGGGGATGTTACTTGTTATTACCCCTAGAATAAATCCTAGTGTGAGATGTCTTTACTTTGTGTTTGTGATTGAGGTTATGCTATGTGGTACTTTACCTGTGTGGTACTTTACCTTCATGGTGTTACAATGTGGTTTTTATTCATGGAATGTTAGGCGACCTTCGGGGTCTCGGGGTCCCTACTGAGTATCGTTATACTCACCACTACATGGGCTTCACCTACACCTTGTTGTGTCTTTTTCAGACGACGTACAACATTGATCGAGGATGAGGGATCTAGGACTGGATGGTTCTTGGAGGTGGACATTCGGTGTGACATGACGCGAAGGAGACGGGAAGACGTAGAGTACTGTGGAGGTGATCTGTACCTTCCCTTCAGGTAGGATCCACTATGGATGATCCAGGAGATGATTTTCTCCTTTTAGTTGTTTTGTACTTTTCAGTTGTACTTGTACTTTTCTAGTTGGGCTTGTATTCCAACCCCTTTACTTTTATTACACTTTTACTACAACAATTTACTTCATAGTTTCTTCTTGTTGTGTTCTTGGACTGTGTGTTTGTACAAGTTTAAAGGCAATGCCTTTCTATTTTAGGGAAT
This sequence comes from Viscum album, assembly GCA_963277665.1. Classification (NCBI taxonomy): domain Eukaryota; kingdom Viridiplantae; phylum Streptophyta; class Magnoliopsida; order Santalales; family Viscaceae; genus Viscum; species Viscum album. The sequence continues at coordinate 361,295,192 of OY728131.1, forward strand.
ATGCCTTTTGGTGCTAGTCTTCAGCCCCTAGCCTATGGAAGGTGGGCTTTGGGTAGTCACGACACGGGCCCTGGGGGACGATTCGTGACACTTTTGGTTCCAACAATGAGTACATTGGTGGTCATTACGTGGTACCCTCTCTTTTAGGGATTCCTATAAAAGTGATGATCCATTACTCCTGGAGCTATGGAGTATTCTATATGACCTACTTTCACTGAGATGTTACAACATACGCTCTACTTGTGTACCATTCTTTGGGATTTTTTCTAACATTTACTTCATGGGGTTTTAGAGTTGATACTCACCAGTTTTTCCTGACCATATTATTTGAGTGAGTTGTGTCTAAAAAAAGAGATCAAAAAAGAGATCAAAACATTGGATTATCATATGCTTGGGGATAAGCAATGTTTTAAGTGTGGGGGAGAAAGAGTTTTATAGAGACATTTTGATTGACATTTATCATGAATTTATTTCAATATTCAACCCTCCTTTGTACCAAAAGGCTGTCATTTTTTTATATAACCCACCATCCCACAGCCTTAGAGACATTTGAACCTCATGTAAAGTCCTTAAGATTAGTGCATTTTTTTATTTCCATAAGTGGAGATGTGAAATTCATGGCAAGCCAATGGTAAGCATGCATGTGTATGAGAATTGAGGAAAACTTTGGTCAACTTTTTTTAGTGATGAGAGTGATGGAAAGGTAGGTCACATGATAAATGAGTGCACATACTTGTTTTGAAAAGAATGAAAGTGAAAGAAAAATGTTTTTTAAAATTGAAGTTTTAAATGTAGAATGATATTTTATGATAAAAAGAGATTGAAAATTTTTGAACTTGTAATTTTGATATTTGGATTTGTCAACGGGTCCACTTGTGCTTTCCTTATGATTGTTTTTTCCAAGAGTTCAAAAGTTTAAGTGTGGGGGATTTGATATACATGAATTTTTCTAACATTTTTTTATAATTTCTTATTAGTTTTAATTAATTTGTTAACCACTTATTGTGTTTTTAGGTTATTTTTGTAGTATTTTAATATTTTAGTTGTTTTTATAGTTTTTAGTTAATTTTATATTAGTTATTTTTTTAGCTTTTATTTTTAGTTTAATTAATATTAGTTTCGTTAGTTTATTAATTTATTATATTAATTTAAATTATAAATAATATATATATATATTATTCAACTTATTATTGCCACTTTTATTATTACTAATTTATTATTATTACTATTATTATTATTATTTAACCCTTTTAGATAATTAGATTTTTTAATTTTGAATTTTGAATTTTAAAATTTGTTTTTGTTTGTGTTTCCCCCTGTATCCCCCTATTGACCCATGCCCCACCACTTCCCCATTTTTTCTCACCCACCACCCTCTCTTCTCTTTCCAATCAGCTGCCCCACCCCTATTTCCTCTCCCCCTCACCCACCTACCCATCTCTCACCGCTACCTTGTCGCACTCGCCTACCCCACTCCCTGCCGCTCCCCCCCTCCCGTCAGGCTCCCTCACCCCACTACCCCAGCACCTATCCCACTCCCCTTGCTCACCCTGCTCCACTCTATTCACTCGCCGCACCCACCTACCCCATCACCCCAACCACCTACCTCACTCCCTCCTCTCTGCTCCCCTACTACCCCATAACCCCTCTCTCCCCCGGCACCCCCATATCACCTGGTCACCCCCTGCAAGATCCCCCTCACCCATCTCCCCCTACTACCTAGACCACTCCCCCTCCCTGCTCTCACTTGCAGTGCACCAGCCACCAAAGCAAGGAGTAGCCACCATCGTCGTCGTAGATCCGCACCACCACCCTAAGGCGTGCCTCCTTCCCTCAAGCTGCCTCCTCGTCATGAAACACCAGGAGAGGATCAGCCTCCACTTCATCACCCACAACCTTCATTCTGGTGGTCGCGTAGTTGGTGCGCGGTGTCATCACGTGCCGAGGGTGTGGTTAGAGTTCGAAGGACAACGATTGTTGCATGTGGTGAGAGTGAAGACCAACACAATTATTTGTTAGGTAATGCGGTTTTATTTCACATGACTTATCATTTTATTACTGCATTTATTCTTTCAGTCATGATGTGGGGGTAATTTTCTTAGGGTTGGGATATTGAATGAGTAATTAAAGTTATTGTGCATACCATGTAATAATTTCATTTTGTGATTAGTTATCAATTAATTTCATTTTAATTGAATGTTTATCTGTTTAAATTATTTTTTCACTAAGTTAACCGCTGAAATTTAAACTGACCATTTTAATAATTAGTTAATGCGGCGGTCTGAGAAGGTAAGCCATGTTCTCCAATTGTAAGTACAAATTGGTGACACAACTTTGAGAGAGATGGGATATGTCATCTCACCATGTAGTTCAGTATTTGAATGAGTCTTTTAATTTATATATAACACCAGATAATGGGACCTTAAATAAATTAGGATATTTAAATTGAGCATCTAAAAATGCTTATATTTTCGGAACTGGTGATAATTAGGCAGAATAAATATTTAATCACATAAAAGAATAATTTGCACGTCTGCATAGTAATTTAATTGTGACATCAGAATCCCAGATACATTTTGTTGATTCAGAGTTTATCATCATTTTTAGCCACAATTTACTTTATTTCTTTCACCTTTTAATTTTTTAGTCTAATTAAAATAATAAAAAAACACAAAATAGGAATTCCCTCAAATTTTGTCCGTCTAAACATTCTCCAATGAAATATTTTTAGTGAACTAGATTCCATGATCTCTATGGTTAAACCCTACTCGCCCCTTTTACTGTAGCCAGTTGGTTATAAAAATTTGCTAATTGGATGCACTGCGACATGCGTATCATTTAGTAAAAGATGGGGGCTTCTGCCACATGAAACGATCCAATATAGGAATAGTATGGTTATTCTTCATAACCTGAGTAAGTTTTCCTAATATGGTCATGATATTCTCAGCTCAAAAACCAATTATGTTTAATTGATCAGTGGAAAAATCCCTATATTATCTACAGGTATTTATTTACTTTATTTCATTAAGAACCATCACTAAATAATGGAACACACTGAGTTAGCTCATAATCATCATGAGTATTAAGCCAAAAATTATCTATATGGAAATATTATAATTCTCATGTTTATTTAACATCTATTTCCAAGGGTCCTACTAAACCTTATATAATACCAACTATAACAACCCCAACCTTAGTAGCTTAGAGTTAGTGTCTATTTTATTTCAATGGAATAGATAAAAGAGATCACATCACTGATAATCGATTAGTTTAGTAGTCTTGAAGAACTAGATACATACATGGTTACCTTATTTCATTTTTAATTAAACATAGAACATAATTTGAGAAAATAAACTGCTTCCTTGACACTTATTAAAAGAATTCATCTTGATAACTTATAGAAGGAAAAAAATAAAAGGTTGAGATCAAATGCTCAGTAAGGGTAACATATAGAAAAAACATGAATCAATAATAAGTTAAGCATTATCAATATGGAAGAATTAAAAAACCCAAGCAATGTAATCAATAAATTGAGAATGAAAATGCATCCATAGATTTTTTTCATAGTGAAAATCTCAGGAATAGTGACAATTAAATACTAAATGAAGGGAATGCTTAATTATTGGACACCATGTATCTGACATAGGAACCACTATTTTTAAGAACTATTACAATAATGTTTAAGTCTAAGGGTAGAAACTCGTCTGATTTTTTTTGAAACAAATTCAAAGGGTTTGTTGCCAACTTTTTTGTCTCATGAGACCTATCGATGCATCGAGGGGCTATCTATAATCGGGCTCCACCCATGTCTTCATGTACAAATCATTCCTCAAATATTGAAATGATTGATTTAATTCATGAAATCAATATTCTTCATTACTGAATATCTATATTGAGTAAACGAAATAGATTTAACATTATTTTCCAATTATTCAAATAACATTCAAAGTAAACACCGTATGTAAAAAAATATTGTATGACTTGAACAATAATCATATCCATGATACAATAAATATGGGTATTTAAGAGAAATATAATTTCAAATGAAAAATGATCTCAATAGGGTAGTGGATACACCACATAAAAATTATTAGGTGAACAATACTAAGTAAATCTCAATGAAATGGAGAATGAGACGAAGTCCCTTACTTGATGTCCAAAATTGTTCTGAACTTATACTTAATTTGTTGGATAATCAAATTAGATTCATTAATTACTTAATTAATAACATATTAGACGTATTTTTTATTTATTATAATTTTATTTATTTCATTTATGGTCATTTTGTTGATTTATAATGTTTAATTTCATTGTTCTGGGAGTATTTGTTTCAAGGTTTTATGGTTGGTTCCCGTGTGTATAATTATGAGAGTTCTTATCAAATGGAAGAAAAACTACAGAAGTGGAGTGGAATGATATTAATATACTTATATGATTTTAAATGTTCCTCATATATCATTTTGATATATGGTATGAGGATTTTTTATTAGATAAAATGTTAATAAAAAATGCTTAGTTTATTTTGGCAGTTTTTACAACCATCATGAACTAATATAATTTTATTTAATATTATGTTTATATAATAGTTATAGAACATTAAATAATTTTTAATACACATATTATAATCTTAATTGACCAAAAAAATGGTTTTATTACCAACCTTTAAGGCAGTAATATAAAACTAAAACTCATCATCCATGAAGGTGATGAATTGACACCTCACGGATGATGTTTGCTTTTTTATAATTTAAAGGAGAGGATAAAAGATTTGATGATGGATATTCCATTTGAATAATAAAATTCCAGTATATATATTATATTTTAGTTACCATTCCACTTTTTATAGGAAAGGTGAGTAGAGGATTATAAAAGAAAATAAATTAAAAGAGAAAGAAGGAGGATTTTACCTCTCGAATATCGTCTCCTTGGGAACCACTTAAAGATACTTGGATTTGGTATTTTGGTAAGACCATAAGGTCTTGTACATTGGGAAGATTCTTGGGAAAGAATTTGGTCATAAATTATACAATATACAAGGCTTATAAGGTTTGAGTATAAGGGGTGGTGAGGGATGGTGTTTATAATGGAGGAGGGGTGTTTTTTTATTATTTTATTCATTTGTTACTTATTTTTTCTTAGGACTATCAATAGTGTTGAATCTTGTGACTATGTACAATAAATAGCACATTTATGTTCTAAATAAGGGTTTATTAAATTATCCATGACTCAAAAATTCATGAACTTAGCTTAAAATGTTAAATACCATAAATTACTATATTTCACTATTCACTAAAAATTCACCTTTTTAGATTAATCCAAAAAATTCACCCTAAAAAATTTTCAATGTGTAGATTTTAAAAATAAACTCCATTTTATGAAAATAATTTTCTAAATAATAGACATTTAATTTTTAATAAAATCACTATTTATTCGAAAAATGTCAATTTTAAAATTATAATTGATTTTATGACACTTTGAAAAATTAATTTTTGTCTCATAAAATTATATTATAATTATAATAAAACAATTAATTAATTCATGCATATATTTTATGAAAATAAATTTTCTTTTAAATCATTTTATTATTTATAAAATTGTAAATAAATATTTAAGTTTCAAAAAAATACCAACACTTAATTTATCATTTTTAAAACATTTATATTATTATTATATGATATAAATATATCATATTTTCATTTATGAGATTCCTAAATTATATTTATAATTTCATAGGTGAGGTTATTATTTTAATGGCCACATTACTATTCCTAACAGTCACATTACAATTCCAATAGTTGTGTTAATATTTAATAGTATATCACAGTTCATTTAAACTCGATATTGCATGTAATGTAGGCTATCAAATAAAACGAATTTATTTAAGAAGATAAATATCGTAAAATATTAAGGTGTTATAGGTATGACTAACACACTATCAGTGTATGGTCCTTGGACTAGCCCTTAGTGGTGAACCAAGTAAAACTGATGTATTGTGTTTCTATTTCTGCATATGGATGTTTAATATCTACATGATTCCATTAGATAGGTTTAACAAGTTCCTACCAACATGGGGGCAACATCTGTCACATTAAAATAAAAAATTTCACACCTTTATTTACCCCTCCCCACTCAGGGTATTTTAGGGTCCTATAAGTGGTATTATAGTGTATAGATTATATGTTTTAAATATGTCTGTTGTTGTTGTTTTCATGTAGAATTTAGTGAATGTTATGGTAGTTCCCCTTTTTATGGAAGAAAATTCCAGATTAGGAAGAATATAATGATATCTCATCTAAAATATCTTTTTATGGAAGTTACATTTCCCACAATTCAAGGGATTTTGGTCTGTGATGTGATAAGTCTTTCTATGATTGAAACAGACAACAAAATTCTTGATGTAGATGCCCAATATCAAAATGCTCTTACTGCATCACTATCTAATTAAATCTATTTTAATGTGATGATATTCACTATATCCTAGTCTATGTGATAGAAATTGGAAATATATATATATATATATATAAGTGATAACAAGGTAAAGGAGGAAAAACTTCAATATTTTCACAATCAGTTTGGTGATATGAAAATGAATATAGTTTATTTAATTTCATTACTAAAGTTGTTGGAGCTATTTGAGGAATTGGGAAATAAATTAAGGATATTAACATTGTGAAAGAAATCTTGAGAAGGATCCCACCTATGTAAAATTCAAAAGTGTCTGCCTTGGAGGAAACATGTATATCTAAGATTTATCTTGATGATTTTCTAAGAAGTCTAGTGGCTTATGAAATGAGATTCAATCCAGAAGATACAAAAATTAGAGTAAGAAAGGAAATGGTATTAAAATACATATAAAACCATGACATTTATAAATTTAGTGATGATGTATACAATGTGGATGGTGAACTTATTTCTCTTTTTTCAAAAAGATCAAGATAGGAAATAAGATATTTAAAGTAAGATTCATTTGGCTTATTTTCGGTGTGGTAACGTATGGAACATTACCGCTCGGTGCTCAACAAGATTTGATGATGTTGAAAGTGAAATAGAAATCATGCAATGGCCTCAGAGGAAGTTTCCAAAAAAGGGATACTTCAAATAAAGAAAGAAATTATAGAGATAGAGATTCAACTATAATGATGAAAAAGATAATAATGACTTTTTAGAGGATATAGAACCATATTTTAAATTTGATATTGAAGATTGCATTATAGGTACTGTTGAAAAGGTAGATCCTATAAAATATGAATTCAATCAGTTAAATGGTTTTAAATATCTCAATGTGGAACTTAAGGGTGATCTAGATGATCTTGAAATTCATAGAATGAAAACCATAAGGATGGGAGTCATGTTTAAAGAGTTGTCAGATTATGCAGATTAGATTAAATCATATATTGATCGACTGCAAGTAGAGGTAGATGAACATTTGATAACTCTTGAAATCTTGGAATATGTTGTGTAGTTTAAACTCAGGATTTAAGAGCAGTAAAAAGTCACCAATTACATTACATAGATACTGGAGGAAAAGGATAATATAGTTTATGTCCTTGAAGAATAATTTGTTTCTTTAAGAAGTAAACTAGAACTGAATCAAAATCAAGGGAAAGGAAGAAGAAATTATAGCTTAGAGGTTTTTCATATTCAGAGCTTCTATAAAGACTTAAACGTTGTTCCAAAGGAATAGAGAAAGCCTTGAATGATCAAAGATCTAAATTTATGGGGAAAAGTGGAATTGGTTGTGACATGGAAACATCAAAGGATGGAAATGGTATGAGATAAAGAAAAGTGAAGAAGAAAGTTAAACATATCACAGAGCCACCGAATGTCCTAACAGAGATAGCTTCAAAACAAAAAGAGATGAGAGCTAAAAATAATCATAAATTATATAGAGATAATTATCAATCAAATACTTATACCAAAGAATGTAAAATTTGGAGTATTGGAAGTGATAATATGTTTCCTCTTATAAAATGTAAATTTCATGTCTTTCTAGGCCATACCATGTCTTACTATGAAGAGGCAAGAAGCTATCTAGATGGTAAAGCACCTAGAATTCAACAAAGAAGAATGAGACCATACCCTTAATCATATAAAAGAAATAATTTCTATGGATATTTTTTTCAATATTCTAAATTTGGCCATAAAAAATTCATTACATGTATAGAAAAGGTTGGAAAAATAACTATAGAAATATGAGACAAGTCAATACTAGTAAACTAAGAAGAATTACATTTTAAAATAGGTATTCTCCTTTATAAGAAGAACATGAGTAGTTTTTGTATAATGAGAGCCTTCCCAAAAGGTAATGCATCCTTTATTGAATAAAAATAACGCTACATAAGTCTGAAAGATGAATTTTTACAATAATCACTTTTCCAGTGAGATAAAAGCTCCTTAGGTACATCATTAATCCATGATAGTTCCAGAGTAGTGATCCCTTTATTAGAAATTCCATCCACCAAGTAATTTTCCTCTCGATATATATGCGTACTGATGTATTTAATGGATGTTAGATCATCTATACTGTTACTCCATCTAGTAGTAAGCTTCCATGAGAGATGAATAGTGCTTTTTTGATATCTTGGACCATAGTAGTGGAGTCACATTCAAGACACAAGTTGAAGTATCCTTGTTTCTTTTAAAATTACACCACATTAATAACCCCAATTATTTTGGAATGAAGGGATCTATTTACACCATAAATACTATAGAGGAATCCCAAAGTGTCACCTTTATCATTTCTAAAAATTTCACCATAACCAAAAGTGTTTGGATTTCCTTTTGAAACTTCATCAGTGTTACATTTGACCCAGCCTGAGAGAGGAGAAGTCCACATGACATATAAGTTTCCATAATGGTAATTATATTAACCTATAATATCAATGCACTTAAGCATAGTAAAATCATTAATTGAGTTATCACAATACCCATGTTTAATGTTATTAGAATTTTTCACAACAACTAGAATATTCACCAAGTCTGAATGCATGTTTAAGGTAGCACCACCATGTACTATCATGTTTCTATATGTCCATATCATGTGAAAAACTTATAGACAAGCCACAAGGAAGAGATGACTAAGCTACTACGAAAGAGGTTGCTCGATGCAAGTAAGAAGTTTCACCTGAATAATTTCTATACAAGTGATTCTGGTTTCAAAAAAATCTGCAATAGCTATCCAGAGAGTCATAGTTGTGACAAAAATAAGGAACAAATAATCAATGTCCTATCTATTTTGGTTGAAAATAACACATATCAAACATAGATTAATGCCAAAACCCTAGAAAAAAAATCATTAATGGAGAGATTATAGTACATTATCCTCCAAGAAAGGGAGGATCAATAAGGGGATATATAGCCTTTATTCAGATCCTTGTTCTAACTGTTAGGATTCCCTTGAACATCCTAATGATAGAAAAACTTTGTAGAGAGTTTCCCATTTGAGGAAATTTCCCAAATAATTATGTCATCACCATGAATAAAATCATAATAGAGAACCTAATCTTTAATTTTCATAGAAATCATATCCATAGGATAATCCATCTGTTGCATGATCAATATATTTGTATCAATTAATGAATCAGAAGAATTTTTCACATCAAGAAGGGGAATACCTATATAGTTGTCTAACCAGAAATTCAAGGTTGAATTAATGATGTCTAGCTAATGAGAATTCAATAAAATAGTGGATAAATAATTCTTGAGAGCATTCCAAATGGAAGATTTTATTAGTCACTAAAAGTGGCTAATATTAATTGTTAATATCTTAATATTAATGTGTTTCAATGTTCATAAATATCAATTTTAGTCCAATTCAGAAATTGAACTTCATTTCTGATCATTGTGAAATTAAAGCTTAAAGTGTCAATTTGGGCCCACTCAATAAATTGCTTGTGAAAAATACATTGTTCATCATTTTAATTTGATATATTGTTATATTATTCATCACTTTATTTGGAACATTTTATCTTTTAGGTTTGATGGATGAATCCCAAGGGAAGATGGATATTTTTGCACCTGAATGCATAAATTTGTTGGAAAAGCATAATGGGCCTAAGGCCCATCAAACAAATGTGGGGCCCACAAACCAATCCCAATGAAGCTCAAATTTTTAAATTATAAAGATAAAAATATTAGGATCATTTTATTCAACTGTGGCTGGAGATAATTTTGAATTTTTCATGATGATAAAGGGATATGAAGTTGAGATTTAACTGGTGGGCCCGACATTAATGCACATAAAGTTGTCCAACCATTTCGACCATATATTCCAAACGGCTACACCAAATTTCATGAAATATTTACAGATCATAGAGGACAGATGGAAGAGAATATTTCTCTGCTATGACCACTCCAGATTTGGCCTCCTTCAATTAGAAATTCACACGTCAAAATGGTGGACAAATCTGGCTGGTTTTGTGGTCAACTTTCTAACGTTAATTTCCTTTTGATTCTTCACCCTCCTTTTGACTCTCTTAATTGTTGGGGGTGAATTGATTTTTAGGGGTGGACCTAAGGCTACTAATATGCCTATATAAGGATCTGGTGGTGAAGGGAATAAGATCTCATGTTTTTCTTATCATCTTGTGTTGCTTGTTTCATTGTAAGTTTATGCTTCCAAATTTCCTTTGTAATGTTTTCCATTTCCATGTAAGTTTCTTTTTTGTATCTTTATGTTCTTAATCAACTTATTTATATTCTATATTTTCAATTTCTTTTATTAAAACTTTATTATTACAAATCACAATGATATCTCTGTGTTGTTATGAATTAGGTCACACACACGGAGGAGTGCTCGTTATTTCCACAGTTTTAATTTGTTCAATACAATTCTTTTTAGCCATCTTCCACCCACCATTGAGAGTATACCATCAATGGAGGGATAAAAATTTAATGGGTTGATCATAGGAGGATTCAAAGGCTGGATTGAATGTTATTTTATGAACGAATTGTTGTTAATTGGATAATTAATTTAAGACTTCCATTCTTCAGTTATTTCTACTCTTCATCTTCAATGTGTTTGAGCAAGATAAATTCAAGTACTAAATGACTATATACCTTGGAGAGATCATGAATTTGGTTCTATAAGTGTATAAGGGATTAGTAATTGTGTTTAGTAAGCACTAAACCAGAAAATGATGAAGGTAATGTTATTTATGAAGAATGGATTCATCAAGAATTAATAAAACCAAAATTGTCTAAAGAAGTAAAATTCATTCAATCCACCCCGAGCATAATCCTAAGATCAACCCATTTTCATTGAATTAAATTCACTTAGGTTTATTAGTTTTCTTTAAAACCATCCAAAATCAAAACCAAAGTTGGCCACTTCACAGCCCATCCTCCACCAAATCATAGCGTCTTAAGGTTACTTCTTCGGTCTCTGTGGATTTGACCCCTACAAGTACTACATCGACTTATTTTACTAGTAGGGTAAATTTTGGCGCAACCAAATTTTGGCACCATTGCCAGGGACCCAAGTAAGTACCTTAGACCCACGTCTTCTTTTCTCACCCCAAATTCTCTATTCTCACCCTAATTTCTCTTATCTTTTCCCCTTTCTGTTTCTGTGTGTCCAAAAAAATCCCAAAACCAATTTTCAATCAACTCCAATGTATTATCCTCCAAAATACCCCTTCATAAATGAATTCGGTAATCAAGTCAGAAATCAATATTTGGAAACACCTCACATAGGGAATTTCATTTACCAAACCTTAATTGAATACACCACACCAGATGAGATGTACAATCAATGGGATGCTGATTGTTTAAAGGATCAATTTCCAAACCTCTCGAGGATGATTGAAGAGATCAAACTTAATAAATTTCATGATGTCCAAACATCTATGAATCCTAATTCTGAAAAAATTCTTGAACATTTGTGTGAAAAAATTGTTAAAATGAATTTAGAAGTTTCATCACTGAGATTAGAAATACAAAGCATTGAGACATATGAAGAACCCATTCCCACTCAGGATATCCTTTCCACATCACTGATAGAAGAATATTTTATCCCAAAAACCACTCAGGATTTCAAAAAAGAACTAACCTTTGGATATGGGATAACTGAAGAAGATCAAAAAAATGTTGAAGGGTCTTTAAATTAGGAGGAAATTTATTTTTTGGACTCAAAAGAGGAGAATTTGACATCATGGATTGAGTTTCCTGAATATAACTCCATTGATAAATTTTCAGAATTACCAATAATTGAACCATTAAGAGAGATCACAAATAATGAGTCCATACCCATTCCTGATATTCAACTGGACAGTTTTTTGGATGAATCATATTTTTAAAATGAACTAATTCATTTAAAATGTTTTGTAGAAGAAACATGTTTCTATTCAAATTTCCATTCTTCTTTGGGAAAATTCAATCAAACTGAACTCAACGTTATAATCCTTCCTTCCCCACTCAAGAATCCCTCCTTTTATTATAACCAATTCCATTCAATTATCTTCCATTTTCATCAATAATCTCACAAAGTAGGAAAGAACCTTCAAATCTTATGAAATACTCTAGATGAAACTCAATCAACCATTACCGAAATTCCTTGGACTTTCACACTCATTGTTAAGCATGGGATTTCACATGAAAAAAATTATAAAAAAATAATTAATCTAAATATTGTTGAGGTGGATAAAAATGGGGTCCTAAAAAAGTTGAAAGTTGGAATTTGATAATTTTTGGGGTTTAAGTCGAGCTAACGATGTTAAACAAAAGCGCTGCATGGGAGGCAACCCATGGTTTTCATAATTCTAATCTTTTTGAATCATTTTTTTATTTAAAAAATTACCATAGGTTGTTGACCTGTTCTTATTTTATAAGTAAGGATGGGTATGAAAGGGGAGCACTGTATTCATCTGTGTCACGCAGTGTGATCCCTGAGTAATAACCGACCCAGAAATTTAAAAGAAGACAATGCATCATTAGTTTATTTTTTTTTATTTTATGTTTTTGTAGGTATTTAAAAAATAGAATATTGACCTGTTATTATTTTATGAGTAAGGATGGGTATGAAAGGGGAGAACCATATTTATCCATGTCAGGTGGTGTGATCCCTGAGTAATACCTTAACCAGAAAATATAATGAAGATAATGTATCATCACTTTGATTTTTACAATTAAAAAAAATAAAAAACAAGGGAAAATTATAAAAATGATGATACTTGGTATTAAATAAATCATTGTGTTGTTTGTTTTGTCTAGTTTTTTCTTCTTTGAAGGGTTCAAGGACTATTTTGGGTGATACATGTTCAATCAAGGAGGTTCCTACATTCCCCAAGAGATTAAAGGAGTAATCTGGAGCACCATGAACTTCAACTTCAAAAACCAGGTGAATTTGTTCCATATTTATCATTTTCAATATCCTCTTTGAACTCCTCTCATACCCCCCTTCTAACTTTTCTTTTCTTTAAGCACTGGGGATAGTGTTATTCTATGTTGGGGGGAGATGAAATAAAAAATAATTTTTTTTATAAGAACATGCATGGAAAGAAAAATTCCATTAACCTTGAACATGATAACACACATTGCAAACTCTGAAATTGTATATCAAATAATTTTGCATGCCTTGATTCTGATTTTAATTCATGTTTAAGTTCATGAGCATAGTTTTTTTAAAGTGAGGTTTTCCGATGTGATTTTTCAAAGTTTACATTTTCATCCTCTTAATAAAAATTTCATAATGAAAATCTACTGGATCATGGGTTTAAATTTGAGTTCTTGGGTCCCTTTAATTATAGCATAGGGTTCTAGGGTCACTTTTACTTTAATTTGAGTAACCAAAAAAAACAAAATAAAAAAAAACAAAAAAAAATGAAAAAAATTATGACCACATAGATCAATGTTTTGTCCAAATGTGTGGCATTCGGCACTTAGGGATCATGACTCCATAGTTGTCTTGCCCAGAGTTAGGATTTATATCTCTATTTTAGAGCATGGAATTGACAATATGTGTGGCATCCGACACTTGGAGATCATGACTCCATAGTTGTCATGCCCAGAGTTAGTCTTTTCATATCTATTGTGGTTAAAAAAACAAAAAAAATCAAAAAAAAAAATAGATACTCATATTACGGTTTAGTATGATTCCCACTTAGCGTTTCCATTTTTTCCCCTTGAACAATAAAATGGGCCCCATATCTTTTTTGATGCACACAACTTTATCATGCTTAATTGAAATTGGATGAAATGTGGCGATGAATATGAATAAAGGAATGGGATTGGTCTTGGTATATGCTTATGGAACTAGCTTTTTTTAAATGATTTTTATGGTTTTCATAATTTTTTATGGTATAAGGTCTTTGGGTGAGAAATATGTATTAAAATGTTTTTGGAAAAGGGGAGTCGAATTTCATATTTGAAATATATTTTTCTCAGGACTAGAAAAACTCAATTTGGGGGTGTGATTAGTCACTAAAAGTGGCTAATATTCATTTTTAATATCTTAATATTAATTTTTTTCAATGTTCATAAACATCAATTTTATTCCAATTCAGAAATTAAACTTCATTTCCCATCATTGTGCAATTCATGCTTAAGTGTCAATTTGGGACCACTCAATAAATTTCTTGTGAAAAATAAATTGTTCATCATTTTAATTTGATATATTGTTATATGATTCATCACTTTATTTGGAACATTTTATCTTTTAGGTTTGATGGATTAATCCCAATGGAAGATGGAGATTTTTGCGCCTGACTGCAGAAATTTGTTGGAAAAATCATAATGGGCCTAAGGCCCATCAATCAAATGTGGGGCCCAAAAACCAATCCCAATGAAGCTAAAATTTTTACATTAGAAATATAATAATATTAGGATCATTTTATTCAACTGTGTCCAGAGATAATTTTTAATTTTTCATGATGATAAAGTGATCTGAAGTTGAGATTTAAATGGTGGGCCAGACATTAATGCACATAAAGTTGTCCAACCATTTTGACCATATCTTCCAAACGGCTGTGCCAAATTTCCTGAAATATTTACAGATTATAAGGGACAGATAGAAGAGAATATTTCCCTACTATGAACCCTCTGGATTCGTCCTCCTTTAATTACAAATTCACACGTCAAAACGGTGGACAAATCTGGATGGTTTTGTGGTCAACTTTGTAACGTCAATTTCCTTTTGATTCTTCACCCTCCTTTTGACTCTCTTAATTGTTGCAGGGTGAATTGATTTTTTGGGGTGGACATAAGGCTTCTAATATGCATATATAATGAGATGGTGGTGAAGGGAATAATATCTCATGTTTTTCTTATCATCTTGTGTTGCTTGTTTCATTCTAAGTTTATGCTTCCAAATTTCCTTTGTAATGTTTTACATTTCCATGTAAGTTTCTTTTTTGTATCTTTATGTTCTTAATAAACTTATTTATATTGTATATTTTCCATTTCTTTTATTAAAACTTTATTATCACAAATCACAGTGATATCTCTGTGTTTTTATGAATTAGTTTACACATAGGTGTGAATTTCATTCACACACACGGAGGAGTGCTCGTTATTTACGCAGTTTTAATTTGTTCAATACAATTCATGTTAGCCATATTCTGCCCACCATTGAGATTATACCATCAATAGAGGGCTAACCCTTTAATGGGTTGATCATAGGAGGATGGAAAGGCTGGATTGAACGTTATTTTATGAACGAATTTTTGTTAATTGGCTAATTAATTTAAGACTTCCATTCTTTAGTTATTTCTACTCTTCATCTTCACTGTGTTTGAGCAAGCTAAATTCAAGTACTAAATGACTATATACCTTGGAGATATCATGAATTTGGTTCTATAAGTGTATAGGGGATTAGTAATTGTGTTTAGTAAGCACCAAACCAGAAAATGATGAAGGTAGTGTTATTTTTGAAGAATGGACTCATCAAGAATTAATAAAACCAAAATTGTCTAAAGAAATAAAATTCATTCAATCCTCTTCAAGAATAATCCTAAGATCAACCCATTTTCATTGAATTGAATTCACTTAGGTTTCTTAGTTTTCTTTAAAACCATCCAAAATCAAAACCATAGTTGTCCACTTCATAGCCCATCCTCCACGAAATCATAGTGTCTCAAGGTTACTTCTTCGGTCTTTGTGGATTCGACCCCTACAATTACTACATCGACCGCTTTTACCAGTAGGGTAAATTTTGGTGCAACCAAATTTTGGCGCTGTTGCTGGGAACCCAAGTAAGTACCTTAGACTCATGTCTTCTTTTCTCACCCCAAATTCTCTATTCTCACCCTAATTTCTCTTCTCTTTTCCCCTTTCAGTTTCTGTGTGTCAAAAAAAATCCCAAAACTAATTTTCAATCAACTCTAATGTATTATCCTAAAAAATACCCCTTCAAAAACCAATTTTGTAATCAAGTCAGAAATCAATATTGGGAAACACCTCACATAGGGAATTTCATTGACCAAACCTTAATTGAATACACCACACCAGATGAGATGTACAATCAATGGGATGCTGATTGTTTAAAGGATCAATTTCCAGACCTCTTGAGGATGATTGAAGAGATCAAACATAATAAATTTCATGATGTCCAAACATCTATCAATCCTAATTCTGAAAAAATTCTTGAACATTTGTGTGAAAAAATTGTTAAAATGAATTCAGAAGTTTTATCACTGAGATTAGAAATACAAAGCATTGAGACATATTAAGAACCCATTCCCACTCAAGATGTCCTTTCCACATCACTAATAAAAGAATCTTTTATCCCAAAAACCACTCAGGAATTCCAAAAAGAACTAACCTTTGGATATGGGATAACTGAAGAAGATCAAAAAAATGTTGAAGGGTCTTTAAATCAGGAGGAAATTTATTTTTTGAACTCAAAAGAGGAGAATTTGTCATCATGGATTGAGTTTCCTGAATATAATTCCATTGATAAATTTTTAGAAGTACCAATAATTGAACCATTAAAAGAGATCACAAATAATGAGTCCATACCCATTCCTGATATTCAACTGGAAATTTTTTGGGATGAATCATATTTTCAAAAGGAACCAATTATTTCAAAATGTTTTGTAGAAGAAACAAGTTTGTTTTCAAATTTCCATTCTTATTTGGGAAAATTAAATCAAACTGAACTCAACATTATAATCCTTCCTTCCCCACTCGAGAATACCTCCTTTTATGATAACCAAGACCATTCAATTATCGTCCATTTTCATCAAGAATCTCACAAAGTAGGAATGAACCTTTGCATATTATGAAATACTCTAGATGAAACTTAATAAACCATTACCGAAATTCCTTGGAATTTCACACTCATTGTTAATCATGGTATTTCACATGACAAAAATTCTGAAAAAATAATTAATCTAAATCTTGTTGAGGTGGATAAAAATGGGGTCCTAAAAATGTTGAAATTTGGAATTGGATAATTTTGGGGGTTCAAGTCGAGCTAACGACGTTAAAAAAAAGCGCTGCATGGGAGGAAACCCATGGTTTTCATAATTCCAATCTTTTTGAATCATTTTTTTTATTTAAAAAATTACCATAGGTTGTTGACCTATTCGTATTTTATAAGTAAGGATGCGTATGAAAGGGGATCACCGTATTCATCTGTGTCAGGCAGTGTGATCACTGAGTAATACCCTACCCATAAATTTAAAAGAAGACAATGTATCATTAGTTTATTTTATTTTATTTTATGTTTTTGTAGGTATTTAAAAAATAGAATGTTGACCTCTTCTTATTTTATGAGTAAGGATGGGTATGAAAGTGGAGCACCGTATTCATCTGTGTCACGTGGTGTGATCCCTGAGTAATACCTTACCCAGAAAATATAAAGAAGATAATGTATCATGAGTTTTATTTTTACAATTAAAAAAAATAAAAAACAAGGGAAAATCATAAAAATATTGATACTTGGTATTAAACAAATCATTTTGTTGTTTGTTTTTTCTGGTTTTTTCTTCTTTGTATGGTTCAGGGACTATTTTGGGTGATACATGTTCAATCAAGGAGGTGCCTACATTCCCCAAGAGATTAAAGGAGTAATCTGGAGCATCATGAACTTCAACTTCAAAAACCAGGTGAATTTGTTCCTTGTTTATCATTTTTAATATCCTCTTTGAACTCCTCTCTTACCCCCCTTCTAAATTTTCTTTTCTTTAAACACAGGGGACAGTGTTATTCTATGTTGGGGGGAGATGAAATAAAAAATGATGTTTTTTAATAAGAACATGCATGTAAAGAAAAATTCCATTAACCTTGAACATGATAACACACATTTCAAACTCTGAAATTGTATATCAAATAATTTTGCATGCCTTGATTATGATTTTAATGCATGTTTAAGTTCATGAGCATAGTTTTTGGAAAGTGAGGTTGTTCGATGTGATTTTTCAAAGTTTATATTTTCATCCTCTTAATAAAAATTCCATAATGCATGTCTACTGGATCATGGGTGTAAATTTGAGTTCTTGGGTCCCTTTAATTATAGCATAGGGTTTTGGGGTCACTTTTAGTTTAATTTGAGTATCCAAAAAAACAAAAAAAACAAAACAAAAAAATTGGAAAAAATTATGACCACATAGAGCAATGTTTTGTCCAAATGTGTGGCATCCGACACTTGGGGATCGTGACTCCATAGTTGTCTTGCCCATAGTTAGGCTTTATATCTCTATTGTAGAGCATAGAATTGACAATATGTGTGGCGTCCGACACTTGGGGATTGTGACTCCCTAGTTGTCTTGTGCAGAGTTAGTCTTTTCATATCTGTTGTGGTTAAAAAAAATCAAAAAAAATTGGATACTCATCTTAAGGTTTAATGTGATTCCCACTTATTGCTTCCATTTTTTCCCCTTGAACAATAAAATGGGCCCCATATCTTTTTTGATGCACATGACTTTATCATGCTTAATTGTAATTGTATGAAATGTGGCGATGAATTTGAACAAAGGAATGGGCTTGGGCTTGGGATATTCTTATGTACCTAGCTTGTTTTAAATTATTTTGATGGGTTTCATAATTTTTTTTTGGTATGAGGTCTTTGGGTGAGTAATGTGTATTAAAATGTTTTTGGAAAAGGGGATTCAAATTTCATATTTGCAATATATTTTGCTCGGGACTAGAAAAACTCAAGTTGGGGGTGTTATTAGTCACTAAAAGTGGATAATATTCATTGTTAATATCTTAATATTAATTTGTTTCAATGTGTATAAACATCAATTTTATTTCAATTCAGAAATTGAACTTCATTTCCCATCATTGTTCAATTCATGCTTAAAGTGTCAATTTGGGCCCACTCAATAAATTTCTTGTGAAAACTACATTGTTCATAATTTTAATTTGATGTGTTGTTATATGATTCATCAATTTATTTGGAACATTTTATCTTTTAGGTTTTATGGATGAATCCCAAGGGAAGATGGATATTTTTGTGCCTGAATGCAGAAATTTATTGGAAAAAGAATAATGGGCCTAAGGCCCATCAATCAAATGTGGGGCACAAAAAACAATCCCAATGAATCTCAAATTCTTACATTAGAAAGATAATAATATTAGACTCATTTTATTCAACTGCGGTTGGAGATAATTTTGAATTTTTCATGATGATAAAGGGATCTGAAGTTGAGATTTAAATGGTGGGCCTGACATTAATGCACATAAAGTCGTCCAACCATTTCGACCATATCTTCCAAACAGCTACACCAAATTTCCTGAAATATTTACAGCTCATAGAGGACAGATGTAAGATCATATTTTCTTGCTCTGATCCCTCTGGATTCGTCCTCCTTCAATTAAAAATTCACACGTCAAAATGGTGGACGAATCTGGCTGGTTTTGTGGTCAACTTTGTAAAGTCAATTTCCTTTTGATTCTTCACCCTCCTTTTGAGTCTCTTAATTGTTGGGGGGTGAATTAATTGTTGGGGGTGGACCTAAGTCTCCTAATATGCCTATATAAGGAGCTGGTGGTGAAGGGAATAAGATCTCATGTTTTTCTTATCATCTTGTGTTTCTTGTTTCATTGTAAGTTTATGCTTCCAAATTTCCTTTGTAATGTTTTCCATTTCAATGTAAGTTTCTTTCTTGTATATGTATATTCTTAATCAAATTCTGTATATTATATATTTTCCATTTCTTTTATTAAAACTTTATTATCACAAATCATAGTGATATCCCTATTTTTTTATGAATTAGTTCACACATAGGTGTGAATTTCATTCACACACATGGAGGAGTGCTCGTTATTTTTGCAGTTTTAATTTGTTCAATACAATTCTTGTTAGCCATATTCCACCCACCATTGAGAGTATACCATCAATGAAGGGATAACAATTTAATGGGTTGATCATAGGAGGATGAAAAGGTTGTATTGAATGTTATTTTACGAACAAATTGATCTTAATTGGATAATTAATTTAAGACTGATATTCATCAGTTATTTCTACTCTTCATCTTCATTGTGTTTGAGCAAGCTAAATTCAAGTACTAAATGACCATATACCTTGGAGAGATCATGAATTTGGTTCTCCAAGTGTATAGGGGATTATTAATTATGTTTAATAAGAACCAAACCAGAAAATGATGAAGGTAGTGTTATTTTTGAAGAATGGATTCATCAAGAATTAATAAAACCAAAATTGTCTAAAGAAGTAAAATTCATTCAATCCACCCTGAGAATAATCCTAAGATCAACCCATTTTCATTGAATTGAATTCACTTAGGTTTCTTAGTTTTCTTTAAAACCATCCAAAATCAAAACCATATTTGGCCACTTCACAGCCCATCCTCCACCAAATCATAGCATCTCAAGGTTACTTCTTTGGTCCCTCTGGATTCGACCCCTACAAGTACTACATAGACCACTTTTACTAGTAGGGTAAATTTGGGCGCAACCAAGATTCCACATAATTTAAATTTCCATATTTTATCCTACTTAGAATCCTATATCTAAGAAAATAAATTGCCTTTGAATTTTCATTAATAATCCTCCACATGAAATTGAATTGAAAAGACTCATTGAATTCACTGAGATTCATTATGCCAAGCCCACCATAATCAATTGGTTGACATAATTACATCCATGATACAATTACAAGTCTTCTCTGTAGGACACTTCCAATCTAGGAAAGGGTTTTAATATAGGTATTGATGCCCTTAATAATAGAAATCAGTCATTTTTTTATTTTTAAAGAATAAATTTTTTTGAAACAATAACAGCCTTGAAAAGGATAATTCTACCCACCATCGAGAGTGTCTATCCTTTCCAGGATGCCAAATGATTTCTTACCTAACTCGCAATATGAGAAAAATTTAAGACATGAAGTTTTACCTAGAACATAGGAATACCAAGGTAGGTAAAAGGGAAAAAAACTTCTCTAATTCCCATCTCATTGATGATGTCAACTTTTCTAGTTGTAGGGATATTTTTTCAAAAGTATAAAAAAGATTTATTCCAACTAACCTCCTTCCATAATACTTTCTCATAATTAATAAGAGATTCTTTGATGATTTTAATGTATATTTTATCATCTAGAGTGAAGATAATTATTTTAGAAGAATAAATAAAATGAGTGGGAGCATTAAGACCCATATAAGCTCTGATAGATTTAATTTTGTTAACAATGGCCATGTTGAGAAAGAGTCAAATTGAAGAATCTTCAGTAATGGTGAAAATGATGGATAAGATAGGATCACCCTACCCAAAACCTATGGAGAAGTTCAAATATCCCTTAGGATATCCATTTTTGAGGATTGAGATATGTGAAAATCCTAGGAGAGTTCAAACTCATTTGATGAAAATGTCATCAAAGTCAAATTTTCTTAAGACCATGCAAATAAAGCCCTCATCCAAAGCATAAAAGAATTTTTAACTTCAATATTGATAGAAATGTTTCCTTATTTAATAGTTTTCCTGATAAGATTAATTCATTCCAAATAAGTAATAATAAAATCCTGAATATTTATATCTTTTATAAATCCAAACTAGTTTGGAGAAACAATCTTATTGGAAATATAGGAAATCATGTTCACCAAAACTTTCCCAATAATTTTGTAAATAGTATTGACAAGGGAAACTATTATGAAGATATCAATCTAATTCACAATCTTTACCTTGGAAATTAATGTAACGAACTGAGCATTAATTCCCTAAGTTAGACAACTACCCTTGAAAAAATGATTGAAAAGCCTAAAAATATCACAATGAATAATATCCCAATATGTTTGAAAAAAGGAGTCGGGGAACCCATCTAATCCAGGAGATCTACTTGGATTAAGACCAAAAACTGCATATTTGATCTCAAAATCTAGAGGAAGAGCAATAAGGCCTGAATTATCCTCATCTATAACAAGCCTAGGGATAAAATCATTTATAATATCAAGAAAAGTGTGGGACCATCAAAGAGGTTCTTGTAGAAATAGATAACATGGGAAGCTAGATCCTCTCTTTTCTCAATAAACATTCCATTATCATTGGGAATAGATAAAGACCTATTGAGCTTTCATACGCTTTGCAAAGTGTTAAAAAATTGGTATTTTCCCCCCTACTTAGTCCATTTCACATTAAAATCCTCTCTTTGAATACATTATCTGAGAGTCAAAAGAGAAATTAGTTCCTAAATAGTCACATTTTCCTGCTCAAGACCAATGGAAAATTCATAACTAATTTCATTCTCTTAATGGCATGAAGAAAATATTCTAGATAGGCAATATTTTCCTCAAGGTGTCTAAATCTCTCTCGACTCTAAATTTTCAATTTTTTCATAATAAATTTAATATTAAGAAGATAATCCAAGGAATCATTCTAATAGTTTAGTGAATCCCAAGTATCTAGGACCACTTGTTTACACTCAGTATTCAAAATCCAAACATTATTAAATCTGAACAGAAAAGGGGGTTTATTATTTCTGTTGACAAGACTTTTCAAAATTAGATGATAATATGAATTCAGTCTTGAAAAGGTGGAGAAATAAATGGATTCCCAAATATTAAGTTCTACATCATTGAAAAAAAAACTCTATAAAGTTTGTTGGACACCAATTTTTAAGGTTCTTCTTGTACCAAGTATATTTAGAACCTACCAGATTGACTTCATAAAGATTTTTATTTTCAATACATGTCCAGAATTCTCTAGTTTAAGTATAGGAATTGATCATACCTAACCTCTCATCAGGATTAATAATTACATTGAAGTCCCTAAGGACAATCCAAGAGTTAGTTATTTCACTACTTATAGCCTAAATGTTCAACCGTAACTCCCTTATTTCCTAATATTCATAGAAATAATATATAAAAGAGCCGAATTTTTTTCTTCCCATACAACTATAAATAACATTGACCATTTAATCTGTAGAAATGATAGATGAGATCCCATCCAAACTTGAGTGAGCTAAAATCCAAATTCTTTTGATATCATTTCTAGACTGATTAGTGCTTTTCATTTGGTATCCTATCCTATCAAGAGAATAAATATTCTCATAAAAAAATCATATTCAGTTCTGAAAGACCTAGAATTCCATGATTTTTATTATTAATAAAAATCTAAATAAATATAATTGTTTCAGGTTTGGCTAGACCCTGACAATTCCAAAACATAATCCTTATTTAAAATTGCGCTTGGGGATAGGGTCCCCTTTTTTATTCCCACCAGAATGTTTATTTCTTGCTGACTTCCTAATTGTAACTTTTTGCTGCCCATCTTTTCCTAAACTGTCATGTTTATCTTTGCATGGAGTGGCTATGTTGGAACAAATCACTTTTGATTTTTAATCTGTAAAATCACACACAATAGGGAATTGATCCTTTTTAGGTATTCATGGTTATTTTAAAGCATCACATAATTATCAATCTTTATAGACATATGAGTAGAATCTTCCCTTTTATAATTTTTCTCATTTCTATAGGGTATGATTTATCCCATAATATTACTGTCAGCAACAATATCCTTAATAGTGTTGTTGGTAATCATTCAATCTAGATATACTAAACCAATAGGTATATCAACAATTCCATCATGATCAATAATTTTAAATTTTTATTTAGCTTTTGAATCATTTTTATCTTGGTATGGTTCAGATTTGATCACATTTTATGAATGGATCCAATAATTATAAGAATTTAATTTGATATTATCTTCACTAGAGTTAACTAGATTCTCATTTGATGGAGAATTTAGTAGTCCTTCAACATTTCTAGAAGAAAGTAGATAGCCAGATCTATATTGGAACTATCTTGATATAATGAAAACTATAGAATCCCTGAATGAACCTTCAACAAAATTCACTAAATTTCCTTTTAATGTATCATCCATCAAGCCTTCAGAATATGTGAGAATAGAAGTAAGGGTAGATCCAGGCATAAAGCAGGACTCTCCATACTTGTTGAGACCTAAATAATCCTTGATTATGCCTTCAAAAAATTTCATTGAATTCCCTCTTGAAGTATCAAACTTGAGGCCTTCATCATGAGAAAGAACAAAAGGAAGTGGACTCCTAGGTAAAGAATGTGGCTGACTATACTTGGTGAGACCTATATAGTCTATAAATGTGACTTCAATAGATTTCATGGTATTCCCTTTTAAATTATCATTTAGAAGTCTCTCAATATGAATAAGATTAGTAGGAAGGAGACTATGAGGCATAGAGTGAGACTTTCCATAATTTTTGTGACCTTTATGATCATATGGGTATTTTTGTATAGAATCAATCTGAGAAGTAGAGAGCACCTTTTTTTATCAGTGGTTTGAGGGAGATGTTTATCTTATAGAGAGCTAATTAAAATATTGATATCTAAGTAATTTTAAGATAATTTTCTTTATCCATAGTCTCTAGAATTCCATTCTCATCCAGACTACCCTCATTCTGATCATTAAGATTATAAAAATGTGACGAAGCATCATCCTCTTCCTCAATAAGAGAAGCCCAGAATTTTCCACTATTATGATTTGATTCAAAGACATTTGGCTATTTTTCACCCATTTTATAGGGCCAGCCATGCTTTCAAGTTCACTTTTGTCTATCAAAATAGCCTTGCCTTTCTTGTTCCTAGTGACCTCTTTCCATGAACTTGTATTAGATGGATCTTTCACCTATTTTTGAATAATTCTCTAATTGTTGATGGCATGTCCAAAAATCCTGTAATATTCATAAAAGGTTGATACATATTCATATTCAACCTTACCCAATAATTTGAGGTCATTAGCAATAAATTTATTAAATTTGGGAGTGTTATGTCAAATTTTGAATCAACCAATACTCTCACATAAATACCCAACTCCACATTAAGAGTAAGAGTATCAATTTTCAATGGCACACCAATGTAAGAATCAAGGTCATTAAGAATTTTAGGATGTGAAAACACCCAATTTAAACCATGCAATCTAACACAGATTTGAGCAGTTGAATTCTGTTGATTGAAAGGATTCAAAATTGATGTCCCATTCTGAAATCCTAAAAAATTTAGGTTTTAGATGAATGTTCCCAATATTCTAAAATAAATCAAGATAATTTTTATTTCCCATAATGATATGAAAGAATCCTCTTCCAATCATAATCATCGTCCATTAATTACCGCCCTAGTAGTGCACAATTATTGATTTTAGGTTAGTGTAAGACCATGGTTTATCTCCCTTCTAGTACGTGACATGCCTAAGAATGGAGAATCTACATAAACCGAACCATTGTTGTAAGGAATATAGATTAGAAACAACTAAGAAGCCTTTATCTTCCAATTTCTTTAAAATAAGTGTCCTAGGAATTTCAGCCTTTGAATAATCCACTCCACGAAGCTCTTTCACAAAAGTAATTCCCTTGCTTTTAAAAATACCTAAAGACTCATTATGAATTAGGTTTTCAGAAGGTTTCTTATTTCTTTTTGAATATTTTCAAACCACATACATGAAAGAACACTCTAAATATCAAGTAAATGATTCCCTGATCCAAAATATTAGGTCTAGGAAGAATCATCTTTGAGTTTAAACAAGACGCACAAAGAGTTTTGTAGGAGGAGCTTATTCACCAAGAGAGAGAGATCCATATTTATCACCATCAGAGAATATGAGTATGATTCAACAATTCATGTGGAAAAGGGATTGTAAAGACCATATTTTTAATCCACTCAATTAGGTATCTCATGAATAGAAAAGAGAAATATTGAGAAAGGAAACCTGGAATAAATCACTCTCAAATCTATAAAGAACTGTAGCACCTAGATTCTTACCAATAGATTCTCATCCCACATGATAGTAAATGTAAATTTTTTAAAGAATAATAATAGAAGGGTTGATGTAATAGTGATATTTACTAGTTATAGTTCCTTAATGATCAAAGTCAGTGGAAATACATAATTAGAACACTACTATAAAAGGCACATATACCCACAATTTTGAACCGTGGATATAACCCCCAAAACCATGGGTATAGGCTATACCCATAGTTTTGGGAACCTTTGGGATTTTATCCATTGGTATAGCTTTAAGATATAACCACGGTGTTAAAATTATATACCCATGTTTTCAAAATTGTGGGAATAGGTTTATGCCATTGTGTCATTAACCTTATACCCATGGTTTCAAAACCATGGGTATAGGTTTTAAAAAAATTCATGCCGCAGGTTTCAATCCTTGGACCACTTGTATACAATTTGCATACCAAACCACAACACCACATTGAACTATCAGTATATAAATATATATTTACTTATATATATTTATCTAAAATGTGGCTATAGGTGGAAACCCATAGAAATAAGTGTTCTCGCAGAATTTTGTTTTTCTCCCATGTAAAATTTTTCACCCCCTTAACACGGGAAAACTATACCCATGGTTTTGGAAAATTGTGGGTATAAGAATGAACTATACCCATGGTTTTTTGGAGAACTATGGGTATAGGTCTTTAAGATAACCCTATACCCCTGATTTTTGGAAAACTATGGGTATAGGTTCCCATCCAAAACCTATACCCATGGTTTTTCAAAAACTGTGGGTATAGGGTCATTTTAGAGTAGTGGAAAATGATTATATAATGAAAAAATAAGTACTCTATATGGAAGTATTGTGTCAAAATCTCCTCAGTACAATTTAACTCTATGACTCAGGACTAGTAGTGACATTTAATTAGAAGGAGTGCACCATCAAAGGGAAGACATGTAATTATCTCATGAAAGGTTGTAGGAAAATGGTAATTTATACTAGGTAAATAGTTAATAAAAAACTTGTTTTCAAACAATTGAAGAGGAAAAAAATTGTGGCACTATAGGTTGGGTCACATTAATCAACAGATCAAGGAAAAATTATCCAATATAAAGTTTGTTATCAACATTCCCAATATAATGCACGATTGAGAAAACATATGTGATGTTTTCATATAGGGAAATATGGTCCAAAATTCTTATTTTCTGAGAAAAAAGGGGTATCGAATCTGCTTGATATCATCCACATATATGTGTGTTGTGACACCCATATGTTTTTATGAAATATTTTCTTTAAATAATTTTAATTATTCAAAATATTTTATTGCATGAAATTGTGAGTTCAAACAAACTGCGAGATTCCCTTAATATAAAATGACTATTTTAACCTAGATGTTATGTTAGTGGGAATAAATATAACTAACTTGTGAAAATGTATGGTGAATTCATTGGCTACCACTTATTCATGGAAAAAATATATATAAATCAATTATATATTTGTATTTTTCTTAATAATTTGAGAAAATTACTATTATTAAATTAAATTAATGAAATATATATTTTATCTACTTAATAAAAAAAAATTTATATTCATCCAATAGATATTTTTTTCATAGGTTATGAATAAACCCAATTTGATGAATAAAAAACTATAATTTTCAAAAGGGTAATTTTACAAACTTTTAATGGTGGAGCCTTTTTAAAGTAAAATTTTGATATATTAAAAACTTTTATAGGAAAAAAACTATTATTTTTAATTAGGATATAAAAATTTACTTTGGATGAATTTTTTATATTTTTCTCATAACATTCAAGTTTTGATAAATAGTAAAAATATACTAAATTTTATTTGAAAACAACTTTTTTCATCAAAATAATTTATATGGTTAAATTATAATATTTAATGGTTTTAAAGTATAAATATAATATATTTTTATCATTAATTATAATTTATTTCATTAGAAATAATTTTACATTGAATTCAAATGAAAAAAATATTTTAATCTTTTGCAATGTTTTAACTTTTAAAACTCTTTATCTCTTTCCAACAATGGGATTAATATTAAATTAATTGATGCATATTCTGTGATTTGAATTTTTAAAAATGGATTATATATTTTTAATCATTAATTCTAAATTATTTAAATATTTTATTTTTATTTTTGGGCATTATGAATGGTAACTTCGATAATTTTTATTAATAAGGTAAATGGGTAAATCGTGTAATTAAGGGTAAAAATAATATTATGAAATTACCCTAACACTTTTATTAATATCATTGGATGATTTTGTTTCAACCTAAATCATTCTTGGTTCAAAATGGTGTCCTTTGGAAACCACTTGGATGAGATTAGGACATTTAATTTATTTTATTTAAAGAAAAAATAAATATGTCTTACTCAAATTTTAATAATTATATTATTTTTAAAATAAGGTTATATAGAAGATAAATTTGATTATAAGTAATTATTTTAAAGATAATTTCTTGTTTTTTTATCATGATAATTTATTTGTAATTTGTATGAAATAAATAATTACCTTAAATACTTATACTTTAATGATGTAGAAATTATTTAATTGATGAGAAATCAATATAATAATAATAATTATAATTATAATAACGATTAAAATACCCAAACACTTGACCAAATATTATTTTATATGTAGGTATCAACTATAACCATCAAAGGTTCGAGTTATTGACCATTTTAATCCTTATATAAGAGATTATGACACTTATAATATTTTACTTAGAGTGATGTTAATGTTGTCACATTCATGTTTTAATTAATATAACATTTTTAATGTAGGATTTTACAGAAGATATATTCGATTATAATTATTATTCTGAAATCTATAGGATTTATATTTTTCATAGTATTTTATTTTTAATATTTATTCAACAAATAATTATATTAAATAATTACATAAAATTGTTTTAGTAGTTATTTTATAAAGGAAAATATCAAATAAATGTTATTAAAAATATTAAAATAAATATAACTTGGGATAATTAATATTTCCAATGAATTTTATATATGACCCTGATATCTTAGGAATATAATAAAATAGTTGGTTCTAAGTTAACTTGTTATCTTAATATTTTTAAAAATCAATGAATTGAATAGTTTCAAAATTGACACTATTTTTTGTTTATCAAACTAATGTTTTATTAAATTATTTAAAAGTCATAATTTTTTTTAAAAAATATATAATAATTATTATATGGTCTAAATTATCTAAAATATTTATTTATGGTCTAATTTACATCAAATAAATAAATATTTCACCCTTTTAATATTGAATTATTTTTTACCCTAGTTAAAAATTAAAATGAATAATTATGTGTTAATTAAAATGATAAGGCTTAAATTGATAGAAATACATGTAAAATTTTTTTTATGGTATGAAAACTCTATCTCATTTCATATTCTAAATTTTTACATGTTTTATGTTTTTTATGGGGTTTTATTTTGTTATAAATTAATATTTTTTGAGATCCCAAAAATGCTCCTCGCCTAAATTATAAAACAATAACCTCCACCATCACCTATCCACTTCACATTAAGACTTAAATCTCTGTAATACCCTTCCCATTTCACTTATAAAATTCCCTAGTTACATTCTATAGGTTCTGGTCTTCTCCAAATACGAACTCTAGTTCCCTTAAGAGAAGATTAAAAGGGGGCACGTCGAAGAAGAGGTAATCTCCTCTACCGATTCTTTCAAAATTATTTCTTATTCTAATTCCTCTTAATGAGTTTTTTAATTAAAAATTAATAACTCCATTATCAATTATATACTTATATGTTATTTTTATTATGAAACAATCATATTCCATCTTCTATTAACCCTATGAAAAAATGAAATCACCATGTGTGCGTACGTACGTCATACCATCTCCACACTGTGGTGTAATCTATTTTTTCCACACCACCTTACTTGGATGGGTATAATTATGGAAATAATAAATATTTTTAATTATTATAACATTATATTTATTCTTAAATATTATACACCATCCAATTCAATACCATTCAATAATTATGGTAATGATATAGTCACCCGGGCATATGTACGACATACCGTCTCCACAATGTGACGCGATTCATTCTACTTGATCTTCATTAAAGAATAATTATATAAATGAAATAAATAAATATGATATATATTATACTAATATAATTATATTAATTATATAACTATAACCTTATAATAGGAATAAGAACTTATCTGACAAAACATGCATAATAAAATAAAGAAGTTATCACCCAATGGAGAGGAATAATGTTACTAACAAACAAATGATAATATGATCATATATGATATCATAAAAATAAATATGATTCTGAAATAAGTAAATGACATTATTTAAATCATTATATAGGACGTTCAAATATATACAAATGAAATCATACTTAAGGTAAGGGATAATTTTACAATCTCAATATTATCCGAGATTTATTTATACGTAAGTATTTACTAGGGTATATTTATCATCCCTGTACATGTTTCATAATTATGTATTCCAAAGTATTATTTATATTATTATAAAAAAAATTAGAGTAAATTTTATCCATTGGTGAATTTTTATTAAATGGTATGAAATAAATCTTTTGTCGTTTTCGATACGAGGTAATTTTTGACTTTTTCGGCAAAAGTATGAGGAGAATGTTTTTTTCTTAATTATATGAAATTAATGGATTTTTATGTTTTCATAACTCCTTATTTACCTAAATATTAATTTACACAATTTCAAGTTTATTTTCAAATAAATTATTTTCTCTTAAAATTTAATGGTATTTTGAGAAGATAGAACATTTTTTAAGAAGAAAGGTTATTTTCCTCAAGAATTAATTTCAAGTGTTATATCAAAATTATTTTCCATTTAAAATGGAATTATTTAATAAGGTTATGTTTCAAGTATAATATCCTTATTGTTACAATGGTTTGATTGTGTTTATTATGGAATGATATTTATGAAATCCATTTGTTTTACATGGATTATGTTATGGTGTTTAAAAAAATCCATTTTATTCCATGGGTTATGATGAATGATTTGTGTTATTATAGAACACGTAAGAATTATTTCATTATGAGATGGGTGGTACCTATATCTCCCTCCAATTAATTGGGTAAATATTTATATCTCATGATATATACATGTATAGAATGTGAAATGATCTTAGTTCAGTAGTATAGGGCTGTAACAAGGAGTGATCTCGGTTCAGTAATAGACTTTGTCCATTATGATAGTCTTGGAAATGAGAATTGACAAATATTAAATGATTTTCTATAATTTTGTGTATGCCAAAAAAATTAATGTCTTATATTATGACTTTTGGTATTATGTTCATTGATTCTTATGAACTTTTATGATTTATCTCATGGCATGATATCACAATATTTTATACATAGGATAATATTTTTAAATGTTATGTTCTTATGTATTATGATTATGATATGATTAATATCTCCATTTCTTACCCTTACTGATCATTTGAGATCACCCTATTGTATGTTTATTTCCCCCCAGTTATAAAGAAGGGTATTAAATAAGATATGTAAAAAACGTTTTTAGTTATGATGAAATAAGTGGGAGACAATGAAGATGTATTATGAACCAGTTTTTTTTATGTTTCCTAATTTCTAAAAACATTATACCTATATGGTCTTATCATAAATTTTTTATATTTTTAATGAATATTATTCAATTTTGAATTAATATTAATGTATGTAAAGTATGGATCTTTATATTTTGTATCATTGGAAAGGTATAGTTAACCATTGAAACTAGGATGAGAAAACCTTAGTAATAACCCAAAGGATTTGTCGAAGTATAGGTTACAATCCTAGTTTTTTATAAATGATCATGAATAACCTAGGATAAAACCTAAAATACCCTAAATTAAATTTTATTCTCTGTTATTTGGTTTTGCCATTATGGTTAGTGTTTCTCATACTATGCTTCTTGGTTTTAGTTAATGGTCAGACCTGGAGGAACCACATTAATGCTGAATGCGATGGACAATACAATGATTATCCTCCTAAGCAACTAAATTTTATAGGAGATGGAATTAAAAACATTATCACTATGATAACACAACTTTTTCAAGCTATAAATCATGTAGGGATTCCAAACGAACAAAGGAGGGAAGAACATTCTGTTGATTTCTTCATAAGGAAGCATCCACCTTCTTTCAGTTGGTCTTCTAATCCATTAGTGGTTGAATAATGGATCGGTAGCACTAAAAAGATATTTTTAGTTCTCCAATGTTTAGAACTTGATAAATTCATCTTAGCAGTCTATCATTTGGATTGTGAATCTGACAAATGGTGGAACCTTATCAATAATATGAGGCAAAGAGATGAAGTTGAATCCATGGAATGGGATGAGTTCAAGAAATTATTTTTCAATAAGTAATTTCCTCATATTCTTAAAAAAATATGGAGAAGTTTTTCCTTGAAATTAAGAAAAAAATGATGAATATATTGGTACCTATGAAGAAAATTTTACCAGACTTGAATGGTATGCTTCTGGAATTATTATCCAAACTGAGAGTAAAATTAATTGATTCTTTAGTGGCTCAAAACTATATATCTGAAGGTTATTATCCATAAGGGACTTCAATAGCTACAAGGAAATCATTCAATGTGCTCTCAAGGTTGAGATAGAGATTGGAGTAACCCATCAGTCCTATGGGTTCTATAAGAAGATAAAAATGGAATTCAAGGGAAAAACTGAAGACCACACATAAAAGAAAAGTGTTTTCCCTTATGCTCAAAGTGTGGAAGGAAACATGGAGGAAAATGACTTAAAGGGATAGAAAATTTTTTAAGTGTGGAAAAGAAGTTCATCAAGCAGTTTAATGCCTAAGTGATGGGAAACATATTTCTAATGATCTGAATAAAGAAAAGGCTACATAGAATGCACCTCAAGCACTTCAATGTTACAAGTGTGAGGAAATGTTGAATTTTTCTAATAAATGCCCTAACCCAAGGGTTATTGATGATGATTGATGTCGAAAAACTCTTAAGTATAAGGAAAAATTAAAGTCACATTCCATCACTATCGGATATGTGGCGTAAGATAATGAAGTGGTGAAAGGAACACTTATCATACACTCTAAATTAGAAAATGTTTTATTTGATTCTAGATCCACACACTCTTTTATTTCTGAATAATTTTCTAATGGTATCATTGTATTAATAGAACAATTAAATATTGAGTTGGCTATGAAAACACCTAATGGAAAAACGATCACATCAAATGTTTATAATTCTTCCCCATTTGAAGTTTGTAAGAAATTACTTCTTACAAATCTTTTGATCCTTTCTATAGTGGAATATTATGTGATTATCGGAATGTATTTTCTTTCTCTATATAGATCTCATATCAATTACTAAGGGAAGTCACATTTCATATTCTAGATCAATCTATTATCATCCTTCGATGAAAGGATGAGTATGACCTTCCGATGAAAATTTATTCCATTTTATGGGTCTTGATTCCTATAAATGAAGGTTATATATATCAAATGGTTGGGGAGAAAATCAAAATTAAGAATACACCCATTGTACGGGAGTTTGATTATCTCTTTCTGGAAGAATTTCTAGGTATTCCACCAAATCGTTAGGTTGAGTTTTCAATAAAACTAATATTGGGTGCTATGCCTATTTCAAAGACACCTTATAAAATGGACCCGATTGAGTTTTAGGAACTGAAGAGGCAACTCCAAGAGAATATTTAAAAGGGATTCATATACCCTAGTGTGTCACCTTAGGGTGCACCTGTTCTTTTTTAAGAATAAATACAAATCAATGAGACTCTTCCTTGATTATCAAGAACTTAACAATATCACCATAAATAAAAAATATCATATTCCTCTCATTGATGGATTATTCAACCAACTACACAGAGGTAAATACTTTTCCAAGATTAATCCTTTTACAAGATGTCATTAATTATGGTTCAATAAAGAGGATATACGAAAGATGTCATTTTGTACAAGGTATGGACACTATGAATTTATAGAGATTCCTTTTGGTCTTACTAATTCCCCCTCTATAATTATGGATCTAATTAATAGAGTATTTAGAGACTATATTGATTAGTTTTTAGTAGTCATTATTGACGATATTCTTTTCTATTCGAAGAGAACGGAATAACATGAATATCACTTAATAATTATACTAAAGACCCTGAGAAAGGATAAGATTTATGAAAAATTTACCAAGTGTGGATTTTGGCTTCAAAAAGATTCATTTTTGGGTCACATAATCTAAAGAGAGGTGATATATGTGGATCCAACAAAAATAGAAGTTATTGAAAGTTGGACAAGACCAACAAGGGTAATTGAGATCTGAAGTTTTCTTGGTTTGGATTGATATTATCAATTTTTTGGGAAATATTTTTCAAGATTATATAATCCACTCACCAAGTTGACTCGGAAAGGAGTTATGTTTGTATGGATTAAGGAATGTGAAAATAATTTCAAAGAGCTAAAAATAAGGTTAGTTGGTTCACTTATGCTCATACTGCCTTGTAGTGGAGAAAGGTTTGTTATCTATAGTGATGTATCCAAGAAGGGGTTGGGTTGTGTTCTCATGAAAAATGATATGGTGATAGCTTATGCCTCATGACAATTTAAAACCAATGAGAAAAATTACCCAACAAGTTATTTGGAGTTAGTTACGGTAATATTTTCACTAAATATATGGAGGCATTATATTTATAGTTAAAGGTTTGATATTTATACAGATCATAAAAGTTTAAATTATATTTTCACACAAAAGGAGCTGAATATGCGCCAAAGAATTTGGTTAGAGTTGATTAAATATTAAAACTTCTCAATACATTACCACCCTAGGAAAGTGAATAAGGTGGAAGATTCTTTGAGTTGAAATGATCATGCTAACCTATCCATGATGAGGATCACAAAAGATCCAATATTTATATATTTTTGAAGGATGGATCTTGAAATTTTAAAGGAAGGGGAGAAATATTATTTTTCTCAAATTAATGTTCAACAATTTATACAAGTGAAGATTAATGAGGTGCAGAAGGAAGATATAGAGATACAAAATAAGGTGAGAAGTGTTCCTGATTTCAACCTTGATTTTGATGGAATAATAATATTCATGAATCGAGTTTGTATTCCTCCTATACCAGAATTAAAGAAGGATCTATTGGATGATGCTCATTGTTCTCCATTCTATATTCACCCTAAAAGAAAAAAAGATGTACATAGACCTAAAAGAGTATTTCTAGTGGGATGGCATGAAAATGGTTATTTCTGAATATGTCTCTCAGTACTTGGATTGTTAGTAAGTTAAGGATGAGAGAGTGAATTCTAAGGGGATGCTACAACCATTACCCATACTAGAATGGAAATAGGAAAACATCACTACATACATTGCCATCGAACTTCCCAAAACATATAAAGGCCATGATGTTATATGGGTTATAGTTGATCACCTTACAAATTCGACACACTTCATTTCTATTAGAGATGATTTGTCTCTTGATCAACTTGCTAGGATATATGTAAAGGAAGTAGTAAGATTTCATATAGTAACATTTTCCATTATATCTGATCGGGATCTAAGGTTATCTCGAAGTTCTTACAAAGTCTTTAGAAATCTCTGGATATGGAGTTAAGTTTCAACACTACTTATTATCCTCAGACATACAGTCAGTCTAAGAGGACTATTCAAAGTCTATAAGACATGTTGAAATATTTCTCTATAGATTTCAAAGGTGTTTGAGATCAACACCAGTCTTTGGTTGAATTTTCTTACAACAATAGATTTCACTATAATATTCAAATGGCTACTTATGAATCCCTCTATTGAAATAATTATAGAAATCCAATTTTCTAGGATGAATTTGGGGAAATAAATCTATTAGGAACGGATTTTTTTGATGAAATAGAAGAAAAAGTCAGATCTATTCAACAACACATAGGAACAGCTCAGAGTCGACAAAAAAGTTATACTGAGAACTGAAGAAAATTTCTTGAGTTTGAAGTGGGTGACAAGGTGTTTTTACTAATATCTCCCTGTAATAGAGTAATGAGATTTGGAAATAAGGGGAATATGAGCCCTAGGTATATCAATCGTTTTGAAATTATGGATCGTGTTGGGAAGGTAGCTTACTGATTGGATCTTCCATAGAACCTATCTCAATTTCATGATGTGTTCTATGTATGTATCCTGAGAAATTAAATACCTAATTCTTCATATGTACTAAACTCAGAAGTTGTACCACTTGATCAAGATCTTTCTTATAAAGAAAAATCGATAGAGATTCTAGATCATAGAGAAATTTTTCTACAAAAAAAGACCACTTTTGGTTAAAGTTTTATGGAAGAACCACCAATTTGAGAAAGAAATGTGGGAACTTAAGGATGTGATGAGGTATAAGTATCATTTTTTTGTTTCAAAATTATGAATTTTAAGGGTGAAATTCATTTTAAGGGGGTAGAATGTAACAACTGGATGTTTTTATGAAATATTTTCTTTAAATAATTTTAATTCTTAAATAGATTTCATTTCACACAATCGTGAGTTGAAATTAACCACGAAATTCCCTTAGTATAAAATTGCCATTTGAACCTAGCTATTAGGTTAGTGGTAATAAATATAACTAAATTATGAAAATGTATGATGAATTCATTGGCTACCAATTATTTATGAAAAAATATATATAAATGAGTTATATATTTGTATTTTTTTAATTAATTGAGTGAATAAATATTAGTAAATTAAATTAATGAAATATATATTTTATCTACTTACTAAAATATTTTTTTATATTCATCCAATATATTTTTTTTTCATAGGGTTTGAATAAACCCTATTTGATGTACAAAAATCTAAATTTTTCAAAAGGGTAATTTTTTCACCTTTTAATGGAGAACCCTTTTTAAAGTAAACTTTTGAAACATTAATAATTTTTATATGAAAACATTAAAATATTCTTTTTAACCAGATTATAAAAGTTTACTTTGGATTAATTTTGTATATTTTTCTCATAACTTTCATATTTTGATGAATAGTAAAAATATACTAACTTTTAATTGAAAAAAACTTTTTTCACCAAAATAATTTATATGGTTAAATTATAATATTGAATGGTTTTAAATTATAAATATAATATTTTTTATCATTCAATATAATTTATGTCATTATCATTAATTTTACATTGAATTCAGATGCAAAAACATTTCAATCTTTTGCAATGTTTTAACTTTTAAAACTCATTCTCTCTTTCTAAGAATATGATTAATTTTAATTTAATTACTGAATATTAGGTGATTTTAATTTTGAAAAATAGATTCCATATTTGGAATCAGTAATTCCAAATTATTTAAATAGCATACTTTTATTTTTGGGAGTTTGGAATAGTAACTTTGGTGATTTTTATTAATACAGTAAATGGGTAAATCAGGTAATTTAGGGTAAACATAATATTATGAAATTAACCTAACACTTATATTAATATAATTTGATGAGTTTTTTGACCTAAATCATCCTTGGTCCTAAATGGTGTCCTTTTAAAGACACTTGGATGAGATTAGGTCGTTTAATTTATTTTATTTAAAGAAAAATTAAATACGCCTTAATCAAATTTTAATAATTATATCACTTTAAAAATATGGTTATATAGAAGATAAATTATATAATAAATACAAATTATAAAGCTAAAATGTTTTTATTTATCAAGATAGTTTATTTTTAGTTTTTAGGAAATACATAATTACCTTAACTACATATACTTTAAGGATGCATAATTTGTTTAGTTGATGAGAAATCAATACAATAATTATTATTAAAGTTATAATAACCCTTAAAATACACAAAAAGTTCACCAAATATTTTTAGTAGAGTATATCTCGACCATAAACATTCAAGTGTTTATTTATTTACTATTTGGATCCTTATATAAGAGATTATGACACTTATAATATTTTATTTAAAGTGATGTTAAAGTTGTCAAATTCAAGTTTTAATTAACATAACATTTTTAATGTAGTATTTTACAGAAGTTATATTAGATTATAATTCTTATTATGAAATATAATGGATTTATCTTTATCATAGTATTTTATTTTAAATTTTTTATTCAAAAAATAATCATATTTAGTAATTATACAAAACAATTGTAGTGGTTATTTTATTAAGGGAAATATCAAATAAATGTTATTAAAAATATTAAAATAAATATAATTTAGGAAAATTAATATGTAAAATTAATTTTTTAGATTATATTAACCTATTAGTAATATAATGAAATATTTTATTCAAAGTTAATATGTTATCTCAATATTTTTAAAAATCATTGAATTGAATAGTGTCAAAATTGACACAATTGTTTATTTATCAAAATAATGTTTTATTAAATTATTTAAATGTCATAATTTTTAAATATATATATATATATATATTAATTATTATATAGTCTAAAATGATCTAAGTTATTTATTTTTGGTCCAATTGACACCAAACAAGTAAAATTTTCACCCTTTTAATATTGAAATATTTGTTACCCTAGATAAAAAAATTAAAATGAATAATTAAGTGTTAATTAAAATGAAAAGGTTTAAATAGATAGAAATACATGTCTAAATTTTATTTTATTTATTATATTATCACCCTATATCGTCTCATATTTTAAATTTGGAAATTTTTGTGGTTTTTGGATGCGTTTTGATTTTATTATAAATTAATATTTTTGGAGATCCCAAAAGTGCCTCTCACCTCAATTATAAAAGGGAACCTCCTACCTCACCTCTACACTTCACTTTGAGCCTTAAATATCTGCCATACCCCACCAATTTCCCTTATCAACTTTCCTAGTTATATTCTAGAGATTCTGGTCTTCTCCAAATACCGACTCTAGTTCCCTTAAGAGGAGATTTAGAGGGGGCACGTCGAAAAAGAGGTAATCTCCTTTACAGACACATTCAAACTTGTTTCTTATTCTACTTCCAATTAATGATTTGTTTTATTATAAAATAATAACTCCAGTATCGCTTATATACTAAGATTTTATTATGATTATGAAACAACCATATTTCATCTTTTATTCATCCTATGAAAAAATGAAAACACCACGTGTGTGTACGTACGACTTACTGTCTCCACGACATGGTGTAATCTATTTTTTCACCACCACCTTAATTGTATAGGTATAATTATATAAATAATAAATATTTATGATTATTATAACATGATATTTATTATGAAATATTATACACCACCCACTTAAATACCATTCACCAATTATGAGAATGATATCATCGCTCATGCGTGCGTACGACCTACCGTCTCCACGATGCGATGAAATTCATTATGCATGATCTTTTGTAAAGAATGATTATATAAATGTTATGAATAAATATGATATATATTATACTAATATCATTCTTTAAATGATATAACTATAACATAATAATAGTAACAAGAACTTATCTGACGAAACATGCGTAAGAAAATAAAGAAGTTAACACATGATGGATGGGTAATAATGTTTCTAATAAACAGATGATAATACGATCATATATGATATCAAAAAAATGAATATTATTATGAAATAAGAAAATTATATTATTTAAGTCATTATATAGGAGGTTTAGATACATACAAAGGAATTCAGAC
Source organism: Viscum album (assembly GCA_963277665.1). NCBI lineage: Eukaryota > Viridiplantae > Streptophyta > Magnoliopsida > Santalales > Viscaceae > Viscum > Viscum album. The sequence goes on from OY728131.1 coordinate 361,335,001, forward strand.
CTAAGGTAAGGGATAATTTCACAATCTCATTATTATCTAAGATTGTTTATACGTAAATATTTATTGTGGTATATTTATCATTCATGTCCATGTTTCCTAATTATATATTCCAAAATATTCTTTCTATTATTATTTAATCTTTTTAGATTCAATTTTACCCAAATGTGAATTTTTATTAAGCGGTATGAAATGAATCTATTTTTGTTTTCTATATGAGTTTTTTTTATATTTCTAGAAAAAGTGCGAGGAGAATGTTTTTTTAACTTATACAGAATGAAGGTATTTTTAAATTTTCATAAAACTTTATTTCCATGAAGATTTATTTACACAATTTCAAGTTTATTTTAAAATAAATTCTTATCTTTTAAAATTTCATGGAATTTAAAGAAAATAAAACATTTTTGAATAAGAAAGGATATTTTCCTCAAGAATTAATTTCAAGTATTATATCAAAATTATTTTCCATATAAGATGGAATTATTTAATAAAGTTATGTTTCAAGTATAAAATCCTTATTGTTCATATGGTTTTATTGGGTTTATGATGGAATGATATTTTTGAAATCCATTTATTTTACCTGGATTATGTTATAGTGTTTAAAGAAACCCATTTTATTCCTTGGGATATGATGAATGAATTATGTTATTGTGGAACACGTAAGAATGATTTCATTATGAGATGGGTGGGACCTATATCTCCCTCTAATGCATTGGGTAAATAATATATCTCATGAGATAGACATGGTTGGAATAGGAAATGGTCTTGGTTTAGCAGTACAAGGCTAGAACGGGGAGTGAACTTGGTTTAGTAATGGAATTTGTTCTCTATGATGGTCTTGGTAATGAGACTTGAAAATATGAAATGATTTTCTATGCTTGTGTGTATACCAAAAAAATTCATGACTTATATTATGACTTTTCGGACTACGTTGATTGATTCTTGTAAATTTTTACGATTTATCTCATGGAATAATATCACAATCTTTCATATGAAGGATAATATTTTCAAATGTTATGTTCTTATGTATTATGATTGTGATATGATTTATATCTCCCCTTTTTACTCTTACTGAGCATTTTAGCTCACCCTTTCATATTTTTCTTTTCCCCATGTCATGAAGAAGGGTATTAAATAAGATATGTCAAAAGGGGTCTATTTATGATGAAAGAAGTAGGAGATAATGAAGATGTATTATGAACTAGTTGTTTGTGTTTCCTAGTTTCTAAAGACACTATACCTATATGGTCCTATCATGGCTTTGTTATATTTTATAATTAATATTCTTGAATTTTTAAGTAATATCAATGTATGTAAATTATGGGTTGTTATATGTGTAGTTTAATAAATGTGGCTAGAACATATGGAGATAGGTAAGTAATGAATTTTATTGATTATTATATTATAATTTCATGTGTGATGTTTATGTAGCGCAAATGGAAATTGATTGATAGTATAAAGAGATATCTCCAAAGAGTTGAGAATAAAACTGGCTTCATAATCAAGATATTATGATCTAACAATGGAACTGAATTCATATCTATTTAATTTGAAAATTACCTCAAAAAACATGGTATAAAGCATGAGGTGTCTTTAGTGATAACACATCAAAAAAAGGGGTTTTTGAATGCAAAAAATGATTGGTGAATAATATGGACAAAACTATGCTGATTGAGAGTTGTGTTTCTTATCATTACTATAATAAGGTTGTTCAAGTTTCAATGTTCAATAAAAATAGAGTGGGGCTATTTATAAGAGAGTAAATGACACCATACAAGATATGTCATGAAATAAATACCTCACCAAAGTGTATTACTATTTTTGGAAGTAAATGTTTCATCAGAAATAATGAAGTGAATCATGGTAAGTATGGTGATGCTCCAAATTATGGAATATTCCTTGGATACTCAATGAAGATTAAATCATAAAAATTTTATAATAAACATATTATAAATATTTTTGAAATTAATTATATCAATATCATTGAGTATAAAACTATGAATAACTCGAGGTGATCATATGTTGATATGATCGAATATAAAGAAGAAAGTTTAAGAGGGAAATATTCAAATATAGAAATTGTGGAAGGATTGACCAACATTCAAGTATATCAAAATAATGATGTTTTAGAAGTTGAATTAGAAGAGTAAACCATTGTTTTAAGGAACTCTATTATAACCTCATAGGAGAAATAGAAGAGAATAATTTGATAAATTCAACATCATTGATGATTGGACCACACCTACACAGACTATGAGAATGAGGAATGAAAAATATACTATTCTTGTATCAATTGTGGAACTAACCTTATTTGAATAATTAGTGAAGGATGAATCATGGGTTAAGTCTATGAATGAATAACTTGATCAGATTAATAAAAACAAGACTTTAGATATTTTCAAGAGACCAAAAAATAACAATTTGATTAGAATAAAGTGGATATTCAAAAAAATTGATAATATGGGGAATGTGATTAGAAACAAGGCATTCTTGGTGTGTAAAGGATATTCACAAATTGAAGGAATCAATGTTAAATAAACATTTACTCTAGCAGCTCGACTGGAGTTGATTACAATTTTCATGGCTATGGAAATTCAAATAGGGTACATATTTTATCAAATAGATGCCAAAAGGCATTATTAAATGGTGTTATTGAAGAAGAAGTATACATTGAACAGCCATTGGGATTTATGATTGGAAATGATGAAAAAAATGTTTATAGATTAAATAATGTTATAAAAGTCACCATGATCATGGTATGCTCGACTATATACCTATCTGAAAAAGACACAATTTAAAAGAGGAGTTGTAAATTATAATCTCTTTGTGAAGAATTCTAAATTAGAAAAATATATGGTGCTTGAATATGTGGATGATGTTATATTTGGTATAATCAGGTATAGATCAATGAAATAATTTTCTAATCACATGAAATTGGAATTTGAAATGTCCATGATGGGTGAACTCACATTCTTTTTAGGGAACCCTGTGATTCAAAAGAAGAACAACACCTTCATTTCTTGGGAAAAGTATGAAATAGAGCTTATGAAGAAATTAAATATACATGAATACAAACCAATTTTGGCTCCGATTATGGTTTGGACAAGATTTATAAATCATGAGGATGGAAAATTTGCGGATCCCACATTATTGGAATCTTGTTATTCTTGATCACAATACATCCAGATATCATCTTTGCAACATGTTTAGCAGATTGCTTCCAAATTAATCTAAAGGATGATTATTTTGGATCTGTTAAAAGAATCATGAGATATATTTAAGTTACTCTCAACTTTTTCTTATACTCTACATTAGTAAGAGATAGTGAATTATCAATATTTTCTAATTTTTATTGGGCTAGAGATTTGGTGGATCAAAAGTATACAAGTGGGGGTGCATTCTTTATTAAAAACAAATGTGTGGTCTGATTGGGAAATAAAAAAACTTAATCTTAGTGAAGCTGAAGCAGAATATATCTATGTGAAAAAGGAATTCACTCAGCTATTGTGGATGAATCATCAACTTACTTATATTGGCGATGAGGTGAAACAGATGATAGTGATTCACTATGAAAACAAGTTCATGATCAATCTTACAAAAAATCAGGTTCAACACTCTCATAACAAACATATTGATATTAGATATCACTTAATCAAAGAAAAATTTGAACAAAGTTTGATAAAAATGGATCATGTTGGAACTAATGATAAATTGGTTCACATCTTGACTAAGACTTTGGAAGCACCAATGTTCGAGAAACAGTATTTGAACCTCAGTGTTCAGCCACCTCCCATAACATGAGGAGGTTACATATTATCCTCTCTACCCATTTTTTTAAATTTTTTAATAATTTTGTGGATGTGATGTCCATATATAGTGGAGATATGATCTAGGGGTGTTTATTTTATATACAAAGTTCCCAATTTAATTTATTTTTGTTTGCTGTAAAAGGGGTAGATAAGTGAAATTCAATGAAGTGTAGCTTTGCAGGATTGGTCTGTGGTCTCTTGAGGCATGAAATTGTCTTTTTACACTCTTGTTTTCTAAACTAATATTTGATAACATATACTTAGAGTAATTTATGAGTTATTTCACACCTATTAGGTTTAGGTTTTTTTTAAAGGCTAGTGATTTATTGAATTTATCTGTAGATTTCCAAAAAACCCCAAGGGGATATTATTGGAACCAAGGTTTTTCATAGTTGGAAATGAATTATTTTTTGTTTGTTTTTAATCTACATTGGTTTGATCAAGGAGTGATAAATCTAATTGATCTTATGGTTTATGTGGATTCAGTGTTGAAGGTGGCATCATTTCCTAGTTTTTCTAAATTTTAAGATCTCAAAATCAGAAAGAAGAAGAATGCTTTTAAAAAGGTGGATTTCAAGGAATGGATCATTAAAATTATTGAAAAGACATGAATTTAATGAATGTTGATGTTTTATGAAGATGTGTATAATCTCAAAATAATCTAGTGTCATGAATTTTTTTAGGTTTTTAAAAGATGTTTTTCGAAAAATGGATGAGGCACGGTGGAAAGATGGTGATCTATGAAATTATGAGAAGCTTCATGAACAAAATTATTTCACTTAAATGTTATGAAGAAAAGGGGCTTCATAAACATGAATTAATAGGTTTTTAAAAATTTCTTGGTGGGATTGTAATCTTCATGAAGATGTGTTGCCTATAAATAGGTGACTAGACGTCATTTGACACATGATGAGAATTTGTAAAAAGAGTGAAATGCTCTGATTTCACAAAGGTCTTATAAAAGTTAATTCATCATGAATCAGGAACTCTTCATGAGTATAATCATCATGAAAAGAATATTTAAGAACTAATTAACACTTAATAATTTTAAAAAAGTTATTTTCATGAAGAATAAGAGTTTTTTGATAGTTTGGAGTTTCACAAAGGTTAGGAATTTTGTAAAGGTTTGGAGTTCCATGTAGGATAAGAGCTTTATGAATAATGGAAGATTCATTAAAGTGTTTGGTTTCATTAAATTAGAATGATATTTCAAACAAAAAGTAGGTTTCATGAAGGTTAAGATCTTCTTAAGTAGTAGTGTTAAACATATGGTTTGAGTAAACATTGAATTCAAGTGCATCAATTCAATACTAGGGTGCAAGTAGAGTATCATGTTAATTGGGAAAAAATAACTATATTCCCAATATATTGAGGTGACCTTTAAGTTGATAAATTGGGTAAGTATTCACCCAAGGTAGTGAGAAATGAGGAGTTGATGGTAGTGATCTGAGGGAGGAGTGTGTTATCCCTAAAAGTCTTTTAAAGTTAGTGAGAATGGCATTTAGTGACCATTTATGGTATTTTTAAATCCACAATATCTAGTGAATATTAGTGGATTCAGGTATAATCAATAAACTTTAGGTGTATTCTCCTTGGACTGGCCCTTAGTGGTGAACAAAGTAAAATTGTTGTGTTGTGTCTCTATTTATGCATATGGGTGTTTAATATCTTCATGATTCTATCAAATATTTTTAAAAAATTCCTATTAATGTGGGGACAAGACCCATCTCATTAAAATAAAAATTTGTCACCCTAATTCAACCATCCCCTATCAGGGTTTTCTAGGGTCCTATAGTTTAAGTATCTGCTGGGAGAATTATTTGATCTTTATATCTTAAACCTAGTATATTTTCTTCCCATATTGTTATATCTATATATTAAAAAAATTCTTTTCGATTTTACTCTCTTTAAGTTAAATTTCCCATTAACCTATTTTGATATCCTTTTATTTTGGTTTTTTTAGGGAGTTTTGAGTGAAATTTGGAGATTTGTTTAGGCTCTTTGGGATGTACATGATTGGCGCATGATTTTCCCAAATCATGCCCCCAGTGAAAATAGTGCACCCCTTGGATAGTGGGTGATGCACAGTTGGTATATTATTTCCCAAACCATGAACCCACCAAGAGAAAACCATGCACCCCAAATAGTAGGGGTGCACAATTGGTGCACGGATTCCCCTAATCATGTGCACCCCATTCAGCTGACCGTGCATATGACTTTAAATTATTCTGAAAATTAATTTTAAATTCCTGACCCTTCCCCCTGGTTTAATTTTCATGCAACCCCATTTGGCCCTAACATGATTTCCTAGGTTTTGAAGGCTCTCAAGAGAGATTTTGAATCCTCTAAAATCTTTATTGGAAGATCGAAGTGGTGTCGATCTCGATCTATCTCCTCCAACTAAGTGGATCCTCTCTTATGTAGTTTCTCCCAATATCTCTTCCTATCCTACTTAGAGAGTATTAGATAATAATGTTTTTTATATATCTAAACTCTATTTTAATGGATATAATCCCTATCTTTTAAGATCTTGGATCTGGATCTATTTCATAGATCTTCTTCGCCTTCGACTTTCGTCAGCATTCCCTTTGTGGGTGTTTACCGTTTGATTATTTTATTAAAGATTGGTGGTTCCATTTGATATTTTCCATGTAATTAAAACCTTTAATTTCTTGATTTTATTTAAATATATTTAAATTTATTTATAAAACCACTATTCGGAATGATTTGCTTATGAGATCCGAAATGACATCGATTTTTGATACCCACCCCCCAATTCCAATATAATTGGAATTGTGGGGTGAATTTTGAAAATGGTGTAATTGATGAAATTATTTGAGAATAGTTTTGATAAAAATGGATTAAGTTAAAATGATGGAAACTTATGATGGGTTTTGGATTGAAAAGGCATGAAATGATGAAAAACCCAAGTTTTGGTTTTGAAATTAAATTGGCATTTTGAAATTTAAAATTGGGAAATTGAATTATAAATGATGATTGATTTCAAATGATATGATTTTCCCATTTTTTATTGATTTATTGAGAACATGAGTTCCTGGTTAGTTAGTGGGTTATTTGGGATATTCATTATAATATCTTGATCCCCTAGCAATGGATTTATGATGAGAACTCTAACAAATACCTAGTTTGGTATGATTATCCTCGATGGGTTGTTGATGAGTCATATCCATCCTAAGACTGAGGGACATGTTCCCACATGTTTAGATATGATCACTAATTTGAGAATTGTGAGGATTATATATCCATAAACTAAAATACTTCAGGGTAGATGAATATGGAGCTTGTTGAGTATGATTTTGATTATATATTCCATTAATTATGGAGTTATTTCGGTCATGCCAAATTATTTATATAAATTATTTTATTTAAAAATGTGTATTTAATCCATGTTTGAAAATTTTTCCATCTATTGAAAAGAAATCATGTTTCATTTTAAAATTTCCAATGATATGTCATTTCATTCCCTATTTGATTTAAATTTAAAGCATGATTTGGTTTATTATTATGGAATTTATTATAGAACACTTGGTGAGACCCAACTAGTATTTATAGATCACATCATACCTTTTCCTTCAGGTGTTTGTATACTTTATAATTATAGGTCCGAACAATGGAAAAGTTCCACTTTGAGGTGGTGGATGTTCTTGATCCTTTAGGATTGGAGTGATGGAGGTGACTGGTGGAGATGTTATCTACTTGTTACATGAGATTTTTTAGTTTTTCCCCATTAGATTTTGAGTACTTTAATGATGTAATGCTTTGGATTTTGTTATACCTTTTTAGTTTCTAGTACTTATCCCTTTGGATTGTTGAGAATACTTGTAATATTTTGTCTTTTACCATTTTGTGGAAAATTCATTCACACTTTTATCATGTATGATACAAGGTTCTAGTCTCCAACCTGTGGGGATCGAGAATTCTCATTAGGCCAAGTTAGATCTGGCTTGGGTATCAAAGTTCTAGGGTTTCCCAGATGGTTCATGAAAAAGTGGTATTAAAGGTTTAGGTTATGAACCTTTCCTTGATGTCAGTATGCATTTTTGGGATATCTTTTCGAGACTTAGGAGGTTGTTACGAGTGAGTTCTTAACCATCTCTCATCGAAATGAGCCTTAAGCCACTAAGGGTGTTTGGGGAAAGGTATCTTGAGGAATAATCTAATATAATTATAGTATTTTCTATAATTTTGATTTGGTTATGTTTATTTAAAAATCTTGATATATTATCTAATTAGATTGATATTCCCATTTCTCTTATTTGATTTGTTGATCTGTGCAATCTTATGATGTGTTCAATGTTGTATGTTGATGTTGTGTAGCATTATTCCTATAAAAAGATGTTTGAATAGGATCTGAGAGGAAGATATTGGTGAACTATAGTGAGTAGATCCTCCTATGGAAAATAATATTTTTTAGATTATTATGCATATTGTCCAAGCTATGTGATAGGCACCTACACCCATTATCATTCAGGATCGAGCTATAAAACCTCATAGGGATGAATTTTGAAATTGTTCTCAATAGTTCCTTAAACAGAATCCACCACCATTACAAGGCTCTAATGATCCTCAAAAGGCTGAGGATTGGTTGAGAAATATAGATCTTCTATTTGATTTTTTGTAAATTCCTTATTCAATTAAGGTTAAATGTGTCACCTTCAAGATAGATGGACCTAGAAGTAGATGGTGGGATTTAATGGTAATTGTGAATAAGCATAAGGGTTTAGAGTGGAAGTACTTTAGAGTTATTTTCATTGATTATTTCTATTCAGAATCTATAGTGCAATCTATGTCTATAGAGTTTTTAAATATCCATTAGGTTGGATGGACCGTAAAAGAGTATGCGAACCGCTCTACCAAGATTGTGTGGTTTTCACTTGACATTGTATTAAATTAAATGATGAATACATGGTATTTAAAGATGGGTCTTCAATATAATATCCATTCTTAGGTCTTCTTACTGAATCTCTCTTATTATGATGACATGCCGGGTAGGGTATTTATGGTTGATCTTAACCTGACCGATAAGTTAGGGTTGATGAGAGTTCCTTTTTCTCCCAGTGGTGATTATATGAGTTCATTTAAAGGAAAGAGGAATAATAATGAGTATCATGGTGGATCTCAATAGTAGAGGTCTTATAGACCTCCTATAATTCCTGGAAGAGGCCCTTTGAGTTGCTTCTAGTGTGGAAAGGTTGAGCATTCCAAATGGGTTTACAGTGAGGAGCCCAAGATCTGCAATTTCTAGGATGATCAGGTCACTTATCAAAATTATATTATATCTTCTCTAACCAAAATATTTGAACATGATCATCATCACCTAAAATTACTATGGTGAAATTAGATGCTTCACGAACAAAGGGTTTCCAACCACTGGCATCTGAAATGAAGTTTTTTCATGCAGTGCAAGAGTCTCCAGAGGAAGTTGATCAATTTACAGTAACCATGAGAGGACCCATCACTATAGATTAATCTTTAGTGAATACTTTATTTGATATTGGTGTATCTAACTCATTTATATTTAATCATGTTGTTGACCTACTAAATCTTTTTATGAATCTCTTTTCTTATGTGATGAATATTACTACATCCCTTGGAATAAAGAGAGAACAATGTATCTATTGTCTAATTTCTTTTGTCTATTTATCATATTTTGATCTTACTTATAATTTTATAGTTCTGGACATATAACCTCTCAATTTTATTTTCAGTATGGATTGTCTCATTGCTAATAAGTCCTAAATTGAATTCTATCTTTGATGGGTCTCATTTATTGTTCCCAATGGTGTGTGTCATGTTTTTATGGAGAGTGTGACCTAAGGTTGAGTATATACAAACCTTCTTATATATATTTGGGTAAAGTAATATCTTCGTTTTATTTTGATCTAGCATGGGAATTATTTAATGATAATCTCCCTCCAGTTATCTTTAAGTTTCCCGATGTATTTTCTTTTGATTTCTTTAGTTTTCCATTGATAAGAAATGTAGAATTTTCTATTAATATTGTTTCTGGTACTCAAAAGGTATCTATTCCATATTACCATAAGGAAATAGATAAATTGAAATATTTGAATACCAAATTGGATGATCTTTTAGGGAAATTCTACATATGGCCGAGTGTGTCACCTTGGGTGGTGCTTGTTCTTTTTGAAAAGGAAGCTGATAGAACACTTCTCTTATGTGTTGATTATCAAAAACTCAACTGAGTTACTATACAGAAAAAAAATACATGGATTGATTATTTTTTTGACCAATTTAAAGGGAAAAAGTGATTCTCAAAGATTGATCTTCGATCTTGTTATCACCAGTTAAGAATAAAAGTATCTGACATTCAGAAAATAGCCTTCTAGAGCAGGTATAACCATTATGAGTATCTTTTCATTCCATTTAATCTATCCAATGATCCTATAGTATTTATAGATTTTATGAAAAAGATCTTCCATTAGCATCTTGATATGTTCTTGGTGGTCTTTATGGATTACATTCTTGTTTACTCTCAATCTGAAGAGTGTCGTGCGAATTATCTAAGAGCAGTTCTGAAAATATTGTGAAATCATTGACTCTATGACAAGCTATCAAAATGTTATTTTTGGACTTGGGAAGTAAATTTCTTGGAATCCATGGTGTCATAACATGGTATCTCATTTGATCTTGAGAAGGTAAAATTTTTTATTCCATGGGAGAAACCAAGTAATGTTTTTGAGATTCAGAGCTTCTTGGGTCTAGCGGGGTAATATCACTAGTTCATAAAGTATTTCTCAAAGTTGGATTCTCTGATAACCACTATCACTTATATGGGAGTAAGGTTTATTTGGGATGAAAATTTCAAATTTATTTTAGTGATAAGAAACATATTTCGGTTTCTATACTAGTTTTAACTCTTCTAGAATCTAGGTAGGGATATGTGTTATTTTAAGACACATTTGGTTCGGGTTTGGTATTTATTCTTATGCAAGGTGACCGTGTGGTATCCTATGTATATTAGAAACTTATTCAACACAAAAATAACTATCCAACCCAATATCTCAAAATCACAACCATGATGTATGCGCTTAAGAGTTGGTGAAACTACCTTTTTGAAGAAAGGTTTACTATGTATTCTGACCATAAGAGCCCGAGTTATATCTTCTCTAAAAAATATCTAATTCTCAACCAAATGAATTGGGTGGAGTACCTATAGTATTTTTATTTCAATATTTTCTATTCCCTCAGAAAGGTGAATATCCTTATTAATGCTATAAGTAGGAATCTTATGACCCAAGCTGTGAAGAAATCATCAGAAGAGTAGGACTTGATGGATATTTTTTCATAGTTGCATTTAGGTGTCTGAGAGGAAGAGGCCTGGGTTGTCTTGGAAAGTGTTCAGATGACCTTCACTCTTCTTGAGATGATTCTTCAAGAATAAAAACTTGATGATGAATTATGTGGCATTAGGGACTCTATTTATGGTGGGAAGACCATTAGATAATGGTCGTTCTCTTCTAAGGGTATCCTGGGTTTTTGAAACCGGTATGTTGTACATTTTTCGGTGAGAAAATATATGATGGGGGATTTCAATAATTCACAGTGGTAATTTAACCCTGGTTCCATAAATGTATTATATAACTTTTAGTGATTAGTTTAGTGTCCTGGTATGACACATAACATTTCCAACTTTGTTTTTCATTGTTATATTTTTTAGAAGGTCAAGGAAGAGAACCAAAGACCTTTGGGTTTTCTTTATCCACTTCCAGTGATGAATTAGAAGTGGGATGAGATATCTATATACTTTTTGTTTGGGTTGTCTCATACCCCTTGGAAAAATAACATGATATTTCTTATAACCATTCAATTGAAAAAATCATCTCACTTATTACCCATTTGAGATACAATTGATGTTGGAGAGTTGGTAAATCTCTATGTGAAATAAATTGTTTCTTGCATGGAGTTCCATCTTTTATAATCTCTAATAGAGATCTATGTTTTACCTATCGTTTTTTATAGAGGCCTTTAGGAGGTGATGGGATCTCAGGTTTTCTTGAGTACGACATACCATATGTAAATAGATCCTAGATAGAGAGAAGTATATAAATTCTTGAGGATATACCACGTGCTTGTGTTTTCAACTTTGGTGGATCTTGGGATGACCACTTAGGACTGGTTGAATTTATTTATAATAATAGTTTCCAATCCACAATCAGAATGAATCATTTTAAGTCCTTGTATGGAAATCTATGTAATGTCTATTTTGTTGGTCAGATATTGAAGAAACTTCCTTGGTTGGACCAAGTTTAATCTAAGATAAAATAGATAAGATTCAGTTGATTATTTAGAGAATGTTAATGGATCAGAGCCGATATAAATCCAATAAAAGTATTCATCATTGAACATTGGATTTTTCTATTAGTGACTAGGTGTTCTTGAGAGTTTCACCTCAGTTGAGTCAATCATGTTTTAGAAGAAAGGGAAATCATTCACCATGGTTTACAGGGCCTTTTGAGGTTATTGAGTAGGTGGGGAAAGTGTATTAAGATTTATAACTTTCACCACATATGAAATCTATACGTGATGTGTTCCATCTCTCACATATTTTAAAGTATATTTCTAACCCATATCATGTTTTAAGCTGGGTGGATCTTGATGTTGAGTCTTATTTATCTGTTACTAAGCATCAAGTTGGGGTTTTTGATTCTAAGATAAAGTTACTTCATTGTATGATGATACCTTTGGTCCATGTTCTATAGTAGCATGGTTCTGATTCTCATGAGACATGGTATTGTAAATCATTAGTGATATTTCAAGGGCATAATATCTTTGATATGAAAACTTCATGATAGACTTTATGGGCATAGAAAGTTTTTATAGTCAGTATGTTTTAATGTCTTGTTACTTGTTTTCAGGTAATACCTGACCATAGTTTGATCTCTTTTTGTTTGGTTATTGTTTCAAGGATATTTGGATGAAATTTGGATATTTTTGGAGTCTTTTTTGGATATTCATGGTTATCACATGGTTTTCCCAAACTGTGCACCCCCCCCCAGTAGAAACTATACACCCCTTGGAAAGTGGTAAATTCATGGTTGGCACACGGTTTCCCAAACCATGTTCCCACCTAGGGGAAACTATGTGCCCCAAATAGTATGGTCACACAGTTAGCGCACAGTTTCCCCCAACCATGTACCCCCCCCCTCTAGTTAACCATTTGTGCAGGTTTAAATTATTCAAAAAATTAATTTTAAAATTCTGAACCCACCAGTTTAAGTGTTGAGTGACCCCATTTGGCCCTAACATGATTTCTTAGGTTTTAACGGCTCATAATAAGTGTTTTTGACTCCTATAAACACTTTACTTGGTGGATCAAAGTGGTTTTGATTTCGATCAATCTCATCTGGGTAAGTGGATCCTCTCCCATGTAGTTTCTTCTTGTCTCTCTTCCTCTCCACCTTAAAGAGTATTAAATAAAAATGTTTTTGATGGATCTAAAATCTATTTTAATGGATATAATCATTATATTTTTATATATTAATTCTAGATCTCATTCATAGATCTTATTTTCCTTTGGTTTTCATTGGAATTCTCATTGTGGGTGTTGATCATCTGATTATGTGTTTAAAGATAGATGGTTCCATTTGAGATTTTATTTTTAATTAAAAACCTGAATTTATTTATTTGTTTGAAATAGCATTAAATTGATTTATAAAACCTTGATTTGGAATTATTTGATTATCAAATCTGAAATAACATGGATTTTGAGAGAGAAAAAACCCCAATCCCAGTGAAATTGGGATTGCGGGGTAAATTTTGAAAATTATGGAATTAATGAAATGATTTGAGGATTTTTTTAGAAAAATGGATTAAATTGAAATAATGAAAACCTATGATTGGATTTAAATTTAAAATGCTTTAAATGATGAAAAACTTGTGTTTTTTTTGAAATTGAATTGGAATATTGAAATTGAAAATTGAGAAATTGAATTGTAAATGGTGATTTTTTTGAAATGAGATGATTTTTCTATTGGTTATTGATTAATTGAATACATAAGAGTCCGGTTAGTTAGTGGGTTATTTTTGACAAGCATGCTAGGATCTTGATCCCCTAGCAATGGATTGATGATAAAAACTCTAAAAAAACCTAGTTCAACATGATTTTCCCTAATAAGTTGTTGATGAGTCCTATCTAGCCTAAGATTGAAGGACATGTGAACACATGTTTAGTCATGATCACACTTTGAGAAGTGTAAGGATTCTATAGCCAGAAACTAACATAATTTAGGGAAGATGACCATGGTTCTTGTTGTGTATGATTTTTATTATATACTCCATTGATTTTAGAACTGTTTTACTCATAAAAAATGATTTATATTAATTATTTTATATAAAAATGTATATTTAAGCCATTTTTGAAATGTTTTCCATCTATTGAGAAGAAAGCATGTTTCTTTAATGTGAAAATGATATATCATGTCATGCCCTATTTTATTTAAATTGAAAGAATGATTTGGTTTATTATTATGGAATATATAACGGAACACTTGGTGAGACCCTAATGGGATTTATAGATCACACCCGACCTTTTCCTTTAGGAATTTATAGACATTATTATGTTGGGTCTGAGAAAACGGAAAGTGCCACTTGGAGGTGGTGGTTGTTCTTGGTCAATTGGTCTTCGAGTGATGGAGGTGACTGGTGGAGATGCAATCCACTTATTACATGAGATGTTTGAGTTTTGTCTTGTTAGATGTTTAGTACTTTTATGACATGCTAATTTAGGGTTTTTATACCTGTTTGGTTTCTAGTACTTCTCCCTTTGAAGTGTTGAGCATACTTACATGTAATATTTTATCTTCTATTGTTTTTTGGGAAATTTGTTCCCTTTTTTATCATGTATGATTCCATTTTCTAGTATCCAAATCATTTGGATTAGGAATTCCCTTCAGACCATTTTAGTGATGACTCGGGTATCAGGGTACTAGGGTGTCTAGGTTTTTTAATGACATTAAGTACTCAGGATCCCAAAACAATGTTTTTAATGAAAATCAACTTTATTTTTATACTTGTTCAAAAATAATTTCTCTTCCATGTCCATTGTTTCTATAAAAAATTCAAGAATGTTTTTAATATTATCCAATGATTTATTAAAGACATTTTTACCCATGTTTAACTTTTTTATAAAATGGTTTGAAGGTAACATTCTTTCCATTTTCCAAATGATGTACTTTTTGAACTTTTTAAAAAAGTGTTAATGTAATGTTTTTTTAAATTATATGGAATGAATGGAATTTACCACCATCATGAACACTCTTTTATTTGAATCTTTCTTTATATGTTTACATGGTTATTTTTAAATAAATTTTTTTATTTAATATTTGGGAAATTTTAAGATTTTTAATAAGTGTTTTCAAAGTGAAAAAGTTTTTTCCCTCAATAAATTGTCAACTAAGAATTTGAAAGTATTTTTATCTATGTCAATATCCTTTCTTAAATATTATACTTTAATAAGTTCATAATCTTATGATATCATCCACTATATTTCTATGGATTTTTTATGATCAGATTGATTGGGGAAAGTATTTTTATTCTATATGTTATTTCTTACAATATGGATAGTTATTGATTTTTAAGGAATGTTGATTAAGGTATGTTGTTTACTATTATGATGAATGATTTATAATTATTAAGTTATGGGTGGGTACCATGATTTCATAGCCCCTTGATGCATTAGTGGGTCTCATGATACACACTATATCAGGTATTTGGGTAAGGCCTTACTCATTTATATAGATATCTTTTCATGAGACCTTGATGGTATTTCTAGATGTATTAGAAAAATTCCTCAATGGTAAATTCAGATGTCTATAATTATGAATTCCATCCTTATAAAATCATTTATTGATGTAAAAGTAATTATTTGAATAATTTTTTATATCTATGGATAAGTTTCAAACTCATGTGATTATTTATATGGAATTATTTTATCATTATATTTTCCTACCATATTATTCATGCCTTATTTAGATTTTGTTGTATGCATTCCCTTACTGAACATATGATCTCACCCATTTGTTATTTTTCCTTTCCCTGTTATTCCTTGAAATGTTTTATGATTGATTTATAGGGATATTGTACAGGGAATAAATATTATTCCAAATAAAATACTATGTCGTATTTTATGTTTTCAAATGTAATGTGGGATTGAAGTATGCATCTAGTTTACCAAGACTACTAAAATATTTAGTACTTTAAGATTTGATTTCTTATATCTAGCTCTAATGTAATAAAGTAACCACAAGATCTGGGCTACCAGAGTCATGGTCTTTATAGACACCTCAAACCTGCACCAACCAATCTATTTCATCATATTTCAGTTCTATCTAAATCACAAATGTTCAAATAAATTTTTTATATGGTTATAACCATATTTATTTTTATAATTATGGATCTAGATGTGTGATATAAATTATATATCAATTTTTATTCCCATGATATTGAGATCTATCTCTTAATTAATGAATATGGACATTTAACTATAATTTAATGTTTATGTTAAAATTAATTAATGCTTGTAAGGCCTTTGATGTCTTGTGCAATCAAGACCCAATATTTTATTTATAATTACATGAATTCCCTCTATCTCAGGGATACCTCCCTACATTGGGAAATAGATGAGGTTGTTGATTGCATCTCAGAAACCCCTCTTAGTTAGCATATCACCTAGGATTTCAAAAATTCTAGGATCCAATGATTGATGTAATCCAAGTTATCATCTTGGATCGGGAGAGTATTCCTTATATATTTCCTTAGGATTATCCCCTTATGAATTAATTCTATTTTCTGACGTCTTGTTTGCCTATGGACCATTAACTAAGAATCTGACATCAGAATAGAATGGGGAATGTCAAAAAGTCATCTAAAATCCATTAGTTACTCGTGGATTGAGTGGTATGCCTTAAAGGCCTAGGATCCTACTGGATTCCTTACTCATTGGATTTCCAAATGATACCTATAATACTACCTTATATTTATTGGATTCATGTATAAGTGATCCTAAGGTTAGGACTTTTACCCACCCCCTCCCCCCATGGGGACTTAGCTTGCTCAAAGACATCACGAGCATTGATCGAAGCATGTATGGTCAAACCCGAGTAGCCATCAAGTCCTAGGTATGAAATTAGTTACTTAATTTATTTATAGTAGATAAATATTATTATTATTATTCAATTTAGTGTTTCATATACACATTTAGTGTTTCTACTATCTTTGTACAAGACTGTGTTGGTGGTTCCCTATTGATTTTTTTAATCACACCATTCTCTGGCCGCCATTTCACTTGGGTGCCCAAGTAGATCTTTCTTTTCTTCATGTATGGGATGGGATGAGGCATGAGGTATTTATTTATAGGGTGGTAAATTTATCTTGTGTGGTATTACGTGACCGAGAAGTTGTATTTTCTTATGCCTTAGTATCTTTATTTTTTATTATTACATTTCCTTTATTAAAAAATCATATATTTATAGCTCCAATTTTAATTTTATCCTATTATTATTTTGTATCATGTTTATTTATTTTCCACTATTTTTATTACTATGATATAAGGTTATAGTCTCTCCATTGTCACACCCACGGACCTTGTTTCTATTCAATAGAATCTAGCATATGGGATGCGCACTTGAGGCCATGTGGTGACCCAACTCGATTATTGTTAATAGTAACATGATTCGGGCATTACAAAGTGGTATCAGTGTATTTAATTTCCTATTATATTAATATTTAGGACATGGTAGATAGGAGTGTTAGGTATGTCTCAAAACTTGTGATGGGTATCAAACAGGTGCATCGATAACACCTATTTCGGTGAGAAGTCCATGTTGTTATGGGATGGGATTTTTGTTCTTACTATTTGATGTTATAGTTTTATATGATTTCACCTTGGGTAACACACTTATTCCTGCTCATGCATCACATTTGGAATGTAGTTTCACACACCATATGAATATTATTTGTGATTTGTATTACTGATGTTGAGTCTGACTATTTAAATCTTCCACAATAGCCTAAATGGTGTTTTCTCATATAGTTTCTTTGTTTCATTCTCCTCAATTGGACTACAATGATTGCATTATATTATGAAAATCTATTTGGACTACACCATAATGCTACTTGGAAATGGTAGTTCCTTCTACATTATAGTTTTATCAACCCTTATCATGTTAGAATAGGTACTGAGTGTTTTATTAGTAACATTGGTAGGTCACTTAGGGATTGTGATGCATTAGAGAAGGGCCATTAAAATAATCATGCAGGCACTCAATGCTCTTGTCTTGACAATAATAGGATATACTTGGCACTAAAATACTCAATGATGAACCTTGTAGGTCGACATGTGAAACTAATTCTTTTTTAGTAGACCCTTTGGGGGTGTATACTTTTCATGTGTGGTAAACTAAAAACATGTAACATCCTATATGTTGTTTTCCATATAAATTGGTATGGTATATTACTTAAGAGACCTTCATTTATGTATATCTTGTTATATCATCTAGTTTGATGTCGATAGGTAACTGAACTCTCTTTGGTGAACTAGAACCTTGAGGGGGTATTTTCATATATGGATACCCATTTAGGGCCAGTTCATCATCTTTTATATGTTTACATCAAGACACTATAGGGAGAATCCCCATGTGAGGGTGCTTAGAGAAAATTAGTTCCAAGTAGGTCAATTCTTGGCAGGTGATGCCTTAAAAAATTAACGAATTAGAATCCTCCCATAAATTAATAGATTATTAATGGGTTTCACTAATATGGTATTCCAATTACAACTTATAGGATGTTTTATCTATAAATTGGAATTTACAACCAATATAATGATTAATTGACCCTCATGGGTCGATATTACCATTATCCACCTTTGAAATTACCTCTTTTAGAGTGGGTTGTATGGTGTGTTAGATCATGTGTATTGGTTGAGGTAGGAACAAGGATGTTTCTCACTCATTATAATTAAGATAAGATATTACCTATGTGTGGAAAAATTGTAGGCTAGGTGGTGAGACATAGTGACCCTGACATGAGACCTAATAGGTAAGGCTTGTTGTGAGATCTAGAGACCCTTAGTTTGACCTGGACCCTAGTGATTTGGTGTTTGGTTTGATTTATGATAACATGTGAGAGGGGTTATCTAGGCTTAGAGGTTAGCTTTGATGTGAAGCATAGGTACATTCTTCAGTATATGAGACTGATGCATGGTAGGTACTCTTGGTTTATGACACAGGCATGATGATTCCTTTTTTCTGAGGAAGTACCTAGAGTTCTTGGGTATCAAGACTATATTCAATAGGTATCACTATTCAAGTGCCTATCCCTAATGACTAATGTGTGGGATATTAGAAGAATGGTAAGAGTTCCATTGGATGCTTGTGACTAGAATGGAACAGGGTAGAAGTTAAGCATGTAGATTATTTTGGCATATCATAGTCCATGGATGGGTGGTTTTGGTTATGGAACGATGTCATAAAGTAGTGTTTGTTATATGAATCATTTCATGAGTAAGTTGTCTGATTTTGAAGAGGAGTTTCCAAAGAGATCTTGTCATGTTGAGACTGATATGTTGGGGAGTACAGTCAGCTTGGATTAGTATAGTGTGACATGAAAGTTCATGATTCAGATTTAGAATTGGTAATTGTACAGGTGATGGATGAGGAATGATAGTGATAAATTATATGCTTTCAGTTAGTGACCCATGGTTTTGACTGAACTAGAAATGTCCCTTCATGGTAGAGGGGATAGTAGAAATAGATCGGGTACTATGGAACCGTTGACACAAGGTTGTACCTTGGAATGATTTATTAGGGATATATAGTGTCATCGATTGGTAGTAAATGAGTATGGCTTATGAGGAGCGATATGTATATATTAGATCTATCAAGTGTTACTCAAGGATCAGTTTGATAATGGTAAACCTTAGTAGTGATGAAATTTTATAATCTCCTTTGATGATGTTCCCTTGGTTTAGGAATGGGAGATGAATTGGTTTTGTGGGATAAAAATTAGGAATGAGAGGGTTTTGGCCACACCAGTGGTTATTTCCAGTGATGGACATGGAATGGTTCAAGGTGATCTATAAAATTTATCAGTATCTTGAAGAAAAGTATGCTCCTAAGGTTGGGAACGGGATGTAAACTGTGAGCTTATGTCCCTCAGGGAAGAAGGGTTGTGGAAGTGGGACCAGTCATTTGATTGTCATTTTGGAATCCTGGAATTGTTGGATAAATGGACCTAAGTACTATTGGATTACTTAGTGAATTCAGGTATACCACGAATATGGTATCGAGTGGGTTCTGAGCCTGAGCATTGGGCCTGGGAAGGTTTTGAGGAGATCCAAGCATGATCAGGATACTAGTCTATCAGTGTTTATGATGTGACATGGTTATAGAAATGGAAAATATATGGTTTGACTACGAAATGATACCAGAATTTAGTTACAAGTTTCAGTGATCCTTCTTGGATGATCACAGGGTACCTTTAGGGATAAAGGAATCATGATTGGGTTGTGGTAACATGTCGACTACTAGAGACGAGCATTTTTAGGACATTTTGGATAGATGTGGTTTGATTGATTCATCTCATGTAATTATGTGAAGTAATCTAGGAACTAAATTAGACATATCTTTTGTGGTTTGATGGAAGTATTTTGGGTTTTGGTTGGGGCATTTTTAGGAAATTACAGC
The DNA here is from genome assembly GCA_963277665.1 of Viscum album. Lineage (NCBI taxonomy): Eukaryota > Viridiplantae > Streptophyta > Magnoliopsida > Santalales > Viscaceae > Viscum > Viscum album. Next base: position 361,355,528 of record OY728131.1, read on the forward strand.
ATACATGTGTTGTGAATAGACGATGGAATCACATCCATTCTAAATTGGAATCTGGAATCAAGAACTAGGGGATTAATTTTCATGTTTGAATATTTATGGGTGTTTGAAACCATATCAGGTGTATCATTTGAATGTGGGTAGATTATTTTGGTGGGTAAATCTGATGGTCAGCAGTGTTGTGGTTTGGAACTGGCCTTCTCATTCTAGAATCTATGGTTGGGAAAACCATAGTTCGGCTGATGAATGATAAAAATATGTGTTCATGTCTTAGGATAGATGGGATTTGGTGGGGTCCTATCTAATATATCTATAATGGATACAATAATTGTCTTAGGTTTTGATGGTTTAATCGTCTTATGTTAAAAGGGTTGTTTTGGAAGCATGTTGAGCATTCGAGGTGGAACACAACTATTTCGGTGGGAATTCATGACCAAGGTAGGTTAAGATATTCATATTGATGACCAATAAGGCTTCTCGGGGAAGATATGTATTAATTTGGGGTGCTTGTAAGATTTTATTTCTATATGAGTTGAAAATTTAAAAATGAATTTGAATTTTCAATTTCTAGATGAGTCGAATTTTGATTAAAGATTCATAATGGATTTATGAGGGTTTAAACCCCTAAAAATGCCAAATTTGGACTTATAATGAGGTCCCCTTAAGGGTTAATAGGTTTTTTTATCATATAGGGGGTTTGGTGAATACAGTTAATGTTTTTAGAATGGCAGCCTAAGTTGCATGTTTGGCGCATGATTAGTACTAACTGTGCACCCCAACTATTCAGCCCAGAATATATAGTTTCATGGTTTGATAAACCATACAGTATATCCAAGAAAACTATATGAGTGTCTAAATAGTTTATTATTTATGTTGAATGGTTGGAATGTGGTCTCTATAACCATGCATTGTGATCGTGTGACATGTGATGCATTTGATAGTGAGAGTGCATGGTCAGTGCACGGTTTGGCCAATTGTGCGACTAAACTATATGAATCATTTAAAGAGTGAAAATTATAATTTTCCCATCACAATATTTTAAAAAAAGAATCCCCCTCTTTCTCCCCTCTTTCCCCCTCACAGGAGCTGGCTCCCCTCTGCTTCCTTCTCTTCTTTAATCTTATTCTTGTGGTGGTTTTTTATGGATTCCCTTGGAGATTTCAGGTAATTCTAACCCCTCGTTGATATCTGGTAATATCCTTGGTTCTTCTCCTCTATTTGTTTGTAATTTATTTCCCTCAGTTATGGATTTGGGGTCTGATTCCATTAGGAGATGGTGGAATCAGATGATCAGGACGGGGCTTTCACTTTTCCTATAAAGAAGGTGACTCGAGAGGTTGCTTTCACTTCATCACGTACCATTTTGTCAAGGTATATCACCACAATGGATTTTAATATCTTTAAATATTAAATTAAATTAAATTAATAATTTTTTTGACATTTTTGGTTATGGATTTTTTTCCGGTATGAAGCTAGCGGTAGGCTTTGGGTTATTGGATAGTACTTTTTCACAATCTCGACATGACAAGATTAGTCAGTGAGAATTTAAGATTTATGACTTTTAAAAAAAATAGTTTTATTAATTATAAATTTTTGTGATTAATTCATTAATTATAATGTGATTTTAAATGATTAATTTTGGCAGTTTTATTTTTAACAGGACCTTGGATTCCTTGGATGAGGTTGTAAGGGCTTGGGTGGGTCTTGGAAGCTGATTCCATCCCTTGATGATAAAAGTGTAAATCTCATTAAAGGTAGGTGGTATTTTATACTTTACCCTTAGGTAAATTACTTATTCAAATATGTTATGTGGCATTCTCAAGCCCCACCATTTATGTCTAGGGGCCCATAATTAAATTTATTATTCAATTAAATCCATTAAACTTCTTAAATAACTTAATTAAATTACTTAAAATAAATCAAGTGCCTTAACCTATATAGAGAGAAAGGTTTCAAGGGTCACTTTGGTCCCTTGGGAATTGATTCAATTCCTTGACCTTTATAGGTCATGACGTTACCATAAACCATTTCCTTATATTGAATAGACCCCAATGGGGTTCCCTAAATTGGGAATGGTCGATATTGACCTACTGGACCTAGACCTAAGAGGCTTTGAGAGATTATTTAATAAGGTTGTGCATTTGAACTAGTATGGTTGTTTGTAAGAGTCGTTGGTGACCTGAAGACCAACCACCTAATTCTGTTAAGTACTTAAAGGTCCTAATGTGCTAGAGGGTGTGTCTTAGGTGTTATTCCTATTAGATATAGGCTTCGTCCTTGATCTAATTCTTGGAGGGTACCTTTAGTGGGGTAACCCAATCATGTTAAGAAACTGGTAGGGGAGCATTGGGAATGGGTAGTGATGACCATGGGTATCCTACCCTAAATCATAGATTAACTAGTAGCCACTAAGGCCAACATCATCATAAGATGGGTACTGGAATTTAACCAACCCTTTGGCTTCAAGTTAAGTATCAATTAATTTACCAGTTAAATTTTAATTTACTATACTTAGATAATTATAAATGAACTATTATTCTCTTAGGGACATGCTTCCCTCAACTATTTATATGTCTAAGTGCTAATAACACATATGACCCTACCCTATCTATCTATTACATCAAATGTAAATTCTATTTGAATCTTTAATGTGAAAAATTATTATGTTGTATATGGATATAATCATATGTATAGTTATACTTTTGGGTCTGTATGTATGAAATAAAGTATATATCAAGTTAGATTCCCAGTAGATTGGGATTCATCTCTTAATTAATGAATATGGTCATTTAACTATAATTTAATGTTTAAGTAACAAGTAATTAATTATTTCGAAGCCTTGTATGTCTGGTGAGCCCAAGATCTAATATTTGATGCTATCATTATTGGAATTCCTATTTTCTCTGAGATTCATCCTTCCACTGAGAAATATAAGATGTTTTAAAGTGTGTCTAGGAAACCCCTATTAGTTAGTGTATCTCCTAGGATACCTTTCATTCTAGGATCCAAATGATGGTAAAGGTCTTTTGGTGGAAACATTTCCCATGATCACTGGATATTGTGAAATCCCCAAGGTTTATTATGTTCACCTTGATTGATTCTTAGGATACTCCTTAGGATCGGGTGAATGCACCATGATTTCATTTCCTACAGTGGTCTAGAAATAGGTTATAGATACGATGATTGAAGGACATTGAGTTATCATCTTTGGTCAGGAGAGTATTCCTTATATATTTCCTAATGATCATCAAATTAGTAATTCATTCTATTTTTCATTTTCTTGGTTTCATATGGACCAAGACCAAATAATATGACATCACACTAGAATAGGGGGTGTTGATAAGTTATCTAGGTTCCAAAAGTTACTTGTGGCTTGAGTGGTAATCCTAGGATTCCCAGGATCCTACTTGAAGCCTTACTTATAGGATGACCATCTATTACCTAGAATCCTACCTCTTATTTAGTTTAGTCAAGTACAATTGATCCAAAGGTTAGAACTTGTATCCCCCTATGGTGACATACCTTTCTCAAAGACATCACCAGTGCTAGCCAGAGCAGGTATGGTCAGACCTGGGTATCCATCAGTCCCTAAGTAATACATTAGTTACTTAATTTGTTTCTAGTAGATAAATATAATTATTATTATTATTATTCATTTGAGTATTTCACATACACATACACTATTTTTATTAGCTATGTATGGGACTATGTTGGTGGTGCCCTACTAAGTTTTGTTCTCACACCCTACTCAAGTGACCATTTCATTTGGGTACCTAAGAAGCTCTCACTTTTCTATGGGTATGGGATAGGATGAGGCCTGAGGTCTTTAACTCTTGAGTGGGAAGGTTTGTTTGTGTGGAATCAGGATACTGGGAGGGAAGTGGTGTTTTCTAATGCTCTATGTCTTTATTTTTTACTACCATATTTCCTTTATAGCATTATGGAATATTTATAGCTCCCACTTCAATTTTAGTCTATTATTATTCTATATCATGTTTAGTTATTTTATTATATTCTTTTTACTCTGATCTGATGGAATAGTCTCCTCATAGTCACGCCCTAGGCCCTCACTACTAGTCGACATCTTCTAACATATAGGGAGGTGATCTTGAGGATATGTGGTGACCTGAACCAGTTACTGTTCATAGTAATTGGGGTAGGGTGTTACATTTCTCTCACCACGTTTATATTTAGGTAGGTAATCATCCAAATCAAAACATACATGACTCTTGGATGGTTGAGTGGGTACCTTTTTGTCTCATCCATTAAAGGATAAACTCAACACCATTACTCTTGTAACCAAATCCTATTAAGGTATCTTAGCTAATTATATCCCAAAAAAAACACCAAAACAATCACTTAAACCTATTAAGGTCACCCATTACTTACTTTCCTTACACAATATAATCCAAGGGCACCCAACTTTGGCATGACCTACTCGGTTGAATGATAGAGGTCTTGAAGAGTGTTTGATTTAGAAGGAATCTAACACTTAGTATTTCAAAAGGGATTTAATATCACCATCCTATCACATGTTATTTATTTTCCATTTATGAATACTTCTGTGATTTATTTTGGAATTTTACTCCTTTTATTAAATCAATATGTTTAAACCATATTGATGTGTAACTCTTTACACAGCTTATATCTTTTTTTATAAACCCAAATTAAATGAAAACTATATTTATTCATAAATAAATGACTCCCATAAATAATATATAAGAAATCCTTAAATGTAAAGGATTATAATCCTATGAAATCAATAATACCTGCAAGAGTAATATTGAAGTCATAGATAGCCAGCCTCCACTTTTATATACAAGGCCAAACCTCTTGGAAAATGCCCAGTCTAAACCAAATTCCCTATACAAAACGATAATTTACCTAATAGGGACTTATAATATATCATAATTCCAATATATAATATTCATAAACTATAATTAACTTATTGATTCAATCTCAAAATTGTAACACCTGAGCTTTAATTATAATAATATTTTCTTTTTAAAGAAACAATAACATAATACACATAGTTTTATTCAAGAATGTGAGTAAAAGATAAATTCTAAAATTTTATAAATTTAATTTTCATAAATTAATTTAATTTTTTAAATAATCATATCAAAATTAACTTTGTGTTAAATTTTGGGATTTTTCTAAAATGATTGATTTTCCTATGTATAGTGAAAAATACTAATTTTTTAAATACTTTTATTTATTTTCATTAAATATAGTAATTTAAAAGGCTCGTTATATTTTTTATTTGGTCATAAATTTATATATGCTCCATTTTATTTAGAATAGTTTAAATTAGTCAAAAAATTTATTATTTTGTTATAAGTTAATTTTTATGCATAAAAATGAATTTTTCTAAAAACTATTTTTCATTATGTTTTACTCATTTATATTAAAATTATTTATACCAATTATAGAAAATTAATCTTGAAAAATGGATATCGTATTTGAAATCAAGTTGTTCAAATTTGGGGAATATGTCCAATTTATTTATAGGTATTATGAATAATAATCGTGGTAAAATTATCATATCGATAAAGGGCCAATCAAGTAACTAAGATTAAAAAATAAGACAATATGACATTAAAAATAAACCCAACGCTAGAATTTATGTAATTTTATGGGGGGAATTTTTCTATAAACATCACATATTTGAATATATGGAATTTTGGAGCCATTTGAACTCAATAATGAAATTTATATTATTTTAAGTAAAGAAAATTCCAAAATGTCTCTCCCTTGATTTTAATTTATTTTATATGATCACACAAGAATAGGAATATGTTATGAATGAATATAAAAGTTTTTATTTAATATAATTAATTTATTTTTATCATGTTTATTTATTTTTAATTTTTATTTATTGAATAATTATCTTAAATGCTTATGAAACATCGACACTATATTTATTCAGTTAACAGAAAACTAAAATAACTAATTTTAAAAATATAAAAAGTAATACAATTTTGATAAATTATTGTTTTACATGAATTTTATAGATATATTTAATATATTAGTGAGTGTTAAGGGATTATATTTGAATTCTATATTTTTCTTGATGTTTTTAAAGTCAAATTAAAAGAATAGTATTAAAAATGAAATTGATGATATTTAGGAAAATAATATTTTGTTAAATTATTGAAAATCAGAAAAATATTGAACTAGGAAAAGGGTATAATATTTGGTTGATGATTTCATCCCTTGTATATTTATGGTCAAATATTAATTTCATGATAAAATGCTTGGCCCCTTTGATGTATTTAACATGAATATCTATTTATTTATGATTTTTAATGTTTCAATTAATGTTTACTCTTTTAAGGGGTTATAATTTAAAGGTTACCAAAGAAGTAAGGATTTATTTAACAATTTCATTTTTTATATTTCCATTATTTTTTTTGAGGAAATATTAAAATTTATCCTTCATAATATCTAAATAATTTTGTTTTCCTATCAATATTTAAGGATTTTCCACATTTTTGACATTTAATTTCTGACACCAAAACCAAATAAATAAATGTTTAAAAGAAAACATGATCTTATTTCTCTTTCGATCGGGTATATTATTCTTCCATGTCTATATTTTTCAAAATTATTTTAAAATATTCCTTTTTATTTAATCAAATGATTTATTAAGAACATTTTAAGTTATCTTTGACCTTTTACAAGGTTTAAAAGGAATATTTCTAATGTTTTCAAAAGGGGTAATTTTCAACTTTTGTTATAAAAAAGTCAAAAGGGATGTTTTCATTTAATGTATACAACATTAACGGGCTATCCTACTACCATAAATATTTTATTATATTTAGCTTCTTCTAAAATATTTAAATGGTTTTACAAATAAAACCATTTGATGAAAGATTATGTTAATTTTTTTCTTCCATTTTCATTTATTCTTTAAAGGACAATATTTTTTTACAAAACCTATATTTTTTTATGAATTGATTGTCATCTTTTCTCTCTTACTAATTTTTTGGTTTTTAACTTTCTCTTGAAATATTCACTTTCTTTTGAACATTAAACATTATATTTCTATTGAATAATCAAATTCATTGTACCATGGATATGATCATTTCCTAAACCATATACCATTTCAGCATATGGTGTTTTACTTTGAAATTTATTTGATTTACTAGTAATTTTTTTTATTCTTTACTCCGTACATATATGTAACATCCCGGTTCCAGAATCCACCCAGAGGCGCCCTGTACCCAGTTGTTCACATGGCCTCAAGCGCATTTCCCCGAATGCCAGAGGCTACTGACTAGCAGTAAGGGCCTTGGGTGTGATAGTGGGGAAACTATTCCTTCATTGGCAGAGTAACACATTGGAAGAGAAACAAATATACAATAGCAAAAGTAGTAAATATCCAACAACAGTAAACAACAGAATACTGGAATAACAAACAACTGAAGAACATATATAAATGATGCATGGTAACATGTGTCTAAAAAAGTAGCCAAACAAATCACAATGCTGGAATATAAACAGAACTAAACCAAAGTACAAAAGAAACAGATGAACATCTCCTCAGCATTGCAAGCCTAAGCTTGGTCCCATGCTCTCCAGCTCCACGGAAAGTCAAGTAATTGAAGTATAAGGGCACTTGACCTTTTTTATACCTACAACAATATAATATGTTTGGGCCCAAAATCATGGCCCAAACAGGGTGAGAGACTAAATCCTAGTAGTCAACCACCCAAAGATCTGTGCCTAACAATCATTGAATATATGGAAGGTAAAAGTACAGAAGCAATAAACAAGAAAGTACTCAGCAGAAACAATTCCACATATCAAAAACAACTGATCAAGCACAGTAACCCTCTAGGAAGTTCACACAGCCTATCCCCTCTAGTTCAGTTATAAGAATATATAAAGACTCTCTGAGGAAGTTCTCACAATCAATTCCCCTTATAGTCAAAGGTAAATCAAGACTCTATGAGGAAGCTCACACAGTCCATTCCCCTTATAGACTAAGGTAGTCAAGGACTCTCTGAGGAAGCTCACACGGTCAATTCCCCTTATAGCCCCATGGTCAAGGACTCTCTGAGGAAGCTCACTTGGTCAATTCCCCTCATATCCCAAAGTCATTCAAGTAATTCAAAGACTCTCTAAGGAAGCTCACACTGTCAATTCCCCTTATAGTCTAAAGCAGTCAAGGACTCTCTGAGGAAGCTCACTCGGTCAATTCCCCTTATAGCCCCAACTGGTCATAGGCTCTCTGAGGAAGATCACTCGATCAATCCCCCTTATAGCCTAAAGTTCTCAAAGACTCTCTGAGGAAGCTCACTCGGTCAATTCCCCTTATGGTCTACTACACCAGGTTCTCACGGCCATGTGTAGTTCAACGAGCATAGTAGTGTAATATGGAAAAAGTAAACCTGTAGAACTACTTGGATAAATAGTCTACAGCACATCAAGCATGTAATAAAAACAAACTCTCCACCCTATAACAATAGGCATGGAAAATAGGCAAGGAGGCTAAAAGGCTAGGCAGGACCAAATGGTCAGAAACAGATAATGCGTGGGTAAAACATCCAAAGCATAGCAATCAACCATATTCATATCCAATTAACCTCTACAAGTGAATAAAATCATGGAAGGAAATCAACAAGGGTAAAATGGTAAACACGCAATACCCCGTTCAAGGGTATTGGTCAAAATTTTACATAATACTCAAAGACTTTCAATGGAAAGGCACAAACTACCTACCTCAGCATTGTGAGATCGATATACTCTGGTGTAGGCCCTTTTATTGACCTAGAACGTAGTATATCTACAAAAACATCTAAAACATTAAATGGATAATAACTTTAGGAAGAAGAGGAATCATGAAATGAAGCTCAATCAGAATAGAGAGTTTACTGAGGCAATCCCAACGCAATCGATGGAGGTCGAATCGGAGATTGGATGGAGGCTCGGGGGCTCAGAGAAGGATCACAAATGTACGAGTTCTCTTGGATGAAGAAAACCTAAAAGAAGATGGTTCTGGTGATAAGATGTGACGCTGGTGCATTTAATGAAAAAAAAAGTACACTATGTGTACTTTTGAAGTACACAGCGTGTACTCACCATTTCTTTACTCCACATTAGGTGGCCTCCAAGTCACCCCCACATGGCCATGTGCATGGCTGCTACACGGCTATCACCAGGCTACCTGCGATAACCGAGTACATGGCATGTACTCATAAAGTACACGGTGTGTACTTCGAAAATTTACAGAATTTCCTCATTTTCTCAAAAACGACCAGAAAAGGAAAATAATACTTGAAAAATAAGATTCGGGTTCTTACAATATATTTTTTGATAATGCATATTGTTTATGAATTAAATTGATCATTTAATATATGAGGAATAAATTGGACATGTAGTTAGGGGTAGGACCCAAAATTATATAGCCCCTCAATACATCCACAAGTATTAAGAGACAAACCAATTATCTAGCCTTATTAAATGGGTTTTTAGTGTATGCTTTCCCATAGTTTATATTGTCTTGTCATAAGGCCTTGGTAGTAAAGATACCATGATTTCTGAGATCATGACATCCAACATAATGCATTTCTTTCATTGAGAATTCATTTATCATTATCCATGAGATTATTTGGTTTTATATTATCCATAGATGCATTTTATTCTTGTGTTATTGATTAAATGGCATGTGTTTTCAGTTATTTACCTTTCCATATTGATTATGCCTTATTTACTCATTATAGCTTCCATTATACTTCAAACTTACTGAGAATTTTATCTCTCCATTATTTTTTTCCTTTTCCCCGGATATAAAGAATAAATATTTGAATTTTTTTCAAGGATTCTAAAAATTTTTCTTCTATTATATTTTATATTTTATTTCTAGTGTAATCTCCTAATACTAGGATCCATGTAATCTCTAAGCCTATAGGCCTTGTAAGGGTTCCCCCTCATCCCTTGAAAGGGGGTTATCAAAAATCAATAAAAATGAAGGACTTCGGGCCATTCAGGCAAAAAGTGTATATCTAGTTATTCAAGACTAATAAACAGATAAATCCTTTAGGATGAGATCCATTATATATTATGACAATGTAATAAATTATACAATAGATTTGGGTTACTATATTTTTTATTGTTGTAGTTGGTATCATAGGAAGTTTAGTAGAAACCTTGGGAACTAGATTTTAAATGTACATAGCTTACATGAGAATTATGATAATCCCTTATAGTATTTGAGAACCTTTACCAATAGAATGATTTTTATTTTATGGAAAATATTTATTATTGTAATGAGCTAAAATAGTTCATGTCATTATTTATTAATCGTTCCTAATAGAATAAAGGGAATCAACACTCATAGTCAATGTAGGTATTTCCCTACCAATCAATCCAATATAAATTGTTTTGGAGCTAAGATGATCAGGGTCAGATTAGGGTAATTAACCTAGGTTATGACTAATAACCTTGAATATATAGAGCATCATTATTTTATATGGCATGATACACCTATATTGGATTGTTTAATATGATATAAGCCTATATATTTTAGTGAAACTATTAACATAGTGGTAAATGAGCAATGTATTAAGTCTCTTGAAAAGATATTTCAGGCCTTAGGATGTAATGAAAGGTAAATGGTTATTCTAGAAATTTATTATATTAGGGTCAATGATGATAAATTTTGGTTTTTTGTCTAAAATACTAGTGAGGTAGAATAAGTATAACATATGGAATTGAGATCTTTTAAAGTAACATTATTCAAAAAATATTTTCCTCATGAGAAATAAACTAAAATGAAGAGAAAGTTTCTTAGATTAAAGAAAAGGGAATAAGAATGTTTTGGGAATTATGAGGATACCTTTACAAGAATATCTAGGTATGTTATGGATTATATACATAATCTAGAGAGAAATATTCACCATTTCTTTGAAGGCCTCAAGCCAAAACTCCTAAGGGCACTATTTTTTCAAAAACAATCATCATATTATGAAAGTTTATTATGCACCTTCAAAATAGAAAAGGAATTTTCTAGATACTATATATTTAAGGTAAACAAAGATAAAAATAGGTCATCTGATTACTAAGAAAAAAATGTAAAGATTCAATGAATTAGAAGGGAATGAATAAATTTCCATCATGTGAAAATTGTATAAAGAAACATGCAGAAAAATATTTGAAGGGCCTAGGACTTTATTACAAGTGCGGAGATAAGGGTCAAGTGGCTGATGAATACAAGGGGAAGAAATAAACCATTGTTTTCTAGTGCTTAAATTGTAGATAAATGAGTCATCATTCACACCAATGTATTGGGAGTTAAGGTAACTTACCACAAAAGAGGATAAGGGGAGAAGGTCAAGCTTATGTGATCACTACAGTTGAGTTTGAAGTTCATAAATATGTAGTGGCAGGTACTTTAATCATGGAATCAAATTTATTCAATGATTTATTTGATTTTGGATCTTAATAATCTTTTATCTTCTATGTTTTCCAAGAAAATTAGATATTTCCATATCACCTTAAAAGGGTTGTTGTTAGTTGAATATCTTAGTGGAAATCTTGCTACAACAAGGATGTGTTAGTTAGTTCCCATTATCACACATAAACATTCCCTATTTACGAACTTGATTTTTATACCTATGTTTGATTTTTTTAAAATCTTTAGTATGTATTTTATTTTAAAATATAATGAAAAAAATTATTTCCAATAGAAGAAAATTATGATTTGTGATGAGGATGTAGAATCCATTATCTTTATAGGGGAGACTCCATCATCCGAGTCATGTCTTGATCCACCTCTAGTCTCTCTTTTTAATGTGATTCCTAAGGTAGAATTTCATACAAAATATATAGATGAAAAGGTGATCTTCAATTTGAGTATGTAGCTATTTTACAGGAATACATTGATGTATTTCCTAGATAATTACCTATAAATCTATTGGAATGTGAAGTTGATTTTTTTCATTTATTTAATCCCTAATGTGATACCTATATCATAGTCTCCCTATATAATTTCCACTTTGGAATTAGTATAGTTAAAGAAACAACTATAGGATTTTTGTGATAAAGGATTTATACTCCCTAGTGTTTCACCTTGGGGAGTCCATATTCCTTTCATTAGGTATAAAGATCTATCAATGAGGTTGTTCATTGATTATAGGGAAATCGATGCTATTACTATAAATAACAAGTATCATATGCCTTTCATTGATGACTTGTTTGATCAAATTTATAGATCTCAATATTTTTCAAAGATTTAACATTATTTTGGGAATCATAAATTACAAGTAAATAAGTAATATATTCTGAAGACAATATTTTGTACAAGGAATGGACATTAAGAGCTTATGGTAATTCCATTTTTATTGACCAATGAACCCACCATTTTTATGGATCAAATGAATAGAGTATTCAAGGAATATAGAGATAATTTTTTGTGGTATTTATTAATGATATCTTGGTGTAATTTAAAATCTATGAGGACCATGAGAAACACTTTCATGTCATTCTTGATACTCTTATAGAAAAAGATATATATGGGAAGTTTATCAAGTATGAATTTTGTCTTCAAAAAGTTTCTTTTGTTGGTCGTATTGTCTCCAATGATGGAATCTTAGTTGATCCTATAAAGAAAAAGGAGGTTAAAGAATGTCCTATATCAATGAACATAACTGAGTTATGTAGTTTCATTAGATTGGTAGGTTACTATTGGATATTTTTTTAAAATTTTACCCAATTGGATAACCCATTAACCAATCTTATATATAAAGTGTTTAGGTTCATATACACAATGGAATGCTAAGAATATTTTGAATAATTTAAAAGGATATTGGTGAATTATCTGATTTTGAATCTACCATCGAGAAATGATGGATTTGTGATATATAGTGATGTATCAAAGAAGGAAATTGGTTGTGTCCTTATACAGAAGGATAAATTTATTTCCCATGTATCAAGGTAGTTAAATACTCATGAATAAAACTATCCAACTCATGATCTTGATTTCAAAGTGGTAATATTTTCTTTGAAGATATGGAGAAATTATCTCTATGAAAAAAGATGTGATATAAACACATAACATAAGAGACTAAAATACATATTTTTATTGAAATAGATCAATATGAGGAATTGGAGATGGCTCAAGCTACTAAAGGATTATAATTTCTCAATAGACTACCACCTAGGGATGGAACATAAGGTAGAGGATGCATTGAGAAGGAAAAATCATGGATTCCAAACCAAAATTAGGATTGATGGGGATCTTATTAGGATGAAACCGACCAAGATACCCTCTCAAACTAGTACCTGACCCAAATTTCCACATACCTAAAGGGAATTCTCGATCCCCACGGGATGGAAACTAGTACTCAAACATCAATTAAAAATAGAGGGAATGATTTTTCCCAACTTGAACTAAACAACATGACATATATACATATACAAAAAGAAACATTAGAAGAAAAAAAGAATATATATGTCATAACAGATAGAGAAAAAATGGAAGCAATACAACTGAAATGGTAGAAAAACAATATCTAAGAGATAAGTCCAAATATAAAGGAAGAAAAAACTAACACATTTATTCCAATAGTCTCCATGTGATAGTGTGGGAAAACTCCCACCATCTCACCATTCAGCTACCCATACTAGGCTAATAGAAAACCTCACCTCCTCACTATAACACCTTACCTTTTCCTATATCTAAATATATAACAAGTTGTATGCACCGTCAAATGGATTCATAGGGTGTGATCTAACTGGATCAGTAGGATCTCACCCATTTGTTCCATTACAATTCTCTGTACAATAATCTAATCATTCTCAAATTTAAGGAAAACAAATAATAATATATAGTTTAATAGTTTTATATCGAAAACCTAGGAAAACAATTTAATTTCTCCTTTCACCACATTTTAAAAATAATGCAGGTAAATTATTTTAAAATCATTTTATGTATACCTATATCAAAGTAGGTATATCAAGTCAAATCAAAGAATGTATTCCATGTCATATCAAATCCATCGTAGTATAACCAAGATAGTACAAGACAAAAAAAACCCAAATAAGTTAAAGCACAGGTAACATCATTCCAAGGATCACTACATAATAGGATATCTAGGACACTCCTACCTAAATATATAAAATCACATACACATCATGCCCCTAGACATATGCATTTAATCTAGGAAATAGAGGAGCATATCAAATAGTGAACCTCCTAATAATGTCTATCAAGTCCCTAGAAAAATAGGACTAAAGAGTAGGATAACACCCCATGAGTGAACCCCCAATAGTGGATGAGTCATATTACTACACCTTCCACCAAATTATCTAAGGCTTACCATGTTCTCTATTTTTCAAACTAATCCATAAAACCATTTTATTGAAACCATGCTTTGAAAATCATTTCACAAACCCATTTCACAATAATTCAAAAAGTAGTTTCATTCACCAAAACTAAGGGGAAACCATATTTTATCTAAAATAAGTTTTTATACACATAAATAATATTATTAAATCTTTCCATATCATTTATAAAACAATTTATCAAAAATTAAGCAATTCAGTTCACCAACACAGGCTAGAGATGGAACCACCTACCTCAAAACTCAGGTTTCACATGCTCTCAAAGGGTTCCACCAACAAGAAGAAAACAAAAATGACAATATAGGCCCTAGAATAAATCTAAAAAACTTAGAATTTATGACATTTAGAAAAAGTATCAATGAAGAGTAAGAAACAACCTATACCTCAAGAACCTACACACCACACCATAACCAACATAAGGTTTAGCCTCCGAATGAAGATCACAAAACAGATTTAAAGGGAAACACAAAGAATCAATATATCAAATCAGTAGATCCAAAAACTATAGTGAAACAAGGCTACCTAAATTAATGTAAATAAAGAAGAAGAAAGATTCTCTTATCCACACTACACAAAATATTGATAATAAAATGATGAATGAAATGATCTTAAAGGATAAAAGGTTACCAAAATTTCCAGGGAAGATCTATAGGTTGATAAAAAAGAGGTTGCAGATTAATGAAATAGAAATCATCCATGAAATGCCCTAAAATCCCAACTCATGACCAATACATGGCGTGTAACCCCTTTACATGTCATGTAATCCACAGGGTCTATATATGCTGAAAAATCTATCACCTTTTTATTAAAAAACTGATCTTAAATATTATATGATGTGTAATAGTTACATGGAATGTAACCATTTACACTATATAAAAAGATCACGGACTCTTCTCGGTGAACAATACCTCATGTGTAATCCCTTTACAAGATATGTAATCACCCAGAAAAAGAAAAAATAGTAGTTTTCAAAAGAAAACATCAAACCACCTTAGGTGTTCTCCAAACTCAGAGAGAACCCCGCTAAGACATTACATGTTTATAAATGGACTCCATTAATTCAAAAACATACATAAATTAACTTTAGTTAATTTTAAAAATAAATTCTTTTCATCTTCAGGAATCCCAAGATAAACCCAATTAAAGTGGAAAAAAGTAAAAAGAGGGTAATTGCCTGAAAGATGGTAATGGGATGTTACAAACACCCCACTATAAGACTTTTCGTTAATGGGAAGACATGTGGAAGAATGATGTCTAGTAAAAAGGTGAGTCCATTTCTCCCTCATCAATGAATCATGTTCATAAGTCTCATGAGAATTATATTTGTGATGAAATAACACTTTGACCAACAAAATTGACATCCCATTCATGACTTTAACTTGAGAGTCAACGATCTCTATTAGCTGCTCCACAAAAGAAACATCTTTCTCTAACTCAATCTCTTCCCAACTCAGAACATGAGAGGGATCATGATGGTATTTTCTATGCTATGATATGTGAAAAACATCATGAATACCTATCAACTTAATTAAAACTTCAAACTGATAGGCAACCTTCCCAAGCCTCTTAGTGATCTCAAATTTTCCAATGTATCTCGAAGCCAACTTTCCCTATTTTCCAAGACAAAAGTGACCCAATTGAGGAGAAAATTTCAAGAAAAACTATTCACCTGTAGAAATATCCATAGGATGATTCCACTCATATGCATAATATTTCTATTAACTATGATATGTAACCATATGCTGAAGTATATCTTGAATTCTTGTTGACGTCACTTGAAGAAAACTTAGTCCCACTAAAGAGGCTTCACCCACCACTTCCTAACAAAGAGGTGACATAAACAGGTGGCCATAAAAAGCCTAAAAAGGATACATTCTAATCAATGACTAAAAAATGTTATTATAATAAAACTCAACCAGTCCCAGATGGATATCCCAAGATCCACCAAAATATAAGACATAGTAATGGAGCATATCCTTCAGGGTCTTATTAGTACACTATATCTGATTATTTGTCTATGGATGGTAAGTTATAATCAACCTAACCAAAATTCCTCTCACCTATTGAAGACTCCTCCAGAACCTCAAAGTAAACCTAAAATCACTATTTGATATAATAGAAGAAAGAACCCCATGTAACCTTACAATATCCTACATATATAGTTTACCTAGATATTCAAATTTAGTGGTGTCCTTGATTGAAATGAAATGAGATGACTTTATCAACCAATCAATCACCACCAAAATATAATTCTTCCACTAAGGATTCCATGGTAATACAACAATAAATTTCATGTATACCTCATTCCATTTTTAAATTTTAACCAGAAGAGGCTGAAGAAAACTATAAGTTTTTAGATGCTCTATCATTATCTATTGGAAGGTGTATAGTCAAGACACATAATCTGCATTTTCGCACTTCATACTCAACCACTTAAATCATTTTCTCATGTCATAATACATCTTCATAGTTAATTTATAAATGTCCCATAAATAATTATGATAATAAAAAAACTGAGCTCCTCACTGGTGTTGGGATGACAAATCGATCCCCAAAATAGAGTATATAATCTAAACAGAGAGACCAACCAAAAACAGTATCCCTACTATATAGGGTTTCTCAAATTCCTCTTAACTCATAATCATACTAATAACTCTACATAATAGACTCAATGAGAGATGATGATTACTAAACACTAGTTAGAACCATACCTAAAACATCCTCTTAAGTATCAAGATGTAACTAAGAAAAAATCCCAATAAGGTTTCACTCCTCCTTCGATTAAAAATATTTTGTGATGGAAATTTCCTTCTAAGAGTGCTTGAAATTGAATTCCACTTATAAAGGGTGAAGGGGATATCAAATTCAAACATTTTAAGGTATTCCACCCACTACCTATGTTTGAGATTCAAGTATTTCTGAGAAAATATATAGCTCAAACTCTTATAGTCAGAAAAGACTATGAACATATCCCCAAAAATATAGCGCTGCCAGAACATAAGCACATTCATAGCTATAGTGATATCTAAATCATGAGTATAGTAATTATTATCATGTGGTAAAATATGAAGATATATACAGGCCTTCATATGATCATCCTCTATGAGTACACCACCCAAAACAGCACCATAAGAATCATAGAAAACCAAATACCCCTTACCGAGATTAGGTAAAATCAGAATAAGAGTCAATGTCATAAGTCCTTTCAAATCATCAAAATAATACTGACAATTTTTATCCTAAATTAATTTCACCCCTTTCTTGGTTAGAGTAGTAAATTGTGATTCCAAATTTTAGAAATCATTTACAAACCGTCGATAATATATAACAAGACCATGGAAGATTTGAATCTCAAATACATTTTGTGTTTCTTCCTATGAAAAGACAACCTTCAACTTCTTAGGATCAATTGATGAGATATACTCAGAAATCATGTTCCCTAAGAAATTGAATTCCTAAATCTAGAAATTTTGTTTCAAAATATTTTCATGGAAATGATGACTCCTCATGATTTCCATAACCAATCCCAAATGGTGCTCATGCTTGTGGTTTGATCTCAAATAATCAAAAATATCATACATGAACACTACAAAAAAAAGTTTTAAGATATTAATGGAATATCTTATTCATCAAATCCATAAAAACTATAAGAGTGTTAGTCAGACCAAATGGAATCACAATATATTCAAAATGTTCATACCTTCTCTAGAAATACATATTTGATATATGTGACTCCTAAACACTGAGTTGATGATAACCCAAATGAAGATCGATCTTTAAAAGATACTTTTCCCACATTAACTGATCAAAAAAATCATTCATACAAGGAAAAGGATACTTAATTTTAACCATTAACCAGTTCAACTTTTGATAGTCCACACACAATCAGTGTGAACCATCAATCTTCTTGGAAAAGATCACTGGGGATACACAAGGTGAAACACTAGGGTGAACAAAACCTTTCTACATTAGATCATCCAGCTAATTCTTGTTCCCTTTCAGATCTAATGGTTCCATAGGATAAGAAGGTATCAAAATCAGCTACATACCTAGAACTGGGTTGATCATAAACTTCACTTCCCTCTCTAGAGGAGGCCTAGATAAATTGTCTAGGAAAAAGTTATAAAATAACCAAACAATGGTTGGAAGATCAAAAATAGAAGAAACATCATTAGGATCAACTACTACAACAAGCAATAAACCCCTAAAATCTATGTAGGAAGGTCTTGCATGACCAGACCTTGGATCTCACTCTCCCAAAAACACATGTTATTTCCCATCATCTATAATAAATGAAACACATTGATGCTCACAATCAACCTCGTCACAGTGAGAAACAATCCAACCCATACTAATGATGATGTAAAATATATATATATCAAGAATATGAAAATTACATACTAACTTTGCATCAACTATCGATAACACACATGAAGGACACTGAAACCCCTACTCTTTCCTCTTCCCAAGATGTGTCACTAAATATAAAACAAAGGAAATGATCTCTATTGGAAGTTTAAGCATATCAAGAAAAAGGATAGATATAAATGAGTGTGGAACACCAGTATCAAATAAATTAATCTCTAAAGAATATGCAATAAATATGGTACCTCTCACTATCATTGGACCTGCATCTACCTCTGATAGAAACTCATCTAATATGTGAAGGTGCTTCACTCCTAATTCATGTGGCTAGAGCCTTGTAATTCTTTAAACATTTGACTGCACCATAGTAGCCTTTGGAGATGACAATACCTGACCGTGTCAAGGAGTATACATTGCCTGATAGAAATAAAATAGATGAGAAAACATCCACAACTATTACACATCTTTATATATGAAGGACAAGAATAGTATGTGTGTCTAACATTTCCACACTGATATCAATTCATGGGAACACTACCTGTTGTAACTAAAGGTATAGAGGAGGCTTTCCACTGAGAACCACCCCAACCACTCCTACGATGATCTTTACACTTCTTATTTTTCTTTAGTGCATCACTAAATCTTCCACTAGGTGGAAGAGAAGGGGAAGAATATCAAAAAAAAATCTTCCATATTCATTTATTCCATCATAGTCCAATCCACTATCTCCATATAGGTTGAAATATTTATCATAAATACATGTGATTTGATATCCAATCACAAACCATGAAGGTACTTATAAGATTTCAACTAGTCATTCTTTACCACCTCTGGTGAAAAACGAACTAGATCAACAAACTAATTGGTGTATGCTGACACTAAATTCTCTCCCTACTACCAATATAGGAACTCCGTAGACTTCACTATCATTTGAAACTCTAGAAAAACTACTAGAATAAGATATTATTGAAACCCTTATAGTCTAAGACCACATTCATATTTGTTAGTAACATGTAATATCATTGTTTATTACTAAGACCCTCAATTATGAACACCACACACTTCACCTTTATACTCTCAGTTTTATCTAATAATTCAAAGATCTGATCAATCTTTTTAAGAGAATCCTCTACCTCTTGAGATTCATTCATACCCTTAAATGATGGTGGCTTATCATGCAATAATTCTAATGATCGGTCCCAATCTTCTATATAAACTCATGGATATACCTCAACGACTACGTTTTGGACTCACGATGCCTCTTGTTTGACATCATGAACATCCCACATAATAACCTTGATAATATTTTGATCTATAGGTGGATTACCTTGAGGAGAATCAGTTCCACCCTCCTATGGAACCCTTGGAACACGTCTTGGAGGCATACTAATACACACCAAAATAGAATAAATGACCAGACAACAGAAAAATCTTAGTTCAAACCAAAAAAATCATAATAAAATACTAAGATTAATATTAAGAACTCAAAATTGGAGATGCACATACCAACATCCCATGGTAACTTGAGTCTCATCATGGTAAGAGTTGGCCAGGTACTCACCATAATATACCTCTCAAGTCCTGACATTTCTATCTCTAGTATACTAATAATCCTAATACAAGGACTCTTGAGGACTGACCTTCTTTGATACCAAACTGTGATGAACCTGACCCGGATACCCTCTCAAACTCGTACCCGACCCGAATTTCAAAATTTCCAAAGAGTGTTCCCAATCCCCGTGGGTTGGTTACTAGCACTCTGGAATCAATGAAAAATAGAGGGAATGATTTATCCCAACCTAAAGTAAACAACATGATATATATACATATACAAAAAGAAACATTGTAAGAAAACAACAATATATATGTCATAACAAATAGATAACAAAAAAATTGATACAACTGAAATAATAGAAAAACAATCTCTAAGAGACAATTCCAACTAAAAATGATGACAAAACTAAAATAGCTACTCTAATAGTCTCTATGTGATAGCATCAGTAAAATCCCACGATCTCACCATCCAGTTACCCAGACCCAGCTAATAGAAAACCTCATACCCTCACTCAGGTGCCTTGTCTTTTCTTTCATCAAAATACATAACAAGGTCTATACACCGTTAAAGGGGTGCATAGGGTGTGAGAAAATAGGCTCAGTAGGATCCCACCCAGGTTTTCCATAACAAGTCTCTCTTTAATAATCCAACCACGATCAACTTTAAAGAAAACAAGGCATGATATACAGTTTAATAGTTTTATATCAAAATCATGGAAAACAATTTAAATTCCCCTTTTCCCACATTTTCAAATAAAGAAGGTAAATTAGTTTCAAAAAAATCCACATACATATATCAAAGTATATATATCAAGTCAAATAAAATAAGGTATAATATGTTATATAAAATCCATGGCAGTAAAACCAAAATAGTACAATCCAAAATATCCCAAATCATTCAAATCACAGGTAACATCACACTGATGATCACTATAGGTCAGGATAACCTGGATACTCATACCTTAACATAAATAATTGCATATGCATCATTCCCCTATATATAAGAATCAAATATAGATAGTATAGGAACACCCTAGAAATTGAACCTCCTAATAATGTCTATTTATTCCCTATAACAACAAGCATAGGGAGTAGAAGAACACCCCATGAGTGAACCCCCCCCCCATAGTGGATGAGGCCTACTACTACACCTTCCACCTAAGTATACAAGACTTCCCATGTGCTCTATTTTCCAAACCAATTCATAAAACTATTTAATCAAAACTATTCTTCAAAAACCATTTCATAATGATTTGAAAACAATTTTTATTTAACAAAACTAAGCAGAAAAAATCATTCATCAAAAACCCATTTCAACACACAAATAAAATCATTTAATCATTTAATTTCATTTATAAAACAATTTATCAAATCTGGATCAATTTAGTTCTCCAAAACAATCAAGAGATGGAACCACCTACCTCAAAACTTCAGTCACACATGCCCATAAAGGGATCCACCAACAATAAGAACAAAATAATGACAACTGAGTCCCTATAATCAATATACACAACTCTAAATTGATTATATTTAGTAAAAGTTTCAGTGAAGAGGATTAAACAACCCATACCTCATGAAACCCATATATCGTACCACAACCAACACCCTAATCTCAGGTGGAGGATCACATGATGGATCTAGAAGGAAATAGGAAGAATCAATATCTCAGATCAATAGATCCAAAACTATAGTGCAACAGGGATACAAATATCAAATTAAATGAAGAATAAGAAGGATTATCTTACTTAGAGAGACACCACAAACAAACATGATGGTCAAATTATAAATGAATATATTTATAAGGATATGAGGTTCCCAAAATCACCAGGGAATAGATCAGGTTCGATAGAAAAAAAGTCTATAGATGAATGAAATAGAAATCATTCATGAAACACCCTAAAATTCCAAATCATGATAATTACATGGAATTTAACCCCTTTACACATCATATAATCCATGGGGACCATATACACTAAAAAAACCCATCTCCTTTAAATTAAAAACATGATATTTATCATTATATGGAATGTAATCCTTACACGGCATGTAATTGTTCACAGTGTGTAACAAGATCATGGATTCTACCTAGTAAACAATACATGACATTTAACCCCTTTACATGACATGTAATTTCCCAGCAGATAGAAAAAACATCAGTTTTCAGCAGAAAACTCCAAACCACCTCTAGTGTTCTCCAAAATCAGGGAGAACCCCACTAATCCATTATATATTTATGCTCGGACTCCCTTAATTCAAAAAAAACATAGATCCCTAAACTTTAGTCCATTTTCTCAGCAAATTATCTCCATCCTCAAGAGTCCTAAGACACACCCAATTAAATATAAAAATAAGTAAAGAGAATGGAATTACCTAAAATATGGTAATAGTATGTTACACTTATGTTCATTGATTTAGTAAAGATAGATATGGAAATTATTAAGGAAGGGGAAACATCACTCCTTTTTCAAATGATTTTCAAATCATATTTATTTGAAAATATAGAAAGTTATCATCCTGATGATTAGAATTTTCAAAAAAAAAATGAATCCATCAATAATGGTAAATTTGAAGAATTCATATATAAATACAGAGTTATGAAATTTGGAAAGAGTCTATGTGTTCCATCTATACTGAAGTAGAAAATAGAATTATTAGATGATGATCATAACTCTAATTTCTCAACAAACCCTAGTAACACCAAGATGTATAAATATTTGAAATAAAAAATTTTGGTGGCTTAATATAAAGTGGGAAATTATTGATTAAGTATCAAGATTTCTGGTTTGTTAATCTATGAAGTTTATAAGACAACATCCTATAAGATTCATGAAACCTATACCTATTACTATATGAAAATGGTATGAAATTACTATAGACTTTTTCACTCAATCACTAAAGACTCATAAAAATAATGACGCACTATGGGTTATTGTTGATCACCTTTCCAAATCAACACATTTACTTTCTATAAGAGAATATTTTACTCTTAATATCCTTACACAACTATATATTAATGAATTTTTAAGACTTTATGGTGCACCTTTTTCAATTTTTTCTGGTCATGATTCATGATTTACATCAAAATTAGGGAAAATTCTTCAAAAGTCTCTAGATAATGTTATTTATTTAATCACTTCCTATCACCCTAAAACTGATGGAAATTTTGAAATGACTATTAAAAATTTATAAGAGATTTTGAAGCCATGATCACTTGACATTCAAGTAATGTGGGATCAATATTTACCTTTGGTGAAGTTTTTCTATAATAATAGTTTGCATTCAAGTATTCAAATGTCACTGTATGAGCATTATATGTCAAGAGATTTCATAATATGAATTGTTGGTATGAATTTGGTGAAATAATTCTTATGATCCTAGATTTTTTTGGAGGAGAAAATAATTAAGGAAAATATTATTTAAAATCATATCAAAGCAGCTCAAAGCAAGTAAAAGAGATATGTTGATAACCAAAGGAATGATTTTGGACTTTCAAGTGGGAGATCAGGTTTTCTTGAAAGTAAATATATGGAAGGGTGTTATAAGGTTTAGTGAGAAAGTAAAAATTATCCCTAGGTAAATCAAACCTTTTAAAATTATAGAAATAATTGGAGTCAAGGCTTACCATTTAGAAATGACACCTAGCCTATCTAAAGTATATGATGTGTTCCATATCTTATTATCAAGGAAGTAAATACCAGATCCAACACATGTTCCCAACTATAAGGAAATAGAATCGAAACATGATTTATCATAATATGAATATCCTGACCATGTTTTGGAAACTAGAGAACAACTTTTGAGGAATCAGACGACTCGGCTAATAAAGGTAATTTAGAGAAATCATAAGATAGGATAGGCAACGTGGGAGCCTGAAGAAATTATTATGAATAAATACCCAAATATATTCATGATTTTATATTTTGGATATTTTTAGGATATTTTTTTTTTAATGAGGTAAGAATGTAACACCCGGGCTTCAATTATAGTAAGATTTTCTTTTGAAATAAGCAATAGCACAATACACATTTTTTTATTCAAGAATATGATTAAAACCTAAATTATAAAATTTTATATACTGAATTTTCTTAAATTAATTTCATTTTTTATATCATAATACCAAAATTAACTTAGGTTAAAGTTTTGGGATTTTTCTGAAATGATTGATTTTTTAGTAAATAGTGAAAAATATCGATTTTTCAAATACTATCATTTCTTTTCAATAAATCTATTAATTTAATAGTACCATTATATTTTGGATATTTTATTAAAGTAACATATTATCCATTTTATATATATTAATCTAATTTGTATCAACAATTTTCATGATTTTGGTATAAGTTATTTTTTATGCTTAAAATCACTTTTTTCTAAAAAAATGTTTTTCAACGCATTTTACAAATTTATATTAAATTCAACGTCTACCAATTTTATAAAATTAAAATTTAAAAATGAATACCATATTTGGAATTTTAATGTTCAAATTTTTTAATAGGTCCCTTTTATTTTTAATCATTATGAATAATAACTATGTTAAAATGTATCACAATGGTAAAGGTTAAATCTGGTAATTAAGGTTAAAAATAATATGATGAGACACTAAAAATCAACCCAACACTTGACTTTATTTCTTTGGATGGAATTAAATTGGCCATATATATCCCAAATTTTTATATATGGAATTTTGGATCCATTTGATCTTGGTAATGACATTTATATTATTTTAAGTAAATAAAATTTCAAAATGTCTCTCTCTTGATTTTAATTTGTTTTTATATGTTCCCATATGTATAATAATATGTTATAAATAAATATTAAAGTATATTTTGAACATAATTTATTTATTTTTATCATTTTAATTTATTTTTAATTTTTATGTACTGAATAATTAGCTAAAATTTTTACGCAATGCCGATAGAGTATTTATTCAATTAATGGGAAAATAAAATTAATTATTAAAAACAAATAATAAAATTTGAATGAATTATTTTGTATTTTAAATTTTATATATAAATATAACATATTATTTATGTGTTGTTAGATTATATTCTAATTCCATATTTTTCTTGATGTTTTGAAATTCAAATTAAATGAAGTGTCAAAAATGACATTAATGATATTTTATGAAAATAATATTTTATTAAATTATTTAAAAATAATAAAAATATTTTACTAGGAAAATAGGGATAATATATGATCTAAAATTTCATCCCTTTTCCATTTATGGTCCAATTTCCTTTTTATGTTAACCTTCTTGGTCCTTTTAGTGTAAAAAAACTTTTATATTGTGGTAATTGTCAAAAAGGTTAACGGGGGTAAAAAAAGAGATAAGGGTGAAAACATAACCTAAACTTGTAAAAATTTTATTTTATGATATTATTTTGAATCATAATCATCATATATTATAATTTATCAATTTTGATAATTTTTTACATAAAAACAATTTATATTAATTTAATAAATTCCTAGAATTCCCCACCCCTCACTTATAAATGGACACCCCTTCTCTATTTTCTTTACACAACATTGAGAAACATATATCAACCAAACCCTACCCATTTATCTTATAAAAATACTTATCCAAGTTTTATAGGTTATTTTATTTCTAAAAGAATAACCCTAGGTCCTTTAAGAGGAGATCTAAAATAAGTCTGTCGAAGAAGAGGTAATCATCTTTACTGACTCTTTCAAATTTCTTTCCTATTATACTTACTCTAAATCTATTTTAATCATTATAAAATAATTAATACATTATAATAAATATACTGAGATGTTATTATGATTATGGTACAACCATTTTTCACCTCTTTTCTATCCTATAGAAAGCGAAAACATCGTTTGTGCGTATGTACATCTTACTTTCTCTACATTGCAGTGTAATTCATTTTTCACCACCATTTTAATTGAATGAATATAATGATTGAACTAATGAATATATATGATATTTATGACATAATTATGATTTTTTTAATTATAATATCATATCTAACTTGTCAATAACTGGTTTTTTTCTAAGACTTTGAAATATTTCTACATATACTTCCAAAGATATGCACTAAAATGACGTGTGATTCCAAGGACCGGTGTGCCCAAAATTAATTTTGTAAAAATATTAAATATATATTATATTTAGAGCACATGGTTTCTTAAATAAAATGAGATAAATCTTAAATGGAATCCCGGATCAGATATTTGAAACCACAGTTGAGTCCATAACGTGTTGTTTACCCTAGACACAACCTAAAATAGGTCTGCATGAGGCGTTCAGAGACCTCACCTGTTGGAGGTACATTCAATGGATAAATTAATTATTTAAATTTAATTAATTAATTAATTTTTACCTAAACTAGAATTGTATAACTATACTACCATAGTGATATTTCCAAGTTTAGCCTCATAACCATGAGATCTACTGATAGCATCTCCTTTCTCCTTCCATTGGTGAACCACATCGGATGATGATGAAACTCAGAATCGGAGCATATCAGAGCACAAAAAAATCAACAAAATACTTCAATAATTATTGATCACATTATTCAATAATTAATGATCCAATCTTAAGGTAATACTCTTCAATCTATGGTTTACACCTTTTTTGATTAAATTGATTGATCAGATCGATCCCTTCCTTGGATCTGTAGAAATTGAAGCCTTTGAATATTCCCATGTATCGATTTAAAAGGTTTATTAAATGTTTTATAATCCAAAAATTATTGTTCTTGATCATTGGAAAAGAATACTTTGAAAAATATGGTTAAAAAATCGTTCATGTTCCTTTACCCCCTCAATTTCTTCATGTTTTTCACCAGTTGGACCTTGTGGTCTGAGTTCAACATTTTTAGGAAGTACCAAGCCCGATCATACCCCAATAATCATAATGGATTCATGATTAAGGGATGGATTGATAAATTAGACATAGATCTAGGATTTTTGTGGGTTATGGATGATTTTTTTGATGATTGAAGATCGAATCTGTGGTGATGAAAGGTGTAGAGATGTGTGGAACTTATGTGGTTCGACGGGGTTGGATTTCCGGCCACCAGATAGTAAAAAATTATGAATGGTGGATAGATCCTATAATATTTGTAATAAAGGAGGTTTGATCTATGAAGGAATGGACTGAATCAAATCCTTGAAGTTTATTTCATGGATCTGAGAATTTTTTAAAATCTAGACTACACGCCGTGTAGTTTGAAGAACATACAGTGTATCGGGCCTTGGCCGCGGTGGATAGGGTTTTGAGATTTTATAATGGTGGAATGTCATGTAGTTTCCCTACACGTCGGTTTCCACCTTCTCTATGTGGATGAGCCATGTGATGGAGCACAATCCTAGTCCCACACCATGTGACCGAGTACATGGACATGGATAGATCACATGGGAAACACCCCATGTGAAGCAAAAAACTATGTACCAAAGTACACAAACACGGCTTGAGTACACAGACATGGCTAGAAGGATACAACCCAGTCCTAAATAGTTTGAACATGCTGTGTATTCTGCCTGCATGACATGTACTTCTAAATGGATTTGGATTCGTGTCCTGGCTTGGGACATATCCAGAAAATGGAACAATATCATACACTATATAGGTCCCCTCACACACTGTGTACTACTTGGTTCCTTTTGAGGAAACTTAAAACTTTCTTATCTAATTTATTTGACCTCTTATTTTGACCCATGGGAAACCTATCTTAAGTTTTTTTCACTTATAATGTGATGGTTCCCTCACTTGTGGATTTTGAGATATGAAGTGGAATGTTTTGTGCATAAAACACGGTCAGGTGATGCTCAACAATAGTAGTGATCACGCAGGATCACCAGAGGCTTCCCAAGTGGAACCCTTAAACAGGGTTGGGCATGGGTTCTTGGGGAATTTTAGAGTACAACCCTCCATCTAGGCTAGTAATGGTTCCTCTATCAACCCCTATAGTGGAACCCTCCTATTTGCACAGGGCATGGGTCCTCAACAGGCTTCCTGAGTGGAACCATCTAGTCAAGTTGGGCATGGGTCCTCAATGCATTCCTGAGTGGAACCCTTCAGTCGAGATGAGAATCGGTCCTCAATGACCAGATTGGAACCCTCCTATCAGCAGATGTCATGGGTCCTCTATAAACTTCCTGAGTGGAACCCTCCAGTCGAGCTGAGCATGGGTCCTTGAAGAATTCTAGAGTGGAACACTCCAACTGGGCTAGGCATGGGTCCTCTACTATCAAAGTGTAACCCTCCTACTTGACAGAGCATAGGTCCTCTATTGACTTCCAAAGTGGAACCCTCCAGTTGTACTAGGGCATGGTTCATCTACCTAGAGATTTTGGCCCCTTGACTATTCATCACAGTGAAGAAATGTGGTTTGACTTGGATGGTTACTCATGGGAAGATGTGTGATGTGTTGATCATAGTTGATAGACTTTTGGAACTATTTGTGACTCTTCTACTTAGGTTTATTTGTGATATGGAGATCCTCTTACCCTCTCATTTGGGATTCTTTTGACTGAGTATATATATATATACACACACATATGTATCCATACATTTGGATTTGTTTACTCTCTTTCCATGAAATGTGAAGATTCACGAGGTATGCCGCATGATTTCTGTGTTTAGCTTCTCATGGTTGACGAGTCTATTCTCCTTCTATAGGTGGAAAAGACTCAATTTTTAGTTCATCTGGACACTGTGTTGATCCCTTTGTTTTTGTATGAGGTTACTCTCTCTTGGTTTGGGTTGACTTTTTATCTTTCACTATATCTTGAATCATGTATACTAACCATTGTCTCCCTATTCCTATTGTATCTCTTACTGCTCCCCCTTCATCTTTTGGGCCATCCTATTGGGTATGTATATACTCACTCATGTTTGGGATTTTCCCACACATGTTGTGTCTTATACAGATGATGGATATGTCGGCAGTTACTTTAGAGGAACTTAGGGATACTGGGTGTTGTGGACCACGTACAGTGGTCTTAGATTGGGTATTAGGATCTAGTCTTTCTCAGCAGTTTACTTTTCTAGGTTTTTTAGTTTGGGACATATTTATGGTTGGGTGTGTATTTTCCCCCTTTAATTTTTAGTTCACACCATCATACTATTGTAACTCTAGAGGTTATGCATGATTGGTTTACTTTATAGTTTGTATCTTTGAATTATTATTCCTATGAACTTATTCAATATGATGGTTGGGTTTGCGCATATAGGTACATAGACAAATTCATCCCATTTAGGATATGCCTTTTCACACTTGTCACCACCACCTAGCCTATGGAGCTGAGCTTGGGGTAGTTGTAGCTCGAGCCACGGTTAGGGTTAGGTCATGAAAAATTCATATCAGAGAAATTTCATTCCTTTAGAAATTATTTGGAGTAGTAACCTTATGAGTATTTTGTTGGGATTTAGGGAAACATTGTCAAAGTGTTTCAAGTACGGCTCTCAGGCCAGGTAATCTAGTGATGGTGTGGGTGGTCGATGTATCCATTCACCAGGACCTTAACTACCTAATTTCTGACTTGGAATACCGAGAAAATAGTTCCAGGTATCAATGGTACATGCATCATATAGTATTGAGTCTTTTACTATCCTTCTTGATTCAGATCTCCATTATATATATATATATATATATATATATATTCTCATCTGACTGTGGTATGTCTTGATTAAAATTTCAAGATTCCTCTGCGAGGATAGCCACCCAGGATACCAGTTCTAGATCGTGATGAAAATCTGATGAGTGATGAGGCCTTAGTTCAGCACCCATCATGTGAGATTCTTTCTTGAGTTTATTAGGTAGCAGAACCTCCACATATCAAGTATAATATCATCCTGGAAAATTAATATAAGGATTAATATAGGCTTAGTGCGCTCCATGAGTCCCAGTACTAGAGGTCGATGAGGTTCCACAGTGATCCAGATCCTCAAGCAGTAGAGGATTGTCTAGAGTCAGTGGTATGTATCTTATTTCTCATTCGTACACTAATGGATTATGTGGTTTCACTAGAAGCTATCATTTTCCATAGAAAATATAGTAATTTATGGATAATTTTTAAACAAATTCATGATGATTTGACACTCTCATGGTCTGAGTTCTAAAAGCTATTCCATGAGGATTACTACCCCTATTGTTTGCACTCAGTTAAAATTAATGATCTTTTTTAGATTCTTTAGGGAGGGATGATAGTGGATGAGTACATAGTGAGGTTCAAAAAACTTACCTGGTACTCCCTTGAAATGATCCATGATGGCTACTTCTGAGCACAGAAGTTTGAGTAGGGACTCCACAAAGAGATCCATGCCAGCTTGGTTCCCTTGTTCATCCCCACCTATGATGGGGTGCTAGAGCAGGCACTAGTTATAGCGATATTTATGTCATAGGGATTTTAGATATCTAGAGATGACGGTGGATTTCATAGACCTGAGTCATATGTAGCGTCTAGTAAGCATCGGTCGGTGTGATCTCAGCACAGGTGATCCTTTCATGATCAGACTCAGGCGCATGGTCGAGCAGTATAGGGACATCACAAAGCACCAAGGAATCTCATAGAGGTTTTGGTGATATTCTTGTGATAGGTGAGGTCACATAGTGAAATACCGCCTAACCATATGTACTAATAAGAATAGGCAGATAGTTGATGGTCCTTCACAGTAGAGGAAGCACTATGATTAGGGATCTCCCAAGCGGGGTCAGGGTGGTCCCCAAGGAGGAAGATATAGAAGAGGAGTGGCAAGATCTTTGGTTGGTGGATGATGCTATAAGATCCTTCCACTACCACCACTATGTGGCCCATATCAGGATTAGAGAGCAGGTGGTTGGGGTCGCAGATAGTTGTAGGTTGTGGAGGCTTATAAACCTCAACGCATGAGATGATTAGAGGTATGATCTATGTTTATTCCTCTATTTCTTCAGTATCAGTAGACACGGGTTTCATTCATTCCTTCATATCTATACTCTTTGTGCGATATCTAGAATTCCTAGTTGAGGAACTATCCCAGCAACTTCGTCTTGAGGTTCCTATAGGGGACACTTCTTCTATATCTTTTATCTACTGATAGTGTGAGTTATCGCTTGGTGCAGAGAGGTACATGCGGTACCTTTTTGGTCATCACAACGGAACCTTATGTTTTCGTCTTGGGTATGTATTGGTTGTATATGGTTCGGGCCTAGATTTTTTATCACCGTAGATGAGTCATATGCCTATGCACTGATGGATTGAGATTCACCTTTATGTGTGAAAGAGATCTCATGGAAGAATGAGTGGGTTCTATGAGCAGGAAGCTTCACCCCATCACCGATTAGTTAGTGAGTATATCCCTTAGTGAAGTAGGTTCTTCAGTAATCTAGATTCCTTCAGTTGTGGAGAACTATATGGACTTCTTCCCTGGGGACATTTTGGGACTAACTTTGAGTTAGGAGATGTATTTTTTCATCGACTTACATCCTGAGACTGCTCCAATAACTTCTACAGCATATCGGATGCCCCCTATCAAGATCTGGGAGTTGGGGTTATAGTTAAAGGACCTTTGAGAGAAAGGTTTCATTAGGCCTAGTTTGTCACCCTGGGTAGCTCCAGTGTTGTTCATGAAAAAGTCAAATGGGATCTTGCATATTTTTATAGATTATTTTCACCTGGTCTAGGACATGATAAAGAATAAAAGCCCCTTTACAGGGATTTAAAAACTCTTTGATCAGTTTTGAGGTGTGATATGGTCTACAAAGATCAATCTATGGTCTAGAGACAACCAGTTGAGGGTTTATGAGGCTGATATTCTAAATCTGGAATTTAGATGTCTCTAGAGAGACTATGAGTTCCTAGTGATTCCCTTTAGTAACGAATGTCCCCACCGTGTTTATGGGTTTTATGAACCAGGTCTTCTAGACATACTTTGACTAGTTTTTAGTTTTCTTAATTAAATACATGCTCATCTAATCTAATTTAGAGGAGGATCATGCAGAGCACCTAAGGATGGTCCTAGATCTTCTTCGAGAGCACCAAATTTATGGGAAGCTCTCAAAATGATAGTTTTGGATTCATGAGGTTCACTTTTTGGGGCATGTCATTTATAAGCATGTTTTATCTATGCTATTTGAAAATATCAATGTAGTTATTTCTT
Source organism: Viscum album (assembly GCA_963277665.1). NCBI lineage: Eukaryota > Viridiplantae > Streptophyta > Magnoliopsida > Santalales > Viscaceae > Viscum > Viscum album. The sequence continues at coordinate 361,387,896 of OY728131.1, forward strand.
GGGAGGCACCCAAGAGTGTTTTATAGGTTTGGATATTTCTTGATTTGGTGGAGTACTACAGTAGGTTTTTGGAAAACTTCTCTAGTATCTCAGCCACTTTTAATTCACTGATGTGGAAAAGGAATTTGTTTACCTAGACTTAGTAGTTCTATAGGTCCTTTGAGAAGTCTAGGAAGAGGATTACGAGTAATCCTATGCTGAGAATACTAGTGGAAGGCATGGAGTTCATAGTGAATTGTGTTTCCTCAAGAGTTGGTCTCAGTTGTGTGTTGACGCAGCGGCTGGAAATTATCACGTACAAGTCGAGACAGCTGAGACCCCATGAGAAAAAATATGAGAATTATGACCTAGATCTAGAATTGTTAATCTTTTACTTGAAGATTTATAGGAACTACCTTCTAGGGTATTACTTTTTGGTTCACTCAGACCATGAAAGTTGCAGGTACGTCTTCATATAAAGAGACTTGAACCTTAGACAGTAGCATTGGTTGATGTTCCAGTAGGACTATGATATCGAGATGGTTTATACTCCAAGTAATGGAAATTTAGTAGTATATTCCTTTAGAATAAAGTCCCATACTTTCTTGGTGTAGGAGGATTCAGAGTAGTTGACCTTCTAATAGGTTACCTTGGTGGAGTAGGAGGTTACAACTTTTTTGCAGTAGATGGTGTTTACTCCTCTGCTTCTCAAGAATTTGAGAAAGTCCCAACTAGGAGATATCGAATATGAGTTCTTACATGACTAGATATTAATGGGGGACTTACCAAATAGATATTTTGAAGGTGGTAATCACATCATCCTTTTTTAGGGATGGGCGTCGGTCCTAATCATGATACGGTAGGAGGTGATGTATGAGTTACACACTTCTCCCCTAGTTGTATATCTCAATGTGGGGATGATGTATAGAGACCTTCAGTGGTAGTTCAGGTGGTCTGGTATAATATGAGATTTTTTTAGTTCATCTCTCAGTGCCTCACATGTTAGTAGGTGAAGGGTGAGCACCATGTTTTAACAGGTTTTTTATAGCCCCTTGAGATCCCAAAGTGGAATTGGGATAGTATATCCATGGACTGTGTGATAGGGATTTTGTGCACATTGAAGGGACATGACACCATTTGGGTGATAGTTGATTGACTCACAAATTTATTACACTTCCTTGATATTAGGGAGTAGATTTTAGTGGATATTTTAGGGTAGTTTTACATATGAGAGATCGTTCACCTTCATGGGGTTCCCTCAATAATTTTATCTGATCATGATACATGGTTTATGTCACAGTTGTAGAGAGACATGAAGGAGGGATTTGGGACCCAAATGAGGATGGGTAAAGCCTTTCACCCCCAGACCCTTGGTAATACCAAGCGTACTATTCAGGTGTTGGAGGATATACTAAGGCCTTACATGTTATACTTTGGATGAAGTTAGGAGGATCACTTTCCCTTGGTAGAGTTTCTATACAACAAAAACTACCAATCCACCATTGACATGAAACCTTTTGAGGCCCTATATGGGAGACCCTATAGGTCACCCTTGTGCTAGACATAGATAGGTGATACATCTCTTGTGGGCCCAGAGATGGTATAGTTGATGATAGAGAAGATCTAGGTCATCCATGATCAGATGAGGATGGCCCATATAAGACATAAATTTTATGCAGATCTCCATCGTAGGCCCATGGATTTTGAGCAAGGAGACCATATTTTCTTGAGAGTCTTCTCATTACAAGGATTGTGGAGGTTTGGCCAGGGAGTAAAGCTATCACTGAGGTTCATCAAGTCATTCTAGATCATTCATAGGCTTAGTGAGGTTGATTACGACCTCACCCCACCCCTATAGTTATGTTGGGTTCACAACATCTTCCACGTTTTGTGGTTGAGGAGATACATGCCTGACCCTATACATGTCATCAACAGGGGAAATGTGTACATCAAGGATGGAGACAACTTTGCAGAGCACTTGATGGAGATTGAGTATCGATAGGAGAGGACCCTGTGAGGATTGACCATCACCTTGGTTTGTGTATTGTGATAGTATGGGAACATGCAGGAGAGTTCCTAGGAGTTGGAGAGCCAAGTGTAGGCTCAGTATCCCAAGTTTTTTTCTTAGATTTTATTTTTGGGGACAAAAATCATAAATGAGGTAATGATGTAGAGACCTTTTTTTTCTTTTTAATAATTTAAAATATTTCTAAATATATTTCCAGAGCTACTTGTTTAGACGACATGTGATTCTATGGCCCAGTGTGACCAAAATTAATTTTATAAAAATATTAAATATATTTTATATTATAAATGCATATTTTCTTAAATAAAGTTGAATAAATCTTAAAAGAAATATTGTATCGTAAATATGAGACCACAATTGAGTCTGAAATGCATTTTTTACCCTAGGAATGACCTAAAATAGGTTAGTGTGGGGAGTTCAGACACCTCTCCCATTGGAGGTATATTTAGTGGATAAATTAATTAATTAAATTTATTTAATTTATTAATTTTAACCTAAACTAAAATTATATAATAATTCTACCATGGTGATATTCCAAGGGTTACCCTCATAATTTTTGGATCTACAAAGAGATTCTCTTTCCTCCTTTCACTGGTGAATCGCATTGAATGATGAAAAAACTCTGGATCGGAGTAAATTAGAACATAGAAAATGCAACAACATCCTTAAATCAGTCGAGAGTGAATTCTTCAACAAAGAACAATCTAAAATCTTAGTAGGACTCGTCAATATATGGTTTACACCATTTTGATTAAATTTATTGAGCATATTGATCACTTATTTTATTTTCATCAATGTCATCCTTTTCATGCTCCCGTGTATCGATTTAATTGGTTTATTCAATGTTTTATAACCCAAAAATACATGTTCTTGATCATTGGACAATAAATTTTTTCCAATTATGGTTAAAAAATTGTTCTTGTACCTTTCCCCCTCAATTTCATTGTGTTCTTCACCGGTTGGACCCTACAACCCCAATTCAATGTTTCAAGGTGGTACTGAGCCTGATTGGACCCCCAAAATCATGATGGATTCATGGGAGAGGGATGGATAGATGAATCAAACACATATCTGGGATAGTTTCAGGTTTTGGGTGATCATTTTGATGATTGTAGATCAAATCCATGGTGAAACAAGGTGCAAAGATGTGCGAAACTCCCATGGGTTGATGGGATCGGATTTCTAGCCATCGTATGGCTGAAAATGGTGAACGGTGACTAGATATGCTAATATTAGGAAAAAATGAGGAAGGTTCTATAGAGGAATGGACTAAATAAAACCATAAAAGTGTAGATCGTGGATATGAGAATCTATGGAAATCATGACTACACACCATGTTGTTCTAAGAGCACATAGCGTGTCAGGCCCTGGCTGTGGTGTTTAGGGTTTGAAGATTTTATAAGGATGTCATGTTCGGTAGTTTCTCTACATGTTGTATACCAACTTCCCCATGTGAATGATCCATGTGATGGATAACACGGACAATGAAACTCCATGTTCCCAAGTGCATGGACACGTCCAGAGCGCACGGACGGCACCCCATGTGAAGCAACATGTCATGTACCAAAGTACACAAACACTACTTGAGTACACAGACACAAAAAGAAGCACATGACCCAATACTGGATAGTTTGGACACACCATGTAGTCCACCTACATAGCATGTACTTCTACATGTATTGGGATCCATTTTATGGCCAAGGAAACATCCAAGGGGTGGAGTGGGACCACACGCTATGTGGGCCCCCTCAAACACCTTGTACTACTAGATTCCTTTTGATGAAACTTCAAACTTTCATATCTACTTCATTTGAACTTGGATTTTGGACCATGAGTATCTTATCCTATGTTCTTTTTCACATAGAATGCAATGGTTCCCTATGTTGTAGATTTTGAGATACTATTTGGAATATTTTGGGCATAATTCTTTGTCAGGTGATGCTTGACAATGGTAATGATCACACAAGATCACCAGATGCTTATATAGTAGAACCCTCTAGTTGGGATGGGAATGGTTCTTCAATGAAATTTATAGTGGAACCCTCTAGCTAGGCTGGGAATGGGTCCTCTACTAACTCCTAGAGTGGAACCCTCCTATCAGAACATGGCATGGGTCCTCTCCAAACTTCTTGAGTGTAACCCTCCAGTTGATATGGGAATGGGTCTTCGACGACTTCCCAAATGGAACCCTCCAGTTGATCTTGGCATGGGTCCTCTATGACCATAGTCGAACCCTCCTATCAGCATAGGGAGAGGTTCATCTACATACTTTTTGAGTGGAACCATCTAGTTGAGATGGGCATGGGTCCTCGATGAATTCTAGAGTAGAACCCTCCAGCTAGGTTGGGAATGGGTCCCCTATAATTGGAGTGGAACCCTCCTATTGGGAAGGGCATGGGTCATTCATCAACTTCCATAGTGGAACACTCCTTTTGTAATTGGAAATGGGTCCTCTACCAAGATATCATGGACCCTTGACTTTTTTTCATAGTGAAAAAGTGTGGCTTGACATGGAAGGTTACTTCTGGTCAGACACATGAGATATTTTTCACCATTGACCAACTTTTGGAACTTTTAGTGACTCTTTTTCTTCATATGAGCTGTGATATTGAGATCCCATTACCCTATCCTTTGGGAATATTTTTACTGAGCATATATATATACACACACATATGTATCCATACCTTTGGATTTGTCTACTCTCCTTCCATGAGATTTGAAGACACGTGGGGTATGCCACTTGATTTTTCTGTTTTGATTCTCATGGTTGGATGAGTCTACTCTCCTACTATAAGTGGAAAATACTCGATGTGTAGTTCATCTACACAACGTGTTTATCCCCTTGTGTTTGGATGAGGTTAATCTCCCTTAGTTTGGGTTAAGTTGTTCTCTTTCACTATATCTTGCGTTCTATATATTATCTACAGTCTTTCTATTCCCATTGTATATCTTACTGCTCCCCCTTCAGATTTTGGGGCGTTCTATTGGTTATTTATATACTCACCCATGCATGGGCTTTTCCTGCATGTGTCATGTATTATGCATAAAATAGAAATTTCAATGGTGACATCATAGGATCTTATGGATACTAGGTGTTGTGGACCATGTACGATGGTTGTAGCTTGGATATCAAGATATAGGCTCTCTCATCGGTTTACTTTTCTTGTTTTGTTAGGTTGGGATATATTTCTGGTTTGGCAAGTATTTTTTCCCTTTATTTTTCAATTCTCACTATCATAATCTATTACACTCTAGAGGTTATTCATTCTTGGTTTAATTTCTAGTTTTTGCATCTTTTTATTATTATTCCCATGCACTTCTTCATTGAGATGGTTAGGTATGTTTGTACGGGTACTTAATCAAAGGCCATCCATTTAGGATATTTATTTTGACTCTTGTCTCCACCACATGGCCTATGGAGGTGGGATTGGGGTAGTTTTGGCTTAATCCTCAGTTATGTTCGAATCATGACATACCTTCTTACCTTTCCAATCCATTGGAAAATAATAATGTCTCTCGTGTGTATGTGTGAACTACCCCCTCCACAAAGTGATGTGATCCGTTTCTAATTTTTGATTTACATGGATGGTAAAAAGAATATATTTAATGAATATGTATGATATTTATATCATTATTAATAGTATGGAGATTATGTAACCATAATAAAATTACAAGGACCTAAACTTCCAAAACAAAACATGCATGAGAAAATAAAGTAGTTAACACCCAAAATAATGATAATGATGAAATATTGTTAATGAATGAGTGATAAGATGTTATGATAGGATAATATATGATATTATAAATATTAATATGGTTATACTATAAATTAATAACATGTTTAAAACCATAATATAATATTTTAAAGAATATTCAACTAAAGGGGAATGTGAGGTAAGAGATTTTGTCTCAATTTCCACTCAATTGATACATATATAGAATTATGAACCTATTTATTTTTATATATCATATGTACTAACCCTTAAATTTATTTAACATGAATATATATTTATTAATAATTATTAATGTTTCAATTCAAGTTTACTCTTTCAAGAGGTTACAATTTAAAAGTTTTAAAATAGGTAAGGTTTTATTTTAACAATGTCATTTTTTGGATTGCCTTTATTTTTGTTGAATAAATATTATAATTTATCCTACATAAGGTCAAATAATGTAAATATTTTAAGGAGTTTCCATATTTTCTTCCAACTGTTCATTTCTTTGAAACTTTAATCAAGAAAAGAAAAGTTTAAAAGAAAATATGATCTTATTTCTCTTATGATCGGGTATATTTTTCTTCCATGTCCACGTTTTTCAAAATTGTTTTATAAAAGTACTTTTTATTTACTGAAATGATTTATTAAGGAAATTTTAAGTTATCATTCACTTTTTACAAGGTTTTAAAGGAAAATTCATAATTTTTTCAAAAAGGGACATTTTCAATATTCTTTATAAAGAGTCTAAAGGAATGTTTTATTTTCAATATATACGGTGTTAATAAACTTTCCCACTATTATAACCGTTTTATTATATTTATCTTATTCTACAATATTTCAATGGTTTTAAAAAGAAACCCCTTTAATGAAATAATATGATAATGTTTTTATTAAATTTTCATTTATTCTCTAAAGGAAAATATTTTATTACAAACCCTATATTTCTGATGAATTGATGGTCATATTTTATCTCTTCTTAATTTTTTGGTCATTAAACTTATTTTAAAACATTCACTTTCTTATGATCATTAAAAATTTAATTTCCCTTAAATATCTATATTCTTTGTATCATGGACATGATTATTGCCTAAATCATATACCATTTCTATATATAGTGTTTTACTTTAAAATTTATTTGATTTACTGGGGAAATATTGATATCTTGTATTCTTTACTCAGTATAGATATTTTTTGATAAGACATATTATTTATGAATTAAATTGATTATTCAATATATGAATTGAACATGAAGTAACCAGTGGATCCTAGAATAATATATCCCCTCAATTAATTGATAGGTTGCATTAGATATCCCATATTTATATCCTTATTAAATGGGTTTTTGGTGTATGGATGCCTATAGTTTAAACTGTCTTGGTGTAAGGACTTTGTGGTAAAGATATCATGATGTCTAAGATTGTGTTTTCCAACATATAATTTCCTTCATTTGGAATTCATTTATCATTATCCATAAGATCATCACACTTGATATTATCCATGGATACATTTTGTGCTCAAGTTATTGATTAAACAACATGTGTTTTCAGTTATTTACCTTTCCATTTTGATTATTCTTTATTTACTCATGACATATTTTATTCTACTTAACCATTAATGAGCATCTGAGATCACTCTTATTTTGTTTCCTTTCCTCAAGATATGAAGAAGAAATATTTGAATGAGTTTTAAGGATTCCAAACATTTTCTTTTGTTATGTTTTATATTTTATTTTTAATGTAAAACGGAAATCAAGTATATATCTAGTTCATTAACACTAATATATTTATTGATACTTTAGGATGTGATCCATTGTATCTTATTCTAATGTAATAAAGTATACATTGGCACTGGATTAATAGAGTTGGTATTGTTTCGGTTGGTATTAGAGGAATTTTACTAAAAAACATGGAAACTATATTTTAAAAGAATGTAGTTAACATGAGAATTCTGATAACCAATTATAGTATTTGGAAAATTTAAACATTGGAAGGATTTTTATTTCATAGATAAATATTCATGAAAATTATTGATAAATCAGTGTATTCCATTATTTATTGATGGATCTTAATTGAAGAAAGGGAATCAACACTCATAGTAAATGTAGGGATTTCCCTAATAAGCAAGACAATATAAATGGTGTTGGAGTTGAGTAGATCATGGTCATATTAGGAAATATGACCTTGGTTATGACGAATAACCTTGAGTATATGGTTAAAGATGATGTTCCATGGAATGAAACACCTATATTGGATTGTTTCATGTGACAGAAGCCTCAATATTTTAGAGAAACTATTAATCTAGTGGTAACTAAGTTGTAGATTAACTCTCTTGAAAAGTTATTTCTAGACTTGGGATGTAATGAAAGGGAAAAGGTTATACCAGTAGTGTATTTTATTAGAGATTATGTCGATCAGTGGTGGTAATTAATACAAAATACTATGGATTAAGAATAAATATAACATATGGAATTGAGTGATTCTAAAGTAAAATTCTTTGAAAAAATATTTTCCCCATGAAAAATGAACAAAAATGAAGAGAAAGTTATTCAAATTGATGAAAAACTAAGTACAAAGTGTTGTGAAGTATGATGATACCTTTAAAAGACTAATCATGTATTCTAAGGATTACATACATAACCCGAAGAGAAATACTAACCATTTCTTTGAAGTAATTAAACCAAAACTTTGAAGGGCATTGGTTTCTCAAATGTTTTCATTACATAATGAAGTAGTATTATATAATATCAAAATAGAGAAGGGATTTTTTAAATCCTATGTATTTAAGGGAAATCAAGAGATGAATGGGTAGTCTGAGAACCAAGAAAAAGGTAAAGCATCAAAGAAGAATAATGGAATGAAACAATTTCCACTATGTGATAATTGGGAACATAAACATCTAGAAAATCATTTGAAGGGTGTGGGATTTTGTTTCAAGTATTGAGATAAGGGGAACATAGATTATGCATGCAAGGGTAATAAATAAACCAATTTTTATAGTTCTTAAAATGTAATAAAATGGGGAATTATTCACACCAATATCTCATGCATCAATAGGACTGACCGTATAAGAGGTTGAAAAGAGAATACCAAGCTTATATAATCACTACAACTGAGTTTGGAGTTCCTAAATATTTGGTGGTATATACTTTAATCATAACCTCAAATTTAGAAAATTATTTATTTGATTTTGGATCTTTGTAATCTTTTAAATCTTCCATGTTTTCTAAAAAAAATATAAATTTCCCTATAACCTTAAGAGTGGAGTTTTTAGTAAAAACTCCTAGTCGGAATCTCACTAAAATAGGGATGTCTCGTTCAGTTGCCATTATAAAACATAAAAGTTCCCTATTTGTATACTTTATTGTTGTAAATATGGTTGATTTTGATATAAAATGTTGTAAAACCACAAGTATGACACACAAAACTATAAAGAAAAATTCAATAAACCGATGGCCCGGGGACTTGACCCCATGACCACACCCCAAGCCCCAACCCACCCTCACCACCCCAACCAACCGTAGGGGGGATATGGTTGATTTTGATATAATCCTTTATATTTATTGTCTTTAAAAATATAATTCAAAAAAATATTTCTAAGATAAGGAAATTACGATTTGTGATGACGATATATAATTCTTTGTATTTAGAGGGGAGATTTTATCATCTAAGTCATTATTCATATCCACCTCTAATAGCTCTTCTGGATAATATTCTTGGGGAAGAAGAGAAGAGATGGTCTATGGATGAAAAAAATAATATTAAAATTGGGGATATACCAACTGTATATGAATATATTGATATATTTCCTGATGAATTACATGTAAATATACTAGAAATTGAAGTAGAGTTGTCCATTGATTTAATCCCTATTGTGAGACCTATATCAAAGATAACCTATATAATGGCCACTTTGGAATTGGTGGAGTTGAATAAATAACTACGTGATTTTTTTGATAAGGTATTTATACGGACTGGTGTCTCACCTTGGTAAGCCCCATTTCTTTCCATTAAGAAGGAAGATATATCTATGAGGATATGCATTGATTATATGGAAATAAATTATATTACTATAAAGAAAATTTATCTTATTCCTCATATTGATGACTTGTTCAATAAAATTTATAGATATCAATATTTTTCAAATATTAACCTTCATTCTAGGTATTATAAATTATGAGTAGAGAAGGAAAATATTCAAAGTAAAATATTTCATACAAGGTATGGACATTACGAGTTTATAGTAATTCCTTATGGATTGACTAATTCAACCTCTATTTTTATTAATCAAATGAAAAGATTATTCATGGAATATCTTGATAATTTTTTTGTGTTATTTATTGATGATGTCTTGGTGCACTCTAAAATATATGAGGACCATGAGAATCACTTATGGATCATTCTTGAGACTCTTAGAGAAAATGAGCTATATGGTAAATTCAGCAAGTATGAATTCCATATTTAGAAGGTTTTTTTCTTTATTATTTTGTCTCCAAAGATAGAATCTTAGTTGATCCTATAAATACAAAGGCAGATAAAGAATTACCTATATCAATGAACATAACTAAGGTATGTAGTTTAATTTGATTAGCAGGTTACTATTGATGATTTGTTCAAAAAAATCTTGATTGGATAATCTATTGACCTAGATTATGTATAAAGGTGTTAATTTTACATGTACAATGTAATGTAAAGAATGTTTTGAATAATTAAATATAATATTATTTAATTATATGATTTTGACTCTACCATTTAGAAATGATGGGTTTGTAGTATATAGTGATTCATTGAAAAGGGGTTTGGTTGTTTCCTTATGAAGAAAGATAAATTTATTTCTCATGCATCAAGGATGTTAAAGACTCATGAATAGAATAACTCATGATATTGAGTAGTTAGTAGTAATATTTTATTTGAAGATAGAATTCATTATCTATATGGTAAAATATTTGAGAAATGCACACACCATAAGATCCTAAAATACATCTTTTCATAGGAAGAGATCAATATTATGCAAAGGTGATGGATCAATCTACTCAAGAATTATGATTTATTAATATAATACTACCCAAGGAAATAAAATAAGGTAGAAAGTTAATTGATCAGGAAAGATCATAGATTCCTAACCAAAATGAGGATTGATAGGGATCCTATATTCAAGGATTTAGTAAATATGGATATGGGAATCATTAAATAAGGTTAAAGTCACTCTTTTTTAAAATTATTGTCAAACCATATTTATTGGAAAAGATACAAAGTTATCAAACAGTTGATGAGATGTTTCAAAAGAAAATTAAAGTCATGAATAATACAAAATTGACATACTTCATATATAAATATGGTGTTTTGAATTTTGGAAAAAGGTTATGTGTTCCATATATACCAGATTGGAAAGGTAATTCTTAGATGATTCTCATAGAAAAAATGTCTCTATACACCCTGGTAGCACTAAGATGTATAGATATTTAAAGGAACATTTTTGGTAGGATAACATAAACTGTTAAATTTCTGATTATGTGTCAAGATTTTTGGTTTTTTAATAGGTTAAGACTGAGATCAATCATCATATAGGAGTTATTAAACCTATACCTATTCCTATGTGTAAATGTAATGACATTATTACAGACTTTTTCACTGGATTAACAAAGACTCCTATAAGGAATGATACAATACGGGTTATTATTGATCGCCTTACAAAATCTAACAAATATACATATTTTCTTGATATAATAGAAGATTTACCTTTTAATAAACTTGAATGATTCTATATTAATGAAGTGGTAATACATTATGGTCTACCTCTTTCAATTGTTTCTAGTCATGACTTATGATTTACATCAAAATTATAGAAAAATATTCAGAAGTATCTGGATAATGAGATTTATTTGAGCATTGTCTATCACCCTCAAACTAAGGAACAGTCTGAAAGGACTATTAAAACTTTAGAATACATATTGAGTTCATGATCAGTTAACTTTGAAGGCATGTGGGACCATTATTTACCTTTGGTGGAGTTTTCTTATAATTATATATTCCATTCAAGTATTTAAATGGTATTATATGAAGCATGATATGGCAAGAGATGTCATAATCCAGCTTTTAGGGATAAAGTTTGTGAAATAAATATTTTGGGACCATAACTTATTGAGGATATATTGATGAATATAAATATTATTCAAACCCATATTAAAGCAGCTCAAATCAGGAAAAAGAGTTATGCTGATATCTGAAGGAAATATTTTTGAATTTCAAATGGGTGATCATGTTTTCCTAAAAGTATGTCCATGGAAGGTGTAAGAACCTGGTTCTTATTTTGAGGTACGGTTTTCTTCTTTTCTCTTTTCCTTAAGTGCTTTTTAGAAAACAAGGAAAATGGGGGAAAATCCTAAATTTTGTGACTACACGCCGTGTACTTTTACACACGCCATGTACTTTGGCCATGTGGGATGAGTACACAGGGTGTGTAGCCATGTCGATGAGAAAGGGGTGTAAAAACCGACTACACGCCGTGTAGTAGGTATTTACACGTCGTGTAGTCAGTGGGCTGGAAAATAGTAAGGTGGTGGAAGCAGCCTCCAGCTGAGCGACAATACACGCCGTGTACTCAGGTGTTACACGTCATGTACTCATGTCTATAGATGAACAGTGCCACGCTGGCGAGAAGCCGCCAAAGGAACAGTTAAAAAAATGAAAACTACATGTCGTTTACCTAATAGTACATGCCATGTAGTCTTTTTTTCACTTAAAATGGGAAGTAGCCAACCCTGTTCACAAGATTGGCTTAGAACTGGGGGAAGGATTCGGGAGAGGAGGCCGAACCTTCGAGAATCTCCAGATCAAGCGTTGGGAATCCGTTTTCACCTCTGACGATCTCGTTGGAACCACACGGGTAAGCCCTCCACTCTTCTTAATCCATTCTTGACAATTCTTCCTCTAAGGGAAGTTATTTTTGTTTGAATGGGAATTCTTCTACCCCAGATCTACATCGTTTTTGGGTGTTTCTGGAAGTGACGTTCGCGTATACCATTCAGGGGTGTTTAAGGTAGGTGCCTTGGTGTTTAATTTCCAACTGTGGTGCGTTTGTGTGAATAGTTGTGCCACAAACCCATGTTGGGGTGTTGTGTGGCTGAGGTCTTGGTTGTTTTAAATACCTATAATTGTAAAGGTAATTAAAAGTGATAATAAACTGATGTTTGGGATCGTTGCTTGGATCCACGACCACCCCGGGAAGTGCGTTCCTCTGTTTAGACATTTGGACAGGATACCCGAGGGTATGCCTTTATAATAATGATTATAGAATTAGCTTGAGAGGAATTGCATGTGTATTTCTTTTTTACATGTTGGGCATGTCCCGATTACTTGTTTAGCCCAAGGACAGTGTTTTACTTAGCCTGAGGGAAGTGCATCTTTTAGCCTAAGGGAAACTTCTTCCGTGCCTGTGGGAAATAGACTCTGTGCCTGAGGGTGACACTTCGTATGCCTGAGGGAAATATCTGTTATTTTTGTGGGCAATTACCTACGGGTTACGTTTCTGATTACCTGAGGGTAAGGGTTTGCGTGTCTGAGGACACCGAATGTTTACATAGAAATTCACTTTGGTGGTTTCCTTATAATGAATGATTAAATGAATATTAAGAATGGAAATATAACTGGTAAAGTTAGTTACTTCTGAGTACTGCTTAGTTTATTGCATTTACTTTGGCACATTGTTGTTGCATGTTTACACACAGTTGAGAATGGGTCTTTAGTGGGTGCCTACTGGGATTTTTTTCTCACACCCTATTTGGTTCATTTCTTTGGCCCAAACAGATTACATTTCTACAGGTGTGGATAAGGGCAAGGGTCCTTATACAGGTACTTGATTGATGCTGAGGAGTAGGGGGAGCATGGGACCAGGCTTAGGCTCGCGATGCTACCGGTTGTTTTGTTTTTTTTGTACTATGTATTGTATTGTACTGTATTTTTGTGTAACATGTTATGGCTATTTTCTTAGAACTTGAGACATGTTGCATCATTCTCTATATAACTAGTAATTTATACTTTACTACAGTTGTTTATTTTAAATATGTATGGTTTATTTCTTCCTCTATTGTTGTATGCTTTTTATTTTATTATGCTATGGTACACTTTGACAAATGAGGGCATAGTTTCCCCACTATCAGACCTGGGCCCTCGCTGCTAGTCGGCAGCCTCTGGCATTTGGGGAAATGCGCTTGAGGTCATGTGACCAACCGGGTTTGGGGCACCAGTTGAGTGGCACCCAAAACTGGGATATTACAAAGTGGTATCAGAGGCATTTCTTTTATTTGACTTACTATTTGGAGCATTATCCAGGGATAGGACGAAAATGGTAGTTTGTAAAAAGTTTTGACCGGACGTAGCTAACCCGGGTACAGGGAAAAGCCAGTCTACCTCGTATTTTTGCAATTTTACTGATTTTGAAAATTTTATATTTGATTTGATTTTCACCGTTGGGTGACGCACTTGTGATTGTGATGTTTATATTTTATCCATGGGTTCTATTTAGTTGCAACCTGATGAGATGAGGGTATGCCATCTCATGCATCATTTTGTCACATGCTAGAAATCACATGCCATTCATAGTCCCATGCCAGGTAGGTGCATTAAAAATTTCATGTTGTTGTGATAGTTGTTGTGCTAGAAAAAGCATGTTGTTGTGATATCTGCTTTGATAAATACCTTCTATGTGATAGGGTATTTTTGTGTGAGTTTGTTGATAAAATGGACGCCAAACTTTGGTTTTGGGGGAGTATGGGCCCTCATTGACCGGAATTTGGTGGATCATTGACTGTTTATCTTTTTATAACAAATATAAGATTCCAAACATTGAGTCGCGGGGAGTATAGGCCCTCATGGATCGTAATTTGGAACTTAGGTTTTTTTTCAGTATTTTCTGGGATTCTGGAGTAGTTTCAGAGGCTTACTATCCGGAAAACCCAGGAAACACGCCATGTAGTTCCTCAAACACACGCCGTGTGTTCTTCTACTTAGGTAGAAAAGAAAACTTTTTGAGTACACATCGTGTACTCTCAGTACACGCCATGTAGTCTCTTCCTGTGTCATAGACCGTGTGGTCAGGGACACGGGGAAGGGAAATTCTTGGGGCAAACATGACATGTACCAGATGTACACACCCTGTAGTGTTGACCCGGAGTCCGCCCGTGTAACTAACAACATGGACGGAGGAGACCTTAATACATACACGTCGTGTCCACTATGGAACACGCCGTGTAGTCTGACCTAGGATCTGGTCGTGTAACTAACAAACACAGGTTGGTGTAATACTTTTGTGTACACGCCGTGTACAACTGGAACACGCTGTGTAGTGTGATCCGTGTATTTGGTCGTGTAACTAACAACACGGGTCGGCGAAGCTCATCTAGTACACGCTGCGTACCTGTGGGACACGTCGTGTAGTCTTGTCCGAGGATAGACCATGTGGACCTGACCATGTGGCTGGGAAACAGGGTGGTGTACACATCGTGTGCGGGTGTAACATGCCGTGTAATGTCAAGCCGAATAGTCGGCCGTGTCACAAATGACACGGGCAGTTTTAAAATTACACCATACACTCCGTGTAGATTATATACACGCCATGTAGTTTTTTTCAATGGGATCCGTGTGGCTTAGCTGTGTAAAAGGACCCGGGTAGGGGAAGAAAACTCAAGTACATGCCATGTAGTCATTATACATGTTGTGTAGTCTTGTTTTGAAAATCTTGAATTCCTTCTTCCTTCTGTTCCCCTTTTGGTCCCTTCATTTTCAGTCTTTGATAATCTGGATCTAAGGTGTGTGTTTGACCTTGTAGAGTCATGCCGCCGAGACAACCACGCGTTGTTCTCCAGGAGAGAGGCAATTATTATACACCACAGATGGTGGTCCATGGGCTACCAGTGGATCCTCCAATAGATCCAGATGCGGCGCCAACCGTTATGCCAGACACAGGCGCGGATGCGTAGTTCTATAAAGGCTTTATGTTTTTCATGCAGACCTTTCAGGGAGCACCGATGGCTGCCACATCTATGGCTGAGCTGACTTGTATATTCCAGTAGCAGCATCCACCTATGTTTTCAGTGGATGGAGGACCATAGGCTGCGGAGTCTTTGTTGGGGTCTATGTAGACTATTTTTGATCATCTTGAGATGCCTCCTGTAACATCCCCAAATGATAAAGGGTTAAATGACTAAATGATATGACTCATGTCAACAAGGTGCACCTTCCTTTTCGGGAGCCTGTCTGATTAAAACTCCACAGTTAAAGCATGCTTGGCTTAGAGTAGTGATCAGGATGGGTGACCTCCTGGGAAGTATCCTAGGGTGTGTGTGAGTGAGGACAAAGCACACTGGAAAGGACATGTGTTGGCCTGTGAGGACTATCATATTAGTCAGATGACCTGTTCAGGCATGTGGGTGGATCCTAGGGTGGGCCCCACGTGTCTGCGGGGCAACTGGTTGTACCTGGTGGGCCAGGACCCGACGGCCATGTTAAGGTGGGGTGGTTGTGCTGTCACCGGGGCCCGGTTGTTACATTTGGTATCAGAGGAGGAACTCGGCCTTATGTGTGGTGCACTGCCTGGGTTGAGATGTAGGGCCCACAACGAGGGCGTTGTGCTCTAAAGGGGGGGTGATTGTAACATCCTCAAATGATAAAGGGTTAAATGACTAAATTATATGACTCATGTCAACAAGGTGCACCTTCCTTTTCAGTATCATGTCTAATTAGAACTCCATAGTTAAGCATGCTTGGCTTGGAATAGTGATCAGGATGGGTGACCTCCTGGGAAGTATCCTAGGGTGTGTGTGAGTGAGGACAAAGCACACTGGAAAGGACATGTGTTGGCCTGTGGGGACTATCATATTAGTCAGATGACCCATTCAGGCATGTGGGTGGATCCTAGGGTGGGACCCACGTGTCTGCGGGGCAACTGGTGGTACCTGGTGGGCCAGGACCCGACGGCCATGTTAAGGCGGGGTGGTTGTGCTGTCACCGGGGCCCGGTTGTTACACCTCCAGGGAAGAGGGTCAAGCTCGCAACGTATATGCTGCGTGATTCCTCCAAAAGGTTGTGGGATGTTACCACTCAGACAGATCATCACAGAGACATGGCGTGGGAAGATTTTCATATAGCCTTCTATGACTTCTTCTTCCCAGGGACACTAAGGGAAGATAGACCCGTTCAGGCATGTGGGTGGATCCTAGGGTGGGCCCCAGGTGTCTGCGGGGCAACTGGTGGTACCTGGTGGGCCAGGACCCGACGGCCATGTTAAGGCGGGGTGGTTGTGCTGTCACCGGGGCCCGGTTGTTACACCTCCAGGGAAGAGGGTCAAGCTCGCAACGTATATGGTGTGTGATTCCTCCAAAAGGTGGTGGGATGTTACCACTTAGACAGATCATCACAGAGACATGGTGTGGGAAGATTTTCATATAGCCTTCTATGACTTCTTCTTCCCAGGGACACTGAGGGAAGATAGACCACGAGAGTTCATGAATCTGCAGTAGGGAGCTATGTCGGTGATGGATTACTCTGCTTTTTTTACCGAGCTTCTATGCTTTGCACCCATTCTGGTGGGTGATGAGACGTTGAGGGCTAGATGCTTTGAGGATGGTCTTTGATATGACATCTGAGCACTGGTGAATGTTTTCAGGTTTCCTTCAGTACATGCTACTGTGAACCAGGCACTGATTACAGAGAGGAACCTTAGGGAAGCTAGTGGTGTGGGCTAGGGTGGTTCGACACCAGTTTCTGGTACTATTTCTACTAGCAAGAGGAAGAGACAGATGTACTTCGCTCAGGATGGCAGTACCATCCATAAGAATGTTTCAGGTGGCCAAGTCATGTGCTACCAGTGTGGTAAGGAGGGGCACAAGAGACCTTAGTGTCCACGAGACCTAGTGGAGTGTCGAGCTTGCAGCAAGATGGGTCATCTGCAGCGCTTTTTCACGGTGTTTCCACCAGTGGCTAGTGAGAGGGGTTCTGTGAAGACTCCGCATAAGGGAGTAGGACCAGAAACTTCTTCCTAGTTAGGAAACTGGAATACTTCAGGGTGTGCAGGCAGAGATAGTGGTCGTGGCCGTGGTATCCAGACACCAGGATCTCAGAGGTAGCAGGGTGGGACAGCTTAGGGTAGCCAGGCTATGTCATAGGGTCGCAGCACTGGGCAAGCATATGCAGTACAACAGGCCCAACAGGAGTAGGATCTCAGACCTTCTACTGTCAGATGTACTATTCTAGTAGCGTCTGTCTTATCTTCAGTTCTTTTCAATACATGTGCTACACAGAGTTTCATATATGTTCCCGTTGTGGAGAGCCTTAGGCTCTGTGTTTCTTCTTCTTCTTCTGTTGTTATGACATTCGACACTATGTTGGGAACTAGAATGACATATGTGCGTCAGTGCAAGGATTTCCCCCTTGAGGTTGAATGGTGTCACTTTATTTGGGACCTCTATGTCTTAGAGATGGCAGCTTATGAATTCATTCTCGGGATGGACTGGTTGGTTCCCTTCCAAGACTTTGTAGATTTCTATCATCGCGGGGTGATTTTCACGTCACTAGAGGGCGGAGAGTTTCTATACAAGGGAAAATGGGATGTTCGGGTGGGTGGAGCTGGACCAGAGCATCCTGGGCAAGGTGGATTCATAGCCCAGATTGCGAGTTTATATATGGATGATCAGTGGACTTGTTAGACGGATTTCCCTCCAGTGGTTGATCATTTTAGGGATGTCTTCTCAGATGACTATTCAGGCCTACCTCTGAAGCGAGAGGATGATTTCTCTATTGAGCTTGTGCTAGGGGAAACACTGGTGTCCATTCATCCTTATAGAATGGCTACACCTGAGCTGTAGGAGCTCAAGAGGCAGTTAGAGGAGTTACAAGCAAAGGGTTTCATCCGACCCAGTACTTATCCTTGGGGTTCTTCGGTCCTTTTTTGCGAAGAAGGTGGATGGTACCCTCAAACTCTGTGTGGATTATCAGAAGCTGAACCAGTTGAGGGTTAAGAACCGATATCCCTTGTCGAGGATTGATAATCTTTTTGATAAACTTCATGGAGCATGAGTGTTCTCAAAGATTTACCTGATATCATGATATCATCAGTTGCGTGTGAGACCATCAGACATACCACTTTCAGCCTTTGAGAGTAGATATGGTATGTACGAGTACTTGGTTATGCCGTTCGGACTCACGAACACGCCAGCAGTTTTTATGGCTCTGATGAATCGTGTTTTCCATCCTTATCTGGATTCTTTTGTGGTAGTATTCATGGACGATATCTTGGTGTAATCTCACACTCGACACAACTATGCCACCCATGTTGAGATCATATTGAGTACACTGAGAGAGCATAAGCTATATGTAAGCTCTCAAAGTTCCACTTTTGGATGGACCAGATTCACTTCCTGGGTCATATCATCTCAGAGGCAGGAGTTACAGTAGACCCAAAGAAGGTGAGAGTAGTAGTTTCCTGGGAGCATCCTAAGAAAGTGTTTGAGATACGAAGTTTCTTAGGGTTTTCTGGTTACAACAGATGCTTCATATAGGAATTATCCCGCTTAGCATCACCGTTGATGGGTCTGACTAAGAAGGGTGTGAAGTTTGTTTGGTCGGAAGCTTGCGAGACAGCCTTTCAGGACTTGAAAGGAAGGTTGACATCAGCACTAGTCCTGATACTTCTAGAGAAAGGGAAGATCTATACAGTTTATTGTGATGCATCAGGTATTGGGCTGGGAGCAGTGTTGATGCAGGGCGATCAAGTTACTGTGTACGGTTCTCAGCATTTGAGGCCACATGAGAGGAATTACCTGACGCATGATCTCAAGTTCACTGCAGTTGTTCATGCGTTGTGCTGTTGGAGACATTATCTCTTGGGAGATCATTTTGTGGGTTTTACCGACCACAAAATTCTTAAGTACATCTTTACTCAACGTGACTTGAACCTGAGACAGCGTAGGTGGGTTGAATACCTTAATTCCTTTGATTTTGATATTTCCTATACACCTGGTAAAGGTAATGTAGTAGCTGATTCACTGAACAGGAGGACTCAGATACAGGCTGTGCATGAGGCCAGCGGTGAGTGGCAGCTTATGGATTTGTTCTCTGAGATGAATTTGGAGTTTCATGACAGTCAGGGGGCAGACCTATCTTTCTTCTTTAGCTGTGACTTCTACCCTCCTGGATAGAGTGAGGATGAGACAACTATCTAATTCAGAAGGCCTAGTTCTATAGGATTCGGTGGCAAGTGAGGACCCTTCTCCTTGTTGGATGATAGGCGATGACGAGGTACTTCATATCCATGGACGAGTGTGGGTTCCAAGGGATATATGCGAGGAGATAATGCGGTAGTTTCATGCTTCAGCTTGGGCAGTATATCCCGGGGTTACCAAGATGTGCCGAGACTTGAGATGCCAGTATTGGTGGTCGGGTATGAAGAGAGATGTAGTTGGTTTTATTGTGAGGTGTTCCACCTGTCAGCAGGTGAAGGTGGAGCTTCAGAGGCCAGCCAAACTGTTACAGCAGTTACCCATTCTAGAGTGGAAATGAGATGATGTCGTGATGGACTTCGTGACTGGGTTACTGAGGTCACCTCGAGGAAATGATTCCATGTGGGTTTTTGTGGACAAACTCACAAAGGTAGCTCACTTTTTTCTGATCAAGGAGACCTTCGGTGTTGATGATCTTGGGAAGATTTATATCTGAGAGGTCATACATCTTCATGCGGTTCCTCGTTCTATCGTTTCAGATAGGGACACCCGTTTTACATATCGTTTTTGGCAGAGTTTTCAGAGGGCACTGGGTACACAGGTGCTTCTGAGCACAACTTACCACCCTCATACCGATGGCCAGTCAAATCGTATGATACAGGTGCTAGAGGACATACTGCGTGCATTCATCCTGGACTTTGGAGGCTCTTGGGAGAAGCACATACCCCTAGTCGAGTTTTCCTATAATAACAATTTTCAAGAAACTATTGAGATTTTACCTACGAGGCTTTATGTGGTAGGCCATGCTGATCACCCTTGTGCTGGATAGTGGCAGGTGAGGTAGCTTTACTAGGACCACGTCTCGTGTAGGAGACTTCTGAGCAGGTCAAGTTGATTCAGAAGTAGATGGCTATCGCAAAGTCTCATCAGAAATCTTATGTTGATTGTCGTAGATGACCCTTGGAGTTTTTGGTCAGAGATCAGGTTTTCCTATGTGTTTCACCGAGGTTGGAACAGATAAGGATTAGGAGACAGTGTAAAATTTCACCGAGGTATGTGGGTCCATTTGAGATTCTGTAGAGAGTTGGGCCGGTTTCCTATCAGTTGCAGTTAACACAGAGGTACCGAGCCATGGACGGCGTCTTCCATGTATCTCATTTACGTTGTTATCATTCAGACACATCTCACATCTTTCCGCCCGAATAGGTTGAGCTTCAGATCGATGCGTCCTTTGAGGATTATCTGATTCGTATCGTTGATAGGAGCATGAAGGTTCTCTGAGGTCGGTCAGTTCCTCTCGTACAGGTGCTATGACAACATGGCCGAGTGCAGGATGAAACCTAGGAGCGGGAGACCGACGTACATGCTCAGTGGCTAGAGCTGTTCTAAGCTGTATCTTCACCACCCATGGAAGGGAAATTTGGGGACTAATTGATTTAAGGGGGGAAATTTTTAAGAACCCGGTTCTTATTTTGAGGTATGAGTTTATTCTTTTCTATTTTCCTTAAGTTTTTTTGAGAAAATAAGGAAAATGGTGAAATTTCCTAAATTTTGTGACTACACGCCATGTACTTTTCCACACACCGTGTACTTTTTCCGTGCAGGATGAGTACACAGGGTGTGTATCCATGTTGACGAGAAAGGGGTGTAAAAACAGACTACACGTCGTGTAGTAGGTATTTAAACGCCGTGTAGTCAGTCGGCAGGAAAATAGTAAGGCGGTGGAAGAAGCCTCCAGCTGAGCGACAGTACACGCTATGTACTCAGGTGTTACACATCATGTACTCATATCGATAGATGAACAATACCATGTTGGTGAGAATCCGCATAAGGAACAGTTAAAAAATGAAAACTACACGCCGTGAACCCAATAGTACACGCCGTGTAGTCTGGTTTTTTCACTTAAAATGGGAAGTAGCCAACCCTATTCACAGGATTGGCTTAGAACTAGAGGAAGGAGTCCGTAAAGGAGGCTGGACCTTCGAGGATATCCATATAGAGCTTTGGGAATCCGTTTTTGCCTCTGATGATCTCGTTGGAACCGCATGGGTAAGCCCTCCACTCTCCTTAATCCGTTCTTGCCAATTCTTCCTATAAGGGAAGTAATTAGTGTTTGAATGGGAATTCTTCTACCCCAGATCTACGTCGTTTTTGGGCATTTTTGGAAGAAATTTTTGCGTATACCATTCAGGGACGTTTAAGGTAGGTGTCTTGGTGTTTAATTTCCAACTGTGGTGCATTTTTGTAAATCTTTGTGCCACGAACCCATGTTGGGGTGTCGTGTGGTTGAGGCCTTAGCTGTTTTAAATACCTAGAATTGTAAAGGTAATTAAATGTGATAATAAACTGTTGTTTGGGATCGCTGCTTGGATCCAGGACCACCCCGGGGGGGGGGGTGCGTTCCTCTTTTTAGCCATTTGGCCAGGATACCCAAGGGTATGCCTTTATAATAATGATTATAGAATTGCCTTGAGAGTAATTGCATGTGTATTTCTTGTTTACATGTTGTGCATGGCCCAGTTACTTGTTTAGCCCGAGGGAGGTGTTTTACTTAGCCTAAGGGCAGTGCATCTTTTAGCCTAAGGGCAACTTCTTCCATGCCTGTGGGCAATAGACTTTGTGCCTGAGGGCGACACTTCGTACGCCTGAGGGAAATATCTGTTATGCCTGTGGGAAATTAACTGCGGGTTACGTTTATGATTACCTGAGGGTATGGGTTTGCGTGTCTGAGGACACTGACTATTTG
Organism: Viscum album; assembly: GCA_963277665.1. NCBI lineage: Eukaryota > Viridiplantae > Streptophyta > Magnoliopsida > Santalales > Viscaceae > Viscum > Viscum album. The sequence goes on from OY728131.1 coordinate 361,410,572, forward strand.
TATAGAAATTCACTGTGGTGGTTTCCTTATAATGAATGATTAAATGAATATTAATAATGGCAATATAACTGGTAAAGTTAGTTACTTTTGAGTACTGCTTAGTTTATTTCATTTACTTTTTCACATTGTTGTTGCATGTTTACACACAGTTGATCACGGGCCTTTGGTGGGTGCCTACTATGATTTATTTCTCACACCCTTTTTGGGTCATGTCTTCGGCCCAAACAGATTACATTTCTATAGGTGTGGATAAGGTAAAGGGTCCTTATACAGGTACTTGATTGCTGCTGAGGAGTAGGGGGAGCATGGGATCAGGCTTAGACTCGTGATTCTACCGACTGTTTTGTTTTATTTTGTTATACTCTGTATTGTACTATACTGTATTGTTGTGTAACATTTTCTGGCTATTTTATTAGAACTTGAGACATGTTTTATCATTATCTATATAACTGGTTAGTTATCGTTTACTGTAGTGGTTTATTTTAAATATGTATGGTTTATTGCTTCCACTGTTATTGTATGCTTTTTATTTTATTCCATTGTGCTACACTTTGACAAATGAGGGAATAGTTTCCCCACTATCATACCTGGGCCCTCACTGCTAGACAGCAACCTCTGGCGTTTGGGGAAATGTGCTTGAGGTCTTGTGACCAACCGGGTTCGGGGCACCCGTTGAGTGGCACCCGGAACCGGGATGTTACAAAGTGGTATCAGAGGCATTTCTTTTCTTTGACTTAATATTTGGAGCATTATCTAGGGATAGGATGGAAATGGTAGTTTGTAAAAAGTTTTTCCCAGGAGTAGCTAACCCATGTACAAGGAAAATCCAGTCTACCTCGTATTTTTGCAATTTTACTGATTTTTCAAATTTTACAGTTGATATGATTTTCACTGTTGGGTGACGCACTTGTGATTGTGTTGTTTATATTTTATCCATGGGTTCTATTTAGTTGAAACTCGATGAGATGAGGGTATTCCATCTCATGCATCATTTTGGAACATGCTAGAAATCACATTCCATGCATAGTCCTATGCTAGGTAGGTGCATTAGAAATTGCATGTTGTTGTGATAGTTTTTGTGCTAGAAAAAGCATGTTGTTGTGGTATATGCTTTGATAAATACCTTCTATGTGATAGGGTATTTTTTGTGAGTCTGTTGATAGAATGGATTCCAAACTTTGGTTTTTGGGGAGTATGGGCCCTCATTGACTGGAATTTGGTGGATCATTGACTGTTTATCTTTGTATAACAAAGATAAGATGACAATATTTGATTCGCGGGGAGTATGGGCCCTCACGGATCGGAATTTGGACCTTAGGTTTTGTTTTCAGTATTTTTTCGGATTCCGGAGTAGTTTCAGAGGCTTACTATCCAGAAAACCCAGGAAACACATCGTGTAGTTCCTCGGACACACGGCGTGTGTTCTTCTTTTCAGAAAGAAAAGAAAACTTTTTGAGTACACACCGTGTACTCTCAGTACATGCTATGTAGTCTCTTCCTATGTCATAGACCGTGTGGTCAGGGACACAGGGAAGGGAAATTCTTGGGGCGAAAACGCCGTGTACCAGATGTACATGTCGTGTAGTGTTAACCTGGAGTCCGCCCGTGTAACTAACAACACGGACAAAGGATACCTTAAGACATACACGTCGTGTCCACTATGGAACACGCCATGTAGTCTGACCTGGGATCTGGCCTTGTAACTAACAAACATGGGCCGGTGTAATACTTTTGTGTACACGCCATGTCCATCTGGAACACGCCGTGTAGTGTGAGATGTGTATCTGGCCGTGTAACTAACAACACAGGTCGGCGAAGCTCGTCTAGTACACGTCGCGTACCTGTGGGACACGCCTTGTAGTCTTGTCCGAGGACAGACCATGTGGACCTGACCATGTGGCTGGGAAACGGGGTGGTGTAAACGCCGTGTGCGGGTGTAACATGCCGTTTAGTGTCAAGTCGAGTAGTAGGTCGTGTCACAAACGACACAGGCAGTTGGAAAATTACACCGTACACGCCATGTAGATTATATACACGCCATGTAGTTTTGTTCAATGGGAGCCATGTGGCTTAGCCGTGTAGAAGGACCCGGGCAGGGGAAGAAAATTCATGTACATGCCGTGTAATCATTATACATGTCGTGTAGTCTTGTTTTTCAAATCTTGAATGCCTTATTCATTATGTTCCCCTTTTAGTCCCTTCATTTTCAGTCTTTGATAATCTGGATCTAAGGTGTGTGTTTGACCTTGTAGAGTCATGCCGCTGAGACAACCACGCGTTGTTTTCCAGGAGAGTGACAACAATTATACTCCAGAGATGGTGGTCCATGGGCTACCAGTGGATCCTCTAGCAGAGCCAGATGCGGTGCTAGCCATTATTCTAGACACAGGCATGGATGTGTAGTTCCATGAAGGCTTTATGCGGTTCATGCAGACCTTTCAGGGAGCACCGCCAGCTGCCACATCTATGGCTGAGCTGACTCGTATATTCCAGCAGCAGCATCCACCTACGTTTTTAGGGGATTTCGGACCACAGGCTACGAAGTCTTTGCTGGGGTCTATTTAGACTATTTTCAAGCATCTTGAGACGCGTCCAGGGCAGAGGGTCAAGATCGCAATGTATATGATGCATGATTCCTCCAATAGGTGGTGGGATGTTACCACTCAGACAGAGCATCACAGAGACATGGCGTGGGATGATTTTCAGACATCCTTCTATGACTTCTTCTTCCTAGGTCAGATAGAGCTCGAGAGTTCATGAATCTGTAGTAGGGAGCTATGTTGGTGATGGATTACTATGCTTGTTTTACCGAGATTCAGCGCTTTTCACCCGTTCTGGTAGGTGATGAGACGTTGAGGGATAGACGCTTTGAGGATGGTCTTCGATATGACATCTGAGCACTGGTGAATGTTTTCAGGTTGCCTTCAATACATGCTATTGTGAACCAGGCGCTGATTACAGAGAGGAACCTTCAGGAAGATAGTGGTGTGGGCCAGGGCAGTTCGACACCAGTTTCTGGTACTATTTCTACTGGCAAGAGGAAGAGACATATGGACTTTTCTCAGGATGGCAGTACCAGCCAGAAGAATTTTTTAGGTGGCCAGGTCATGTGCTAGCAGTGTGGTAAGGAGGGGCACAAGAGACCTCAGTGTCCATGAGACCCAGTGGAGTGTTGAGCTTGCAGCAAGATGGGTCATCTGCAGTGCTTTTGCAGGGCGTTTCCACTAGTGGCTAGTGAGAGGGGTTCTATGAATACTCTGCATACGGGAGCAGGACCAGAAACTTTTTACTAGTTGGGAAATTGGAATACGTTAGGGCGTACAGGCAGAGATGGTGTTCGTGGCCATGGTAGCCAGACACTAGGATCTCAGAGGCAGTAGGGCGGGACAGATCAGGGTAGCCAGGTTGTGTCACAGGGCTGCGGCACTGGGTAGGTATATGCAGTAAAACAGACCCAGCAGGAGCAGGATCTCAGACCTTCTACTGTCAGAGGTACTATTCTAGTAGTGTATGTCTTATCTTCAGTACTTTTCGATATGGGTGCTACACATAGTTTCATATCTGTGCCCGTTGTGGAGAGCCTTGGGCTCTGTGTTTCTTCTTCTTCTTCTATTTTTATGACACTAGACACTCCGTTGGGAACTAGAACGACATGTGTGCGTCAGTTCAAGGAGTTCCCCCTTGAGGTTGAAGGGTGTCACTTTCTTTGGGACCTCTATGTCTTAGAGATGACAGCTTATGATGTCATTCTCTGGATGGACTGGTTGGTTCCCTTCTGAGCCTTTATAGATTTCTATCATCTCAGGGTGAGTTTCACATCACCAGAGGGTGGAGAGTTTCTATACAAGGGTGAATGGGATGTTCAGGCAAGTCGAGCTGGACCAGAGCATCGTGGGCGAGGTGGAGTCATAGCCCATATTGCGAGTTCATATCTAGATTATTAGGGGACTTGTCAGACAGATTTCCCCTCAGTGGTTGATCATTTCAGGGATGTCTTCCAAGATGACTTTTTAGGTCTACCTCCGGAGCGAGAGGTGGATTTCTCTATTGAGCTTATGCTAGGGGTAGTAACGGTGTCCATTCATCCTTATAGGATGGCTACACATGAGCTTCAGGATCTCAAGAGGTAGTTAGAGGAGTTACAGGCAAAAGGTTTCATCTGACCCAATACTTCTCCTTGGGGTTTTCCGGTCCTTTTTGCGAAGAAGGAGGACCGTACCCTGAGACTCTGTGTGGATTATCAGAAGCTGAACCAATTTGTGGTTAAGAACCTATATCCCTTACCGAGGATTGATGATCTTTTTTATAAACTTTGTGGAGTACGAGTGTTCTCGAAGATTGACCTGAGTTCAGGATATCATCAGCTGCACATGAGACCATCAGACATACCACTTACATCCTTTCGGAGTAGATATGGTCTGTACAAGTACTTGGTTATGCCTTTCGGACTCACAAACGCGCTAGTAGTTTTTATGGATCTGATGAATCGTGTGTTCCATCTGTATCTGGATTCTTTTGTGGTAATATTCATGGACGATATCTTGGTGTACTCTCACACTCTACACGACCATACCACCCATCTTGAGATCGTATTGAGTACACTGAGAGAGCATAATCTATATGCTAAGCTCTCAAAGTTCCACTTTTGGATGGACCAGATTCACTTCCTGGGTCATATCATCTCAGAGGCAGGAGTTGCAGTAGACCCAGAGAAGGTAAGAGTAGTAGTTTCCTGGGAGCATCCTAAGAACGTTTTTGAGATACGGAGTTTCTTAGGGTTTTATTGTTACTATAGACGCTTTATACAGGACTTCTCCCACTTAGCATCACCGTTGACGGGTCTGACTAAGAATGGTGTGAAGTTTGTTTGGTCAGAAGCTTACGAGACAGCCTTTCAGGACTTGAAAGGAAGGTTGACATCAGCACCAGTCATTATACTTCCAGATCAAGGGAAGAGCTATACAGTTTACTGTGATGCATCAGGTATTGGGCTGGGAGCAGTTTTGATGCAGGTCGATCGAGTTGTTTCGTACGGTTCTCGGCAGTTGAGGACACATGAGAGGAATTACCCGACGCATGATCTCGAGTTTGCTGCAGTTGTTCATGTGTTGCGTTGTTGGAGACATTATCTCATGGGAGATCATTTTGTGGTTTTCACCGACCACAAAATTCTCAAGTACAACTTTACTCAATGTGACTTGAACCTGAGACAGTGAAGATGGGTTGAATACCTTCAGTCCTTCGGTTTTGAGATTTCCTATACACCTGGTAAAGGTAATGTAGTAGCTGATTCACTGAGTAGGAGGACTCAGATACAAGTTGTGCAGGAGGCTAGTGGTGAGTGGCAGCTTATGGATTTGTTCTCCGAGGTGCATTTGGAGGTGCACGACAGTCAGGGGCAGACCTATCTTTATTCTTTAGCTGTGAATTCTATCCTCCTGGATAGAGTTAGGATGAGACAACTATTTGATTCAGAGGGCCTAGTTCTACAGGAGTCGGTGGCAAGTGAGGACCCTTCTCCTTATTGGATGATAGGTGATGACGAGGTACTACATATCCATGGACGAGTGTGGGTTCCAGGGGATATATGCGAGGAGATGATGTAGGTGTTTCATGATTTATCTTGGGCAGTTCATCCCGGGGTTACCAAGATGTACCGAGACTTGAGATGTTAGTATTGGTGGTCGGGTATGAAGAGAGATGTATCTGGTCTTGTTGTGAGGTGTTCCACCTATCAGCAGGTGAAGGCGGAGCATCAGAGGCCATCCGAACTGTTACAGCAGTTACCCATTCCAAACTGTAAATGAGATGATGTCGCGATGGACTTCGTGACTAGGTTGCTGAGGTCACCTCGAGGCAATGATGTCGTGTGGGTTGTAGTGGACAGACTCATGAAGGTAGCTCACTTTTTGCTGATCAAGGAGACCTTTGGTGTTGACGAGCTTGGGAAGTTGTATATCCGAGAGGTCGTACGTCTTCATGGGGTTCCTCGTTCTATTGTTTCAGATATGGACTCTCGTTTTACATATCGTTTCTGGTAGAGTTTTCAGAGGGCACTGGTTACACAGGTGTTTCTGAGCACATCTTACCACCCTCAGACCAATGTCTAGTTGGAGCGTATGATACAGGTGCTAGAGGACATGTTGTGTGCATGCATCGTGTACTTTGGGGGCTCTTGGGAGAAGCACATACCCCTAGTCAAGTTTTCCTATAATAACAGTTTTCAAGCAACTATTGAGATGTCACCTTACAATGATTTATATGGTAGGCCATGCCGATCACCCTTGTGCTGGTTAGAGGCAGGTGAGGTAGCTTTACTGGGACCATGTCTCGTACAGGAGACTTCTAAGCAGGTCCAGTTGATTTAGAAGCAGATGGCTACCATGCAGTCTCATCAGAAATCTTATGCTGATCGCCGTAGACGACCCTTGGAGTTTGTGGTCGGGGATCATGTTTTCCTGTGTGTTTCACCGAGGTTGGGACACAGAATGATCAGGAGACAGGGTAAAATTTCACCGAGGTATGTGGGGCCATTTGAGATTCTGGAGAGAGTCGAGTTGGTTGCCTATCAGTTTCATTTACCATAGAGGTATCGAGCCATGAATGATGTCTTCCATGTATCTCAGTTGAGCTGCTATCATTCAGCCATGTCTCGCGTCTTTCATCCTGAGGAGGTTGAGGTTCAGATCGATGTGTCATTTGAGGAGCATCTGATTTTTATCGTTGATAGGAGCATGAAGGTTCTCCGAGGCTAGTCAGTTCCTCTCGTATGGGTGCTATGGCAGCATGGCCGAGTGAAGGATGAAACCTGGGAGCGGGAGACTGACGTACGTGCTCAGTGGCTAGAGTTGTTCTGAGCTGTATCTTCGCCACCCTTGGAAGGGAAATTCGGGGACAAATTGCTATAAGGGGGGAAGTTTTTAAGAACCAGTTTCTTATTTTGAGGTACGGGTTTCTTCTTTTCTCTTTTCCTTAAGTGTTTTTGAGAAAATAAGGAAAATGGGGAAAATTACTAAATTTTGTGACTATACGCCGTGTAATTTTCCACACACTGTGTACTTTGTCTATGTGGGATGAGTACACATGGTGTGTAGCCATGTCGATGAGAAAGGGGTGTAAAAACCGACTATGCGCCATGTAGTAGGTATTTAAACGTCGTGTAGTCAGTCGGCAGGCAAATAGTAAGGCGGTGGAAGCAGCCTCTAGCTGAGCGACAGTACACACCATGTACTCAGGTGTTACATGTCGTGTACTCATATTGACATATGAACAATGTCACGCTGGCGAGAAGCCACCGAAGGAACAGTTAAAAATGAAAACTACACGCTGTGAACCCAATAGTACACGTTGTGTAGTCTGGTTTTTTCGCTTAAAATGGGCAGTAACCTACCCTGTTCACAGGATTGGCTTAGAACCTGAGGAAGGAGTCGGGAATGGAGGACGAACCATCTAGGATCTCCAGATTGAGCGTTGGGAATCCGTTTTCGCCTCTGATGATCTTGTTGGAACCGCACGGGTAAGCCATACACTCTCCTTAAGCCATTCTTGCCAATTCTTCCTCTAAGGGAAGTTATTTCTGTTTGAACGGGAATTATTCTACCCCATATCTACATCTTTTTTGGGCATTTCTGGAAGCGACGTTTTCATATACCGTTCTGGGGCATTTAAGGTAGGTGGCTTGGTGTTGAATTTCCAACTATGGTGCATTTGTGTGAATCATTATGCCACGAACCCATGTTGGGGTGTCGTGTGGTTGAGGCCTTGGCTGTTTTAAATACCTAGAATTGTAAAGGTAATTAAATATGATAATAAACTGTTGTTTGGGGTCACTGATTGGATCTAGGACCACCCCGGGGGGTGTGTTCCTCTGTTTAGCCATTTGGACAGGATGCCCGAGGGTATGCCTTTATAATAATGATTATAGAATTTCCTTGAGAGGAATTGCATGTGTATTTCTTGTTTAAATGTTGGGAATGGTGTAACGACCCGAAATTTTTAAATAAATTTTGTTTCCTAATTTTATGTGTTATTGTTATACTCAACAAAAATGTTTCATTTGGTAACATGAGTATAATTAAAATGAGACTGTTGGGTTTTGACTGTTATTTAACCATTGGTCAATATGACCGCTGGAAACTAAACATGTTGACTATTGTCTCTAAATACAAGCAATCTTGGTTAATTAATATAGAAAGAAGATTCTATGGCCTCACCCAGTAGTCTTGGACCGATCGAAGCCCATCTAACAGAACTTGGGAAGGAGGTAGCACCACTGGGCTTTGCTCTGGACCAAACCCAAGCTGAACTTCATCGTATAAAGCTAGAACGGGATCGCCTTCGCGAGAAGTTCAAACTGATAGAAATTACTACTCGTGCGATGTTGGCCGAGCCTCCCTCGGATTCTCTCACCTTAGCACACCTTACACTTAGGTCCTATGCTGGTGTGATAAGGGGCTATGTAAGGAGACCGTAACTGTCTTGTGTAATCCTTTGTTTTAAATAAAATTTTGATTTCTTTTATGAATTTTCAAATGACCGGATAAATATAGTATGCAAATTTTTGATAAAGGATATTTTAAATATGTTTATGTAAACCCTAAATAATTAAAAATGTGTAATTATTTTCAAAAAATGGTCTTCTGCAATTATGTTCAGTACTAAATTTAGAGTCTAATAAGATCAACTTGATTTTTGATGAATAGTAAATTATGAATAGTGATTTTATGATTAGGATTAATAATGTGTCCAAATGGATTAGTAATCTCACTTAAAGAAAGTATTAAAATAAGCTAGGCACTTTGATTAAGTAATGTGATTCAATAAAATGGTTAAATAACGGTTTCATAAATTATTATTCAAGTATTAGTTTTTTCGGATGAATAATGTTTTTTAATTAAAAATTTAATTAAAAATAATTATAAAATTATTTTTATAAAAATGACTTTATTTTTGAACTCAGAGCATCGATATTATGTTATAGTAATTTTTGGGGATTTTTCTGAAAAAAATGAATTTTCGGTGAATAGTGTATTTATTTAAAAATAAATTTAAAAATATTTAGAAAATTATTTTTATAAAATGGAGTTCATTTTTGAAATCGGAGCATTGATATTTAGTTAAGGTGAAAGTTTGGGATTTTTCTGAGAAAGATGAATTTTTCAGTGAATAGTAAAAATGCAGTTTTAGGGTTTCAGTATGTTTAATGACATCATAATTGTGTCATGATGATGTCATGAGATATTTTAAGGGTTGGCCGGCCAAGGGTGATGAATTATTGTTTTGGGGGCCCCATGTGGCCTAACTCCATGATAAATGCCAAGGGAGAGCACCTGGGTTTGAGAAAAGCACATGTGAGGTGTCCCTTGGCCATTAATGCTTTGTCCCCTCACTTTCCCTATAAATACCAAGCCCTCCTCTCATCCATTCGACTCCCCACTCATTCCCAACGAATTTATGGTCTCATTACCTCCCAAGGAGTCCTCCCAAGGTGCCCCCAAGCCCTCAAGGTCCCAACCTTTGAGGTTTAAGAGTTACATTTTAAGGTAAGGGATCCGACCTCTCTCTTTCTTTTCAAGTAATCTCTTTTATGTCATTTCTTTTATACTCCATGTTCTTATGTTGGAGGATGTTCTTTTATATTCATCCTACTGCCTATTTCATGTTCATATGATGAGAGACCCCCCTTGCTCTCATCAATTCGTTTTAAGAATGTTTAAGTGGCGCCGTTAGGCTGCCGAATTTTTAAAGGATTCTTTCACCTTCCTCGTTTTCAAGTTCTATTTTCATTCAAGTCTTTCATGTTCCTTTTTATTATGTTGGGGTATGATCTCTATATATATCATACTGGACTCTTATGTTCATATGATGAGAGACCCCATTTTATCTCTTCAATTCAGTATTTTGATGTTTTAAAGTGGCGCCGTTAGGCTGCCGAATTTTTAAGTGGTTCTTCACCCTTCTCGTTTTGAAGTTCTACTTTCATGTCAATTATTTCAAGTTACTTTTTGTTATATTGGGGTATGATCTCTATATATATCATACTGGACTCTTATGTTCATATGATGAGAGACCCCATTTGATCTCTTCAATTCAGTATTTTGATGTTTTAAGTGGCGCTGTTAGGCTGCCGAATTTTTAAGTGGTTCTTCACCCTTCTCGTTTTGAAGTTCTACTTTCATGTCAATTATTTCAAGTTCCTTTTTTTTATATTGGGGTATGATCTCTATATATATCATACTGGAATCTTATGTTCATATGATGAGAGACCCCATTTGATCTCTTCAATTCAGTATTTTGATGTTTTAAGTGGCGCCGTTAGGCTGCCGAATTTTTAAGGGGTTCTTCACCCTTCTCGTTTTGAAGTTCTACTTTCATGTCAATTATTTCAAGTTACTTTTTGTTATATTGGGGTATGATCTCTATATATATCATAATGGACTCTTATGTTCATATGATGAGATACCCCATTTGATCTCTTCAATTCAGTATTTTGATGTTTTAAGTGGCGCCGTTAGGCTGCCGAATTTTTAAGTGGTTCTTCACCCTTCTCGTTTTGAAGTTCTACTTTCATGTCAATTCTTTCAAGTTACTTTTTGTTATGTTGGGTAATTATCTCTATATCTATCATACTTAACTCTTATGTTCACATGATGAGAGACCCTATTTGATCTTTTCAAATCATTTTTGTTGATGTTTAAGTAACGTCGTTAGGCTGCCGAAGTTTCATAAGAGAAATCTAATTTTTGTCTTCCGTCCATGTTTTTCATTTCAAATGGTATGTCCTTGAAATTTCATTACCATGATCATGTATCCTTCTTATTCTGTCCATATACTATTTTATGGGTCATTTATGAATGTTTGACCCATTTTACCTCTCTTTTTAATGTCTTCTAAAACCTCATAACATAGCCGTTATGCTGCAGAATTTCTGTCTCAAAATGTCTCTCTTTTTTTCTAAAGTTCATTTATATTATTAAGTGAATACTCAAAGCTCTTTCTTCTAAAGGGTTATTCACATATATACCAAAATTTTCTATTTTAAATTCTGGGATTTACATACATGAGACCCACCTTCCTTTTCTGTGGGTTTTAAAGTGATATAAAGATCATGTCTTTAAAGCAGTTTTTAAAAAGTTATGATTATGAAATGAAACCCATTTCCTTTATGCTATATGGGTTATTTATGAAATGTTTGATGATGATATATGTGGCTCACATGATAATAAAGGCAAATTTAAGGGTGCGCCCTGATAGCGCTCCAATGCATTGGGTAATGATGTAACCACTAGAGATTAAAATTTTCACGATACCTTGGTTAATAACCTTGGTAATTTTAAAATGACACCTTGGGGATGGACCTTGGTGATATGTTCATGATTGTATATGTTTAATGATGTAGCCACATCTTAAAGTTATGAAAAAGTTTTATTTTTATTATGATATGCCTCATGATTTCATTTTCATGCCTTAACGTTCTTTTCATGACTTTATTGATGTATCTCAAGTTCATATGTAAAATGTTTCACTTGTTTCCCTTGCTGGGCCTTCTGCTCACCCTTCCTTTTGATGTATGTCCCCAGGTTATGAGATGCAGTAATGAGCCTAGGGTGAACATGAAGAGAAGCCTTTCAAGTGTTTAAGAAGAATGTTTTTTTTTTGTTTCATGTTTTATGTTCCTTGTTTCCAAGACACTAAACCTTAAAGATCCTCAGTTCCGTGTAATGGAATGAAAGTTATGTTATAAAAAGATGGGATGCTATAAATGGCCCGGTTACTTGTTTAGCCCGAGGGTAGTGTTTTACTTAGCCTGAGGGTAGTGCATCTTTTAGCCTGAGGGAAACTTCTTCCATGCCTATGGGCAATAGACTCTGTGCCCGAGGGCAACACTTCGTACGCCTGAGGGAAATATCTGTTATGCCTGTGGGAAATTACCTACGGGTTACATTTCTGATTACCTGATGGTAAGGGTTTTTGTGTCTGAGGGCACCGACTATTTACATAGAAATTCATTGTGGTGGTTTCCTTATAATGAATGATTAAATGAATATTAAGAATGGAAATATAACTGGTAAAGTTAGTTACTTTTGAGTACTGATTAGTTTATTACATTTACTTTTTCCCATTGTTGTTGCATGTTTACACCCAGTTGAGCACAGGCCTATGGTGGGTGCCTACTAGGATTTATTTCTCACACCCTATTTGGGTCATGTATTCGGCCCAAACAGATTACATTTCTGCAGGTGTGGATAAGGGAAAGGGTCCTTATACAGGTACTTGATTGCTGTTGAGGGGTAGGGGGAGCATGGGACCGGGCTTAGGCTCGCGATGCTACCGGTTGTTTTGTTTTGTTTTGTTGTACTCTATATTGTTCTGTATTGTATTGTTGTGTAACATTTTCTGGATGTTTTCTTAGAACTTGAGACATGTTACATCATTATCTATATAACTGGATAGTTATCGTCTACTACAGTTGTTTATTTTAGATATGTACGGTTTATTTCTTCCGTTGTTGTTGTATGATTTTTATTTTATTCCGCTGCGCTACACTTTGAAAAATGAGGGCATATTTTCCCCACTATCAGACCTGGTCCCTCACTGCTAGTCGGCAGCCTCTGTAATTTGGGGAAATGCGCTTGAGGTCATGTGACCAACCAGGTTCGGGGTACCCGTTGAGTGGCACCCAGAACCAGGACGTTATAGAAGGTTTTTATAAGGTTTGGTAAGAAAGGGAAACTTTTCCCCATGAACATGAGAACTTTTGAAATTCTATAAAGAATTGGATTTGTGGATTATCATTTTGCAATGCCACCTAGCCTCTCTAAAGTACATGATGTGTTCCATATCTCTTTATTGGGGTAGTAAAGTCCAAATAAAATGCATGTGATAAACTATGAGGAAATATAATTAGAATAATATTTATCTTACTATGAAGAGCTTATCCAGATTTTTGGAAACTAGAGAACAAGTGTTGAGGAATTGAATGACTTGGATCGTAAGGGTACTTTGGGGAAATTATAATATAGAAGAGGCGATGTGGGAAAATGAAGAAATTATAATAAATAACTAAACAAATCTATTTATGGGTTTACATTATGGATATTTTGAGTATGAAATTTTTTGGAGGGAATAATGTAACACCCAAGCATTAATTATAGTATTCTTTGCTTTTTAAAGAAACAATATAAAAAGACACAGGGTTTTATTCAAGAATATTATTAAAACCTAAATTATAAAATTTTATAAATTTAATTTTCATAAATTAATTTGATTTTTTAAATAATTATATCAAAATTAATGTAGGGTTAATGATTTTTATTTTTCTGAAATTATTGATTTTTCAGTGAATAATGAAAAATATGTATTTTTCAAATATTATCATTTCTTTTCATTAAATAAACAAATTTAAAATTACTATTATATTTTTATTTATTATTAAAGTAATTTATGATCTATTTTATTTATAAAAATATAATTTGAATCAATATTTTTCATTATTTTCATATAAGTTAATTTTTATGCTTAAAATGCATTTTTCTAAAAAAAATTCATTGCGTTTTATGCATTTATATTAAAATTAATTTCCAAAAACTCTATAAAATAAATATTGAAATATGGATACCATATTTGTAATCATAAGGGTCGAATTTAGTAAATATTTTCCTCTTATTTTTAGGAATTGTGAATAGTAATCATAATAAAAATTATCTCAACAGTAAAGGGTAAATCAGCTAATTAAGGTTAAAAATAATGTGACAAGGAATTAAAAATTAACCCAAAACTTTACTTTATTTAATTTTATGATATTTATTTGGAAATATAAATTCAAAATTCGAATATATGGAATTTTGTATCCATTTTACCTTGGTAATGACATTTATATTATTTTAAGAAAAGAAATTTCCAAAATGTCCCTCTATTGCTTTTAATTTCTCTTATATGTTCACATAAGGATAATAATATGTCATGAATGAATATAAAAGTTTAATCTGAACATAATTTATTTATTTTTATCATGTTAATTTATTTTTTAATTTTAGTGGTTGAATAATTAGTTTAAATTCTTATGCAATACCAACACAATATTTATTGAATTAATAGAAAAATAAAATAAATTATTTTCACAATATTAAAAGTAATAAAATTTGGATTAATAATTATTTAATAATATTATTATATATAAATATAACATATTAGTTATTTTTTATGTGATTATATTCAATTTAATTCTTTATATTGATGTTTTAAAAGTCAAATTAAATAAATAGTGTCAAAAATGTCATTAATTATATTTTATGAAAATTATATTTTATTAAATTATTTAAAAATAAAAAAATATTGAAATAGGAAAATTATAATAATATAAGGTCTAAAATTTCATCCATTGGTGATTTATGGGCTAATTTTCCTTTTATGATAACCTTCTTTTCCCCTTTATTGTAAAAAAAACTTTTATATTACAGTAATCATCAAAAGGGTTGACGGGGGGTAAAACAAAGAGATAAAGGTGAAAACATCACCTAAGATTATCCAAATTTTATTATATTAGATTATTTTGACCAATACTCATCCTATATTATAATTATATCAATTTTTATACATTTTTATATGAAAAAAACTTATATTAATTTAATACTTTAAGAAATTCGAAGAATGCTCCTCCCCTCACTTATATAAGGACACCCTTTCTCTCTTTTCTTTACACCACATTGAGTAGACTATATCAACCATAACCTTACCATTTATATTATAAACATAATTATCCATGTTATGTGTACTTTTCTTTCCAAAATACCAACCATTGGTCCCTTAAGAGGAGATCTAAAGGAAGTTTACCAAAGAATAAGTAATCATCTTTACCGACTCTTTCAAATTTATTTCTTATTATAATTCCTATAAATATATTGTACCAATTTTAAAATAAGGACTCAAATATCATAAATATAATTTTAAGTTATTATGAATATGTTATAAACATTTTCCACCTATTTTCCATCCTATGGAATTCAAAAACATCACTCATACATACGTACGGCTTACCATCTCCACATAACGGTGTAATTTGTTTTTCATCACTATTTTAATTAGATGGATATAATGATGTAAAAAATGAATATATATTATATTTATGAAATAATTATTCTTAACTAATTATAATATCATATCTACCTTCTTACCTTCCAATCTGTTGGAAAACAATAATGCCACTCATGCGTATATGTAGACTACCACCTCCATGAAGTGATGTGATCCATTTTTCATTTCCACCTTAAAAGGATGTTAATAAGGATAAATTTAATAAATATTTATGATATGTATATCATGATTAACATTATGGAGATTATGGAACCATAATAAAATTATAAGGACTATAACTTATGAGAGAAAACTTGCATAGAAAAATAAAGCAGTTAGCACTAGAAACAATGTTAATAATGAAAGACTGTTAATGAATGAGTGATAAGATGTTATAAGAGGATAATATATGATATTATAAATATTAATATGGTTATAATATAAGTTAATAAAAATTTTAAAACCATTATACAATATTTTAAATCACTTTCAACTAAAGGGGAACGTGAGGTAAGGGATTTCGTCTCAATTTCTACTCCAATGAGATATATTTGGTATTATGCACCTGTTTATTTTTAGGTTGTGTATATAATACCCCTTTAATGTATATAAAATGAATATATATTTATTCATGATTATTAAAGTTTTAATTCGATTTTAATCTTTCAAGGGGTTGTAATTTAAAAGTTACCAAAGAGGTAAGGATTTTTTTTAACAATATCATTTTTAGGATTACCTTTATTTTTATTAAATAAATCTTATAATTTATCCTTAATAAGATCCAATAATTTTATTATCCCTTGTATATTTAAGGAGTTTCTATATTTTATTCCAATTTCTCCTTTATTTGATACTTTAATCAATAAAATAAATGTTTAAAAGAAAATATGATCTTATTTCTCTTTTAATCAGGTATATTTTTCTTCCATGTCCAAATTTTTCAAAATTACTTTTAAAAAGTAATTTTTATTTACTAAAATGATTTATTATGGAAATTTTAATTTATCCATTACATTTTATAAGTTTTTAATGGAATATTTCTAATGTTTTCTGAAAGGTTTATTTTTAACATTCTTTATAAAAATTCAAAAGGAATTTTTCTTTTCAATATATATGGCATTAACAAACATTCCCACCACCATAACTATTTTATGATATTTATATTCTTATACAAGATTTAAATGGTTTTTTGAATAAAACCCTTTAAGGAAATATTATGTTTATGTTTTGCTTCTGTTTTACTTTATTCTCTAAAGTACAATATTTTATTACAAAATCTATATTTCCAATGAATTGATGGTCATATTTTTCCTCTTATTAATTTTTTGGTCATTAACTTTCTCTTAAAACATTCACTTATAACTGAAAATTAAATTTCTCTAAAATATCCGTATTCTTTTTATCATATATATTAATATTTCCTAAAGTGTGTACCATTTCTACATATGGTTTTTTACTTTGAAATTTATTTGATTAACTGGGGAAATAATGATATTTCATATTCTTTACTCAATACAGATGTTTATTGATGATGCATATTATTTATGAATTAAGTTTATCATTCAATATATGTTAAATGAATTATAAATGTAGTGATGGGTGGGTCCTATAATTATATCTCCCCTCAATTCATCAACAGGTCTCATGAGACAAACCAGTTGGATAACGTTATTAAATGGGTTTTTGGTGTATGCATGCCCATAGTTTAAATTTTCTAGGTTAAAGGATTTGGTGGTAAACATATCATTATTTCTAAGATAATGATATCTATCAATATACATTTTTTCATTGAGAATTAATTTATCATTTTCTATGAGATTGTTCAATTTTATATTATCCATGGATGCATTTCATTCTCAAGTAATTGATTAAATGGAATGTTTTTTCAGTTATTCACCTTACCATGTTGATTATACCTTATTTACTTTTAATAAATTCTATTTTACTTAACCCTTACTGAGCATTTGAGATCACCCTTATTTTATTTTATTTTCTTGGGATATGAATAGTAAATCTTTGAATGAGTTTCAAGAATGCTGAATATTTTCTTTGGATTTTTTTATAGTTTATTTACAATATAGAATAACAATCGAGTATGTATCTGGTTCTTCAAGACTAATAAACTAATTGATCCTTCAGGATGAGGTCCCTTGTATCTTATACCAATACAATAAAGTATACATCAGCTCTAGGTTACTAGATTTGGGGTTATTATTGTAACTTGGTATAATCTAAAGTCAAGGTAGAAGAGAAACTAAATCAATTGCCATACCTAATATATAACACCTTATATTAATGTATAAAAATTTATAGAATCATTTTAAAATTGTAAACTAAATCATACACATATTGATAATATAAAAATTATATTCACGAATAAAGTAGGTAATGAAATAAATAAATGAACAATTCATATATCTAAACATGAGATAAACAATTTATGAAAAATTAATGAATAAAGAAATTATAAATACATTATTATTTATATATGAATTAAATAAATATAAACACTTTATATTTATTTATAATATGAACACTTCATATTATTCTTTATATGACATTTTACTAATATACATGATATTAAATGAAATATAAAAAATTTACAGTCCAATTCTATTAGGTAAACAATTTAAACATAATTAATATTATTTAAACCTTGATTATATCAATTATCAAAAATCCTTTTGATATGGTTTAAAAAATTATTAAATAAGTCCAATAATTTAAAAAATTCAAATTAAATATTATGAAAAATTCATAACACTAAATATAAACAACTTTATATTTTTACCTCATTTTGTAATTTATAAACACTTTATAAATCAAGCTTATAATTTCCATATAAACCATTTATATGAAAATTAAATTCAAGCCATGTAAATTTCAAAAGTGATTTAATATTAATAATTAATATTATGAAATGTTTATTTATTAAATGTTTCATAAAAATTTTATAATTAAATATAAAAAATTTATAATTAATTAATTTATAAACAATTTATCAATTAGATAAATAACCTTCTTCATAATTTGTAAACATTTTAAAAATTATTATATTCAATTCATAATTTAGATTTTAAAAAATCAAATTTTACATGTATGTTATATTTTGTGATATCCGTATTTTATAATTAACAGCTTGGCTTCATTATCTATAATTTTTAATGACAGATAATCCTTAGTAGTGATAAACCCTTTGGCACCAAGGAAGTTATATTTTACAATATTCCTTATATCTTAAAGGATATACGACTCTCTATTTTCTAGGTGAGGTACGCTTCTATTACCCCATATGACATCTCATATCATACACTATGATTAAGATAAAACCAAAGGAATTCAAATTAGTTATTAGTTACAATATCTATAGACTCCAAACTTTTCATATATAAATACTACATCTTATTAGTGAAATATTCATTACATATCAATATAATCCATTCCATTACTATAAAGTTTTAGTGAATTTAGAAACTTGGATACATAAACAACTTGTATATAAAATATCTACATCATTTCCCATTACATTCTTCACAACTAGCATCATTCTTAGACATGTCATACTGAAAAACTTTCTTCATAATATGGGGAAGGAAAAAAAAGAAAGGTTTAGCTTAGATTCTCAGAAATGGTAAACATAATTGATATCAATCAATGATAATAAGTGAGCATAATATAATCTTTAGAGTATTTTAACATGATCATTACTTATAATAATCATACCCAGTCACTCAAATATCATTAAACATGAATTATGAAATAATGTTTTTTAATCAAATATATATAAGTCATAATAGTGTGAAATAATGAATAATAAATCATGAGTCATGTGACTATTCATGTGGAATTAATATAATAATTTAAAATCAATTTCTCAATCAAGGTTCACTCACAAGACTATCATTATGGATAAAGTTCCATAATGGAAATGAATAAACTGTCATTTAAAACTTTCTCTTGGGAGTAAATTATATCTAGTTAACTCCATCATTTATTAGGAGTTTCTTAAATTCATCATCACTTAGGAGTTTATTAACTTCCTTGTCTCTTATGATTTTATTAACTCTATCATCTCTTAATAGTTTATTAACTCTATTTTCACTTAGAAGTTTCTCAAATCCGTCATCATTACCCAATTCATTTTAGGGATATAAAGGACCCACCCATCCTTAGTTTATAACATAACCATCTATCCATGGTTTATAATGTAACCTCCCATCACATAATCATAATCCATTCATATGTATGCCACAATATCAAGAAAAAATTTATCATTACATCAAAGATTAAGCTATAAAAATAAAATTAGTTTCATACAAATTTCATCAAAATAAATATAAATCATTTAGAAAAATAATAAATATTGTAACATTGGATCATATCCCAAGTAAATAATGAGAAACATAAAAGGTTATTGTTATAGATGGTAACCCATTTAAAAGTTCATTGGAACATCTTTTGAGGAAAATACACTATTCATTTTGAAATCACTTATTTAAAATCTAAAAATTTACTAAATATTATGGAAAAGGTTTTCTTTGAAGAAAAAAAAAAGAAAAATTATAAAGTAAGATTAAAGGAAAATATCATTTATTATGGCAGTGAAATCTGTTCATGGGGTGTATATTAAAACAAAAATTCCTTTCACATTTTCAGTAAAAATTCGAGTACCTCGTTTAGATAACGACAAGAAGATTCATTTAAAAAAATTATATAAATTAAAGCATGGTTAATAATTAATTTATTAAATCTTTTATAATATTATAAACATTATTGAAAGCATTTGAAGAACAAATAGACTTGGAATAAAATATTATTAATTGAAGAAATAAGTGAAGTCATATTTCCTTCAAAACATTCATTCAGTCTCTTGAGTACTTAAAGAGAGTAAAATTAATGTAAAACATGTAACATATATATAAATAACCATAGTATAATAAATTAAAAAAATATTTTGGAGATATATATCATATAATTTAATCATCAGAAAATTTAAGCAAAAACAATCTTGACAAAAATGAGATTGTAACATAAAACCCTTACTGCTTTGGTAACTTTTGATTCATAACCACATGAAAGAAATAGATTCAAATGAAAATTTAATCACCATTAAAATAAGTATATTCATGATAAAACATATAAAAGGGTTAGTTTATACACCTCAAAAACATAAATATGGTCATAACATCAAGCATGTCTCAATAAAACAAAATTGAGATGAAGAACCCTTACGACTTTAGTAATTTTTGAATCAAAAGTCATTAGAAGCTTGAAAATAATATGATTTTATAAATCCCTTGTATTAAATAATGTATTATTCCAAAATAAATTTTTGGGTAGTATATACACTGTATAAATAATTAATTGGTGCATAACATTAAAACATGTCTTGATGAAGAGAAATTAATATGAAACCCTTACAACTTTGGTATCTTTTTAATTGAAGGATATATAAAGAAATAATATGATATGGTTATTAAAAACTCATTAATTTCATTAATATATAGAAATAAATTCATTAATCGATAATAACCCCACATAAAATAATTGATGGTGTGAAATATCAAACACGTCTCATGAATTTGAGAATAAGAAAAATAAAAACCTTACCTTATATCCAAATTGATTTGAAAGCGCTCTAAACTCCTGTATAATAAATTTCAATTTCTTATAATTATATTAATGAATAATATTAGTACATATAATATCATGTATGATCCTCTTATATTATTTCAACACCTATTTATTAATAATTCCTTATTAAAGTTGTCATTTCATGTGTTAATTGCTTTGTTTTTCATGTATGTTTTAGTTCGGTGGTTATGGTAATTCCACTTTTATCATGGTTAATATATATCAATAATTTTAATAATGATATAAATATCATATATATTAATTATATAAATATTTATAACTATTCATAGTAAGTGGTGATGAAAAATGAATTACATCACTTCGTGTAGATGGAAATTAGTACGTACACATGAGTGATGTTTCCATTTTTTATGGATAAAAGGAAAAAAAGTTAAATGATAATTAAAATTTACAAAATCATTATTATATTATAAATATAATAATTTTTTTACTAAATATATCCTTATTACTATCCAAGTAAATCATAAATGATAAAAAAATCACATCGCATTGTGGAGGTGGTAGTCCACACGTATGCATGAGCAACATTATCATTTACCAATGAATCATATGGTAATAATATAGAAAATATATTATAATTAAAAAGTATAATAATTTTATAAATATCATATATAAAAATTAAATCCATCATTATATCCACCCATGAAATATGGTGATGAAAAATGAATAGCATCACAATGTGGAGGCGGTAGTCAACACGTAAGTAAGAGTGATACTTTTATTTCCTATTTGATAGATAAGGGGTGAAAAATGGTTGTTCCATCATCATAATAACATATAATTATATTTATTATATTGTATTCATTATGTTTTTATTGATACAACAAGTTTAGAAAATGTTTGAGAAGAAATAAAATTGATAGAGTTTGGTTAAGATTTATACCTCTTCCTTGAGAGATCCCCTATGGATTACACCTTAATCCTTGAAGGATTTCACTTAAGAGAATAAAAATATATATTTTTGAAGATATATAAAGCTTATATTATCTAAAATTTTAATCCTTTGAATAGTGACCTTATACCATTGAAATATTTTAAGAAATTTCATGTGTGTCCCTCCTCTTACTTAAAAAATGGAACCTCTTCTCCTCCCTTATTCACGCCATTTGAGCCTTCTAGATCAGAACAAACCTACTAAAAAAGATATAGGATTAATTTAAGGAATATATTAATGTTTTAAATTAGGTATTCTCTGATATATAAGGATCAAATGGTGTGAATAAGGGAAGAGAATAGGTACCCTTTTATAAGTGAGGGGAAGGACATGCATGGAATTTCTTAAAATATTTCAGTGGTATATGGTTACTATGCCAAGAATTAAAATTTAGGATAATATAAGTTTTATATATATTCAAAAAATAATAATTATATAGGTTTGGTAGTCAATACTACCCTTATCTCTTGGTTAAACCTCCTCGGTAAACCCGTTTTAACCATAATTGTGGTACCAAAATTTTACTATTTTTACTATTCAATATGACTAAAAATTAAGTATAACATGTTAAATTATATTAATTATTATGATTCAAAATATGGAATCCATTTTAATAGATTTAATTTCTATAATTTTAAAATTTTAATTTTAAATAAGCGTGCAAACCACAGCAAAAACCCATTTTGGAATAAATACATTTTTAGTCATAAAACATAATTTACTTCCATTTCATTCCTTGAAAAAACTATAAAACGAATTTTAAAATATATTATTGCATATAGAGTATATAAATTCAATTAAAACCATTAATAAATAAATATTTATTAAATTTATTAATATAAAAACACATTGTGCGTACAAAAACGGTTTCTTTGAAAAATGTGTTTTTAAGCCCATACATTAACTTACACAAAAAAAATTATAATGATTATTAATATGTAATTAATAATATTATTTATAATAAATGGATACTTAGTTACTTTAAAATTAAATTCAAAACATAATGTATCTTTTACTTGAAAATAAATTATAGTTTTTACAAAAGTCGGTATTTTTTACTATTTACTGAAAAATAGATCTTTTTAGAAAAATACAAAACAAAATAAACCTAAGATGTTATTAACATATTGATTTTAAAAAATTATATCCATATACTCAAATAAAATTTATTAAAGTATTATAAATTATTTATAACTTCTATGTGCATAAAATGAAATAAAATCCATTTTTGAAGAAAATATATTTTTGAAGAATAAAACGACTTTACTTAAAATTAAATACATATTTGTTATGAATTAATAAATAAATTTTCATTATTTCATAACTTTAAAAATATTTTTAATAATTTAGTTATTACTATTCATACCTTCTAATTTAATGGCTTGCTTATATAAATTTACTACATTGCGGTTCATATAGACTTGGGGCTGTGTGTAAGGAAAGCTATCAAACACAAAAAAATTAAAGAAAAAAATATATATTATAAAATATCAGGGTGTTACATTATCACCTCTTAATTAAATTATTCCCTCTCAGTTTTTATCTTTATAATTAACTTTTCAATATTTTAAAACACATTTTTCAATAACCTACATCACACAAAGGGATAATGAATTTTTCTTTTTAAAATGGAAGTGAGAAATTTAAAAGGTTACCTTAAAAAACATATAATCAGGTTACCAAATAAAGAGAATATTATTAAGAAGTGAAAAAATGGAAACAAAAGAGAAATATAATGTCCAAATATAGAGTGATAGAGAATATTCTCATGATAAAGTTAATGACCACTAAACCATAAATCATTGAGGGGTGAAAACAACCATTAACTCCTCAGAAATAGCTGTAAAAAGAAAAATATTTTCATTTTCAATATCCTTTTTTCATAGAGTTGAGGAATTAATTTACCATGGAATATGAGAAAATATAATTACTTGATTTATTTTAATTTAATAAGAATAGTTTTATCCTTTGGATTTTCTTTGATTTATTTCCACTTCTATCACATCTCCTACTTTAAGAAATGAATATTCAAGATGAATTTTTCATTCTCAAATCACAAAAATTATTTTTTAATGGATCATAAGATTCGTAAAATAATGAAAACTAATTCCTTCTATCTCTATGCATTTATTAAAACCAAGATTCTTAGTATAAGTTATTCAATATGGATAAATCTTCATATGTTTAAATAATACATTAATCTCTAAAACCTCAATAATAACACTCAAAGTTAAACTTACACCATTATTTAAATAGTTAACCTTAAAATTCCTCCAAAATATGTTTGACCAAATTAAAAACCTAATAATTTATAAAAAAAAGGTCAAAAAAGTTCCAAAATCAATTTAACTTTAATCCCCAAACAACTTAAAATATCTCTTAATGTCACATACCAAACATGTGAATACCTTTATCATATATTCTCCTAAAACATGCTAATAACTCGAATCACTATAAAACCTCAATGAAAACTTATACAATTCCAAAATATAAATCTATCCTTTTTAATAAAATAAATTCATAGACTATCCAATATATTCCATAAATCCAAAAATTTAATAAACACATCAAAGATAACATAAATCACTTTTTCATCAAATCACTAATCAATTTCAAAGTCAACAATACTATCCAATTTACTTAATCAATATCTCTCAAATATTTATCCCAGCTAAACATTATTTTCTCAACCTCAGGAATATATTAAGGGTTATCTATCCTCAATAATGGTTTTTCCAAAGATAACACCTCACCATTAAAGCACTTTTCTAGGTTATCAATACCATTAAACATATACTTGAAAATCCTTCAATCAAATCTACTGTGGAACAATCCTTATATGTTTCATGATTCTTATAACCATAATATCAATGATAAAACACTTCTACAACATAATTATAAAATAAAAACACTAAAACACTTCAACTATTCTACTTCAATAATTTAAATATTTTATGCCCTTCCTTGATCTAGTATTTATACCTTAAATTATGGAATTGGTTATCTTAATGAAAATACTCATTGAATTTGAAACATTGGAGTGTGGGTGGTGCATTATGTTGGTATTTTTCATCATTACTTTCATTAACTATCCTTTTCACATCACTTCGGCACTATTTTGATCAATGACCTTCCTTTACACACTTAAAACACTTACTAATCCCCTAAATATAATTTAATCTATGTTTATTTCCACCCTTCAGACGTAAAATATGGTTCATATTATTCCCACTATGGTTTTTATTAGAATTTATTTTTAATTTCATCTTTATTTTCTTATCAAAACCATGAGATTTATGGGTGAATAAAATATCAATCTCAACCTTAATAGTACATTGAATTATTTCTTTATAGCTACTGAATTCTCTTATGGATAATTCCTTTTAGAGACTTTATTTTAAACCAATAAATAACCAATCAATCTTAATTTCTAAATCAATGATAATAACAAAATCATAACTTGAAAGTCTTATAGAATTATCATCACAGTAACTAAGGGATTCATTACCCTTTAGCTTTATTACAAGGAATTCCATATCCATTTTCGTATGAAGAATACGGGGAAAGTAATTATTAAAAAATAAGATACTAAACTCAACCCACTCTATGGAGTCAATTTTTTATTTTTGCGTCATATTCTTGATAAGATCCCACCATTGATCTAATTAACCTTCTAAATGATAAATAACTAAGATAAACTTTTTCTTGTTTCTGATACTAGAGAATGGAAAATATCTTTTTATTGGTACTGATTCATTTGTAAATAATTGGTAGATCAGTGGGCCCACTAAAAAAAGTGGATGTTACCTCATGAAGGACTCAATAGTATGTTTTTCTCTCCTTTACAAATCTATAATTACAACATGATTCATGGATTGATAATGTTGTCTAATTATAGAAATAAAATTTTATACTCTAACTCCCATAACATTTGGTTTCTTGGGAGGAATATCATTTAATTTTCTATCACATTCAGCATTAACATAGTTCCTTTTGGTTCCAACCATTGAATGAAATCAAAAATCATAGTATAAGAAGCAATAATAATAGTGGTAAATTATATACTCATGGAAAAATCATTCATATGATGTATAAATCATGACACATTCTCTTCAATCTATGAAACATTAGTTTATCCTAGTTTATCCATGGTCATTATCTATATGAATCCTTCATAGTGGTTCATAAATAAAATGTAAGTTAACCTAATAATATACCCCATGAGTGTCAAACAAGGTTCTTAGTAAGTTCCCATTTACTATACACCAGAATGATAGCTGAGATATACTCAACTAACTCTTTTTAGGGTTATTTCCCATAGATTCATCTATGTCAAAACCACATCCACTTGTAGTGTCCAAATAGGGATTTTTTCTAGTAAAATCATATAATCTCTACCTTACCAAAGCTTTAGGATGTTGTTCTATACTTAATATTATATTAAGGGTTCTTACTAAATTTTTCCCATCCTGGTTTCTAAAAATAACAAAACCTAACTCTAATACCAACTATAGTGACACTAAACTTTTCATACATAAATACTGCATCTTATTAGAAAAATATTCAATATATATTAATTTGATCCATTCTAGAACCATAAATTTTTATTGACTTTAGAAATTTTGATATATAAACAACCAGTTCCTAAAATATCTACATCATCTTCCATCATGTTATTACTAACAAGCACCCTTCTTAGACATATCATACTTACAACCTTTCTTTGTAACCTATGGAAGAGAAACATAAGAAAGGGTGAGATAAAATTCTTAATATGGGTAAAAATAAGAGATATAAATCAGTGATAATAAGTTATATTAAGATAAGAATAAGGGTATGGAAACATAATCATGACTTATAATAATTATACCCAATTAGTCAAAGGTATTTAAACATAAATAATCACATAAGGTTTTGTCAATCAAAATACATAAGAGAGTGGAATCATAAATAATAAATAATGACTCATGATAACATATCATA
The DNA here is from genome assembly GCA_963277665.1 of Viscum album. Classification (NCBI taxonomy): domain Eukaryota; kingdom Viridiplantae; phylum Streptophyta; class Magnoliopsida; order Santalales; family Viscaceae; genus Viscum; species Viscum album. The sequence goes on from OY728131.1 coordinate 361,437,216, forward strand.
AGCATAATACATAAGTTTTTAACATTCATATAAGCATAGAAAATAACTTCCTTAGTAAAGGTTCACTCTCAAGACATTCATTGTGGAAAAAGTTCCACAATAGAAATGCCTACCCAGTCATTTCCAACTTTCACTTAGGAATAACTTCAATCTAGTTAACTTAATCATCACTTTGGATTTTATTACCTCCATAATCTATTAAGATTTTATTAAATCCATAGTATCTTATAATTTTATTAACTCCATCATTTCTTAGGAGTTTATTAACTATGTCATCTCTTATGAGTTTATAAAATTCTTCATCATTACCCAATGCATTGGAGGGATATAACAGACCCACCTATCCTTGGTTTCCAATGTGACCATATATCCTTTTCTTATAATTTAACCACCAATCACATAATCATAATCCATTAATATATAGGCCAAAGATCATGGAAACATTTTTCATTACATCAAAGCATAACCCATGGAAAGAAAATATGTTTTAATAAACATTTCATCATTATAAATATATACAATATAGATAAATAATAAAGATGTTAAAATTAAATATCATCCTCATTAAATCATAATAAAACAAAAGGATATTATTATAGAATAAAAAAATACCTTTAAAATATTTCTGGAAATATTTCTTGAGGAAAATACAATTTTTATTTCTAAATCACTTATTTAAAATCTAAAAATTTCAAAAATATTATGGAAAAAATTTCTTTGAAAATAAAAAAGTAAAATTATAAATTAAGATTCAATTAAAACATTATTAATGAGGGCGGGGGAATTCATTCATGCGGTGTATGATAAAACAAAAATTCCTTTCACATTTTCAATAAAAAGACAAAAGTGCCTCATTCAAAAAATATAAATATTACTTTATAATATTTTTATTAAAAGTAAAAAAATGGATAAAAATGACTTTAATGAATCTTTTTAGAATATTTAAAACAATCTTGAAAGTTTTTTAAAGAAAATATGGACTTGTAATAAAATATTTCTGAATAAAGAGATAAATGAAGTTAGTTTTCCTTAAAAATATTCTTTCAATATCTTAAGTACTTAAAGAGAGTAAAATTAAGGGAAAATATGTAATCTATAGAAATAAAAATATTTAATGAAAATAAATAATATTTGGGAGAGATATATCATATAATTTCTTCATCATAAAATTTAATCAAAAATAATTCCAGTAAAAATGTGACTGTAACATAAAACCCTTACCAATTTGGTAACTTTTGATTCATGACCCCCATGAAAGAAATAAATTTAAATGAAACATTAGAAACCATAAAAATAAAAAATTTAATGATAATACATATAAAATTTTCATTAGATACACCTCATAAACATAAATAAGTTCATAACAGTAAACATGTCTCAGCAAAACAAAATTGAGATAAACAATCCTTAAAACTTTAATAATTTTCAAATAAAAAGTCATTAGAAGCTTGAAAATCATATGGTTCTATAAATACATTTAATTAAATCATTTATTATTCCAAAATAAATTCTTAGGTATGATATACACAATATAAATAATAAAATAATTTATAACTTTAAAAAATGTCTCAATGAAGAGAAATTGAGATGAAGCCCTTACAACTTTGGTATCTTTTGAGTCAATGGACATGAAAATAAAGAACACGATATGTATATTAGAACCCAAATAATTTCATGAATATGTAAAAATAAATTTATTAGGTATTAATCCCACCATATAAAATAAATAATGGTGTGAAATATCAAACATGTCTTGTGAATTTGAAAAGAAGACAAAGAAACCATTACCTTATATCTGACTTGATTCGTAAGAACTCTAACCTCATGTATAAATTTAGATTTATTATAATTATGTAAAAAATAATATTTATATATATAATATCATATAGGATTATCTTATATCATTTTAACACCATTTTATAAACAATTCTCTATTAAAGTCATCATTTCTAGTGTTAATTGCTTCATTTTTCATGTATAGTTTAGTTCGACGGCTATGATCCTTGCACTTTGATCATATTTCCTACATATCCAAAATATTAATCAATATATAAATATCATATATATTCATTATATACATATTTATAACCATTCATATTAAATGTTGATGAAAAAGGAATTACATCACTTTGTGGAGATGGTAATCTATATATACACACAAGTGATGTTTCCATTTTTTGATGGATGAAAAAAAAAGAAAATTAAATGATAATTAACCTTTAAATAATCATTATTATATAATTTATATCATATATTTTCACTAAATATATACTTATTATCAGAAAAGTAAATCAAAAATGATAAACAAATCACATCACTTCGTGGAAGTGGTAGTCCAAACATACGTGCGAGCAACGTTATCGTTTACTAATAGATCAGATGGTAAAAAGGTATATAATATATTATAATTATAAAAGAATAAATATTTTTTAAATATCATATATAAACATTAAATTCATCATTATAATCAACCATGAAATATGGTGATGGAAAATGAATTGTATCGTTGTGTGGAGGTGGGGTAGTCCACATGTACACATGAGCAATCCTTTTATTTACCATTTGATGGAGAAGGGGTAGAAAATAGATGTTTCATAATCATAATAACATATAAATATATTTATTATACTATATTAATAATTTTTTTATGGATAAAAAAAATTATAGAAGGTGTAATAAGAAATAAAATTGAAAGGGCTTAGTTATGATTTATACCTCATCTTGAAGAGACCCCCTTCGGCTTACAACTTAAGCCTAGAAGGATTGGTATTAATAGAAGAAAACAAATCCCTAGGATAAATTTAATGAGTATAGTAAGGTATTATAATAGGTATTTTTTGAGATAGAAGGATCAAATGGTGTGAATAATGGAGGATAAGAGGTTCCCTTTTAGAAGTGAGGGGAGAGACACACATGGAATTTCTTAAAAGATTTCAATGATATAAGGTCACTATCATGGGAAAGTGGATCCAAATGGCCAAGTATTTTACTTTAGGATAATATAAGGTTTAAATATATTCAAAAATAATAATTAGATAGTTTTTGTGTCAATAATACCCTTATCTCTTAGTTTAACCCCCCCCCCTGGTAAACCAGTTTTAACCCTAACCGTGGTAACAAAATTTCACTATTTTCACTATTTACTATGACTAAAAATTAAGTTGAACCTATTAAATTATATTAATTATTATGTTCAAAAATATTTATTCCCTTTTACTATATTCAATTTCATTAAGTTTCATAATTTAATTTTAACTAACCACGCAAACCGCAATGAAATCTCATTTTAGATAAAAATACATTTTTATACATAAAACATAATTTACTTCCATTACTTTCCCTATAAAAACCATAAAATGAATGTTAAAATATATGATTGAATATATAGTCTATAAATTTAATTAAAATATTAATAAATATATATTAATTAAATTTATTATTATAAAAACACATTGCGCACCTAAAACAGATTTTTAGAATAATATGTTTAAATCCCAAAAAGTAACTTACAAAAAAATAAAGTATAGTAATGATTACTATGTAATTAATTATATTATTTATAATTAAATTATATTTATTTTACATTAATATAAACTTCATAACAAAATTTTACTTTTACTTGAAAATAAATGAAATTTTTTACAAAAATCATAATTTTTCATTATTCACTAAAAAAATAATCTTTTTAGAAAACTTCTAAAAATTAAACCTAAGATAATATTGAAATTATGATTTAAAAAACTATATTAATTTACTCAAATAAAATTTCTAAAAATTTTAGAAATTAATTATAGTTTTTGGGCATTTAAAATGTAATAAAACCCATTTTTGAAGAAAATATTTTTTTGAAGCATAAAATAACTACTGAAAATTGAGTATTATTTATTATGAATTAATCAATATATTTTAATTATTTAAAAACTTTATACATATGTTTTATATTATGGTTATTATTATTCATACATTCCAATTTAATGGATATCTTATAACATTTTACTATATCACAATCCATATAGACTCGGGGTTGCATGTAAGGAAAGCTATTAAGCACTTATAATTTGAAGAAAAATGTATATTATAAAATCTTGGGGTGTTACAATATCATATATCATATACAGTTACCTGACCACACTTTACAATATCATATATCATAATACAATTCATGGTTCAAAATTTATATTATTTCATATAATATGGAATATTATTAAGATAACCACAATTTAAAATCTAGATCATATTTGAAAATATGTAATACAACTACAAAATAATAACCAAGTTTCTTCAATACAAACATTATTTCAAGAATTAAACAATAATAAATGGATCGTATAGCACTTATGAATTTTTAAGGATTTATTAACACTTAATCAATACAATTAAAACAATAATAAACCCAAATACCAAGACCAATCATGTATGAAACTAAAACCATGATTAAATAAAATAAAGAAATTATATCTGTAAATTACATCAATTATCACATTGTTACTATATTATATCATCATTAAAATAGATCACCAATAAGTGTACATTAAATTCTATATTTTTTAATTCATGCGTGAATTATTTTCAAATAAATATATTGTGAAATATTATATAATTTCTACTGAGAGAACTTCTATTTCAAGATCCAGTTTTTCCTTTAATCCTAGGACTCTTTTTCCTTTTGGTATTATGCTTGACTATATATTTTGAGTGTCTATTTATATAGGAACATTTTTCCTTTGACCAACATATTTTCATGTAATTAAATCATGTTCATCTACTTTATTTTATTGGGAAACATTTCTACCATTGGATGTTTGTTTTTTTGTGTGTTTATTGGATCTCACAAACTTTATCAATCCATAAATTATGATCTTGGTGAATTGAGTGATATCACTTATTTATGACTTTCATGATCGATGGTTATTTGATTGACCATTATGTTTAGATTTTTATAATTGTTTTTAAATATGAGTGTAACCCATTTACTCACCTAGGTTTATCATCAAACATTATGTTTGGTCTTCCTCTCACTTTCTAGAATTATAATGAGACTTATTTCTCAAGTTAGGGTTTCTATTGGGATTTCTAGTATTTCCAACCTAATTCATCTTTTTTAATATGATACTATCAAATCTCATGATTCAACTACTATTATGGTAATTATAGATGAAGTTATGGATCTTCTTCAAAATATTTAATAAGTTTGGTTATGTAAACTTTAATTTTTAATATTTTTTCCCTGTGATATTTTTTCCTTTGATTGTAGTTTGAGTTTTGTGTCAAGGTTGAAGGTGTGGTCTAGTCTAATCTCAGAATGGATGCTAAATTTTGAGATCAAGGTGATAATGACCTATTATTATTTATAAATTCTTTAAATACAAATAATTTATACAATTTATTGTATTTATTTCTTAATGGAAATTTCTTTGTAGTGATTCCATCATGAATGTTATTCCAATAAGGACCAAGACAAATAATTTATATTCACTCTATTTTTTATTTGTCTTATATTACCTTCTATATGTCAAAATTAATTTAACCTAACAATGATTTTAAGAATCAATATTACATATTGATTATGTAATGTTCTTATTATTCAGAATCGATGATAGGGATTTCAATTTGAAAATGTACCAAAAAAAATTATATCAATCCATATTTTTTTAAAGTTATTTATCATTTTTTTTATTTAGGTAAGAATCAATAAATATATATAATTTTATAAATTATCACTAGTTTGAAAATTAGATAGGACCATATAGTCTAACTGATCAAATCATTGATCCGTGGTTTTCATGAATACTTCTAAATGACTAGGCATGATTTTATTTTATTTTGGATTATATAGTCATACATCAATGAAAATTCAATAAAATTTATTTGTTTCAAGTAAAACTATATAAAAAAATAAAATTATATTAATTATAATTTTTAGTATTTTATAATTATATAAAAAATATATTATAGTTAATAATGAACTGCTTTATTAATAAATCCATTTTTTATACTTATTTTCAATGTTTTCAATGAAATAAAAAATTTGAACCTACAAATAATTACATTTAAAATAGATTTATTGACAATTTTATATTAATAACAATATATGATAAATATTTATATAATATTAAAAATGAATAAAATAAAAAAATCAATTTGGACACCTGTCTTAATCAATATGACTGTACTAACCTTAAATAACTACCCTTTTTGTTCAACTACCATACCACTACTAAAAATATTAGAGGTTATAAAGAAATAAATTTGTAAAACAAAACTAAAATAAAATGTAATATGATAATGTGAATAAACATCCATTGATTTGATAATGAGCATTTTTAATTCATGTACTATCGCAAGTACAATAATAGGTAGTGTTGTAGGTATTATCATAGTGTGTGATCTATAGCTATATTATAGTATACTGTATAGGTTATGTATTTATTATGTTAATATAGATGATGGCTATAAATAGATACTAACAAACTTAGACAGATATTATACTAATACAAATAGATAGATACATATATTTTAAACATGTCATAAACCGCCTGCTTCGAGATGAGGGAAGGGATAGAAAGATGTCGAGACCTTCCTTCATCAAGATGAAGGAGAGATAATGACCCCCGAGTCCCACCTCCAATAGCCCCTGGGGTGGCGACCAACACCAACGGTATAGAAATCTCACAAAAATGGGAGGTATTACCCTTTTTATAGTAACCAAGATCAGGATATAAGATGTATCAACCTCAAAAAACTCTAAGTCACATATATATATGAAGAAACCAAAATTCATCCCACATACATGTTTAAAGTAAAACTGTAAAAAATACAAGGAAAACTCCAAAGTAAATACCAAAATAAAATTAAGAAGTGACACAACAATTGTCCCCAACATCGAAGATATTAAATTCTATCATGGTTCGTGGAATATCCTCAGAAACGTGAAAATAATTTTATATATGTGGGGTGATCATGAAAGTATACTTGGTAGGGAAAAAACAAATTCACTTGTGCACAAGTGGGAGAAGCATACTAATGTCCCTATGAGAAAACATTAGAAACTCAAAATCACCTAACAAGGTATACTATCCACCCTAACCTCACCAAGGCACGGTCACCAAATAACACGAGTCAATTAAAGTGAAGTAAAGTATTAAGCACATCGATATTTGGGTACCCCACACCACTTCCCACTGGTTAACTTCTCATCCCTAATAGTGAACGTCCTGACACTACTACACTCTTCCACAAGCCCCAAGGTCACAACCTGCACGCACACACCTAGGCCACATAACACGTCACATATCACTCACAAACACTTGGTCCAAAAACCACAACCCCATCCTGAAGACACTTAGGAATCACCACAAAACTCATCTCGAAGACACTTGGGAAGCACACCTCACCCGCAGAAACTTGGGCCTCAAAACCACACCACACCCTACCTAAAGATTATAGGGATATCAATGCCTAGAAGAGGGAGAAGAGAAGAGCCAATAACCATCTGTCCATCCTCCCACTAGAATTTTGGGAAAGGACACCCTCCCCATAATAATGGGGGTGTTCGGCATGTAGTCCTCAACACGGGTGGGGTGCGTATAGAAATCACAAGGAACTACATGTATAAATATATAGGTACCAAACACTCATCCCCAACCTATGGGTTTTCAAAAAAACAACCAGACCACACTAAAACTTCCCTTTTTTCCAACCCTGTATGCACTTACCACCTTGAATGATGGTCACTTCCATAAGTCGATAAATGAACCCTACTTCACTACAAGTCACAACTCGAAACACACCCCCAGGAAATTCATTTAACTAGTTGTCACTCTCCATTATCAATTTTTTTATTTATCACATCCCTACATGAGAAACTACCAAACACAGCAAACATTATAAGGTGAAGCAACCATACAAACCACTTCCAAACCCAAACAAGGAAATAAGGGTCAAGGTAAAAGAATCCATTCTAACACCCATTAATAAAATAATGGTTTCTAGAAACTCTAGGTGAAATCCCCATGAAAGGTAACATCATCCTTCTTCAAAATCATCATTCCTAAACCATCTCTAGCAGCCCCACTACACAAAAAACACCACATTCATCAAAAAATAGAAATCAATCGACTTGTAGTACCACTTCACACTCACCTTTCCTAGAAACCCCTACCGTCATTCTTCAAATTCATCCTTACATTTCCTTCATCTCAAAAATCAAGACCCCCAACACACCTCATTACTACCAGAATTGGAAGCCTTGTTGTACCACAACACCACACTCAACACACCCATAAACATGAACATGACACAACCCTGTCCTATATCCCAATTACCCAACCACATCCCAGATGTAGTCCCACTACATAACAAGTTCATCCATTCCAAAATCAACCAATCTCTCAACCTGAGATGTCATTACACCACCCATACCACCACATACTCTCAACCACACTCCCAACCACAACACCACATGAACAGCACAGACGCAATCCAAACAGAAAAACACAAAGCACACAGCCACACCAACAAGGTAAGGTTTATTTAGATTAGCAGCACTCGTGCTTTAATTACACTTGATAAAATAGGGGTTATCACAGAACAAGTTCAATCCTGGGGAATCTATTTATTTAACCAAATATATATGGTTAACCAATTTCATAATCACATGTTCATTCACAGAGTTTCAACATCAAGTATTCATAAGAGATACAAGTGTGAAAACAGAATAGAATACTATATCATAGGTGCACGACTCCTCGGGGAAGAAAGGTTCTCGGTTCACTAAGAGAAAAAAGAAGGGTTAAAAGGAAGAGAGGATTTCATATTTAGAAAGGCCATATTCTAAATATATGGGGAAAACTGTATTAAATTACATTATAGCTGAATCATGATCTAGACCATGCTGTTTATGAGTCAAAGGAAGATTTAGGTTTTTAGGAGATAAATACCATTTGAAGCGGCCCAAAAAAACTCATTAAAATATGGCATTTAACTCATTTAATATCGAAGGATACATCAAATGGGTGGAATTGGAAAAACTAGGAAAAACTGGAAATGACTCACTAATGGGTGAGTCACCAACGCAATTCACCGATAGTGAGTCATTGATGCCCAACTCAGCGACACCGCTCATAGAAACCACTCACTGATGCCACTCATTGATTATACTCACTAACGCCACTCACTAATTCCACTCACCAACGCCACTCACCAACGCCTGATCTACTGAAGCCCTAACCTACCAACGCCCTGACCTATCGATGCCATGACCTACTAACACCCTGAATAACTGATTCCCTGAGTCACTGACACCCTGATTCACCGATGATGAGCTATCAACATTACTTACCGACTCCTGACTCATCGATGAAAAAACTAAAAATTTGAAAAACTCTTGAAATGAGCCACCATTTCCTCCCAGAACACCCCAAACATTGGATTTTGAAAAATTAATGGACCACATAGGTCTAAGACATTACATTAGATACCTATCAAAATATTCTATCCCTCTATAATTCAAAACCAAACCTATAAGAAATAGGAGTCTGAACAACCATCCTGTAAGATACCTCTCAAGGATAATCCACCTTATGTTGTTAAAAATCTGGAGTGAAACCCCAACATCCAAGAACACCTCCTCCCACATTTGTTAACCCAAACATCCACAAGATACCCCACACAAGAACCAACTATCTGGATATATGAATTTGGTAATTCCTTCCTCCGTGTCAAGATATTATCCTCTCTGGACGACACTGACATTCCCGCACGAGTTTAATTTCATATCAATTAATTCATCTCAATTTGGAATTAGGTCTCCCCCTTTTCACATGTTAATAATTAGTCACACAATACAAAACAAGGAAGAAACCAATCTTATAACAATAAAGGTTCAATCACTACATCAAGATCAAAAAATACAAGAAAAACTCAAAACAAATCTAGGTACTAGGCACGCATTTGCATCGCTTGCTCCCAAGTACTCTCCTTCAGGCCATCATGCCTACATAACACATAAACTAAGGGAATGATCCATACATGCAGCACCATCTCTTGATGATCCTCGATCTCTACCGGTCACTCCATGAATGTTGCAGTGTCCTCGATATCCAACTCTCCCCAATAAATGACATGGAATTCATCGTGAAGATATCGATGAATCTGGGAGACATGAAAGACTTTGTGGATCCTTCTCAACTATGGTGTTAATATCAATAGGTATGCCACCTCCCTAAATCTTCTCAACACCTCGAAGGATCCGATAAACTTTGGAGAAATTTTACTCTCTCTGTTGAACCTCCACTTCCCACGTCAAGGAAAGACATTCAAGAATACGTGATCCCCAACCTTGAACTCCAAGGGCCTTATCCTCTGATTAGAATATGACTTTTGTCAGTCATGTGTTACCTTAATCCTATCACAAAAAAGTTGAACCTTCTCTGTCATACTCTACACCACATCCAGATCAAGAATAGCTACCTCCCTAACTTTCATCCAGCACAAGGGTGAATGAAACGATCTTTCATATAAAGCTTTAAACGGAATCATGCCAATAGAAGAGTGATAATTATTATTGTAAGAAAACTCTAACAAGGTCAAGTGTTTTACCCACAATCCTTCAAGGTTGAGAACACATGCCCACAACATATCCTCTAATGTATGGATGGCACTCTCTATTTTCCCATATGTCTGAGGGTGGAAAGTAGTGCTAAGGCGTAACTGAGTGCCAAAGGCATGTATAAATCCCCTCGAGACTCGAAAAATGAAATGTGTATACTAATCCAAGATGATGGATCTAGGAACCCCATGCAGTCGTACCACCTCATCCACATACCTTTGTGCTAAGGAATCAACTATGCTCAACTCTTTGATCACTAAAAAGTGAGCTGATTTCGTCAATCGATCCACTACTACCCAGATTGCATCATAGCCAACCTAATCCCTGTGTAGTCCCATGATGAAAACCACTAATATTTCATACCACTTCCACTCAAGGAAATCTAAGGGCTACAAAAAACTAATGGGAACATGGTGCTTGACCTTCACTTGCTGGAACACCAAGTACTTTTCCAAAAACTCTGCCACTGCTCACTTCATCCTGGGCCACCAAAACTGTTCCCTCAAGCCACGGTATATCTTGAGAATGATCAAGTGTACTTCTAGGGTTAAGCTATGAAACTCATAGATAACTCCCTCATGTATCTCCATGGGAATAAAAAGCTTCCCATGGAACAACATTTGATACTGACCATCCTCCTACCATCTTTACAGAGAATCACCCTAGTCAAAGTAATCATGCATTACCTCTACCTCCGAGTATCCCCACTAAGACTCATCCACCTATTGCCTTAGATACTACTACACCATTATCTGAAATATATAGCCTCTTCCACCATTCATTCCTACATTTAAGTGCAAGGCATCCATCTTCTCCATCACCCTCCAAGCATCTGCAGATTCCTAAACCAATTCCTTATACTACTTCCTTCTCAAAGCATCATCCACAACATTCCCCTTTCCTAAGATGTATGAGACCTCAAAATCATAATCCTGGAGAAACTTCATCCACCACCACTGCATAAATTTCATATCTTTCTAGGAAAATATGTGCCTCAAGCTCTTTTGATCTGTGAAAACCACAAAGCACTCCATAATGAGGAAATGTCACCACAACTTTAGTTCAAACACGACCACTACTAGATCTAGATCATGGGTGGAATAGTTATGTTCATGGGTATGTAATTGCCTAAAACTATAGGATATTATTCCCCATTTTTTCATCAATAAACATCCCAAACCTAGATGGGAAGCATCAAAAAACACCTCGAACATCACCCCTTCCTATGACAACCTAAGCACTAGGGCACTAACCAACTTACCCTTTAGATAGATGAACACTACCTAGAACTACTCTCTCCACATAAAAGCTTTCCCTTTTCTGTTTAGAGCCATCAATGGAGATGCTAATCAAGATAAATCATGTACAAATCTCTGATTATATCCTGCCAGACTGAGAAAACTGTGAACCTTTACTACATTCACTACCACAAAACTGGGCAAGGCCAGCGCCAGCCTTTATCAGTGCTAACGAAAAAGCACTACTAAAGGGGGGTACTTTTATCAGCTCTTTTTGTTAGTGCTGATAAAGTTACCCCCTTTAACAGTTCTTTTTTTTAGCATTGTTAAAGGGTAACCCTTTATCAGCACTTTTTTAGTAGCGCTGATAAAGGGTCTACTTCCAAAAAAACATTAAAAAAATATATTAATATTTAAATATATAGATATAGTTATATTGATATAAATATAATATATATTTTTTAAATATAATTGTAAATATATTTTAGATAAGTATAAACATACAGTTACAATTAATATATAAGATATTTAGTGAAAATGGCTTATAAAAAAATTAAAAAAATATTTTCAATAAATAATTTTCTAATTATTATGGAGTAATAGTAATTTAATAACAATTTGAAGACTAAAAAAATTAAAAAAAATTAAAAAAGATCCAAAATATGTTGAAAACGCAACTCGAACTTCAAACGACCATAACTTTTGATCCGAGTGTCCGTTTGAGCTCTACAGCAAATCAAATCGAAGCTTGTGATGAAATCTACGTGTTAATGACTTAGGAAAAGCCTCTGTCACATTTTTCAAGGCCAAAAAAGTCCCATAAAGCCTCCAAAACTGAGTTTTAATCGGGATACCCCGATTGTTTAACATTTTATGGATTTTCAGCCTCGTTTAAGGGGGTATTATTGGCTTTTTTTGGTGGGGACTAAATTTATTCCAAGGTATTACATTCATATTGATATTATGTCTTTGAAATTTTATCATTTTTTATAATTCACTACTATTTATAATCAAATATATAACAATATATACATATTTTTTATATATTCACACATAAAAATTTAATTATAAATATAAATAATAAAATATATTTGCATATAAAATATATTAGCTTTATCTAAATAATAACTAATATCCATTTTATTTAAAATAAAAATATAGTAATATTTATATACCTATATATTAATCTAACTATATATATATATATATATTAATATAACTACATATATATATTCATATAACTATAAATATATACATTAATATCACTATAAATATATATATTAATATAACTATATATATATTACTATAACTATATATATATATATATTAATATAAATATATACTACTATATGAATAAATATAACTATATATATATATAAATAGAGATATCATGAAATGGAAAACAAATCAAAATAGAGGAGTGGTAAGGGCTTAGGCGTGCAGGGGGAGGTCTCGAGTTCAAAACCTGGTGGAGGTAGGGGCGCACGCATGGGGGTGGATTTGGGGGGCTAGTGGTGATAAAGGGTGGAGGGGGTACGTGCGGGCGCTGGAGGGGCTAGAAAGTGCTGTAAAAAGGGGGCTCAAGTGTTATAAAAGCACCCACGATTGGCAGGATATTTTTAATTTTTTTTAATCTTTTTAATTTTTTTAAATTTTTTTTTAATTTTTTAAATTTATTTAATTTTTTTACTTTTATCAGCGCTAAAAAAAAGTGATCATAAAAGGGGTCTTTTATCAGTGCTAAAAATAAAGCGCTGATAAAGGACCCTTTTATCAGCGCTTCTTTTTAGCGTTGATAAAGGGGACCCCCCCCCCCCCCTTTATCTTCACTAGCTTTAAAAGCTCTTTTCTAGCACTGTTAAAGGTTGTTTTTAGTGCTGATAAAAGGGGTATTTGTTGTAGTGATTCTTGGGTGCTTCCCAAGAAACAACTGCCTTGACCTTTGACAGGTCCACTGCTACACCCTACTAAGACATCGCATATCCAAGGAAGTTCACCTCTTATATCTAGAACTTACATTTAGATAACTTCCTATAGAGATGGAGACATCTAAGAACCTCTAGGATAGCCCTGAGATGCTCAGTATGCTCCTCCTATGACTTTGAGTAGATCATGATTTCATCGATGAATATGAAGATAAACTAGTCCAAGAACCCTCGAAATATGAATTTCATAAGCGCCCTAAACACTACTGGTACGTTTGTAACACCGAACGGCATAACCACAAACTCAAAGCACCCATACCTTCACCGAAAAGCAGTCTTTGAGATATCATCCTCCTTCACCCTCAACTGGTGATACCCATACCGGAGATCAATCTGAGAAAACCTACTTTCTCCCCTCGTCTAGTAAAAAAGATTGTCTATCCCCGGGAGAGGGTAACAGGTCTTAACAATTACCTGATTCAACCTATGGTAGTCTATACATAGCCTCATACCACTATCTTCCTTCTTAACAAACAAGACCTAAGTACCCCATAGTGACACACTAAGACGGATAAAGAACTTATTCATCAGATCATCAATCTGGACCCACAACTCCCACAGCTCAGAAGGCACCATTCGATAAGGAGCCATCAAAATCAGACTAGCACCGGGTTGTAAGTCTATCCTAAAATCAACATCACGTCGATGGGTTAGAGTCACAACCTCCTCTGGGAAAACATACAATAATTTCCTAAAAACCCTCGAAACCCCCACCATCCCAGTATCCACTGATTCCACTAACAGCTCAGCTAACAAGGAAAGGAAAGGCTTCACACATCGACTACCATCTGAAAACTCTGTTCACCAATGAAAGTTACATGCTGGCCACCCATGTCTGAAAACACGACTCTTCTCCAAAATCAATTGAGAATGGAACACACATAGTACAACCATTTTATGCCAAGAATAATATCCTATAGCTTCATCTATACCAGAAAGAGATACCCAATGGACTAATGTGGCTCCACATCATTCTACATCCTCGACAAACATCAAACAAGCTAGTCTGACCTCTGACTGGTATACTCAACACTAGGGGCATAGAAATTATCTCTGTGTCCAGTCCCATAGCATGGGCTAGAGTGGGTTAAATGAAGGAGTACGAATATCCCGAATCAAAAAAGTACAAACAAGAGTATTGAACACACTGATCATACCGTGAATGATCTTTGGCCTCACTGGAACTTCTGCCTCTATAGTGTGCAACTGACCACGCCCAACTCCTACGCCCCTCAGTTGTTGGTTTCCTCCCTGACCATGCTTGGGTCAAAGTCCCTATGGAACTCCCTCAGGTCGACCTCTGACTACTCCATCTCAACTCGGTGGAGAAGGAGAATACTATCCCTACTACTGAAACGGCCTAGTCGGCAAATACTATTGAGGTAGGTGCTAAACCTATCCACCTATACCATACTAAGCTTAAACTAGGAACTGAATCTAAAGGTGCATGCAGCCTCCAAAAGTGAAAAAACTCAGTCCCAAGCCTGTGAGAAAAGGATGAGGACCTAAAGGTCAGAACTGGAACTACTGGGTTCGACTCTCCATCGGTCGAAACCTGTAAGGTTTTGATGTCAGATACCTTATGCTTACATAATTCCCCATTGAATAACTCAACTAGATACCCTCTCATGGTAAACCTCCTCATGAGTGCATCCTTTCCACTACCTAAACTTTCTTCTGAACCACTAACTATTTCAGTAGGGTAAAGGGAGTAACCACATACTGGAGGGAACAATGGAGTGCCTCCTCTAAATGTCTCTCCCATGACTCCTCATCTAGAAAGAGGTATAGATCAAATTGAATTAGATCCTTGAACTTGATCCCAAACTCTCATACCGACATACTCCCCTACTAGAGGGAGAGTAGCTTCTGTCACTTCTCAAACTTCATGGTCAAAGAAAGTAATTACACCTGGAACTCCTTCTCAAATTCAGTCCATGAAACATTGGTATACTTCCTCTCCCCAAGGTAAATTTTCCACCACTAATGCACTTCTACCCTCATAGGGCTCACTACCAAGAGAACCCATTACTCTTTCGGAGCCCAGATCAAGCCTAAAGTGATCACCATCTCCTCACACCAACCCTTCATCTCCATGCTTGAGACACTTTCCTCATACTTTCCCAGATCCTATCACTAAAAAGCATGAAGCATCTTCTGCCACTAATTTTCCTCCTCCTCTAGATCAAACTTCCTTCAATCAGCTTGATTGGCCAGTTGAGCCCTCTCTTCCTAATCCACTCATGGATGACAACCAGGTGCCATAGCTAAACATTAAATTAGGAATTCCTAAGCCTAAGTAGTATGGAATATATTTGGGACTCATTTTAACTAATTGTTTATTTTATTTCCCGAAAATTCCTAAAAAAATAAGAATGCAAGTCATCAGGATGTATATATCGTTCCTAGGGTATCTACCCCCACAATTGGTGTAGCCTCACATAGCAGTTCGATAAGCTCGTATTCCTTGCATCGGATCATGGGGGGGCCTAAAATCTTGTGTCCTAGCTAGTCTTACCTAGCCTATGTCATGTACCAAGATCACCTAACATTGTTTCCCTACAAACCCATGCAATCCTCACTGTTCCTAACTCCAAAATCCATCCTATCTCTCAGACATAACCTCTAATACCATTCTGACATGAACCACCTTCTTCAAGATGATAGAAGGGATATCAAGATGTTGATACCTTCCTTCCTCAAGATGAAGGAGAGATAATGACCCCTGAGTCCCGCCTCCAATAATCCCTGGAGTGGTAAACAGCACCAAGGGTATATAAATATCACAAAAATGGGAGGAATTAACCTTTTATAGTAACTAAGATCAATAGATAAGATGTATCAACCTCAAACAACTCCAAGTCACATATATATGAAAAAACTAAAATCCATCCCACATGCATTTTTAAAGTAAAACTACTAGAAATACATGGAAAACTCCAAATTAAGTACCAAAATAAAACTAAGAAGTGACAAAGCAACTATCCCCAACGTCTAAGTTAGTAAGGTCAAACACGGTCCGCGTAATCTCCCAGGAAACCTGAAAATAGTTTTATATATGTAAGGTGAGCATACAAGTACACTCAGTAGGGAAAAACCAAAGTCACCAGTGCACAAGTGGTAGAATCATACTAATTCCCCTATGAGAAAATAGCAGAAACAAAAAATCACCTAACAAGTTATATTATCCACCCCAACCTCACTAAGGCACGCTCACCAAATAATGAAAGTAAAGTAAAGTAAAGTAAAGTAATAAGTGCATTGATATTTGGATACCTCTCACCACTTCCTACTGGTTAACTGCTCATCCCTAATGGTGAACGTCCTGATGCTACCAAGCTCTTCCACAATCCTCACTATAACCTACCCGCATGCACCTAGGCCGCATACCACATCACACCTCACCTACAAACACCTGGGCCACAAATCGCAACCCCATCCCAAAGACACCTGGGAATCACCACACAACTCGTCCTGAAGACACCTAGGAAGCACACCTCACCCACAGACACCTGGGCCTCACAACCACACCACAACCTGCCTAAATATTCTAGGGATACCAATTCCTAGAAAGAGGGATTATAGAAGAGCCAATAACCATCCATCTATACACCCACTAGGATGTTGGGAAAGGACTCTCTCCCTCATAACAATGGGGGTGTTCGACACGTAGTTCTAAATATGGGTGGGTGCATATATAAATCATAAGTAACTACATGTATATATATATATAGGTACCAAACAATCAACCCAACCTATGGGTTTTCAAAACAAAAAACATCCCACACCAAAACTCCACTTGTTGCTAACCCTACATGCACATACCACCATAAACGATGGTCACTTTCATAATTTGATAAATGAATGTTGCTTCACTATAAGTCACAACTCAAAACATACCCCCATCCAATTCATTTAACTAGTTGTCACTCTGCATTATCAATTTGTTTATTTATTCCATCCCTATCCGAGAAACTACCAAACACTACAAACATTATAAGGAAAATAAACCATATGAACCACTTCCAAATCCAAACAAGGAAAGAAGGTCCAAGGTAAAATAATCCATTATAAACCCATTCATAACATAACAGACTCTAGAAACTCTGGATGAAATCCTCATGCAAGGTAACACCATCCTTATTCAAAATCATCCCTCTTAAACTATCCCTGATAGCCTCACCACACAAAAAACACCACCTTCAGCAAAACAAATAGAAATCAACCAGCTTGCAGTCCCACTACACACTCCCCTTTACTGGACACCCCTACCATCATTCTTTAAAGTAATGCCACCTTGCCCTTCCTCTCAACAAGAAAGACCCCCAACACACCTCATTACTACCATAATCGGTAGCCTCTCTACACCACAACACCACACCCAGTACACCCATAAACATGAACATGACACAACCCAGTCCTACAGCCCCACTGCCAACCACTACCCATATGCACTCTCACTACATAAAAATTTCATACATTCTATAATCAATAAATCTCTCATCCTGAGATACCATTACACCACCCATACCACCCCATACTCACAACCACACTCCCATCCACAACACCACATGAATAACATAGACACAAGCTGAACAGAACCACACACAACCACACTAGTAAGGCAAGGTTTATTCATATTTAGAAGCACTCGTGCTTTAATTAAACTTGACAAAACATGGGTTATCACATAATGAGTTCTATCATGTGTCATTCATTTATTTAACTAAATATACATGGTTAACCAATTTCATAATCACATGGTCATTTACAGAGTATCAACAGCATGTATTCACAATCCATACAAGTGCGCAAATAGAGACCACCAATAACTATGATTTTCAAAAATCATATAGCCCTTGAAAAACATGATATGAATCAATGATAACATATAAAACAAGGCAATAATCATCTTTGTACTCCCAACCCATCATTTATTAATTCTTATTATCTTCTTTAAATTGGTTTCAACCATCATAACCAAAGTAAGATATCAATACACCCAAATTGCATGATTCACAAAGGAAGGATAGATGAAGGAATCCCTACTTGGAACAACCAATGATCAACAATTATTCCTTACGTCAAAACCAAGGGGTCGCATGAGTAGCAGGAAAGACTCCAAGGGAAAACCGAACAAACTGTTATAGCACAGAAGCACGGATCCTTGGGGAGGAAAGGTTATAGGTGAACCAAGATAAAATAGAAGGGTTCAAATGAAGAGTGGATTTCAGCTTTAGTAAGTCTAGATCCTAAATCTACAGGGGAAACTATTTTAAAGGCCATTAAAGTCAGATCACAATAAAGACCACATGGTTTAGGAGTCAAAGTAAGCTTTGGGTTTTTAGGATATAAATACCATTTGAAACAACCCAAAAAAACTCATTAAAATAAAGCATTTAACTCATTTAATGTCAAAGGATATGTCAATGGGGTGAAACTATAAAAATTGGGAAAAACTAAAAATGACTCACCGGTGGGTAAGTCACCGACGTGAGTCACCGATAGTGAGTCACTGATGCCTGACTCGCTGATGTGAGTCACCGAAACCACTCATTGATGCCACTCACCGACACCACTCATCGATGCCACTCACTAACGCTACTCACCGACACCCGACTTACTGACGCCTCCACCTACTGACACCCTGACCAACCAATGCCCTAACCTACATACACCCTGATCTACCAACACCCTAACCTACCAATTCCCTAAACAACTGACACTCTGATTCACCAATGTCCTGAGTCACCGACACCCTGAGCCACTGATGCTAAGCTACCGACACCTGACTCACTAATAGAAAAACTAGAAATTTGGAAAACTCTTGAAATGAGCCATTGTTGCCTCCCAAAACACCCAAAACACTGTATTTTGAAAAAGTAATGGACCACAAAGGTCTAAGCCATTACAAAACACATATTAGAATGTGTTTCCCACGATAAACTATGACTTAAACCCCACATTGTAGTTGAAATTAATATATAAGCATGAATCCCCTCCATAATTTGGTTAATGCCAATACCACCTCAAAACATTTTAACCACCAGGTACATCTGCAAGCATTCTCTATGAATGATTGTGTAACATCAGTGGTTTCATCTAAGAAACAAATTGTAAGTAGAAATAAAGAACCATGCACTTTAGAAGATAACCCCCACCCCATGATTTACTTTGACATATCTCCCATGATTTAGTTAGAAATAAACATCAATTGGATGGAAGATAAAAATTACATACTCAGTCATACATGTGTAGATGAGTGTGACTTTGACCAAAAAGTTATTTAAAATGTAGTCTGGTCTCCTAGGAAAATATTTTAACCACTCATAACAAATTAAAATGATTTTTTATCTTAAAAGGAACTCTAGATAATCTCAATAGTATTTGATCCTAATAATATATTCTTGATCCATTTAAGTTAACTCTCAATCAATTAAGTACCTTAAGTAGATCTGGTCACAAATAATATTTTTAGGATATCTAATTCAACTCTCAAATGTATGGTATTTGGATTAATTTTCAAATTTAAATTTCTCTAGACCACCCTCATAAGTTTAAAACTTTTAATTCACCCTGAAATGTAATATCGAAGGGGATAGGGGGTATCTCTCTCACCCCCCCCCCCACCTCTCTTTCTCTCTTATATCATGGGATCATTTGGTACTGGGATGATGATTCATTTATAAAAACAATTTTGCATAAATTATGAAAAAAATTATTAGATTCACACAGAAAAACAATTTTTAATTGATAAAACCCATTTTTTTCTATTATCATCAAGTGAATTTGGTGTCTTTGTCTAGTGAGACAATACAAGAATTAATAGAAATCTGATCTAAATGGTTATTCAAAGTACCATAAAAATTATTAAGTAAATCTTTGAAATTAATATAACTAAAATAGGTATTATTCCATGGGTAGAATAATTCTTGGGTGGCTCGATGATGGTGTCATACATTAGATTCTTATATGTATTTTTAGAAACCATCACCAAAATAAGCAATCAAAGTGTCTAAAAAATTATAAATAGTCCACATTATATAATGGGACTAGGATGGTCATCCTACTCTAAAAGGAATTCTAATCAAATTTCCCAATGATGTAGTTACACGTGTGATATGGAGTTATTTATTTATTAATTTTTATTTTTATTAAATAATAAAGGTATGATACATATGTTGATATGTATTATTTATTCTCTATATCTATGTTTATATCATAATGATTTTTACTACTTATTCTATGTATTGGATATTTTTTATACTATATGAATATGTATTTTATTAAAAAATTTAACTAATTACAAGATTTTTTAGGCTAAATTATTGTGTTTTATGTTAAATAAAAAGATTAAAATGATAGTTTGGATGGGGTGAGGGTTGTAAAAACTTACCAGAGGTAGGTGGATCGTCCCATGGTTTGGATGTTAATGATAATATTTATTTTTTAAGGCACATTTATTTCCCTTTATTTTTTTCTTTTATGGAATTGAATTTAATTTTTTATCAATTTTTAATGATGGTGATGTGATTGAGTATATCACCCATGGTGGGTTTACTCTAATAGAATCACACTAAACCATGGGAGGTGAGTGTAAAGGGTAAATAAAGAGTCTATCCCTAATGGTTTAGGATTGATGTTCATGTGTTTGAGGTAAATGATTGACCTATTATTGATATATCTATGTTTTTTCTAGGGAAAGGTCTCAGAGCAATGAGATAAGTATTTTAGGATGGTGAGTTGGTGTGGTGAAATTAGGTATTTTCCCAAGTGATAAGTGTTGGAGATGGTGGTGACCTAAAACCAACCACCTTGTACTTTTGATTACATTTAATATTCATGGTATTTGAATATAATATAATATAATTTCTTATCACATAATAATTTTTATTTTGTGTGATTTTTTATGTGATAATGTCCTAAGGATAATTGCCACATAAAAATTACATATCAATTACCTATTATAATGAGATACTTTAGATGATATTAAGTATTCCTTAAACCCATGTTCTATAGTCAGATGATATTTTATAACAAGACAAAGAAAATATAGTTTATCAAGGGTAGTAGTCTCATAATAAATTGATGCACCTTTTTATGGTGTTCACTCTTGGTAATCTCCAAGAAGGTAGTTTATGAGAACAAACGTTCCAATAGAAATTTCATATGTTTCTTATGTCATTGGATATTCCTATCTTATATCCTATGTAATGATCCTTTGGATATAAGATTATTATTAATATGTTTCATGACTCACATGCTTAGATGTATTTTTTAAATCAAGAAGATGGTCATTCATATAAAAGTTGGATATGTTGGGTGCATCACAAGTGGCATTGCATTAATGAATGATGAGAGAGATGATGTTTCTCTTAAATTATAAGTGAATATCTCATACTATTTTATGGAATAGAACAGTTGGATTAATTCTATTTCCATTTAATTTTATCAGTATGTTCAGTTTTGAAAATTCAAATAAAAAGAGTTGGTCACATAGGTTTATGACACAAGTTATGAAGCCTGTTTGATGAGAGATATTGATACATAGGAATTATATTACACGATAATCATTCGTAGGAGGTTGAATGTTATTATGACATTAAATCTTTTATTTATGGGTTTCTTGGTATGTTTATAAATTCTAAACTTGGAATATAGGTAGTTTACCCTAATTCCACTGAGAGAGGGGAAATGATGGTCACACACTGAGAGTATCAAAGAACCTTGGTTAAATTCTATATGATTTTAACAATTAGATTATAATATTATTCTTAAGTATAATGAATAATATTGCATCAAGTTTATTGGTTGATCAAAATAATTTATTTATTAATGCATAACATAGTGACATTTATTTTTTTAATAAAATAAATAGTCATTATACTTGGTTTGATAAATAATGAGAAAGATGAGAAGACTAAGTTATGGTTTAGTGAGAAAGGAAATATTATTTGAATAAATATTTATTTATTTATTTAGGTGAAATAATATTTAATTAGTCTATAGATTATTCACATATCAAGTAAATAATAATATCATTATTATTATTTATAAATCGGGTATGCTAGGGATTAATAGAATATTAAAGGGCCTTTATGAAAATAATATTCTAACCCTAGATCTATAAATACCTAACTATATAATTCTATGACTAAAAATCATTGTAAACAACATTTGTCTCTAAATAGAATTATCTCAGCCAAGATATATTCTCAAAAAAATTCTAAGTCCCATGAGATTTGTTGATCCTCCTCCACTCTCTCTCAATGTGAGAGAACTAAGAGATTCCAAAAAATTCTATTTTGGATTCTAAAGGTGATTGACGCACGCCTTTCATAGGGCGTGGCAAAAGCAAATTCTATGTTTTCCTAATACAGCACAGTGGATGACTAGGGTCGTCTCACTTGAGGAGCTTTATCAGTTGTTCACCTACTTAATCTATATCAACTAAACTAATTACTGGTTACTTGTATTTAATCTAGGAAGGTAATGAAATTTAAAAGAAATAAAAGTTATAACTATCATGCAGAGACAAAATGCAATTAATAAAGAAAGAACTTGGTCCTAGGATTGGATAACATGAGTTCATTCATTATTTATTTATTGTTTTAAATTAAATTTGATAATTTGTTTTATGAAACCTCATTAAAAAATTAAATTACATTGATTTATTAATTGTGTGATTTTATTATGCATCTGGCACACCAAACCACACCTCCTCCAATATTCAAATAGGGTAACACCTCAACCGAGAATGTTACCCCAAAAGACTTGGCTCCACCGTATGCCGTTTAATCCCTTATGGAAACCCAAAATCCACCATATGAAGGGTTTGACTAAGATAAGGGATGGAAAATGGATTAAGCAAGGAAAAGAAATGTATTTGGAAATAGTGTCCTGGTGGACGATCACCGCACCTGTGCATTATTCCCACCTCCACCACAAATAGAATAAAAACATTTTGAATTGAAGCACAATAATAAAGAACACCGTGAATCCTCCCCCAGGGCCAAGCCTCGAGTTAGTCACTTTCCATGGCGAAGTGCATAGAGATCACGATGTAAAGAAGGGAGAGATAAAGAAATTATATTAAATTTGGAAAAGAAAGATGGTGGGAAAGAAAGTGGAAACACTTTAATTAAAATATGAATGCATTACATGAGAAAATAAAACTAAAAATAAAACGAGAATAAAATAAAATTTTTATGTTAGAAGCATGTCCCTGAGCCTCAAATCCAATGTTAGTGTCTAACTCTCCCCTCATAATGGGTTAACTCCTCTTTATATAGGCCAAGGTGGTGCTATCCTCCGGTCTTCAAATCTATGATCTTCATAATTCCTCTTTAAGATTTCATGCAGATTCTTTCCATAGTAAGTTTGACCATGTTCAACCAATTTAATGGCCGAAATTTAGAATGGTTTCTTCTTGAAAGATCTTCCAAAATATCTTTCACGTTTCATCCAAAAATTTCATATTCATCATCCCTGTATAGAATGATATATGGCCAATTTAATTGGATCATTTATTCTGGATGAATGTTTCCTTTTTCCTTCCCCAAAATTTCAGCATCCATGGTCCACCTTAATGATGGTAAATCTTCATAATCCTCAACATAAGACCTACCCATTTAATTCTCATTCAAATAAAATTATAATCACATAAATTGGATTTATGTAGACCTATTTATGATCAATTTATTGAATTGGGGTCCACACGGTCTTTCAGAATAATTTGCCAACTTGATTGAATTTTTCGGACCCATGGATGACTGAATTAAATCCTGATTAAAAAACAAAAGATGAATATAATAAATTTATAAACCCAATAAAAAATTAATCACATCAATTGTATTTATATTTTAAAAGACATGCATGAATTACCCAAGTGATTAAAATCTGTCAATATTTCTAAATTAAGCAATTTTCCAATTTTAGCCAAAAAACACATCATAAATCCAAAATTGATGTAAATAACTCAACTTGTTCAATTTTTAGGTATTAAATCATTGAATTAAATATAAAAATGATGAAAATATTATCTCTATAAATTCCCCCACACTTAAACTATGCTTTTCCTCAAGCATAAAATCTCAACATGGAATTCAAAGGGCACCAATGTCACCAATATTTAAATTTCAATGAAATAAAATAAAATGATTATTAATGTCCAATAAAATTTTCCAGTTCCAAAAAAAATATAAATTTAATTTCCCATTCTTCAAAGAAATAATAAATTCATGCATTTTACTTTTCCCCTTTGAAAAATGATGGAGCTTCTCCTTTCATTCATTAAAGATTCTCAATTTATTATTATTAAACATGCCAAATCATGATCTACCTCTCTTTTGAATCTTTTCTCTCATCACTCATGATACAATTAATAGTGGAGATATGCTCATATCATGAGAACATGATCCTTATCCATAGTCTTGTAAAGGAACTACTTTCTCCACCTTGCAATGACAAAATGCACATAAAATCATGAGGACTTGCAATAAAGGTTCAAATGACTCTATGGATTAGGGTCGGTGGGTAAATGATTGAATTAATTGAAGTCCAAAAGTAGGAGGTTTGACTCTTAAGTACAATTCATGATTAATAAATTGAAAACACAGGATGAACCTCACTCAAATCCCTTTTGATAATGTGAAACACAACACCACACCCCTTTTAATGACATGGGTTATGAGTCAATAAATGATTACAAAGAATGATATCATCCAAGTTCTCCTCCTCTTTTTTTATTTTTTTTGTAAAGCTCCAGAAAGGCACAACTTTATTTTTCTCTTATTTTTTTTAAATCTTCATAAAGGCTCAGCTTTATTTTCTCTTTTTTTTAAAGCTCTAGAAAGGCACAGCTTTATTTTCTCTTTTTTTAAGGAGAACCAGATGAAATGAAAGAGGCATAATGAAATGATGACTCATGCCCAATTTTCTAATAATACACTGACACCCAAAATGATTATTCACACCTCACACCACCCAAAGATGATACACATCCCAATGAATGCACACGAAAGGCCCTTCCCCCACACTCAAACTTGAATAATCCATGCAAAAGTACTAAAAGTAGATGTAGGTAAGGAAATATCATCATGTAATGTGGCTTAAACCTATAAGTAAATTCATGGATTCTATGGGATAAATAAATATAAATGTAAGGGTGGGTCTCAGGTAAATATGTGGCTAGCCAATGTAGTGCCTCAATCATTTTAAATGTGTTTTTGCACAGTCATAGCTTTGACAAGTTTCAATGCAAGTTCTAGAAGGTGGCACATCCCAAGATCACTCAAGAAATATGCTCAAGATAAAATAGGAAATATTTGGTCTAGAAATCCTCTCGGGAATGGGAATATAACATTAGACAATCACTCATGGCATGATTAATAATAACAAATTAATTCACATGAATTTCAGAAATTCAAATCATTAAATATGGTAGTGAAATTTCATTTACATGAATCAATTAATTCATTCAAATCATGGGTCCTTATTTCAATATCCATGATTCACTTTAATTATCCAATTCTCCATTTTACTAATTCAATCTTATTAACATTTAAATCTAAAACATGGCATTACTAGATTCCTAAGAAACTCGTATCTCCTAGATATGTCAAGTAAAACATAATTCAAGTGTGGGAATTCAATTATAGTTTAAAGCACAAAAAATGTATGGAGCAGCAAAGTTAAACATTAAAAGTTAAATCCCTTTTGAAATTAAGTTAGGTTTTTGTCTGTTTGGGGGTTCCCTTTTTCCATCATGAACCTACAAAAGATAATTACTCAATTAAGTGAAAGGATCATATCATCAAAGCTCAAAAATATAAATGGGAGTGGGATGCATGCTAATCTATTTCTATGAAAAGTAATTGAAATCTAAATTCCTAGAAAGCAAGTAAAGATAAGTCTTGGTACGATCCCCCAAGTGGGCCCTGGATTCTTTTACTGCCTCCAGAGGGTAGTACCAGCTGTTATCTATAATCCGATGGTGGGTGGATTTTCTTGGATATGAACCACCACATGTTGTTTTTCCCGTCTTGAAGTTCTTTGTTCTTGTTGAGGAAAATTACATTGATAGAGTACACCAGATCCGCCCCCTTCACAATTATGTACTTCTTGCATGGCGGGGGTAGGGTGAAGTACAGAACCTCCCCCCTTTAGTTGCTACATGTGCAACGTCTTCTTCAAAATACATTGGTTTCTCCAGATGTGCTTCATGAAAAGAATAATCAAAGGGAGATTCAAAATTTAAATTTGAAATATTAATTTCAAAATCTTCCCTTTTAAGGTAGGCAGCTTGTAGATTTGGTTCTTTAGGCATATCCACTTTTATCTCCTTATGGTCTTCCTCAAGCATATGATCAATGTCCTTAGGGAGCTCCATGTTTTCCTCAACAGGTGCAATTTTACCTTCTTCATCTTCCTCCAAGGTGATAAAAGGATTGACTGAATCTGAAAATTCAAAATCATAAGGAGTGATACTCAAATCATATTGAATTAAATCATAAAATATAGAGTTCAAAAAAGTATCATCTCCCTGAGCTGCTTCTTGTTCAATAACTTCTTCAGTGATAATTACCTCTTGGATTCGATCTTCACTTGATGGAGGTAGGTAGTCAGGCTCCTCCATTCTTTCTTCAAATTCTCCCACTTGGGTGGTTTCTTCATCTTCCAAGGATATAGAGAGGTATAAAGGTGGTTTTTCTTCTACTTTTTATGGAATTAAGAGATCATGTTGCATTTTAATTTATTCCCATACACTCCAAAATTTCTCCAAATTCACATGATCGCCCTCTTTTAAATTAGTAGAAAATAATATTTCATCTATATCCTCCAGAAATGTTTGAGATAAGTGTAATTGATCTTTAGAAACATCCTCTTTTACCCCCTCTAGTTCTTCAAAATCAAAAACTAGTGGGGTAATTTCTTCCACAGCTTGCTTAGGCTCTTGCTCCGGTTCAAGCTTGGGTTACTCACTTTGTGCTCGAACATAGTCAAACTCTATTTGCATTTTTCTCCCTAAGTCATCCAGATCATTACTAATCCTATCCACCCGGGCATTTAGATCTCTATAATCCACTTCGGGTTCTTGATATTACACCTGTGAGTAATCATTACATGCATAATAATTTGAATTTGAATACATCATGGAAAAGTAATTTTTTTGATTTTTTTTTAATAATGAAAACTATCTTAAATTTGAAAATAGAAAAATTAATGTAAACAACCGATTAGCTCCCTGGAAACAGTGCCAGTTTTGACGCACGCCTGTCATAGGGTGTGGAAAAAGTAAATTCTATGTTTTCCTAATGTAGCACAGTGGCTGACTAGGGTCGTCTCACTTGAGGAGCTTTATCAGTTGTTCACTTACTTAATCTATATAACCTAAACTAATTATTGGTTACTTGTATTTAATCGAGGAAGGTAATTAAATTTAAAAGAAATAAAAATTATAACTATCGTGCAGTGAAAAAATCCAATTAATGAAGAAAGAACTTGGTCCTAGGGTTGGATAACACGGGTTCATTCATTATTTATTTATTATTTTAAATTGAATTTGATAATTTGTTTTATGAAACCCCAATAACAAATTACATTCCCTTGATTTATTTAGTGTGTGATTTTAGTATGCATCTGGCACACCAAACCACACCTCCTCCAATAGTCAAATAGGGTAACACCTCTGTTGACGCTCCTTTCGTCACGGAATCTAAAGTTCGGAAAAGGGAATATCTGAGCTAAAAGTGATTAATCCTTTGAAGAAATATCATAAATCGACAAAGGGATAGAAAAGGAGAACATTGCCCATGTATCGCGCAAGTTCCATCTTGGTCGCGCAAGTCTACTTGCGCGCCGCCTCAACACTTGCGCGACCCCTCATGGTCGTGCAAGGGACTTGCGCGACAGATCTGGTAACCGCCCAGTAACCGCCCGGGGTCTTCTTTTGCCTATAAATAGACCCTGTGGGCCCCCCATTCGAGAGGATCAGTTCCCAGAAACTCGGATCAAAGCTCCCGACGCCCAAGTCTCTTCTAAAAAGCTTCCAGAACACTTCTAAGGTAATTTCTTACCTAGAATGGAAGATCTAAAGGGAAGAAGGAAGGCCTAAGTGTTGAAACTTATCAAACACTTGCGCGCCGACTTAATTCCTTCAATATAACTTGCGCGTCCCCCTTCTGGAAGAACCTCAAGAGGATGGGAAAGGGTTTAATAAAGAGTCGCTCAAGTAATTCAACTCTGGTTTTAAATCGCGCAAGTATCCCTTATGTCGCGCAAGTATACTTGCGCGACCAATACTTGCGCGCCGCCGCAGGACTTGCGCGACCTTCAATACTTGCGCGCCCCTATCTTTTTGGGTGCCCATCTTGCCCTTTTTCACCCCTCTTAAGCCATTTCACCCTTCCTATTCAAGATTCAGTCTTCAAGATACTCTTCAAAGCCATTTATGGCATGATTTCTTGATTTGACATCCTTATCTGAAAGGAATTATGTGAAATATCTCTCAAAACCTAATGATTTAAACATCTTTATGTCACCAAAGATTGAGAGTTCATTCATTCAACCTCATCCTTTAAGATGAGAGAATCCTAACCTGGGTCTCCTTTTCAGGAATAAGACTCAGTCATAACCTTGGGCTTCCTTTTCAGGAGTAAGCCCCAAGTCCCCTAACCTAGGCTTCCTTCTCAGGAATAAGTCCTAGTCATAAATCTTGGGCATCTTTCTTAAGAATAAGCCCCAATCAAGTCCTTTAAATCTTGGGCATCCTCCTCAGGAGTAAGTCCCAAACCTTAATCCCTAACCTGGGTCTCCTTTTCAAGAATAAGACTCAGTCATAACCTTGGGCTTCCTTTTCAGGAGTAAGCCCCAAGTCCCCTAACCTAGGCTTCCTTCTCAGGAATAAGTCCTAGTCATAAATCTTGGGCATCTTTCTTAAGAATAAGCCCCAATCAAGTCCTTTAAATCTTGGGCATCCTCCTCAGGAGTAAGCCCCAAACCTTAATCCCTAACCTGGGTCTCCTTTTCAGGAATAAGACTCAGTCATAACCTTGGGCTTCCTTTTCAGGAGTAAGCCCCAAGTCCCCTAACCTAGGCTTCCTTCTCAGGAATAAGTCCCAGTCATGAACCTTGGGCATCCTTCTTAAGAGTAAGCCCCAAGTCTCTTAAAATTTCTCTTAACCAGTCATAAATTTCCTTTGATTTGGGTTTCCTTTTCAGGAATAAAACCCAATCATAAGTCCCCTCCTAACTTGGGCATCCTCCTTAGGAGTAAGCCCCAAGATTAGAGTATTCAAATCTCCATGAAGCACATATAACTTTGTGGACCCTGTTCATGGATTTTCTTCCTAAAAGTAAATCCTAAACCTTCGCCTATCTGGGCAGTCATCTATACATAAGCCCCAAAACAAATTCTTATGATTGCATCTTTTATGGCACAATTGTCTAAATTTTACCAATACCTCTTGTTTCTCACACCGAGCATGACTCACGTGAGCTTAGAGTGTAAAAGTAATTATGACATTCATCTTTGAGCCATCAATCATAAACATCATATCCCATTCCTCGAACTACGTGGGTTCTGATTCCTTTTTCAAAACAAAGGATACGTAGGTAGCCCATTCATGGGTTCGATCCCAACATTGAAATAATCTCTGTCCTTCTGAATGACGATAAACTTCAAGTGCCCCACTGAGTGGCTTTAAAACCAGCCTGGTCATCAAAATGACCAAGAGACTTTTATATAAATGTTTTGAAGGATACCATTGACCAAGAATCTCTAAACAAATATAGATGATTCTATATTGATGAAGAACCTCGAATACATATAAAAGATTCTCTAAATTTCTTGCATATTTAATCATTGATTGTTAAAACTAAAGGAAAGCTCATTTTATACTTGGTAATGTAATAAGGATTCACGAACTTAACTTAAATCTATAAAGAGAGTCCCGGAGTAGACAATAATTCCCCTCAAAAAGGTGTGATGAGTCCGACCTCCCATCCTCTCGACCAATGCAAATTCCTAAGCCTCATTAGCCCACAAGCTAATGAGCGCCTGCCTTTGGAAAGTAGGTCCAAACGGATGTGGAATCATTGGATGTTTCCGGTTCTACGAACAAACCCGTTAGAAACCGATCGGAACGTTTGAATCTCCCGTCCAGGAGGTCATCCCCGGATTCCGCGCGAAACAACCTCAATTGAGAACCCGACGTGAATCCTTAACCAAGTTAAAGTGATGTTCTTCTTAGATGTTAGGCCCCTTGGGCCAACAAGGCAATCATTGACATATGATCATCCAAAAGATGCAGTAGCCGGATTCATCTTGATTATGTCTGTTATATGGAACAGGCACTTTTTTTTCAAGATCTTCTACAAAAAATGGCTTTCCTTAAATTCACCCCTGTGAATACTGCTGCTGAGAACACCTCTACTGTGAGGTCTGCTGCCATGAAAACCAATGGTGCTACTCCTGCTGGAACGTCATCCGCTCTGAGGATGACATCACCAACTCAGCGTCTTCAACGCTGTGTTTCAAATGCACTGGTTAAGGAGTACCGTCGTAACGGTACTATCCCAACTCTGGAGGCCGCTCGTCAAGCCCTCCAAGTTAACAATTCTACCTGGTCGTCCGGACAACGGCGACCAGCAATCAAGAAGCAGGCGGTGCTGACTACCGTCTCCAACAGTTTCGGGTCGTTATCCCCGGAACGCAATTTCCATTCACTCCCTCATTCTGAGGAAGTGAATGAGCAGGTCCCGCAGGACCTTAATTCAAAGAGACAGGAGTCCTTCTCAAGGGCTCCCATCAACAATCGCCGCCAGACTCGTGCGGTAGTGCACCCTCAACATGATGAGGGTACCGGCTCCAGGCATTCAGCTCAGGTTCCTCGAACCCGAGCAGGCAAGATGAATCACCAGAGACGGAATCCGGTTAATAATAGGCAGGTTGTCATCCCTGCCATCTCCGGAGAAGTCCACCAACCTAACTTGGTGGCAAATAACGAGCAGGCATACACACCTGTTCGTTTTAATCCCGCTGTCCAGCAGACTCGTCTGGCAGCATCAAGCCGATCCCGCCAGGCAATTCCGGCGGAGTACCATAGGCAGGAACATACACCTGCTTATACATCAGCAGTTAGTCAGCAGGCTCGTCTGACTACATATGATGGATCTCGTCAACAGCGTTTGGCGAAGTGTAATCAGCAGGCACATACACCTGCTAATACTAATCAAGCCTACCAACAGTCTCGTTTGGTAGCGCACGGAGAAGTCAGTCGGAAAGCCCCGACGACAAACAGGAGGCAGACTAAACTCTCTGCCTCCACACTTGAGTACTGTCAGGATTCACTGACAGGAAAAGGAGGACAGGAGCAGGCACATACACCTACTCCAAGCCCGGAATGGACGTATATCCCTGTTCCGGCGGCTGAAGTCACCAAACATATTTTGTCAATGGTGAAAGAGCAGAAGCAAATTCCTGCTCATATTCTGGATGCTTGCCAGGATATCATAACAGCTTCAGCATCATCTCAGGGACAGACACATAAATCTATCCCTAGCAGTGGAGTGACACATCAACAATTCACTCCGGAACAGACACACACATCTGTTCCAGTCCAAGAGGGTTGTGGGGCCTACTCCCCCATATCATATGGACAACCAAGTCAGGCACATACATCTGATTTGAGCGATGATCGTCAGCCTAACCTGACCATCTTTCCTGATCAGGCACATACACCTGCTCAGAGCAATCACTTTCGTCATCAAGTGATTTCTAAAGCGAGTAAGAAGGCATCTAAGAAAAAGATCCGCCCAGCACAGTCAGGAGATCAAAGGCCAATCTGCAACAAGGCCTTGCTCGATGCTGGAGTTCTTGAAGCCCTCAGACATTTATCTGTCAGAATTCAAGATTCTACTCCCTCAGTTCCCAATAACAGGAACATTAATCCCGAAGGTCTTCAACAGACACTTCCTCATGAAGACTTGCTTCATGAAAATTCGGTCAATCTTGAAGTTTCTTCTTCAGATGAGAACCACAGGAACCCTCTGTGTGGTCAGAAGACCAAGGAGCAAGAGATATCATCTTTTGCTGTAACCCATCATGAAGGTCCTCCTCATGGTGATGAACTTCGCTGCGAAAGTCCTCTCCGCAGTAGTGATTCACATTGTCTCGAAAATTCTTCAGAAGGCAATGTAGTAACGAGAAAGTCCTCCTATCTCGAGGCACTTGCAAACGTAAAACCAGTCATGTCTGAAGTTTTACTATCGGCAGGTGAAACTCTTTCTCCATCAGAAGATAGCTTGGGGTTCAGGTTATTCTCCGAACCTTCCCTAGGTCATTCATCTTCCAGCATGAATAGTGATTCCTCTACCAGTCTTGTTGAATCCAATGAAGCAACAAGGAAACACCAACTCTGGTCCAAACAGGTAGAAGAATCTTCATTTAATGATAAAGAGGAAATGCTGAACATGAGGAAAAAACTGGAAAAAGGTGAAGTACCAGTCATGTTTTGGCCTTTGGCTGATTCACAGTATGACATTCCAAAGATGTTGACGGATGATGGAATCCATGATATTCGTCTTAACATATGGAAAACTCTTTGTCAATTAAAGAAGAAGGTATTATCTTACGATGAATATGAAAATCATCTTAAGATAATAGAAGGGTTACAACGCCAGATTGATTTGGCATCTCTATCAGTCTCTCGGTATCCGAAGGCTGAAAAGCAACAGAGAACCCTTCAACGTTCATGCCTTGGCGCGCTGAGAAAATTGCGTCAGTTAATTTCCAATGCTCCATCTAATGTTCATATCAAAGGATGGGGTATTCACGGAGCACTACATTTCACAGTGCTTTCCGGTCAGCAAAGCCCGCCGAAAATGGTCTCATGCAATGTTATTGCCCATGGCCGGCCACAGTCAATGGGCTTTGTTCATAATCAAAATCTTGCTCGAGATCAAGCTTCAACTAGTTCCTCTCAAAATCAAGTATATAGAGAACAGGTTGTTGAATTGCTCCTACATCAAGCAGGCGAGAATATTGCGCAAGCCTCTCGTCTGGAGCAAACACGTCATCAAATGACAGAAGTTTCGGAAATCATCCAACGGTCTGTTGAACCAGGTGATAAAAGTGGATACAGGTTAATGCATCCAGCTAATTTCCGAACTAAGATCCGCAAGATCAAGAGAGATTTCAAGAAGATCTCAGACATAGCATGTCAAGAGACACCCCAGCTTGCCAGACTGGGGACTTCTCTAACCCAACCCTCAGAATCAACGAATGGGATTCGAGGAGTTGAGCAGAAGCAACAGGAACACCCCCAGTCCACCGGACTGGGGACTTTTTCAAATCTTCAATCCCTCCCTCAGAGAAAGTCAGTATTCTCTCGATTAGGGAATAAGCCTCAAGAGGAACGAAGAGCCAAGATGTCAGGAGATTCTCTCCAAGTGACGGTTCACAAAGAAATTCCTGAGGGGTCAAGTCAACGGAATGCCATGTCTTATCATGGACATAAAAGGAGACAATATCATAGAAATGCTGATAGAAAGGATTTCATGAAATATGCATCCATTAATGTCATCACTGCCGTTGCTGCTGATTCACCAGATGAGGCTCAATCAGAGGGATCAGATGAAGAGGTTCCTGCTCAAGAAGTTGCGCACACAGACCTAAATGAAGAAGGTGTGCGCACACGTAATCAAAGGCTTACCCAAAATTTGGGTATTCCTTCAAGTAACCCACTTCCCCCTCTCCGAAAAGGATCCAATAAGGGGAAAGGAAAGAATCAGGTTACTTCTCACCCTTCCTCTGAAGGAGGTCAATCGCTCTCATTAGAGCAAAGGCTTGCACAACAGGAGGAAGAAATGAAAGAATTAAGAAGGTTGAATGCAGAACTACTTCAGAGTAGTCTTCTTCTTAAGAATGCTGAAGTCCGACAGCCGAAGGAATTTGTTGTAACTACTGAGATGGATCAGGAATATCCTCCTTTATCAGTACACCCACAGAGGTCTAATCCTATGGGTCAAACGCAACAACGGTTGGCAGCACTACCATTAGTTGCAGCACCAACCTCCACGGCTGTCCAAGCTCCATTCATTTCACCTACCCAAAACCAAGTTCAACCTGACGTTTCTCAAAAGTTAATAACTACTATTGAGTCATTAACAGCTCGGTTAGAAACTATGGAAGGGAAACGGGCGCAAGTTCAACCTGAAAAGAAAGTTTACCCTGAATGGGTAGATTCAATTTCTCCTCCATCCAGTTTTGGAAACCCTATTTTCCCTACTTTCAATGGATCAGGCGACCCTGAACAACATTTGACGCATTACGTGTCTTGTTGTGATCCTATGATGGGAACTCCAGAACAACAAGAAGCAGTGAAACTCAGATGCTTCGTGCGAACCTTGCAAGGACCAGCTTTTGTCTGGTATACAAGCTTGAAATCCCGGTCAGTCATCGGATGGGAGGATCTTCGTCAAAAATTCCTTCTTCAGTTCAGCTCAACTTTGCCAAAAACGACAGTTTTCGATCTTACAAACTGCAAGCAAAGGGAGAATGAAAGAGTCTCTGATTTCATTGCTCGTTGGAAGGGATTAACGTATTCCTTGAGTTTATCACTCCCTCAGGAGGAATTATTGCCAATCTGTGTGGCAAATTTGCGTGACGAATTACGCACGCCATTGATCCCTGTGAAATACACAGGAGGGTTTCGAGACCTTACTTCAATCGCTCAACAGATTGAAGATTCCCTTATGCAGGCTAAGGTTAAATCTCGTGTAATTCCATCAGCTCCAGGAAGAAGAATGGGTAAAGCAGAAACTGCTACAGTTATGCTTAAACAGGCACCTGTACCTATTTCTACTTCAAAACCTTCATCTTCTCGAAGGGCTCCACCTCCTGAACGCCAACAACAAAGGCTGTTTCGTCCAAATGATCAAAAAGATCAACGACGAAAACAATTTGAGGATATGAAGAGTAAAACATACTCTTTCCGAAGTGAGCAAGTTCCTGGTTACTT
Organism: Viscum album; assembly: GCA_963277665.1. NCBI lineage: Eukaryota > Viridiplantae > Streptophyta > Magnoliopsida > Santalales > Viscaceae > Viscum > Viscum album. Next base: position 361,473,070 of record OY728131.1, read on the forward strand.
CATTTCAGCTCTGGAAAATAATTTGGTTCAATTACCAGTGCCGAAGAGACCAAACAAGGAAGGAGATGAAGACCGTCCCAATTATTTTCCCTTTCATCAAATGTTGGGACATCCCATCCAGGAGTGTTTTGTCTTTAAAGACCTCCTACAAAAGATGGTTGACTTGGGACAAGTCAAATTGAAGGGTTCTTCAGCTCATGTAGCGTGTATTACCGCTACAGATCCAGAGGAAGGAGGCGAGTGGCAGGAAGTCAAAAGCAAAACTGCGAAAAAATATGATGATTGGATGGTCAGAAAGACAATCAATCGGACCCATTCCATTTTGCGAACACAATTGAAGAAGCCAATTGTGTCTCCTACAAAAGCTGCAGTAAAGCCTCCATCAAAGGACAAATCCTCAAAAGGGCAGCGTAATTCAAAGAAGAAAGAGGAATCAGGAGAAGATGAGTATGTATCAAAGCCTAAATTGTCTTTGACTCTGGCAGATTTCATGCCATCTACTTCAAAGTCACGGGCACCGTCCCACCAAACGGCACAGCCTAAACAGGCCAACCAGGCAGAGTCTTTATCAGATGAAGAATTGATCTTTGGTTCTGTTAATATGATTCAATTAACAGATTCATATTCCAGTCTTGATGAGCCTGAATTCCCTGTATCAAATAAAGGAACCCGAGGAAGTTCTAAAGGTTCAGGATATAGGGGAAGACGTGGATCTTTCCGAAGCCACTACTCTAATTCTACCCCTTCTAGCACTGTATATGCAGCAGAAACTCGTGGTAGAGCCCTTCAGCGAGCTCAAAATGAACAAGCAAGTTCTTCTGCTAATGGCCAACTCAGCTTCGGCACAATTATTTTGGAAGACCGATTAAAGGTTCCATCTTCTTTATCTTAGCAAGCAAATGGATCTAATCAGTCTAATTTTCCAAAACCAAAGATGTTGCCAACTTCAATACAAGATGCATCAGCTTCCAAAGCATCTGCTTCCAAGATACCTGCTAAACCACATATTCCTATTGGGAAACGCAGGCCTCTAGATCAAAAGTATGATATATTGAAACACTTGGCCCAAGTACCAGCCAAATTATCAATTTTGGATGCTTTGAATCTATCAAGAGATCTTCGGGAAGCACTCATCGAAGCTTTGTCAAGTCCTCAAGAGTTTGAAGCTGAGATTGCTGCAGCTGAAATTTATCACATAGAGAATAATCCTGCAGAATGTCATGCAGTGATATCTTTTACTGATAAAGATGAGGATGATGTTGTGCATGGGCACATAAAACCTTTGTACTTATCTGGCAAAGTCAATGGTATAGATGTTCGAAGAGCTTTCATTGACAATGGTTCAGGAGTTAACCTCATGCCCATTCGCACACTTCGTCGATTGGGCCTCACAGAATCTGATTTATCTCCTTCTACCATGATGTTGCAAGGATATGATAAAAATGAACAAGAACCACTGGGAGAAGTTACGCTCAGAACTCAGTTTGGAGATCTTGTTTCCAATTCAGATTTCATGATTGTTGATCAAGACTCAGCTTTCAATATCTTGCTTGGAAGACCCTGGTTACATCAGCATGCAGCTATTCCGTCATCATACCATCAATGTCTCAAATACTGTTTCGATGGTCAAGTTGGAACATTATATGGTGATAAGGCCTCGTTCAAAACATGTGAGTCTCAATACATTGAGGCGGAATTTTATCACATGAAGGGAAGAGAAAAATCTACAATGAAGGAAATTACCAAAGTTAATGCTCCATATGGTTTGGAAAAAATTCCAATAAATCCATTTTCACATGTGAGTACAGATTATGTGTTACCTATCAGTCAAATTGACAAAATAGGCCCAAATCAAAATACTCTTATGGAAAGATCCATAATGTCAATTACGGCAATCGAGCCAGACAACATGGGAGAAATTGGTAACTTACCAAGCAATGATGAAAGCATAAGTGGTGACGTTTTCATTTCGTCTGCTGAAATCCAACAAGTCTATACTTCGCTAATCAGGCCAGAAGAAGTTATAGCAACACCAGAGGTGAATGTTGATGTCGATTCTCAATCCATCATCTCCTCTTTATTTCCCAAAGAAGACCCTTGTTCATCAATAGGGACGGAAATGGAAGCTTCTTCTTCAAAATGTGAAAATTTTGACATCTCTTATGATCATGAGAATTTCGTTTTTTCATCTACTTTGCAAGTAGAAACGGAAGATATAACACATGATGAAGAGGAAGAGGAAGATCTTAGAGATGCTCCTCCAGCATTTGAAGAGGGTATCTCTACCACTGTGGATGAACTCAGAGAAGTAAATCTGGGTACAGGGAAAGATCCACGCCCCACTTTAATTAGTGCGGCCATGACCCTTGAAGAACAAGAGATGTATATTTCTTTTCTAAAGCAAAATAAAGATATCTTTGCTTGGAATTATACAGAGATGCCTGGCCTTGATCCTGATGTTGCCACCCATCATTTGGGTTTGCCAAAAGAACATCGAGGATTCAAGCAAGCCGCGAGAAGAACACACCCAACCTATGCTTCCAAAATCGAGGCTGAAGTTGATAAGCTTATCAAAGCTAACTTCGTCAGAGAAGTTCAATATCCCAAGTGGTTGGCTAATATTGTCCCAGTAAAGAAAAAGAACGGACAAATTAGGGTTTGCATCGATTTCAGAGATCTTAATCGGTATTGTCCCAAAGATGATTTTCGAGTTCCGATTACAGAACTCTTAATTGATGCGACGGCTGGCTATGAAGTACTTTCTTTCATGGATGGATATTCTGGATATAATCAGATCCGAATGGCCCCAGAAGATGAGGAATATACAGCCTTCAGAGCTCCTCAAGGTGTGTTTTGTTACCGAGTGATGCCCTTTGGTTTAAAGAATGCAGGTGCAACATATCAACGCGCCATGCATCGTATCTTCAAACCTTTTTTAGGGAAATTTGTTGAATGCTATGTAGATGATTTGGTGGTTAAATCCAAACAACGTTTTGATCACTTGGCTGATTTGGAAATCATATTCCACAAGCTTCGACAACATAATTTGAAGATGAACCCCTTAAAATGTGCTTTTGGGGTAACCTCAGGAAAATTCCTCGGCTTTGTTGTACGCCATCGTGGTATTGAAGTCGATCCTGAGAAGACCAAATCAATCCTTGGTATGTCACCTCCTCAGAATTTGAAAGAATTAAGAGGACTTCAAGGACACTTAGCCTATATTCGGCGTTTCATCGCCAATTTGGCAGGCAAAAGTTTACCTTTTACCAAATTATTGAAGAAAGGAGTCACTTACCAGTGGACTAAAGAATGTCAAGAAGCATTTGATGTTCTCAAGAAATACCTCTTAAGTCCACCAGTACTCATGCCACCTGTTGAGGGTAGACCTCTTATCCTCTATGTGACAGCTTTAGAGCGATCATTGGGTGCCTTTCTCGCTCAAAAGAATGATGCTGGGAATGAAAATAGTCTCTACTATCTCAGTAGAACTATGCTTGAAGCAGAAACCCGGTATTCGAGTATTGAAAAATGCTGCCTAGCATTAATCTTTGCAGTTCAGAAACTGATACACTACCTGCAACATCACGAGGTCCAATTGGTATCTCGTAATAATCCACTCAAATTCATCCTTAGTCGTCCAATGCTTACAGGACGTCTGGCAAGGTGGGCGGTTATTCTACAGCAGTTCGACATTCAATATGTGTCTCAAAAGGCAATTAAGGGCCAAGCTCTGGCTGATTTCCTGGCTGAACACCCTTCAGTGGAAGACACATATTCAGATATCGAACTCCCTGATGAGGAAGTTTTTTCTATTCAAGAGAATCCTCAAACATGGGAAATGTATTTTGATGGTGCTTCTAGAAGTCCAACAGGGAAGAAAATGGAAAATCCTAAATTCAACAAAGTTGGTTTAGGAATTGTGCTCATTTCTCCAGATAAGGCAGTGTTACCTTATTCCTTTTTGTTGTGGGAAGGTGGTACCAATAATGAAGCTGAATACCAAGCTCTCATTGCAGGCTTGGAGTTAGCGCTTCAAGCACAAGTGAATCACTTAAAGGTAAAAGGTGATTCAGACCTGGTAATCAAACAAATCAATGGGGATTATGCCATCAGAAAAGAAGAATTAATCCCTTTGTATGATTACGTCAGAGAGTTAATGTCGGAATTCCCTTCAGAACCGACATTTTCTTATGTCCCAAGATCACAAAATGCTCAAGCTGATGCACTGGCTAATATAGCCACAGCTTTAGCAGATCCAAATCGGGACGAGACAACCATCGGTATTGCCCACCGTCGTGCAATTTCACCTTATGTTCAAGTCAGAACAGAGGAAATTAATGAAATTAGTCCCATTCCTGAACCATATGGTCATACTACAGGATGGATGTCACCTATCAGGGAATACCTTCAAAATGGAACACTTCCACCTGATAGAGCCAAGAGAGAACAAATTCGGCGACGTGTGGTCAATTTTACTCTTTATGATGGTCCAAACCACCTCGAGAAAATTCTCTACAAACGTGGTTTTGATGGAGTTCTCTTCAGATGTATTGATGGTGAAGAGACAATGGATGTCATAAAAGAAGTGCATGCAGGAGTCTGTGGTGCCCATCAGTCTGGACATAGATTGTCTGATCAAATTCGAAGACTTGGATACTTCTGGCCTTCAATGATACAAGATTGTGTTAATTTCACAAAGAAGTGTCATTCATGCCAAGTATATGCCAATTTCATTCATCAACCTCCAGAATTGCTTCATACAGCTAAATACTCATGGCCATTTTCCACATGGGGAATGGATGTGGTGGGACCTTACCCTTCAGCTACGGCCAAGCAGTTTAAGTACATTCTTACTGCTACTGATTTCTTTTCCAAATGGGCAGAGGCAGTACCTCTCAAAGAAGTCAGTTCTAAATGCATTGTTAGCTTCATCAAGTCTAACATCATTACTAGATTTGGTGTCCCTCATACCATATTGACAGACAACGGCACCAACTTCTGCTCTTCTGAGGTAAAGAGATTGTATCAAGAATACAACATTAAGTCCAACCATTCATCTCGATATCATGCAGCGGCTAATGGCCAGATAGAGGCCTTCAACAAGACTCTTTCAAATATACTGCAAAAGATGGTGGATAAAGATAAGAGGTCATGGCCTGATAAACTCTATCATGCTTTATGGGCTTATCGGACTACCACTCGCAATGCAACGCGGTCTACTCCATATTCATTGATATATGGAACAGAAGCAGTCTTGCCAATTGAAGTCCAATTGCCCTCACTCAGAATAGCCATTTGTGATCAGTTATCAACAGATGAGCAATCCCAAAAGCGGTTGAATGAATTGGAACAGTTAGATGAGAAAAGATTGTGCACTTTGCACCACTTGGAAATCTATCAGAATCGAATAGCACGAGCTTTTAACAAAAAAGTTCGTCTTCGTTCATTCATTCAGGGAGAATTGGTATTGGTTCTCAGAACACCAATGATACCAGGAAAGAAGCCTCCCAAGCTTGAACCAAAATGGGAAGGACCTTATTCAGTACATAAGGTCTACTCCAATGGAGCGTATTCTCTGATTTCAATGGATGGAGAACACATCACGACTCCAACTAATGCCAGATTTCTGAAGAAGTATTTTGTATAAACACAAAATATTGTTCACAGAACTAAGACTCTTACATTTGGTTCATACAGCAATGGTCCAGTATGACCTTAAACTACAACTACGTCCAGCATGACGATAAACTGTATGGTCCGTGCATATGACCTTAAACTATTCGCACTTATGTCCCTGCAACATGACACTAAACTGTGCAGCACCAATAGTCCTAACTGCAAGACTTTAAACTGCATAGTCCCTGATTTTGTCCTACATGACAATAAACCGTATAAAAGTTCTTATATTTTGTCCGAGATGACATTAAACTATATTATGTCCCTACAACATGACACTAAACTGTGCAGCACTTTCATCGTCCAGCATGACGATAAACTGTAAAAAGATCAGAACTGATATCCTCATATTGATTCACCTTAGTCTTAGCTACATGACTTTAAACTGTACAGCATCAGTTCGTCCTTGCTATATGACGCTAAAACTATACAGCAATGGTCCAGTATGACTTTAAACTGCAACTTCGTCCCACACGACATTAAAACTGTGAAAAAGTTCCATAAACAGTCCAGCATGACCTTAAAACTGCATCATTCCTGGTCCATGTATACGACCATAAACTATTTGCAAATATGTCCAGCAAGACGTTAAATTGTGACGTCCTAACTACATGACGCTAAACTGTATAAAAGTCTCTCACGTCCGGAAAGACGTTAAACTATATAATCATCAAAAGTCCAGCATGACATTAAAACTGCACAATCCCCCTTTCGTCCAATATGACGTTAAACTGTATTGTCCCCATCGTCCTAACTACATGACGCTAAACTGTACAGAAAATCCTTGATATGTCCTACATGACATTAAACTGTACATCGTTAAGGTTGTTATTACCTCTTGTTTCTCACACCGAGTATGACTCACGTGAGCTTAGAGCGAACATCAACCATAACACTCCCTTTGGGCCACTAACCATGTGTAAGTCCCAACAACATTTTTTTTTTAGATCATTGTCCACAAGAACAACTTGATCATTAATTCATTCTTTAATTGAACTACACTGACTTTGATCCTTGCCCTCCAGGCTGGGTATGTAGGCAACCTCCCAAAGGTTCAAGCCCAAAAACAATCTTTTCACATTGGTTCACCACAATCTCATATGATGATGATTTGTGAAACCACCCTTGGAATCAATATCTTTACATTGATTCACTTTCGTCCTTGTTATATGACGTTAAACTATACAACACTTTTGTCCAGTACGACAATAAACTACAATATTCTTTGATTTCCTCATTTGAGAAGGAACCATTATTAACATTGATTCTTTTTCAATCATGGTTTTCATTTTCAAAAAGACTACGTACATACATGGTAATGCCTAAACTTTTTATCTTAGGTTAAAACCATCATTGCACTAAAGTCCCTTTTCACCCTTCACATGTACGAACCAAATTTGTACAAAGGGTAGTTTCTAGAACTACGTGGACTTGATTCCCATCCTTATGGGATACGTAGGAACATTCGAGTGTCCCTCGAATCCAGTCCCAAGTCTTTTGGGCCTAACCCCAAATTTCACTTTCAGTCCCTTGACTGAAAAGTCCTCATGAAAACACACACTGTGTATTCATTATTATGGTCCGAATTCTATGACCCAAAAAAACTAAGATCACTCATCCTTTCGTCCTGCACGACGTTAAACTGCATTTCAAGAACTACGTATGGCTTGATTCTCATTCTTATGAGATACGTAGTGAAGTCCAAGTTTCAATTCAGGACCCAGCCACAACATGATTATGGTTTTCATTGACCTATGTATCTCTATATACATTGGAAAATACCCATCTTTATGTATTATAATCCTAACCTTAAATATTTTCAGATCTTCATAACCCTTTTCATGACTTATGGTCACAAAAATGTCAAACTTCTGAGAATTCTTTTGCCTGACTATGCAGCACGTGCCCATAGGTGGCCTTGCATAAACAGTCCACATAACAGACTTGTCAGCCAAGAGATGCTATTTATTTGACCATGCAGCCAATGCCCATAGGTGGCCCTGCATGTTTTCAACCCCCTAACGGGTTTGTTAAATAATAGTAACTTCATTCTTGGGAAGAATGCCTCTTTTGTCCTTATTTGTCTTAAACGACAGTATGTAGGGATCCGCAAAAATAGCCATCCTTAACGTATTTGTCCCATATCCTTTTTCATGATCTGAAAGTATTCAAGTCTATGGTTTATTCTTCTTCCCTACGTTTGGGTCAGACCTTCGTAGGAGTGATATTCATCCAGTTCTTCGATATTCTTGTTTGAAAATATCTTCTCCATATTCAAGTACCTCTTTCCATACAACAAACTCTATGCTTTAGAAAATTTGAATCTCCATAAACTTTCACTGGCTTTTAGCACTAGGAAAGTAAATTTCTGAGAGTTCTTTTGCCTAACTATGCAGCACGTGCCCATAGGTGGCCTTGCATAAACAGTCCACATAACAGACTTGTCAGCCAAAAGATGCTATTTTATTTGACTATGCAGCCAATGCCCATAGGTGGCCCTGCATATTTCAACCCCCTAACGGGTTTTGTTAAATAATAGTAACTTCATTCTTGGAAACTACTTCTTCTAATGCTATTTAGCTCTTTTTCATATCATTCCTCAGATTCAAATATTCTTAAGTCATAGTTTACATATTTTCTCTCATACTTGAGTATGGTAATTTGTTTTCAGATAAATTATCAAGGAATTGAATCCATTTTAATCCATTTTTCGGTCAAAGCTATTTCGACCTTAAACATTAGCCTCTTTATGTCCGGCTTGCATGACTTTAAACTGCCCACACAAAAGACAAAGGAACTCTGAATAAAAGTCAAGTTCCAGCTCACTAAATATACATTTTTTTGTATGATTTAGGTAATATTGAGCAGTTAAAAGGTTCAATGTTTGTAGGGTTATTTGTAATAATCCTAGTAAAAATCAAACTATGCTTACTAAGCCCATTGGCTTAAGTAAATTTGAAGCAGGTAATGGAAGAATTCAAGCACAAATGATTGAAGACAAAAGTGTTTTTCATTGATACACAAGAGTTAGAAGGACATCCACAGATTGGAATCTCTTCTCTTTTTCAAGAAATTACAGGAGATTGTCAACAAAAGTCTTCATTTGATGTATAGCATCCTGAGCCTTATCAACAGTTGCTTGAAGCTCGTGCACTTGACCAGCTTCACTCTTTTCAGCTTGCTGAAATGCCTTCTTAGCATCTGCAATGGCTTTCATGCCATTTATATGAGTTTCATCCAATGATTCATTAAGCTGATCAAGTTCCCCAGTAACAGCATCTAACTGTTGCTGGAGTTGCACCTGCTGGACGACCTTTTCTTTGATTTTTTGTTTCAGATCCTTCATCTTGACAACATAATCAGCTTCAGCCTGGGATATCGCAGCCTCAAATTCACCTATGTTGACTGACAATTTCACTCTGGTCAAATCTTCGCGACTTGTCTGCATTTGCTCCCTCCTGAAGATAATCTGTTTCACTGCAGCATGGATCTTTTCATACCCAAAACCACCAAGTCCCATTATAACAAATTGGGATGACAATCGGGAAATTTTTGATGGTAGCTCTTCTAAGGGAACCCCCGATATGATGTTCCATATATTGTTCCACGCCTTACGTCGTGAAAAGCTGAACGCTTTGAGCATCTCTGGATCTGATCCAACATCTTCGTCAGAAGGGGGTATGTAATCTGGAATTAACATGCTTAAAGAAGTGCCTCGTTCTGCTCTTTCCCCTCTGACTTGGGCTTCTTCACTTTCAATTCCCATTGGGGCAGAGGCTGAAGCCTCATCTACGGATCTAGCCATTACAGTTGATGGCCCTACATGATCAATTGAAAGATTTGAGTTGAATCTTAAAGAATAACAAAAGAATGGATTGTCTTGCAAATAAAGTACAATCACAAATATTGTTATCCCTTACCCAATGGTGGTTCAGCAACATGAGAAGACTTCTCCCCATCTTTCCCGGTTTCAACAGGATTTTCAAGATGGGTCTCAGGAGAGTTTATTGGATTTAGCCCTACTTGAGCTAATGTTTCTGCAATGATAGGGTTGACATCAGTGTCCACACCCTCTTCAGGCATTGGCAGTTCAGCAGCTTCTACGGAAGAAACTGCATATTTTTTTTACATCATGATTAGAAATATTTTCTTTTAAAAGAAAAATTTGGGCGAAGGGTAACACTCACGCCCAAGGTCTTCTAAATCACATGACAATCTAGCATGATCATAAAATTCTTCAAAAGTCATTCCTTGATTCATCATTTCATCCAATGATACTTCAGAATCTTGGTTAGTCTCACCAGTGGGAGCATTTGCTATGTCTTCTTGCTGACTTATGTCCTGCAACCCCTGACCCTGGACAGCATCTTCAGTAGTGGGAGGGATACTAGGAATGGATGGCAGCTCTTCTCCAGGAGCTACCAAGTCAGCTTGAGTTTGTGGTTGTTCTACAGCACCCTCCACGGCCTTTGAAGAAGGATCAGTCCCTTCCCTCAAGGGGGAAATTGAAGAAGCCCCTGCAATCCTCAGAAATATGAGTAACCATATGATTATGGGTATAAACTCATGATTGTTCGAAGGACTTACCAATGCTAATGAAACGTTTAGCTAAGGATTTCCTCCTTCGTTGCCTTGGCTTCTTTTGCTTTTTTGGAGTTTCAGCTGTCTCCTTTATTGGCACTTGGATTGGCGAATGAAAGGCTATGTCCAGTGCCTCATTCATGGCCTGCTGGCCTGGAGATATCTCGCCTGGTTCGCGAGGAGAATCAGCAGCAGCCCCAACAGCAGTACCACCAGGGCTATATTGTGGCGAAGGAACCCCTGTCCCTTTCTTTGCAAGCTGCAAGATGAAGAAAATAACTTTCTTAAGAAACAAAGCTTCAACTGAAATCAAGTTGCAAATAAGGAAGGAAAACTTACATCTTCAGGAGCCACGTACTCTTGCCACTCCTCATCTCCAGAACCACCAGCCCCCTTAATGGTGCCACGATCAATCATTTCCTTCACCCGCCTGGTGATAGGAGTTGAATTATCGGTGGCATATATGAGCATTTCCAGCTCTCTGATGTAAGCCCACACTTCATTGGGGTTATCTCCGTATTGAAGGTCTTTTGAGGCTAGAAGATATCCTATCCCAGGAAGTTGTAGACCCTCACACAAATCCAGCCAGGCGGTTTCAGTATCACAGTATAAGCTCTGCCATAGCTGAACAGCCTCTGGTCTTAGATATAAAGGCTGTGAGGAAGGTCCTACAATTTTTGATTTTAATTTCTTCCCAACTCCTGCAACTACAGATAGAGAATAAGAAAGTGAGACTTATTACTTTATAAAGTAGCAGTGATTGAAGTTATTACAATCAAATAACTCACCAGGAGCTGATGGAGTGGGTCTTTTAACTCTGGCCGGAGGATTATATCGGGCACGAAACCGCTTTGCTGCCGGTTGTGCCTCATCATCCCCATCATGATAATCCGAGGAATCAGTTCTAGAGGAGGAGTCTGTTGAACCTATTTCAGGAGGAGAAGCAGCACCTTCATGAGGAAGAGTTTCTTTCTCTACAGTCCTCTTCCTCTTTCCCACTTGATATACAGGGTGATTCAATATCCCTTTAGGGTATGATGCTATCCAGTGTTCGGCATAAAAAGTAGTCAGATAATGTGCCGCTTTTTCAACTGGTAGATCAAATACTGCTCCAGTCTTCTCTCTTGACGTCAGCAACCATAGTTGTCGAGCAACCATCGGATGTTGCTCTAACCTGACGTGTACTGGAGGGGATACAACAATCTGTTGTAAACATTTGAATTGGCGTGCAAATCTATATGGAGCATAGGCCTCGCATATGATTTCTCCATCAACCCTGGCTACTAATACGCCATCCCTGCAAGCTAGCATGTATGCCCTCAAATCCAAAGGGGCTTTCCCATCATCAACAAACCGCCCAGATGGCGGACTTCCATAAGGAAAGAAGTTGAATTCCTTATACATGCTTAGTCTTACTTTTATGTCATAACCATTGACATCTAATGGAGCAATTCCAGAGAATGCTTGCACTGACGGTCTGAAGGAGCTTCCAGGAATTTGTAACCCATTCTGTACATTGTAAGTCCTGAAGTGAGTGGCAATCCATCCCCACAAAACCTGGAATGGTCCCACTATTCTTAAAGGAGATTTACCCTGGAAGACATGAAGTAAACTCCTGTGAATCTTTGCTAAAATGGGGGTAGCTAACCCAACCATTTTTCCCTCATCTAACTTAGCCGCAATAACGAAGGTCCCTGGCCTAACGCCTCCCTTCGAATCTCTGACCGGCAAGAGGTAAATACTGAGCCACATTGCCAAGAAACCCGCCAGACGAGTTTTCTTTGGAATTCTTTGATTCACTTCATAGCCCCATTTTTCAAACTCTCCTGCTTCTAGAGTTGGCCAGAATGTGCCAGGAGCTCCTCTCTTCTCAGGTTTTGGGCAAGTGGTAGGACGTCTGGGCCGGGTATCCTTGGATTTCTTTTTCTTGGATCCTTTTTCCTTTGGCTCCATCCCTTTCTTCTCAGTAATAAACACCTTCATCCATTCTTCCGGATGGATATCTTTTCTGAAATGAGTTAATGAGGTCTCTGAACTCTTGAGCTTATGAAAGATTTTGAATAATTCTCGAGCCAAAACAGGAGTCTTCTCTGGATCATTCCAAGTCACCTTGGGAGGAATGAATTCATCATACATATCGCCCAAGATTGGAGCTCCTGAAATCTTGTGGACATCCCACAAACTGATACCTACTTCTCCATGAGTCAAGTGGAAAGAATTAGTCACTGGACTCCAGTGACTGAGTATCTCTGGCACGAAGATATCATGTCTGTAAATATATGTCTGCCCAACCCAAACAGCTTCATATATTGCAGCTCTCTTCAGATCCTCAATAAACTCTGCGCAAGTCTGTCGCACCCAGTATGCCCACATCCAAGTTGGCTTCACACCTCCCCCAGGGCGGAAATCCCAACTTTTCTTCCAGCCTTTGGACTGATCCATCTGAGCATCTCGGAAGATTGAAGGATGGCAATGTGGTTGAAGCTCAGGTGTATGTTTTTTCAGATCTGGTGTGCAAGGGCTATGATGCATCACATACGCCTTCTCTACTGTTCCAGCAGTTTGAAATACTCCTCCGCCTGAGATATTTGCTGAAGCAAAATTGGTATAATTCTGAAACCAAGAAAATGGAAGATAATTCTTTACTTCTGGAATAATGACTTCTTGCAGATGACCATGACCATACAAAGGTAGATAAGTGCAGTGAGGAAAGTCGTGATGATATTTCTTCAGATACTTAGCCAAATCTGGAAGAGTGCTATTTTTGACAGTATAGTAATCAGGGCCAATGATATTCATCATATCATCTATCCGCTTGCTAGCCAGTTCATCAAGGAATCCAGGTCTAAGAGCCATTGAATCTGCACAGGAGTTGAATAAATTAAACTCTTAAATGGGTTTTATTTTTTCATAAAATTTGTGAGAAAATCTGAAAAAATGGCTAAGGCATTAAGGCGCGCAAATATGGAGATGTCGCGCAAGTGGTACATATGTCGCGCAAGTATTTGTCGCGCAAGTGTTTGCCGCGCAAGCCTTATTACCTTGAGAGTAGCGCGGCAGCGAGGAAACAGCGAAAATAAGAGACTTGCGCGGCGACAAAGACTTGCGCGGCGAGAGCTCGAGAGAATTCGGGGTCAGATACCATCTACGGCCGGAAGCAGCATATTTATAGGCCAGAGGGCCTATCTGCGCGCCTCACCTAGAGCGCTCAAACGCTTGCGCGACGAAGACTTGCGCACCGACTGGAGACTTGCGCGCCGCCCTTTTCCTTTAGAGGGATTCTATTTCCTCAGAGTCAAATCCTCATTTTCTCTCCGGATCCAACTCTGAGGGGGGACTTTTGTTGACGCTCCTTTCGTCACGGAATCTAAAGTTCGGAAAAGGGAATATCTGAGCTAAAAGTGATTAATCCTTTGAAGAAATATCATAAATCGACAAAGGGATAGAAAAGGAGAACATTGCCCATGTATCGCGCAAGTTCCATCTTGGTCGCGCAAGTCTACTTGCGCGCCGCCTCAACACTTGCGCGACCCCTCATGGTCGTGCAAGGGACTTGCGCGACAGATCTGGTAACCGCCCAGTAACCGCCCGGGGTCTTCTTTTGCCTATAAATAGACCCTGTGGGCCCCCCATTCGAGAGGATCAGTTCCCAGAAACTCGGATCAAAGCTCCCGACGCCCAAGTCTCTTCTAAAAAGCTTCCAGAACACTTCTAAGGTAATTTCTTACCTAGAATGGAAGATCTAAAGGGAAGAAGGAAGGCCTAAGTGTTGAAACTTATCAAACACTTGCGCGCCGACTTAATTCCTTCAATATAACTTGCGCGTCCCCCTTCTGGAAGAACCTCAAGAGGATGGGAAAGGGTTTAATAAAGAGTCGCTCAAGTAATTCAACTCTGGTTTTAAATCGCGCAAGTATCCCTTATGTCGCGCAAGTATACTTGCGCGACCAATACTTGCGCGCCGCCGCAGGACTTGCGCGACCTTCAATACTTGCGCGCCCCTATCTTTTTGGGTGCCCATCTTGCCCTTTTTCACCCCTCTTAAGCCATTTCACCCTTCCTATTCAAGATTCAGTCTTCAAGATACTCTTCAAAGCCATTTATGGCATGATTTCTTGATTTGACATCCTTATCTGAAAGGAATTATGTGAAATATCTCTCAAAACCTAATGATTTAAACATCTTTATGTCACCAAAGATTGAGAGTTCATTCATTCAACCTCATCCTTTAAGATGAGAGAATCCTAACCTGGGTCTCCTTTTCAGGAATAAGACTCAGTCATAACCTTGGGCTTCCTTTTCAGGAGTAAGCCCCAAGTCCCCTAACCTAGGCTTCCTTCTCAGGAATAAGTCCTAGTCATAAATCTTGGGCATCTTTCTTAAGAATAAGCCCCAATCAAGTCCTTTAAATCTTGGGCATCCTCCTCAGGAGTAAGTCCCAAACCTTAATCCCTAACCTGGGTCTCCTTTTCAGGAATAAGACTCAGTCATAACCTTGGGCTTCCTTTTCAGGAGTAAGCCCCAAGTCCCCTAACCTAGGCTTCCTTCTCAGGAATAAGTCCTAGTCATAAATCTTGGGCATCTTTCTTAAGAATAAGCCCCAATCAAGTCCTTTAAATCTTGGGCATCCTCCTCAGGAGTAAGCCCCAAACCTTAATCCCTAACCTGGGTCTCCTTTTCAGGAATAAGACTCAGTCATAACCTTGGGCTTCCTTTTCAGGAGTAAGCCCCAAGTCCCCTAACCTAGGCTTCCTTCTCAGGAATAAGTCCCAGTCATGAACCTTGGGCATCCTTCTTAAGAGTAAGCCCCAAGTCTCTTAAAATTTCTCTTAACCAGTCATAAATTTCCTTTGATTTGGGTTTCCTTTTCAGGAATAAAACCCAATCATAAGTCCCCTCCTAACTTGGGCATCCTCCTTAGGAGTAAGCCCCAAGATTAGAGTATTCAAATCTCCATGAAGCACATATAACTTTGTGGACCCTGTTCATGGATTTTCTTCCTAAAAGTAAATCCTAAACCTTCGCCTATCTGGGCAGTCATCTATACATAAGCCCCAAAACAAATTCTTATGATTGCATCTTTTATGGCACAATTGTCTAAATTTTACCAATACCTCTTGTTTCTCACACCGAGCATGACTCACGTGAGCTTAGAGTGTAAAAGTAATTATGACATTCATCTTTGAGCCATCAATCATAAACATCATATCCCATTCCTCGAACTACGTGGGTTCTGATTCCTTTTTCAAAACAAAGGATACGTAGGTAGCCCATTCATGGGTTCGATCCCAACATTGAAATAATCTCTGTCCTTCTGAATGACGATAAACTTCAAGTGCCCCACTGAGTGGCTTTAAAACCAGCCTGGTCATCAAAATGACCAAGAGACTTTTATATAAATGTTTTGAAGGATACCATTGACCAAGAATCTCTAAACAAATATAGATGATTCTATATTGATGAAGAACCTCGAATACATATAAAAGATTCTCTAAATTTCTTGCATATTTAATCATTGATTGTTAAAACTAAAGGAAAGCTCATTTTATACTTGGTAATGTAATAAGGATTCACGAACTTAACTTAAATCTATAAAGAGAGTCCCGGAGTAGACAATAATTCCCCTCAAAAAGGTGTGATGAGTCCGACCTCCCATCCTCTCGACCAATGCAAATTCCTAAGCCTCATTAGCCCACAAGCTAATGAGCGCCTGCCTTTGGAAAGTAGGTCCAAACGGATGTGGAATCATTGGATGTTTCCGGTTCTACGAACAAACCCGTTAGAAACCGATCGGAACGTTTGAATCTCCCGTCCAGGAGGTCATCCCCGGATTCCGCGCGAAACAACCTCAATTGAGAATGTTATCTCAAAAGACTCAGCTCCACCGTATGTCGTTTCATCCCTTATAGAAACCCCAAATCCACCATATGAAGGGTTTTCCTAAGATAAGGGAGGGAAAATTAATTAATCAAGGAAAATAAATGGATTTGTAAATAGTGTCGTGGTGGACGACCGTTGCACCCATGCATTATTCCCATCTTTACCACAAATAAAATAAAAACATTTTGAATTGAAGCATAATAATAAAGAACACCGTGAAACCTCCCCCTAGGCTAAGCCTCAAGTTAGTCACTTTCCATGGTGAAGTTAATAGATATCATGATGTAAATAAGGGAGAGATAAATAAATTAGATTAAATTTGGAAAATAAAGACGGTGGGAAAGAAGGTGGAAACACTTTAATTAAAATATGAATGCATTGCATGAGAAAATAAAACTAAAAATAAAAAGAGAAGAAAAGAAAATTCCTATGTTAGTAGCATGTCCCTGAGCCTCCACTACAACATTAGTGTCTAACTCCCCCCTCATAATGGGTGAACTCCTCTTTATATAGGCCAAGGGGGTGCCATCCTCCGGTCTTCAAATTTATGATCTTCATAATTCCACTTTAATATTTCATGCAGATTTTTTCCACCATAAGTTTGACCATGTTCAACCAATTTAATGTCCAAAATTTGAAATGGTTTCTTCTTGAAAGATCTTATAAAATATCTTTAACGTTTCATCCCAAATTTTTATATTCATCCTCCCTATATATCATGATATATGGCCAATTTAATTGGAGCATTTATTCTAGATGAATGTTTCCTTTTTCCTTCCCCAAAATTTCAGCATCCATAGTCCGCCTTAATGATATTAAATCTTCATAATCCTCAACATACGACCTCCCCATTTAATTTTCGTTCCAATAAAATTGGAATCACATAAATTGGATTTATGTAGACCTATTTATGATCAATTTATTAAGGTGGGGTTCACACGGTCTTCCGGAATAATTTTCCAAATTGATTGAATTTTTCAGACCCATGGATGGCCAAATTAAATCCTGATTCAAAAACAAAAGATGAAGAAAATAAATTTATGAACCCAATAAAAAATTAATAACATCAATTGGATTTATATTTTAAAATACATACGTGAATTACCGAACTGATTAAAATATGTCAATATTTCCAAATTAAGAATTTTTCCAATTTTAGGCCAAAACACATAGTGCGTAGGGACATCTTCACTAGCATCTGAATAAACCTACTACAATGTTCATAATTTCTTGGGGAACATGTGAATCAAAACTATAGGGAATCTACCCTTTATTCCTCCATTGTAATGATGGTTCGACAAGAAGTGTAATAATCATTCAACAACTAAGAAAAAATTATAATAGGAGGTAATTATTAATCTATCAAAAATAATAATAAATTACATGTGAGGTCCTACCTTTATGGATTCTGGGAATGAATTTTTATCTAGTGATGAGGAGAAATTCAAATAAGTTAATGAAATATTTTTTGTTGGGCACCACCCGACCCACTTCCATTGTACCCCAGAACCTATAAGTGGTATCATAGTGGTCACATGTTAATTTATAATTATTTATTTGCATTAAAAATTTCATGAATTAGTTGTTAGATTAATTTATAGTTAATTCATTATTTAATCTGATTTTCATTATTTTTATCATTCACCTTCATATAACGGAGAATTATTTAATGATAGATGAAGGATTAGTCCAAGGATTCCTTCATTAAGTTCCAAATATTCAAGATAGAATACATGGATACATGGAATATACCTGATGATACACATAATTTACCATGTTTCACCACACTGGGATTCCCCACAAGATACACGGGATGACCAACAGACACAGTGTATTTATTTCGCTGCATATTGACTAGCCAAATGGCACACACATTTTCATATTACATGTCATTTACATGGTGGTATATGTCGTGTAGTCTACATGGTATTGTGGCATAAATTTTGCAGTTTGTGTGGTTATTAATGTGTCAAATTTATTTTGATATGTGGAACTGGAAACATGGTAGGAATACATGACCTATTGTGGGTGCACACATCATGTACCCCATAAATTTACTTATATGAGAAACATGTCGAAACCCTAGGTGTGTGACTCGGACTTAATAGTAGTAAAGAACATGGAGTGTAGCCTATATAAACATCATGTATCTTGGTACACATCACATAGATTACATGCCAAGTTTGATTGTAACCATGTGAAATTAATTACATAGAATGAATTAAATTACAATATTAATACCGAACTACATGGTGTGTACGTGATGGTACATTCCATGTGAGAGGGTGATAAATGATAATAAATTTTGTGATCATTAAATAAACGTCATGTGGGGTTAAATAATAGGTCATTTAATTTTTTAATTTTATTAAAATTAAAATATAGAATGATGGCATCAATGGGAAAATTAATATGGACATTAAGGTAAAAAATAATTAAATAATTGGGTTAACTAAATTAATTTGATTGTGATTTATCTTAATAAAATAATGAATTGAAATGAATACTAGCTACTCTATAAATATATTTTCATTGTATATGTGAATGATCATGAGCTTAGAATGAACTATGAATGGATGGTTTCTTTAAATTTAATTTAATTGCATGGGTTTGTGATTATTTGTATTAAAATAACGTCATGTGTGTCGTCCCCTTCTCTTTTATGTAAGGAACTACATGCCTATGGTTTCATTTATGTAAACCCCCAAGCCCATCCATGGGTTATCCTCACCTTCATGTGAGATAAAATCACATTTGATGGATGGATCTCCCAAGAAAGTGGTGGCAGATCAATATGAATCCAAGGTGAAACCATACAAGGAGATGCATAGGTGGATAGGTGTAATGTTGAAGCTTGAAACAATGCAGGTTTAGGGAGTTTTCCCCCTATAGTCAGATTCAGATTATCATCCACTATATAATACAACTATTAGATAAATCTCATGATCATATTACTTTATTTATTTATTTCTATTAGTTTCGTGGTTAATTATTTATTTTGAATGTATGTCAATCACATTAAATAAATGAATTATCAAGCATACAAGATGGAATTAAATAAATCATATTATTTTTAACTTTTTTTATCTATACATGTTTAATAACTTAAGTTAAATCCACTTAACATTATAAATCATTTTATTTATAAAATGGTATAATTTTACACGTAAGATTAAAGATAAAAATCCTCAATTAAAATATTAAGTCGGCTCCTGCTTCCTCTTCCACGGAAATAGCATAGGGGACATGGTTTATTTCCCAACCTCCCTCCATCTTGAGGGGGGATATTACCATCATACCCTTATGTCTCTTAGATTTGGCATTTTAGTCCCTTTATAATCTCGAGATGTCTACCCAGCTTCCTCAAACTGGAGGTCTGCCATAAATTTCAATCTTGAGAAGATAGTGTTCCTTCTATTCTGATATCCCATCTAGAATTCACTATTTTCACTTCACTTTTGAATCTATCCTTGGTGTATCACTTTAGTAGGAGTCTCCCCTTATTGTAAGCCTTCGAAATTTATGTTTTCGACTCTTGGATTTTTCATGATCATGCAATTGTTGGGCTTCTAGTTCCTCATCATTTTTTTTATTCATTTTTCATCGGAGTAGGACATCATCATAGCCTGGTAATTGTCTCAATGCTCTAATTCTAAATTTATATTCTTAATTTTCAAATGGAATTTTGATTTACACTTGAAATGGGATCCTCTCATATCTACTATTAGGATCTACCTACCTATACTTCCTCTTTTGTTCCAGAAAATGATGGTTCTTTGACTGGTTGGTAACATGGTGGGGCATTTTTTTTGTGTTGATGGTCATACTAGTGGATTCTATCATCCAATTGATCCTTAAATATGTATAGAATTTAATGTATAATATCCTCCACCTTATTTCATATGTATTTATATTGAATGTTAACTATATTGGAAACAGCTGGCCTAATATGAATCTTAGGTCTCTTTCTGTTTGACATGCGGCCACCTAGGCCATGATTCTTCCAAATTCCATCAAGGGGAAAGGATGGGACTCCTTATAGTAATCTTGGGTTTTGAAGGCTTCAAATCCACTGGTAATAAGGGGGAAATTTGTGGCCTCGGCAACTGGAACTGAAGGTTGCGGGTGTTCTTTCCATCTTGAAGCACAACCTTGATCATTCCAAGATGGTGGAAAATCACAAGATATAGAGTGTCAACATCCTCAGATGATGTAATTTTCATTAAATATAATATGAATGTAATGAATGGGGATATTTTAAAGGTTATAGGTAAGGTAATAGGGAAAGTGGCTGATTCTGGTACTGGTGGGTGTGTTGATTCTGGCACCGATACTGATTTAGGGCTTCTTTCTTCATTGAATACATTCCTTGGTTTTAATGCAATAGTTTCTTAGGTGTATGGGTATTATGGCCCATGGGATTCCCTAATATCTATTCAGTTACAAAATAAATTCACTACTCTAAATAGGAATAAATTATAGGACAAAGATACTGAAGGTTAGAAAATAGTTATTCCAATATTGAAAAGGAAGCCTACTAGGTCAAGGACCCAGGTGTTTTCTAATTTGAACAACAAAGAAACAAGATCCTGATTATCTTTAGAATGTGAGCAGGATCACCAGGTGATACTGAATGTTGGGTCTAGCATGATAAATGGGAATAATATTAACAATGTTTCTAAAAAATTTCCAGTCAATAAGGGGAAAGGATAAGGTAACACAAAGACTATTCAAACTTACCAAAACCCATGGTCACCATATCAGCAGAAAAATCTAAGAAAACCAAGGAAGATGTAAGGTCTATGGAATTATCACTTGAGGAAGGAGTTACCTAGGAGTTTGTTAGGAAGGGGGATAATGTTACAAATCCTTGTTTTGGGATAGTGGAGCCTCAAGGTGGTAGGATAGTGGATCTAGAATAGTCACTTCAAAAGGAGTTAATTGAGGGTACCATAGATGATGCAGTAAAGGAGAAATTTAAAAAATATAAAGACTAGTTACTTATTCTACACTCTCAAGAAGATATGTTGAAGGATTATTTAAATATCAAAGTTAAAAAGGTGGAGTAAGATGGGATGTTTGAGAGGAATCTCCAAGCTGATCTCATTGATAATAATAAAATTATGGATTGGAAAACAGGATCAGATTCTAGATCGTGAAATTAATGAGGGTAAAATAAATCTAGAGAAATACATTTATACATGGGATAAGATTGCCTATCACTTCATGTATCTCATCAAGGATGATACAGATATTTAGGTAATCTCTATCGATTACATTTTATGCCAAGTAAAATATTCATCCTACTTTAAATTTTTCTAGATTAGAATTGTGATTTCCTATATGGTTGAGCTTGGGGAAAGTTGACATTTTTTTGGGTTCTCACTTAACCCTTAAAAGTGTTTTTTAAATAATAATTTATATTGTAGTATAATAGAACCAATAGTTTCAAATTTCTTGAACAACCCTTATCAGGGTGCTTTAAACTAACAGGTAGTTCTAAAGAAAGTTTTGGGTTGACATAACCACATTTATATCGGGTTGACTAAACCTCACAAAGAATGGTATAAATCTGGAGGCATGTATTGATGAAATCCAAGTCTATGATTTTAGGATTAGGGATTCCACTCAATAGATCATGGATATGTGAATCAGAAGTTTGAAAAGACATGCCTACCTAAATACCTTCAAGTAGCTTTACCAACCCCATTTAGGGTTATGAAAAGGTAAATATGGATCCTTAACACTAGATTATCCACACAACAGGATAATCTGAGTTTAATGGTGAGTTATATCAGTACTTGATAAAATTATGGGAGATTAATAATTAAAATTTATTACATCACACTTTTTTTAATCAAGGAAAGTATTAAAATATGATGTATTTATTGTAGAAATGGAAGATAAATCATCTTTGAAATTATCATTGCAATTTATCCTCAAGAAGTAAAAACTTCTCACCATTACCAATTTATAATATTGGTACAGATTTTTGTGTATTAGACTATTCAAATATTAGAAGTTTCATGTGCTATAATCCCTAGTTCCCAAGCCACTTATCCATGAAGATAGAAAGGAGGAATTATATCTCTATGAAAAACACCTAGATAATGTGTTAGATGTCTAGTGTTTGATAATATTGGATATATATAGTGGGATTAAAAATATTAAATACATCATATATGTGTTTAGCATATTATCTCATCTCTAATATCTTTACTAGAAGAAAGAGAGACAATAGAGATTAGAGATCTCCAAGTCATTATTCACATGAAATATTAGAGATTATATGCCATATGGTCATCATGTGGTCAAGATGATTGACTAAATTGATTTATTGGACATCCTAGTATTTAATCTACCAGATTAGTTGTGTAAAAAATCTCATTTTTCCTTACTACCCTAGAGCTTATATAGTTTCATTATTTTTTATAATATGAGAAATATTGATAAGTCACTTACAAAGCTCCATATTCTTATTTTCCAAGCTGAAACGGAAATGGGTCATAAAAACTCATGGTCCTTATGGTGAATAAAGGAAACAATAAGGAAAAGGAACTAAATACTTACTCCAAGTCTAAGGCTTATGAACAGTGACCTTCTAAGAATAGAAAGATCTAAATGCAAGAAAATGAAAAAAAAAACAACAAAAAAATTGCATGTGTCAAGCCTAGCCATTTAAAGAATAACTATACACCAAAGAAGCAATGGGAAGATTTAGATATATTTGTTATCAAGTGAAACTTATCCTTATCTACCAGTTGGGTATTAAATGTTACTTTTTCTACTCACATCTATCAACAAATAGAGGAACCAAGTAGATTTATAAGGGTTTACGGAGGGGAGGAGGATCTTTGAGGCATTAATGGAGCTTAGGTGGTTGCCATGATTGTTGTATACTACCACCTCACACTAATAAAAGGACTTATCTTGCTTTAAAATAATATTTATTATGTGTCTAGTGTTACCAATAACATTATATTGGTTCCTTTTCTTGATATGAGTGGTTTTGTTTTCAAGTTTGGAAATAATGAATGTTATTTTTATAAATATTTCATTAATTATAGTATGGTGAGGCTTAATAATGGTATTTATGTATTAGATTATGAAAATCAAGTATTGGTAGTTGATAACAAATTATGTTCACATGAATCATATAACACCGAGTTATAGTATCACTATCTAGGTCATGTAATCTAGAAACACATGGAAAAAATCTATCAAGAAGGGCATTTATACTCTTTTGAGATAAAAACATTTGATAGGTGTCTCACTTATTTATAAGTAAAGATGAAAAAACCACCTTTTATTGGTACATATAAAAGGGCTATAAAGCTTCTAGAATTGGTACACACTGATGTGTGCAGACTATTTTTAGTAGAATATATAATTGGATTCTCATACTTCATTACCTTTACCAACAACTTGAGTAGATATTATTATGTCTACTTAATGAGGTATAAATAATAATACTTATATAAATTCAATTAATTGAAGAATAAATTATATAATTATCTTAGAAATAAGATAAATAATCTTCATTCGAATCAAGTGAGAGAATATATAAACCAAGACTTTATCGACCGTTTACGAGTGTATGGGATTGTATCCCAAATCACTCCTCCTTATACACCATATTTGAATAGTGTATGTGAAAGGATGAACCACACCTTTTTGGACATGGTGATGTTGATTATGAGTCATGTTAATATTTTATTATCCTTTTGGGGATATGAATTTCATACCGTGAAACATACACTGAACCAGGTTCCAACTAAATTGATAGATTACATACCATAAAAGTTAATATATGAAAAGAAGTCTGTGATTTCAAACTTATGTGCATGGGGTTGAGAGGTGTTTGTTAAGGCAACCTCTGACAAAAAATTGGAACCCTAAGTCACAAATTATATCTTTATAGTTAACCCTAAGTAAACAAAGAGATATTACGTATAAAAACCCTCATACAAAAAGATCATAGTGGATAAAAATGATATATTCCTAAATAGGGAGAACATATTTAAAAATTATAGTAGGAGGCAGATAGATTTTTATTAAGTCAAATCTCAAGATAACCAAAAGATGGTAAAGGAACAGATTCCAAAAGTCCCTATGGAAGAAGATATTCCTAAACCACAAGTGCCATGAATCAAATCTGGTCGCCGCCAAAACTGGAAACAAACCCAGCCCTTGACATGAACCGAAGGGAGTTCCCTATCCCCATGGGCTGGCACAAGTGCCCAGGTATCATTAATTTAGGTTTGGGAACGATTTACCCGAGTATGAAAGCATAAAACATTAAAAACAATCCATAATATAAATCTGAAATTTTTGAGCCAAACAAGACTTAAGTAAAAACCAGAACTGAGTGCATTGGTTTAAAGATAATACAAGTGGTCCAAATAAAAATAATTATAGCATCAAGACAGCCCCAAGGACTCCACGCGACTAGGGGTCATCGCCCCCAAGCTATCTCCACAACTCCCCACCAAGGATGGGAACTAACACCCTGAACCGCCATCACCCTTAGCCTTTCCTTTACCTGAATCAAACATAACCAAGTCAACTTATACCCAAGGGGTGTAATTATGGTGTGAGCCTAAGACGAATAGGATACCACCCAATGATTCCAAGGAGTAAGAAATACAATGTGGAAAAGCAAGCAGTTTTCATACGCAAGGAAAAGTAGTGCTAAAATTTCAAGAAATGAAACCTCCAATTGAAAATAGTTTTCAATCAAAAAATTTCAGAATATTAAAACATTAAAATAGAAATGTTAGATTCTGTAATTTACTTCCAAACACACCCTAAGACATGGGTAAATACTACAAATCCAATGAGCAAAAACATTGGGAACACCCCTAGGCACTAGGTTGTCTTGGGCCGTATGTACCTCGTACCTCGGTGTAAAGTAACCATAGCAAAATCCGTTATCATGCATAAGCCACTAGTAGGGAACATACCCATAACCTAGTGGTCCCCAATAATCATCCAAATAGTTTAGTTAGAGTTGTCATTATCCAAATGCTAAGTGAAACAGGGACAAAACCCATCCGGTCCACTAGTCGTACTAGTACAAATCTGCCCCACCTAGGTACCCGGGCTTCCCCTTTTGTGCTCAATCAATTTCAGCATGAAACATAAATAAATTTTCATATAAAACACCATTACTGGTCAAACACAACCAATACATTAGCTATCACATTTTATACCACTTAAAGCACACAACAAAACACTTAAAATTTTTCATAAAACAATTCCTCAAAATCCAGTAGTGTTTCGGACAAAAAACTCCTTATAAACCTCACATGCATACTATGTGCACATTTTTAAGTTTTCAAAATAGAAAGGGAAGCCTACTAAATTTCAGTGAAAACAAAAAATCATTTTTAGGGCATCCCCATATGGTTAAAGAAATGACATCATTGCAAAATCTTCATTTTTACACAACACAACTCTTAGAATTTCAGGTGGTTCACAAACACCTTTAAAACCATATTTTTCAGCAACAAACACAAGGGATAATCACTAAAAACAGTATTTTTATCCCTATTATATTTCAATAAAATCAACTAATTACTTATAGGGTATCCCCAATTAAACTAATAAAGCATTTCCATGAAGAAACCCCCAATTTCACATGAAATTGGCATTTAGGATTCATTTTAAATACAAACACCACTAAAACTATTTTTCTCAGAAATAATAAAATTAAATAAGAATGAAAATACCATAGAAACAGTAGCCAATTCAAAAAGATTTCATGCACAATGGAATCACCTACCAAAACCAAGGATACCCTTGAATCCTTTGTGCGAAAACTCAAACGCACCACCGCCGCACCTCAAGGAAGGTAAACCAGACCTAAAACCAGAATTTCAGACCATGAAACATAATATAAAACCCTAATTTTTAAACCCTACTTTCTGGACATTATGAACCTCAATGATAAGGGAAGAAACCCTAAGTACATTGGATGTAACCCTAAACAAATTGAAAGAAGAAATAAGGAGAACAACTTACTTAAAATATCTTGTAGATATCGCCCCCAAAAATACTAGTAGATGATTTTAAAAATACTCAAACCTTCAAGGGAGGTTCGAAAAAGGATAATAAGATCATTTTGGAATTTGAATGGGGGAAAAAGAGTAAATATTGAAAGAGTTATGAAAGAATGAACTTACCTCTTCAAATCTGGACGATTTGAGGAAGCCTATGAAGTTCGGCACCAAATCGCGATTAACTAGAGCTCCAAAGAGGGGGGAGAGAGAATGGTCTTGCGGTTGGGTTCAGTGGTCTTGGGCTCCACTTGGAATCACCTAAAAATCCCAAAAATTTAATAAGTTATAACATAATAAAAATTTATTTTTAAAACAGTAATTGGGCTTTCGGGCAGGCCCAACCCCTTAGATAAAAACTCAAATAAACCCTAGTTATGGATTTCTAAAAGCTCCAAATTACCTTGGTGGTGTTAATAGGTTAGGGGAGGTCAAGTAGGAATTTAAATGGATGAAAAATGTTGAGAAATGAAAAAGTTATAAAAGATAAAAAATTTATTTTTTAATCTGAAATTGGGCTCACGGTTTGGCCCAATTCATGAATACTCATCTATTCCTCCCTAAAACCTAGGGAAACCCCCAAAACAAAGCAAGGATGTAAATTAAATAAAAAATACCTTTAAAATAAGTCATGTATGTGACAATTCTCCCCACCATAAAGTATTCCTCCCCCGGAATTCCACAACAACACCAGATGCAAAAGCAAAGCCCAAACGATAGACCAAGACAGACTTCCTTGCCACGTTTTCACCCGCTTCAAAAAGGACAAACATCTCCAGTTGATCAAACGAAGGAAGATAATACTCTCACCAACCAAAAAGTTCCCCACTTACATAAAATTATGAAAAACATTAAAAAAACATCCCAAAACAAAACACCTCAAACACTACAAGACGACGCTCAAGCAATCCACTTGAAACGAACAACGAACTCAAATAACACTACCACAACATTACGTAAACAAAACCATTGGGTGTTCTCCAACCCCAAAATTACCAAAGTAAAAAAAATTTGGATAGATAGACTTGAACGATACTACCTACTACCTATAATACACCAAGGAGAAAACTGAGTCACTAGTATGGGGTGACCCAATCTGGACATCCCACCACCAGGGACAACTCAATTTTCTTAGATAGAATAAGGATAACAATTGGGGAAGGAAAGAACGGTATCCCCGTCATAAGGGTTAAACTAAAATGATTCCTTTTCCAAGAGAACATACATGATACCCATGATGGGTCTCCCCACCATAATAACGAACACAACTTTCCTTAAGATAAAATCAAGACACTAACAGGGGGCCTCGAACGGAATTCCCAGCATTAGGGGTAGATTAATATCAGAATTATTACAATGAAACTTAAATGAGTCCCATTGTGGGTATACCCCAAACAAAACCCAACCAACTTAACTAAATAGTATGGGATAACAACAAAAAAACAACAGAATTTTAAGGATTTTTCATTGTCGTGCGGTTGGTTCACACGGTTTGGGAAACCGTGAGTTAATTGTACGGATCATTCTGTCCAAAGAGGAAACTTCACACAGTTTCCTTTGCCAAGGATCATGGACGTGTAGAGACCATGTGGTAGCTACTGTCTCTTATCACATGGTCCCCTAGGTTGGCACACGGTTACTGCTAACCGCGCACAAACTATGCACTTCATCCTGCCTAACCCAAATTTTAACCTTTTCTCCAAAAACACAAGGGAACCCAAAGGGGGAAAAATCAACTCAGGGTATGACATGGGAACAAGGTAATCACACCTATTTCCACAAAATGTGAGAAATTGGAACAAGACGACGACACCAGAGGTTTAAACTATTCGTATCTTTTATATTGAGGATATGACCTTGACCAAAAGTTTGAACGACTCTAGGATTTCCCCTAAATACGCGCCAGCTTCTCTCCGGGGCCTATGGCTGGAGCTCAATGGATTGAAGCATCTTCGGCCTCGCAGTTAGGATTTGGAAACCCCTAAACTTAACATATTCTTCCAGTGCCAAAAACAATTATACTGTAATCTCATATGGTCTCATTGAGATATGACACGCTTCAAACCCGCTTTTCCACAACCCATCATTTTACCAAAACAAGAACTTAGAGGATGCACACACATCGCCCCTTTTTTTTCTTCGGATGCTAAACAGCGGAATGAAAGAACATATAAAAACACATTCCTCTAGAATATAGGATTTAGAAATTCCTATAGGGAGACACACATCCAACAAAATAGTGACTCTCATAAGATTGCACAATATTCACCCTTATAGTCAAATGAACACATGACATCGCAAGGCATCACCGAACATGACCATTGTGGATAAAATAAGACACAAGGAGAGGGACCTTTTACTGAGTCCCAAACAGCAAATGATTCCAGCAAGTGTCCATAATAGCCACTCTTGGCCAGATCTTGCACACTGGTGGCCTAACATGAACTCCTGCTTCAATGAGACTGACGAAAGACCCAGAGGCCCTTTAAGACATCATTCTACACTGACAACCCTGAATTTCATTGACCTTCAAAAACGTAGGAAACATAAGAAACTAAGGTCTATTTCAAGCTCCCACAAACACTCTCCCACTATAGGGGGATCCACATAATTGAAAAAGAAGAGGGGTAAACTCAATCTCGAAACCTCAAGAAAAAAGTTCTTATGTTGATCAACTATAGGATCATCCAACGGTGAATCACCATAGGCCAAACATGAATCATACATTAACACTTTATGGGGGCGTACCCTAGCCTACAAGAAAACCCAAGGACCCAACCGATCTGGTCATTTGGTCACAAAAGACCACAAACCTTAACTGAACACATGATGGGAGCCACCACATTGGCCTCCCAAACTTTTCCTCAAAAGAGACCACTGACCAACACTTCATTCCAACTTATCAATGAAACACCAAACCAAAACATAGTTCAAACAAGAGGGGTTATTGAACTCAAAACATCCCACAATAATAATCCCGAAAACACATAATCCATACCTCCCAACCATACATTATCAAAACACAACACTTTCCTTCAAAAAAATTATTTAAAAAAACAGTGTTGGTGGGTTGCGCATTTACCAATGGTATCTCATGAGCCTCACACATGCATGTTTACATACCACACTGGGAACCCACCTCATATCCATCCATATTCCCAAATAAACCTATGCATGTGGTCACCCTTGAGAGCACCAATTACCAAAAATCAAACCTTTCCTATTTTAAAATAAAAACTTTTAACAACACTTTCCCTTTCTCAAAAACAATAAACATAATATCAAAACCCAATTTTTCATCTCACAAACCAATTTATAAAAGAATCCATAATTCAATAAAAGCACATATTCATGCCTTTCACAATCGTTTCAAAACATTTCAACCCATTTCAAAACACTTCTAATTTCATGAAAAACACAATTTCATAAATCTCCATTTAATTAAGAACTCAACTCTTCTCATTTCAAGACAAGGTTCTAAAAGTTCATAATTTTTTTTTGTTCAGTAGTCAACAAACCCAAAATCCATCTTCAAACCCCACACAAAAATTCTAGAACACTTAATTCAATCCAAAACACTTTTAAACGGTTTAAAAAAATCCCACTAGAAACATATTTTCAAAACCCCAATTAACATAGTTCATACTTTCAAAAGAGGTGTAAACACATAATTTACCCTTTTGAAATAATTCTGAAATTTCATTTATAGGAATTTAAAAAAATTAAAACCATTTTCACTTTACTAGAAAATAACTTCACAAAAATTCACACTCCTTAAAGTGAAGTCATTTTTTTTTGCTTAAAAAACCAAGTTTCCAAGATTCCAAAACAAAGAGACACAAGACAATGTGAGAGGAAACTAGTTTCAGTGGGTGACTTGGAAATATCATTGGAAGAAATATTCCAATAACTTTTCCATCACAGAGAGTATTTTAGGGAAATATTCACGGCTCCACATGGCTTTCCAGGCTCTACGAGCTCATTGATATTATTCGCCAAACTCTCTTTTCATTTCCCATAGTCATCATTAAACCAAGAAAACCAAAGGACTCAGATAAATGCGTACTTCCCCTGGTGACTTGAATCCCATCATGAGGTGTGTTGGACAGGCACACTACCCATGACTGAAATTTCAAGTCCCGACAATCCTAGCTCCAGACTATCCTGACTCTTCCCCAAATAACATGACCCAAGGAGCGAACCTGCTCTGATACCATTTTGTCATGAACCGAATCTGGTCGCCACCAAAACCGGCAACAAACCCAGCCCGTGATATGACCCGAAGGGCGTTCCCTATCCTCACAGGCTAGAACAAGTGCCTGGGTATCATTAATTTAGGTTTGGGAACAATTTACCTGAGTATGAAAGCATAAAACATTAAAAACAATCCATAATATAAATCTTAAATTTTTGAGCCAAACAAGACTTAAGTAAAAACCATAACTGAGTACATTGGTTTAAAGATAATACAAGTGGTCCAAATAAAAATAATCATAGCATCAAGAAAACCCCAAGGACTCCACACTACTAGGGGTCATCGCCGCCAAGCTATCTCCACAACTCCGCACCAAGGATGGGAACTAACACCCTGAACCGCCATCACCCTTAGCCTTTCCTTTAACTGAATCAAAAATAACCAATTCTACTTAAACCCAAGGGGTGTAAGTAGGGTGTGAGACTAATACCAATAGGATACCACCCAATGATTCCAAGGATTAATAAATACAATGTGGAAAAGCAATTATTTTTCATACGCAAGGAAAAGTAGTGCTAAAATTTCAAGAAATGAAACCTCCAATTGAAAATAGTTTTCAATCAAAAAATTTCAGAATATTAACACATTAAAATAAAAATGTTAGATTCTGTAATTTACTTCCAAACACACCCTAAGACATGGGTAAATACTACAAATCCAATGAGAAACAACATTGGGAACACCCCTAGGCACTAGGTTGTCTTGGGACCTATGTACCTCGTACCTCGGTGTAAAGTAACCATAGAAAAATCCGTTCTCGTGAATGAG
Source organism: Viscum album (assembly GCA_963277665.1). Taxonomy (NCBI): domain Eukaryota; kingdom Viridiplantae; phylum Streptophyta; class Magnoliopsida; order Santalales; family Viscaceae; genus Viscum; species Viscum album. Next base: position 361,504,288 of record OY728131.1, read on the forward strand.
CCACTAGTAGGGAACATATTCATAACCTAGTGGTCCCCAATAATCATCCACATAGTTTAGTTAGAGTTGTCGTTATCCAAATTCTAAGTGAAACAGGGACAAAACCCATCCGGTCCACTAGCCGTACTAGTACAAATCCGCCCCACCTAGGTACCCGGGCTTCCCCTTTTTGCTCAATCAATTTCAGCATGAAACATAAATAAATTTTCATATAAAACACCATTAATGGTCAAACACAACCAATACAGTAGATATCACATTTTATACCACTTAAAACACGCAACAAAACACTTAGATTTTTCATAAAACAATTCCTCAAAATCCCATAGTGTTTCGGACACAAAACTCCTTATAAACCTCACATGCATACTATGTGCACATTTTTAAGTTTTCAAAACCGAAAGGGAAGCCTACTAAATTTCAGTGAAAACAAAAAAAATCATTTTTAAGGCAGCCCCATATGGTTCAAGAAATGACATCATTGCAGAATCTCCATTTTTACACAACACAACTCTTAGAATTTCAGGTGGTTCACAAACACCTTTAAAACCAGATTTTGCAGAAACAAACAAAGGGATAATCACTAAAAACAGTATTTTTATCCCTATTATATTTCAATAAAATCAACTAATTACTTATAGGGTATCCCCAATTAAACTAATAAAGCATTTCCATGAAGAAACCCCCAATTTCATATGAAATTAGCATTTAGGATTCATTTTAAATACAAACACCACTAAAACTATTTTTTTCAGCAATAATAAAATTAAATAAGCATGAAAATACCATAAAAACAGTATCCAATTCACAAAGATTTCATACACAATGGAATCACCTACCAAAACCAAGGAAACCCTTTAATCCTTTGTGCGAAAACTCAAACGCACCACCGCCGCACCTCAAGGAAGGTAAACCAGACCTAAAACCAGAATTTCAGACCATGAAACATAATATAAAACCCTAATTTTTAAACCCTACTTTCTGGACATTATGAACCTCAATGATAAGGGAATAAACCCTAAGTACATTGGATGTAACCCTAAACAAATTGAAATAAGAAAGAAGGAGAAAAACTTACTTAAAATATCTTGTAGAAATCACCCCCAAAAATACCAGTAGATGATTTTAAAAATACTCAAACCTTCAAGGGAGGTTTGAACAAGGATAAGAAGATCATTTAGGAATTTTAATGGGGGGAAAAGAGTAAAAATTTAAAGAGTTATGAAAGAATGAACTTACCTCTTCAAATCTGGACGATTTGAGGAAGCCTATGACGTTCGGCACCAAATCGCGATTAACCAAAGCTCCAAAGAGGGGGGAGAGAGAATGGTCGCGTGGTTGGGTTCAGTGGGCTCGGGATCCACTTGAATTCACCAAACAATCCCAAAAATTGAATAAGTTATAACATAATCAAAATTTATTTTTAAAACAGGAATTGGGCTTTCGGGCAGGCCCAACCCCTTAGATAAAAACCCAAATAAACCCTGGTTATGGATTTATAAAAGCTCCAAATTACCTTGGTGGTGTTAATAGGTTAGGGGAGGTCAATTAGGAATTTTAATGGATAAAAAATGTTGAGAAATGAAAAAGTTATAAAAGATAAAAAATTTATTTTTTAATCTGAAATTGGGCTCACGGTTTGGCCCAATTCATGAATACTCTATTCCTCCCTAAAACCTAGGGAAACCCCCAAAACAAAGCAAGGATGTGAATTAAATAAAAAATACCTTTAAAATAAGTCATGGATGTGACAAAAAATACTATGTATAAGCACCCAGGAGGTTAGAGAACTAGTTTGTTATGGTTTTCTAGTCATTGAGGATAGTGAATAGTTATTGTTATATGATAATGATCCTATATCCTATAAGTAAGAATTAGAGAGATCAGTTGCTACTAAGTGGTAAAAGGATATTAATTATGAGATGGATCCCATGTATCAGAACCAAGTCTAGGTTCTGGTTGATCCGGAAGTTTATGTAAAGTCTATTGGGTTAAAATGGGTATTCAAGTGAAATCTAAACATGGAATGTAAATTCAGTACCTATAAACCATAGCTAGTGGCTAAAATTTTTAAGAAACATCGTGTAATTTACTATGATGAAACCCTTTACCTAGTTTACATGTTTAAATATATCAAAACTCTAGTTTTTATAACATTATTCTATGACTATTTGATTTGGAATTTGGATGTAAAAATAGATTTCCATAATGGTAACCTTTAGGATGATGCTTATATGACACAACCATAAGGGTTTGTGACTTTGGTCATAGTTAAAAATATATGAAAGTTTTATAAATCCACTTATGGATTAAAGAAAGCATCTGGGTCATGGAATATTTTTTTTGATGAATCCATATAAGAGTTTGGTTTTAAAAAGAATGAATGTGAAATGTGTGTCTATCAATGGTTTAGTGGAAGTGAATTCATTTTCTTGGTAGTATATGTTGATGACATATTACTTTTTGGAAATAAGGTGTCGGCCTTACTGTTAATTAAGGACTGGTTTAAAAAGTGTTTCTCTATGAAGGAATTTGGTGAAACATCTTACATACTTGAAATCAAGATTCTTAAAAATAGATCCAAAAGGTTTATTGCATTGTGTCAAGGTATATACATTAACTAGATACTAAAGAGATTAGTATGGAACAATCCAATATAGGATCGGTCCCAATGTCACATGGAATTCATGTCTCTAAGAAAATGTGTCCTCGAACAAAACGGGGGAGATAGACGATGAGTAGGATCCCTTACTCGTCTTCCATAGGATTGATTATGTATTTCATGTCATACACTGGGCTTTATGTTTCTTATGATCTATTCATGGAAAGAATATCTAGGAGAATGGTATTATGATACTATTAAGACTATCCTAAAGTAATTGAGGTGTGCTAAGGATGTGTTCCTAGTTTATGGAGTAGATGTGGAGATATTCCATAGGGGATACATATATTCTAGTTTCTAGATAGATAGGGATGACATGATATTGAAATCATGATATATTATCATACTTAGTTGAGGGGTTTTGAGCTAAAAGAGATCAAAAACAGCTAGTTGTGGCCGGTTCTATAGTGGATCCCAAGTATATTGTGGCTTCTGGTGCAGCTAAGTAAGTATTCAAGATTCAAAAATTCATCCAGATTCTTATTTTAGTGCCTAGAAATATAGACTCTATCACAATGTACTCCAATAATATTGTAGTGGTGGCTCTCATAAAGGATACAAGGTCTCACCGTATGATGAATTGTGTACTTTAAAAGCTTCATTTCATGGGGGGTTTCTCAATGGGTTGAAGTCACAGTGATTGGAGTATCCATAGAGGAGAATGTGGTAGACCCCTTGACTAAATCATTATCTAAACATAATAATGAATATCATGTGAGAGCTAGTGGGATTAATATTATTAGTAGTTATCTTTAGTGAAAGTGGGGGTCTGTTGGAGTTGGTGGTTCCCTAAAACCAAATTTCCTTGTAATTTTGATTAAATTTTATATTCAAAATATTTTATTATAATAAAATATAACTTCTTGTCATATCATAACAGTTATTATATGTGATAGTGTATGTAATAACTTTCAAATGATACAATCTGTGTCAAAAGTGCATGGAAATCCCTCACTATAATGAGATATTGTAGATGCTATGATAGTATTATTTAAACCTATCTTCTATGGTTGGATGATATTGTCTGAAGGGTCATAGAAGATACAGGATATCAGGGGTAGTAATCTTATAAGACATTAAGATGCCTTCTCATGGAATTCACCCTTAGTAATCTCTAAGAAGCGAGGTTATGATAATGGATCCATGAATAAGTATTCCACATGTTTCATGTGTCATTAAATATTCATAGTTGCAAACATATGTAATGATATTTTGAATATAATATTATTATTAATTTGTTTCATAACTCACGTGCTTAGATATATTTCATAAATCATGATAATGATTGTTCATGTTGAAGTTATATATGTTGGGTGTGACATGAGTGGAATTGCATTAATGAATACTGAGATAAAGGATTTTTCCCTTCCATTAGAAGTGAATATCTTAGTCCCTTTGATGAAATATAATATATTAATTAAGTACAGGGAAATAGAAGTTTATTAGTGTGTTCAGTTTTAGAAATTAAATGAAAGAGAGGAAGTTATATAGGTTGATGAAACAAGTTATGAAACCTATTTGATGAGATATATAAAGATAAAGGGATTATATTATGTGTTAAGCATTTAGAGATGTTTGAATTTGGTTGCAACATTCACTATTTTATCTATGGGTTACTTGATGTGTTGTTTGATGTTAACCTTGGACTTCAGGCAGTTTAGCCTAATGTCACTGAAAAATGGTCTGAGTGGGTCATACACTAAGTTTATCCAAGAACATTAGTTAAATTCTATATGAGTTTAACATGTAGATTAGAATATTATTCTCAGGTTTGAGGAATAATATGTACTTGGGTTTATTTGTTGATCGCAAGTATTTTTTTATCGGTGCATAACACAATGACATTTATTTATTTAATTAAATAAATAATCATTATAATTGGTCTAATAAATAATAATGAGGATGATTAGACTGAGTTATGGTTCAGTAAGAATGGAAGTATTATTCAAATAAAAATTTATTTATTTATTCGGTATAAATAATATTTAATAAGTCTACAATTTATGTTCATGTTGAGTAAATAATAATAATATTTTTTTATTTAGACATGAGGTATGCTATGGATTAAGATAACATTAAAGGTCCTTTATGAAAAAAATATTCTAACCCTAGATCTATAAATACCTGAATATAGTATCTAAATAAAAATTATTATGCATACCATTTGGATCTCCAAATAATTCTTTCAGCCCAAAAATATTCTCAAGAACACTCCATGTCTTATGAGCATTATAAATCCTCCTCCACTCTCTCCAGTCATGAGAGAACAAAGAGAGTCCAACAAGACACATTGATATTATAAAGGCACAACTAAAAACAAATGACACATAGCATAGGAACATCTATATTGGAATATAGATAACCCTAACGCAATGTTCATACTTTCTTGGTACATGTGTCAATCACCAAGATAGGTAATCTACCCTTGATTCCTCCATCGAAACAAAAATTAAATAAGAAGGGTCAACTGAATTCGACAATGAACAAATAATTACACGGGGTGGTAATTCTTGATCTGTCAAAATTAATTATAAATTGCATGTAATGTGGAACCCTGAAATTTTATGATAGATATTTCTCTTTAAATAAATCTAACTTCTTTGATAGCTTGCTTCACATGCAACACCAAGCTTTAACAAAATTATGATATACTCTAAAAATATTATTATTTAGATGTTACTATTATAAACTAGTTTTTAAATTGGTGGGTATTAATATGATTAACCATATTATAAAATATATTTAAAATGGTATTACTCAATACAATTTTTTTTATTAATTATTAGAAAATAAGTACCCAATTTTTTGTAAGCTCATATGTTTTCATCAAAAATGGGTTTTATTGAATTTTTTACATAGATATTATAAATAATACCTATCAAGATTATAAATTGAATTTTATAAAAGTGAAATTATTTTTTAAATCAAGATATCAAAATTATCTTAAGTTGAATTTTTTGGAATTTTTTGAAAAAGTTAATTTTTGGGTGAATATTAAAGATGTCGATTTTTAAAGAAAAATATATTTTATTTTCTAATATTTTCAAATATTAATTTTGATTTTGATTAGTTTTAAAATTAAATAACTTTATTTTTGTTAAAATTAATTTAATTTATACTTTTTTAATCAAAATTATACTTGATCTTAGAATAAAAATACTTTTACACTTAAAAATGCATTTTTCATAAAATTGTTTTTGATCGTGCTTTGAGGTGTTATTATAAAATGAATTTCTACCATTTATAGAGATTTAATTTGGTAAAATAAATTTATTATTTGAAATTATAATAACTAATATTATCTAATAAATTTAACTTAATTTTTTTCATAATGAATAGTAAAAATAGTAAAAATTTGTCACCATGGTAAAAGGGTAAATCAGGTTAACCAAGGTTAAAACAAAGTGATAAGGATGCTATTTTTTATAATAATTCTTATTGGGTGAAGGTATTTCTACCCTAATTTCTTATACTAAATATTTAATTTTTTATGGGACACTTGTCCATGAAATTGACCTATATAATATTTGAAGTACGAAAAAATATAAAATACCACTCTCTTGCTTTTAAATATATCTTGTTTGTTAAAATAGGGATAATAATATGATATAAACAAATATAAAACTTTATTTTGAACATGATTAATTTGTTTTTATGATGTTAATTTATTTTAAATTTTTATTAATGGTATAATTACCTTAAATGGTTACACAAGGATGACACATTGCTTGTGCAAGCAGTCGAAAAATAAAAGTAAATAATTTTTAAAAACGTTAAAAATTATTTTTTTGTGATGAATTATAGTTAATTAATAATTTTATTCTTAATAATAATTTATTATTGATTGTTGAAAATATTATATTCAAATTTCATCTTTGTCTTGATGTCTTTCAAGTCAAATTAAATAAATGGTGTCAAAAATGATATTAATGATATTTTAGGAAAAATAATATTTTATTAAATTATTTAAAAATCATAGAAAATTGTAATAGAAATAGGAAGATCATAAATGGACTAAAATTTAATCCTTTGACCATTTTTTAGCAAGTTTTTTCCTTATAAGTAAAATTATAATTCTTTAAGATTGAAAAAGTCATTACCATTGTTAAGGTTAAAAAATTTAATGAAGGGGTTAAACCAAAAGATACGGTTTAAAATTTTCATTACCCCCTCCCTCCAAAGATTTCGTAATGAGGGGAGAGAGATAATGACCCCCAATTCCCTCCTCCAATAGGCCCCAGGTTGGTGACTAACATCGAGGGTATAAAAATCTCATAATATGGAAGGCATTACCCTCTATAATAATATGGGATCGGGAGATAATATGGATCATCCACAAATAACTCCAAGAAATAATATAAAAAGAAACCAAATCCATCCCACAATGCATGTATAAATAGAATTGATATAATAAAAGTATTTAAAGTAAATACCCAAAAGTAAAGCTAAAGTAGTGACATAGTGCCTATCCAAAGGTTAGAAGTAGAAATGTCTACCACGGTCTACATAATCCTCCTAGAAACCTGAAAACGGTTTTATATATATAGGGTGAGCATAAAAGTATACTCAGTAGAAAAACCAAAGTATCTCATGCACATGTGAAAGGAGCATACTAATTCACCTGTGATAAAACAGTAGAACCAAACAGCACCTATCAAGGTATACTAACCATCCCAACCTCACCAAGGCATGCTCACAAAATAACTCAAACCAAGTAATATAATATAATAGGAATCACATCGATAAGGGTACCCTTTACCACTTTCCCACTGGTATTCTACTCTCACACCCAATATCGTACACCCTGGTGCTCTCATCTATTCTGTATACCACACCGCTCCACAAGCACGGTCACAACACACATCACTTGAAAACACCTAGTATCGTTGCCCCACAAGCATGGTCATGTCACACCTTTCCTGAAGACACCTAGGCTACCACCCCACAAGCATAGTCACATCTTTCCCGAAAACCCCTAGATCATCACATCTTGACCACAAACACCTGGGCTATCACAACCATCATCTAATGCACTAACAGACCTCTATCCACCACAGTCTGTGCAATATCTACCTTACCTAAAAGAGAGTGTGGGAAATAATGGGTACTGATCCATCCATACTCCTCACCGGATGTCGAGAAAATCACCCTCCCGTGTGACTATTCGGGTGTCATCATGTAGTTCTCGATGTGGGTGGGGTGCATATAGAAATCACAAGAATATAAAAGTATATATATATATATAATATCAAATAATCAAGCCCAGACTATGGGTTCAAAAAAAACCAACCAAATCACAACACAATCAATTTTGATTCCACCACTAAATTCATAACACCACACAACAATTCATAAACCCATTTCACATTTCCAAAAAATTCTATTTAATCAGTGCATTCATTTCATTATTTAGTATCAACCACATTTAAACACACAACCCATTATTTATTTTTACATTAACCATTCTCATCCCATTAACTAATCCAACCCAATCCATTCCAAAAATTATTTAAAAAACTATTTATTTATTCTATCACTACTTGGGAATCTAGCACAAATCAACCACCACCTTGCTACCCCAAAATCACGGCCAAACAAACCACATCTCTTCCCCAAAATCATGGCCAAAAAAACCAACTCGCTACTCCAAAATCCTGGCCAAACAAAACACCTTGCCACCCAAAAATCACTACCAAACAAACTATCATACCCACATTCCCCAACCACACATCACAACACATCAAGATCATTTTTTTACAGATTTAACAAGGGTATTTTATCACAATCCACTTTATTTTAGGGGTGTTAGCACACAATCCATAATCCTAGGTAATCCATTTCATTAGCCAAATATAAGTTATTAATAAATTTCCATTTTAGGGTGATATCAAAATAATAACAATAGTCATAGAAGTCACAATACATATCATCCGGTGAAAATAAATCCCCCAATGGCCACAATTTCAAGTAGGGAATCAAACTCATACAATCCACAATAACACAATAATATCAAAGGTGTGAAAACATGAAAATTAAATCCGATTTACCACTTTAAATTAAATTTAATCAATTATTTATCTTTTATTAATCCATATAAACCATAATTCATAGATAAACAAATGTAAACCCCTCCCACATGATACACAATAAAGAGAAATGATGGAATACCTACCTCAAATAATCTTTCCAACTCGTTGTGCACCATAGGGTGAAGAAGAATGCTCGCAAACCATAATCGCACCATGAGAACTATGGATCAATCTAAACAACACCCAAATAACATAAAATTGAAACCCAACACACACCCCAAACCATAACAACATTTTCGTAGTAAATACCTGGTAGAAAACTGAAGAAAACCTACAAAGAAGAAGGAAGGGCTTACCAAGGATTACCAATGAACAACAAATAGGACCAAAAGATCAAAGAGGGAGGAAGAGGGCTTGAAGAACTCCTCAAGGAACCTAGGGTTCACCCAAAATGAGCGGAAGAATAATACACATCTAAATGAATGAAAATTTGGCAGGAAAAGAACTTTTAAAACTGCACTGCATCGAGGATTTACACAATGTGTAATCCCCTATCACATCATGTAATCCTCAGGGTTCAGTTTCACTTAAAAACACCTTTCCTTTTTATTATTTAACCCTAAAAATCTAAACATCATGAATCAGTACTAGAAAATTTGTGAAATAAACTTTCACATCGTGTAATACACTTACACAACATGTATTTCCTACAGTAGTTCTGTTATACCTCCAACTTCCACTGAAAACTCCCAAAACCTCCCCCGAACACCTCCAACAATAAAAACTGGAAAATTAAAAAACTGGGAGGGCATGGAATGTTACATCAGATACCTATAAAATGATTCTCTCCCACAATAATCCAAAACCAAGCCTGGAAAAAAGGGGTCTGAACAACCACCCCGTGAGATACCTCTCAAGGGTCTCATCATACCTAAAATGCTATCACCAACCCAACCAACCACAAAACACACTACACAACCACATCACCACAACCACAAGCCACCTCCTCTCACACAACTTCTACAACCAATTAACTGCACTATAAAAAACACATGAATCGGGGAATTTCATCTTCCATGTCAAGATACTATCCTCTTTGGGTGACACTTACTCTCCTTCATAGGTTTAATCACATCGGAGTTAATGTGTCTCGATTAGGAATCAGGTCCTCCCCTTTTCAAATGTTAATAATTTATCACTCATCACACCACACACATCACAAACCAAGGAAAACAGATCATATCATAAAAAATGATCCAAACATTACATCACAAAGCAAAATAGAGTAAGGAAAAACTTAAAAAAAACTCCGGGTACTAGGCATGCTTCTACGTCTCTCACTCCCAATTACTCTACTCTAGGACACCAATCCTCCACAACACACAAACTAAGGAAATTTTCCATACACAAAATACCTTCTCCAGAAGATTCTAGATCTCTAATGGTCGTTCCACAAAAGTCACATCATATTTGATATCTAACTCTCCCCAGTCGATGACGTGGGATTCATCGTAAAGATACTGATGAAGTTGAGAGACATGGAAGACATCGTGGATCCTCTCTAATTTCAATGGAAATACCAACCAATATGACACCTCACCAACTATCCCCAACACCTCAAAGGGTCCAAAAAACCTAGGGGAAAGCTTACTCCCCCTTCCAAACCTATGCTTCCCACGTCAAGGGGAAACCTTCAAGAATATATGGTCCCCAACCTCAAACTCAAAGGGACTCCTTATACCATCAGCATAAGACTTATACCGGTCCTCTGCTGCTTTAATCCTCTCACGAACAAGCTGAACTTTATCTATCATGATCTAAACTACATCAAGACCAATAACAGTTGTCTCCCCAACCTCTATCCATCACAATGGAGAACGACACGGTCTCTCATACAAAGCCTCAAATGGGACCATTCCAATGGAAGAGTGATGGCTATTATTATAAGCAAAATCTGCTGAGGTCAGGTTTCATACCCAAGATACAAAAAAGTTTAAGATGCATTCCCTCAATATATCCTCTAATGTCAAGATATTATGCTCCATATTCCCATCTATTTGAGGGTGGAAAGCAGTGTTGAGGTGTAACTAAGTTACAAAATCATGTTGAAATCCCCTCCAAACTTAGGAGTTAAAATTTGCATTCCAATATAAGATAATGGACCTAATAACTACATCCATACACACCGCCTCATCCACTTACTTGTTATCCAAATCATCCACTATGATTAAATCCTTGATCGCTAAGAAGTGGGAAGATTTCGTCAACCGATCCATGACCACCCAGATAGCATCATAATCTCCCTGAGTTCTGGGTAATCCTGTGACAAAATCCATCAATATTTCATCCTATTTTCACTTGAGAAGATACAAGAGATAAAAAAAACTACTGGGAACATGATGCTCATCCTTTACCTTCTGGAAAACCAATCACTTTTCCACAAACACCACCACTTCCCATTTCATCCTGAGCCACCAAAACTACATCCTCAAGCCATAGTACATCTTGGAAACCCCTAGGTGTATCTCTAAAGGTGAGTTATGAAACTCACAGAGGACTCCCCCACATGTCGTTACTATAAAAAAAAAACCTCCCATGAAACAGCATCTGGTTCGGACCATCCTTCGACCATCCCTATAGAGCATCACCATGGCCAAAGTGATTGTGCATCACCTTTGCCTCTGAGTCTCCCCATTGAGACTCCCCCAATTGCTGCATTAGAGAAAATTACACCATAATATGATACAAACATACTCTAACACCATCCACTCTTGAATCTAAGTACAAGGTTTCTAACTCATTCATTGCTCTCCAAGCATCCCCAGACTCCCAAGAAACACCCTTCCATGACTTACTACTCAAAGTTTCAGCCAAAAAATTCTCTTTTCCTGAGGTGTAGGGGATCTAAAAATCATAATCCTAAACAAAAATCATCCACCACCACTATTGAAAGTTCAAATTACACTGGGAAAATACATTCCTCAAATTATTATAATCTTTGAAGACCACAAAGTGCTTCCCAATGAGTTAATTCTGCCACAACTTTATAAAAAACACAATCATTGCTCGCTCTAGATCATGTGTGGAGTAGTTATTCTCATGGAGATGTAACTTCTTAGACCTATAAGTGATCACCACCCACTTCTGCATCAAAACATATCCCAAGCGTAGATGATAAGTGCCACAAAACACCTCAAACATCACCCCCTCCTCAGGTAACCAGAGCACTGGAACACTAACCAACTTCCCATTTTAGGTAAAAAAATGCTACCTGGAACTGATCACTCCATAAAAAAATTTGTTCCTTCTTAGTTAAAGTTGTCAATGGGACAGAAGCCCAAGATAAATCAGGTATAAATATCTGATAATAGCCTACAAGACTAAGAAAACTATGAACCTCTGCCATGTTCTTGGGTTTTTTCCAATAAATAACATCTTAAACCTTCAACGGGTCTACTACCACACCCTTTCGAGACACCACATTCCAAAGGAAATACACCTCTCATGTCCATAACTTACACTTGGATGACTTTCCATAGATCTGGTGGTGTCAAAGAATATACAATGTAGTTTTGGGATACTCAACATGATCATCCTATGACTTTGAGTAGATTAAGATATCATTAATGAATACAGTGATGAACAGATCTAGGACCTCATGGAATATGGATTTCATAAGCCCTATGAAAACAGATGGTGTGTTCATAACACTGAATGGCATGAATACAAACTTGAAGTGCCCATACCTACATCTAAAGGCAGTCTTTGGGATATTGGCCTCCTTCACCCTCAACTGGTGATATACAAAGAACAATTTGATCTTATAAAATCAACTCTCCCCTCTTAGCTGGATGAAAAGATCATCTATCCTTTGAAGAGGGTAATAGTTTTGATCGTAAACTAGTTCAAAATCCAGTAGTATATACACAACCTTAGAATACCATCTTCTTTCTTGGTGAACAACATGGGAGCACCCCATAGAGACACACTGATCCAGATAAAACCCTTTTTCATTAGATCATCTATTTGAATCCTAAAATCCTATAACTCGTTAGGTTACATTCGATATGGAGCCATCAAAATTGGATAAACATCGGGCTGTAAGTCAATCCCAAACTCAACATCATGTCAAGGGGGTAGCATCACAACCTCCTCAAGAAAAAACAACTAGGAACTCTATAATGACCCTAGGAACCTCTACCATCTCAACATCCACTGATTTCGACAAAAACTCAGCCAAAGAGGAAAGAAGAGGCTCCAAACACCAACTACCCACCCAAAAACTCTGCTCACCAACGAGAACCACATACTGGCCATCCACATTCGAAAACAAAACTCTCCTCCAGAAGCATCTGATAACAACATTTATAGAATATAACCATTCGATGTTGAGGATGACATCATATGGATGTATTTATAGAAATAAAAGATTCTTATGGGACTGATGTGACCCCATCATCATTCTACACCACCATCTCACATCAAACAATCCGGTCTAGCCTCTAACTCACATAGTCAACACTAGGGGTACTGATCACACCATGATTCACTGTTTAATTTTCACCCTTACACCAATGTGATAAACTAGTTTTGTATTGAAAATTATAAAAATAATAACAAATTTCACTTTATGTTTGATTCAATTATTTTTTATCACTGTTAAAAAGGTAAATTTTGCTTATTTTGATAATTATATTATGGGTGTAGGTGATTTAGAGGATCCATAATGAAGTTCAAGAAAAATAGCCCAAACTACGTAGTATCCAAGAACACCAATGGACTTAACCACACACTTATAAAAAATAATGCTTTCAAATGGGCTTATATTTTATGGTATGGTCCAAAATTAAGTGATCTATATTTCATATTAAGTCACCCAAGCCCCATTAGTCCATTAAGGGGCCCATATGAACTAATATGTCTAGGGGATTGAATTTTCTTCAAGTAAAAAAAGTGGGTTTTGTATTTAATCCATATATCTAGTTTTGATTGTCTAAATGATGTCAAATTTTAGATGGTGATATTCAGGAGGTGGGGCTACAACTTTATAGTTTTTCCAAAAGTTAGATAAGACTTTCTGGACATATAAAATCGTGGTCCAAGTGGTTTCTCGAAATTAGGGTTCCCAAAACCACCTTCCACATTTCCTATAAATTGGAACCTTGGGCTCCCCATTTTAAAGTTAGACCATGAGGCAAGGTGCTGCCATTTTGGAGTCCCAAAAGAGTCATATCATCATCCCTAGCTATTTTGGAGGCTATGGGAAGTGATACTTCAACATCTTTTTCTTCCTCCCCTCCCATGGATTTCTAAACTCCTCGTGATCACCTAGGGAGGAACATGTTGTAAATCATGTGCTTTTTTTAATAATTTATTGGACTTTTAAATTCCAAGTTCTTTTGGTTATCCTTTCATGTGATGTTTTACACATAATTCACCATTTATTCTTCCCTCATTTAATTGTGGTGTTTGTGTGGTTCATATTGGTGAATTGAACTCTCATAAACATTTTAAAGGCCATATAAATTTATGTCATGGTATCACAAATAAATAACATACACACCTGTAAAGTGAATCAAGTTATTCATGTGTTGTGTTGGTGAGTTTTGGTTATGAAGTTAAACATAAATCACCCAATCATCGACGGTATCTGGTGAATCATTGTGGGTTTCCGACTAAACCCTAAGAGTTATCCTAGTATAAAATCAGTAAAATTATGATTCTAGGTGTTAAAAATTAGGTATTATGCGATCTATAACCTTTATCTTGAAGTGATGAAGGATGGGCATCATGAAAATTCCCTAGGTTTATCACACTTAATTAAATCTGTTAATTTTTGATTTCTTGAATTGCTTTATTTTATATACTTTCATATTAAATCAAAAAATACCAAATTTCACACAATATCATTCCCATTTTTCTTAATAAAAACCTTATTTTTAAATTAATTATCTAAGGATCCATCTAGATACAACCTAGGTTTCCTGCTATACTTCATAAATTCTAGTAAAAACTAAACAATTAATTTGACGCGCTCGACAATGTGATCAAATTTTGGCACCATGGTCGGGGAACCAAGATCATTTTTTATCTTTATTTAATTTTATTTATTTATTTTACTTTTTAATTAGTACTTCTTCCAATACCCCCCCCCCATAACTTTTGATTGTTTTTGTTTTTATTTTATTTTTTGTTTGTTTTTGTGTGTTTCTTCTTCTATCTCTCTCTTCCTCTCTCTCTCTATAATTATATAGTATAACATTATCTTTTATTTTATACCTTCACTATTCTTAAGTAATTTTATTTTATCCATAATCCATCATAAAAATAAAAAAACATAAAAGAAAAAAACTTCTCAACTTATTTACATTACCCGATCAGAAAAAGAAAAACTGCACGAATTTAACCTAGAATTTGAAAAGACACTTCACTCAAAAATTAGGTCATATAAAGAAATAAAATAAAGTAAAACTGAGGAACCCATTTTTAAACCTCAAGTGGTTCCAAACCAATAAAAAATTAAACCAAATCAAACCCCAGAAATCATGGCTGCAAATAATCAAACTTTAAAATAACTAACCACCCCGGATGTGGAGTGTCAACCTGCGTACATCCAATATTCCGAGGAAGTAGGAAACATTGAGATAAAATCAGGACTCATCCACCTTATACCAAAATTCCATGGTCTTCTAAGTGAATACCCTCACAAATATCTTAAGGATTTTCACATATTGTGCTCACCATGAAACCCCAAAATGTGTCTGAGGACCTCATAATGTTTAGGGCATTCCCTTTCTCTCTTAATGGTGTATCCAAAGACTAGTTATACTATCTATGTACCACAATTTTGGTATTGAAAAACCATAAACAACTCTTTTTAGGTATTTTTTTTCATGCCTCCCGAAAAATATCAATTAGAAAAGATATTTGTGTAATTAGGCAATCATAAAGAGAAACCCTTTATGAATATTGGGAGAGATTCAAACAAATTTGTTTAAGTTGACACCACCACCTAATTAGTGAAAAAAATTATAATTAAATAGTTCTATGAGGTAATTTTTCCCATGGATCATGGAATCATATATGTTGCAACTGGTGGTTCCCTAGTTGATAAAACTACTTTCATCACTCATGACTTAATAGCCAACATGGATCAAAATGCACAACAATTTAGTACACAAGAAATTTCACATACCTGAAGAGTTCATGAGGTAAGTCATTCATCCCTATAAAAAAAGTTAGATAATAAAACTGATGAGATTCATACCATTCTAAGGAAATTACCTCAAGTATAAGGTAGTTCACTCTCTCCTCTCATTCCATTACATTGTGGTATTTTTTTCTAATAACATTCATTTTTCTGACCAGATCCCACAACTTTAAGATTAATATGAGTCTTCTACAGTAGTATTCTCTGGGAATCCATTCCAATATGAACCACCCTTCAAGAAAAAACCATTCATGCAAAATCCAAACCTTGGGTGGAAAGCACAACCATGGTACCAACAAATAGGAATCTCAAGCTACCCCAAAAAAAATTGTATCATCAAGGACAGGGTATGAAACCTTCTTATCCTTCAACTTCCCAGAAAAATCCTCCTCCTTAAAAATCTTAACCAAGACTCAAGTACATGGTGAAGAAAATGGAAACTCAAAATCTCCAGTTCCAACAGACCATGCAATCAGTTATTCAAGACCTATGAAATCAAGTGGGAAAACTGTAAAACACCATTGGTGAGATAAAGATGCCACATTCTGGGCAACTACCATCCCAACCCATTGCTAATCCAAAGGAAAAAAGGTAATTTATGTTCAATTACATTTCATAGTGGTAAATAAGTTTCTCCTTTTTTTGATTCTACACAATAGTTAAGTCCCTCACCTGAAAAATCTATTTCCTTACCCTCAAAATATTCAAGTAAAGAAAAAAATACAAAAATGGTAAACAAATTATCATCTAGGATTCCCCTAAAAAATCCATTCCTCTTCCTTTCCCCAAAAGATTCTCTAAATATAATAAAAAAATTTATAATGATATCGATAAAGAAATAATGGATACATTTTAAATGGTCAAAGTTAACATTACTTTATTGGATGTAGTTAAACAAATCCCTCTCTACACAAAATTTATTAAAGATATGTGCACCCATATATGGACACTGAAGTGGAATGAAAGAGTAAACCTTAGAATAAATGTATCAGCTTTTATCCAACCATAAATTCCAACCAAATGCAAGGATTTGGGAACTTTCACTATACCTTGAACCATATTGGAGACCTTCTTTTTTTATGCAATTCAACATTTGGGTGCTTTGATTAATGTGATTCCTTACTTCGTGTACACTTCACTATAGGTTGGAGAGCTTCAACCAATAGGCATCATCATGCAACTTGACAACCGGAGCACAACACACCCATCAAGAGTGGTTGATGGCATCCTCATAAAAGTGAAGAATATCATCTTCCTCATAGAATTCTACATTCTTGATTTGGAAGATACCCAAACCCAAGGACATTCTCCACTAATATGAGGAATTTCATTCCTTAAAACAGCAATTATGATAATCAACATTCACAATGGTATATTTTCCATGGATTTTAGTGGAAAAAAGGTAAGTTTTAATATCCTTGAAGCTATAAAACACCCTGTTGAAGAGAACTCCACTCTTCATGTCTATTTGATATAAGTTCTCTCAAATGATAGACATGCATAATTATCTCCTAAACCCATAATCTAATTCATTTTCCTCTTCTTCAACCTTGGATGATTTGGGTTTTGATTCATGTTTTGAGTGTTGCGTGGGTTCATAAAAGTGTAATTTTTTTGATTTAATTGATGATTGTGTTAATTCTGAGTACCCATGATTGTTGATGATTTTAAAAATCTCATTTCCATTGATTTTCTTTCCTTAGATAATAAACTTGAGCATATAGAAAATTTCATGGACCTCACTCCCCCTAAATTCCCTCCCTCGATCCAAAAAACACCAGTGTTGTAACTAAAACCACTTACATATAATTTAAAATGTTTTTATCTTGAGGTTATTGGCCAATTTCCCATCATTATTTCCAATAACCTCTCTCTATGGCAGGAATCAAAACTGATCAACCTTTTGAGAGAGTGTAAAAAAGAAATTAGATGGGAATTGGCTGATATTACTAGGATTATTCCATCTATTTGTATTCACTATATAATTTTAGATGATGAGGATAAGCTTATAAGAAAATATCAACACTGGTTTAATCCCACTCTCCTTAAAGTGTTAAAATTTTAAGTCAGTAAATTACTTTCTACTGGGATAATTTATCCTATATATAATAGTAAATGGGTTAGCCCAGTGAAAATTATTCCTAGAAAAACTTGAATAAGAGTAGTGTCAAATTAAAGAAATGAATTGGTTCCAACATGTGTGAAAAATAGTTATCAAGTCTGTATTGACTACCATTGAATGAATCAAGCCACAAAAAAAACACTTTCCTCTACCTTTCATTGACCAAATTTTTTAAATACTGGTTTTTAAGTCCCATTATTATTTCCTTGATGGCTATTCGGGTTAATTTCAAATCTATATAACCCCTAAGGATCAATAAAAGACAACTTTAACCTATCTATTAGGCACATTTTCATACAAAAGGATTCCTTTTAGTCTCTATAATTCTCTTGGTATTTTCTAATTTTGTATGTTGATTATATTTTTAGAGTAACTTGAGAATTGAATGGACCTTTTTATGGATGATTTCACTATTTATGGAACTTACTTTGATGATTTTTTGTCACACCTTGGCTTGGTCCTCTACTATTGCATTGAAAAATATCTCATATTAAATTATGAGAAATTTCATTTCATGGTTGAGTAGGGGATATTTCTTGGTAATGTTATTTCAAATGAGGTTATTCAAGTGGATAAATCAAAATTTGAACAAATTTCAACCCTTCCATATCCAAAATGTGTTTGTGAGGTGGGATCTTTCTTGGGTTATGTGGTTTTTTACCACTAATTCATTAAATAATTTAGTAATATAACATTTAAATTATCTCTATTATTACAAAAAGACTCCAAGTTTGTGTTTGAAAAAAAAATTAAGGATGCATTCTATTCACTAAATAGGAGTCTTGCATCACCTCCCATTATCTGACCACTAAGGTGTGATCTCTCCTTCGAAATTATGTGTGATGCCTCTAAATTTTTGATTGGGGAAGTTTTATCACAAAGGGTTGAGAAGTATCCTCATGTCATTGTGTATGTCGCATGTACCTTTGACACTGCCCAGGTAAACTACACAAGCACTAAAAAAGAACTCCTTTTTATTTTATTTTTCCTTATAAAAAAATCATTAATATATTCTTAGGTCAAAAGTGATTGTGTTTTCTGGCCATTATACCCTTATATTTCTCCTTAAGAAAGTAGAAGAAGAGAATCACCTCATACGGTGGATGCTCCTCCTCCAGGAGTTTGACCTTGAGGTTCTAGATAAGAGAGGAGTGGAAAATGTTGTGGCTGGCCATACTAGTAGGATTTCCCCACCACTAAACCATCATGTTAAATCACTCCTCCCCATTAGGGAATTCTTCCCTCATGATAACCTTTGTGATGTTTTATACCTTACCCCATAGTATGTGGACATTGTGAATTTTCCAGCAGCATCTTGGGTCCCCACTGATTTCAGCACTTCACATTCCCAGAGACTTAAGCATGATTCATGAAGGTACATTTGGGATGACCCATACTTGTGAAGAATATATAGTGACCATGTTATTCGTAGGTGTGTCCCTGACCATGAGTTCACCTCATTATTGAGCTTCTTCTACATTTTCTCTTTTGGGGGCCACTTTCACTCTCAACGTACAGCTCGAAAGGTCCCTGACTTAGGACTTTAATTGAAAACATTGTATAGAGATGTCCATCGGTTTTGTAAGTCATGCACTTGATTTCAATTCATAGGGAATATCTCTAAGAGGAAGGAAATACCCCAACAACCCATGTTATTTTGTGAGATCTTAGATACATGGGGAATTGACTTCATAGAGCCTTTTCCAAATAAATTTGGCTTTGTGTACATCTTATTGGTTACGGACTATGTCTCTAAATGGATAAAATCAAAGGCAACCATGACCGATGACTCTTGAGTGGTTGTTGATTTTGAGAGGTCCCATATTTTTTGCAGGTTTGGTTTTCTAAGATTCATCATTAGTGACCAGGGTTCACATTTTTGAAATTGTAACATTAAAAACTTGCTTTGTAAGCAATGGGTTGTTCATAAAGTCTCCACTTCATATCACCCCCAAACTAACGGACAAGCAAAAATCTCAAATCATGAAGTTAAGTGAATCTTGGAAAAAATGGCACAATCCAATAGGAAAGATTGGATTTTGTGATTGGATGATGCACTTTTGGCGCATAGTATAGCTTTTAAGACCCTGATCAGAATATCACCATATAGGATTGTGTTTGGAAAGGCTTGTCACCTCCCAGTGGAGGTAGAGCACCATGCATATTGGGTTGTTAAACAATGTAATATGAATCTCTCATATGTAGGTAAAAATAAGAATTTGTAGATTTGGGAGTTAGAAGAGATTTGGCATGATCCATATGAGAACTCCCAAATCTATAAAGAGAAAACAAAGGATTTCCATGATGAGATGATACATCAGTGGAAGTTTCATATTTGTGATAAGGTCCTCATGTAAAATATAAGCTAAGGTTCCACCCATGTAAGCTTTATTCTCAATGGATCAGTCCTTATACATTTACTAATGTTTACCATTTTGGTGCAATACATGTTTTTCATGAGCATAGTGGCCAAAGTATTACCATCAATGGGAAGAGACTTAAAAACTTTTACGAGGATTTTCCAAAGCACCCGGTGGAGTAAATCCACCTTCAATAAGAAACATACCAGTGAATCCCAACAGGTTTTATCCTTCCTTACCACATTCTCTTTTATTACAGTGAGGACACTTCACGCTCTAGGTGTGGGGGGTACATTCTTTGGTTTTTTAGGATTTTCATTGCTTTTCTTCTTCCATATATTTTTATCTTATTGAATAGTATTTTTAATTTTCCCCACCTTGTCGAGTTCATTTGAATTTTCATCATTTTTTTTCTTTTTCTCTTTTTCTATTTCTAAATAGTATTGTCACTTTCTACCCTCATTTTAGCCCCTCACTTTTTTTGTCAGAATGTTAATTTTTTATGTCCACTTTATTATGTAAAATATTGATTGATTAATCATAGAATTTATTGAAAATTCATGAAGAATTTCACAATTTCATACTATTTTAACATTTTAAAAAAAACAAAACAAAAATTGTTTCAATGATGGAATGTATGTTTTAGACTAAATTTAACATTGAGGTGTGAATTTTTATTGAATTTTGGTTGTATTTATATGATATAATTTTTGTATCACTATGAAAACTTTGAGAAGAATGGTACATATTGTGTGATTAGTTTAGAAGAAAATTGTGTCACTTAATATCTCCACAAATCTTTTCACCCAACCGTGATGTGTGATTTTTTTACTCAATAGAATGTAAATATAAGTTAGGTTAATATTAATCTATTTTCCAAAATGGTTTTTCCATACATTCTCTCTTTATTCGATCTTTTTCATTACAGTACTTGATTGACCTATTCATGTGTACCTGCTATTCAACTTTTTTATGCCCTCAAAAAAATATAAAAACTAAAAAAATCAAAAAAAAAACACAAAAAATAGGGGATGTGTCTTGGGTAGGTTAGAAACCACCCTTCTTCAACCGTTTATCTCATTATAACTATTACAATTAGTGTCATGAAGAGATCAAATAAATGGTTTAGAGAAGAGTGTGAGATTTGTTTCAAGTGAAACTTTTCATAAAAAACAATAATGATAATATTAATAAATGTGGGGAGTGATGAAATATAAAACATATGGGGATATCTTGGTCATAAGCTTAAGGTTTTAATTATAGGAATTCTTAAGTGAGTGGGTCTTGAAATTTGATTACAAAGGATGTAGAGTAAGTTTGGTGGACAAAATCATTTAAGCTAGGAAATTTTAAAATGACCTATATTTATTAGATAGAAAGTGAAAATAATTACATGGAATGGTTTTCACACATAAGTATGGAGAATTAGTGACATGGTTAAATTTTAAATTATTTTCTCATATTGTCATCATGCATCTCATATAATTTGGTTCTGATACAATTTTTGATGCATCTTTTCCTATAATCACTAAGAATAACCCCTTTGTGTGATTTTTTATTTGATCACATTGTTATCACATATTTAATTTTCTTTTAATGTTAAATCTTCATAAATTTGGGAATATATCCTTGCATAATTTTTTAAAATGTGACTTTGATCAGGATTGAAAATTTTTAGGTGTGGGGGTGTGATCGCACTCTAATTCACTGTTTCATTTTCACCCTTACACCACTATTCTAAACTAGTTTTGTATTGAAAATTATAAAAATAATAACAAATTTCACTTCATTTTTGATTAAATTATTTGTGTATATCACTATTAAAAATTTCTATGTTACTTATTTTGATAATTACATTGTAGGTGAAATTGATTTGCAGGACCCATGATGAAGTTCAAGAAAAATGGGCCAAACTACGCAGGATCCAAGCACACCAATGGACTCAACCGAACACTTCTACTAAACTGTCTTCCAAATGGGATGAGATTTTTGGGAATTTTCAAAAATTCAATGGTATAAATTTCATATTCAGACACAAAATCCCTATTATTTCATTAAGGGGCCCATCTGAACTAATCTATCCAAGGGATTGAATCTGCTATAAATCAAAAAGTTGGTTCTGTATTTCGTCTATATCTCTGGATTTGTTTGTATAAATGGTGCCAAACTTTTAGTGGATATATTAAGGATATGGGGATATAAATTTTTAGTTTTTTCAAAAGTTATATAAGACTTTTTAGCCATCGAAAACCATGGGCCAAGTGGTCTCTCAAAATCAGGGTTCTCAAAACTACCTTCTACATTTCTTATAAATTGGCACCTTGGGATCCCCATTTTCAGGTTCAACCGGGAGGCAAGGTGTTTCCATTTTGGAGTCCCAAGGAGTTATCTCATCATACATTTCATTTATTGAGGGTATGGGAAGTGATACTTCAATATATTTTTCTTCCTCCCCTATCATGGATTTCTAAACTCCTCATGATCACCCGGGGAGGAACATGTTGTAAATTCCGAGATTTGTTTTTATAATAATTGAATGGTATTTTAAATTCCAGGTTTTTGTGTTGTTTTGAATCAAAATATATTCTTATTTTATTTGAGTTATGTGCTATTATTTCATTATCAAACTCGTATGATCATGTTTTGGGTACCCTTTCTTGTGATGTTTCACAGACCGTTCATCATTTCTTCTTCCCTAATTTAATTATGGTGTTTATGTGGTTCATATTGGTCAATTGAACTATTATAAGAACTATAAAGGACATGTACATTTATTTCATGGTATAAAAAATAAATAACATAGAGACCTTGATAGTTCATCGAGTTCTTTGGGTGTTTCCTTGGTGAGTTTTGGTTATGAAGTCGAACACAAATCACCCAATCATCAACAGTATCCAGTGAATCATTGTGGGTTTCCAAATGAACCCTAGGAGTTATCCTAGTATAAAATTGGTAAAATTGTGATTATAGGTGTTAAAAATCAGATATTAAAAGATATATACCCTTTCTCTTGAATCTATGAAGTATGAGCATCATGAGAATTTCCTTGGTTGATCACACTTAATCAAATCTGTTAATTTATACATTCTTGAAATGATTTCTTTTATATAATTTAATATTAAATCGACAAAAACCAAATTTCACACAATCCCATTCCCATTTTTATTAATCAAAACCTTATTTTTAATTTAATGATCTAAGGCTCCATTGAGAGATGACCGAGGGTTCCTGCTATACTGTAGAAATTCTAGTAAAAACTAAACAACTTATTTAACGTGCTCAACAATGCTATAAAATTTTGACATTATTTATAAGGATCCAAAATCATTTGTTTCTATTTATTTTATTTTATTTATTTATTTTACTTCTTAATTTTTATTCCTTCCAATATCCCCCCATCCCTTTTGATTGATTTTGTTTTTGTTTTTTCTTTTGCTTGTTTTTGTGTGTTTCTTCTTATATCTCTCTATTACTCTCTCTTTCTATCTAATTATATAGTATAACATTCTATTTTATTTTCTCCTTTAACAATTCTTAAGTAATTTTATTTTATCCATCCTCTATAATAAAAAGAAAAAACACAAAGAAAAAAACAAACCTCTCAACTTATTTGCATGACCCCCTCATAAAAAGAAAAATTGCATGAATTTGAATGAGAAATTGAAAAGACACTTCACTTATAAATTAGGTCATCTATAGTAGTAAAATCAAGTAACACGTGGGAACCCCTTGTGGAACCTCAAGTGGTCCCAAACCAATAAAAAATTGAACCAAATAATACCTTAGAAATCATGGCTACAAATAATCAAACTTTAAAAGAACTGACCACCCCAGATGTGGAGTACCAACCTGCGCACATCCAATATCTTGAGTAAGAATCCAACTTTTATCTAATATCCAGATTCATTCACATTCTTCCTGAATTTAATTTTCTTCCTGGTGAGTACCCTCACAAACATCTTATGTATTTTCACAGAGTTTTCTCCACCATGAAACCTCAAAATGTGTCTAAGGGCCTCATAAAGTTTAAGTCCTTCCCTTTCTCCCTTGATGGTATAACCAAAGACTGACTATACTATCTGTCTACCATAATTGGGGGATGGAATAAAATTAAATGAATCTTTTTGGAGAATTTTTTCCCTACCTCCTGAACTGCATTAATTAGAAAATAAATTTGTGGAATTAGGCAATCACGCGGAGAAACCCTTCCTAAATATTAGTAGAGATACAAATGACTTTGTTCAAGCTTCCCCCACCACCAAATTAGTGAACAGTTTATTATTCAATAATTCTATGGGGGATTTGTCCCCATGGATTGTGGAATGATAGACGTTGCATCTGGTGGTTCCCTATTTGATAAAACTCCTTTCGCTTCTCATGACTTAATAGCTAATATGGCTCAAAATGCACAACAATTTAGTATAAGATCAATTTCACCTACCCAAGGATTTCATGAGGTAAGTGATTTATCCCTATAAAAAAGGTATATAATAAGCATGATTATATTCATGCCATTCTAAGGCAATTATCTCAACCAAAGGTTAGTTCACACTCTCCTCCCATTCCATTACATTGTGGTATTTTTTCTGATAACACTCATTTTTCTGACCAATGCCCACAACTTTAGGATTCATTTGAGACTTATGAAGTAGTATTCCCTAGGAATCCATTCTAATAAGAACCACCCTTAAAGTAAGAACCATTCAGGACAAATCCAAACCCCGGGTGTCAATCACAACTACAGTACCAACAAGGAGGAAACTCAAGCTACCCCAAGCAGAACTGGTATCAATAAGGCCAAGGTATGCAACCTTCTTATACTTCAACTTATCAAAAAAATTCTCCTACTCACAAATCTAAACCAATCATTGAGGAAATGGTGAAGCAAATGTAATCCCATAACCACCAGTTCTAATAGATCATGAAATCGGTTATTCAAGACCTATGAACTCAAGTGGGGAAATTGGAAAACACCATCGGTGAGACAAAGATGCAAAGTTCTAGACAAATAACATCCCAACCCATTTATAATACAAATGAAAAAAGTTAATATATGTTCAATTACACATTTTAGTGGTAAATAATTTTCACCTTATGTTGATTCTAAATAATAGGTAAGTCCCTTAATTGAAAACTCTATTTCCCTACCCTCAAAAGATTCAAGTAAATAAAAATAAGACAAAAGGGGTAAACAAATTTTCATAGAGGATTCCCTTGAACAATCCATTCCTATTCATTTCCCCCAAATAATCTCTAAATATAATAAAAATTTTGATAATGAGATTCATAAATAAATAATAGATATATTTAAAAAGGTGCAAGTTAACATTCATTTATTGGATATAGTTAAACAAATCCCTCGCTATGCCAAATTTCTTAAAGATATTTTCACCCAAAGATAGAAAATGAAGGAAAATTAAAGAGTAAACCTTGGAATAAATTTCTCATCTTTTATCTAACCCTCAATGCCAACCAAATTCAAGGATACAGGAACTTTCACTATACCTTATACCATAGGGGATACCTTCTTTTCTAATGAAATGATAGATTTGGGTTATTCAATTAATGTGATTCCTTACTCTCTGTATGGAGAGATTCAACCAATAGGAATCATCATGAAACTTTCCGACCAGAGCACAAAACACCCATCGGGATTGGTTGAGGATGTCCTCATAAAAGTGAAGAATCTCATCTTCCCCACAGACTTATACATTATTTTTATGGAAGATACCTAAACCAAAGGATATTCCCCTCTCATATTGGGAAGTTAATTCCTTAATAAAATAAATATGATCATAAATTTTCACAATGGTATGCTTTCCATGGAGTTCGGTGGAGAAAAGGTAAGTTTTAATATCCTTGAATCTATGAAACACCTTGTTGAAGAGCACTCTACTTTTCATGTCTATTCGATGTAAGTGATATCAAACGATAAACACACAAAAAATTCTCTCCTCAACCCATACTCTAATTAAATTTCATCTTCTTCACCCATATATGATTTGAGTTTTGATTCATTTTTTGAGTGTTGTGTGGGTTCAGAAAAGTGTACATTTTGTGCTTTAATTGATGAGTGTGTTCATTCTGAGGTACCTGTGACAATCAATGATTCTAAAAATATCATTTCCATTGATTATCTTTCCTTAGAGAATAAAAATGAGAAGATAGAAAGTTTCATGGACCCAAATCCCCCTAAATCCCCTCCCTTAATATAAAAACCATTGGTGTTGGAACTAAAACCACTTCCATCTAATTTAAAATATACATATCTTGAGGGTATTGACCAATTTCCCGTCATTATTTCCAATAACCTCTATCCAAAATAGGAATCAAAACCGCTTGACCTTTTAAGAGCGTATAAAAAGGAAATTTGATGGACATTATCTAATATTCTCAGGATTATCCCATCTATGTTTATGAACCATATACATGTATAAGATGAGGCTAAGCCCATAATTCAATCTCAATACTAGTTTAATCCCACTCTCCTTGAAGTGTTAAAATTGGAAGTCAGAAAATTAATTGTTGTTAGAATTATTTATCCTATATCTGATGGTACATGGGTTAGCCCAGTGCATATTGTTCCTGAAAAACTAGAATAACAGTAGTTTCAAATAAAAGGAATGAATTAGTTCCAATATGTGTGAAGAATAGTTGGCAAGTCTATATTGACTACCATCGACTGAATCAATCCAAATGAAAGGACCAATTTCCTCTACCTTTCATTGACCAAATGTTAGAAATATTGGATGGTAAGTCCCATTATCATTTCCTTGATGGCTATTTGGGTTATTTTAAAATCCATATAACCCCTGAGGATCAAGAAAAGACAACATTTTCCTATCCATTCGGCACATTTTCATATAGAAGGATGCCTTTTGGTCTCTATAATTCTCCTGGTACTTTCCAGTGTTGTATGTTGAGTATATTTTCAGAGTACCTTGAGAATTTCATGGAACTACTTATGGATGATTTCACTATTTATGAAACTTACTTTGATGATTGTTTGTCACACCTAGGTTTTTTCCTCCACTATTGCATTGAAAAAATATCATATTAAATTATGAGAAATGTCATTGCATGGTTGGGAAGGGGATATTTCTTGGGCATGTTATTTAAAATGATGGTATTCAAGTGGATAAATCAAAAATTTAATTAATTTCAAACCTTCCATATCCAAAATTTGTTTATGAGGTGTGGTCTTTCTTGGGTCATACAGG
The DNA here is from genome assembly GCA_963277665.1 of Viscum album. Classification (NCBI taxonomy): domain Eukaryota; kingdom Viridiplantae; phylum Streptophyta; class Magnoliopsida; order Santalales; family Viscaceae; genus Viscum; species Viscum album. The sequence goes on from OY728131.1 coordinate 361,531,891, forward strand.
TTTTTACCGATGATTCATTAAAAAAATTAGTAATATCATAATACCCTTATCTCGGTTATTAAAAAAATACTCTGAGTTTGTGTTTGATAAAAATTTTGAGTATTCATTCAATTCACTAAAAATTAGTCTCACATCACCTCCCATAATCCAACCACCAAGTTGGGATCTCCAGTTTGAACTTATGTTTGATTCCTCTAAATTTATAGTTGGGGAATTTTTATCACAAAGTGTTGAGAAGGATCCTCATGTCATTTTGTATACCTTATTTATCTTTGACCCTACCCAAGTAAATTGCACAACCACTAAAAAATAACTTCTTTCTATTCTGCTTTCCTTGGAAAAATTCCTTTCAAATATTCTTTGGTAAAAATTCATTGTGTTTTCCGACCATGTTTCCCTTCAATTTTTCCTTAGTAAAGCCAAAGGAAAGCCTCACCTCATATAGTGTATGATCCTCCTCTAGGAGTTTGACCTTTAGATTAGAGATAATAGAGGAGTTGAAAATGTTGTATCTGACTATATTAGTAGGATTTCCCCACCACTAGAACATCATTTTGACTCACCCCTCCCCATTGGAAAATTATTCCCTCATGAGAAACTTTTTGATGTTGTAGAACTTACCCCCAGGTATATGAACATTGTGAATTTTCTATAAGCTTCTCAGGTCCCCACTGATTTAATCACTACACAATATCAAAGACTTAAGCATTATACATGATGGTACATTTGGGATGACCCATACTTGTTAAGAATATTTAGTGACCAATTTATTCATAGGTGTATTCCTGACCATGATTTCACCTTAGTATTGAGCTTCTGTCACACTTTAGCTTGCTAGGGACACTTTTTCTCTCAACGTACATCTCGAAAGTTCCTTGACTCAGAAATTTATTTTCCAAAATTGTATAGTTATTTACATTAGTTTTGTAAGTCATGTACTCGATGTCAATTCATAGGGAATATCTCTAAGAGGAATGAAATTCCCCAATAGCCCATGTTATTTTGTGATATCTTTGATGCATGGGGCACTGACTCCATAGGTCCTTTTCCTAATTCATTTGGATTTGGGTACATCATATTGGTTGTGGACTATGTCTCTAAATGGGTGGAATAAAAGGCCACCAGGACTGATGACTCTCGAGTGGTTTTATATTTTGTGAGGTACCATATTTTTAGTAGGTTTGGTTTGCCAAGATTTATCATTAGTGATCAGGGTTCACATTTTTTCAATCGTAACATGAAAAAATTTCTTCATAATTATGGGGTTGTTTATAAAGTATCCACTTCATATCACCCCCAAAATAATGGAAAAGTAGAAATATCAAACCTGAAAGTTAAGATAATATTGGGAAAATGGTATAAACCAATAGGAAAGATTGGAGTTTTCTCTTGGATGATGCACTTTTGGCATACCGTACAACTGTTAAAAACCCAATCAGAATGTTACCGTATAGGATTGTGTTTGGAAAGGCTTGTCACATCCAAGTGGAGGTAGATCACCATGCATATTGATCTGTTAAAAAATGTACTATGAATCTATCAAATGCAGGTGAACATAGGAAGTTGCAAATTTAGGAGTTTGAAGAAATTCATCTTGATGAATATGAGAACTCCCGAATCTATAAAGAGGAAAAAAAATATTCATGATTAGAAGATTCATCAGTGGAAGTTTCATATTGGTGAGAAGGTCCTCATGTACAATTCTAGGATAACTATCCACCCAGGTAAGTTTCATTCTCGATGGCTTGGTCCTTATACTATTACTAACGTTTACTCATTTAGTGAAATGTGTGTTTTTCATGAGTATAGTGGATGAAGTATTACCGTCAATGGGAAAATACTTAAACACTTTTATGAGGATTTTCTAAAGCACTTGGTGGAGGAAATCCACCTTCAAGAAGAAAAATTCTAGTGAATCCTGCCAAGTTTTGTCCTTCCCATATTCTCTTTTATTAAAATGAGGATACTACATACTCTAGTTTTAGGGGGTGGGTACATTCTTGGATTTTTTATAATTTTCATTGATTTTATTCTTTCTTCTCTTTTTATCATGTTAAATAGTATTTTAAATTTTCCCCACCTTGTTGAGTTCAATTGGTTTTTTTCTCTTTTTTGCTTGCTGAATGGTATTATCACTTTCTCCCCCCATTTTACCCCCTCAATTTTGTGTCGAAATGTTGATTTTTGATTCCCAATTTATCATGGAAAATGATTCTCCCTTAATCATGGAATTTATTGAAAATTCATGAGGTATTTACCTATTTCATGTTTTTTTAACATTTTTTAAAAAAACAAAACAAAAATTGTTTCAATGATGGAATGTGTTTTTTAGCATGAATTTAACATTGAGGTGTGACTTTTTCTTGAATTTTGGTTATTTTTCAATGATATAAATGGTTGTATCACTTTGAAAACTTTGAGAAGAATGGTGCATGTTGTGTGATTAGTTTATAATAAAAAAATTTCACTTAATATCTCCACAAATATTTTCACCCAACTGTGAAGTGTGATTTTTTTTACTCAATAGAAGGTAAATATAAGTTTAGTTAATATTCATCTGCTTTCCAAAATGTTTTTTCTATACGTTCAATCTTTATCTGGTATTTTTCATTACTATATTGGATTGACCAATGTGTGTGCGCCTACTATCTGACTGTTGTACGCCCTCAAAAAAATATAAAAAACTAAAAAAAACAAAAAAAACACAAAAATAGGGGTTGTTTCTTGGGAAGGTCAAAAACCACCCTTTCTAGACCATTGATCTTATTATAACTATTATAATTAGTGTTGTGATGAGATTAAACAAAGGGTTGAGATAAGAGTATGAGATTTTTTCCAGGTAAAACTTTTCATAAAAAACAATAATATTAATATTAATAAATGAAGGGAGTGATGAAATGTACAACATATGGGGATATTTAGGTCAGGGGATTAAGGTTTTACTTCCATGAATGCTTAAGTGAGTGGGTCTTGAAATTTTATTGTAAAGGATGTAGGGTAGGTTTGGTGGACATAATCATTTAAGCTAAGAAATTTTAAAATAACCTATATTTACCAGATAGAAAGTAGAAAGAATTGTATTGAATGGTTTTCACACACACACGTGGAGAATTAGTGACATAGTTAACTTGTGAATTATTTTCTCATTTTAGTATCATGCATCTCTTAGAATTTCATTCTGATACAATATTTGAGACATATTTTTCCATGATCACTGAGAATAACTCCTTTGTTTGATTTTTTATTTGATCACATTGTTATCACATATTTAATTTTCTCTTAATGTTAAATTTTCATGAAGTTGGGAATATCTCCATGCATAATTTTTCAAAATGTGAATTTTAATAGGAGTGAAAATGTTTAGGGTTGGGGGTGTGATCACACCATGATTCATTGTTTCATTTTCACCCTTACACCACTGTGCTAAATTAGATTTTGTATTGAAAATTATAAAAATAATAACAAATTGAACTTCATGTTTGATTCAATCATTATATTTTTATCACTATTAAAAAGGGAAATGTTACTTATTTTGATAATTACATGGTATGTGGAGGTGATTTGGAGGACTCGTGATTAAGTTCAAAAAAAATAGGCCAAAATGCATAGGATCAAATCACACTAGTGGACTCAACCACACACTGATACTAAAACATGCTTTCAAATGGGCTGATATTTTGTATTTTGGTCCCAAATTCAATGGGATACATTTTTTAAGATCCTGGATCTTGGAAAGGTATGTTCTTGTTTAAGTTTTGGTTTGAATCCCTTTTTTGGTTAATTAAGTGCTTAACTAAGTCCTAAGGGAGGCTTGGGGTGTTCTGAGGGTTCGGGACATGAAAATTGGAGAAAAGGGGGTTTTCTGGGTAGTCTGTATGGTCTGCGCATGGTTAGTGATAACTATACAGATAGCCTAGGAAACCATGTAAGAAGTGTGTTTTTGTAAAGTTTCTCTCGCACGGTTTTCACACTGTTTGGAAAACCGTTCGGGTAAACCATGTGGCCCAAAAACCTTTTAAAAATTACAATTTTTCCACTTCGAGATTTTTAACCCCAAAACAGGATTTCCTCCCATTTCACCCCTCTTCACCCTAGGAACGAACCAAACCTCCCAAGGCCTCCAAGAAATCAATCTACCTCGTTTCTAAGGTGTTTTTGGTGATGTTGGTTGTGGATCGAAGCTTCGGGTAAGTCTAATCCCATCTTTTCTTCTCTTTTGATTTTAGGGTTTGTATCTTCTTCTCCTCTCTTTTAGAAGCTCTAAAGCCCTAATCCTTGGGTGATTTTTAGGTTTAATATTCAAAGGTTGGTTGAAGTGGGATCTAAGGGCTTGATTAATAGTGTGTTCACCTGTGTAATTGAGGTAGGTGGTCTACAAGTTATATCCTATGGTTTATTGGTGGAATTGTGCATGTGTGGTTTTGTTCTTGGGTGTCTCTTGGTATTTTTTAACTACCCATGGACTGTTTTAGTAAAATGGTTATTAATAAGTTAAATGTAGACCCTCACGATCCCCATGGGATGTGTCAAGGGTAATGAAACTAATCTAGGGTCACCCATGGGGTGTACCAACTCCCCCAAACCTAGGGATTTGGGAAGAATAAGTGAGGTTGTTGTGTAATCATGTAGAGCCCTTGATAAACATGTTGGTGTGGCTATTAGTGTTGGGTTAGAATCTAGGTGGTGAACCTAATCTTGGTAATAACCTAAGGGATATTGGGTTAATATGTGGAAGTGATTAAATACCATAAATGAAATGGTTATGAGCATGGTAAGAAAGCCTAGTGAGTTTGGAATAATGAACAAGCCTAGTGAGATAGGCACGATGAATGAATGATTAGTGAGATAAGCATAATAAAATGGAATTGGGATAAATGGTTAAATGATGTGAAATGTGGTAAATGTGTTAATGGGTTATGGAATGGTGTTAACTCTCATGTTATTGTTATGGTTTATGTTTTCCTTGGGCAATAGTTGTAATGTTGTGTGAATGGTTAATGGAAACATATATGTATAGCATGTGCACATAGCTTGGTAGTGTGGGGTATTAGCTGAGGTTCTACACCCATGGGACGAGTTGGACTGAGGCTCTAAACTCCACCCCTAATGTATGAGGTAGGGATAGGACTAATGCTCTATTTCCCTATCGGTTGCATCCACCCAGACTGAGGATTTGAGGTGATGATATGGTTGACATGAGGAAGTTGTTCCCAGTGAGAAAGGACAATTGTGTGTGTTTTCACATGTATGTGATTGTGTACTTTGAGCCCATGTAACTTGTTGTGTGATGAACCCATGATAAATGTGTTGGAAATGGTAAGTAATGGGAAATGGGATGAAATGGTAAGTTATGGAAATGGTAATAAATATTGGTAATAGACCTTAACTGGCTAAGGGATCTTAATCTTTTCTTTGTCATTTATTATTCATTTCCCTTTTTGCATGCACAATTTTTTATACCAGATATTTTATAGACACTATTGGTGATGGCCTACTGAGTTGTACTCACACCTTTCTCGGGGCACCATTGGGTACCTGAGAAGACTTCATGTTTGCAGGTCAGGATAAGGGCAAATTCCCTTTCTAGACAGTTGGGTTGCCACAATTGTACGTGGAGGAGGACCCAAACTTGGTGTTGGGGCATTTTAAGGATTTTGCAGTTTGTCTTCATTTTGGGTTTTGCTCACTTTTGCACTTGTAGCATGGCATGGAATATTTACTATTGGGAATGGTTGTACCCCGTTTGGGGAATGGTTTTTTATGAATACTTTGGTATTATTGGTTGTTATTCTGCTATTTTTTATCTTCTGTTGTGGATTACTCTGATAAAAAGGGGGGGTATAGTCTCCCCAATTGACTATTTGGACCCCACTGCTAGTCGAAAACCTTTGGCATACGGGGATGCACGCTTAAGGTCATGTAACCACCCAACTTAGAGCACCAGTTTAGTGGATTCTAGGTCTGGGATGTTACACATTTCATATAAAGAGACCCAATCCCCATTCTTCCATTAATTGGCCCATCCAAACTAATCTTTCCATGGGATTGAATCTGCTCAAAGTCAAAAAGTGGGTTCTGTATTTCTTCTATATCTCCGAAAGTGATTGTCCAAATAGTGCCAAATTTTTAGTGTAGATATTAATTAGGTGTGTATAAAACTTTTTATTTTTGTCAAAAGTGAGATAAGACTGTATGTCCATCTAAAACCATAGTCAAAATGGTTTCTAGAAATTAGGGTGCCCAAAACTACCTTCCGTGTTTCCTATAAATTGGCACCTTGGGATCCCCATTTGTAAATTAGACTAAGAGGAAAGGTGATTCCATTTTGGAGTCCCAAAGTAGTCCTCTCATCATCTCTAGTGGTTATAGAGGCTATGGGAAGTTCTACTTCAACCTCTTTTTCTTCCTCCCCACTCATGGATTTCTAAACTCCTCGTGATCACCTGGGGAGTAACATGTTGTAAATACCAAGCTTTTTTTTTGTAATAATAGAATGGTATTTTAAATTATAGTTTTTTTTGTTGTTTTTAATCATACTATATTCTTATTTTATTGATTTATGTACTGGTATTTCATGATCAAACTCATATGATCATGTTTGGGGGTACCCTTTCATGTGATGTTTCACACATCGTTCACTATTTCTTCTTCCCTCATTTAATTGTGGTGTTTGTGTGGTTTATATTGGTCAATTGAACTCTTATAAAAACTTTCAATTCCATGTAAATTTATTTCATGGTATCAAAAATAAATAATAGACAAACTTGGATAGCACATCGAGTTCTTCGTGTGTTGCCTTGGTGAGTTTTGGTTATGAAGTCGAACACAAATCACCCAATCATCAGTGGTATCTGGTGAATCATTGTGGGTTTATAACTGAACCCTGGGAATTATGCTAGTATAAACTCAGTAAAATTATGAATCTAGGTGTTACAAACTAGGTATTAAAAGATCTATATCCTTTCTCTTGAAGTGATGAAGTATGAGCATCATGAGAATTCCCTGGGTTGATCATGCTTAATCAAATCTGTTAATTTATACTTTCTTGAATTGATTTCTTTTATATGATTTCATATTAAATAAAAAAATAAATATTTCACAGAATCCCATTCCCATTTTTATTAATCAAAACTTTATTATTAAATTAATGATCTAAGGATCCATCGAGAGACACCCTAGGGTTCCTACTATACTATAGAAATTCTAGTAAAAACTAAACAACTAATTTTGTGTTCTAAACAACATGATCAATAATGGGAATACTCTATACATATACTCTCATATCGTGGTATAGATATGGTGAAACAAAAGAGTGTGAATCTAATTAATCAAATAAGTCACAAACAAGGGTACTAAACAAATTGATCGTACCTTTAATGATCTTTGGCCCTTATGGAACTGATACCTCCACTACATGAAATTGACTATGACCAGCTCCTCTACTTCTCTGTTGATGACCACCTCCATGACCATTCTTGGGTAATGGGCTTTGAATAGGGGGAAAATCTTGGGGTTGGCCTCTACCTTCTCCATCTGGCCTCAGTGGAGCATAAGCCTACTACCCCTACTGTAGAAACGATCTCTCTAGAAAATACTGTTGAGGCTGGCACTGAACCTATCCACCTCCACCAAACTGATCTCTAGTAACCACTGAGTACTGGTTCTAGAAATTTTCAAGAACCTCATGACCAAAACACACTAGAACAATGCTCCCAAGAAAGGCATGGAAACCACTAGCCCTAGAAGTTTGGAAAGGAAGTTGTTGAGGTCAACTCCCTACTAGTCAAAACCTCGAAGGTCCTGGTCCTAAGACCAACCACTAACTACTCTGATCCTCAAGGAACCCTACTTTTTTCCCTCTTGCATTAAAACTCTTTGTGAGTTCATCCGTTTGATCATATATTCCTTATTTTGAACCTCCAGATACACTGGAAACATAAAAAGAGTAAATTCATACTAGATAGAAGGATGGAGTGCCTCCTTAAGATGTCTCACATGAGACTCCTAATTTGGAAAAAGATCTAGGAAAAAAAGAAGAAGGTCTTTGAACTTGATTCTTATCTCCCACACTGACATGCTCCCCTACTGAAGAGAAAGAAGCTCTTACCTCTTTACTACCTTTGTGGTTTATGAAAGTAACTTTGCCCAGAACTCCTTCTAGATGTTGACCTGTAAAACATTTTCCACCTTCCGCTCTCCCAAATACAGAATCCACCAGTGAAGCGTGTATCCCCACATCTGACTGACTTCCAAAGGGACCTAGTACTCCATCAGGTCTTGGATCAAATAGAAAGCAATATTGAATGCCTTAAACCAGCTCTTTGTCTTCACATCTGATACACCACCCTCATACTTTCCCAAAGCCTGCCTCTAGAAAGCACGCAACATCCTCTTCCATTGATCATCCTACTCAACCAAATAAACCATATGGTGATCAACTGGATTTTCCTGTTAAACCTCAACTGCCTGAGCCACATGCAAATGACAAACATGATCCATAGCTAAAAGGAAAACAAAAAACTTCCTAATCCCGAGAGTGTGTAATTTTATTAAGATACATTTTAACTCATTAAATTCATTTTGGTATCCATTTTAACCTTCCCAAAACAACTCAATTAAAACAAGAACACAAGTCATCATGATTCATGTACCTCTCTTAGGTCTCTACCCTACAAATAGTTCCATTTAACTTTTTTATTCATTAAGCTCAGAGTTTGTGCACTGGATCATGGGGGGCCCTAAAATACCATGTCCTAGCTAGTCTCCCTAGCCTATGTTACGCACCAAGTTCAACTGGAATTATTTCCATACCAACCCATGAAATCCTCATTGTTCCTAACTCCAAACATCATCATATATCTCAACCATCAGATCTGATGCCACTCTATCATTACCCCCTCCCTCCAAATATGTCGCAATGAGGGGAGATAGATAATAACCCCAAATTCCCACCTCTAGTAGGGTCCGAGTTGGAAACTAGCACCAAGGGTATAAAAATATCATAATATGGGAGGAATTACCATCTATAATAATATGGGATTAGAAGATAATATGGATCATCCATAAACAACACCAAGACATAATATAAAAAGAAACCCAATCCATCCCACAATGCATTTATAAATAGAACTGATACAATAAAAGTCTCCAAAGTAAATACCCCAAAGTAAATCTAAAGAAGTGACACAACATCTTTCCAAAGGTCCAGGCTATAAATGTCCAGAACGGTCCATGTAATCCTCTTGGAAACTTAAAAATAGTTTTATATATGTAGGGTGAGTATACAAGTATACTCAGTAGGAAAACTAATGTCTCACATGCATATGTGAAAGGAGCATGCTAATGCACCTATGAGAAAATAGCAAAACCAAACAATGCCAATACCTATAAAGGTATAATAACCATACCAACCTCACCAAGTCATGATCACCAAATAATGAAACCAAGTAATATGATATAATAGTAATCACATAGATAAGTTTACCCAGCACCATTTCCCACTAGTATTCCACTCTCACACCCAACATCATACGTCCTGGTGCTCCCATATCTTTCGTATACCACATCACCCCACAAGCACATTAACAACACACCTCACCCAAAAACATCTAGGATCAACACCCCCACAAACATGGACATGTCACACCTCGCCTGAAGACACTTGGTCTACCTCCCCATAAGCACAATCACATCTCACCCGAAAACACCTTGGTCGTCACATCTCTCTGAAAAACACATGTGATATCACAACCACCATCTAATTTACTAACAGACATCAGGCTATCATAGTCTATGCATTTCCTACCTCACCTAGACAAGAGGGAGGGAAATAATGGGTACCCATCCATCTATAATCCTCTTCGTATGTCGGGAAAAACACCCTCCTGTGTGACTATGCGAGTGTCAACACGTAGTGCTCGACGTGGGTGGGGTGCATATAGAAATCACAAGAATATAAAAGTATATATATATAATATCAAAAACTCAATACCAACCTATGGGTTCACAAACAAACCAACCAACTCACAACATAGTCACTTTTACTACCACCTCTAAATGCATAACACCACACAACAAACTGCAAACCCATTTCGCATTTCTAACCAATTTCATTTAATCACCACATTCATTTAATTATTTAACATTAACCACATTTAACCACATAACCCATCATTTGTGTTTCCATTAATCATTCTCATCCCATTAACCAAACTAACCCAAGCCATTCCAAACATTATTTAAACAATTATTTATTTATTCCATCACTAATTGGTCATCCAGCACAAAGAAACCACCACCTCACCACTCCAAAAGAAAATCCAAACAAACCACCTCACCACCCCAAAGTCATGGCCAAACAAAACAACTTGCCACCCCAAAATCACATCCAAACAAAACACCTCACTACCCCAAAATCATGGCCAAACAAACCATCAGTCTCACATGCCCCAACCACACATCATTGTCCTATAAGCACGGCCACACATCAAGATCATTTTTTTATAGATTTAACAAGGGTATTTTATCACATTCCACATTATTTTAGGGGAGTTATAGCACAAGCCATAATCCTGGGGAAACCAATTCATTAGCCAAATATAAGTGATTAATGAATTTCTATTTTAGGGTGATATCACAACAATCTCAACATTCACAGAAATCAAAATACATATCATCCAGTGTAAACAAATTCCCCAGCGGGCACAATTTATTAATGGGTATCAAGCTCATATAATCCATGATAACATAATAATATTAAAGTTGAAAAAACATGTGAATCAAACCCCATTTACCTCTTTCAATTCAATTTAACAAATTATTTATCTTTGATTAATCTGAAATAATCATAATTTATAGATAAAAAAATTAAACCCCTCCCACATGATACACAATAATGATAAATGAGGGAATCCCTACCTCAAATAATCTTTCCAACTCATTGCACACCATAAGGCGAAGAAGAACACCCATGAACCACAATCGCGCCATGAGAACCATGGATCAACCTAAACCATGCCCAAAGACCATCAAAGCACAACCCAACACACACATAAAACCATAACAACATCACTATAGAAAATATCTTAGAGAATAATAGAAGAAAACCTACCAAGAATAAAGAAGGTATTTCCATAGATTGTTGATGAATAACCATTGGGACTAACGAATCATAGAGGGAGGAAGAGGGATTGAAGAACTCCTCAGGGCGCCTAGGGTTCACCCAAAACAAGAGGAATAATAATATATGGTCTAATGAATGGAAATTGGATTGGAAAATAACTTTTAAAATTGAACTTCATCGGGGATTTACATGACATGTAATCCCTGTTCACGTCATGCAATCCTCAGGGTTCAGTTTCTCTAAAAAACACATCACCTTTTTATTATTTAAACCCAAAAATATATACATTGTGAAATACCACTAGAAAATCCATGAAAGAAACTTTCACATCATGTAATACACTTATATGGTGTTCATTTCCTACAATAGTTCTTTTGCACCTCCATCTTTCCCTAAAAACTCCCAAAACCTCCCCCAAACACCTCCAATAACCAAAACTGGCAAACGGACCAGGAGGGCATGAATTGTTACAAAGATACTACTTAAACCTATAAAAATTTTATTATTTAAAGGGATTTCAACCTTATCCTATATTATATTTTAAATTATGGCGAAATTTTTTCACCTTAACATGAAATTTTATTTATTATATTTAAGTCTTTTTATTAATTCCATGTGTTTCCTTTCTTTAACTTTAAAAATGCACCACCTATCCACTATTATACACACCACCTAGATCCACTTATCTTGAAAAAACCATTAAAACATATTTTAAACATACTTATATAAGTTATGAAGGTTATTTTTCTCCCAAAATACCAACCCTAGGTCCCTTAATAAGATATCTAAAGTATATCTTTCAAAGAAGAGGTAACCACCTTCATCGAGCACTTTCTTTATTCTTCTTATTTTACCACATTAAATTATGTTATAACCATTAAAATGTAATAATTACAGTATCTTTCATATACTTAGATGTTATTATGTTGATTTAATAATATTTATTCATCTCCTTATACATAAAATGGGAAATAAAACCATCGCTCATGTGTACGGCGGACTACTGCGTCGTAAACTGATGTAATTTATTTTCCATTACC